>OZ035960.1:50533705-51883705 GCA_964034945.1 Chrysopilus asiliformis
TAATCACGGATGAGATTTTTATGACCTTCTTATAATAATCATTGAACCGGGAGGTCTATTCGGTGTATTTTAGTAAAGTTTACAGAGTAAAACGGCAGTTAAACGGCAATCGTGAAACATAAATCATTAAAAGTGAAAATTCTTAACACTCAAGTATTAAAAAGATAGATAGAAACAAAATTGTCTCAAGGTTTGTGTCTAATAAATATATCGCTTCTGCAGTAGTTGCCCAAATTTCTGCCGTTCGCTGTTCTCGTCCTTATGCTGTGTTGTTGCTATTGCCGGGTATCCTCTGCGGTATTGTCCTTGCTACCATGCCATAAACAGTTTATTATTTATGTACCAGTGGTTTCTCACCTTTTAATATAAAAATGATGTATGCGCTATAAATTATCGAAATAAATAAATTATTGCCTCGATTCTGGGATTCATGCGCCGCTCGGTTGAAAGATTGGGATATCTGGATTTTCGGTCGAGACTTTAGTCGACAGAATCTTTACCGGTGTGTCCTTTCTGGGATTCCTTTTTTGTGTGTTGACGACCAGCTGTTATCACTTTTTTATGCGTTGAAAGTCCGCGAGAACTTTCTTAAGACTGTTGTATGTTTTAATTTTTATAGAGGGTATAATGCATATATTTGCTCACCGGTGATTCATGGAGGTCCTTTTCTGGACCAATAAATTATCATTTAGTTTTGTTTTAAGGGAGGTCATTGTTTTGTGATGGTAGTCGAAACTGAAATGGCTTTTGAGATGCATGAAACCAATGAAACTGTGAAAAAAAAATTAACAGCATTTTGGATGGTGAGGTCGACTTTTACATTAAATTTACACTCTGGTTATTCGGTTAGCATTGCACATCATAAATTTTCGTTCGGATGTTGGAAAAAAAGTCCACCCCTTTGAGGATTCTCTTCTGGTTAGCGGCTATGATGGCATGTTGTCGTTCATTGTCCTGCCCGTAGGAAAATAGGGTTATGCTTCGGTTTTAGTCCGGATCCTCGACTAAGCTGGGAGATTTTAACACGATGAAGTTGTTTGGCCGCATCCTCTTCTATACCAATGAGTTATGGTTTGTTGGTTTTACTGTCTTTTCTCATACTTTATGGAAACCATGCCAGAAAATATCCGTGCATAATACCTACCCTCTCATGGTCTATATATTATTTTTGTACATGGGTTTCTGTACGCGGTGTGTAGTTGATGAAATTTACCCGTTCGTTCGATTATTTTTGCTCTGCATGAACATACACACATATCTTGGCCGCGACTTTATACATACTTCCAATTTCAGTTATGCTCCGTTGATTTATTGGCCATGAATTTATTGCTTTCAGCACCACTCTATATTTTTTCGATAAACTACTATGTGTTGAGCATGTTTGATTGCGTTTTTATAATCGTCCTTTTGTTCATTCCGTTCGTGTTCATTTAAATAACCGTGAGACAGAAATTCCTGATAATATCATGATCTGATTAAACTCTTTATTTTTATGGCATCATTAAGACTTGGTAAAAATGATTTTTTTGATTAAAAGAAAATTCCTACGGAGGAAAAAAAGATTCCTTTTAGTTATATAGGGGTAGGAGAGATGATTACCAAAAAAGCCTAACAAAGATTAGTTTAAGATTGGTTTTTGGAATATTAGATTACTGTTTAACTGGATGCAAGAGAAAATCTTGCCGCCCCACCCCCTTCTCTTTCCCCTAGAAATCTTAATACAGATTATTGTACCTGTTTAACGAAATTGACAATGAACGTGGTCGCTAATTGACAATCAACATGATAATTAAACCAGACAAAGTAGTTGCATTGACCAATGAGAATTGTATCATTTTGACAAATGACAATATGTCCTGAGTTGAATTAACCAAGAACGAAGTTGACGCAAAATAAACTAAAGCTTGTAGTTGATTTTACCAATGGATTTCTATCCGTGTAGCCAGGGCTTCGGAATCAGAGTTGGAGTTGGAACGAAATTATTGCTTTAGTAGTCGGAGTCGTAATCGGAGTTGTAGTCGGAGTCGTAGTCGGTCAATTTTCACAAAAGAGTTTTAGAGTCGGAGGCGGAGCAAATTTGTCCACTCCAACTCCGAACCGGGTTTTTCACCTTTATTGGCCACTCTCTAGTTTAGGTTAAACCTCTTATGTTTTGCAACAAAAAACAATGTTTGATTTGAGGTTTGACATAATTTGATGATTTTTCTGTCGGAAAAAGTCGGAGTCGGATATTTTAATATTTCAAGAATGGGAGTCGAATGTTGAGATACCGATTCAAAATCTTTGCTTGCGGCATCCGAAAAACCACACAAAATGTAATTTCGGAAGAATGTGTAATATTTGTAAAAATGGATTTTCACCCCACAATATTGTTTTCTTTAAATCATGAGGAAAGTTAATCTGAAAGGGATATCCCTCCTTAGGAATAATCTAATACCGCGTTTCCTTTATCGTAAATGATATGCACCGCATAATGTCGAATTGTTGAAAAAATGCCAAAAATAGGCCAAGGGAAAAAATTAGAGGCATATATGAAATTCTTATTGACGACGAAAGCAAACGCAACTAGTTGCGCCCTCCTGAACGCGTTTTTATGCAAAGGAAGCGATAAATCCGCGAATACCGACAGTGAATCCTTTTTATGTTAAAATCCTTTTGTGTGTCTCGAATGCAAGTAGATACACTGGTATTGTACTATGCGGTCTATATAAACAGTCGAATTACATATAAGTACACATGAATATATATAAATATATAAATTTATACATTCCTTTATACTCGAATGTCGAATGTATCGCAAACAAACTCTATAGACGAGAACACAAAGGCGATGTAATGATAATTTGTGTATACGCGAATAATATTTTATTGACGCTATAATCGCGTCGGTCGGTCTTTTAAGCTGTTTCTCATGGACGCTCCTTTTGATCAACGAATGTCCTTTTTTCACGGGCACTGATGCACAATCACCAAACCAAAAACAAAACCAAAAAACTTACCGGTTACCAGGCGATGTGATTTGAATCGAAAGCCCCTGTAAGTGAAGCTGTGCTCAGGGAGATTAAAATCCTTAGATATCTTTTTAATTGAAGGGGTTTGACCATTAGTCCAGGTAGAGTCATTTTCGTACGTGGACTATTCTTGTTTTTGTTTTCTTTTTGTAAGATTTAGAAAAATGTTTGCCCAACTGAACTCGTTTCATTAATTCATCCAGAAAACTTGTTATTTGGAGGTCTGATTAAAAAACAACAGGCAAATGGGAATGTGGAAGATGTTCTTCACACAATTTTTTTCGCCACATGTCACATTGGAATATTTTACTTTTTATATTTATTTCTCTCAAACCTATTTCCATTCAAGTGCCTGATGTCTCATTGCCATAATTGAATACAATGGAATTAATTTTAATTGAAACAATGAGGAATTGCAAAAAATATTAATAGGAAACATCAAGTTTCGATCCCGAGAATCTAGTGGCTGGATCTTCGTCAGAGTGGCACCATATATCTATATTACTGACTTGACCACGAAGGATGTGGGCGAGTTCAAATTTTTCTATATATATCAATCACAAATAAGCTTAATTATTGATAGAGTTATGGTTTTAATCGAACTATTTTTACTTTGCAAAAAAAATTTATGATTTGTTTCCAAAGTTAAGTCTAAACCAGGCATCATCAGCTAGTGGCTCGGCTAGCTCATCACACAGATTGGCTTTAACAGCGTAGCCACTATAATCGACCTTTTATTGTGTGCTGTAATGCTTGTGTGTGCGGCTTCCGATCGCAGGAATAAATCGAATCGTGCTTTGAGTTGGAATCGGGGCATTATTAGCATGACGCATTTCATTTTAAATCAGTTCGTGTCAAGCCATTGCCGTGGAAGGTTGTGTTTCATTGAACTGTATTTTAATTTGTAGTGGTTATAAATTTTGATTGTAAAGGTAGCGACAGTTACTTTGATGGTCCCTGGTCTAAACGTTAATTCTGAATACTGGAAAAATTAAAAGTTTATTAAAAAACTATATACAGGAAGAAAAAACAAATGCACTAAATTTTCTTAAAACAATTTTATCAACTCTCGGAAATTGTGGAAACCAAATTGTCCAAAAATGATTGGAAGACGTGTTAGAATTCAAACAAGACTAATAGAAGATTTTTTAAATTTATTCCATAATTTCCGATAGTTAATTAAAAACATTTGAGAATCATGTAAAAGTATAGATATTAGATTTAGTATACAATTTGTAACACATCAAACCAATCGTGGGATGAAAAAAAAATTTGAAAAAAAATTTGAGAAAAAAATTGAATAAAGCTTTTTTTTAATAAAATGCACTAAAAAGGAAAAAAATATTTTTTTAGGCGCTATGTATCAGAAATAAAAGCGAGATAAATATTTATTTTACTTTTTATGCTTTATCTCGCTTTTATTTCTGACACACAGCCCCCAAAAATTATTTTTTTCCTTTTTAGTGCATTTTTCTAAAATAAAAGATTTAAAAAATTTTTTTTTTGTTTATTTTTATTTTATTTATTTTTTATTTTATGACTAACATTTCGTATTTGATTAGTATGACTAAAAATCCAATATGACTCCATTATCCCCACAGACTTCTTAATGTCAGAATTGGATTTGCCGATCCCAAAAACTCCCAGATGAGATTTTTCCCATAAAATTTGAGAAAAAGGATAATCACGTTATCCTTGCAAGACCTCCCATTATCCTTATGGACTTTTTATTCTAAGACAGTGACCCCAAAAACCCCTAAAATAGATTTTTTTCTGAAAAATTTGAGGAAAAGGATAATTACGTTATCCTTACAGGACGTTCCGTTATCCTCGCAGATTTCTTAATGTCAAAATCGGATTCAGCGACCCCAAAAACCCCTGGATGAGTTTTTTTCCCGGAAAATTTGAGGCAAAGGATAATTACGTTATATTTTGCGCGTAATTGCCGTATAAGCTTAACTTTCGAAAGGATTGAGCTAGGGACTTGAAATTTTATACGGGTGCGTTTCTATTGAATAGCGTGGCCAAGTCCTTGAACGGGCAAAATCGGACAATTCCTTCCCTCCCTCTCTATGCAAATAATTTTCTCGAAAACGGTAAGTCACCTTGAAAAATTGGTAAATGTAAAATGTGTTTAAAATATGATTTTATATTACCTATACTTCAAAATCCAGTTGAGCCACTATCTATTTTCCCGCAAACGGTGCATGGTATCGAAAAATGTTACATAGCCGTTCCATACATCAAAATTCAATCGGACCACTCCTTTCCCCCTCACCCATACAAATGGATTTTTTGAAATAAAAATTTTGTCTGTCTTCATATAGAGTATTTGACGATTAGCTTCAGGCAATTGTAGCTTTTCTTATGTTTTTTTAACTAAAAACAATATAAAAAAATACTCCCGGCTTTTGATAACTTTTATACACTTTTACTCCACTTAAATTCCTTTAAACTCAATTTAGTGCCCTGCTTAAAAGCATACCCCGCACTTCCTAAACAACAAGGACTTAAAAAGGTCTTCAAATCTTATTTAAAATCAAATCAGTATAAACTGGCAGGACAATCAGGATAGAAGTATAAAAAAAATGGCAAGGAAAATCTCTCTGGCGAACATGCAATCAACTAATTGAAGTCATTCTTTTCCATGAGGCGGAGGTACTTGCCAGCAAATCTGTGTGCCCACCCTTTGCACACATGTTCGGATTTCATAAAACTTGAAATTAGGACAGGACAATGGGAATCCGAACCATCCCCCAAAATCTTAACTTGCATGTACTTGCGACCCTTGGGTCTTCATTCGTGAATTGGTGTTTCTACACGTAGTAATTTTCTGTTTTTTCGCTTTCCTTTGAAATGATGTCAATCTGTTTAGTAATCGAGATCCTAGTTTTAGCTACGCTCTAGATAACTTCTTTATAAGATTATTCTAGAGCGAAATTTTAATCGGTGGAGAAAGGTAAATTTGCATTGTTCATCCCTAAGTGATCGCCTTCGAGTAGACACAATTGGGGAGTCAGGTAGGTTCCAGAATGAGAAAATCACATTGGCGTTGATAGTATTTGTATGAATACTTAGGAAATGCGATTTTGAATATCCAGGAGTGACAATAAGTACAACTGAAAGTGTCCTTTCAGGCTGCCGTAAAGGGGACGGAAGCTAAGCTATCTTAATTCATGGTACCTTGGAGTCCTTAATGGGATGAGATCCTATTGTCGTGTCGCTTCAATCCTAATGTGCCGTGATGATATTTTTTCCACGAGTGCATTTTATTAATTACGTACACGTGTTAATGTCGTCGCGGTGTACTTCCCACTTCACAGTTCTCTTGCCCATCGAAGGATATTCCATCCTATTTTCCTTGTAGTCTTTTTGCACGTTAATGTTTGATGCTGTTGCTGTTGCTTTTCGGAAAGCTCATTTTTCATTAAGTTAAAATGTCGCTCTCGAGTGAATGCCCGCGATTTTTCCTTTCAGTGCATCCATTATGACAGTGAGCCCATTATCCTTTATAGCGAATGTCATATACTTTTCATATAACCGTAGTAGCATCTATCAGATACATTTAGTTTTGGTACCTTGGGGGAAGATTCTGGCACGTACGTTCGGGAGGTGGAGAAAAGTGATATCAATCATCTCAGCGAATAGCAAAAATGGAATCCTTTGGAAAGGTTGCAAAAACAAAATCTACATTTAAAAAAAAAACTCCGTTGAATCCCTCTAAATTGAAGGAAAAAATGTTGGCTTATTTACATGGAGATTTATATTCCCCGTGGAACTGAACTGAATGTTTTCAGAAAAATAATATCTGTGGGGCGGAGTATTCCAATGACTAATTACGTACACAAAATCAACGATTGAAGCTAATGAAGAAATCATTTCTGGCATTTAACGTCAAGGGGTTTACGTATTTATATTTACTGCATTTTTTCAGTTCAATAATTTTTTTTAAATCGTGAATTACTTGCAATTTATTTTTTTTTTTTGGTTTTTTCAATTTAAATTTTTTCATAGGGTTAAACGTTCACAAAAAAAAACCCTTAAAAAATATCATTCTAAAATTCAAACTTTTTGCAAAAAACTCATATAAAATATAGAGTGTATTTTGAATTATTCGTATTTTCTAAACCATTGCTCGAAGTTTGACCCTTTTCAGGTCGTGTCCTGTCTCTTTCTGATAGTGAAAACCGGGTCCAAATCACATCAAAAATCCATGACTCAGAAAAATAACAAAGCTAACAACAATAGGTACCTCCCATTTAAAAAAAACAGTATGTATTTTGAAAATTTCCCGAAAATTATGCGCTTTTGGCCAAAAATTGAATATAACAAAATGTAAAGGACAAAGAGTTTTCCACATTTTTATACCCGTATGGTGAAACCAAAGGGTATATTAACTTTGCCTTACCGTTTGTAACGCCAAGATCCCGTCATCACACACAAAAATGAATTACACCAGTGTGTTTAGAATGAATGATGAGCTAAAGACTTGAAATTTTGTCGCAGATCTGTTTTTTCGTAAAATGAAAGGCTAGGTTCGTTCATGGGCAAAAATTGTCCATTAGGGGGGGTACCCCCCATACGAACGAAAAAGTTTTATGCGAATATCTCAAAAACGGTGCATCTTATCAAAAAAGTACAAGAACAAAAGTTATTTAGGATATGATTCTACATAAAACTCCCATACATCAAAATCCGATTGGAATAAATTTTAAAAAATCTTATTGGAAAGTTTGACTTCAAAGTGGAATTTTGGTACAACTGTTCGAATTTTGATACGAATATCACCATACGGGTTTTCAATAATTGCCAGATTGGCAATTATAGCTTTTGTTATGTTTCCTTTAATGGTTTTTCGGTATTGGTAACAATTTTTTTCTTGACATATTTTTTTCCGAAACTAAATATTTCAGAGTAAAGTTTTATGTTGATCACAACTGATATATTTTTTGTACCCTTATAACATTTCACTAAAATCGATTTTATATTTACTCAGTCAAAGGGTGTCCATAAGTCTAAGTGGATAATCAATTTGGCCTCGACGGAAAATCTTCTGCAACTTAGTTCCGGCTAATTAGTGTTGAAATTCTTAATAAAAATTGATGTTTGCTTGTCTGTCTGTTTGAGATTACAAAACTCTAAAACTACTGGACCGATTTTTACGCGTTCTTTTGCAGAATGATCTGCGTTGCCAGGAGCAGGTTTTTAGCTATGTTAGATTTTCAAAATTCGAAACGGAAGGTCCTGTATGGATAACGCAAATATCCTTTTTCCCGTTTTTCCCGGGAAAATCGGCATTAGGGGGTATCCGGGGTCGCTGATCTCGTATCCGGTGTTAGATTTTTAAAATTCTAAACGAATTTTTCACGAATCTGGTGTTGGAATTTCAAAATTTGAAACGGAAGTTTCACTAACGGCCAATTTATTCACTAGGAGTTAAATCGCCTTAACTCCCTTAACTCACCTTTTACATGGAAAATAACACTAGCTAACTCCCTTAACTCACTAACTCGGCTTAACTCCTAGTGAATAAATTAGGGGTAAGGATTACTTTTTTTCCCAAAAGTTTTTAGGTTATTTATGGTTTTTTGGCATTTTAAAATTTATACAAAAAACTTTAAGCTGGCAACGAAGGGTCTGCTAGTATTTTATATAAAAAAGAGATAAATTAAAGAAATTTAAAAACAAATATTATGAGGTTCAGGATAGTCAATTTAGACCTGGTAATCCATGTTCGGACTCTGCTTTTCCGTTTTTCCACATTTTTTGCAAATAATTTTGAGGGAAATTTATATAAAGTAGCACTTTTAAACAATGAAAATACCTGTTATTTATTAAGTTTTCATCAGTTGATACGGAGTTGGATCATCAAGTATGAGATTCATTTACATTTTTTTCTGACACGTTTTTCTTACATAAAATGTTCTCCTCTTTACTTTGCTCTGCTATGAAAGGAAAGTATTTTATTCGTGACGACGACGGGCTTGAGAACGGGAACAGATAGAAAATTTTGGATCAGTACGAAATCCGTTTCAGGTAAAATTATGATGATATCCGCGCATCTGTCTGTCAGTCTGTCTCTCGGTCGATTTTACGTATCTCAAATAACTCACAAGCGGAGCTAGCTACTTGATTTTTTTTGTAAATAAACCTTTAAAGGAAATAATGCAGAAAACTTTATATCCTTTAAATTTTTTTATATTCAATTTTTCCCAAAAAAGCACAAGTTTCTAGAAATTTTCAAAAAACTGTTTTTTTTCAAAAGAATTGTATGAGAGGTACCTGTTATAGCTACCGTTTTCTTTTCCAAGAGTTGATAGAAAACAAAGATTTTCGTAAAACTCATTCACAAAAAATTGCAAGTCGCTAGCTTAACGCGTTCTTGAGTTATTTAAGATACGTAAAATGGACAAACAGATGCACGGACATCCTCACAGTTTTGCCTGAAATGGATTTCGTACTGATCAGAAATTTTCTATTTGCTCTCGAGTTGGTCTCTGTAATGAATACAATACTTTCTCTCGATAATAGAGGAAAGTAAAAATACGGCTTCAAAACAGAAACAAAATATTGAAGATTCTGTTACTAAAAAAAATTCTTCGTAGCAAAAAAATATGCGTGCTTGCAAAAAAAAAAAAAATAAATAAAGAAAGAAAAAAAGTGACCCAGAATTTAGAATTAATACAGAGAAAACCAGTATTTACAAAGAAATATGGTTTCATGTTGAATAAAATAAGATCCAAAATCGCCTAAAGAAATCGTTCTTAATACAAGATTCAAAGGATTACCTAAGCAAAAGAAGAAGGCATAAAAACATATAAAACTGATTTGTTATGTTTAATTAGGAACATTATTCAATTATCATCGAGCTAAACATACAATCAAATATGTACTCAAGCACTACTTTAATAATGTTTCTTCTGAAGCAAAACAATGGATTGCAAAAGAAGTTGGAGTGCTCACGAGTGATCTTTACGTTGCACAATGATAAAAGTTGAGCGGGTGAGATTTCCTTTCCTTTTTCGTTTCGTCCTTCTTTGTTTTTAATAATCTTTGAGCGGCATTTTTATATTCATAAAGTGAAAAGACAGCTAATTAAAACGCGTCGAAGAGGACGGAAAAATACATCAGACATGACACGAAACTGCACGACACCTTTTCCTACTGAACACTAATTTGCTGCCAATTGGAATATTTTCTAAAGATCCACCTAAGAATATCTTTTGCTTCAAACACACACCCCAAAAAAACATAGACAGATTTCTTTTTAGCGAAATGAAGCCAGTTTTTCCAATTTCAAGCGAAAATAAAAAAAAAATCATCACAAATATTATCGCTATGAGGGGTAAAGCGAAAGAGCTAAGCAGACATAATAGACAGAACAAAAGGACACAACATAATCGTGCAATAGTGCCATACATTAATTATTATCCTACAGAATAATGTTGAGTTCAAATGGGAAAACTTGTTAATCATAGCCCTCGATTTCCACACTTGTTCGTGTTCAAGTGGACACCATAGTGCACTATTTACATTCTTCTCATCACAATTAGATTGTTTTTGTTTTTTATGATTTTTTCTTTTGAAAACTGAGCAATTAATTCAATTTTCAAGCTTTTTTTTTAGATCAAAATAATTAAAAAACCTAAAATAAGCCAAGCAGTTTTTTTAAATTATATTTTCATGCTAAAAAATGGCAAATCCGTATGGCAGTAACTTATGCTACATTTACACGAATGACAAATTTGTCATTTTTTTCTTGTCATTATGTTAATTCCCGTGTAAATGGCATAATTTTTGTAATTTTTTCTGTCAGAAAATGTCAATCTCTCATAAAAGAATGTACTTGTCCATTCTTTTATGCCAGATTGTCATTCGTGCAAACGCAATATTAGTTATGACAACTTTAGTATTCAACTTTTGTCATAACTAATATTGCGTTTGTACGAATGACAATCTGGCATAAAAGAATGGACAAGTTCATTCTTTTATGAGAGATTGACATTTTCTGACAGAAAAAATTACAAAATTTATGCCATTTACACGGGAATTAACATAATGACAAGAAAAAAATGACAAATTTGTCATTCGTGTAAATGTAGCATTAAGATAATAATCATTTAGAATCATATCATTTTGCACAAGTCTTCCATATATTAAAATTTAACAAGATCTTACCTTCCCTCCGCCCCTATTTTGATGAATTTTTTTTTGATCAACCGTTAAAATCATTTATTTTGTTGTAATAAACGCAAGGGAGAGACATTTCTTGCTAGTCCTTTTGTCCACTGTTTGTGTTGACTATGAAACAATTTTTACAGCAAAACATGATTTACAAACAAAAATCAACAAAAAGACATGTACCGCAAACTGTTACAATAGTTAGAATTTTTCGAAGAAATGCGCCGCAGGCGAAAATATCGGCATTAAAGATCAAATCATCATATCCTCGGCGCTACAGCTCTCGAAGAGCCTGAGCCTCCTCAAATGAGGTTTCATAAAAATTACTCTGCTTCTCGCGCCTACAGTTTTGCATAGATTGTGAACCATGGACGAATTACAACATTTGTAAGGTTTTTACGTTGCAACCCATCAATAGCAGAGGCCGTGATAGCAGTATAGACCGATGGTATTGTTAACACCAAGCGGTAACTATCACTATTTATTTCGTAAAGGAAGTTGAGTGAAGTTGAATCACAGCGTGCGACAGTCGGGAATTGAATCACCGACCACCAGAACACGAGACAAGTATTTTATCACTTGGACTACGCTGTTGAGGTCCAGCGTAGTCCAAGTGGTAAAGTTATTCAGAACCCTTAAATTCACAATCTTAAACTCCGTATTTTGTGTTTTTTGGCGTCTTAGTTTTATGAAGTAAACTTTTTAATTGGCTCGAATTTCCACGGATACGTTTAAAAATTCCGGACACAAGCTAGAATCCTTACCAGACGTTTTTTTAAAGTACACAAGAATCTCGATTTGCATCATTTGGGACTACAGGAAGACGACGCTAATCGAAATATAACTGACGCAAATTTGAAACCGCGAACACTTTTTAACGACGTAACTTCGGAACGACGGAAATTGTAACGACGCAAATCGAGATTTTGGTGTAGACTGTCTCCGGAGAAAATTGGACAGATCGCAACTCAACATACATGGCAACATGATATTGGATGCCAACCTATTGACCTCCCAGTGCACTTAGAAATGATTGGAGTTAAGATACTAATGGAAGATAATGTTTATATATACATTATTGTTCTTTATATGCCTTGTCCTTCCGTCGAAAATATGAAAGACATAATTAGTGCTATTGACTCAATCAACTATCTCATGAGGCCAGATGACAAGTTGTTCGTACTCGGAGACTTCAATCTTTCTAATCTCAGTTGGAATACCTTGGATGATGGCGATAACTATCTAACAGCGCTAAATGCTAGACGGGACGTCGAAGTTATTGCAATTGACGGGTTTTGTGATAACAACCTTTTCCAAATAAATCCAGTATCTAATACACTAGGAAGAATTCTTGATCTGGTTCTCTGCAATGATTATACAAATTGCCTTGTAGAAGCTTGTGATTCACCTTTGGTAGCAGAAGACAACCATCATCCATCTTTAAACATATACTACTCTTATGACACTTCATGCGATTCATTACCTCATTTTGTAAAGTACTTCAATTTTAAAAAAGCAAATTATAATTTAATTAATAACTTTATCTCAAATATTGACTGGACTGAAGTCTTTATCGCATCTGACGTAAACGTAGCGCTATCATTGTTCTATGAAAGTATTTTAGGATGTATATCTATGTTTGTTCCATATATGTCTTCTAAAACGTTATCAAATCCTCCATGGTATGATCGTGAAACGAGAAGGTTAAAAAATTTAAAGAACCGGTCCTTCAAAAAATGGAGGACTACCAGACATCATAATGACTACCTCGAATACTGCAATTATCGTGGTGAACTCAAATCCTATATATTGATTTGCCACAAATTATATATAAATAAAATGGAGCAAGAAATAAAAAATAAACCGAAAATGTTTTGGAGTTATATAAAGTCTAAAAAGAAAAATGACGATTATCCTAGTGTTATGACCTACAACAATTTAACTTCTGACGACCCTCGGGAAATAGCAAATATGTTTGCATCATTTTTTAGTAAAACTTACACTTCTAATTCTAATCATATCGACTACCAATATTTTACATTTCTTGACTCTGTTAATACAGTTAATATTCCAAATGTTTATTTAGACGGGGAAACAGTCTTGCAATCGCTGTTAGATCTTGACGAGATCTCATCACCAGGGCCTGATCAAATTCCTTCGCTATTTTTAAAGAAATGTGCTTATAGCTTATATGAAGTTCTTACGTTTATATTTAATCTTTCGCTAAAACAAAACATTTTTCCTGATTTATGGAAGAGTTCATATGTGATTCCTCTGCATAAATCGGGCCAAAGAGATAATATAGAGAATTATAGATGTATCGCTAAATTATCTGCTATTCCAAAGCTTTTTGAGTGTGCAGTGACTAATCTCATTTATCCATACTGTAAGAATATGCTAAGCGATAATCAACATGGTTTCATTAAAAAACGTTCCACTACGACAAACTTGTGTGAATTTGTAAACTTCACAATTATGAAATTCTTAGACTCACAGCAGGTTGATGCAATTTACACAGATCTCTCCAAGGCTTTTGATAAACTCGATCACAAACTTTTATTATTTAAATTACGTTTGCTGGGTTTTCCTGACAACGTGATCACGTGGATCTTTTCGTACCTGACTGGCCGGTCGCAATATGTGCAATTTAGGTCAGTTGTATCTGATTTGATTTTAGTGTCGTCTGGTGTTCCACAGGGAAGTCATATGGGTCCTCTCTTATTTATTATATATGTTAATGATGTTAATTATGTCTTAAAGCATTCTCGTATTTTAATGTATGCAGACGATTTCAAAATTTTTAAAACTATTGACAATCATACGGATGCTAACCTTTTACAACTTGACCTTAACAGTTTTTTCACGTGGTGTAGTAAAAACTTTCTAGTGTTAAATTTAAGAAAATGCTTTGTTATTTCGTATTCACGTCGCTCTAATTTATTTAGTACTCATTACTATTTTGACTCAATTGCGATAGAAAGAGTCGAGTCTATCAGAGACCTTGGAGTGATACTTGATCAAAAATTAACCTTCGAACTTCACCGAGAACTTATTATAAATAACGCGACAAGAATACTATCCCTGGTCAAAAGATTTTCGTCAGATCTATCGGATCCATATGCCATTATGTCTTTGTATAACGCATTTGTTAGACCGATCCTCGAATATGCATGTGTTGTCTGGTGTCCTACGTGTATTACCCATACTCTGAGACTAGAGTCCGTACAAAAAAGATTTTTAAGATTTGCACTACGCAAGTTACCTTGGCTTGACCCATGGAATTTGCCTTCTTATGAACAAAGATTGTCACTATTGAATTTAACTACTTTATCGAAAAGGCGCGAAATTCTTCAATGTATGTTTGTTTATAAAATATTACAAAATGAGATAGATGCCCCTAACTTGCTGTTGGCATTAGATGTCAACACCAAGCCTAGGAACACGCGGAATTTTAATTTTTTTTATGTCAAGTTTTCGAAGACATCTTATGGAAGAAATTCACCACTACTATTGATGTGTACATCATTTAATAAATATTATTACTTAATCGATTTTAACCGCTCGTCAGATGTGATAAAAAAACAATTGTTATTATCATGATTTTTTTTGTTTCTTTCCTTTCATTTTATTTTTTGTTACAATAAATGTCTATGAGATTACTCTGTATGACTATATATATAAATAAATAAATAAACATTTGGGAGGTATTGCAATACATCAAGGGTAGAAACTGTAGACATTGTCAAAGCCGGTGCCAACCGGTGGTTAACGATTCCAGAGATAAAAATTTGTAGTTGCGAGAGGGGATCACAATTTCCAATAACATTTTTTTGAGCAAATGGATAAATCTATCCAAAATTATATGTCGGTTTTAAGAAGAAAGCTCAAATTCAAGATTTTTCAACAATTCAAAGTATTTCGCTTTGAAAAATGAAACATTTTTTTTGGAGGAAAATCTACCTTGCGCTGAATCTCCTGCGGAGCATATTTCTTTCCGACCATCCTGAGCAGTGTTGTTCCTCTACGCGTAGACCTTGATTGTCTACACTTCAGCGTAGACAACAGGGTAGACAACAGGGTAGACACTAGATTTGGGGTAGACAATGTAGATAGTGGCGTAGACAATGTCGGCTTTGCGTAGACAATGTCGACTTTGCGTAGACAATATCGACTTTGCGTAGACAATGTCGACTTTGCGTAGACAATGTAGACTTTCTCATATCTGTCAAAACAAAGTCATCAATGAGTCATATATCTAATATTATCCTATATAGGAAATGGTCAATTACAAGAAATGGCGAGGCGCTGGTGTCCCTAAAGAGTTAAATTTATATGAAAACTCGCTAACTGGGCTCCTCAGCGACACCAGCGCCGTGCCTTTAGATTGCATGCATAGAATTAGAATGGCCAATAAAGTTTGCGCCGAAGTTCTCATATACAGCATTTGGCGATTGCTTCCTGGAAATTGTGCTTTATTATGTTAAAATTAATTGAAGAAAATGAGATTTTAAAACTAAATCAGCTTTCCTTTATTTTATTGATTGTCTACATTGTCTACGCGTAGAGAATAGATCATTGTCTACAGTAAAAGTCGAGGTGTAGACAATGGTGTAATCTACATCAAGTAGACTACGCGGCACAACACTGCTACTGAGCTGTGCTTCGGCATTAAAGGGTCTTCCCCTAAGCTCTGACTGAAACTATTTAAAAAAGCCTGTAAGGATATCTCAAAGGCAAGAATATATATTCGAACACTAAAAAGTATTAACCAGCGTGGTAAAAGACAGGCGTCATTTTGGATTTTTGTAAAACTAATTAAATACAAAATGACTAAAAAGGATAAAATGAAAACAATTTAAAGGTATTTTCCCAAAAAAAGTTTTATTTAGAAAAGTGTGCTAAAACGGGAAAAAAAATTTGGCCGCTGTGTATAAGAAATAAAAGCGAGTTAAAAGCATAAAAATTAAAAAAATACAATATTTATCTTGCTTTTGTTTTTAATACACAGTGCCCTTATCAGCACATTTTTAAAAAAAAAGCTTTTTTTTAAAAAAATCATTCAATAAAATCATAGCTGTTTTTTTTGGAATAGGTATTTGTTATATTTATATTTGGAATCTTCATATTGCGTGGAGTCGCCGAGATGCCGATAATTTCAAAGCTAAGATATTCTTATCATAGTTTCTCTGTGTATTTCTTAAAGTAAATAAATTAGCGACTTTGGCTCATGTTTCACGGAATCGCATCGTAAAAGGAATTCTCGTTGAGTCACTACCCTTAAAAGAAGAAGACCCTTGCCTTTTGACGAACCAGCCTTAATATTGATGATTTCAACTACAAAACGTGGTATGGAGGATCGTCTTGGGCGTCATTTTCGACATTTTCTCATCTGGGTTTTTTTTAGGTTTTCGTCTGACGTCCATCATTTTGCAGCGAGAAGTCGCGGGCTGAATCTGTCTGTGGTTTTACATATATATATATTTGGGTTTTTGGGTACCGCATCGCATCGCGGGGTCTTTACCGTCGTAATTGCGTTTTAATATAAATTGATGGCTTTAATGACGTGTCGGTTCCTCACTCTTTCCATCGCTATGCCGACTATTTGGCTAGTGAGGCTGGTAAGACGTTTCCTTAAGGTGTTTTGGTGGTTATCTTGTAGATACGAAAATTCACGCAGTCTATCTAACACACATTTTCATGTATATACAGTACTAATGGATGGTATTTGATATATACGTAAAGATCTCATGGTATTTGACGTTATTAATGACATAATCTCGCCTTCGCCTGTCAATGGAACTGTCAGACAGGTGATATTTCATTAATTTAATTTTTGTTATTGCGCTCCGCAACATACTCAAATTTACCTCCCCCATTTCTTACCCCGTTCGAAATACTTTATGCTGTTACCATCCAAGTGGCCAAAGTTTATTAGCAGATATAAATCTTAGGAAAAGGAGTGACAGGGAATGGGAGGATAAACACTTTGCTTACTTTTTTCATTGGTATTTCATATATTTTTTTTAGTGGTTTTTATGATTTTTACGACTCGTCTAAAAAGTCTTTAACTCCTCGTGCCTTTCCTTGCCACATTTCGACTTGACTGATTGAGTTCTTTTTCGATAGAGTATCGCCCGATCATTCGTACGTCGCGTCGTCGGCCGGTTCCTCATTTAAATTTGGGACCCGCTCGTTCGAAGTCATGTAATAAAGTCATAAAGATCTGAAAGCGTTAGAGGAAAAAAAAAGTGAATTACTCTTGACCTTTACCTAATAGCATTTTGATTGAATCCGAGTGTATTTGATTCAAGAGCTTGGAAAGAAATGAAAAAAGGGAGTTTTGGACGCATTGGTGATAAATGTATAATATTTTCATTATTCAGAAATATTTAGTAGAACTTCACTTTAGTAGACCGCAATTTCGTAAGTACACCAATGGCTTGTTGGATAAAGTGGCTGACTTTCAATCTTTTTGCCTTTTAGTAAGCGAGTTTGAATCCCAAACGAAGAGTTCGGGTTTTTTATGCACCGCCAAATTTTGCGACGAAAAAAAAATTCTATGTTATACTTTTTATTAGTGTGCTATTAGTATCCTAATGGTTTTCGAAGCTTTAAATATTTGTAAATTACTTGTAAAATACGGCTTTGTGCTGTTTGCATGAAATTTCGAAAAATCAGCCCTAAACTTTGATTCAAATCAGTATAAAATTTCAAAAAACCAGCCCTAAACTTTGATTCAAATCAGTTAAGTAGTTTTCGAGTTACAAACGAACATGCAGACACACAACAATATTCTTACCCTTCTTCACAAAAAATACCGATGATATTACAATCTTTTTAGAATAGTTTGACGTCGTTGTTTTCGGTCGACAAACTATTTTCACCACAGAACTATATAACATAGAACAACTGTCACCATACAAAGCTCTGCTGAAAAATGGTCCCAAAAGTATTTCCCTCTTTATCGTACTTGAACGCATCCACTGAACTGTATAAGGTTGCGAAATTCAAATTTAGTTTGCCGCGAAATTCAAATTTCACAAGTTTGATACTAACTTTAGGCGCAAACAAATAACTTTAGGCGCCAACACCATTCCGAAAGTCTATTTTCCTTTGACATCTCACGGTTTAAACGAGAGGACTATATTTATTTTGGAAAGAATTGCTTTTAATATATCGGGTCTTTCAACAAAGACATAACAATTTTATATTTAAAAAAAACACAGAATAATTGAGATATCGGGCTGAAATTTATTCCAGGTGTAGTGAACATGTTAAATTTAAGTATGAAATTCGATGTCGTTCATGCGAGCACGTTTGCACTGATTGATTCTTTGGAGCCAATTTTCCCCCACTCTTCCACACATATCGGCCGGAACGTTGGCAATTTCGCGTTCGATATTGTTCCTGAGCTCCTCTAACGTTGTTGGCTTGTTGGCATAAACTAACGACTTAACATAACCCCATAAAAAGAAATCTAACGGCGTTAAATCGCATGAGTGAGGTGGCCATTCGACCGGACCACTTCTCGAGATTACACGATTGCGACCACCGACTCAGAATTTCGGTAGTAAGTTTTAATAATTTCCAAACGTTGCTCGTTCGTGAACTTCACCATGATAAAAATGTAAACCTTGACTGACGTTTTAGCATTGCCAGGTCATAAAAAAAGTTTTAGGGTGCGTTTTTATTAAAATACAAAATTGTTATGTCAGTGTTGAAAGACTCTTTATTAGTTGGAGAAAAAGTATCGGGCGTTTCTTAATCAAATTGCAAACAATTTTTTTATACTTAAAGAAATTTTTTTTATACCAGCGCAGTTCAAGTTTAAACTACTGTTTTTTATACCAGCGTAGTTAGTACAAGTGGTAAAAACCCGTATTCCGGAGGTCGGTGGTTCAATTCCGAATTTCGCACGCTGTGAATCAAGTCCACTCAACTTGCTTTACGAAATGAGTAGTGATAGTTGCCGCTTGGCGTTAACAACACCATCGGTCTAGATTGCTATCACGGCCTATGCTGTTGATGGGTTGCAATGTAAAAACCTTACAAATGTTGTAATTCATCCACGGTTCGCAATTCATGTAAAAACTGTAGGTGCGAAGCAGGGAAGAAATTTTTATGAAACCTCAATTGAGGAGACCCAGGCTTTTCGCGAGCTTTACCGAGGATGATGATGATGAAAGTAATTTTTATTCAACCAAATATCGTCGGCTAAAAGTGAAATTGTGCTAAGTCCATTTGGTATAATTTTCCAGAAGAGCAATGAAAACGTTGTTAAATCGTTTTGATTCTCTTTCAATAACACTGAGTTTTCTTTAAATGAGAAAAATTGGGCTCAGTTTTCTTTAAATGAGACTCTGTTTTCTTTAACCCTTATGTTACCAACCACATACCCGGGTATGTTTTTCACTTTTAATTGCAAAAAAAAAACATGTTCCCATACTCCAATCGATCTGAAATTTTTTTTATTCGCCTAAATATTAGTTATTAGGCAGATTGTGAAATAACAGAGAGGATTTGTAGCTCTCTAGTTACTGACCAGCATACCCCGGTATGTAAGTCAAAATTTATTAGATAAATGTGGTTGGACAGCTAGATTTTTTTTTTTCATATTATTTATTGCAAAATTAGAAAAATTATAGAACATACATCAAAGTTCATAAATTTTGGCATTGCAAGCATTTAACTACATCTATGGAATGTTGAAGACAAATCGGTTTTTGGCACTGTCCACAGGCCTTACGAGTTGGTCTACGTTTTGGACAAAGATAGCAGTTCCCCTTATGTTTGACACGTCCTGTATTATCACGCTCTTCATTAGTTGCTGAAGAACTTGCGGAAGTAGTATAAGTGACATTGCTCAATTCATAACCCAACATGGCTTTTATGGCATTTTTGGTGCTAAAGTGTCGCATTATTTGAGGATTTTCTGATCGCTCTTGAATTGCTGGCATTACTAAAAGTTCAAATAATTGCTGCAAGAATTTACGTCTGCGATTTGTGGAGTTTTTCAGATGCGGGTTATGTTCCAAATAGATTATAAGCTGCTAATGCTGCCACATCCAAAATGTTGTAAAAAAAAGCTAACGGCCATCGATTTGTTCGTCTTTGAGATGAATATTCACCCAACATTTTGTCCATGTTGTCTACTCCACTTTTCGTTTTATTGTAATCCATCCGACTCTTCATCATTCGGTGGCACTTCTTCACCACTCCCAAACCTATGAACTTCACCTTCATCCTATTGACAATTCTTCTTACAACCTATATCAAATATATACAGCCATGTTCAAAAGTGTTAGGCACCATTTCAAAATTAATTTTTTCCTGTTTACGTATATAGAATATGATAGTGAAACAATGTGATTTTAAGAATATCAAAATTTATTTATCTGACTAATATTAGGTGGACCCACCCCTAGCCCTTATTACAGCAGCGAGTCTTTTCGGCATTGTCGCTACAAGCCTATTTTCGTGTCGTCACTTATAAAATCCCATTCCTCCTGAATAGCCCTTTTCAGGGTATCTTCTGATGTTATTTTTGTGTTTCCGGATATTTTTCTTCAAAATACTGCACAAATGTTCTATCAAAATCTATGATTTCTTTGTAAAAAATGGGGGTGCCTAACACTTTTGAACATGGCTGTATGTATATGTTATACCTCAGAATCTATTTCCAACATCTCCTCCACTTTACTTCTGATATAATTCTCTTTATCTTCATGAGACAAACTGACCACTTGTCGAGGTGTTAACCACTTACCATCGATTTTTATATTAGGAAAAACGCACTTTTAATTACGATCTTTATTACTCGGGATTCGAAAAAAATACTAACTAAATAAATGCGTTGTGCGGTATTTGTTATTATACATTATTAATTTTTAACTAACAAGGAACCTTTTTGAGGTGTCCGCCTCCGATTCTCTTCGCATTCACATATGTTATAGTACTCAAAAAACTAAGCGACACGTATTTTTTTATATCTGCGGATATTCGGTTTTAAGGGGGGAAACCCCCCCTCGAAAATCCTGCGAAAAATCGATTTTTGGCCATAACGCGGCAACCAATAGTCCGATTTGAACGAAACCAAAACGAAAAGTTTTCTTTTTGCGAGAAGAATGAAACTGCGAAAAGAAAAATTTAAAATTACTATGATAGGGTAGAGGAACCAATATTCGACCATGGTTTTTCAGCCCCCCTCCCCCCTATAATTGCCGCGCTTTAAAACTGATTACATATTTTGAAAGGCCTATCAAAACTAAAGTTCACCTGTTTTTGCATTTGACCGGAAAAGTTCAAATAATAGGGTAAGTCATCCTATTTCCATCCCTTGTCAAACTAATTTTTTTACAATAAATTTTCATCCAATTGGTAAAGAACTTTCATGAGCAAGACGTGTTTTTTATATCGACAGACATTCGAGTTTGTGGCAAAATTTGGGAGGGGAGGCTTTCTGAACCGTGTACACGTAACGTTCACTTAAAAGCAAATTCAAAAACTGCCGCAAATACAGCACTGATTTTTGTTCTCTAGTATTCTTTCGAACGGCACTACAATCCTAAATACATATTATGCTTTTGGGTTAAAGGGTGATACAAAAGAGAATTTTTTTTGAATTTTTCTACTTTTTTATATATTTTATACTTCAGAAACAACATAATCAAATCACAATCACTGGTACATAACCAGTTATCTTCTCCCAGATATATAAACTTATTTCGATACTCTTGGTATAAAAGTGGTAACATTTCCCAAATGCCCAATGAGTTTGAAAATCTTGTAGACTTCGCATTTAAAAAAATTTCCCTGCCACTATATGAAATTGACGGATGTTCAGACGTTGCAGTTGTAACTTGGTCATGGTGCAAGAAGTCATTACGCTTCAAGCATTTTTTTGACGAATACCACTTTTGCTCAAAATATGAAGAATAATAAGCTTTTTTAGTTTGATCAGTATCAATTATTGTTAATGGGAGTTTTATGTAGAATCATATCCTAAATAATTTTTGTTCTTGGACTTTTTTGATAAGATGCACTGTTTTTGAGATATTCGTAAAAATATTTTCGTTCGTATGGGGGGTACCCCCCCCCCCCCCCCCCCCCTAATGGTCCATTTTTGCCCATGAACGAACTTAGCCTCGCATTTTACGAAAAACGGATCCACGCAAAATTTCAAGTCTCTAGCTCAATCCGTGCGCCCGCAATCCGCGCCACAGACAGACGGACAGACAGACAGACAGACGGACGGACGGACGGACATGCAAAATTCAACTTTTTTTTATCATTCTAAACACACTGGTGTAATTCATTTTTTTGTGCGATGATGGGATCTTGGCGTTACAAACGGTAAGGCAAAGTTAATATACCCTTTGGTTTCACCATACGGGTATAAAAAAAATAATACTGGAGGCCGTTGTTTTGATTTCAAGATTCGAAGGAAAGTTTGCAGTAGACAAGTTTGCAGTAGACAAAAAAAAACTTCAATTGGATTTCGACAAAATTTTTATATTTTACATAACATTAACAAATTTTAGATCATAGCTCAGCAATCACAGCATCTAAAATGATGATTATGCCAGTTTTTGAAAGTTAATCTTCTCAGTTTCTTAGGAAAAAAGAGCATCTATAAAAATGTATCGTTTTGTGGATTTTTTTCGCTGAAGTATAAAATATATAAAAAAGTAGAAAAATTCTAAAAAAAATCTCTTTTGTATCACCCTTTAACCCAAAAGCATAATATATATTTAGGATTGTAGTGCCGTTCGAAAGAATACTAGAGAACAAAAATCAGTGCTGTATTTGCGGCAGTTTTTGAATTTGCTTTTAAGTGAACGTTACGTGTACACGGTTCAGAAAGCCTCCCCTCCCAAATTTTGCCACAAACTCGAATGTCTGTCGATATAAAAAACACGTCTTGCTCATGAAAGTTCTTTACCAATTGGATGAAAATTTATTGTAAAAAAATTAGTTTGACAAGGGATGGAAACAGGATGACTTACCCTATTATTTGAACTTTTCCGGTCAAATGCAAAAACAGGTGAACTTTAGTTTTGATAGGCCTTTCAAAATATGTAATCAGTTTTAAAGCGCGGCAATTATAGGGGGGAGGGGGGCTGAAAAACCATGGTCGAATATTGGTTCCTCTACCCTATCATAGTAATTTTAAATTTTCTTTTCGCAGTTTCATTCTTCTCGCAAAAAGAAAACTTTTCGTTTTGGTTTCGTTCAAATCGGACTATTGGTTGCCGCGTTGTGGCCAAAAATCGATTTTTCGCAGGATTTTCGAGGGGGGGTTTCCCCCCTTAAAACCGAATATCCGCAGATATAAAAAAATACGTGTCGCTTAGTTTTTTGAGTACTATAACATATGTGAATGCGAAGATAATCGGAGGCGGACACCTCAAAAAGGTTCCTTGTAAGTGCTATAAAAAGCAAAGAAAGGATAACAAAACTAATTTCTATAGAACAATGAATAAAACTTCCATAGAAAATATACATAAGTGCATACCCGGGTATGTTGGTTGGTACTTAACGTTGATAGATTTGGTTGGTAACACAACGGTTAAATGAAAATTAAAATGATTTAACAAGGTTTTTTATTGCTCTTCTGTCAAATTTTGTATAATTGACTTAGCACAATTTCACTTTTAGCCGACGATATGTGCCATTTTGTTCGTCCACTTTCTGCCATTTCTCTGGTATGTATAACCATTATTCCACTGCTGCAGAACTTTCGGTGGTTTAGGTTGAAAAATCGAACCAAGTAAATTTCACAGGCCTCTTTTGAAGCAAACTTTGCATCGGCAAGAGACCGAAACAAATGGTAGTCCGACCGACGGTGCAAGGTCAGGACTATACGGTGGATGCGTCAAAGCTCCCCAACCAAAGTCTCTGAATTTTTGGTGACTCATTAAATATATGTGTGGTCTGGCGTTGACGTGATGGAATACCACACCTTTCCTGTTGATTAATTTTGGTAGTTTTTCGTCAATCGCCGGTTTGAATAGTTGTTCACGAATCAATCGTTTGGCCAACGGATTATACTTCATGATGTACACGTCGCTTCAATTCTCACCAAACATACAGTATCACCTTCATAGTAGTCAGTACTCGTTTTCCCACTGTCTGCGGAGCATCACTTTGCTTCCACCACAATATTTTTCACACCATGTTGCCATACGTGATGCATTTTTGATCGCCTGTTGAAAAATGGATCACGTATGACAACCGGCATGTAACCAGCCGCGTCAAAAATGGCTCGCTTTTATTGCGTTTCAGTAGTAAATCGCAGATGGAAATGTGATCCTTCAAATTTTTTGCAGTCAATTTATGTTGCACCCAAGCGTCAAACTTTTTTTGGTATCCACCTCGTTTCAAATGGTTTAAAACTGTTTTGTGGATGATCTTAAGTTCCTTAGTAATGTCATGACTGCTTACATGCCACAAATTTTTCCAGTATTTCATCGACTTTTTCAATGATAGGACGACCAAATCTTTGACAAAGATATGAATCTTTGAGATCAAAATTTCCTGCTTGAAAGCAGTTGAAACATCTCTTAGCTATTGTTTTTGATCAAGTGTCTTGAAGTGAATTTTTTTCACGGACCTGCGCCGGATTCTTCTCTTTATCTTAGTAAAATGGCAAAGTGGGGTGAATTTTTTTCAGAAATTTCGCTCATTTTTGCTAGTTAATAACTCTTGCCACACTGCACATATACAGTAGAATCCCGATAATTCGTATTTCAAGGGACCAGCAAATTCATACGAATTAGCGGGATATACGAATTATCGGGGTACGAATTATCGGGATCTTTTTCAAGGGACCAGCAAATTCATACGAATTAGCGGGATATACGAATTATCGGGGTACGAATTATCGGGATTCTACTGTACTAGCTAATGTATCAAATTTTAAAACACTACAGCATTGTCAGAGTAATAGTTTTGCAATGCTGTACTGTCTGACAGTATTTCAATAGTTATGGTGCATATTTCAATAGTTACCAATACTTCAATAGTTATGGTGCATTGGAGCCATCTGCCATTCAAAATGATCCATCCAAAATGACGTGTCTTTTTAAAGGAGAAACCTCAAATTAAAAAAAAGTAGTATTTCACTTTGAATAATGAAAACTTTTTTTTTTTTAGGAAAATCTACCATGCACTGAATCCCCTGCGGCGCATATTTGTTAACAGTTTTTACTTGCAGTGCATTGTTTTTCAGTTATGGTGCATTAAAGCCATCTGCTAAGAATAGGGCCCGATATTTTTTTCTAAACCCAATATCTTCTGAACTAGAGCTACACTGTAGAAAATGAATTTGAATTTAAACCGAAAAATGGGGTAAAAATGGGGTAAATTTGCAAAAACGTCGTAAAATTTCGAAAAAAAATCAGAATTTAGCTCGCACACCATTTAAGTTGTAAAATCACCCAAAAAACATTAATCTTACACTAGAAATAGGGTAATTTTAAACCTTGCGTAAAATTTCGACCAATATTCGTATTTTTACTCTCATTTTGGTGTAAAAACACGCTCGCAGGGTATTTTTGCATTATTGTACGGACAATTTAACCTTAACCTTATAATTCGCATAAGGTTTGTGGCATCGGAGTATAAATACTCGAATCGAGTTTTACTCTACCAAAATCCTGTGTGGCGCCTGCCACATGGCAGACATGCCCGGGAAATTTGGATGTGAAAACATCCGCAAAAATAATATAATATTTTTGTTTTTGCAGACCGTATAAGCCGAGAAATTCTAATACCATTTTCGGTGTAATTTTAAACAAAAAATGTCGTAAAATTACACCTTTAAGACGCGGTTTTGCTACCAAATAGGAGGAAAATTACAACAAAAATGTGGTAATTTTAAACATCCATGTCGTAAAATTACACCCGTATTGTACTTTTACTTCTTATTTAGCTTAAAGTTCCCCCGTAAAAAAAGCTTTTGTACGCCACAAAATGAGTAAAAATGCATAGCTTTTAAGCCATTACGACTCGGTGTAATTTTACCCCTATTATCGTAGGAAAATGGTTTCCTACGATAATAGGGGTAAAATTACAATAAAATTTTCTAGAGTGTATTTTGGCTAAACCACTTCTAGCTTTCGACGCAGTGACGATGATTGTAATATTTTCGGCAACAAAATGGCTATTGGGTAGTGTTATAATACATTTTTTTGTAGATTGGAACAAGGATAAAACAAAACACGTTTGCTTTGGATAAGGCTCTAGTACCGAATGCTTCTTATTTATTTACCTAAAATGGTATCTAAAATATTGACTGCACTATTGTGCCTGCATCTTCTATAAATATTTGCTTCTAAATTTAAATATTAATTTATTGCAAAATTGATAAACCTATAAAACTGCGGTTTCGAAATCATTTTTAAACATTCGTTGTGTACGTAAATTTTAAAAATCAATTCAAGACATGTCATTAGTGTACAGCGAATTCATGACAGTCATTTACATAAGGAAAAAAAAACTTGATGCGGTTCGAAATTATACAATTTTAAAATGGAATGCACTGGAAGGAATTCCGATCCTGACTATTGTACACCAATTTGTATCACTTTCATGCCAGATATCTCAGATTTCAGAGGAGAAAAATCACTTAAAAACCGGTCAAAAATGTATTTACCCACCGTGGAATTCCATTTGATTTTGAAAAATCATTTCGTCAACAACATGATGAACTGAAGAAAATAAAATGACGAAGTTTCCATAACCTGTACTATGAATCCATTGCCAGAAGTGTTGATTAATAAGCCCCGAGGGCAGAACGAATTTGACAAATCGCCGATCGGCCCCTTTTTCCGACAATCGCCGCCACAAAGTCTTCCTTAGCATCATTGCGGCATCAGACTTCTTGGCTCTGATGGGTCTCAGGTGATTTACTTTTCTCATCAGGTATGCCAACTGCCAACGCATCATCATCATCACTGACAAGTCTTACTCATGATCTACACCTCGGATATGTCTTTGGTGATGAGTTCTTCTCATAAATTAATGTCAATCACGTTCCCCATAATTTTTCGTGTAATTAATAATTTTTTCCCATTGCTGATCTTTTTATTATTTTCTATTTTATGCTTTCGAGATTAATTTTAACTCTTCATCAGCACTGCATACCATTAACGATTTCAAATGTTCTCTAGGGATAAAACATATTTTTTTTATATGCTTCTGGAAATTTATTTGAGTCCCACGAAATGGTATTAAATATGATTTAAAATAGTTTATTCTTTGGCGGTATTTGAATTCTAATATCGCAAACATTTCCTGTATTTTAGACGGTTTTAGCGATAATTTATTAACATTTCGGAGAAAAATTACTTGGGAACTAGGCGCGATCAAAATCTTCTTAGGTAAGTTATAGTCGATAGAGGGTTTTTTTTAGTTCAAATACAACCTCGTGTACATCAAATTTATCATTTTACGAGTCAAATTCATCATATTGATTATAAAATCCTTTTTTTTTTGCAGTATTCGCCTTTTTTATATATAAATCACTCCAAAAACGGAAAACATAACAGAGCCCCGCACGTCCCCGGGACATATACCCATAGACTTAGTTCGATGAGTCTGTGAATCTGTTAGTATATGTGTCTGTGGGCGTGTATCCATCTGTTGTGTGTCTGTGGGCGTGTATTCGTGCTTGTGGTGTTCGTTAGTCTGCATATAACCAAAGTTGTAAGATCGACTTCTACCAGTAAGCCATAACCGATTTTGATGCAATTTTTTTTTCATTTCAAAGCTGTTATCGTTCCATAGAACTCTAGAACCGTTTTCGAGATAATCGTAAAAATATTTCCCATTTATATGGGAGAGGGGAGAAGAGTGGTGCGATTGAATTTTGATATATTCAGAATTTCGTAGAACCTTATTTTAAACACTCTTTGTCAAAACTAATCTCTCCAAAACATGAGCCGTTTCCGAGGAAATTGCAAAAATCCTTTACATTTGTATGGGAGAGAGGGGAACGGGGTGGTTCAATTTTTCCCATTTTCGGAAGAGGTTTACCTCCGTCGCACACTTCAACTAAGCTATGTGAGCAAGGCTAGCTATAGTTACATAGCCTAGCTGGGTTAGCTCACCTCGTTGCACACTTGAGCTAAGCTACGCGGCGATATTTTCGGTAAATATATACATTTTTCCACTTTATCTGCAGCCATTTTTAGATATAAATTATTTAACGCGATTGAAAATATTCCGCAAAAGAATTCAATTTTCACGTTTTCCTTACACTTTTATGTCCACAAAATACTACACTTTTGCAAACACCGATTCTACACTGTATAACACCGAAAATATTTATATGTGAGTGTCAGCGATGCCAGCGAAGTCGTTCGCGTAGTTGAGGTCTGAACTACGCGAGCGAGCTTAGTCCGCGTCGCCCATGACTACGCAATTTAGTTTCATAGTTTCGCTGAAGTGTGCGGTCGCCAATGCAAATGCTAAGGATTTTACTTTCAGCGAGAAACTTAGCTCACGTAGTTGAGCTCGCTTACCTGAAGTGTGCGACGGGGGTTATGTTTTATTAAAAGCCTGTTTTGTGCGAAATTTCAACTTTCTACTTAAAGTTGTTCTCGAGTTTTCAAATATTTTTGTAATGAAAACTTTCAACATTATACTCACTTATGTTCATCATATGATGTTTGATTATGTAAGAAAGGTATCATCTTACCGTTAGGTGGATTAAGCTGTGTTTTGTGTTAGTAGGTATTGAATTGGATTTCTGTGAAGTTTTTTCAAGTCGTGGGGGAAAGGTTTAACAAAGTTCTTCAGGGTTGTCCAGAAAAGTCACACATCAGGGATAAAGAGTCTGCGATATTGCTTTGATTTTTATACCTAAAATGGTGAAAAACAGCGTCGAGAGGGGGGGGGGGGGGGGGTTGTCCAAGCGAAAACTAGCGTAATGCCGTCAAATCTTTACAAGATAAAGTCTTCTTACAGTTTTCAGACAAATCTTATTTGTGAAATGGTGAATTTGATCTGCAGAAAGCCTAGGGAAAGACGTTTTTGAAATTCTATATTTTCTTAAAAATTTTGGTGTGTACCAAACTCTAGAAAAATATCCGTGGGGACACTTAAGTCACTGACTGGACTTCCTTGGCTGCAAATCAAAGGCTTGCAACAATTCCTTCGGACTTGGGACAATAGAAGTGAATAAAATCCTGGCCGAGTTGAATTGAGGGAAAGCAGTCCTTTTTCCGATTGTTATTGTTTGGTATTATTGTCATATCTGAAGACGCAAATTTATTGTCTGTTTCCTATAACTTCCGCTCAAAGTTAAAGGCAACCCCATCCCGATTCGATTTCATTTTGAATTACTTATTTGTTACAGTCCTGCTGGTAACCTCGTTGTATGCCGCCTTCTACCGCAGTCATTATCCTTTCGTGTCCTGTTGAAGGAAGTTTGCCGTCTCGTGCTACCCTTACGTACCGTGGAAGATACAAAAGTGTTGTAAATGTACTTCATAAACTATTCTTACTTTCATCGGACTGTCGTTGACGGTTGTTAGGGGTTGAGTCCTGCGTGCAAAACAAACTATTCATCTGATGCTGTGTTAAAGTTGTCGATTTTGTTGGTTCAATGGTCGTTAGTTACTTTGTTAGGCTATCAAAGGGTCATTTCTCGGATGACCCTATGCATTAGACGGCCATTAGAATTGCTAATTGCCGTTCGGCTCATAAATTTTTATGCGAAAATTATTTATGAAGTTTTGCGGATTGATGATTATGGATTTCGGGGGTGGAATTCGATTTACTATCGAAATGAACTCTGGTTAATCCTGGGAGTTAAGTGGCAGGAATTGTAGTCGAATAAATTGCAATTGATTTTTTTTTGTCACAGTTTTAATATTTTTTTGTTATTGTTCAAGTTTTAAGCTTCATTGGAGTTTTTATTTATTTTCAGATGGATTTTAATCGGATGTAAATCCTCTTGGTAAGTATTTTTGGACATATTGTATGTATATCAAATTAGTGTAAATAGCGAAAAACATTGTCTCGATTTAAGTTATGCAAAAAGTTACAATTATTATTTTTTAAAAAAGGTAAGTTTTCCTATGGAAAAATTTTACAAAACAAGCGGAAAAAGTAAAAATATGAAAATACTCTAAGAATTTTGCTTTTGGCGACTCATTTTGCACCTGAAAATTCGCTTGGCAAAAATTTTTTTTCACAGGAAAAAACATTAATTCAGCGATTCTCAACCTGTGGGGCGCGAGTACATATTAGGGAGGCGCGAGCAAGTTTATTAATTGACTGAAAGGAAAGTACATACCCACATACAAAACAAAATACATTTCGACATAATATTTAATAATTAACTTACGCTTGGAGCACAATGAACGAGAAACCAGCGCGAAACCAACGCAACTACAACGCTCTGAACTGTCACGCAGTGCAAAATTCTAGCGGCAGAGCACAATGGCAGCTCGTGAAGTAGTACAAGTGATATAATATAAAGTGGTATAAACTTGGAAAAATTACAAAAATTGATAATTTTGAAGCGATAATTTGCTTTGTTGGTTTTTATCTTTGTTATTTGTACTAAGGCTATCAATTTTTCCTCGAACGACATTTTTCCAACCTCACTTTATGAACTGTCAACGCAGAATTCTGCGGCAAAGTTAGAAGTTTGTAAACTTTTGCGCTGCGGTTACGTTGTAGCTGCGTTCTCTACGTTCACTGTGCTCACTTCAAACAATTTGTGGGAACCAAACTTTTAAGTGACAGTTTCTGCGCCAGTTTCGCGTTCATTGTGATTTCAGGGTTAAAACAACTTCTCGTGAAACCGCAAAAATGACGCAAGAGCAATAAAAAGGCACCGGATTCTTTTTTTGGCAACGCTGTGGATCGGTGTTGCCAAATGTCAATAAATTACTGTTCTCTTGGTAATTTGTGTTTAAAATTAGGGTAGTAGTGTAGGTTTAGCGCCAAAATACACAAATTACGTTATTATTGTATACATTTTATTGTATGCAGGGGGGGGGGGGGGGCGATGACAATTTTGATTGAAAATTGGGCCGCGAATACTGAAAGGTTGAGAAACGCTGCGTTAATTTTACGAATTAATAAACAATAGAATTTTCGAATTTTAGTTGTTTCCATTTACGAAATGACTCGCTGAAACCAAAAAATCAGTGGAAATAAGGTTAAATGGCCCTCGAAAATGGAAGTCAAATTTTATTTAAATTGGCAATAGATATCAACGAACGGACAGACATTCAGTACCTTTACTTTAATTATAAGATGTTTAAACGTTAAATCTGATAAACCTTTTAAAAAATATTTAATTGTAGAAATGTTTAAAGAATTCTTCATATTCTGATCACAATTTTAAAAAATGCCACAAAAAAAAATGCTAATTGTTAAGCGTGTGAAAATGACAGGGAAAATCAAACTGACACCGCATTGTGTTCAAATAACTTTTCCGTTTGGTTAATTTGTGGTCCTTGAGGTTCAACACCTTTTGTCCTTTTTTATGTTGAATACATCTTGAAGTTCTTTTGTTTTCCAAAAATTTAGAGAAAAGACTTTTTTTGTAGGAAGAAAATTATCTTATTGTGTCCCGCGGCGTATGATAAAAAATAAGAAATGTACCGAATATGACACCTTGTAAGAAGGGATGTTGCAGACTGAAAATCCATCCGTGCTATTCCTTTTATCTTGTTGCAGGATATATCCCCCATGAACCGTAATCAAATATAATGTTACAATTATCACATTATTAAATCTCGATTAACGCGATATGTTAATTCCTTTTCAGTCCCTTGTCAACCGGTCGAACCCCAAAAAACATTTCACTTTATTTTAGATAGAAAAAAGGATACACAACAGGGGTTGAAGAGAATCTCTGGCTTCATTTTAATCATACGGTGCTGAGGTTCTTTTTTTTTAAGACTTCTCTTGGAATAACTATTAAAGTCACACGTTAAGGGAAACGTCATCGAGACAGCTACGTACGTAAAGTTGCCAGGTTCTGGAATAGGACCTCATTTTCATATGATTTGAAACATAGTTGCATTTGGCGGGAAAAATAGTACAGAGGGTAATAGGATTGAAGTTCAGCCATTCACGATATCAAAAATTTAACTATTATACAATTTTATAACCAGTGATGGTTATCGGTCGGACTATTTACACTGCATCGGATTGACAACAACTTGGCCATGATGTCCTATCAGGATTATAAACTGCCCCCGAGGGAAAGTTTTGTCCCATTCGGGATGTTGCTAAGGATATAAAATTCGATTTTAATTCGATGAAGCGCTTGTGATTTACATATTTTACAACGAACGGATCTGAAACGATCTGATTTAAATTTTATGGTTTACAAACATGCAAATATAATCATAGAAAATGTGGAAATACGAGTTTTTTATGTGGATTTTTTTGTTAGTAAATTAATATTAGGGGTATTCACTAAAATTATTAACTTAGCTGTTATCGTCGTAAAATAATACTTATTTTATTAAAGTTTAGTAAACAACACCAAAATACACGGCAACATTTTTAGCAACTTTAACATATTTTTTTATGTATTATTAAACGCTTAGTGTAAAATATAAAATTTAGGTAAATATAAGAAACAAACAAAAATAAACCTATTTTGTGTTTAAAATTTTTCGGCAAATTTTCTGGTTTTCAGAAAGAAAGTTTTTAGAAAATTTGTTGGGGGAAATTTTTTATAGGAGGAGGGAAAATTCATGTCTATCCTTTTTCCCTCACCATTCGTATCCTCCACCTTCACGCCCTCATAGTCCCGTGCTCTCACCCATCCCACCCCACCTTTCCACCCTCCTGACGAGACACCCCTATCCCTACTTCCCCCTTCGCATTAATACCCTTACCATTCCCCCTCCTTTTTCATACCACCCTCACGCACCTTTCTTTAAAAGATTGAAGAAGTTAACAATATTTTTTATGTGTTCACCCGTGAGCACTCGTGAGAACCCATGAGCAGGGACAATATAAAATTATCAAATACTCATGCTCAAATTATCAAATACTCATGCTCAAATTATCAAATACTCATGCTCATGAGTACCCGTGGAATTTTCCTATGCTCATAACCGTAAGTAAGAGTTTTTGACTAAACATTTGGCTCACATTTGAATGGCACTATATTGCAAAGCTCTAAAAAGGTTTTAATTTGAAGGGGGACGTGAGGTAAAATGCTTCAGAGAACTTTCAAGAACCATTGCACCTTGGAACCCTGGACCCTTGGTGAGAGAGAGAGACTGAGAGAGAGAGTGAGAGAGAGAGAGGGTGAGAGAGAGAGTGAGAGAGAGAGTGAGAGAGAGTGAGAGAGAGAAGAGAGTGGGTGGGGAGAAGGTGGAAGGGAGAGAGGGGGAGGGAGAGAGGGGAGAGAGAGAGAGAGAGAGGAGACACAGTGGAAAGAGAGAGGGGGGAGAGACAAAGAGGGGAGAGATAGATAGAGAGGAGAGAGATAGATAGAGAGGAGAGAGAGAGAGACAGAGATAGGATGATAGAGGGAGGGAGGGAGAAAGAAGGAGAGATAGGAAGAGAGATATAGAGGGAGAGATAAAGGGAGAGATAAAGGAAGAGATAAAGGGAGAGAGATATTGAGAGAGGGAGACAGAGAGATTGCAAGAGAACTAGAGAGAGATAAAATTATATTCTGGTGGTTATGGTTCCGACCAAGGTTTTATGTACAGGTTTTATGTTACATTTATATTGGGCAAGTCGATATGTTAAAAGTTCTTGCAACGTGACGTCTCAAATCGAGGCGCGTCTGTATTTGTCTTCCATTAGACATTTATTTTATCAACAACTTGTGCGAAAATTGATAAATTCACGAAGCTTTTTGTATCATTAAATTATAATAATAATAAAAAATCTTTAACTATTAGAGAACTATTTGAGTTGCCATTTTCCAATTTTAAAGCAGATACGTTTATCCTTTACAGATTTCCACAGTTTTTCGTTTCTGATTCTGTAATTTGGTAAAATATCTATCTATTTTTTATATTTCAATTCAATTGAATTGCTGAATATAACAAAAACTCCTGTATGAACGATTTATTAAAATATTCCATTTTCCCTATTTTGGCAGACATTTAATATTCGAGAATGAAAAAAAAAAACATATGTCGGCGTCGACGACGACTAAGTCAAATCCATACAATCATTCGAAATGTAAAAGTTGTCCTCTATTCATTCCAATCTAGCTATTAGAATCTTTTTTTTCTGTTCCGAAAAATGCTCTATGTGTATAAATCACTAACTTTCGGTATACTATGTGTATTATAAAAAAAAGTGAGAAAAAATCTTGGCACAGCTTTTGCAATGTTTGAAAAAAAGAAGAAGAAAATAAAAAAAAAATATTCACTCAGTTCCATTAAATCAGAAGAAATCTAAACAAACATTCACTGCGGGTGTCCTTGTTATCCTGCTGTGGTTTTTCCATTACAGTTTACCAGTGAAATACCCGCACCCATTTACTAAGGCTCCTTGTCCAAGGCATCAGCCAGTATATGTAGTCAACAGCACTCCTGTATGCGCGATTTATTAAAAAAGAAGAACAAAAAATACACCAAGTGAATGAAGAAACTAAAATCAAGAATCATAAAATGAGGAGAAGAGTTTTCTTTAGCATTTTATCCCGATTTTAACATCATCCTAGCTTTATAGTGAGTCCTGAATTTTACTCGGCAACACAGAAAATGTTCTTAAAAGGGCAGTAGCTGTACTTGCGAAGTAGAACCTAACGCTTATTCATAGAACAAGGACTTCATCACGAACCCCCACATTCAGTTCCATCCATCCCTCCACCTACATTCAATGTATGTTCATCATTTCATAACTGTTGGATGCGAGGCAGTCTGATTCACATAAAGTAAGCTGTGGGAAAATGAGGAAAGTCCTTTAACAGCAGCAACAATGCGCGAAAAAAAAGTGAAAAAGGTATGATCCAACAGGAGGATGTTAGTGACGCTTGACATGTGCTCATTCTTGGCATACTTCGGCAATCACACATATGAAATGAATAACTGAAGGCCTGAATGAAAGTGAGTTACGAACGAATGCCAGTCAATTCCTTTATATTTCCCGCCCCGAACCACCCTCATTCATGTGGCAGGTTGGTGTATCCCGAATGGTTGATTAATTTTTCAGGAATTCAATTTTCCTTGCTTCAGCCACAGACACTGGAGCCAAATTCGCCCACGGCCCTTCCAATTGCCAATTTACCTGACTGAGCATATATTGTCCGCTCTACAGTTATTCACACGCGGTTAGACTCACCAACACAAATCCCATGCGGAGCTTTCGGTTCTGAGAGTGTGGAGTTCTGGTTCTTGTTCCGGCGTGGCGTATGCCGTTCTAGAAATATTGGCACTTTAGTTTGCGAATGTGGATGCGGGGGGTAGACCGATTTGAATAAAATTTGAAAGACATAAGTCCTAGAACCTTATAAAACAACCACATTCAAAAGTAACAGATTTTTGGCCACCCAACAGCTGAAACGCGCCACTGTGCGTTGTTAGTCGGGAGAAATTTTGATTCAAAACTTGGACTCCTTTTCCACCTGGGAATGGGTACAACGGTTCGGCGTATGTTATCGGCATTTCATATTTCTAGATTCAAATTCATGTATGTATTGGAAGGCAGCAAAAATGATACCAGCAACCCCCTGGTTTTGGAATTGAGTAACAAGCATGGTAAAAGGCGCCGCGCTATTCGCTCAAAATTTATGATGTTCGCGAGTAAATGAAAAATAAAATTGTGCAAACAACATAAATTAAAAAGAAACATAATTTCATAAATACTTTATGATTTGTTTATGCGCGCAAACACACTTCAGCTTCTGTATCAATTTATACCGTTAGGCATAGCCTAGCCCTCGCAAATTCAACCCTATATGACCGGAATCGCTCCGTCACGAATAAATAACTTAGAGATGGCTTCGGGACAAAATAATGCGACATATGGGAGGTTGACTGTGCGTAATTTCGTGGAAAATAAACACGAATTGGAATTTAGTAAAATTTTAGTAATACATATACATACAAATATATTTTCCAATTTCCTTGAACTATGAGTACCTGCTGTATAAATTTTTTCAAGTATCTAAATTGTTATGCAAAAAAAATTTGAACAAAAATCATAAGCAAACCTACAATTGCCAGGGAGCAATCGTCAAATACTCCATTATAAGAGCAGACCCATTTTAACCCTAGACCCGTGTATTGGGCACTGAGTGCCCAGAACGATTTTTGAACCGAAATTAAAAATAATTTTAATAAAGAATATGATGAAATGCCCATTGTATTTCTTACTTGTTTAACAAATAAACCACATTTTTATGATTTTTAAACAAACCAGCCATACATTTTCTATTAGAATTACATCTGGGCACTGAGTGCCCAAGTACACGATATATGGAAGTTTTATAGTACACTGGTCTAGGGTTAATTAGAATTGCATTGATTGTCATAGGTTCGAATTTAATGCTTCTTTTCTTTGATTATAAAGCATTTTTTACTTGATTTTTCTCTGGGTGCTATTGTAGTTTTTATGTCTTTTTTAATTTTATTTCATTTTTTTTTTTTTTTTGATTTTCATAAAATGGGTATTTATAGTTTTTTTTTATATATTTTCCAAAATGTGTTTTTCTCGTTTTAACCCTTTCAGTACATATTTTTTTCTATGGGGGTTAAAAATACTCTCTATACAAATTAATGATGTTTAAGCTATTAGTATTCATTAAAAAAAAAAATCAAAAATTTTAATTTTTCTTAAATTACGTCCACTGTAGTCCAGCTTTTTACTCAAAAAATTAAAATTGGGTCACAAATGCATTTAACCCTTTCAGTCACCACGTACACTATAGTGTACACACTTTCTACCAAGTCAAGTTATGAGTTATGGCTTCTGAAAAGTGTGTACACTATAGTGTACGTGGTGACTGAAAGAGTTAAGTACTTTTTCATAAACGATTTTTTTTTTAAATCTCTTCAAGGGATTTTCCAAAAGTGTTTTTTTTTAAGTTCTGTCAAAAATTGTTTTTCTTACGAAATTTTTTTTTCTAATTTTCTTAAAATATATATATTGCAGTAAACTTTTGTTAAAATTTTTTTTTAAATTTGGTTCTTTTCTTTTGGTTCAGTTTCGTTTTTCTAATATTTTTTTTTATAATTTTTCGAATTATAGATATGCAAAAAAAAATTGAGTGTTTTTCTAATGCAAAATTTTCAAGATGGTTTGAATGCATGAACATTTATTCTGATTTTTTACTTGCTTCTGTATGAGAGAAAGTGTTTTCTGTGTTTTGTATGAATGGTCTTCTTTGTCCAATTCTTCAAAGCCTTTAAAAAAACAATTTATTGAATTATTTTCGATTTTTTAAACACCTGCTTTTATACAGGGGGTTTTTTTTAATTATATTTTTATTTGCTTGATGTAAGGTATTTTTTCTGATTTTGGTAATTCTCATTGTCAGATGTTTTTCATTCAAAAAGTTCTCAGATATTTGTGTTTAATCTTCAATAGACTTTTTAAAAATTTTGTGTATGTGATGTACCTATTTTTGGGGAAAAAATTATTCTGCAAATTTTTCAAGATGCTTCTGAGATTTGATAATTCTCTGCAAAATTAAGCCGAACGTGCAAAATATATTCTTTTTTTTTTTAAAAAAAGTATGTACAAATTTCTTCTGCGTTGGAGGCCTTGTGACAATTATGGGTTCTCATTTGATCAATCTTTTTCGGATCATGTTCCAACTCAAGGCCATAAGAATGTTGGTGTTCCTTCGTAATGAAATATCTGAAATAGATTTCAACAAACAACATCAAAATAATGAATTCATCGAAACGTTTACTGATCAGGTAGCCAATTCGGCTCGCAATGAGTTTACCAATGAACATCATCAATACGGCGCCATTACACTCATCGAGAGGCTCATGCAGAGCTCATCGAAAGACTCATTGCTACAAATGAGTATATAAGTGAGCAGTAATGATGAGAATATTTCCCAGACTTAGAACAAAACTCATCATGACTTTCATCACATCGCGATAATGCGTATATCGATGAACTCATCATGAATCGTCTACTACCCTACTACTCATCATTACTGCTCTCTTATATACTCATTTTATCAATTAGTCTTTCGATGAGCTCTGCATGAGCCTCTCGATGAGTATAATGGCGCCGTATTGATGATGTATTGATGATGTTCATTGGTAAACTCATTGCGAGCCGAATTGGCTACCTGATCAGTAAACGTTTTGATGAATTCATTATTTTGATGAATTCACCAGAATTGAAACCTAAAATTGAAGAACTCAAGCATACTAAAATTGATGAACTCATATTTTTTGAACCTTCTGTCTTCAATTGCACTTTAACTTAGAATGAAAATAAATAATCATTTTCAAGCATTTCAGTTCCAGATTTAACATTACATGACAACTCATCGAAGGCACATCATATGGTCATCGGAAGTCAAATGCATAGCGGTTAAAAGCATTTACTTTTAAGTTTTTTTTTAACAAATAATTCTGTATATACCCACTCCAACTCATTTTCGCTAAACACAACTAACTGAAAGACTATGTTATTGTGTGCGTTTTTTCCTTTGATAGTGTAGAGCAGTGCTCCGCGACCAGTGTGCCGCAAAATGATATTAGGTGTGCCGCGGTAAACATTTCAAACATAACAAAAGCTATAATTGCCAATCTGGCAATTATTGAAAACCCGTATGGTGATTTAATTGAACGGCGTATCCAAATTTCATTTGAATTCAAATTTTCCAACAAGATTTTTTTAAAACTTGTTCCAATCGGATTTTGATGTATGGGGGTTTTATGTAGAATCATATTCTAAATAACTTTTGTTCTTGCACTTTTTTGATAAGATGCACTGTTTTTGAGATATTCGCCAAAAACATTTTCGTTCCTATGGGGGGTACCCCCCTAATGGTCCATTTTTGCTCATGAACGAACTTGGCCTCGCATTTTACGAAAAACGAATCTGTGCGAAATTTCAAGTCTCTAGCGCAATCCGTGCGCCCGCAATCCGCGCCACAGACGGACGGACAGACATACGGACAGACAGACGGACAGACGGACAGACGGACAGACGGACAGACAGACGGACGGACATGCGGAAATTAAAATCTTTAGTCATCCCTAATACCCTGGTGTAATTTATTTTTGTGTTCAATGACTGGGTCGATGCGTTACAAACGGTATACTAAATCTAATATACTTCTATATAATATATCATATAGACAAAAAAAAAGCAAAAATAAATAAATAACGAAAAAACGAAATCATTTTTTTCGGTTTTTATTACGTTTTTCGTTATTGTAACCGAATTAAATTTCTATAACGTTAACACGCAATTTTGAGGAAAAATCGGTATTTTGTTTCGTTATTTCGTTACGTTACGATAATGTTTCCCATCCTGGGTATTTTGTTTTTGTTCAGTTTTATTAATTTTTGTTATCTTTTATTATTTTTATTTGTATAGATTATTATTTTTATTCTTATGGAAACTGAATGAAGTACTGTGTTGATGCGCATTTTTCTTTAATTTTCAGTTTCAATACAATGCGTAACGAAATAAGGACGTTATAACATAATGAAATGGCATTTTTTATCGTTACAAAACGAAATAACGTAACGAAATAAAATTTGAATTTCGTTATAAAATGAAATGTACAACGTTACGTCAGGTGTCCGAGTTATAGGCTGTTCGTTATTGGTTAGAGACTGTTCGTTTTATATTTAGGCGGAGTGGGATTGCGAGGGTAGGAGTTGGTCCGAAAAATTCAAAACTGGCGTGACATATTTTAATTTAATTTAAAAATCACGTTGGATCAAAGCCGCGGCATAAAAGTATCGCGATATGCACAGCAATATTTGGATGAGTAGAGAGGCAAGACGATTTTGATTCTCGCTTCTCTCGTGCAGCTAACTGCACACTCGTGAAATCGTTGACTTTCGCCCCTTGTTGCGTAATACACTATACCTTTTCAAGCCTATAAACAACACATCAAAAATATAGGTAGTTTGCCCAACTCGTTAAAAACTGGATCGTCAAATGAATATAAAATAATTCCATTGTACATACGATCCGATGGTTAATCATCGTGACATGTGAATTTCGGTCGTTTAACTGATGGCTATCAAGCAATGTCATCCTAGTATATTGAACATCCTTAGATTATCCCTGTTGATCCCAACATGTCAAATATCTATCATCATTTTTGATGTCGTACATTCATATTTTGGATTTTGTGGCTGCTATCCCGAACGCCAACATAATGTTGTCAGGCACCTTACCTCAATCTAGTAAGATTATGGCTTCTGTCGTATATTGAATATATGGAATAAAATTGTTTTCCTTCATCATTCTGTGATATCATCATCAAAATCATCAGTACTTATGTATATGGTAGCAACAACAAATACCATAAACAGTCATCCTGATACAGCGCCCCCGGAATGGGGCAGATAAATATGACGGAGCCAAAAGTTGCTCCAAAAAGGTTTTCTTTTCGCATTTACCGCCACCGCTCATAAAGATCGAGTTAAATGGATTTTGTAGCTCATGTTACACCGATCGTCACCGTGCCCCCCGTAAAGGTTATATGTGGCCAACATCAACCACTCCAGGTTTTCAAATCTCATCAGCCCCGTCAAGGACATGCCCTCATCAGTTAACGGATGAACGTTAACCAGTTAACAATACAAGAGGGGAAGCGAAGATAAATAAGTTTTGAGGATTAATACATTGCTTACTTAATGTTGAAGATTTGTTACAAGGCACCAAGACTCCGCAATGCTCTCTCGCCGATCCTCGTCCCGGTTCAAGGGGATACAATTTCGTTTTTTTCCGTTTGAAATTGATTGTCAATATGTACGCAAGCACACGTTTGTTTGTTGTTTTTCTCTTGGTATTTGTCTTCCAGGCAAACAAAAGGAGTCGAAGGACCTAAAGCAAACCCCTACAATGGTTCGCAATATTTTCATCGTCTTCAGTCAACAAATCACCCCAAAACGGATTGGATTTCACAAAGAGTTTTTTTTTCTCAAATGTTTTCCTCATGATGACGTCTAGCACGATGATAATGATGAGGGGGACGGAGTTCGGGACGCAATAGATTCCTAAGCCTGTATACGGACTTTGCCGCAGGAGGACCAATATTAAGGTGACCATCCGGAAAATTTAATAAATCTATTACTACATATCCGATCTACCCCCACGGAGATTTTCTGCCATACATGATTCTTTTGACTTTTTGCGGTTGATTTAACTGACATACATTTTTAATATCAACCGCATGCTGGTAATTTCAAAGGTAAAAAGGAATTTTATTTTCTACTGAATGATAAATCATTCTTTGCTTATTTTGATTAATATTTTTCAGAATTTTTTCATCATAAAAATGCATAGCAAATTGGAAATTTCAACATCGATTGAATTTCGGATTATAAGTAAAATTTGGATTTTTAAAAATAGTTTGAGTTTTTAATAATACGCGTTGCTCGGGAAGTACTCAATAAATTCAAACTAATATGCTGAGTCAAGCCATCGTAGTTAATCGAAATAACTGAGTGCAAAAATCGTTAACGAAAGTAAAAAAAAAAAATCTGATATGAACAGCTTATGACTTTTTTATACAAAATCTTCGTTTCTGCAAAATTTACACTAAACCCGACGAAAAAAATATTCATTCATCCTCGGCGCTACAGCTCTCGAAGAGCCTGGGTCTCCTCGATTGAGCTTTCGCAACAATTTCTTCCCCACTTCGCACCTTCAGTCTTTACATGTGGATTGCGAACAATGGATGAATTACAATATTTGTAAGGTTTTTCGTTGGCAACCCATCAACAGCAGAGGAAATCTAGACTGAAGATGTCGTTAACACCAAGCGGTAACTATCACCACTTATTTCGCAAAGCAAGTTGAGTGGATTTGAATCGCAGCGACCGACAGTCGGGAATTGAACCACCGACCTCTTACCACTTGGACTACGCTAGAATATTAGTTTGTACTAGTTTGCATACCCGTCGTTGCCGGGTCAAGTTTTTTCCATTTTTTTTTGATGGTCTATGTTGGAGCTAAACTTTAGGCCAATCGGCTCGGTAGTTTCCCAGCGAAAGAGTAATATAGAGGAAGAGCTAAGTTTCGAGATCACTTTACCCCCTCCCCTTACTCCCCCCACCCCTCGCGCTACTTTTCCGTATGCCTATGTTGAAACCAGAACTACCACAGACACTCATGCTAAATTTCAAGTCAATCGGTTCAGCCGTTTTTGCGTGAAAGAGGAACAGACAGACAGACAGACAGACATCAACTCATTTTTATATATTAGTATGATCATATGATATGATAAAAACGATTTTGACTTACAGAATTTTAATTGTTTTGTTGAAAAACCTTTAGTTTGCATGCAATTTGCAAAAATCTATTTTTTTACATTTCCATCAAAAAATAATAGGATTGTCCCAGTTCAGGATCAAATATGCCTGTAAGATTTGATGGTTCTAACTCTATAAGTTTTTTTTATCATTCAATTTTTTTTATCATTCTAAACACACTGGTATAATTCATATTTGTGTGTGATGACGGGATCTTGGCGTTACAAACGGTAAGGCAAAGTTAAGATATCCTTTGGTTTCACCATACGGGTATAAAAAGGGTTGCCAAAATACAATAAAGCAGATTTTAGTGTTCGAAAAGTTTTCATAAAGCATTCCTATCTGTCAGTTTAAATTGGATCAAAATTCATAATCTCCTTTAGGAGATAGCAGGAGAGGGGATGGAATTTTTTTAACAAACACTTTTCTTGAGGAATGATCTCTACAATACGGATAACCGGATCCTTTTAAGAATTCAAAAAATATCAGGATATATCAAAATATCAGGATATGCGAAAAATGTGTCTAAGAGTGAAAACCATATCAACATCTTTTTATCAAAAGATTACAGGAGTGGTAGTCAGAGGGGAGTCGATTTTTGATAGCTTTTATTTAGCTTGCTTTTGTATTTGGCTGTCAGGGTCAAATCTTGTAATCCAATTTTGACTTACTTCGAGTCATCCGATTGAATTGAAATTTTCCACACATACGTAACTCCGATGACAAACAATATTTTCATTTACTTCGTCATTGTCAGGATGACGGATGATCCTGTAAGGATAATGCTATTATACTTTTCTTCAGATTTTCGGAAAAATCTGATCTGATGGTTTTTGGGGTTGCTAAATCCAATTCTGACGTTACGATGTTTGTAAGGATAACTGAAGGTCCTGTAAGGATAACGTGATTATCCTGTTCCTCAAATTTTCCGGAAAAAGATATCATCTTGGTTTTTTGGGGTCGCTGATTCCGATTGTGGAATCAAAAAAGTTTGTGAGGATATCTCTCTTAAAAGCAAGGAGATTTTTTCGAAGAGTAAAAAGTATATATAAGCGTGGTGAAAAACAGACTTCATTTTGGATTTTTAGTCATACTAATCCAATTTATAACTAAAAAGGATAAAATCGAAAACAAAAATTATCAAAAAGCTTCTACTAAAAAGAAAAAAAAAACATTTTGGGCACTGTATCAGAAATAAAATATAAAAAACAAAATAAATATTTATCTCGCTTCTATTTCTGATACATTTCTGATACTTTATTTTAAACCTTACATTTTCAGCTTTTTTTATCCAAACTTTTAAATATCACATTAAAAACTTTAAATTAGAAGTGAAATTATTTACTCCTGTTTATGAAACATCCGGTGACCTCCACATTTTCTCCCTTATTATCCTGCAGTTGATCTACTATAGAATTTACCATACAGATTCGTATAGGCAGGATGCAAACACTTCCCATAGTTGTTTCCTTTGCACACATAATTTTCAACATATTCGAAAATAATAGTTGCCTATCTGTATTATGCATAATGCCCAAAAATGAAGCCAACATGGCAACCAATTGGCTTTCATCCTCTGTCATTGAAGGTGCAATAACATAACCTCACTTGCCAAAGTTTCCTGGAAAATGATGGCAAAGTTCAAATCGACTACATCCAAACATGTGCGATAACACATATGAGAAAGCCAACATAACATCATTGCCATCAGAATAAAAAAAAAACTTTTTTGAATATCAGTGCCAAGAGTAGTAAATCCTTATGATGCAAACCGATACTTTTGGCCCCGGTATTTGGAACAATCGTATAAACAACTGGACGAAAACTTTCTGTTATCCTACAGATGTGTAGAGTCTAGATTGACTTTCTGGATATTTTACTCTGTTTAACTTTGTTGGGTCCTTCATCACCGATAAATGTACAAATATTGAATCTATTGTTAAATCGAAAGCCAAAAGCAATCGATGGCATTGATCCCAATCGAGTAATCCTGGAATATGGATGGTCAGTCGCCTTTGCTGTAGTTGAATCTCATCCAAACAATAGTACCGAAAATTGCCTAAAGCTTGAATTTCCAATTCTAAATATTTGACTCATGCAGCGCATTTTGGTGCCTGTCCGTAGGCAAATCAGACTAGGGATTGTGCCCAGAAATCCTGTCGAATAGCACAGGAGAATTTGCAATAAATTATAAAAGTTCAACTTGTGTTATCAAGGACTATGTGACATGCATGTATGCAACGTTATAATGTTATTCTGTTTATTTGTCACAAAAAGCACTGCAGTTGTTTTAAATTTGTATTTTATGTCTTATGGGTATACTATTACGCAGATGTCAGAGCGGCATCACCTTCTGATCACGATCTGATTCCGATATTATTATTGTGTGAAACTTTATGGAAGTTGACTAATTGAAGCTGGCGCGATACTGATACGACGGCGATACAGAAATGATAATATACAACTGATGAAGTTGCCCTGACAATTGCGTCCGAATCAATTGATAGTATTACCACCTTAGTTCTGATTTTTGAAATTTAAGCTAGACTTTAAACATTATCGGACTCACATATCGGATTCACGACCAGTACTCACGAACAGCATCGGACTCACGATGGGTCATATTTCGGGCAGTTGTGGTGGAGTCGATGGTTGTATTAGAGGGCTACGATTTGCAAATGTATGCGTTGCCTCCTGGTGGCGATACTGCCAACTAGTTTTCTTAGGCCAAAACGCGACGCTAAAGAAAAAAACCTTGAATGGCTAGTGGGTTATCTAGGAAGAATAACAAGTATGCGAATTCTGGATCCCAGGCGACCTACAGTTTAATTTAGCCTTCACGTTGTAACGCGGGGCACTGCCACGGGTGAATAAAATTTTCCCAGCTACTCGTGGGAACAAAACAAACTCCTTCAAACAAAAAACTTCAAAATCAGAGGCTACAGCGGGGGCAAATCCTGCATTGCACACAGCCCAAAAGAGACAGACAGTGAGGTGGAACAGGAATCTTTTCCTGTATATTTGTGTCGCGCAGGATGAAGGACGCGTGACCGATCACACTGAGGATGAAGGGTTCACAAAGGACCTGGAGCGGATCAAAGTGAATGACAAATACGTCAAATTGTGTGGGGCTGCCAAGAAAAAATTGAGGTGGCTTTTGAGAAACGGAGTGGTTAGAGAGGAAGTCCTTAAACAGTGCACAGAAAAGCTGCCAACGAGGAACAACATGTTGGAAAATGAAAGGGCTAAGCGCGCTCGCTCAGAAGACTTGACTGCTGGCAGTTCTAAAGCGCTGGGAGCAAGACGTCCAAAACCACCAACGACACCAAAACAGCATCACCAAAAACTGCCAAATTAGATTCTTCTCCAAAAAATTGGAAGAAATAAATAACTAATCACTTTATCCTCACAGAACCTTATGTTATCCCAACAGACCTCTTAACGTCGGAATCGGATTCAGCGAACCCAAAAACCCTCATATGACATTTTTTCCGGAAAATTTGAGAAAAAAGATAATCACGTTATTCTTACAGGACCTTCTGTTATCCTCACTATTTTTTTTTCGAAAAGTTTGCAAGCAATTCGCAAAAATATTTTTTTTACTATTTTATGAAAATATCTCGATAACGGTAAAAGATATGGGATGGTAGTTGAAGACAAAACTGTGGCAAACATTATTCTCTTCAATTCATCTCACACAATGAACTACCGAACACCCGTTATACCTAGCAACAAGATAATAGCAACAAAACTTATTTTTTTTAAGTAACGGCATATCTCGATAACGGCTTGCGATATGCAGTTCTAGTAAAGGACAAAAATGTAGGAAATTTTAGTTTCTCCAAGTTTTGTCATACAAAAGCCTACTAAACACCCGTAGTTTCGGAGTAAATCATAATAAACGAAGTTGCGATTTTTAAAAAGTCGCCATTTTGTTTATTTCCGGTTGTTAGATTAATAATATTTAAAAAAAGTAACCATAGGTTTTCCTAAAACAAAAGCTAATCAAGTATGCATTTTTATCAACTTATTTTAATTTAGTTTTTGTCTTAAAATCAATTTTGTTTAGATCGGACGTGTCCCCAGAAATAAAATATTAAAATACTTTAAATAATACCGTATGCGTCATAAAAATCTGGAAAATTCATATTAAATTGTAAACTGTTTAAAAAAACACAGAAGTTGAACGAAAAAAAAATATGTTTTGCTCTAAACTAAATCTTACATACTAGTAAAAAAAATTTTTCAAAATGCCCACCCCCAGCATTTACGAACTTCCCCAAACGGGGTCTGTACTTCTTGCATGTCAATATTAAATAAGACGCCGGCTTGTCGTTCCATGTGATGGTAATGGTGGACTTCAGGGCTTGCACATTACTGTGAGCCTTAGCTCCAGTCTTAGCCTGAACATATGCCCATATTAAAAAAATCCAGGGGATTAAGGTCTGGAGAGCTCGGTGACCACATGTCCTTAGGCCAGAAGTTTTTTGAATTATTCGTTTTTTAAATTATCCAAATTTGGGTACTTCTGGCAGTGTGGCACGGTGCCTCGTCTTGTCGAAACATGTCGAAACACATCATTACCGTAGGTTGACTCTATCTATGGTTTTACATGACTCTCCAAGATATCCTTATCGGATTCCTTCTGATCCTTCCTTTGATTGCCCTAATCAACACTGGAGTCCTTACTGAAATGGGTCTACCGCTTCCAGATTGGGGCCTAACTATTCCTCTGGCCAAACAAGTCGCTCTTACAGCATAAACAGTTGACAACGATACGTTTAATTCATTGGAAATCGCCTTATTGGACTTCCGCGCGTGGACCAACTTCATGATTTTCACTCTTTCAGCCTCCCCCATGTTGCTATATTTATAAACATTTAATTTTTTGTCTCAATTATGTACGAAGTTGTATTTACAAACCCTTTCAAAGGTATTACAAATTAATAAGCAACCGTTATCTCCTTGAAAATACTTGCAGTACTAGATTCCAGATTTTTATGACGCATACGGTATAACTGGTTTTTTATTTAAATATTCTAATACCTGTTAAAGGATTTCGACCAAAAAATTGATAGGATCGTCCCATTCCAAGACCAAACATTCTTGTAAAATTTCATGGCTCTAGCTCCAGTAATTTTTGGGAAATCTTGTACACAGACTAAGAAACTAACAGACTAACAGACACAAAGAGATTTTTGAAATAATCCTCCGATCGTCTCGGGAGTGCTCAGGAAATGTTTTTGAGGCAAAATTAAGAGGTCAAAATATATAGTGAATACAATACTTGATTATACTTCTATAAAAAAGTAAAAACTAGTAATTCCTGAAGAAACATTTTACTTAAAAATTTAAAACCCACTCCTTTGAACGTTTTACTTATCTACTATTATTGAATTTTAATTTTATAATATAATAATTCGTTAAACGTAGTTCATTTATTATAATTTCTTTTTTCTTGAATTTATATCCATTCGACACGAGTTTTAATTGCATAGATTGCAACGCAAAATTGATATAAAGGAAATTAGCATCACAAAAGAATAGACAAGATCTAAACTCACATGTGTTTAAGCAAAAACTGTCTAGGGGTAACTGGATTGGTTTATGGGATCCTTAAAAGATATAGAGGCAGGACTTTTCTTAGAGTAAAAAAGTGAAACTAAGTGGACGACTAAATGGGGTTAAAAGTTCTGAAACGAGTTTCACATCATTGGATTCGTTTACTATTGATACAAAAAAAAATGAAATAAAAAATAAAAAACCAATTTCCAAATTATTAAAGCACTGGACAGAGATTTTTTGTTGTTGTTCACTTATCACGTGTGAGGTCGATCTTACTTTCTAGAAACTTTTCTTAGGTGTGTGATATTCTAACGGCGTACACGGTTTTGATGGATTGGCCATGATAATTGCCTGGCACTTACAAATGTCCTTCATACCTGCAAAACTTGGTATTATAGAATTGAACTCGCACATAAAAGGGTATTTTCGTATTGCTTTATATTGAATTCCATCAGAAAAAGATTGAGAATTGAACGCGTTTTATTATTCGGTTATCCTTGATCCTTCAATGGCAAATAAAGTTATTCCAAGGACTCGAATTGTTTATGAGAAAGGTGACAATTACCAACGTAGGTATACTCGAATCTGTCAATCATACTTAGGACCGGCATATGACTTTATGTTGACTTTAAAGGACTTTGCCCATTATATGCAGAAGAAATTCTTCAAAAAGAAACCTATTTTTAGATTATAATGGGCACAAAAATAAGGATAAATCACACCTGAACCAAAAGACTTTTAATGGACTATCACATATGTTGGGAGATTCAAAATTCGAGAGTTTATCAAAGCAAGGGGGAATTATTATTATTTTGTCAAAGGATTGACATGTGAATCATAAGACTGGCTTCTTGTCATACCGGATGACGTGATTATCCTGATTGTTTTGCATATAAAATTTAAGGGTAACTAATATGCATTGTAAATTACAGCAACTCATATTCGTACCACACAATCGTATATACATTCCGACAAATAACTAAACGACCATAAACTATATAGGTATCCTATCTGAGTGAACAACTTTAATGGAAAATACTTAAGGCTAGCCTAAGTGCTTTTCTTATGTTCTTACATACATCAATCTGAATATAGATATGTCAACTACATATACGAGCATTATGATAGCCCAACTCTTTTCACTTTTTTTCCTCTTACTTTTACACATTTTTTAAACATTTTTTTTCCTCCATGCACACATAAAAGCTTAGAAAAAAAGTAATTTAAAAGCAATCTAAGAAGAATCCATTTTGTTTATATCAAGAGACTTGCCATACCACACCATAAACTACTACTTCTATCGTGTAGGACTCTCTTACATGTAATCCTTATGATGGCCATAGTCATATATTACTTTCGTAAGTGGAATAGCATACACTTGGCTACATGAGCTTCTAAGCGGGCACCACATCGCATATGGAAAATTGCCACCTCCTTTAATCATCCCTTTGCTATCCACAGTCCAGTTTGAAGTGTTCACTTCTATCAAACTCTTGCCTGAACTCCATATCACATCCTTTTTGCTGCTGCGAAAGACTTCTTTCGTTGATCCATAGAAGAAAACATCAGCCAAGTGGATGTAATATGCGTCTATAGCCGTAGTTGTGAATATGTTTTCATGTTGTCCACTTATTCTGAACGAGGATGGACGTCATCATTCTGACAGAATCCTACCTCCTTTACCGCAGCCATAGTATCTTGTTTGCTTCACTAATAAAATGAGAGCAAAGACGACGATGGGGGTCATCACATATAGTCGAGTCCTTACTGTGGAGAAACTCAACTTCATTCCATTCGAAGGAGCCTATATTTGAACCTATAAATATATTGCAATTATATACCACACATCACTTAACATGGTTGCGCACATTGAGTTCGGAAAGAGGAAAAAATCTTGAAAGCTGGCCTGAAAAAAAAAAAAAACAACAACCTGATGGTAACCGCTTCACTTACAACGTCATTCATATAGCGATTTTCTTGCGGTGATGTACGCTTTGAGAGCTGCCAACTTCGAACATGCAGAAACACGTGCCAAAGGATACTTTTCTCCATATATATATATAATGGCTACAAATACAAAAGTTTTTCGGACTAACACACCACAAAGTTGAAAAAAGGATACGCACAAGCACAAACAAATAGACGAATAACCCCATAAATCCAATCCCCATAAATCCAAACTCCATCAAAGCTTCCTCAGTTTTAGAACGAATGGACGAAATACTGTGAAATCGATCGATAGAAGGTCACGTGGTTTACTGTAGCACAAGGATGTTTAAATTCTGAATGATTTTTACACTCTGTATGAAAAGTATATTTGATTTCGTATACCGTTTGCAACGCATCAAACTAATCGTTGGACGGTAAAATGAACTACTCCAGGGTGTTTGGGGAAAGATTTTGATTTCCGCATGTCTGTCCGCATGTCTGTCTGTCCGTGAACACTATAACTTTCGAAAAGATTGAGCTAGAGACTTGAAATTTTGAATAGTTGCGTTTCTCGTAAATAGCCAAGCTAAGTTTTTGAACCGGCAAAATCGTACCATTTCTTTCCCCCTCCCCCATACAATTGAAACAGTTTGTTGCCATTTTCTGGTGAGTCACTTTCAAAAATTTAGAAAGGTGAAATGTGTTTAGAATAAGATTCAACATAACTAATCTATACACAAAAATCGACTTGGACCACTTCTACTCCCCTTCGTCATACAAATGACAGTTTTTTTTTCGATTTTCTCGGAAACGGTGCATCGTATCAAAAAAATTATTATGACGAAATGTGTTTGGAATATGATTTTACATAACCATTCCATATATCAAAATCCAAAAAGACCACACCTTCCCCTCTCTACTATATAAATGGATTTAAAAAATAGAGCATTTTGTGGAGTATTCGACGATTGACCCGTATATTACTGTTTGTAAGTGAATTATAAACGAGCACAGTAAAAAAATAACGAAAAAACAACAACAACAACTTTCCCACTAGTCACAAAGTTACCGATTTGTAACAGGTTTTATTATGACTGGTCGCAATGTAATCAATTTGCGACTGGTTTTATTGTGACCGGTCACAATTTAACCGATTTGCAATCGGTTTGATTGTGACCGGTCATAAGGTAACCGATTTGATATAGTTTTTTGTGTCCGGTCAAAAAGTAACCGATTTACAGCCGGTTTTATTGTGACCGCGGTCATAAAGTAACCGATTTGAAATTGGTTTCATTATTACCAGTTACAAACTAATCGCCGCATAAACAGATTTGCCACCGGCACTTCGCTACCAGAGTCACTAGAGTAAAATCTATATAAAGCGGACCCTAGATAAGCCGGAAATCTATCTAAGCCGGACAAATTCTCAGGTGTCGAGCTTATACAGATTTTACTGTATATGCTCAAATAAAGGAGGATCTCCACTGCCATGACTTCTGTAACTGCAAAAAAATGCAGAAAACTAGAGCAAGATTAACTTATATAGATCTAAATAGGAATGACTGAATACAAGTATAAACGCTTTCCCTTCCAGTTTAACAATTTTATAGCAATCATATCAAACCTTGTGCTATGAATATAAGGTTCAAATTGGCATAGAAATAAAGCTATACAGCTGCATGTGTGTTTTTGAACTACATGAAAAAAAAATGACAGCTACGCTACCCAGTAGGAAATGGAGCGCTTCAACAGCGCAAAAAGAGCGCTTCCAAAGAAGCCAGAAGTGCTTCATTTTCCCATTCCTCTTCATTTACTTTTTTACATTGCATGTCCTACGCGGGGTAGCGCTCCAAACTAGCTGCAGTAAGAACGCTTCTGGAGCGCTTAAAAAGAATGTGCGGAGAAGCAGTTTCAGCGCTCTGTTAAAACTCTCTCCTGACGAATGGTGGTACAGTCTGTTCCAAAATAAATAATAAAATATAATTTTAGGTTTTCGCGGTTCGACATTATGTTGTAGGAAAGGTTTTTTCGGTTTAACCGCGTAAATATTGTTAAGGTAAATAAATATTTATCTAAACAATATTTACGTGGTTAACCTTCTTCCGTCCCTCGGGTCTAATTTGACCCAAACAGAAATTAGTTTGCTTGTACCTTTAAAAATATTTATATTACGAACCTGAAATTTTTTGACTTTGCCTTATTTATTGTAAACTAGCAGTATGCAAAAATTTGGCAACTTCCGATTACCCGTTACACTGCTACAAAAATAGTCACACTAAAGACCTTCGGGTCTAAAATGACCCAAGGCAGTTATTCGTATAAGAAATGTTTAATTTAGTCATATTATATTATATTAGTTAGTGTTTGTAAACTATATCTAGAATACGGATCTAAAATCTTTGACCGAACGGGGTGATTTCTCGGGTATAAGAAACCGATTTTGTTGGATGTCAATTGGGAAAAACTCAACTGCCATATTTCTCAATTTTTGTATGAAGTTTTTTGACCGCTATTTTCGGGGAGAGTTCATTAGAACAATATATAAGTCTTTTGGGTTATACATATGTTGTTGTATGTTGTAAAAATTTCAAAAAACATAAAAAAACTCGTTTTTTGATTTTTGTATACACTAAACCTTTATGGGTCAAAATAGACCCGAGGAACTTTAGTGTGATTTTTTTTGAGGGACGGATGAAGGTTAAACCGAAAAAACATTTCCTACAACATAAATAATAAAAGGTTTATAGTTTTATTCTTAATTTTATTTTACAACATTAACATCTTAAAGAAGTAAAAAAACAGTATTTCGCGTCAGCGCCGGCTCTATGGTTCTATGCGCCCTATGCAAGTTTTTTTGCGCCCTTTTTGTTTGAATTAAAAAAAAGTGTACATATGGGAGATAAGTAAATAAATTTAAAGGCACAAAACGTTTTATGTAAAATAATTCATACAAATAAAATAATTACAAGTTCAACGAATTATAATAGTTCAACATAAAGTATAAAAAAAGTTAACAATTTTATTTATTTAAGTATCTAAAATTTTACTTTTCTTGCTTTTAAGTTTGCGAATTCTTCAATTATTTCATTAGTGTCGATTTTTTTCACAAATATCTCTTTCAATTGCTATCATCGATAGCCCTACCAATCGCTCCTGCGAAATACTTCATCTCAGATAATTTTTAATAATTTTTAATTTCGAAATGATTGCAACTGAAACTGGAAAACTCAAAAATATTCGTAAAGCAACGTTCACGAATATATTTTCTAGCAAATTCGAATAAAATATAGATCACAAAAAATATTTGAATTTGTATTTACAGTTTTCAAATATTTTTTTTAATAAATTAAACACAGAAATTTTTTTTGAAAAATTTTTGTTTACACAAATATAAAAAATGAAAAATATATAATTATTTAAATCGAAAAAGGAAAGGCGCCCTTTAGATCGGCGCCCCCATGCCTTGCATGGTCTGCATATTAGGTTGAGCCGGGCCTGTTTCGCGTTACAAAAATGAATTTATTTAAAAAAAATCAATTCAAAAATTTGCTTTAATGAAGCGGCTTTGACTTAAAATTCAATTTTTTGCCTCTATACTATAACTTTTCTCACTGCACTTGAGTTTTTATTGTGAAATAGTTTTTCTGCACCGTTAAGGAGAATGACTCATCCAAAGAAAATCATTGTGCTCCCTTGTAGCTTCTTTTGGCAGTGAAGAAGAAGAGCGCGTATGTTGCTTCTTGAGGAAGCGCACCAAAAATTTTCTGCTGGGTATAGTAGCACTTTGTATGTGTCTGTGCTCTCTATTCACTTACAGGGACAATGTGTGATTGTAGTAGAAATCGCTATAAAAAAGTTGAAGTCCGTCAACTGTAACCATAAAATCGCCATAAAAAAGAGGGGAAATTATTTTTGCAGTTGCCGACAAATTTTTGCAGTTGATTCTTATCTCCCTTTCTCGCCAAGGTATCTTCACATAAATGTGTCTCTATTTTTTTGTAGTTGGGAAAAGTCATGGTAATGGAGGGCCTCCTTAAAGAATTATTATTATTATTCAACATTTGCAGAAAATATATTTATATGGAGGTTGAGAGGAGGAGGGTGTAGGGGAGTGTTGGATAGGAACAAGAAGGAAAGGGGCGAGAAGGAAAGGAGAACCCAAAGTTAATTTTCGCCACAAAAATGAAGGCTAAAACGATAATTGTAATTTTATTGTAGTAAAATTTAAGCTTTTTATTAATATTTCAATTTAAACAATATTTTTAAACAATATTTTTGATAAATTAAAATTTAATTTTGAAGTTTTATTAAATTTTAAACCGCTTTGGATTACATTTGGCTTTTAGTACTCTAACCGTGTATGAAGTTTAGTTGCCGAAATGGAATTGCCAAAGCCTTTTTCAAAACACTACCATTTTTAACTGTAGTAATTCAAGAGTGTAAAATGCATCAATTTATTACCCATTATAATCAATTCACTGTCCTTGAAAGCACCTATTATGAAAATTACTTCCCAAAGTGTTTATATGTCTATTATAGGCAAACAGTTAAATGTTATGTTGTAATAAATCCCTCATAACTGAATCAATTTAAATATAATCGTATCTAACTGAAACATTTAAGTGACTTAAGTGATAAAAATATCCTGCAATAATGTCCTTAATCACCCAGAAAAAAAAGTGAAATCGACAACTTAATTCATTTATTTGTTAATGTCTTCCCTTCTTTCGTCATTGGAGAATTCAATTTTTTTTTTTTTAAATTTTTTATGTGAAAACATCTTCTATTTTTCGTAACCACAACTTAAGTAAAACCAGACGAAAGGGCGACTGACAATTTTTAGAGAAGAAGAAAAAATTAAATGTCCTTATTTATCATAAAATTTCCATAAGGGAGAATCGCTGAAATGGTAGAAGGCTTTTGGAGGCCTCTATCAAGCTCGAGGCATCAAGTTTTCATCTGAGTACGCGAAAAACGGGAAAATCTTTTATTACTTCCTGATCTCATTATTGCGCGCTTTAATAATTTCCATTTTCATTCTTTCCGCGCGCCAAACTCCTGGTTTTGCCACACAATTCAGGATCCTCGCTGATGTTTTCTAATCGGAAAAGGTTCCCCCCAAACATTACTTCAATCATGAAGATTTTCCGGGAGCCAGTAAAGTAGGCATTTGAGGGGATTGTGGAAACAGGGAAGAAATTTCAATTTGCACTTCCTTTTCGTCACTCCAGATTTTAGCATTTGGTGGCCTGTTTTTATATGTAAGAAGGAAAAACGGTACGCCAAATTGTTACTAATATTATTTTGTTTTAATGTAGATAAAGTGAATGAAGGGGAAAAAGATTTTCATTCCGGAAATCAGCCTGGAATAGAATGTCGACAGCAAATGAAAAAAACAAAAACGGGAAAACTGATTGCATATAATTTTCCTACAACTTAAACTCATGAACGGATAAGCAAACGGTTAGAAAAACGGATGACTGAACATCAGAAAATATGGTATGAGATTTAGGGGATGTGAACTCTATTCGCCGTGTTTCTGAGATTTGTTTCTGTAAAATCGGTCCCCAAATCTGTAAATCAGTGCTATGGGGGATGTTTACAAATGGCAACGATGATGACAAATCCGACGTGTTGCTGAATCCCCATTTTATTTTGCACCCCAAGTTAAAACTTGTCAGAAAATCTAGGAGACCCCCAAATCCAGATTGCTCTAAAATATTTCATCTTAATGGGTTGTGCCTACCTGAAAGGACTGAACGATAAGAATGTAGTTTTTGGCGATTTATATACGGTTTAAATAAAACTATTTTCTTTGAGCAATTTTTGCATTTTATTAAATACTTGTTTAACTATGTTCCAGATTTTTTTGTAAGAAAATAGAGTATTAATGTCTGTTTTTGTAAGCGTACGAAAGGACCTTTTTCTGGAGGTAATTTACGATGACAGCCATGGATCCGTGACTACTAATTGGAACTTACTCATCTCATTTTTTTAATGAAGTGTTTTACCTGAAATTATACTCATGGTTAATATTTATTGTATTCATGCTTAAAACCATTTATTGAAATTTTATTTAAACAACGAATTTTCCGCAAAGTTTTTTTTTACCCATTCCAGTTGTCTTGTAAGGATTTTTCCGAGTTGAACTGTTGGTTATCCCTAAAAGAAAATTCTTGTTGTATCCGTGAGTTTATCGTATATAACTATTCCTTCAATCTAAAAATTTACAGTATACTATAATTTTCCTTTTCAACAGTTTTCCCTTTTCCTTGGGCACTTCGATTTTACAATAAAGTTTTTCACGAGTCTATTTTCCTTGAATTCGATGCCTTATTCCATTCCAATTCATTAGAGATTCGTGAAATTGGCGAGTAATCATTTCCAGCATGTTTAACTAACTGATATTTGCTCACTTTTCTCGTATTTGTTTTACTTTCAATTTTCTTTACCACCTTGAAGAGTTATTGACAAATTTAGGTAGTAAATAAACAAAATCAAATTTAATACGAAAATCTAAGGGAAGTGAAATTTGGCATAGAATTGTTATTCCACTATAGAGCATAAATTGCTGTATGTAACACGAAATGTGGCAACTCGCACTAATTTTCTTTATCTGCTCGAAAATTTTCTTAAGCGGGAAATTCCACCATCGTTATACAGTACAAGGATATCAGAGGGAACTTTTAAGAATCTTTTTTTTGTAGTACGAACGAAAGGCAAGGCAGAAAAGAAGGAATACGTATGTATGTACATATATATAGTTTTTCCAGGACGCCCACTTTTTGCTTCAGCCGAAAACTTCTTCCCTTTTTTTTCTGCCCGTTGGGTAAGCCAAAAATAAAACAGGTTCAAGGATAGAAGTGGAATGGATCCAAATAAAAGGAATGGCGGCATCGTCTTAAGGAGCAGAAGATATGTTTGGTCCTTAGGCGACCAAGGGTTTTCTTCGTCAAGTGGAAAGAATATATTCGGAATTTGCCACCCTCTTAAGATTTCCTTTCTTTTCTCTTTTCGCATACTTTATTTTACTCTTTCTTTGCTGGTGTTGGCTTAATGTCCAATACACTAAAGTGCTAACGCTTAATGTAAATGTGTATGCGTTAACGAATTTCTATAAGGATCATCGTTGGATATTGGGGAAAAGTTTCTTGCCAAGGATAAAATGGAAACCACCCACTTTTTGCCTGTGTTACACCGGGATAATGTTGGCTTGGCGATTAAACTCTCTTTGGATTTTTTGGGGGTGAGTTTCACTGGCCCGAAAACATGTTTCCTGAACAACCAATCACGATCTTAGAACAAAAGGGACACGGTAATGAATTCCCAAAAGTTTTTGTAATAGTATGTTTATATCTTAGTGTATATATCAGTATATAATATAAGTTTGTGAAATCCTTTTAAAGAGGGTTAAGTGCGTTTAGCTGTAAAACATAAAACGGCCGATATAAACGCAATGGCAAAAAATTTCATTTTGTTTAATTTTAATTGTTTAAAGTCGATGGAAGAATTTTACTCGCTTAATTTATTGTTAAAATTTAATATTATATATATCTTGTAGCTTTAAGAAATTTAATTCTTCAATAGGTTTGTGTTTCAAGAATTTCATTAAACACATTTATGTTCTTAATTTTTTTAGGTTTCTTTCACTACAAAAAAGCTTTTTCATTCGATTTTATACAGAATGTAGCAAAAAAATCGGAAGGTGGCTAGTGGTGAATAGTTTGCAGTGTTGGTAAATTAAATATCATTAACTGATTTTTATTAAGTACGTGTAATTAATGTAACCAATGTATTTACTTGTAATTAATGTAATTAAATAGTAAAACTCTTTTTTCCAGTTAAATATTTTTACTAGCAAATGCAGAAACAAATTTAAAAAAATTGACACAATTATGTTATGGCTACAAGCCAGTGACGAGTTAACCTTGAGGCAGTTCAGGCATTTGCCCTATGGCACCTCGCTTTTGAGGAAAGAATATTTTTTTGCAACAACGTGGGTTGAACAATTTAATCTTGCTCGCTAACGCTCGCTCCCACAAAAAAGGAAAAATCTTGTTTATGGCATACAAACTTAAATATGAGTTAGCCTTAATTTACTTATATCTGATGTTTGAATCGTTCTGAGTATTTTTTTTAATGATTCCTGTCTACATGCATATTTTTATACTCTATATGATTACAATATAGAAGTATATTAGATTTAGTATTAACTTTGTAACACATTGAACCAATCATCGGACACAAAAATGAACTACATCAAGGTGTTAGGGATGACAAAAGTTTTTGATTTCCGCATGTCCGTTCAGCTGACCGTGAACACCATAACATTCGATTGAGCTAGAGACTTGAAATATTGTATATTTACGTTTCTCGTAAATAACTAGGCTAAGTTCTTGAACGGGTAAAATTGGACCATTCTTTTCCTCCCTCGCTCATGTAAACGAAACAGTTTTTTTTCTATTTTCTTGAAAACGGTGATTCGTATAGAAAAATTTATTAAGGTAAAATCTGTTATATGATTTCACATAACCGTTCCATATACCAGGTGTGTCGGTAAGTCTTTTCCGGTTTTTCTAACAGACGTCGCTAGCCATAAGTATGCAGTGATATGATTTGTGACATATGTCATTTTATTCTTTTGACATTAATCTTCAAAACTACACAAGTTACGTTCCGTCAAAATAACAACGTCTTAGTGTTAAAGCTGTTTGAAAATGTCAAGTTTTGTGCATGAAAACGTGCATTTGCGGCACGCATTACTTTTCCTCTGTAATCAAAAGAAAAAGGCCACTGAAAGCCATCGTTTGCTGGTAGAGACTTACGGTGATCATGCCCCAACCATAAGAACATGTCAGACGTGGTTTCGACAATTCAAAAGTGGTGATTTCAACATCCAGGACAAAAAACGTGCTGGGAGGCCGAAAATATTTGAAGATGCGGAATTACAGGAATACTGAAAGTTAAACAGTTAATACTGATCGCTACCGACAACAAATGATCAATTTGAACCATAAATTGATCAAAAAACGTCCGCAATACGCTGACAGACATGGTAAGGTGATTTTGCAGCATGACAACGCGCCGTCTCACACAGCAAAATCAGTCAAAGAAGTGTTCAAACCACTTGGATGGGAAGTATTACCGCACCCGCCGTACTCTCCAGACCTGGCTCCATCTTGCTACTATCTTTTTGCATCGATGGGGCACGCGCTTACAGAGCAGCACTTCGCCGATTTCGAAAAAGTGAAAAAATCGTTCGATGAGTGGTTTAGCTCGAAGGAGAAATAGTTCTTTTGGGATGGCATCCATAAATTGCCTGGGAGATGGGCAAAATGTGTAGAATCAAATGGACAATACTTTGAATAAATAAATTTTAACTATCCATTGTAAATAACATACCGACACACCTGGTATAAAAATCCAATCGTATCACTCCTTTCTTCCTCTCCTTTACAAATGGATTTTTTTAAATAAACCTTTTGTCTGTCATCATTAGAGCCTCCAAAAATTGTTAAAAAAATATGTCTAAAAATTGTTGTTAAATTGTTAAAAAATATTGCGAAAAATGGTTAAACAGTTATTGAAAAAAAAAACAAAAATTTACTCTTTTTAATACAAAGCGGATGATGACTGGCAAAGAACACCAACGAAAAAACAAATTTGATATGTATAGAAAATAAAACTTTACTTGGACGAGAAACCAGGAAAACTAATTAATTAATGTCCGAAAAAAAATTTAAACTGAATGGGTCGCTATTTAAATTAAGAGCTACATAGTTCCAAACAAAAATTTACTTGGATTTTCGCGCTCTTTACATTCTATAAATAGCAACGGAAGCAACAAAGAAAAATGCGCCGCACGTCAAATTTAGTGAGATATAGGTTCCGCTTGTGGATTTTTTTTGCCGCAGGCGAAAAAATGTAATATAGGGCAACTTCAGTCGGAGTAGAGTATGTTTAGCATATTTAGTGATTGTTTTTCCTAGCGTTTGGGAAATAATGACACTAATTTGAACTTTTTAGCTATTATTCAATAAATGGACTGTTAACGAGCTTTTTCTAAAGTCTTGAAATATTCAGGGATTAACCTGATTATTCCGGGACGTGTGGTCACCCTATGTCAAATCATATTCTAAGAACTTTTTATTCAGACAAAATTTTTGAAAAATTGAATCGTTTTCGAGATAATTGCAAAAAAATCTATTTGTTTGAGGCAGGAGAGAAGGAGAGGTTTTGTTGAAAGACGGAGCTGTGCTAAATTTCAAGTATGTACCTCACTCAGTTTTCAAGTTTTGTAGTGCTTTTGTACAGTAAATTTCAATATTATACTCAATTATGTAAGAAAAATAACATCTTATCGGTGAAAAAAGCTATGTTTTCACATATTTCTGTGCGAATCTAGCTTATGATACAATCAAATGTATTTTTTTTTAATTTTATCTGTTGTACTTTTTGAATTTTCAATTTAATTACATTGTTTTCATTAATTACTCCTGACATCGGAAGTCAGAAGCATATATTATTTTTAAACGTTATTTAATTCGACGTAAATTGCGCTGCCAACATTGATAGTATTTTTTAACAGATTTTTATAAAGATATGCAGCAAAATCTGGAATCAAAATTTTCCGCAGTTAAATTTTGGCAGCCGTAATTTCTGAGCGTCTCTCGCCTAATGCCCTGAGGTTAAGAGAACATTAACACGTTGAATGGCGCCGACTTGAGTTTGTTATAATGACGTTCTATTGAACTATTATTTAAAACAGATAAGTTAGAGTGTGCAATCATGAGTAAGATAAGATAAATAGCGATTTTCCCCGGTGGCTGAATTGGGGCTGAATTAGGGCTGAATTGGGGCTGAATTGCATAAAATTTTATAATTCTGTTTCCTATTTTAGTCTTTATTTTAAAAAAAGGACAATTAAAAAGAGCACAAAAAATTTTCTGAAATACCTTGTAAAATGCCATGTTATTGCCATAAAACTTACGCGTGTTTTATTGTTTTACAGTATATGAAAACCTAAGGCAGAATTTGATAAGAATTTTCTGCTTTTATTATTCACTATAGACTGAAAAATATGTTGTATTTTTTTATATTAAGTAGATAACTTTTAATGAGTTAAAAGTTCAAAAATTTCGCATATAAATTTCAAAGGAATTTTTCTAAGGAAAACCCTTAAAAAATACCAATACACAAACACGAGTACCACGTAATTAATTTTTGTGATATTTCTTCTTGATGTAAGACTAAATAATTCAAATGTAAAATTATTTTATCTTTTATTTGTCAAAGCTTTATCCGTTAGCATCAAAATATAGCCATTGATGTTTCATGAAAACCAAAAGTAAATAAATATTTTGTCTATGGAAACGTAAAATTTATATCTCTTTGATATAAAAAATTTTGGTCCCATCAAAAACCATCTAAAAGCAAACCAACTTGTTAATGTTGTCCAGTGCTTACCTAGTTTCCAAGTCATTAAATGTAAATATTGGTCATGGCAAAAAAAGAGATATCCCTTTTGCGATCATCACATGGCATTACAAAAATAAACCTCCTCAAAATATAAAGATGAAATGTTGTAAAATTGAAATGAAAAAAAAAAAAACCAACCAGAGAGGAAATGGAAAATAAACCAACAGTAAAATATTATGTATTTTGTATCATAAAGGATTCACTTTGATAGTCGTGTGGTCTTTGCAAATTGAAAAGCTTTCATTACCACCAGGAGCTTAATATATTCTTAGTCGAATGGAATGCACTTGAAGTGTAAACATTGCTTCTAATGTAACCGAAAAAAGGCATAAAAGTGTAATGATGCAAGTATCCTTTTTCGAGGACACTCTCAATATGAACAGATAGATCAGTATGTAAATTTACATCGCAACATGTTGTCCTTAAATGAGATATTATGGAGTTCTTTTCATATTTCTAATTAATAATTACTGTGACATCACTGAGAGGTTGTTTTAGTGTGATGTGCAGTGTGTGGGCAAGCAGGTCACAAATGCATTAAAATAAGTTTATGAAAATGCATTTTCTTATATGTTTACAGAAATTTATGTCGATTTGCTTTCTAAGTTTTTTCATTTCCATGTAGTGCTGTTACAAGTCCTAGGTGGCATTTTGTTTGAAAATTTGAACAAAAAGGATAAAACTTTGGAAATTCGGTCAATTTTTTAGTTTTTGAGTTCATACTATGTTCATTTCATACTATACTCCATAAAACATTTTAATACCTTGAGAGGATGGATAAAACGGAACACCAACAAAACGAAAAAAATTATATAAGAAAAATAATACTTGATATAAACGAAAAACAGTTAAGAAATTTGCGCCGCAAGCGATTTTTTTTTTAAATAGAATACATCAAAATTATTTAAGTCAAGAGCTAAGCGTCCGAAGCCAAAATTAATTCAAATTTTTGCACTTCCTAAGTTTAATTAATAATCGCAACGAAAATTTTAAAGAGAAATGCGCCGCAGGCAAAAACTTTTGGGATACATGCGCTCTTTGCGGGAAGCAATTAAAAAATCCACCACAGCAAAAAGAATTACACACTGAATTGAAAATCTTTCACAAAAGTTTCGTCTTCCTTAGGTCGGGATAACATAAGAGTATACCTATATCCATAACGAGTTGTGTGGTCACCTCATTTGGCAAGAAAATCTTAGAAAAGGAAATCAAAGATGGTAAAACGTTGTTAGCCACATGCAGATAAACAAGTAGTGAATCTACAATAACTATTTTGTAATGAGAAATCGGGACAGTAACTAAAATCTATTACAAAATAGTAAATTTCAATTACAAAGATAGCAAATTTCACCACAAAGTAGTAGATTTACTACTTCGCAGTTAAATCTACTATATATAGGTATAAAATCGTTTAACCTGATTGAGTGACTCATCAACGCCCAGCCCAAACTCCTGAAGCTAGAAACTTGAAACTTTCAAAGTATGTCCCAACCATCACGTAGGCGCTCACTAAGGCGGGGTTTTCCGATATTTTACCGCTAAGGGGTAAACAGGGGGTAGGGAGGTTTGTGTGTTTTTAAACCGTGATTTTTGCCATAAATCCTGCTCAATAGGGGGCTGAAAAGTTTCACTCGGGGATTTTCGGGGTCGCTGATCACAGATCCGGTGTTAGATTTTCGAAATTAGAAACGGAAGGTCCTGTAAGGATAACGCAAATATCCTTTTTACCATTTTTCCCGTGGAAATATGGCATTATGGGGTTTTCGATTTCGCTGATCACGAATCCGGCGTTAGACTAATTCGCAACGGAGAGTCCTGCAAGGATAAGATTTTTCTCAAAAGTTTTTAAGTTCTTTCCGGTTTTCTTCATAATCTAAAAATTATACAAAAAACTTAACCCGGGAACGACGTGTATGCAAGCTAGTTTATTATAAAAATATTCGATTTTGACTATTTTTATAATTGAATTTAACTATTTTAGTTATAATCCCGATTTCCCATTACAAGATAGTTAGATTTACTATTTTTTCTCTGAATGCAAGATCTGAAGATAATTGGGATGTAAAATTTGATGAAACCGGCACGCGCCGAGGATGTGGGATAATACCTTTACACATTTTAATCGAATTAAATCGCACAATTTTCGGTGGATTGGGGAATTGGAAAAATAATATAATCCTATAATATAAATACGAGGAATGTCTGTCTGTCTGTCTGCACAAACGATCTCGAAAACCCGCCTAACGATTTTCACGAAACTTGGTGGTTAGGGATTTTTGGGGACAAGGAATCGATCTAGATAGGTCTCACCCCTGAGAAAATTCCCCTCGATACCCCTCGCCTGGTATCTTCGAATTGGGTGGTCCGATTTTAATGAAACTTTACAGTATTACTAAGTGGGCTAAGGGCTTTCGATTTTTCCACTATAAACCTGTATAGGGATTCTGAAGTAACTGTCGATAATTATGGACAAGCGACTTATGTGCACATATTCAACTTTCTTTTAATTGGCTTGATGGATACAGCACACTAATGAAGGTTTGACTTCCAATGCGATTTCCTTCACTCGGGTAACACTAATGGTTTGACGTCTAGAAATCTATTCCACATTTCCAACGTTTTTAACGACATTTCCAAGGGATATCACTTGCTTTATGAGGTAGTGATAACAGTGCATTTGCGTAGAAGTTTAGCGAATACAAAACACCAAGAGCAGGCGATATTAAAATTTGATTAGGCATGTGCGGAGTCAACATTTCAATGATTTCCACTGCTAGTGCCTGTGGAAGCCCATTTATTTATATAAACCTCACAAACACATAAATATCGCATAAGGATCTGACGCGTCCCGTAGATTTCGCCTCATTATTCGTATTTGATTCCTCCTAAGGTAATACTGCGGAATTCATTGTCTTTGTTAAATTATTAAAAACACTATCTAAAGTTTTTCGCGGTACTTTTCGTTGTCCACTTCTCTACTTATTACACTTGCAACTTATAAATTCAATTCAATTCAATTATTTATTGATGCTATAGTATTAAGTATAAATTCAGTACAAACTTAATAACAATGATAAAGTGGTAAAATTCAGTCAAGAAATTCTATATGACAAATTTAATATAATGAGAATGTATTTACACACATACCATTAGCATTGCAACTTATAAAATTCACATCGGGTAGGTAAAAAATTCTTCATCGCTGCGGATCTTCAAGAAAATTTCCTAACTTTAAAAAAATTCCCTCTTTTCGACATTCCACTGGCGATAAGTATCGATTATGCTCAGAATCGGTGTACTGACTTTTCCCTCCCCTCGATAACCCTCACCTGGTGTCTCAAAAGGTTTCAAAAATCGGTGACAGCGATTACCCAATAACCACTCAACCGATTTCTATGAAATTTTGTTATCGCGCGTTAGTTTTAGTTCTAGCTTTCTAGGTCGGGAATTTAAAAACTCTGGAAAAGCTTTGTAAAGATAATGTGAATTTAGTTTTTCCCCAAAAATCAGCAAAAGTAGGTTTTTGAGGTCGCCGAGCATGGCTCGGTCTTCCTGGTACTTTTTATAAAAGCCGAGAAGATGCCTCCTGGTTATCCTTTAGAGTTCGTACGGCAAAGGCATTTTAACTAATAAAAATTTCTTTGTAAAACTTGAATTGCATACGAATTGTTACTTGGGAGAGATTCGCAGAAATTGCAGACTTGTACTGTTAGTGGCAATGGGTTCATTAAAATTAACAGTAGACTCAACTTTGGTTGTTTTACTTCAAAGGACTTGCGGCTTTAAGGCTTTTGATATCAAATCGAAAAAGAATTGAAAATTTTCGCTAAGACGTTCTGCTAATGTTTTAGTAACTCACAAGTGGAAGTGGATTATTTTTTACTGAATGCTTTGGGTAGCTTACATTTTGACTTCAGAGGAATTCCTTCAGATGATTTTTTTTTTGTCGTACAACATGAAATACAGTGAGAAATGTATTACAGAGAATCACTTGATAGGGATATAGCCCTCAAGCAGGATATTACACTTTATTTTGCATGCACTTTGAAGGTATCGCCTTGCTTTGGTTGAATATAAGCGAATATAAGCTGTAAGCCTCTTTTCGTTGTTTACAAGCCTCCAGGCACGAGATTAATTACTACTTGCTTGAGAATTAGCATTACAGCTAACGAGCTTTTTATCCTTTAAGGAAGTTTTGCTTTAAATTTTAATGACAGAAAGTTGCCATGACAACACAAAAACGATGGTTTTTATGTACTTTCTTAGATTTTGGTTTTTATGTAGAACCGATGGTTTTTATGTATTTTTCAGATTTTGTCTTTGATTTTACTTTGGGTGACAAAAGATTTTCTAACCAGTAATGGTTTTTTTTGGCTTTGCTCAATTTGGAGTAAAATAAAAAAAATCATCGAACGAGAAAAAAAAATTGTAACAAAACCAACAAAACGACCGAAATCTACTTGATCATCCTTAATAACCATACATCACTAAAAAAAATGTTTTCACATGGATGAGAATCACAGCATAATAATCCCGTATTTTTAAGGAAATCTTTAGAATCAATTTTTTATTATGATACCGCTATGTATAATGGCAAACAAATGATGTTATAATTGTGCAATGGATGACTTCTTGTGATCATTGCTGCACCTTTATGTCGTGATTCACTTGACAAATGAAACAAGAGGAACATTTTATTCGGAATATTGGTTTCCAAAAACCAGGAAATCGACCGCTGAAACATGAGGGCTTCAATCAAGGGTAGATGGTAGCCGCATTTATGTCCAATCCAGCATTTAATGTCCGCCGTTATGCAATCAATTATTGGGCTATATTAGAAACAGAAATGGTCACCGATATGTGGATGGATGGTTTCCATCTGAATCTGACTTAATAATGATTACAATAACATCCTGCGTATTAAGGATAAGCGAACAATTATAATTGATTGCCCTTAAAATCATACATTTTACCACACATGACAACTGTATGCATGATTATGTTTCCTTCTGCTGTTATGCTAAGGGTGGTAGTTGTACAACTATTTCTCATGTTCAGCCTCAACCTCATCATATCATCGTAATCGCCGTCATAATGATCATCACAGAATTATAGCCGGTGTATCTGATATTCTATGGGCTTCAGAAATTCACTATATTTAGCTTGGAGTAACATACTTGTATTAAGCCCACCACCGCCGTCATATGAGTGGAACGAGACGGATGGCATTTGGACACAAATTATGTTAATTCGGAATAGTTTGGGTGAAAATTTATGTTTATGAATGTGTCACATGCGATTACTAGCCCATTAATTATATCCATTCAGAATCAACGTGACGATTGTCGTTGGCATCCGCAAAACTTTTAGTCTCATCCTATCGTAAGGAATTAAAGTGTGTCCATATCCAGGAGGATGTCCTCAGGATGTCTTTCAACTAATCTTATTATGGTCAACTAACCATTAGTTGTTGTAAAATATATGACGCATGTTTTTGCACTATAAACTATAAATTTAAGTTAATGGAGTTTTTTTACATATCAAAAGAAAGTTGGAAAGTTTTAGGTCTGATAAGCAAAACATATCCCAAACAGCATCGAAAAGTACGGGAACATGAGATTTGTTCTTTGCGACTTGAAAGAGTAGAAATTTACACAATCGGGATTAAAAATTTACACCTATAATTCACATCCGCGTAAAAGAAGCGAAAGAAGTGACGAGCACGATCTTTGGGGCAACATTCGCTTCATGAAAATCCTGCGGCGATAGAGCAGCATTTGATGGTTTTCGGGCCGAAATAGTGATTGGCTGTGGAGCCTGAACGTCAGTTTAATTTTGAAGAAGCGTGTGATGGAAAAAGTGACGAAACTGCTACCACTAAAGTTTCATTAAAGCTCCCCGTCTGAGAAACACCAAAAAAAATTGATGCCTTCAGCCGCCATATTTCTCACTGACATTTGATGGAAACGATTTCGTTTCGAGAATTAAATTTCTTATTTCAGGCGAATGACTGAAGGATATTGGATAAAAAGTGGATAGCAGACATTTTTGAAACAGCACGATTTTATTGGCATCAAAATTTCATTGCAAAAGAAAAAATAAATTTTACCGGTAAAATAAAATTAAAGAAATTTTTCATTAAAAACAAAATAATTTGATGGCCCATTAAAATCTGTTTAAATTTCAGATCCAATATTGTCGAAAAATTTTAATGGCAATTAAAATCACGACATGCAACCGGAAGAAAAGTCCATTATAAAATAACACTCCACAAAAGTTTCCATTAATTTGTCGCCATAGATTTTTCTCGTTCGTCTTCTGCTTACGTTTTTATTTGTTCATCTCTGTTTACTAGCAAGCATTCGAGGGAGAAAGAAAACCCGCTCGATGATTTGTGTAATTGTGTGATATAATGCCGTCAGATGACGCTCGCGCATGAGGCAACTAATTACGTCCCTGTCGTTATAATTGCGACGTAGCAAACCGCAGAAAAGTGTTCCCCACTATGTGTGTCGTTGCGCGTCTCATACGCACGACTAAGGACGTGTTTTCTACATAAATTGCTTATCGCCGTGATCTGCATGGTGACGAACTATGGGGATAAACATCATATTTGCTGCCTAAAATGCTATTTGGGATAATTTGTGATAGTTTTTTTTCCTTTTCTTTTGGACCAGAAGTTATGACGAAAAATTTGAACTCAATCGGTCGAGTCGTTTTCGAGTCAAAACTGTTAATTAATTGATTCATTTATTATTTTTTTGGCTACAATTTTCAATTTCGGGTTTCTCAATTGCATTTCACTGCAAAACTAGTGAGTTCGTCCCTAATCGCTTCGCGGTCCCATCCCAACCCACGGGTGTTCCTTGGGCCTCATACTAAACTACAACTAAATTATTTTAAAATTTCAAAACATAAACAATATCCATTAAAGGTTGAAGGATCAATAGAAATATTAAAACCAATTTATTATAAAAAATTTTTGATTGGCTATTCAATCTATATTTGTATCTACAGAGGAATTTTCGATTTTTTATTTACTATATCGATTGAAGAAAACGGAATATTGGAAAAGTTTGCTAAAATTTTAATGTCTTAATGGCATAAATACATCTAATTTTGGCCGCAACTGTACACAATTCGCACTCAGTGACAAAAAAAGTACCGTTACTCAACTTGTATGGTGTGCTAGCTAAACACAACAAATACTTCTGGCCTTCCTGTTGACAGCCAACGATTATAATGATTTCTACCAACTATAGGTTGGTGTAGTTTGTAGAAATCATTGACACATATGCAATTGGGATAATCCAAATTTTTAATTGTTTAAACCTGGTCTTTGATATGGAAAATCAAGAACTTCAATTTTCATCAGACCAAGACGCTAGTGTACAGGAAGCAGCATCTGAAATTGTAACAGACGAAATTTTTTTGGGAGCCTTCCATGTTATCAGAAATTATGCCACTTTTCAAGGTGATGAAAACATGTTTTCTCAGGCTACAAAAATCGAAAAAGAAATTGTTTTCAACAAAAGTCGGCAAACTAAAATTTCCGAATTTTTCAATATGTAGTTTTGTGATTTCTTTATGATCATAGCTTTTCCTATAATTTGTTTACCAAAAAATTTTTATTTTCGGAAAATTTGTTTTTTTTAGTATGGAAATTACATTTACAGTATCAATAAAAGAAAATAATAAGTAAAAGTGAAATTTTTTCAGTTCACCTGTATAAGCCGGAAACCTGTCTAACCCGGACAAATTTCCCGGTCCCGTGCGAGTCCAGCTTATACAGGTTTTCCTGTATATTCCTTTATGATATATCATATCTATATAAAAGCTATAATTGCCAATCTGGCAATTATTGAAAATTCGTATGGTGATATGGCATTGTATCGAAATTTCACTTTGAAGTCAAACTTTTGAATAAATTTTTTTTAAATTTATTCCAATCGGATTTTGATGTATGGGAGTTTTATGTAGAATCATATTCTAAATAACTTTTGTTCTTGGACTTTTTTGATAGGATGCACCGTTTTTAAGATATTCGCAAAAAACTTTTTCGTACCTTCCCCTAATAGTCCATTTTTGCCCATTAACGAACTAACACCGCGTCTTGATTAACAATTTTTCATCCCAAGAAATATCTCACCGCAATGAGATTTTTTTGACAGCTGGGCCGAAAATCTCTTGAAATTTAGTACTCAAAATGCCGATGAAAAGAAAACACATAGTCGCCGCTCTCGCAATTAATGCAATACGTGAAATTGAAAAGGCTGAAACAGAAGAACAGAAGAAAAGAAAAACATCTTAATGTTATATATTCTCTTCCAAAGCTTTTTGTATCGTATTGTTTGTAAAAATTAGTTATTTTCGCAACTACTTGTCGGGAGAATTTAGATTCCGCCATATTGAATTGAGAAATTCCAAGAAATTTTGCAATTGCAAGATTTCTTGAAATTTATCTCTGGGATTTTTTATCGGCGTCAACTCGAGCTCTGATTGGTCAATCAAAAATCTCTGCGATGAAAAATCCCAAATCAAGACGCGGTGTAAGCCTTGCATTTTACGAAAAACGAATTTGCGTAAAATTTCAAGTCTTTAGCTCAATCCGTGCGCCCGCAATCCACGCCACAAACGGACAGACCAACAGACAGACAGACAGACGGACGGACATGCAAAATTTAATTATTTTTATCATTCTAAACACACTGGTGTAATTCATTTTTGTGTATGATGACGGGATCTTGGCGTTACAAACGATAAGGCAAATTTAATATACCATTTGGTTTCACCATACGGGTATAAAAATGGATGTTTGTCTGTTGGTCTGTCTGTTTGAGATTACAAAACTCAAAAACTACTGGACCGATTTTCACGCGTTTTTTTTTTCAAAATGATCTGCGTTACCAGGAGCAGGTTTTTAGCTATGTTAGATTTTCAAAAATTGAAACGGAATGTCCTTTTTCCAATTTTTCTCGCAAAAACTGGTTTTGCGGGGTTTTCAGGTTTGCTAATCACGAATCTGGTGTTAGAATTTTAAAACGGAAGGTCCTGTAAGGATGAAATTTTTTCCCAAAAGTTTTTTAATTATTAATGGTTTTTTGGCATTCTAAAATTTATGCAAAAAACTTACGAAGGATCTTCGTAAAAACTTTCGAAGATGGTACTTAATGCAATCGAAAATATTTTGAAAATATGCAATTTGTAAGAACTGAGGAAATTTAACGACCTCTACTCAGTAGTAGCTGTGGCAATGAATTCTAATTCACTTGAAATATTTTCAACCGATTGAATAGTAAAAGGCAGTGAAAATTACTTTTTGTGCGAAGCTATATAATTATGACTTTGGATTAAAAAAGAATAAATTGATTCGGTGGAACTTCAAAGCTACAAAATGTGTACAAAAAAAGTTATGCAAAAATTTAAAATATTTTAAAAACAGGAGAGGAAAGTTATTTAAAAAGTTTTTAAGAGTTGTGTCGTGTTATTTTACAATCAGATTCTATACAAGTTGAGAAAACCTTTTTTTAAAACTTTTATTTTTTTTTCTATTTTCTGTCTGTGTATAAATAGATTGTATGTGATTTAAAAATTTCTGTTCTCTCAGGGAGAAACTGGATATAAGTTTTTTTTCTCGCCAAATGGAAATTACACCTAATGGAAGAAAACTGGCCCTATTGTTTCTGAACTCACAATTTTTCTTCGAAAAATTACTTTGGAAAGTAAAAAAAAATGGCAAAACACAGAAAATTCATTTTATGCAACGAGGATTACGTACTTGAAAATATGCAGAAATCTGTAGCTTATCCGTTCCCTCAGGATCAACTGGAATAATAATTCCTTTCACAACGAGAAAATCTCATTTTACTAAATTGAGTTATAAAAGAAATGTATTTTTATTTGCTCTGTCCAGAATTTTGATAAAAATATCAGTTGTGATCAACACAAAACTTTCCTCTGCAATATTTAGTTTCGGAAAAAATATGTGAAAAAAAATGATTTTTCAAATATATCGAGAACCGTTAAACATATGCAAAAACTGTTAAAGCGAAAAATTTAGAAAATTATATTTCCTTTAAATTTCGTATTATAAGCGAATAATTTTCGAGAGATTTTCATAAATCTAAAATTTTTTCAAAAAACTTATTTTTTTATGTATAAACTATTAGAGCAAAAAATATGGAAAATATTTTGTAGCTAACGTTTCCATTCCAAAAGTTAATAGAAAACTAAGATTTTCGTACAACTTATTTATAAAAAATTTCTAGGTCGCTAAGTCAATGCCTTATCGAGTTATTTAAGATACCTACACCGGACAGACCGATAGACAGATGCTCGCACATCTTCATAATTTTATCTGAAACGGAAGTTTCTATCTGCCGGTCTCCGCCATGAACACAATTCTTTCTCTTTATAGCAGAGGAAAGTAAAAATTAATTAGAAAAAATTGTAGCGCCCTTATTTTAATCATTAAAACTATTTTTTTTATACCCTATATGAAAATCATATATAAGATCTACGGTACCATTTGTAGGGGATCGAATCAATCGTCGGACACAAAAATGAACTACACCAGGGTGTTAGGGATGACAAAAGATTTTGATTTCCCCTTGTCCGCCCGTCCGGGTGCTCTGGAAGAAATTAAGCTAAAGACTTAGCTTAGAAAAATTTCTGGTAAAAAGTGGGACTAAGTTCTTTAATGAGGAAAATTCTGAGCATTCCTTCGCCCCTACCCCATTCAAATAAAATAGTTTTTTTTTGGCATTTTTTCGAAACGATGCATTGTATCGAAAAATTATACAAATAAAAATATAATTTTACATAACTCTTCGATACATCAAAATCTAATCGAATCACGAATCACTCCTTCCCCCATCCCTAGGGTGATCGTACGTCCTGGAATGGCCGGATTTAGTCATTTGCATCCCGGAAATTAAACTTTTGTCCCAGATTTTTCAATTTGGTATTATAATTTATCGAACGCTAGGAAAAACGATTGCTTTATATGCAAAAAAAATCCACCACTTCGGTCGAGGGTTGCTCTAAATTACATGCTTTTTGCCTGCGGTGCATTTTCTCAATGACTTTCCACAAACGGCTTATGTATCTCAAGAAATTTGGTATGCGGCACATTTCTGTTTATTGGTATTTTCCCAGTCTCCGTAACGGTTGTTTTTGAAACCCAAAAAATAGGTATATTTTCGATTGGGACTGCGTAGTTCTGTATTTAAATCATTGCGCTGCAAAATATCTAAAAAAAAATTGCCCACGGGGTACATTTCTTAATTATTTCTCTTTAATTTTCGTCCAAATCAAGCTTGTTTTTCTCCCATAAGATTGGTTGTTTCGTTGGTGTTCCTTTTCAAAAACCTTCTCTCTCGTCCTACAAAAATCTTGATAATGAATGACTTAAGATAAATATGATCACCTACCCATCTCAAATAGAATTTTCACAAATAGAATTGTCTTGAGAATTTTTTTTTGTCTGTATTTGAAGATTGGCCACTGGCAATTGTAGCTTTTCTTATGTTTCTAATTGAAGAAGAATTGACTGATTTTTAAATCTATATTTTAAAATTTCGAAATTGTTGAACATATGTAGAGGCAACAAACAATCAGTAAAAGTGGACCCTTGAATGGTTGTTTGTAATCTACAGGAATCGAGCCTTGAGTGTTGGGCGTATGACCGAAAGTAAACTTTGGGTATCGAAACAATTTCATCAAATTGTCGAAGGCCTCTTGAGAGCTACTCTGATTTGCGCACAGACAACAGTGGGCCTCAAGGACATCTACTACTCAACTGGTGCAACTCAAATGTTGCCTTGTCCGATTCAATTGTTTGCAGGTCCTCGAGATTCAGGACAAACACACAAAACACAATTCTTGAACAACGAACACTTTGAACAGGGATAGCGAGGAATTGGGATTTTGAAACTGTGTTAACTGGTCTTGTTAACTAGGGTTATATCGGCATATGTGCCATCATGTATTTGTAAATATCTTTGATAAATTTACTTGCATCGAACTGAATATCCTTTATTCAGTCTCGCTTTCACTAATTCCAAATTCGAAACAGTGAGTTGTGTAAGTGTTGATTGCATAGTTGGCACTTAAAAGTTTTAAGCTCTAAAGCGTGTCCTTGTAATCAGGACACTTTGTATGAACAGTTTCTAAGTTCACTTCACTTTCGGATTCTTGCATCTCGGGGGAGGAGGATTTACATCATATCCCATCTCTGCAGTGCACTTGACAACTGTTATACATGTTTGCAAAACAATTTATCAAAGATTTTAGAACTAGACAAGAGGTTTGGACTTTTGTCAGTTTCGTATTTTGTTTAATCTGCGTTAAAGGTGCATTAAAATTGGTCTACGTTGAAGGTGCATGAAAATTAGTTTACATTATATTAATATGTTTTGAACCAATTCTGGTATGTAGTTTTCCCCAAAATGAACCTTAAAATTCATATTGGTTTATTTTTTAATAGGATTTCCCTTTTGATCTTTTATCCTTTTCTCTGTCTATCGCTAAAGTATTATTTTGACGTATACGTCATTTACTGTAGCTGAGGTATTCGAGTTTGAATTTTGAATGTAATTAATGCTAAATCTGGCCGATAGAATTTTTTAAATATTTTCTCGTAAATTAGTTTTGTTAAGGGCTCTCCCCATTGCCAGGATATTTTAGTTGCGATAAAATGTAGGGATACACTTATATAACAAAGGCTTGGTAAGAAAGAGAGAGAACAAAAAAAAGCGTACGTCGCCAGATGTCGCTTTTGTAGTTTATTTTATAGGAAGCGTTCGTCGCCAGGTGTCGCTTTGGTAGATGTATTTGAACTGACGTACGCTTCCTATAAAATAAACTACAAAAGTAGTCAAAATTTGTCTGATTTTGACAAATGCAGTTTCAAAACTTACAATACAATGAATAACAACGAAGGTATTTATATTTATTACATGTTTTGGTATACAGACTACAGGGTGGTCCGGATTAGGATGTCAATCCATTAACCCTTCATTCTTTGCACAATTTCATGAAAAAAAGTCCACTATACATGTGTTCGGAAATGTACCGTTATCGAACGGCAGCCATTTTAAATTTTCCCGTCGGAATTTTTCCGCACATCACTAACGAGGCTCTCACTGCCACAAATATTAACGGATTTCTATGATTTCTATGTCGTTAGATAGATAATAAAATACTGTTTTTGGATCAATTAAAAGTTTTGTGAAATACTGCAGATTTTCCTAAATAAATGGCTATAAACAAGATTTTTTTTTGTTTTCAATCCAAAAAATTTGAGAAAGTTGCGTTTTTCTCAAATACTTGCCCTATACTTTTTTTATTTTTTATTTTTGTATTATTCCTCTGTCAATTCCCCACAAAACGCATATTTAATTTTCATTATACGATTTCTAATTCCATAGATATAACCAAAACACTACTCCATGTTTCCACTGAAATCAAAATCAGATATTTTTCTTAATGGAATAGGCACTTCCCCGCACTTTTGGACATCGTTTGAAAAAAATACATAAAACAAAACAAAAAACATAAAACAAAAAAACATAAACATAAAACAAAAAAATACATAAAAATACATAAAATTTCAAGATCCATGCACTATCGAATGTAGTAACGGTTGTATTCTTGTACTGTTTTGGAAAAACAAACTATTTCCAATCAAATGGAGGTCACTTCGAAAATCTTTTGTAGTAATTGTTAAATAAAAACGTGTTGTTTTGTTTTATGTATTTTTTTCAAACGATGTCCAAAAGTGCGGGGAAGTGCCTATTCCATTAAGAAAAATATCTGATTTTGATTTCAGTGGAAACATGGAGTAGTGTTTTGGTTATATCTATGGAATTAGAAATCGTATAATGAAAATTAAATATGCGTTTTGTGGGGAATTGACAGAGGAATAATACAAAAATAAAAAATAAAAAAAAGTATAGGGCAAGTATTTGAGAAAAACGCAACTTTCTCAAATTTTTTGGATTGAAAACAAAAAAAAATCTTTTTTAAAGCCATTTATTTAGGAAAATCTGCAGTATTTCACAAAACTTTTAATTGATCCAAAAACAGTATTTTATTATCTATCTAACGACATAGAAATCATAGAAATCCGTTAATATTTGTGGCAGTGAGAGCCTCGTTAGTGATGTGCGGAAAAATTCCGACGGGAAAATTTAAAATGGCTGCCGTTCGATAACGGTACATTTCCGAACACATGTATAGTGGACTTTTTTTCATGAAATTGTGCAAAGAATGAAGGGTTAATGGATTGACATCCTAATCCGGACCACCCTGTATAATAATAATAATAACCATATTTACAGGTAGGAAATTTCAGATATTAGAGGACATACAGATATGTGATTCGGAGATGCAAATAGAATGTTTTGGACATGGAATACGGTTTAAATTCCTATGATTTTATCCTATAAAACATTCTATAAAGACTCGTGCCCGTATTCGGTCTTTCCCATTGACAATTACAGCTATCTGTCTCTTTCTATTTGTAACACATTTTTATCGCAACTAAAATATCCTGGCGATAGAGAGAGCCCATTAATCGTTAATAGACTTTTAGTAAACCAAAAATTTAGGTCCCGGGCGGAATTATTTCTAGGGGTTTTTTAGGTTTTAAAAAATGATAAATAGCGTCAAAATTAGCGCCAAAATTATTACAATACGTGAGTATCAAAAATCGACAAAGAGTTCATACAACAACTATTTTTCGATTTTTGACCCTTAAAGTTACCCAAATGGCATCGAAAAGCACGGACGGGCATATGATTTTTGTTCTTTGCGACTTAAAAATGCAGTAATTTACATAATCGGGTCTAAACATTTAGACCTATAATTCACATCTGCGTACAAGAAGCGTAAGAAGTGACGAGCACGACGCACTGATTAATAATGCGTCTGCAAAGTCACAATTGCTTTAATAGGGAAATTGGTGTTCGACGGTTCATCTTTGGGTCAATATTCGCTTCATGAAAATCCTGCAGCGATAGAGCGGCATTTGACGGTTGTCGGGTCGATACAGTGATTAGCTGTGGAACCTGAATTTTATATTCACTTTGAAGAAGCGTGTGATGGGCACAGGGTCGATACAGTTGCCACTAGAGCTACCTGCTACCTCAAAGGCCCCAATTTATAAACAAAAGAAAAAAAAGTTGATGCCTTCAGTCGCCATATTCCCCATTGAGATTTGATTCAAACGATTTCGCTCCGAGAATTAAATTTCTTGTTTCAGGCTAATAACTGATGAAAATTTAATAAAAAATTGATAGGAGACATTTTTGAACCATCATAATTTTATTGGCACCAAAATTTTATTGCAAAAGAAAAAAAATTTGATTGGCAAAATAAAATTAAAGAGATTTTTCGAAAAAAACAAAATAATTTGATGAGCCATTAAAATCTGTTTAAATTTTAGATTCAATATTGTTGAAAAATTTTAGTTGCAACTAAAATCACGGCATGCAATCGGAGGAAAAGTTCATTACAAAATAATGAGGGTATTCACAATCCTCTTTTAATTTTCGGTATTCGGTATTTTCGGTAATATTAAAAGACTGAAAATATTCTGCTGTGAACATCCCACAGCACAGATTTGAGAACAGCGCTTTTATTTGATACGTGACCCAATCATGAACTGCGAATTTAATTGTAAAATATGTCACATACCTTTAAATCCATGTTTGATGTATTTTTTTTGAATTTCTATTGTGGCAACGGCTATCAAAATTGAAAAAATTTGCATCAGTCCGATGAGATTAACAAAAAGCCAGCGAGAAAATTTGACAACTAAAAACATTACTAGCGCCACCCGCGGTTGATTCTTGATACCGAATAACCGGGCCGGAAAACACGACTCAAGGCATGTATACAATTACCGAATCCGGTAATTCATTTTTACATGAACGAAATTACCGTCTCGGTCAAAATCTGTTAAATTTGACTGAATTACCGAGCGGTAAATTTACCCGCAATTTAAAAGACGACTGTGAATACCCTGATTATACCACAAAAAGGTTCCATTAATTTATCGCTATTAGATTATTTTGTTCGCTTTCTGTTTACGTTTTCCATAGCTGAAATAGACGCAGATCAAATAGATTGGATATTTTAGAGCAGTGTTTCCCAACCTTTTTATTTGGCTTACCGGGGTCGTTTTTTCTCGTATACCCCCATATAAAATGTTGACATGAACTGTATTGCAAAAGTAAATATATTAAGAATTATAAGATTACTAGCTTGCATACCCGTCGTTGCCGGGTTAAGTTTTTCCAAATTTTTTTTTTCTGATGGTCTATGTTGAAGCTAAACTTCAGGCCAATCGGCTCGGTAGTTTCCCCGCGAAAGAGTAACATAGCGCAAAAACTAAGTTTCGAAATCACTTTATCCCCTCCCCTTACTCCCCCCACCCCTCGCGCTACTTTTCCTTATGCCTATGTTGGAACCAGAACTACCACAGACACTCATGCCAAATTTCAAGTCAATCGGTTCAGCCGTTTTTGCGTGAAAGAGGAACAGACAGACAGACACCAACTAATTTTTATATATTAGTACGATATTGGAAAACCACACGAATAAATTTTCGTAAATCCCGCAGGCGAAAATTTTCTGATTCCGCAGGCGAAAATTTTTCTGATCCGAAACGTTAACTATAATAAAAAGCTCAAATGAAAGGCGGTGACACTACTATAAGTTGCCCTAAAATAGAGTAGCCACTACTTTAAACTCATAAGTTGTTTCCCGAAAAAATGTTGAATGTCATTTAAGGTTTTAGTACAGCACTAAAGCGAATAATTACCGAAGGACTACTTTATTTGTAGATTGAGGTAATTGACTTGCGGTTTTTATTTAGTTGTTATAATTGTATGAAGAATGTAAAGTTTTTATGATTCCACAAAGAACTTGAGCTAACATATGTAAGTACAAAACCAAATACCAAAATACTTTCAGAATTAAATTACAGGTAGCTTATAATTTATTAATAGAAATTTTACGGCTTATTGGTCATCTCGAATATTTTTGTTTGTTTCGAAATCATTTCAATTCAAGTATCGGATTTTTCACGGTGAACGATTAAATAGAATGACATTAAATTTTTATTGAAGCAATGGGGACTTGGAATTTTTTTTTATAGTAAGCATTAAGTTTCGGGTCATCACACCAGCATATTGAATCGGTGGACAAAACTGTGGAAACTGCGGTCAAAGAAAATTCTTTGTGCTGACAACAAAAATATTAACAGAAATTTAAAATATTTTTTTGTCACAACCCTCGCAATTTTTTTCAAAATTTGGTTGCCGCCATTTTCTTTTTCAGATTATTATTTTTAAGAGGACGAGTCGATGTACCTCTAGATTAGCGTGACCATTTTTTTTGGAGCCAATGGGTGATAAAATGAGGGTGATGAAGGGGGATGAAAAATAAAAATGAAAAAAATTGTATTAATCAATCAAAATATGGATTTTTTATTTATGTTTTTCAATTTCAAGCACAAACTGATGATGAACTTGTCGATTCATTGTACTTTTCTTGAGAAGAGATTCGACAATAGCCGAAAACTCGAAAAATGGCGTTTCTTTCATAAATAAATCTTGGAAAAAAGGTGGATGTTTCAGGGGGATGTGGGGGATACCCAAGTCCGAAAAGGGGATAATCCCCCTCAAACGGGGATAAATGGTCAGGCTACTCTAGATGTACCCTCGGGTAACACTTTTTTAGCGGAACACATTTAACAAGAAACAACTTTTATGAACTTCTAATATCTCAATAAATTGAAAATCTATTAGAAAATTTGTAGAAACTCGGTACCAATATAATTATGGTCATTCATAATTATATTGGTGATGAACGAATTTTGTTTGGGGCACACAAAATTTTGGTTATAGCAGCACAAACATTATATATATCTCGAACAAAATGTGTTTGACCTAATTATAAATATAATGACCGCATCAAAAATTATTTCTTTCGGTGTATAAAACTCTACAAATCTCAAAAATTCAATTTTGTCGGATATGTCAAAACAATACTCAAGCGACATTTTCTAAAATTTAAAATAGAAGGAAAAACTAAAAATAGAAGGAAAAATTTCAAAATTTCTCTAGTTGTCTGTTAATAAAACCGGGCAATGGGACAATGCAATTTATTTAATAATTTCGTAGCTCTTAAAATACTTTCACCATATACAGAGAAAAAAAACATGGTATATTTAACCAAAACGTCTTGGTTAGATAATTTTTGTATGCATTTCCCAAAATCTTCAATTAATTGGGTAATCGTACCTAGAAATTTGTTAAATTACCCATGGCTAAAATTTGGAAAAATGCAAAAAATAAATTGTGTGAATTAACTAAGTTCTTGATAAAATATTTTTATCGAATGTTGTGTGGCAGCACATAACCAAAAATGTAAATTTTTCACGCTACCGTCAAAAGACGTGTGAACAGTCTCGCGACGAAAACGTAAAACCCAAGTACTGAAATTTGCGGGTTCAAGTCCCGTCGACGGAGTTTTTATACCCGTATGGTGAAACCAAAGGGTATATTAGATTTGGCTTACCGTTTGTGACGCGAAGATCCCGTCATCACACACAAAAATGAAATACACCAGTGTGTTTAGAATGATAAAAAAAGTCGAATTTTGCATGTCCGTCCGTCTGTCCGTCCGTCTGTCCGTCTGTCTGTCCGTCTGTCCGTCTGTGCTCTGTCCGTCTGTGGCGCGGATTGCGGGCGCACGGATTGAGCTAGAGACTTGAAATTTTGAGTAGATTCATTTTTCGTAAAATGCGAGGCCAAGTTCGTTCATGAGCAAAAATGGACCATTAGGGGGGTACCCCCCATACGAACGAAAACATTTTTTGTGAATATCTCAAAAACGGCGCATCTTATTAAAAAAGTCCAAGAACAAAAGTTATTTAGTATATGATTCTACATAAAACTCCCATACATCAAAATCCGATTGGAATAAATTTTTAAAAAATCTTATTGGAAAGTTTGACTTCAAAGTGGAATATTGGTATAACTGTTCGAATTTTGATACGAATATCACCATACGGGATGATTGCCAGATTGGCAATTATAGCTTTTGTTATGTTTATTTTCTTTTATTTAGATTTTTCATTATTTTTTAATATTATTTTAATAAAAAAATAAATAAATAAAATTTACAAATTAATAAAAGTTTTTTGTCAAAATTATGTAAAAGTTAAGTAATAAACTAGTTTGGCAAACGTGTTTTGAACTTAACCATGTAGACCAAAACCTCGATTTGCGTTGTTAATTGGGACCAGACGAAGACGACGCAAATCAAAATATTACCGACGCAACTTTGAAACAACGTAAATCGAGGTTATGTTTTGGCCAGATTCACTCTATTTCTGAACATACGAAAAAGAAAATCGAGTCTTACTCCACCAAAATCCTGCGTGGAAGCTGGTAAAGTAGGCTCTGATGACGGCGAGCAGGCTTCCATGTCAGAAACTGGCCCCTAATGGGGTTACAGGCATAGATGTCTCCCTACTACAATTGTAGTAGAATCCACTACAATTTTAGTCCTGGAAAATTCACTACACACTAAATGAAATCTGCTACTATTTTTTATTATAGATACATGTTAACTAAATGTAAAAAGCTTCTAACGAAATTAAATGTGAGCCAGCCAATACAAAAGAATTTTTTAAATGTTAACACGTTTGTGACATTTGCTTTTTCAACTTTTTTTACATTTGGACATCGTGTACCACGGGTGGTACACTAGCGGTTGGTTTTCTGGCGGTTGTGCCAGAAAAAAAAAACAAAAAAAACAAAAAAACTACCGCACTATTTACTCGCGCGGTTTTAAAAAACTGTACATGTACCACCAGTGGTACACGATGTCACGAACGTGTTAAGTATATTTTATAGAGTATTTATTAAAAAAGTTTTATTTACTATCAGAATTCCTGAAATGTTTTTTGTTGATAGAAAGTTGGTATTATGGATGATAAAGCTATTTAGCTTTATTTATACAAATTGGTATATCTACATCGGTAAAAAAAGGTTTTTTTTTCTATTAGTATCAATTTACTACTATTTTTGGCCCAGTCTACTTCCCTCCTAAGGCAAATTGGTGACATCACTGGTTTCAGGGCAAACATGCCTGACCTGTTGGGGGGAATTTGGATGTAAAAACATCCACAAAAATAATATAACATTTGCTATATTATTTTGTTTTTTGGAAGATTTGTAAACCAAGAAATTCCAATAGAATACAATGCTAAGAAGGTCACTTAAAACCCATGAATCAGAAATGGTTCAATGGTTAAACACAAAATATTAATATTTATTATACAGTAATATTAAATTAAAAAATTTCCCTTACATATCCAAAAAGTACAATTAAAAAAAAATTACTGTACAAAAATCAAATCTGCAAAATGAGAACATAATGTTTACAAATACTTCATAAAACTGATCTGAAACTGTCATTTTTATTGATTTTTTTTTGTTAACTACAAAATAATATCTGTTTTTGAAGTCATTAAATATTTGCCCTTGTGCAGAATTGCCCATTATTGACATAAAAAAGTTAATTATATGAAAGAAATCACCCAAACTTCATATAATTTTAAACCGATTAAATCCAATTTAAAAAAATATTTTTGTTTTTTTTTCAAATATTTTTATTCTAGGATAACTCGAAGGATACTTGTAAGCCTCACATCTTCCAAATTACTCACTTATAAAGTGTCCCTGATAAATCAATCTTCCAATACTTGTTTCCACATCGGTTTTTTTATTGTAGTCATAGAAATAAAACAAGAATGAATAATTTCCATTCAATGTACGTTTTGGTAGCATATAGTCGGGAAATTCAAATCCTTTAATAGAATAATTTCCACGAGGAACCGGACATTTTATTTCAAAATCCGCACTTACTTGGATAGCTCTTACTATTAAAATCGACAGCGGATTCAATTTTTGTTGCATTACTTCACAAAAACTGGTTGTAACATTCAGCAATACGAAACTCTGCATTTTTGATATTTTTATGGTACCTTTTACGTGTACATAAAAATCATCGAAGGATTTTATTAATTCGAATAATGCAAAAATTTTTCTTCTATTAACAATAGTTATATTCATTTTCATATATTCTGGATTGTAAGTCTTTTGAACCGAGTCCACCGTCACTTTTGTTAAAGTTACCTGAAAGAAATCTCGTTTTTAATAAATAATTCGATTACCTATAGATAATTTTTACATATCCAACAAAAAGTAATACACAAATTTTTGTTATTATCAATTATGAAAGACCCCGAAGAGAACACATCGTATTGGATTGAAATTCAAGCTCGCTTTAAAATTACGAGTTTTGTACTAGCTTTTCGTGTTTAAACTTAAACGATGATTACAAAATAATTGCTAGTTATCCAAAAGCGCTACCAATTTTAGGTATAGCCAAATAATTATACAATTTTCAAAATAATTTTTTTTAAAACTTCGATATGGTATTTATAAAAGATTTATGTTGCAAAGACCAATAATATTAAAAGTTTTCAGCACAATTTCAGGTTTTGAAGGGAATGGATAAATTCTTTTTATATGCTTTAACTACTATAAGTGGGGGATACATAAAAAAAATTATAATTTTTATTAATAATTCCTATAAGGTCTGTGGCATGGGGGTATAAGTATTCAAATCAAGTCTTATTCCACCGAATTCTGTAAGCCAGCGTGGAAGCTGGTAAGGCAGGCCAGAGACAGGCTCATAATGGGGTTTCAGGGCAAACATGCCTGACCTGTTGGAGGGAATTAAATATGAAAACATTCAAAAAAATATCAGTTGTGGTCAACACAAAACTTTCTTCTACAAAATCTACGACCCTGCGCAATTTACGCTAGAGCCCTGTCGCGTTGTCAACCTAAGACGACCTCCCAATAAATTCTTGGTTTATTCAAAAATATCAAAAACGTACAAAATTTGAGATAACTTGAGAACTATAAAAGATATCAATTTACGGTAAATGGCAAAAATGTAGAAAATGTTAACATATTTAATTATGCTTTTAACTGATTTGTCGAAAAACCGTTAGTTTGCAAATTATTCGCAAACATATGATTTTTTACATATTAATGAAAATATCTCAATAACGGTAAAAGATAACGGATAACGGTAAGAAACAAAATTGTGCAGAATGCCATTCTCATTAATTCACTTCATACATTCAGTCAGCAAAAACCCGTTAGTTTTCGAGATAATCGCAAAAAACTATTTTTTTGGAAATAACGGTTTATCTCGATAACAAGTTGAGATATCGAGTTATAGCTAAAGACAAAAGTGTGGGAAATTTTATTTTCTCCAAGTTTTGTCATACATAAGGCCACTAAAAAACGCGTAGTTTGGGAATAAATCGAGAAAAACGAAATTGCGATTTTTGAAAAACCGCCATTTTGGATACTTCCGGTTAACGGATTTCCACCAAAAGTTGATAGGATCGTCCCATTTCAGGACCCAACATGCCTATAAAATTGCATGGCGCTAGCTATATTAGTTTTTGAGAAATCCTGTACACAGACTGACAGACAGACTGACAGACAGACTGGCAGACAGACTGACAGACAGACTGACAGACAGACTGACAGACAGACAGACTGACAGACTGACAGACAGACTGACAGACAGACTGACAGACAGACTGACAGACAGACAGACTGACAGACAGACAGACAGACAGACAGACAGACAGACAGACAGACTGACAGACAGACAGACTGACAGACAGACTGACAGACAGACAGACAGACAGACAGACAGACAGACAGACAGACAGACAGACAGACAGACAGACAGACAGACAGACAGACAGACAGACTGACAGACTGACAGACTGACAGACTGACAGACTGACAGACTGACAGACTGACAGACTGACAGACTGACAGACTGACAGACTGACATACTGACAGACTGACAGACTGACAGACTGACAGACTGACAGACTGACAGACTGACAGACTGACAGACTGACAGACTGACAGACTGACAGACTGACAGACTGACAGACTGACAGACTGACAGACTGACAGACTGACAGACTGACAGACTGACAGACTGACAGACTGACAGACTGACAGACTGACAGACTGACAGACTGACAGACTGACAGACTGACAGACTGACAGACTGACAGACTGACAGACTGACAGACTGACAGACTGACAGACTGACAGACTGACAGACTGACAGACTGACAGACTGACAGACTGACAGACTGACAGACTGACAGACTGACAGACTGACAGACTGACAGACTGACAGACTGACAGACTGACAGACTGACAGACTGACAGACTGACAGACTGACAGACTGACAGACTGACAGACTGACAGACTGACAGACTGACAGACTGACAGACTGACAGACTGACAGACTGACAGACTGACAGACTGACAGACTGACAGACTGACAGACTGACAGACTGACAGACTGACAGACTGACAGACTGACAGACTGACAGACTGACAGACTGACAGACTGACAGACTGACAGACTGACAGACTGACAGACTGACAGACTGACAGACTGACAGACTGACAGACTGACAGACTGACAGACTGACAGACTGACAGACTGACAGACTGACAGACTGACAGACTGACAGACTGACAGACTGACAGACTGACAGACTGACAGACTGACAGACTGACAGACTGACAGACTGACAGACTGACAGACTGACAGACTGACAGACTGACAGACTGACAGACTGACAGACTGACAGACTGACAGACTGACAGACTGACAGACTGACAGACTGACAGACTGACAGACTGACAGACTGACAGACTGACAGACTGACAGACTGACAGACTGACAGACTGACAGACTGACAGACTGACAGACTGACAGACTGACAGACTGACAGACTGACAGACTGACAGACTGACAGACTGACAGACTGACAGACTGACAGACTGACAGACTGACAGACTGACAGACTGACAGACTGACAGACTGACAGACTGACAGACTGACAGACTGACAGACTGACAGACTGACAGACTGACAGACTGACAGACTGACAGACTGACAGACTGACAGACTGACAGACTGACAGACTGACAGACTGACAGACTGACAGACTGACAGACTGACAGACTGACAGACTGACAGACTGACAGACTGACAGACTGACAGACTGACAGACTGACAGACTGACAGACTGACAGACTGACAGACTGACAGACTGACAGACTGACAGACTGACAGACTGACAGACTGACAGACTGACAGACTGACAGACTGACAGACTGACAGACTGACAGACTGACAGACTGACAGACTGACAGACTGACAGACTGACAGACTGACAGACTGACAGACTGACAGACTGACAGACTGACAGACTGACAGACTGACAGACTGACAGACTGACAGACTGACAGACTGACAGACTGACAGACTGACAGACTGACAGACTGACAGACTGACAGACTGACAGACTGACAGACTGACAGACTGACAGACTGACAGACTGACAGACTGACAGACTGACAGACTGACAGACTGACAGACTGACAGACTGACAGACTGACAGACTGACAGACTGACAGACTGACAGACTGACAGACTGACAGACTGACAGACTGACAGACTGACAGACTGACAGACTGACAGACTGACAGACTGACAGACTGACAGACTGACAGACTGACAGACTGACAGACTGACAGACTGACAGACTGACAGACTGACAGACTGACAGACTGACAGACTGACAGACTGACAGACTGACAGACTGACAGACTGACAGACTGACAGACTGACAGACTGACAGACTGACAGACTGACAGACTGACAGACTGACAGACTGACAGACTGACAGACTGACAGACTGACAGACTGACAGACTGACAGACTGACAGACTGACAGACTGACAGACTGACAGACTGACAGACTGACAGACTGACAGACTGACAGACTGACAGACTGACAGACTGACAGACTGACAGACTGACAGACTGACAGACTGACAGACTGACAGACTGACAGACTGACAGACTGACAGACTGACAGACTGACAGACTGACAGACTGACAGACTGACAGACTGACAGACTGACAGACTGACAGACTGACAGACTGACAGACTGACAGACTGACAGACTGACAGACTGACAGACTGACAGACTGACAGACTGACAGACTGACAGACTGACAGACTGACAGACTGACAGACTGACAGACTGACAGACTGACAGACTGACAGACTGACAGACTGACAGACTGACAGACTGACAGACTGACAGACTGACAGACTGACAGACTGACAGACTGACAGACTGACAGACTGACAGACTGACAGACTGACAGACTGACAGACTGACAGACTGACAGACTGACAGACTGACAGACTGACAGACTGACAGACTGACAGACTGACAGACTGACAGACTGACAGACTGACAGACTGACAGACTGACAGACTGACAGACTGACAGACTGACAGACTGACAGACTGACAGACTGACAGACTGACAGACTGACAGACTGACAGACTGACAGACTGACAGACTGACAGACTGACAGACTGACAGACTGACAGACTGACAGACTGACAGACTGACAGACTGACAGACTGACAGACTGACAGACTGACAGACTGACAGACTGACAGACTGACAGACTGACAGACTGACAGACTGACAGACTGACAGACTGACAGACTGACAGACTGACAGACTGACAGACTGACAGACTGACAGACTGACAGACTGACAGACTGACAGACTGACAGACTGACAGACTGACAGACTGACAGACTGACAGACTGACAGACTGACAGACTGACAGACTGACAGACTGACAGACTGACAGACTGACAGACTGACAGACTGACAGACTGACAGACTGACAGACTGACAGACTGACAGACTGACAGACTGACAGACTGACAGACTGACAGACTGACAGACTGACAGACTGACAGACTGACAGACTGACAGACTGACAGACTGACAGACTGACAGACTGACAGACTGACAGACTGACAGACTGACAGACTGACAGACTGACAGACTGACAGACTGACAGACTGACAGACTGACAGACTGACAGACTGACAGACTGACAGACTGACAGACTGACAGACTGACAGACTGACAGACTGACAGACTGACAGACTGACAGACTGACAGACTGACAGACTGACAGACTGACAGACTGACAGACTGACAGACTGACAGACTGACAGACTGACAGACTGACAGACTGACAGACTGACAGACTGACAGACTGACAGACTGACAGACTGACAGACTGACAGACTGACAGACTGACAGACTGACAGACTGACAGACTGACAGACTGACAGACTGACAGACTGACAGACTGACAGACTGACAGACTGACAGACTGACAGACTGACAGACTGACAGACTGACAGACTGACAGACTGACAGACTGACAGACTGACAGACTGACAGACTGACAGACTGACAGACTGACAGACTGACAGACTGACAGACTGACAGACTGACAGACTGACAGACTGACAGACTGACAGACTGACAGACTGACAGACTGACAGACTGACAGACTGACAGACTGACAGACTGACAGACTGACAGACTGACAGACTGACAGACTGACAGACTGACAGACTGACAGACTGACAGACTGACAGACTGACAGACTGACAGACTGACAGACTGACAGACTGACAGACTGACAGACTGACAGACTGACAGACTGACAGACTGACAGACTGACAGACTGACAGACTGACAGACTGACAGACTGACAGACTGACAGACTGACAGACTGACAGACTGACAGACTGACAGACTGACAGACTGACAGACTGACAGACTGACAGACTGACAGACTGACAGACTGACAGACTGACAGACTGACAGACTGACAGACTGACAGACTGACAGACTGACAGACTGACAGACTGACAGACTGACAGACTGACAGACTGACAGACTGACAGACTGACAGACTGACAGACTGACAGACTGACAGACTGACAGACTGACAGACTGACAGACTGACAGACTGACAGACTGACAGACTGACAGACTGACAGACTGACAGACTGACAGACTGACAGACTGACAGACTGACAGACTGACAGACTGACAGACTGACAGACTGACAGACTGACAGACTGACAGACTGACAGACTGACAGACTGACAGACTGACAGACTGACAGACTGACAGACTGACAGACTGACAGACTGACAGACTGACAGACTGACAGACTGACAGACTGACAGACTGACAGACTGACAGACTGACAGACTGACAGACTGACAGACTGACAGACTGACAGACTGACAGACTGACAGACTGACAGACTGACAGACTGACAGACTGACAGACTGACAGACTGACAGACTGACAGACTGACAGACTGACAGACTGACAGACTGACAGACTGACAGACTGACAGACTGACAGACTGACAGACTGACAGACTGACAGACTGACAGACTGACAGACTGACAGACTGACAGACTGACAGACTGACAGACTGACAGACTGACAGACTGACAGACTGACAGACTGACAGACTGACAGACTGACAGACTGACAGACTGACAGACTGACAGACTGACAGACTGACAGACTGACAGACTGACAGACTGACAGACTGACAGACTGACAGACTGACAGACTGACAGACTGACAGACTGACAGACTGACAGACTGACAGACTGACAGACTGACAGACTGACAGACTGACAGACTGACAGACTGACAGACTGACAGACTGACAGACTGACAGACTGACAGACTGACAGACTGACAGACTGACAGACTGACAGACTGACAGACTGACAGACTGACAGACTGACAGACTGACAGACTGACAGACTGACAGACTGACAGACTGACAGACTGACAGACTGACAGACTGACAGACTGACAGACTGACAGACTGACAGACTGACAGACTGACAGACTGACAGACTGACAGACTGACAGACTGACAGACTGACAGACTGACAGACTGACAGACTGACAGACTGACAGACTGACAGACTGACAGACTGACAGACTGACAGACTGACAGACTGACAGACTGACAGACTGACAGACTGACAGACTGACAGACTGACAGACTGACAGACTGACAGACTGACAGACTGACAGACTGACAGACTGACAGACTGACAGACTGACAGACTGACAGACTGACAGACTGACAGACTGACAGACTGACAGACTGACAGACTGACAGACTGACAGACTGACAGACTGACAGACTGACAGACTGACAGACTGACAGACTGACAGACTGACAGACTGACAGACTGACAGACTGACAGACTGACAGACTGACAGACTGACAGACTGACAGACTGACAGACTGACAGACTGACAGACTGACAGACTGACAGACTGACAGACTGACAGACTGACAGACAGAAAGACATTTTTTAAATATGACTCCAATCGACTCAGGAGTGAGCGGGAAATGTTTTTTAGGCAAAATTAAGAGGTCGAAATTTTTCATGAATACAATACTTTATTATACTCCGTAGAAGAAAGTAAAAATGCATAATTCATAATAAAAAACAATAACCAAAATTCTGTAATATTTTTTAATTCAAAATACCTAACCTAATAGAATTATATGAGACTACCAACCCCTGAGACAACCTGCCACAAAACACATTTTTGTACATAACCTCCCAAAATAAAGTCCAATCAATGTTTATTTGAAAAATCATATAACAATATCATGAAACACATATTTAACATCATAAATACACGAAAAGGTATATTACTATGTATTATTTAATTATGCTTACGAGACTCGACACAGATGCACAAAAAATTACTTTCGCTGTCAAAAAAAAACAATTGCATATATCTACGTCACTGCATTTTAGAGCAGGCTGAAGTGAAGTAGGTAGAGAAGTGTTGCTATAGCACTCATTCGACGCCGATTAATAAACTCATTCGCTCGCTCAGTTTTCTGTTATGGCCGCTGTGACAACCAACCCGTGTGACAACCAAGCCCGGTCTCCCCTACTATTATTAAAGTGCGGTTATTTGTAGTGTTTAGTTTCAATACAATGTATAACGAAATAAAAACGTTAAACCGCAATGAAATGAGATTTTTTATCGTTACAAATTTGAATTTCGTTATGTAACGAAATGTATAACGTCACAATTTTTTTTTCGTTTGCCATCCCTGATTTTTATTAATTTTTTTATGAATAAGAATGAATACCATCTTAGAATTCGGTAAAAATGAAGAAAAGTCCCACAGAGCACAAAAGGTCGTAAAGTAGTCGTAGCGATGTTAACATCGACACTTTATGGTCGCGACGACCACTTTATTACCTTTTGTGCTACTTGGGGTCAATCAAATTGATTATCAAATTTCTTAGTTGGTGTTCTCCTTACCAAGAAATTGGTTAAGCTATACGATGATTTTGGTTGTTTTCACATACATATTTCTCTCTATGTTCTTTAAAATACATGTGTGTTAACATTTGTTGTAATTTTCTCGATTTTTTTGCCATTTCTAAAAGTTCCTGCAATTAAAAATCTTATCTGCAAGTTGCAAGAAATCTGTAGTGTAGGTTAATCTGAACCTTTGAGAGCAGTTTTCCCATAAAAGTTTTAATCACATATCAAGTATGATGCGGTTTTTTTTCTGCGATTCGAAATATAATGAGACCATCAAAAATCTAATTTGTGTCGAAAATGTCAACAGGAAACGTAAATTTCGCTCAATTACTGTGCGGCCATTATTTATGATTTTGAAAGTTTGTTATGGAAAGTTGATTTGAAAAATTTCCACGACCACCGCAACACGCACGTATCTCAGTCTTTTATAATTTTTCATAATGAAAATATCATATTTCATATCACTATTAATCCTTATAAAACTATATTCAGTGTCCAGTGAGGTATTAAAAAATTTTAATATTAAAGTTCTATTCGACTAAATAAAATTTACTATTTTCTAAGGTAAGAAAACCATTTATCAAAATAAAATCATTTAAATGGTCGAGCAATAGTCAATATGGACGTTTATTTGTGAATTACTCAATACATGAAGATGGACGGGCATATGCTGATTTCGAAACGACATTATTTAAGAAAATTTACACTGGATATCTGCGAGTTGTTGCACATGTGGTGGTACGAGGAAATAAACATTTATTAGCAAATACAACCGTAGATGTCTGTCAAATTGTTGGTGGTAAAAAATACAATCCAATATTGGCATCAATTTTTGAACCAATGAAAAAAGCAACTGGCTTACCCCAAAAATGTCCAGTTGAAGCGGTAATTTTGAAATTTAATGTTGTATGGAAATTTGATTTAAAAAAAACATTTTTGATCAGGGGTTTTATTATTTGCGAAATTATGTACTCGGAGATCCGTACAGCGCGATGCAAATGGAATTCATTGGGAACTTTAATTATATGACTAGAAAAAATGGACAATTTCAAAAGTTATTTGATTTGTTTTTGCAAATGCAAATTTATTTCATACGGAATCCAAAAAAGCGTTAAATTTCTTTTAAATTGTTTTTGTAAAAATCGAGTTTTTGTAACAGGCGGGGGGTTTTTTTTGTGTGTAAAAAAATGAGAATCGGCGATTTGTGCACGTCAAAAATTCTGGAGTATTTTCCAATCCAAAAATTATATTGAAGAATTCTTAATACAATTTTGGATTGAAAATATTTTAGTCTTTTTTGCCTTTATATTTTAATCATTTTTTATTATATATTGAACTTAAATACTTTTAATATTAATGTCTACAATTTAATCAAAATCGTAGACTTTAATACTAAATTAAACCAAAAGGAAATTTAAAAAAAAAAAATCTAATCAGTACTATTGGATTAGAATTTTGCATTGGATTATAACTCCAGGGTCACCCAATTTTGATTGGAATTTACTGCAAGATTTTTTACCGTGTGTAACACGTATTATCACAAAATTGTTTTATATTTTTTAAAACGTTAGCTGTTTAATAAAAAGAGTGACAGTAACTTCCATTGTTTTATTATTAGTTTTCTTACATTATCTCTATTTCCACTATACATATTTAGGGGTTGTAATGTGCGTTACTTCAGATATACTGACAAATGTTTCTTGGTCTTTTCTTCCATTCGATATACTGCCCATACCGCAAAATCCTTATCCAGCACACACGATTGAAGTCCTAAAGACGCGCTCATAGGTTTTTTTGCACTTTCGGTTCACCAGACGGAGAAAAGGGGATGACCCGTTTAGGCCCGGTGCCGGTTTTGCCAAGTTCGCCATGGATATTCCTTTACTTTTAGTTAATTCTGCATGCGACGCGTTTTTGCTATGGTATTTTTTTAATCTATAGAGCAGGGCCCGATCTTGGGGCCGCCAGCTGGAAAATTTCCTTTTTTTTGGGCAGCAAATTTTTTTTTGGGGCAGAAAATTTGAAGGTTGGCGGATAAGTTGGAGCGGCCTGTCAGGGAAGTGGCAAAAAACAAGAATTGCTCTTCGCTTGGAACTGTGTAGTTTTTAATTAAAATCTATACTCTAAATCAGTATTCCAGACGTTCTGCTTATCCTTCTTTCATTCATACTCCATGAGAGGAATGGAATAGTTACTATTAACTCTCTTAGGAACAATTTCACAGGTTTTAGTACATAACTTTGTTCAGCATAGAGCGAAAAATAAATATAATCTAATTGCTGTCTCACTCTAAATCCAAGGACAAAGTCGTAAGAAATTTTTCACGACATTTTTCACGACGTCTTCAATATTACCTTTCAGTTGGAAATACTCTCTCCAGTCGTAAAACTGTCTATCGGATTACAAAACAACTGGTTGTTGCGTGGTCGTAATTTTCATTATTTTGTAGGACTAACGACTTGCTATTACGCAACCACCGGACTACTTTCTGGGTCCGGAAGTCGTCAATCGGACTTTCACACGTAATTTTGGGTCAACCTTAAGCTAGCATCAGACGAGCACACAAAACCTTAACACGTGTGACGACTGACGTAATTTTGACGTCACAAAATTGTAACACCAGTTAACACCGTCTGATAACTTAAATTGTGACAGAATTTTTGTTTACACACCGTGTTATAACCTGTGTTACGACAATTTTTTTGACGTGTGTTAAACGAATTTTGCCTCCGTCTGATAACCCTGTGTAAAACGTGGTATGTGTTTTGACATTTTTCGGTCTGTGTTAGGACTGTGGGAAAATGTCCCAATGTGTAAACTGGCATGAATTCGTGCCATTTCACACGCACTGTGTTATAGCGAATATCTCAAAAACTGTGCATCTTATCAAAAAAGTGCAAGAACAAAAGTTGTTTAGGATATGATTCTACATAAAACTCCCATACATCAAAATCCAATTCGGAGAATTTTTAAAAAATCTTATTGAAAAGTTTGACTTCAAAGTGGAATTTTGATACAACTGTTCGCTGTTCGATTAAACTTCAAATAATGTCATATCACCAAACGGGTTTTCAATTATAGCTTTTGTTATGTTTCTATCTGCGACTTCACCAATTGTTAGCAAATTATCGAATTGACCGACCGACATCCGTAAGAAATTCCGATACAATTCGGGTTCTTCAGAGCGCAATTCCACCATCAATTTGGCAAAGAAACCATCCTTCTCGCGACGCGACACCCAATCCTTTGTCCAACAACTGCGCTTTCGACCCATTGACTCGTCGTCGTCGTCGTCGTCACTGCTTTCCACAATATAGGCTGCCAAAATCGCCATATCCATCATCTCCTCATATTTCCTTTTTGACATTTTAATTTTATTTAATTTTTCTTCACAAATTGAAAATACCGCACAATTGCTTGTCAAAATTGCTTGAGAAAAATACACAAAATGTCAGAGAGCTATCACACCGTCTGATAGCAAATCAGTGTGTCAGACGATTTCGACTGCTGTCACACGTCTTCCATCATCACACCTTTTGAGACGTTTCACTCCGTCTGATAACTACTCAATCTGCGTAACACAGTGTATAATTGTGTGACAAAATTTCGTGCGAAGACTAGCGACGTTAACACGTTTTGGGACAAAAATCCGATTGTGTGGAAAAAAATTTCACACCGTCTGATAACAACACATTTCAAGTGTAAGGACGTGTCGTGTCAGATGTGTTTGAAATGTGTTTTGAGTTTTTTTCGTGACGTCAGTCATCACACGTGTTAAGGTTTTGTGTGCTCGTCTGATGCTAGCTTTACGACGACGGTCGAAAAAAAGGTCTTAAAACCCATTTTTAAAGCTTGATACCGACCCGGTAAATAATTGTAGTCGTCAGGTGCTCCTAAAAACCATTCTGGCGACCTGAAAATGCATACCGCTCGCTGAAAACATTTTCTCGAAAAAGCATTTATGGAAGAAAAAAAACTTTCTACACATACGAGGTTTGTTCAAAAAAAATTTTACTTTTTATTTTTCTCGAAAAATATTTGATTATTCAACAATGTCTATTTTGTCCCTTTCAAAGTAATCCCCCTCAGATACGAGTATAATACATTTGTACCAGCGCTTTTTCCAATCCTTAAAGCATTTCTGATATGCGCTTTTGATATGGTCTTTATCTCCTCAATCGTGGCAAAACGCCATCCTTTCATAGGTCTTTTCAGTTTCGGGAACAGAAAAAAGTCGCAGGGAGCTAAGTCCGGTGAATACGGTGGCTGAGGAATGATTTCGGTCATTCAACAGCTCCTGAGCGATGCTCATGCGACGGTTGTTTGGTCAAAATTTAGCAATTTCGGAACAAACTTCGCTGCCACACGCTTCATGCCCAAAACATCCGAAAAAATTGCATGGCATGAGCCAACCGATATGCCGACATCTTCAGCAACTTCCCTAACAGTGATTCGACGATTCTCCATAACAATTTTCTTCACTGCTTCAACGTTTTCGTCAGTTGTTGACGTGCTGGGGCGTCCAGGGCTTGCATCGTCATTAACATCTTCTCGGCCTATGTGAAGAGCTTGTACCACTTATAAACATTTTTTTTGCTCAAAGTAGACTCGCCAAATGCCACAGTCAACATTTCAAGTGCGTTGGAGCACTTAATTTTATTTTTCACACAAAATTTAATACAGATTCTTTGATTCATTTTTTTCGATAGCAAAAAATTGCCAAGCACACCAAAACACGTCTAACCTTTATATGTGTCAAAAATAAAATCAAAATGCAAAATGTTTGATCATGTCAACATATGTTGGGAACATGTGTACCAACACAATAAAAAAAATCGAGAATCGAATGTACGTAGCCTGCGAAATTTGAAAAGTCACCTTTTTTTTGAACAAACCTCGTATTTTATCATTTTGAATCAAAAAATTCTTTGTAGGGCACACTAAAAGTCCCCTTCCGAGCTTGTACAGAACTCAGGAATGGGTAATTACTATCTTGATTTCAGCGCTATGTAGTTTTAAGCCGGTAGCTCAACCTTAGATTCCGACTTGTTAAAATCTAGAAGGTCTAATTCCAATTCCAACTCCGACTCCTACTCCTTCTGCAAAAGAAAAAAAATATTAAATTACCTGAAGCCGCAAATCTGAAGCCGATTATTTTTGGTTGCAAAATATTGAGCTTTGACATAAACTAGAGGGACTATAAACTAGCGAGTGGCCAATGGAGATAAAATAACCGGTTCAGAGTTGGAGTCGATGATTTTTTTTCGACTCTAAGGTATTTGGCACACCGAATGCGAATTCGCACCGCATTGCGAAAAAGTTCAAACTTACCAAGCGATCTTAGATTGTACATATGTAATCTACATGTAATCTACTTGGCAGAGACTGCAATTTTAGGGAGACCGCATTGTTACGTAATACAAAATTAGAGCTCATGTAGATGACATATGATATCAGATCGCTTGGTAAGTTTGAACTTTTTCGCAATGCGGTGCGAATTCGCATTCGGTGTGCCAGGTGCCTAAAAGTCTTTTGTGAAAATTGACCGACTCCGACTCCTAAACCAACAATTTTTCCCGGCTTCGACTCGAAAAGAAATTCATTGGAAAAACTACAAACTTTAGTTTAAATCAACTACAAAATTTAGTTTATTTTGCGTCAACTTCGTGATTAATTCAACGCAGTACATATTGTACAATATGCTTTAAAAAAATACTTTTATTGCTCAACGAACACCTACAAACCACTTTACTTACTCTCAAAAGATTTAGTTTTAAATTATTTCAGTCATTTTCGAATTTATGCGCCGAAGGGGCGGCAAAAATAAATATTGCCCAGGGTGAAGGAAAAGCTAGATCGGGCCCTTTTATAGACCTAGAGAATAAAATAGATGAATCGGGACTTCCAAGATATGTTGTTTTAATTAGTTATCTAAATATTTGAAGTTGGTACTTTTTTGAGCAATTTGAGAAATTGACGAAAAATACTCAGAGCGTTGACATTTACAACTGATTCGTCAATTTATCTAGAATACTATATCTTTTGTGAATACTTTTTTTAAGTACTATTTAATGGCATTGTAGGTACAAAAAACAGGACACTTTAGTTTGATTAAACTTTTCCAAGTGAATGAATCAAAAATTGGATGTTTTACTACACTATGCTATATTAAAGTGTATTCTGGTTCATCTTTTACTTTTTTTCGTGTCTCGGGAAATCTGAAAATCGCAGAAAAATTCTTTCAACAAACTGATTCTGGTTAAAGTCCATTGGTTGCATTCATCAGCTAATGGGCCATGCGAGAATTCATGCTGTTCAACAACAACAACAAAAAAAACTTTCAGCAGCATTCATGGTGGCAGAATTCCAGTATAAGGACGAAAAATTCTAGTGCAGTATCCTGTAGTATATTTTTGTTCGCATAGTAGAACTGTTTTTTTTTTTCAAAAATAACAACAACATCAGGTAGGTAACAAAAAAAAATTTAAGGAGTAAAATAACATGAAATGGTATGTTTTTTTTTTGCTGTTGTGCTACCATCCCTTCACTTTATCCAGAAGACGACTTTTTCACCGTAGAAAAACTCTAAAGGATGCACTTTAAGGATATAAAAACTTCCATCCTATCTCGCTGAATTATATTCAGGCGATTTTTTTTCTTCATGTTATTTTCTCGTGTTTTTTCCGCAATTTTATACTAAACTCCACTCTGCAATGCTCCTGGCGTGGAGACTTCACCAGGAATTATGTTATTGGCTGCCAACAAGGAAAAAAAATGAGAGCTCCGCGCTTATAATTTCAGCAAGGTAGAAGGCGAATTGTAGCCTTCTGAAGCAATATATATCTATATATTTAAAAAAAATGAGTACTAGCAAAAAAAAAGTTGGAAAATGAGGAAAAAGGATATTCGTACTAGATGTGCAAGCATACTTGAAATTTTCTAATTTTTTTAATTGGATTATTATCCCGACTCAATCCAGCGGTTGGTATTGAAATTCCTTCTTCCTTTTTCTCGTTGTGTTAAAAAACACGAACTCTACGAGATTTTCGCTTTGGATTTTTTATTTAAATTCTTTAAAGTACGTATTTACGAGCATTTAAAAAGTCCCTGTTAAATTTAGTCAAAATATTCAGATAAGGTTTCAAGTTTTAGTGCTCCAACCATCCCAGGACTCCAAATTTTCTGGGAAAATGAAAACTTTTTCTCCTTGAAACTCATAATTATGTTCGGAGTTGAATGTGCGTCGCCCGCCGTGCGTCTCGTACTGCCCAATTGGAGTGAGTGGAACGTGGATAGCTCTAGCCTGGTTCCTTCCTGCCTGTCCGGAATCTATTTATTTAGATTAGATGTTGTAGGACGAGGCAACAACGTTCGATAAGCATCATTGTTATCATGTCCAAAACAATTTCCTCCCCTAATCACGTAGGTTGGCTAATTTACAAGATGAAGACAGATTCCGGGAATGGTGGTAAGTTTCCTTCAGGTCATCATGCCAACGAATAACAAAAAGTGCAGAGGAAGCTCTAGAAAAGAAGACATCATCATGGCCGCTATAGATTAAGTAGGGTAGATAAAGGTGACAATTTTTTGTTCCTTCCTTCATGGGTTTCAATGATCGTTTGATGTTGTAAGATTTCCTAGCTTTACTGTTGTTAAGGTGGCGATTTGTTGCTTTCGTGTTGGAAATTTAAAAAAAAATCTTGTTGGGTGATAGAAGCCAGAAAAGAAATATTTTACGCGCGTGTCACACAGAACCAACAATTTTTACAAACTGATTTTTTTTTTCATTAAAAGAAAAACATGTTTTGAATCCAAAAATAAAATACTCTCAAATTCACAATATTTTTTGTTTCCATTACCTGAATTCAATGATATGTTCCGAAAAATGTAGAAAATACATATTGTTTTTATTAATTTTTTGTCTGTTTTCACGAAAATGGATATTTGCAGCTAAAATTATTGAAGGAAGTCCCGATGTGCGCCATGATTGTTTTTTGTAAATTTGATTTTATTAAATTGCAGACGTATAACGGATCTACTTAAAAACTAATGAGGCGCGGGGTTTTTAAGGACTAAACCTCTACTTCAATGATATTTCAACAAAACTGAAGATACATTTTACTTTGGACGTTGAAAATATCCGCCTGCGGCGCATTTCTCTTAAACAAATTTACACAAAATTTTGTAAAAAATTTCTTTTGAAGCTATTTTTACTTTCTTCTACGGAGTATAATAAAGTACTAGGGGCTGCGCCCCGAACCGCTTCGCGGTTCATCCCCCTTCCGCAGGTCGGCCTTCGGCCTCCCTGCCCCCGTCGGCCTACGGCCTCCACAACTACTCGGCCTTCGGCCTCGCCCCTCACGCTTGAATTGTTGGAATTTGATGTATGGAGATGTTACGTAAAATTATTTAAATATATTTCAGCTCTCGCCTTCCTCTTTACTCGGCCTTCGGCCTCCACAACTACTCGGCCTTCGGCCTCGCCCCTCACGCTTGAATTGTTGGAATTTGATGTATGGAGATGTTACGTAAAATTATTTAAATATATTTCAGCTCTCGCCTTCCTCTTTACTCGGCCTTCGGCCTCCACAACTACTCGGCCTTCGGCCTCGCCCCTCACGCTTGAATTGTTGGAATTTGATGTATGGAGATGTTACGTAAAATTATTTAAATATATTTCAGCTCTCGCCTTCCTCTTTACTCGGCCTTCGGCCTCGAGTCAAATGCATATAGTTAACTCAAAAAAGGGAAATTTTTTTTTTCTTTGTTTTTTTTTTTCATTTTTCTTTGTGACTCAACGGTGTATTACAAAATCGTACTGTTTACTTACAATATATTCAATAACGGTAAAAGGTGGTTATCCACACGGGGAAACACAATATTGTGGGAAATGTTATTCTTTTTAATTCATGTCATACATTGAAGCACCAAATCCCTTTAGAATTGCAGAAGATAGCAGGTGAGGACTATACATAACGATGGTATCTATACTGTTTTTCGCAGTATTATATTGTTTTTCAGACTCCAATACTGCATAATTGCTTTTTTCCCAAAATACTGTATTTAAATACTTAGAAAACTTTAATTCTTTAACGTTTCGAAATTCAAATTTATTAATAGCAATGCAAAACGTCAGTGGCAACACAAAACAGTGGCAACACATGGCAAGTGTAAATACATTCAAACGACGAACAGCGAAGTATTGATGGCAACATGTCATATAGATTCGCTTCTTCCTTTCCCCATCGATTACTGTCTTGTCATTATTCATCCTTCTTCAGAACGCGTTACTTTGATTTTGCTTTCCATTGTTAATTTTAAAAGAAAAAGAATAAAAATGTCGAAATCAAGAGCAAAAACACAAATTTTCATTGAATAAAATTTATAATGCGAAAAATACTGTTTTTATATCCGTATGGTGAAACCAAAGGGTATATTAGATTTGCCTTACCGTTTGTAACGCCAAGATCCCGTCATCGCACAAAAAAAATGAATTACACCAGTGTGTTTTCGTCCGTCCGTCTGTGGCGCGGATTCCGGCGCACGGATTGAGCTAGAGACTTGAAATTTTGCGCAGATCCGTTTTTCGTAAAATGCGAGGCTAAGTTCGTTTATGGGCAAAAATGGACCCTTAGCGGGGGTACCCCCCATACGAACGAAAAAGTTTTTTGCGAATATCTGAAAAACGGTGCATCTTATCGAAAAAGTGCAGGAAACAAAAGTTATTTATGATATGATTCTACATAAAACTCCCATACATCAAAATCCCATTGGAATAAATTTTAAAAAATCTTATTGGAAAGTTTGACTTCAAAGTGGAATTTTGGTACGAATATCACCATACGGGTTTTCAAAAATTGCAAGATTGGCAATTATAGCTTTTGTTATGTTTTCAAATTGATTTACTGCTTTTTTAAATTTTTAGGTGAAATATACTGTTTTTTGTCCGAAAAAAGATACCATCGTTAGCTATACATAAAAAGGAGGGGTAGATATTAGTGAGCAAACATTTTTCTTGCGGTGACCTCTCTCATGGTGAAAACCGGATCCGACACCCTTAAGCGCATAAAGAGGTTTCAAGAGAGGGAGTTTACAGAGAGGGAAAGGGGTTGCTATTAAACTGGATCCGACACACTTGAGTAAGAGATATCAGAAGAAACGGGGATTGGCATCAAAAAGAATCATATCCTTTATTCTGTCAATAACTGTACCTGTGTGCTGTTTTTGCGTGATGCCGGAACAAACATTCAGACAAACAGACAGAAATACCGACCGACATACAGACAGACGGACAAACATAAATTTTAAGCATAACAGACCCTATAATTGCCAGTCTGGCAGTCTGGCAATTATTAGAAACTCGTATAGTGATATTACTATCAAAATTCGAACAATTGTATCAAAATTCCAGTTTGAAGTCAAACTTTCCAATAAGATTTTTTAAAATTTATTCCAATCGGCTTTTTATGTATGGGAGTTTTATGTAGAATCATATCCTAAATAACTTGTGTTCTTGCACTTTTTTAATAAGATGCACCGTTTTTGAGATATTCACAAAAAACCTTTTCGTTCGTATGGGGGGTACCCCCCCTAATGGTCCATTTGTGCCCATTAACGAACTTAGCCTCGCATTTTACGAAAAAAGGATCTGCACAAAATTTCAAGTCTCTAGCTCAATCCGTGCGCCCGCAATCCGCGCCACAGACGGACGGACAGACAGACGGACGGACATGCAAAATTGAATTTTTTTTTATCATTCTAAACACACTGGTGTAATTCATTTTTTTGTGTAATGACGGGATCTTGGCGTTACAAACTGTAAGGCAAAGTTAGTATATCCTTTGGTTTCAACATACGGGTATAAAAACAGGCAGTCATTGGGGACCAACAGAAGTGAAAACAATAATATATGTAAGGTAATTTTGTCGTGTATTTATGCCTATATATTTTTTAACCTGAAATTTTGAAAATATATGCTAATAAGCAGTAAATGTCAAATAAAAGTCAATATGCATATTAAGGTTTGAATTCCTGAGCAGCACATGATTTTCTTATACAACAAATAGCTAGAGATATTTAATTCTTTCTGTATAAGAATGCCACGTGCTGTTCAGAAATTTTCTGTGTAATTTTATTTTGCTGTATATTTTAAAAAAAAAAAATCGAATTTTTGTTATTTTCTGTCTCATTTTATTTTGCTGTATGAAATTTTCCAAAAAAGAACCGATTTTTTGTTGTGTAACAAAGTCACGTGCTGTTCAGAAATTTCATCGCTAATTTTATTTTGCTCTATACAGTCTTCAAAAAAAATCGATTTTTTCTGTATAAAAAAATTAAATGAAAGTAAATAAGCATTCTTAACCCATTTATACGCCACCCGGTAAGAATTCTTACCACAACTTTGAATGTTCATCAAAGGTCATCAAATTACTTTTTCGTTGATTGGGTAATTGGATTTTCCCATTTTTGGCCACAAAACAGACAAAAACCCTCCCAGAAACGTAAAAATACTCGTTTCTCGCCATTGGTAAGAATTCGTACTACAAAACCTTTTTTCACATTTTTGTTTATTTTTTCGAAGAATGTACCGCAAAGCGGTAAGGGGTTGAGCCCTTAGATCATTTTTATTCCAAAATCAATAAAAATTTTCACGTTTTTCTGGAAAAAATACCACATATTGAGCATAGCAGAGTATTGGCTATTCGCCGTGGTTAAGAATTTTCACCACAATTTTCCGGAAAACTGTGGGTCGGAAAATTCTGAAACTTTTTGAAAGTCATATTCGACCCAAAAGTAGCTTCCACACAAATTTTGATGGAAAAATTCCCACGCGTCTAAGAGCGGCGAAAAATGGGTTAAGCTGTTAAATTAGCGTGTCGGTGACGCGAACTCAAGGTTTTACCCATCCAAAAATCGCACAACGCGCCTAAAGAAGTATAATATAAATAAAATAAATAATTTAAGGTCAAAAAAAAAATTTAAAACAAAACATTTTGTCACCACTCGGAATCGAAACCGCACATCTTGCGCATTGTAGTCTAACACTTATTCAGGAGTAAAAATGTAAACTTAAAGATAAATTAAGTAATAAAATATTAAAAAAAGTAAATAAATCAACAAAAAAGAATTGAAAAGAAAAAAAAAGAATTTTGCCACCGATAGGAATCGAGAACCCGGTGCCTGGCGCATGGTAGTCCAACTTCTAACTCACTGCACTAATCGAACAGTACGAAATGTCGTTTTAACATTGAAGACTTAGTTAGCGGCATATTTATAATTTTGAAAGGCAAATAACTAATAAAGTATTATTAAAATTAAACCGACATATCTACAGCTATAGAGCTTTCATTTAAAAAAGGATCATCAAAATCGGAGCCGCTGGAGCTCTGCGGAAAGAAATCCAAACAAAATCGCTTTGCCTTTTAAATATATAGATTCGTGATCAGCGACCCCGATAACTCCCTAATGACATTTTTCCTGGAAAAAATGGGAAACGGATATTTGCATTATCCTTACAGGACCTTCCGTTTTGAATTTTGAAAATCTAACACCGGATTCGTGATCAGCGACCCCAAAAACCCCCAAGTGATACTTTTCAGCCTCCTATTGAGCAGGATTCATGGCGAAAATCACGGTTTAAAAACACCCAAACCCCCTTTACCCCCCGTTCACCCCCTTAGTGCTAAAATTTCGAAAAATCTCGTCTTAGTGAGCGCCTATGCGATGGTTGGGACATATTCTGAAAGTTTCAAGTCTCTATCTTCAGGGGTTTGGGCTGGGCGTCAGGTTAAACGATTTTATATATAGAGAAGATGGTTTTCACTTTTTCCAATAAAAGACGATGCGTAACAGATATTCTTAATTTTACGTTTAAAAAACTCAATTTCAACAAAAAAAAAATAAAAAATAAATATTTTGCCACCGCTCAGAATTGAACCCGTACCTGGCGCGATGTAGTTTACACTTATTCAGTAGTAAGAATATAAATTTTAAAGATAAATTAAGTAATAAAAAAACAGGCAGTCATTGGGGACTGCCAACAGAAGTGAAAACAATAATATATGTAAGGTAATTTTGTCGTGTACCTATATATTTTTCAACCTGAAATTTCGAAAATATATGCTAATAAACAGTAAATTTTAAATAAAAGTCAATTATGTATACTAAGGTTTGAATTCCTGAGCAGCACATGATATTCTTATACAAAAAATGGCTAGATATTTAATTTTTTGTTGTATAACAAAGTCACGCGCTGTTCAGAAATTTTCTGTCTCATTTTATTTTGCCGTATGAAATTTTCCAAAAAAAAATCGATTTTTTGTTGTATAACAAAGTCACGTGCTGTTCAGAAATTTCCTCGCTAATTTTATTTTGCTCTGTACTGTCTACCAAAAAAAAATCAATTTTTTCTGTATAAAAAAATCAAATGAAAGCGAATCACAGCATTCTTAAGCTGTTAAATAAGCATGTCGGTGACGCGAACTCATAAAATTTTACCCATCCAAAAATCACCCAACGCGCCTAAAGAAGTATAATATAAATAAAATAAGTAATTTAAGGTCAAAAAAAAAATTAAAAAAAAAACATTTTGTCACCACTCGGAATCGAACCCGCACATCTGGCGCATTGTAGTCTAACACTTATTCAGGAGTAAAAATGTAAACTTAAAGATAAATTAAGTAATAATATATTAATAAAAGTAAAAAAATCAAAAAAAAAATTTGAAAAGAAAAAAAAAAAAAGAATTTGTCATCGATAAGAATTGAAGCCTGGCGCATGGTAGCCCAACTTCTAACTCACTGCACTAATCGAACAGTACGAAATATCGTTTTAACATTGAAGACTTAGTTAGCGGCATATTTATAATTTTGAAAGGCAAATTACTAATAAAGTATTATTAAAAATGGGGAAAAAAGTAAAACCGACATATCTACAGCTATAGAGCTTTCATTTAAAAAAAGAATCATCAAAATCGGTTCAATAGGAACTGCAGGAGCTCTGTCGAAAGAAATCCATACAAAATCGCTTTGCCTTTTAAATATATAGATTGTATTCATGAAAAATTTCGACCTCTTAATTTTGCCTAAAAAACATTTCCCGATCACTCCTGAGTCGATTGGAGTCATATTTAAAAAATGTCTTTCTGTCTGTCAGTCTGTCAGTCAGTCTGTCAGTCTGTCAGTCTGTCAGTCTGTCAGTCTGTCAGTCTGTCAGTCTGTCAGTCTGTCAGTCTGTCAGTCTGTCAGTCTGTCAGTCTGTCAGTCTGTCAGTCTGTCAGTCTGTCAGTCTGTCAGTCTGTCAGTCTGTCAGTCTGTCAGTCTGTCAGTCTGTCAGTCTGTCAGTCTGTCAGTCTGTCAGTCTGTCAGTCTGTCAGTCTGTCAGTCTGTCAGTCTGTCAGTCTGTCAGTCTGTCAGTCTGTCAGTCTGTCAGTCTGTCAGTCTGTCAGTCTGTCAGTCTGTCAGTCTGTCAGTCTGTCAGTCTGTCAGTCTGTCAGTCTGTCAGTCTGTCAGTCTGTCAGTCTGTCAGTCTGTCAGTCTGTCAGTCTGTCAGTCTGTCAGTCTGTCAGTCTGTCAGTCTGTCAGTCTGTCAGTCTGTCAGTCTGTCAGTCTGTCAGTCTGTCAGTCTGTCAGTCTGTCAGTCTGTCAGTCTGTCAGTCTGTCAGTCTGTCAGTCTGTCAGTCTGTCAGTCTGTCAGTCTGTCAGTCTGTCAGTCTGTCAGTCTGTCAGTCTGTCAGTCTGTCAGTCTGTCAGTCTGTCAGTCTGTCAGTCTGTCAGTCTGTCAGTCTGTCAGTCTGTCAGTCTGTCAGTCTGTCAGTCTGTCAGTCTGTCAGTCTGTCAGTCTGTCAGTCTGTCAGTCTGTCAGTCTGTCAGTCTGTCAGTCTGTCAGTCTGTCAGTCTGTCAGTCTGTCAGTCTGTCAGTCTGTCAGTCTGTCAGTCTGTCAGTCTGTCAGTCTGTCAGTCTGTCAGTCTGTCAGTCTGTCAGTCTGTCAGTCTGTCAGTCTGTCAGTCTGTCAGTCTGTCAGTCTGTCAGTCTGTCAGTCTGTCAGTCTGTCAGTCTGTCAGTCTGTCAGTCTGTCAGTCTGTCAGTCTGTCAGTCTGTCAGTCTGTCAGTCTGTCAGTCTGTCAGTCTGTCAGTCTGTCAGTCTGTCAGTCTGTCAGTCTGTCAGTCTGTCAGTCTGTCAGTCTGTCAGTCTGTCAGTCTGTCAGTCTGTCAGTCTGTCAGTCTGTCAGTCTGTCAGTCTGTCAGTCTGTCAGTCTGTCAGTCTGTCAGTCTGTCAGTCTGTCAGTCTGTCAGTCTGTCAGTCTGTCAGTCTGTCAGTCTGTCAGTCTGTCAGTCTGTCAGTCTGTCAGTCTGTCAGTCTGTCAGTCTGTCAGTCTGTCAGTCTGTCAGTCTGTCAGTCTGTCAGTCTGTCAGTCTGTCAGTCTGTCAGTCTGTCAGTCTGTCAGTCTGTCAGTCTGTCAGTCTGTCAGTCTGTCAGTCTGTCAGTCTGTCAGTCTGTCAGTCTGTCAGTCTGTCAGTCTGTCAGTCTGTCAGTCTGTCAGTCTGTCAGTCTGTCAGTCTGTCAGTCTGTCAGTCTGTCAGTCTGTCAGTCTGTCAGTCTGTCAGTCTGTCAGTCTGTCAGTCTGTCAGTCTGTCAGTCTGTCAGTCTGTCAGTCTGTCAGTCTGTCAGTCTGTCAGTCTGTCAGTCTGTCAGTCTGTCAGTCTGTCAGTCTGTCAGTCTGTCAGTCTGTCAGTCTGTCAGTCTGTCAGTCTGTCAGTCTGTCAGTCTGTCAGTCTGTCAGTCTGTCAGTCTGTCAGTCTGTCAGTCTGTCAGTCTGTCAGTCTGTCAGTCTGTCAGTCTGTCAGTCTGTCAGTCTGTCAGTCTGTCAGTCTGTCAGTCTGTCAGTCTGTCAGTCTGTCAGTCTGTCAGTCTGTCAGTCTGTCAGTCTGTCAGTCTGTCAGTCTGTCAGTCTGTCAGTCTGTCAGTCTGTCAGTCTGTCAGTCTGTCAGTCTGTCAGTCTGTCAGTCTGTCAGTCTGTCAGTCTGTCAGTCTGTCAGTCTGTCAGTCTGTCAGTCTGTCAGTCTGTCAGTCTGTCAGTCTGTCAGTCTGTCAGTCTGTCAGTCTGTCAGTCTGTCAGTCTGTCAGTCTGTCAGTCTGTCAGTCTGTCAGTCTGTCAGTCTGTCAGTCTGTCAGTCTGTCAGTCTGTCAGTCTGTCAGTCTGTCAGTCTGTCAGTCTGTCAGTCTGTCAGTCTGTCAGTCTGTCAGTCTGTCAGTCTGTCAGTCTGTCAGTCTGTCAGTCTGTCAGTCTGTCAGTCTGTCAGTCTGTCAGTCTGTCAGTCTGTCAGTCTGTCAGTCTGTCAGTCTGTCAGTCTGTCAGTCTGTCAGTCTGTCAGTCTGTCAGTCTGTCAGTCTGTCAGTCTGTCAGTCTGTCAGTCTGTCAGTCTGTCAGTCTGTCAGTCTGTCAGTCTGTCAGTCTGTCAGTCTGTCAGTCTGTCAGTCTGTCAGTCTGTCAGTCTGTCAGTCTGTCAGTCTGTCAGTCTGTCAGTCTGTCAGTCTGTCAGTCTGTCAGTCTGTCAGTCTGTCAGTCTGTCAGTCTGTCAGTCTGTCAGTCTGTCAGTCTGTCAGTCTGTCAGTCTGTCAGTCTGTCAGTCTGTCAGTCTGTCAGTCTGTCAGTCTGTCAGTCTGTCAGTCTGTCAGTCTGTCAGTCTGTCAGTCTGTCAGTCTGTCAGTCTGTCAGTCTGTCAGTCTGTCAGTCTGTCAGTCTGTCAGTCTGTCAGTCTGTCAGTCTGTCAGTCTGTCAGTCTGTCAGTCTGTCAGTCTGTCAGTCTGTCAGTCTGTCAGTCTGTCAGTCTGTCAGTCTGTCAGTCTGTCAGTCTGTCAGTCTGTCAGTCTGTCAGTCTGTCAGTCTGTCAGTCTGTCAGTCTGTCAGTCTGTCAGTCTGTCAGTCTGTCAGTCTGTCAGTCTGTCAGTCTGTCAGTCTGTCAGTCTGTCAGTCTGTCAGTCTGTCAGTCTGTCAGTCTGTCAGTCTGTCAGTCTGTCAGTCTGTCAGTCTGTCAGTCTGTCAGTCTGTCAGTCTGTCAGTCTGTCAGTCTGTCAGTCTGTCAGTCTGTCAGTCTGTCAGTCTGTCAGTCTGTCAGTCTGTCAGTCTGTCAGTCTGTCAGTCTGTCAGTCTGTCAGTCTGTCAGTCTGTCAGTCTGTCAGTCTGTCAGTCTGTCAGTCTGTCAGTCTGTCAGTCTGTCAGTCTGTCAGTCTGTCAGTCTGTCAGTCTGTCAGTCTGTCAGTCTGTCAGTCTGTCAGTCTGTCAGTCTGTCAGTCTGTCAGTCTGTCAGTCTGTCAGTCTGTCAGTCTGTCAGTCTGTCAGTCTGTCAGTCTGTCAGTCTGTCAGTCTGTCAGTCTGTCAGTCTGTCAGTCTGTCAGTCTGTCAGTCTGTCAGTCTGTCAGTCTGTCAGTCTGTCAGTCTGTCAGTCTGTCAGTCTGTCAGTCTGTCAGTCTGTCAGTCTGTCAGTCTGTCAGTCTGTCAGTCTGTCAGTCTGTCAGTCTGTCAGTCTGTCAGTCTGTCAGTCTGTCAGTCTGTCAGTCTGTCAGTCTGTCAGTCTGTCAGTCTGTCAGTCTGTCAGTCTGTCAGTCTGTCAGTCTGTCAGTCTGTCAGTCTGTCAGTCTGTCAGTCTGTCAGTCTGTCAGTCTGTCAGTCTGTCAGTCTGTCAGTCTGTCAGTCTGTCAGTCTGTCAGTCTGTCAGTCTGTCAGTCTGTCAGTCTGTCAGTCTGTCAGTCTGTCAGTCTGTCAGTCTGTCAGTCTGTCAGTCTGTCAGTCTGTCAGTCTGTCAGTCTGTCAGTCTGTCAGTCTGTCAGTCTGTCAGTCTGTCAGTCTGTCAGTCTGTCAGTCTGTCAGTCTGTCAGTCTGTCAGTCTGTCAGTCTGTCAGTCTGTCAGTCTGTCAGTCTGTCAGTCTGTCAGTCTGTCAGTCTGTCAGTCTGTCAGTCTGTCAGTCTGTCAGTCTGTCAGTCTGTCAGTCTGTCAGTCTGTCAGTCTGTCAGTCTGTCAGTCTGTCAGTCTGTCAGTCTGTCAGTCTGTCAGTCTGTCAGTCTGTCAGTCTGTCAGTCTGTCAGTCTGTCAGTCTGTCAGTCTGTCAGTCTGTCAGTCTGTCAGTCTGTCAGTCTGTCAGTCTGTCAGTCTGTCAGTCTGTCAGTCTGTCAGTCTGTCAGTCTGTCAGTCTGTCAGTCTGTCAGTCTGTCAGTCTGTCAGTCTGTCAGTCTGTCAGTCTGTCAGTCTGTCAGTCTGTCAGTCTGTCAGTCTGTCAGTCTGTCAGTCTGTCAGTCTGTCAGTCTGTCAGTCTGTCAGTCTGTCAGTCTGTCAGTCTGTCAGTCTGTCAGTCTGTCAGTCTGTCAGTCTGTCAGTCTGTCAGTCTGTCAGTCTGTCAGTCTGTCAGTCTGTCAGTCTGTCAGTCTGTCAGTCTGTCAGTCTGTCAGTCTGTCAGTCTGTCAGTCTGTCAGTCTGTCAGTCTGTCAGTCTGTCAGTCTGTCAGTCTGTCAGTCTGTCAGTCTGTCAGTCTGTCAGTCTGTCAGTCTGTCAGTCTGTCAGTCTGTCAGTCTGTCAGTCTGTCAGTCTGTCAGTCTGTCAGTCTGTCAGTCTGTCAGTCTGTCAGTCTGTCAGTCTGTCAGTCTGTCAGTCTGTCAGTCTGTCAGTCTGTCAGTCTGTCAGTCTGTCAGTCTGTCAGTCTGTCAGTCTGTCAGTCTGTCAGTCTGTCAGTCTGTCAGTCTGTCAGTCTGTCAGTCTGTCAGTCTGTCAGTCTGTCAGTCTGTCAGTCTGTCAGTCTGTCAGTCTGTCAGTCTGTCAGTCTGTCAGTCTGTCAGTCTGTCAGTCTGTCAGTCTGTCAGTCTGTCAGTCTGTCAGTCTGTCAGTCTGTCAGTCTGTCAGTCTGTCAGTCTGTCAGTCTGTCAGTCTGTCAGTCTGTCAGTCTGTCAGTCTGTCAGTCTGTCAGTCTGTCAGTCTGTCAGTCTGTCAGTCTGTCAGTCTGTCAGTCTGTCAGTCTGTCAGTCTGTGTACAAGATTTCTCAAAAACTAATAGAGCTAGCGCCATGAAATTTTATAGGCATGTTGGGTCCTGAAATGGGACGATCCTATCAACTTTTGGTGGAAATCCGTTAACCGGAAGTATCCAAAATGGCGGTTTTTCAAAAATCGCAATTTCGTTTTTCTCGATTTACTCCCAAACTACGCGTTTTTTAGTGGCCTTAAGTATGACAAAACTTGGAGAAAATAAAATTTCCCACACTTTTGTCTTCAGCTATAATTCGATATCTCAACCTGTTATCGAGATAAACCGTTATTTCCAAAAAAACAGTTTTTTGCGATTATCTCGAAAACTAACGGGTTTTTGCTGACTGAATGTATGAAATGAATTAATGAGAATGGCATTCTGCACAATTTTGTTTCTTACCGTTATCCGTTATCTTTTACCGTTATCGAGATATTTTCATTAATATGTAAAAAATCATATTTTTGCGAATAATTTGCAAACTAACGGTTTTTCGACAAATCAGTTAAAAGAATAATTAAAGACGTTAACATTTTCTACATTTTTGCCATTTACCGTAAATTGATATCTTTTACCGTTCTCAAGTTATCTCAAATTTTGTACATTTTTGATATTTTTGAATACACCAAGAATTTATTGGGAGGTCGTCTTAGGTTGACAACGCGACAGGGCTCTAGCGTAAATTGCGCAGGGTCGTAGATTTTGTAGAAGAAAGTTTTGTGTTGACCACAACTGATATTTTCTATAGTACTGTCAGGGAGATGTCCCACTGGCGAATCAGCTCCTGCAGCTGCCTGATCACGACATCAGGTCGGGCAGCTGCAGGCACTGATTCGATCAGTTGACATGGCAAACTGAACTGGGATCAGCTGACCTCAAACGTCAAAATGTCGGACTCGGAGGAAGAACTCCTTATTTCTCTGCTAAAAAAATTGAATATGTGCAATCGTACAAACATCTACCTTTTCCTACAGCTTGTACGATTCCTGTGTTTAATTTTTCCTATTCGATGGACATCGTATTTATTTCCACTTGTTCAAAAGTTTATTAGTTAAACAGACTTGTCAAAATTTTATGATGTCCCCAACTAGTAATTATTGTAAAGTCAACATTATATGAAGTAGAGAGCCTATAACCTAGAGAGTGGCCATGCTACCTTTATAGACTGTTCCACTGATGACAATTATTACCGCTAGACGAAAAAAATATTGAAAATTATCATTTTATTTTATTTAATCTAACAAAAATGACATTAGAAACTACCCCACATGTTCCAGATATCAGCTACATTTAGATCAGTTCAAAAAAGTCAGCTTTGTGTCGCAGACATGAAGCTGCACATTTTTTGCAGTGTGCCATGCGCCATTGGATTACATGTGCAACTGATATCGGGATCAGTCAGCTGCAGCAGCTGATGGCCAGTGGGACACCTCGCTCAGAGAAAGCCTCCTCAACGGAGGCCTGAAAACCATTTTGACAAAAACATCATCCCCTCTACAACACAAGCTAGTTTCATATTAAAATTATTTTTCGTATTTTTAGTGCAATCTTTTTTTGTTCCATTTCAATTTCGACAATTTCGTCAATTTCAACATTATCTCAAATTGCTAAGCGACAGATCAAAAAATATTGTCTACACTTAAGAATATATGAATGTGTATTTCAGAGATTAAGGAAAAGGATAAATTTTTTATCTCCAAATGGATATGTGTGGTCATGTAATTCGACTTCCTGTTGCCAATGATAATGGCGAAACATTACCGGAACTTTGCCCAATGTCCTTCTCACTATTCCGAAAGCAAGAGGAACTCACTCAGAACGCTGTATGGCAATCCTGTAACCATCCTGTGTCCATCGAGCTGTTCTCCTTTCATTTCCTGGACTCTCCGGCCAGACATAATTTATGAAATCTCACTCACTGGTCTTCCGAACAAAGCCCTCAACTTACGCAGGTTTTTATGTCTACTAAATTCAAGGAATGGAAGGACGAAAAAAAACGTAGAGGATAAAATGGACGATGACGATGCCATCACCGCCTGCAATTTCAATCCCTATATTTCCAATCTCAATTCCAATCTCGGATAGACGACATTAGACACTCTGTCCATTTCGGAATATTGTAGACGTTGAAAGGACATTTGGGACTAGCAATAACGGAAAGGAAGGAGTTTTATTGCAGTTTTATTATATTGGACGCCATAAATTTTCTACGCTGACTTATCCCTTTCGGAACAAAGGGAATCGGGATGCATCCAATTCATAAGAATTGAGCAGCTACATAAGTTGCAACAAAACGAGTAGCAAAAAATCATTTCTTTTTTTCCCATTTCAGGAAATCAACCACACAATTTGTTATATTTGCAATATAATTTTTGTGGAATTGAGAATCCGGAATTTTAGTTTCCTAGTTTTGTTAATTTTAACAATAGTGGAAAATTAAGTATTTATTTAAAGTTCTTGTTTATCAAATTTCTTGAAGTTAAAATAATAATTTAGGCATATTATTGTAATAGCAAATATATTTTCCCATGATAAATGTTAACTTTTTATACTTTATGAAATGAATTTATAATTAGATGACACCATCCGTGCGTGAATAATTTGCAGTTTTCCATGCAGCACAAAACTTTTCTCGTTATAAGTTTTTCCATAGTTAGGGAAAATCCTTGAGATCTTCTTTTTCACACAACCTCAAAACTTTAAAACTAAAACTGGGTAAGAGAAGAAGTACGGAAAAACTAAACTATGGGGATTTTTTTTCCATATATATGAGTGTGTAAAACACCTTAAGTTCATCAACTCGATAGAACTACATTCGATTATATAAAACTGGCGTGTGTACAACCTATATAAGATGGTAACCATCGGCGAGTACTTGCAAAGAGATGAGAACGAAGAAACTGGTACAGAATTCTAAACCCAAAGCCACTCAGCTATCTGACATTTTATTCTAAGACGGAGAATTAAGTAATTCTTGTAAATAAATGGTGGATGAGGAAGCTAACCCCCTTGCTCCCATCGTTGACTTTCATTTCTATAGGAAAAAAGTTTACACTTTGGAAAAAGGTGTAATTTTGGAAGAAACTTTATCGTTAAAGTTATTTCCTCTCTTTCTCTTGAATGTTGTTGTTGGTGGGCTTTTTCTTCTCGAAAGAATTATTTTCTCAATGTTTTTCTCGATGGTTAGGCTAATTAATTTTTGCGTTAATTGAAAAGACGTGTCTTGGAAGGAAAACTTTTAAACATAAAAGCAAAAAACTCACAAATTATAAGGTAGAAATCTTTGGATTTTTGAAGGAAAAAAATAAACGAGTTTCCGACGGTGCGATAAATCCACTTTTTTGCGTTGCTTTTTTTTTGAATTTTTAGAAGGTAAGGTGATGGTGAAATTTTGATACCCGTATGGTTAAACCAAAGGGTATATTAGATTTGCCTTACCGTTTGTAACGCCAAGATCCCGTCATCACACAAAAAAATGAATTACACCAGTGTGTTAAGAATGATAAAAAAATTGAATTTAGCATGTCCGTCCGTCCGTCCGTCTGTCCGTCTGTCCGTCCGTCCGTCCGGCCGTTCGTCTGTGGCGCGGATTGCGGGCGCACGGATTGAGCTAGAGACTTCAAATTTTGCGCAGATTCGTTTTTCGTATAATGCAAGGCTAAGTTCGTTAATGGTCAAAAATGGACCATTAGGGGGGTACCCCCCATACGAACGAAAACGATTTTTGCGAATATCTCAAAAACGCTGCATCTTATCAAAAAAGTCCATGAACAAAAGTTATTTAGAATATGGTTCTACAAAAAACTTCCATACATCAAAATGCGATTGGAATAAATTTAAAAAAATCTTATTGGAGAGTTTGACTTCAAAGTGGAATTTAGGTACAACTGTTCGAATTTTGATACGAATATCACCATACGGGTTTTCAATAATTGCCAGATTGGCAATTATAGCTTTTGTTATGTTTAAATTTTAAATTTTGAAAACTGAATAATTATCCATTTTGAGCAGAAAAAGTATTCGATTTTAAACAGAAATTTATTCTAGCTTGTAATTCATAAAAAAATATGGATATGTCCGCTCCGCACTATGCGGTCTGTAAAAAGAGAAAAAATTATTCTCACATAAAAAATTAATATAATAAAGTAGGGGAGACTGGGGTATTCTGGACCACGGGGAATTGCGGACCAGCGTCATTTTTTTTCCCCTAGTAGTGGTTGGTAGCTGCAAATAACTGTAATCAGTTTGCCTCATGTTAAGCTAATTTTCCTAACAGTACTCGACTTGTGTATACGCACTATCACCTCGCTTCGATACCAAATAGAAAAGTGATACTTCGAAATTTTTTTTTCACTTTGTGTTTCGCTTAAATTTAACCACATTTTTCGAGAATCAACTCAAGTAAATATATTGATAATATTCGCGGAGCCTTAAGCATTCGACACTGACAAGAAATTTTGCATGAAGTTTGCATTGTGTTACTAATAGCTGCCATATTGTAAAAAAAGAGCATTCGGGGAATTGCGGACCACTTTTGTCGGGGAATTATGGACCACTCAATTCTTGACATTTGACAAGCAAACTTCGTGTATTTGATGCATATACAAGCAAACTTCGTGTATTTGATGCATATAAACACAGCATTAGATTTTCAGCAATCATCATACTAATACATATATAAAAATGAGTTGGTGTCTGTCTGCCTGTCTGTCTGTCTGTCTGTTCCTCTTTCACGCGAAAACGGCTGAACCGATTGACTTGAAATTTGGCATGAGTGTCTGTGGTAGTTCTGGTTCCAACATAGGCATACGGAAAGGTAGCGCGAGGGGTGGGGGGAGTAAGGGGACGGGGTAAAGTGATTTCGAAACTTAGTTTTCCCTCTATGTTACTCTTTCGCGGGGAAACTACTGAACCGATTGGCCTGAAATTTGGCATAGATGTTCATCGTGGGTCCAGCCCCAACATAGACCCATTAAAAAGTTTTTAAGTTCTTTCCGGTTTTCTTCGTATTCTAAAATTTAGACAAAAAGCTTAACCCGGCAACGACGGGTATACAAGCTAGTTTCTAAATCGGCCGTTTTGACATCGCCAGAGGATGTAAATGACCTTCGTGAGAAGGCTGATATGAAGCCAAAGAGATTGGAGAGAAAAGGTGATAAACCATAATCGAAAAAGCAAAAAGATCGTGTCAAATCGAAGACATCACAGAAGAAACAACCATCTTCAACCTATTGTGAGGTGGAAGAATACATCGATTTCTGCATAATTTGTAAGAAAAATATGCCAAAAAAAATGAACCGCCGAAATACCATCCATTGCAACGTATGCGATCGAGCTGTTCACTTGGGAGGCTCCGGAATGACTGCAAGTTATTGGACTTGCGAACATTGCGTTTCGGACTGATTTTCATTGCAATTTTTCACTTCATTTCACTTTGTCTGTTATATAATAAATATATGAATCAAAAAAAAAGTTTGTCTATCACATTTTTCCATTTTTAATCGATTTACAAAGTGGTCCACAATACCCCGAGATTTTTCAAAATCGCAAAAACGCCATTTTTGCACCAACTGATAAAACTTGTATAATTTAATACAATTTGACCGAACTGCTGTGACCCAAAGAAAGGTTATTTATCGTACTACAAATTCAAGCTTTGAAATTTTCAGAAAAAGTTATTTTTTTGCGAGTTTTTAGCCAAAATGAAAATGCGGTCCAGAATACCCCAGTCTCCCCTATTGTATTCATGAAATATTGATTTTGCCTAAAAAACATTTCCCGGGCACTCCTGACTCGATGGGAGCATTATTACAAAAATGTCTTTCTGTCTGTCAGTCTGCGGACAAGATTTCTCAAAAACTAATATAGCTAGAGCCATGAATGTGGATTGTCGGTCCTGGAATGGACAATCCTATCAACATTTAGTGGAAAACCGTTAATCAGAAGTAATTAAAATGGCGGATTTTCAGAAATCGCAATTTCGTTTTTTATTATTTACTCGGAAACTACGCGTTTTCAGTAGTCTTATGTATAACAAAAGTTGGAAACAAAATTTTTACAAAAACTCCGTATCTCAAGCCGTTATCGAGATATAACGTTATTTTTAAAGATCAAATTTTTGCGATTATCTCGAGAAACAGCGGGTTTTTGGGTGTTTGATGTATGAGATGAGTTAAAGAGAATAATGTTTGCTATAATTTTATCTTTTACCGCTATCCGATATCTTTTACAATGATAAAATGATTTTTATCATTAAAAATTAAAAATATCTACGGCCCGATTCCAGAATCCGTCGTAGCTTTATTACGAAGAACTAACTACGTTACGAATACGAAGAAATCAGTATTCCACGATCCGAACGGAATTGAACTTAGTGGTGCCTGATTAAAATCTAATTTCGAAAAATGAATGGCTTTGTAAAAAGGTCCCTATGCAAAACTCATAAGGAATAGATTTCTGACATGGAATAGTTTCGTGAAAAATGTCACTTTCTTGACTTAAAACTAAAAATTGTTATTAATAATGGATTCTGCAGCGTTTGCAATTTTGTGTCTGGATGAAGATTTATCGAAGTGAAGGACTTTAATAGTGAAACGAAAACCACAACAAATAACGGATACTTAGGAATACTCACATTGCTCTTTTTTCTAAAATAATTCCTCTTAATTTGTTAAAAGTTACACTTATACTAAATAAACAAATAAAAATGTTAAAATTGCTTTTTGTTGTACAATTCAGGCCATAAATTGAGCTAAAATAATAAGAAAATGAAGTTGCTACTCGATCTACGAAGCGAAAATTTTTCGTAGGTTTAGCTGTCAAAAAATCGATTCCTTCGGATTCTATGATACCAGATATTCCGATTCGTAATGTTTTCGAAATTAATTTAATTCCTTCGGATCGTGGAATACCATTTTCACGAATTCTCCGAAAATCGTAGCTACGACGGATCCTGGAATAGGGCCGCTAGATATTTTTATGAATTGCTTGCAAACTAACGGTTTTTCGAAAAAAAACAGCTAATAGCAGAATTAAAGGTAAAATTTGTTAGAGATCAATAACATACACCAATGGTTTCCGAGGCTGCTTCCGTTGGAAGGTGTATGGTCGACTTAAGAAGTTGTATTTTAGGCACTTGGCATACCGAATGCGAAATCGAACCGCATTGCGAAAAAGTTCAAATTTACCACGCGATCTTATGTCATATGTCATTTACATGAGCTCTAATTTTGTATTACGTAACAATGCGGTCTCCCCAAAATTGCAGTCTCTGCAAAGTTAGAACTCATGCAGATTACATACAATATAAGATGGCTTGAAAAGTTTGAACTTTTTCACTATGCGGTGCGAATTCGCATTCGGTGTGCCAAGTGCCCAAGTCTCTTATAAGTATTCGATCGTGCCGGGCGTTTTTGGATTATCTTCAATAAATATCATTATTAAATCGAATTGTTTTATTTCAAAAAGCCTGCTTAATAAAATTGTCTGCATTTTCGCCTTTTACAGTAAATCGATTCGAAAGATATTTCAGATTTTGTAAAAAAAAGTCATGTTTTTATGTAATTATTCGTCAGGTAAATTGTCCAGAAATGTAGATTTTGTATATTTTAGTATGTAACAAAAAAAATTAATTTCGAATTTCATTTCGGTATACCGAATAACGTTATTATTTTGTTACCACCTAATTTTTGGTATTTTTCCGTATTTTGACAGAATTTCGATTCTACATTGCATAAATTTCCATCAGTTTTCACTGTTCTGATTATTGCTCCCTTAAATGCATTATTAGCCTCACAATTTTCCAAAAATCACTCACAAAACACAATTTTCATTCAAATATCTCAGCGCCAACGCACCTGAAAGTAGAAATAAGGTCTACATCAAGCATAAGGGCGCTTTGAAGCGTCAAGGCGAAGCGCCATTATAAATCGTTCCATAACAAACTAATGGTTTTACTTTTGAAGCGTCGAAATGTCAAAGCTAACGCATTGAAGCGTCAATATGGTTTCGCTATCATTTAGTAATTCCAACGCATTTTGTTAGCGGTTGTTAGTTATTTAACGGTACAGGAGTTAGCAGGGTAGGCGAACCTTTAGTTATCCCATGGTCTGAAGCGCAAAACACAATTGGCCTGACACAACATTTCATGTTTTCTTCACAATGAAATTCTCAAGGGAAATTCAAGCTAGAACCTGAATCGTACGTCGATGCGTCCGTCATGCGTTCGTCCGGTAGACAGTTTTATGCGGTGACAGTTGGATACGGCAACGAATCACTTTTTCTTCACTTTTTTTGCACTTCTTCTATTAGTTTATCGTCGAAGCAATTACTTTCAATTTGTTCCATACTTAAATTGCTTAAATCGTAACCAAACTTTTTTGGGAAATGACATTTCCGTGCGTTGCCGCATGTAAAAGTAGAAAGTCGACCTACTCTATGCGGTGACGGTGCGTTGCCGTATCGGACAAACGCATTATTAGGGGAGTACTCATAGCAGCCCGTTGATTTTACTTTGACCGCATCGAACTGTCAACATGGCGGACGCATGGCGGACGCACGGACGTATGTTTCTGGTTATACCTTAAAGAATGTATTAGGAAATATAGGTTGTATGCTATGTTGCTTAGGGAGATATCACACTGGCGCATCAGCTCCTGCAGCTGACTGATTCCGACATCATATCGCGCAGCTGCAGGAACTGATTCGATCAGTTGACATGGCACACTGCACTGGGATCAGCTGACCTCAAACGTCAAAATGTCGGACTCGGAAGAAGAACTTCTCCTTATTTCTCTGCTAAAAAAACTGAATATGTCCAATCGTACAAGCTCGTACGATTGCTATGTTTAATTTCTCCTCTTCGATGGACATCGTATTTATTTTCCCTTGTTCAAAAGTTTATTAGTTAAACAGACTTGTCAAAGTTTTATGATGTTCCCAAATAGTAATTATTTTAAAGTCAACATTATATGAAGTAGAGAGCCTATAAACTAGAGAGGGGCCATGCTACCTTAATAGCCTGTGCTACTGATGACAATTATTACCTCCAGACGAAAAAAATATTGCAAATTATCATTTTATTTTATTTAATCTAAGAAAAATGACGTTAGAAACTACCCGACATGTTCCTGATATCAGCTACATTTAGGTCAGTTCAAAAGAGTCAGCTTTGTGTTTCAGACATGCAGCTACACATTTTATCAGTGTGCCAGGCGCCATTGGATTACATGTGCAACTGATGTCGGGATCAGTCAGCTGCAGCAGCTGATGGCCAGTGTGACATCTCGCTTATACTCATATTCCTATTATGTATGAGAATTGGTAACAAAAAATATTATATGTGACTCGCCGTCCTATTGTCAAAATCAAATGAAAAGCAAATGACGTTTAGAACAACAAAGTGTGTGGATTTGTATTTGGAGGACAACTTTGTCGCCGTAATCTGTCACCGTAATTGTGTCGGCCCAATTGTATTCCGGCCTTAAAGCTGCAAACAAAGTTAATGCGATGAATTATGCGCTGCGATGTACGATGCTACGGAAACCACTGAATTAAGTAGAAGCGCCCATAGTGGAATAAAAAGAAGTTTTGTTTAATAAATATAATAAAAGTTTTTGTGATTTTGAAAAATGTTGTCAAATAACAAAAATCTTATGAAATTGAAGCAAATGTAGTTTTTCGTTAATCTTGAGGATACTTTCGGTTATAAATGATTGCAATAGCCCTCTCAAGTCGTATTAAATGAAATCTCATTAAGTTTACAGCTGTCAAAGATCGTTTTTCTCATCGTACATTGTGAATTTCTCATCGTATTCACTTTTTTTGCACTCTAAAATACAATGTTTTTTGGGAGAACCTTTTATCAACTATAACACTGCCATATCTCTGGAATATCATTTTCAAAACTTCAGGAAAAGCTACCTTGGGTCCAATATCTATCTCAAGAACAATTTTATATCTACCGCAATGGAAGGTGTTATGAGAAACTTGTCGGATATGGGATAATTGCTCTTAAATATAGACTACTAATAATAATTGAATTCGCGTAAGAACTAATGCCTGGAGCCCAATGAACGCAACGCAAACGCAGAAACTGTCACTTACAAGTTTGATTCGTAGAAATCGTTTGAAGTGAGCACAGTGAAAGCAGTGATCGCAACTACAACGCAAAAGTTTGCAAACTTCTAACTTTGCCGCAGCAATTCTGCGTTGACAGTTCATAAAGTGAGGTTGGGGAAATGCCGTTCGAGGAAAAATTGCTAGCCTTAGTGCAATAATATACAAATAACAAAGATAAAGCAAATTATCGCTTCAAAATTATCAATTTTTGTAATTTTGCCAACTTTATACCACTTTATATTATGTCACTTGTACTACTTCATGAGATGCCATTGAGCTCTGCCGCTGAAATGTTGCGCTGCGTGACAGTTCACAGCGTTGGAGTTGCGTTCGCGTTGCGTTCATTGGGATCCAGAGGTAACATTTATATTAAAATTGCTCGGATAATAAATTTTTAAACCACTTTGGCAGACAGCTCTTAAAAAAGTTCTTATTATTATTATTAATTTAACTTAGCTTCTGTAACGATTGATCTGCCGACATTCATTTTATTTTATTTTCCGCTACCCAACTTCAAGGTTTGCCACCCCTGGCAAAAATTCTAGAATATTCTCTGCTATCTTTTGATCGTTGCTAGGTGACTTTAAAATTCAAGTTTTATTGGAATTTTTCAATTGCCTTTTATTAAACAAAAATTCAAAAGTATTGTTTGAGAAAAAAAACCGTTTTGGTTTTATTGAAATATTCCGCTAGCGATAGATTGGATGCGATGGCGAAGTCAGTTGCTTTTTAGTCCTGATAACATTTTGTCTTACTTCGTTGTCCTCGTGGATATTTTGATTTTTTTCGTTAAGTTAATTTAATTTTCGTTTCTTGTTTTGTTTGGTCTAAAATTTAAAATAAATTTAGTGCGCTAGAATCGCGAAAATCGCTATCATAAAAATTATAAATATAAAATTACAAAAGAAAAAGAAATTGCCTAAATAATTAAAACTTAGGACTAGTTAAAGTTTTAAAATTTATAGAAACTTGTATAATATAACATAACTAACAGTTTAACAAAGGAACAAATAACAAACGCTCAAAAAGTGAAATTTAAAAATTTTAAACATATACTTAAACCACGTGCAGACCACCATAATTCGACACATAAATCACATAAATTCTACAGTTGATCAACGCAAACTTCACACATCAATAGACCTTCTAACAATCATTAATTCTTCAATCAACATTACACAACATAAAACCATCAAACACATAGAACCACGTACAACATAAATTATTGATGACACAGCTAATAACATCCACTCAACATAAAAAGGACCTTCATCATGCGAAACCATTCATAAAAATCATTCTTACTGTAAGTAACATAAAAATTTTAAAACTAACAGTCTTCACGCAACATAATATACATCGATGAATTGATGACGTCACTATGAACCAAGACAATAGACAACATTAAACAAAATTCAACAATCAACAACAGTTTAAGTAAAATCAGGATCACATCACACACAGGATAACACAATTCACCATAACTTAACATCCATCAACATTTATGCACACCAAACGACAAAAGAGGATAATATACCCCACACGCAATATATATCGGCGAGATTACTAACTATAATAAATAAATAAATTTCGATAATTTAACTAATACTAACTAAATAAATTTTGCTAAATAAAATAATTACTAATATTCAAAAATAAGTATCACAGATTATGTTTTTTTAAGTTAATATCACAGAGGTTAGACTAGATTAGTTCATTTTTTTTTGTATGTTTTAAAATGATTATTTTGGAGTTAAATTGTAAATTTTCCTTAAATTAGGAAGTGGCCACGGAAAGTGTAGGAATCTAGTTAGATTCGTCTTAAGATTAAGGATTGTTATTTTTTTTTTATTATTTGGGCAATACAAGAATTTATATTCTATGAAACAGCAAATTCGCATTGGTTTTTTTTTCCGCTGAATTTTTTTTCTTTAACATTTTCAGAATAGTGATTTTCGGCAACGATTCAGTCTGATGCAGATTACGTGGACAATTTTCAAGTAAAAATCGCTAGCGGCATGTTTATGTGTTAGTTCTTTTTTTTGGGAGAGAGAGTGAATTTTTCGGGACGAAGAACACCAAAATGATCAGATTTCCTAATTAAATAAATTTTGAAACAGGTTTAAAAAAAGGGGTCGCTTGGGTGAAGTTTTCCCGAGAGACGTTTTGGTTCCAGGTTTTATCCAGGAAAATGGGTGGGATATGTTTCGCAAAAAACTTACCGTCATAACCTCATTAGTCTTTCGGTGTAATTTTCAGTTATTTAGTTGATTTCATTTGAGTTCTTTTTGTTTGTCCGTGTGTTTGTATTAAGGCATACCGCATTATTGTGAGGCGGGCGTGACCTAGAGACATTTCCCATAGACCCAGCTGTTTGAGCTAGCAGAAAAGGTATGCCGTCTCTACCCCTCGCCGCACCGTTCCCAGTGAAGATAGTGGGTGGCTGCCACGGTCGCATCGCATGGGACAGTGTTGAACGCAATACTTCTGAGATATTCCTGAAAATATAAACGCCACTTTCAGCCCAACCGTACCATAGTCACTTTTGTAAGCCGAAAAAATTCAATTAAATAAATTTAAACAAAGTTTTTCAATTGAAATCATAAAATTGAATGCTCTTTTGAAAACAATAATTTTTCTAAAGACATAGAAATACTTATAAAAAGACAGAATTTCTTGCAATTCAATTTTTCCAAGTCGTCCCCAAGGACTAGGATTTTGTTATGCAATACAGAAATAAAAAACAATTAAATCTTATTGGGGGTTATTGAAAAATATATGAATTTCAAACGATGTTTTCTAAAGCTTTAATTGATAAAAAAGAATCTTCGATTACGATCTTAATATTAGTTTCTTATTGAACAATAAATGTAATAAAAAAAAACGAAAAGTATATGGAAACAAAATCCAAGCCATAAAAGATACAATATTGCCATCCATTTTACCTTATGGCTGACTATTTTCTGCCATCTAATCAACAACCGGGATAGAAAGAGGAAAATTCCAATTTTCTTAAATCCCAGGAATAAGAAGATTAAAAAAGACAATAAAAAACGATTAGCTTGTCGTATACTTTGCGTTAGGATTTTTTTTCTAGTGCCCCTTTTATAAGAAAGCCGGGATCCGTTAGAGGGCACAAAATTCATTCCGCACAAAACAACGAACGAATGGTTAAGGACGAAAATATCACTCGGCGGGGAGCGGGGGGCGACGATAAAACCATCCACGAATAAAAAAAAATCAAAAAAATAAAAAAGATAAATGGCAGAAGGTATACCGGATAGTAACTTAAATGATTGATCTGATGGAGTACACAACATGTGTACGACAACGAAATTTTCGGCCAAAGTCCTTTGATGTCCTTGAGTGATCACCAGGGGTGATAAAAGTGGGGGTGATTGAACGGGGCATCATCGTGATAGAAATAAAATGAAAATGAAAGCGCAAAAAACCAATCAAAATCGGCAGGGCTTCAAATGATGACATTGCCTACTTCTGATACTGCTGTCTGTATAGGCCCTACTATTACTCTCTTGCCACAGTAAACCAAACCATATACAGAACGTCACTTTACAGACTCTAATTCTCAATTTTCCCATGTTGTAAGTCCTATGGAACGGCTGAGGGGACGATGAAAAGACTGAGGAAGGATTTTTGGGGCGACGGGAATTCTTTGGGGGATGGGGTGTAATACTTAGACTTACTCCCTTGTTGATATCCTTTTCGATTATGTCTTGAAATTTTTCTCTGGTAGGGAAAGCTCTACGTCGTATCGTTGCTATTCTTCAAGGATCATCATCTTCATCTTAGTAACTCCTTGTTCCTTTTCTTGTTCTTGGCCTTCTTCTTCGGGTTGAAGTCGCAAAGAACATGGCGGTGGGTTGTGAGCCTAGTAGATTGGCGAGGGTATGGAATGACAAGAGTCGAGCTCTATCAGCATCAGACACAACAGTGCGGTAGCAGTTTCGCAAGAAATTAATTTTTATGTTCTTCGCATTCCCCCCTCCCCTCCCCAACAATTTCGTTTAGTTTTTTTTTGGAGTGTGGCATTTCCTTAAAAGAGACCTTTAGCGAAAATGGAACGAAGAAGGAGCAGATTTTTCGGCCCGTACTTACAGGGAGTATTCTCTAGGGAATCATCGGGGAGAAATAGAAGGAGATATCAGTTTAGAAGCAATAAACACACCAAAATACCAGAAAAAAACGTGGCTGATTTTAAACCAGTAACAGCAACAAGGATTCAGAACAGCAACAGCGTTCAGGAGGCAGGATTCTTTTTTTTTGGGTTACATTTTGTTTGTGGGTTGGATGCCTGTTTGCGTTCTCGAAGGATAATTATGGCGATTAAAATCAGCGAAAATTTATTAAATTGCATAAATCACTTTTGCTTGTTGAAATTTATAATTATTCTGATTATTGTGTCCTTTTGAAAAGATCATAGGCCGTGGGGTGGTGAATATGTCGACTATCTTCCAACGCCATGGCCGTTGATTTTCCCCACAAATTTACCACGCAATATATTTATATTCTCATACACTACTATTGGTCTATTATTTTCAAGCGCTTTTTGGATTTAAACAGGGTTTGGTTTGAAGTGATATGATATGAGAGGGTTGCGGGGTGGCTTCGACCGCGTTGCTACAGTGACAAGTGGGTGTTTCTGTGGTGATTGTTCGAAATACGGTTGACATAGTGGTTTTTTGGCCTCGCGGACCGTACGGCCCCATGTTTCAATTTGAAATTGTCTGTCGTGTACGTACAACCCTTTTAATTCGTTTTACCGCATTTTCATTTTCGATTAGATTAATCCTAAACTGATGACAAAAAGGATATGAATTGCCGGTTTGTAAAAAGCGTATGCATGGAGTCTATTCAGAGAATTTTCGCACATATGTTACACAACAGAATAATAATATTGACAGAAATCGAAAATGTTCGCTATAAATTTTGTAATTAATTAATTTCCGGACGAAATCAAAGTTTTAATTTCATTTTGAAATATCACCATAATGAAAATAAATTTATTCCAAAATGTTTCCAATATTTAAAGTTAGAAAGAAAGGTGTTACCATATTTAAATTGTAGTAGAGCGAATTCTCCTAGCGCCGGACATCTCAGGTTTTACAATTTATTTGGCAATACTCGTATGTGTTGATTTTTCTATCCCTTGTTTTTCTTGGAATTTCTAGTTAAAGGTATAATACATTGAATCAGAAAAGGAAAATTTACAAAAAGTTTTTTTTTGTTAAAAATTCCGGTAGATAAATTTAAGACAACACAAAATGTCCTCTGGTGTCGGACATATGAGTTTTTCTCAAAATTTTCAAAACTACATAGGGTTTTTACTGCCATATTTTTTTAAAAAAGGCTTTATAATATTAAAAGACAATCAATTCTATTTTTAAAAATTTCACCTCGAAAGCTTTGCTCTAAGATTTAAAGAAAAAAAATACTACTACCGAATACTGTAAAATTCATGGACGGCTTTAAAACTCAAACGAGTACACTGGATGTATCTGTGGTAATAAGTTAAAGTAGCCTAAGTCGATTTTCAGGCGAAACCAAACTGATTTGCATTTAAAAACAGATCACTTTGGTTCCGCCTGAAAATCGACTTAAGCTATTTTAACTTATTATCACAGAATTTTTTTTCTGATTTTATTAATTTTACTAGCTTGCATACCCGTCGTTGCCAGGTTAAGTTTTTTCAATTTTTTTTGATGGCCTATGTTTAAGCTAAACTTCAGGCCAATCGGCTCGGTTGTTTCCCCGCGAAAGGGTAACATAGAGGAAGAGCTAAGTTTCGATATCACTTTACCCCCTCCCCTTACTCCATCACCTCTCGGGCCACTTTTTAATGGGTCTATGTTGGGGCTGGACCACCGACGAACATCTATGCCAAATTTCAAGTCAATCGGTTCAGCCGTTTTTGCCTGAAAGAGGAACAGACAGACAGACAGACAGACAGACAGACAGACAGACACCAACTCATTTTTACTTTCTTCTACGGAGTATAATAAAGTATTGTATTCATGAAAAATTTCGACCTCTTAATTTTGCCTAAAAAACATTTCCCGATCACTCCTGAGTCGATTGGAGTCATATTTAAAAAATGTCTTTCTGTCTGTCAGTCTGTGTACAAGATTTCTCAAAAACTAATAGAGCTAGCGCCATGAAATTTTATAGGCATGTTGGGTCCTGAAATGGGACGATCCTATCAACTTTTGGTGGAAATCCGTTAACCGGAAGTATCCAAAATGGTGGTTTTTCAAAAATCGCAATTTCGTTTTTCTCGATTTACTCCCAAACTACGCGTTTTTTAATGGCCTTAAGTATGACAAAACTTGGAGAAAATAAAATTTCCCACACTTTTGTCTTTAGCTATAACTCGATATCTCAACCTGTTATCGAGATAAACCGTTATTTCCAAAAAAACAGTTTTTTGCGATTATCTCGAAAACTAACGGGTTTTTGCTGACTGAATGTATGAAGTGAATTAATGAGAATGGCATTCTGCACAATTTTGTTTCTTACCGTTATCCGTTATCTTTTACCGTTATTGAGATATTTTCATTAATATGTAAAAAATCATATGTTTGCGAATAATTTGCAAACTAACGGTTTTTCGACAAATCAGTTAAAAGAATAATTAAAGATGTTAACATTTTCTACATTTTTGCCATTTACCGTAAATTGATATCTTTTACAGTTCTCAAGTTATCTCAAATTTTGTACGTTTTTGATATTTTTGGATGAACCAACAATTTATTGGGAGGTTGTATTGGGTTGACAATACGACAGGGCTCTAGCGTAAATTGCGCAGGGTCGTAGATTTTGTAGAAGAAAGTTTTGTGTTGACCACAACCAGTGTTGTTCCTCTACGCGTAGACTTTAATTGTCTACATTTTAGTGTAGACAATAGCGTAGACAATCGATTTGGGGTAGACAATGTAGACATTGGCATAGACAATGTCGACTTTGCGTAGACAATGTAGACTTTCTCATATCTGTTAAAACAAAGTCATCAGTGAGTCATATATTGTCAAAGTCGAAATCGACTGACCTTTGATAGGTCTAAAAAACTACACCATATTTATTATTCTTGGCGAATAAATGATAATTTATATTACGAAGAAGACAATCATTCTGATTAAGATTGATTTATGTACAATACATATAAGCGCAAAAATAAATTCTTGAATTAGTTTTGGTAGTTTTTTTTTAATATTTTTTTCTATACTCCAACTTGATTTACTTTATTTGATTTGAATTACTTCGGTATAGATTTCCGTCTATCTGTAAATACGACAACTGTCAACGGAATTAAGCTAAAGACTAGTAACAAACGTGTTTTTCGAAAAAATTAAACAGATATTCTTAGATGAGCAAAGCCATCCCATACAAATGAATCAGTTTTTTTTAAATAAACGGTTCGTTATATTGAAAAATGTGTGAAGCAAAAAGATTTTAGAATTCAATGTGATTTCAATTGCAAAAATTAATAAAAGGCGCTTAGATTGCATGAAAAGAATTACAATTGCCACTAAAGTTTACTCCGAAGTTCTCATGCACAGCATTTGGCGATTGCTTCCTGGAAATTGTGCTTTATTATGTTAAAATTAATTGAAGAAAATGAGATTTTATAACTAAATCACCTATCCTTGATTGTCTACATTGTCTACGCGTAGAGAATAGACCATTGTCTACAGTAATAGTCTACGCGTAGACAATGGTGTAGTCTACATCACGTAGACTACGCGGCACAACACTGACCACAACTGATATTTATATATTAGTATGATGAGAATAAATTGGTTTTTGTGTTAAAAATATTCAGTGGTGGTCTCACGGGCATTAATGGGTTAATGTTAAAGTTGGTCGGATTGATTGTGTATTAGGTTTAAAATCTAAAATGTCGCCGTAAATGCTGTGTCGGTTGAGTTTCCCGACACAGCGTCGAATTGGTAACAAAAAATATTATATGGTACTCACCGTCCCATTGTCAAAATCAAATGAAAACCAAACGACGTTTAGAACAACAAAGTGAGTGGAACTGTACATATGGATATCAAATTTGTGGATGTAATCTGTCGCCGTAAATGTTGTGTCGGGCCAATCATATTCCAGCCTGTACCGTGAACTGTTCACCTGTGGAAGTTGATTGGTTTTCAAAACTTTTGCATGTAATTTGCAAAATGTTGTCATAAAAATGTTGGAAGGTAGGGCACAGCGGGTTGTCACACGTCCATCTTAATTGTTAAGTGAGTGATTCGGTGGGTCGAATGGGCCCGATCGGTGAATACTGAAACTTGTACTATCCATATATACTCCGAATTCATAAAATATATGCCAATTATGAGCAAAAGAAAATTTTTATTTGGCAAATTTTCCGTCATTAAAATTTCTATTCCTTATCGGTCCAGTTCACCTAACTTCTGCTACAAGCAAACACATTTCTTATTCACCTGCGGCAGGTGATTTTTTCCCAATTTTTTTTTAGTTTCCATTGTGCAGTTGTTATGTTACCCTCTTCTGAGAAAATTGTTCACCTCTTATAGACATGCCAAAATTTAGAATCTTTTACATCGTCACAATTCTTGCCTCAGACAAATATGTTCTACTATTCCAGGTGAACTTCACTTGCTCCAAGTTTACATATGCCATCAGTAGATAAACAGATATCTCATATAGGGGAACTTAACCGGCACCAACTAAAATAGTCCTGCAGCAGGATTGGAACCTTTACTCGATTTCTCTCAGTTGAGATACTCACTTTCAAAAATTAAGTTCGAAAAATCTATGTGACAAGGGATGAAAAAGAGGTCACTTACCCTATTATTTGACTTTTTCCGATCAAATGCAAAAACAGGTCAATTTTAATTATGATAGACCGATCAAAATATGCAATTTGTTTTGCAGATCGAATTCATAGGGGAGACCGGGCAGAAAAAAGCATGGTTGTATATAGATTCCTATCCCCTATGATAAAAATTTCAATTTTTTCCAGTTTATTTCTACTCCCAAGAAGAAAACTTGTGGTTTTTGTTTCGTTTGAATGGACACCTCGTTGTTTAGAAATTGTCAAAAATTGATTTTTTGCCCGATTTTCATATCCAAAATCAGCAAAATTAGCGTGATCGGTTTTGGGGGCTTCCCTTAAAAATACAAGCATTCTGTTATCAAGTGATTATCATTGGGCGCATTTAGACCGGTGCTAAGTTGGCAGTTTTTTCAATGTAGCAACGGTATAAATGCGTTCTACTTTAACAATATCTGCCAACTTAGCAGCGGTATTTCAGCACTGCTAACTCTTTGCGCTGACATATAATTGCAAAGTTAACTAGTTTGTAAGTTAAACTTTTACTTTAACCTAACCTTTTGGTCCTGTGGATTTTATTTCAGACTTTTCTAATCCATTGTGCTCTTTTCATGCTATATATTGCTAAAATTGTACATAAATGCAAACAATTGACAGTCCACGTAATATACACTTTTAGTGTAGCACCGTCAGGTTGGCAGTGCCAAGTTAGCTCGGTCTAAACGCGCCCATTGTATACCAAAATGTTTACTGGATGCAATCTGGATCCAATAAAACGTCTTTAATTTTGACTTCCTTATCGGCTAAACTTTAAAATTCATAAAAAAAACCTTCAAAAAGTTTCAAGAAATCAAAAACTTATTATCCATCACATTGATCTATGTAAGAACCTTGTATGCAACAATCACTAAGGGCTGTTTGCGTTTCCTCGTATTAATCATTGTGGGGGTTAAAAAGTCATCCAACAGGATGTCTAAAGTCTTTACGAAAATCCTTTTCTTTATACAGCTTACACGTATCCTTATCACAGTTTCACGAAGTAAAACATAAATCACTGACAATTTTATTTTGGGTGCTGAGATCCTAATTTAAATGCAAACCTAACGTTGTGTCAAATGTATTCCAGCCTATGTTCGCAGCAATAGGCGAGTACCACAATTGCCGACTTAGTGAACAAATTTTACTCGTTAAAAGTTTATTTTCCTTACTTCGCATCTTAAAGTTGCTGCCTCAGCCCCTTTCACAGTCTATATGTTCCAGTAGTCTGTTACGGGTCCCCAAACGAGATCCTAAACGTGAATCCAGAAACCACCCCCAAAGTTAACCCTCATGGCATAGTGGTTGGCGTTTTCTTAACAAGTTTAGGGTAAGACGGAGAGAGACTTGTTGTCACGGAGATTGTCGGATAGGAGGTGCCTATTGTCTTCCTTTTCAACGAATACTTGGTTTTTAACTAATACACCGACACGAATTATTATTATCTGCATACGAACAGATATAACCGAGCTGGAGGTCGTCCCAGACCGCACCCGTTGGAGATTAATGGAGAAATTATTCAATTATTTCAGACGCACTCAACGTGATAAAATACATCATAAATACATGCATATTATGAGCGTCTGTAAGAATGATACCAAGTAAATCTTTCGAATTCTCTCCAACTGTGAGTCCCACTAAAGCAGCATTTCGCCACCGTTTTCCGCCATTACAAGGGCGCAATTTTACAAATGCCTTCCGGCCTGGAAGCTCCTTGGAGCGTTTCTTGGGAACATTTCTTACCTAAATTCCATCCGGATGGGAGAATTACGGGTATGAATTCCGGGGATGGCGATGCGGTAGTTGAAAAGGGATTGTTGTCTTTGTTTGCTGAAACTTTCGCCAGTCAGGATTAGGTAATTAGCCAAAAGTTTTGATTTACGATGACCAAGTAGCCCAATAAATTTATGAAACTTTAAAGCAAATGAGCCGGGCATTTTTCTTACACCAATTTATGTGAAGATTTAAAAAAAAATATTGTGGTGATATTACTTTTATTTTTTAACAAAATGAAGTGAAATTAGAATCTAATTTTAAAACAGAGAATATTAACAATATTTGCGTGGCTTTATGAATATGCTGGAAAAATTTTATATGTTGCTAAAAATGTATAACATCAAAAATTATGTTAAATGTGTTTACTTTTTAAAAGCTTTTATTTAGCTTGCCTTCGTATCTGTCTATTTGTCTCTCTGTCTGTCAGGGTCAAATCTTGCAATCTAATTTTGACTTGAGATTTTCCGCACACACATTCTAAATGGTTTGTGTAATACACACTCAATATCGTTGCAAAAAACACTTTTTTTTGAGTCATATCTTCATTTAGAAATTACTAGCAGACCCTTTGTAGCCAGCTTAAAGTTTTTTGTATAAATTTTAGAATGCCAAAAAACCATAAAAACCTTAAAAACTTTTGGCAAAAAACGTTATCCTAACAGGACCTTCTGTTTAGAATTTTAAAAATCTAACACCGGATTCGTGATCAGCGACCCCGGAAACCCCCCTATGTCGATTTTTCCCGGGAAAATTACGAAAAAGGTTATTTGCGGATCTGCTGTTTCGAATTTTGAAAGTCTAACATAGCTAAAAACCTGCTCCTGGCAACGCAGATCATTTTGCAAAAACCGCGTGAAATTCGAGTTTTGTGATTTCAAACAGACAGAGAGACAAACATCCAGTTTTATATATATAGATTTTGCATTATTTTTGGTAAATTTTGTGAGCCGATATTTTCAAATCTTTAACAAAAAAATCACTTTTTTGCAAGATATTGAATGGGAGAAGTATTTTTTCGAAGCAACACAAACAATTCCATCGAGCAATTTCATTCGTGCGGAGTTTTTGGCTTAAAATGTCATCGAAAATTAATTATTTATTTGCATATCGACACCACCATGCAAGAGAATCGTAATTTAACTTACGACATTCTTCAATGTTGAATTTTTAATTTACTAAGAATAAAACTCGTTAATTTTTTTGAGATGCAAAGGATTCACAATTGCAGATTGTATAATTTTCTTCTGAAATCAGTAAAAAAATCTAAAATTCTTCCCAATATTAACGTTTTATCGTACTTACAAAAATGTCACAATTTTGACAACTCGAGAGAAATACGGTAGTGTTGCTGGACGCATCGATATCACATTCATCGTTTCCATTGTGAAATCAGACGTGGAAGAGAAATTAAATGGAACGTCATGTTTTTCAGGAAGAAAAATAAAGAGAGATCAATTTTATTTTCTGTGAAATCGCACACATTTTGTGTGAAATCGCACACATTTTATGTAATTTCACTCACCACTATGTTTAAGATAGCACGCTTTGGTGTGGAATCACTCAAAATTTTATGTCGAATCGTTTGTTGGAATTTTGTGTAAAATCACCACACATTATGTTGGAATTCACGCTGATTTTTGTGTGAATTCACGCTATAGTTTTTAATCACACTGCTGTTCGATTCCACTACATTTATTGTAGGAATTCTGTTTCCTACATAAAATGTAGTAAAATCCAACAAAAATTAATTAGAGTCTACGTAATGACAATACAATATTTTCACTACTTCGTCCTTGTAAGGATAAGGGAAGGTCCTGTCCTGTAAGAATAACGCGATTGTCGTTTTTCCCATATTTTTCGAGGTTTTTGGGGTCGCTGATTCCTTAAAAAGCATGACATTAAAAAGCATGTGAGGATAACCGAAGGTTCTGTAAGGATAATGTGATTATCATTGTCATTAAATTTTCCTAAAAAATTTTCATCTTGGGGTTTTTCGTTTCGCTGAATCCGATTCTGGCCTTAAGAAGACGGTAAGGATAACGGAAGGCCCTGTAAGAATAATGTGACTATCTTTCCCTCAAATTTTCCGGGAAAAATCTCATCCGGGGGTATCAGAGATATATAATCAAAGACTAAAAGGTATAAACAAGCGTGGTGAAAGACAGACGGCATTTTGGATTTTTAGATATACTAATGTAATACAAAATGACTAATAAAGATAAAATGAAAAAAAAATTGAAAATTTAAAAAATGTTTTTCTATACACTAAAAAAATACACTCAAAAGGGAAAAATATTTTTAGGCGCTGTGTATCAGAAAAAAAGCGAGATAAAAACATGAAAAATAAAATAAAATAAATATTTATCTCGCTTTTATTTCTGATACACCGTCTCAAAAAATTATTGTTTTCTTTTGAGTACATTTAAAAAAAAAAAAGTTTTCTTCAATTTTTTTCAATTTTTTTTCAATTTGACTTTGAATCAGAATCAGAAATTTTTTTTGAGCAAAATGAATATCTCGAAGTATTTAAAAATTGCCTAAATTAAGGAACTTATAAAAGGTACTTAACACTCTAACTGCCACGACAGTTTTAACACGTTGGCTACCATATGAGTCACCGGTGTACACACACTATTGTCATTACGTCAGTTTCTCAAGTTCCATGGTTGAGTGCAGTCGCTCGTGCTGTACAAAGGGTTTTTTTTTGTGGAGCATGGAGTTCGTTTTTGTCTGTATTGATCTTGTGTTCATTGGTGACTCACAAAGTACAGAAATGATTTTTGCGTTTTTCTCAGTGTATACTAGCGGAGTAAACGTTTTTTTGGCTGGTAGCTAACGTGTTAAGCCTTTTTCGAATATTTAGTTGTCAGTCAAAAAGGCACTAAGAGAAAAAAAATTGAAACAAAATTGTACCTAAATGTTATTTTATTACGATAAAATGTGTGCAACTACAAATATAAAATTTCGGGCTCATCGAATTTTTATGAAAACCCTAATCTTGGCTAAAGTTTCGACAAAATTTGACACAGTGCGACGGGAAGCCCGGTAGCTTGTATGGCCAGTTCGCCGTTGCGATCAACATAAATGCTGCTTGGGGATTACAGTGTAAATTGGCCAAAGGATTTCCGATTTGCTGATATTTTAGGATAAGAAAAAGTTTATTATATTAGTAGTTAAAATTACAAATTTCAATTTTTTTTAACTTTGCGACCAGTTTTTATACCCGTGTGGTGAAATCAAAGGGTATATTAAATTTGCATTACCGTTTGTAAACCCAAGATCCCGTCATCACACACAATAATGAATGACCCCAGTGTGTTTAGAATGATTTAAAAAAATGTTGAATTTAGCATGTCCGTCCGTCTGTCTGTCTGTCCGTTCGTCTGTGGCGCGGATTTCGGGCGCACGGATTGAGCTAGAGACTTGAAATTTTACGCAGATTCATTTTTCGTAAATTGCAAGGCTAAGTTCGTTAATGGGCAAAAATGGACCGCCAACTCCATCCTCATTGTCATTAATTTATAACACAAAATTTTGAAAACGAGTTTGACACCTTTAATTCGCCTGATGATTGACTGTATTTAAATTTTTCTAATTTTCCTATTATAAAAAGAAATGACCCACAGCAATTTAATTTAAATACACGAGTAATTCAATAAAAATCAGGCGATCCATCTGTTTGACATCCTTTAAGAGGGGGGTGACAAGCAAGGAAAACGTTATGAAAATGTCACAACCTAATATCCATATTTTGAGAATCCAGCAAGAAAATCTTCTAAAGGGATGAATATCGGAAAGGTCTGACTGAGTGGATTGTTTGGTTATCCTTACACCACCACCGGTAAATTTAGCCAGTCATTGTGGCCTCCCCATGTCATCATCACGGAGGAATTCTATTTTGACGTTTATGAATTTTTAATTTCGCATTTAATTACATAAACCCATGAAAGAATTTCCTTCGACCAAAAAACTATCAATCATCTGAAGGTTATGATGTAACTTTATCATATCTAGACCGTACATTTGTCTGCGTTACGTTCTAATACACATATCTACAAGCGCTGTAATGTTGAATAGTGTTACCCTATATTCTAGTCATCAACCTAAATTTTCGCTAAGCAAACTCTGCTCTGGAGCCGCCATGATGTTTACTCCTTTTTGTAGCGCCTCCTCTCGCGTCGGGTAGTTTCATCCACCTACATTTACCGACCGTCATCATCATCATCAATCTGTACACGACATCGAATCCTGGTGAGAAGGGAAGTCCTGGAACGGGCTTCTGCAAGCCTTGGATCGAGACAGACAGGACCGCAAATATTACCGACTGTTTGTCATGCTGCCGACCGAGAGGGAATTATAAGGATTTTCTGGTGTTATAAGTTTATGTCCCTGTGCCGTCTGACGATTGTGACGTTTATTTATTCGTAAAATGGAGAAATTTCCACTACGCATGGTTTGAATGGTCATCCATAGTGGGTTTAATCGTTGAAATACCTTGAATTGTTTTATAGGAGATCTCAGATATTTTGACGCTATGTATAATCGTAAGATTCTGATAAAACTAATCCTTTTCCATAGACACTGTAGGAAACAGCGAAAGTCTCAGCAGCTGATGTAAATATATCCATATACAAAGTAGAGTAGAAGTGATTGATGCCCTCGAGCCTATCACTTAATTATCGTTGGAAACCACACGCGTCGGATCATTCATTCTTGGTGGTGGCGCTGCCGCCACGTAGACGTCGTCGGTTTGTTCGATGGTTCACTTCTGCTGTTTATGGCTTCGTCATGAAAAAAAAATAGCGAACGGAAAAACCTCTTGAGTGCGTTTTAAATAATTTCAGGGTAGAAGTCTCGAAAAATTGTTGATGTCGCTGTTGTTCGCCGAAGACGGATACACCCACATTTCATCGTAGATTCCCTTCCGCTGTCGGCCGCTTTCCACTTGACACGTGCAAGGGTGTTCTTGATGTTGAAGCACATTTCAGTTTTCGACCACATCATCATCATAATCATCAACATCATGCCCATCTCCTCCTCATCACGGTCGACTAATATCCTCGCATCGTCGGTCCGTAGTCATCAACGTCTTTGCCATCGACTGCCCACACACCGAACTTCCTCCCTTCGCCTCGCTTTTAGGATGAGTTCCATCATCAGTACTAAGCCTTACATCAGTGTCACTTTAAATTTAAAGGCGAAACTTCAAGATGGGAGCCACACCACTACGAATCCTTAGTCCTAACATCTCTTCTAGGTTCTGAATCCAGACTCCCAAGAATATTGAGCCTTTGCTTGGCAGCCTACTTCATCCCCCCAAGAACAAAATTTCATCCCTTAATTTAGCCAGCTTTTAATAGAGAGGTATACAGAAGTCTACATTGGGAGCGTAATTTAAACTACATTTGGTTTTGCTGAGGGTTGATTGCTCACGACCGCCAAAGTTTCGGGGATGAGGGTAAATTTTCAATTAATTGATGCCATATCTTTGCGTTGACAGATTCAATGCTATTAATAATCGGGTTGTGTTTTCGTACCTCCATTTCCCATTCCTTTTCGCTTACAATCTCACCCTCTCGCTAGTACTCAAGTCCGACTAGTGTTTATGAAATTCATTTTATCCAAATTTTTACATCGCCTTCATTTCTCATTCTTGGACAATTTTCTCCTACACCAGTTATAGCTTTTCTTTCGCCAATGATTTCAAAAACTCGTTAAACTATACGCGACTGATTTCAATGAGAAGTTTGGAAAGCACAAGATATTTAGGGATCTCAACGGCAACAAAACGAAAATTTCACTTTTGTCCACTTTGATGGGAGCGGAGGCATTTTCAAGAAATTTACTGTTCTTAAAGGACACCAAACGGGTGGACAACGTAGGGGAGGCAAAACAGAGTTAGCATTAGGGAAAAAAGAGAAGATTTGAAGGAAATTGAATTCATCTACGTTGGCGTTTCTACAGCAACTCTGATAACTTTTGCGAAATTAAATTTTAATTAGTGTTTCATTTTGGTAGGGCCTTAACTCGAAATTAAAAATTGTCCCATTCAAAATCGAAAGTAGAATTTGAGACAGTATTTGCGCTACCAAATATAAGTCAGCTACGAACTATAACATCAAAATATTCACGTCGAAATGGTTGCTGGGTAATAAAAAGTTCGTAAAGATTTTTGTTAAAGCTTAATTAATTAGGACGGATACCGTGAGTTTGTTTATAATATGTCGACATTACCACTGTAAATTTTAATATCAATCGGCTTTAAAAAATATAATTTGTCGTCGATAACTCAGGCCGTCAGTTATTCTAGATGTTAGTTTGAGCAATTTTGTGTTCTAGTATAAAGGCACCCATCTCGGGCGTCATTTTTCTGAAGCGGCGGTACGACGCTTTAGGTGACATTTTAAGACATTTGGAAGTTCGCTGCGTCAAAAAAATCATGGAGATGGGCTTCTCTGGTAACTATTAGGTAGGATCGCCTTCCCGTCCTCTTTTCCCCAGACATTTCCCGCTATTTAAGGCATTTGGGAAAAAATTTTAGGCAGTGTCCGGGTACTGCTTTTCTTAGGTTGCATTTTGCTATCGCATTCGAAGAGAACAAAAATACCCCAGGACGCCATAATACGCACTCAGGTAGATATTATTGCCCATGCGGTGCAATAATTTTTACCTGTATGATTTTTTTAGAATTTTGTTTGCGGTGGATTTTTTATTTATGATTACTGCGTTTATGTATTTGCCTGCGGCGCAATTTTTGTTACATACCGAAGAACTAAAGGTGCCGGTCCACATGAGAGTAAATGCCGGCGAGAACCTCTCGATAGCAGCTACTCGCAAATGGACACGTCTCTGAGAGTCGCTCACAGAAACTCGCAGAAACTCACGAGCTAGTTTCTGCGAGCTGTCAAAAGTGATTCTACTCTCTAGTCGACACGCACCCACTGAACTCTCGGGGAGTTGCTCGCCAGATACGAACGGCGCTTGAATTTCGCTAGTAGCTCTCGAGAACTCGCCAAAGCAAGATGTCACTCTCAAATGGACAACCTCCTGTGAGTAACTCTCGAGAGTTTTTGAGAGTTACTCGCGTATTTACCCTCATGTGGACCGGCACCTTTAGATACATTTTTTAACTAGATGATCACAAACAATTCGTACAGAAAAACGCGTGTTATGATTTTTGTTTTAAAAAAGAAGAGCACAAAATACAAGTTTTACGGCGAGCGCTTCTTTGCCTTGGAGCGGCCCTATATCGAGTGATAAAAAAAAATCTATTTTTGTCGGACTATTTTTAGTTCAAAAACCACTCAACCGATTTGGATGAGACTTTTCCTACATGTAGCTTTATATTCTGGTAAGCTTATGGTGGACTTTTATTTCTTTCCCCTTTCTCCGTTTTTTCCCAATACCCAACATTAGTAAGGAATCACTGCTAAACGGCTGTCCCAATATGGTTGAAAATTTTCACTTAAGTACTCGACATGCTAAACCATAATTTAAACAATCTAGTATATTAGTTGCGTTTTTTTAATGTTCTGAAGCAGTTCAGAAAAAGCTTTCCATACAAAATCCTGCACCACCTTTTCATCTCGAGCAGCGCTTGGAACAAAGGGAAATTTTATACGGTAATGAACGGTAATGAAATGCTGCTAACTTCAACATAATAAATCTGACATTTTATTCTCAATTGAGGATTTTGTGTTGGTGGTTTGTTGGTTCTGTTCGACAGCGAAACAGTTTTAATCTATCGAATCGTGAGCGAATCGTGATTATATCAAGAAAATATAGCAGGCCTACTGATGTAACCAACGTGAAGTTAGTTGCCATTCGAACTCAATGAAATTTCCCACTTACTCTGGATCGTTTTTTAATGTTCTGTGTTCTAAAACATTAAAAAAACGCAACTATTATAGGATTGGGTGTCTGTCAGTCAATCTCTTCGCTTAAAACTCAGGAGCCTGTTCACATTGATTGAAATAGTCCGCCTAAATAGAACGGATGAAATATTGCTCGTGTTCAGATTGTGCCTGTTTATATTGAGACTCACTCGTGAGGGTGAGGGACGCGGTGGGGAGGGAAACCAAAAAGAGCGAACGAAGTTTAGATTCACTTAAAATTATCGGTCGCAAACCGGTTTTTGAGGCTGGTCGTTGAAACCTGTCGTTTAGTTTTGTTGATGAAACCGGTTTATGAATCCAGATAAAGCGAACCGTGTGCACACGGCAGAAAAATGAGGAAAGACGTGTCGCCTCAAAGTGAATCCCAATGTAAACACATTCATTGAGACTATTTGAACCAGTAGCTGTGAGCAATCATACTGGTGTGAAACATTTGGGAAACGGAACATTTCTAAAGAATTGCAAGTAATACGTGGCTGCCTTTTGCTCTGCGACGTGTTGCATCGACGACGACCGAAACAATAATGACAATGGAACACATTCAGTGTGGCAGCGAACCAATCAGAGCACGACAGGCGGAACTCTGAGAACGGAGATTTTAGTTTTGAGGATGATTTTCCTATCAGCAGACCCACTTCCTCACCTTGCCATAATGTTGCCAGTTTCTACCCATTTAGGCGGACTATTTCAACCAATGTGAACAGGCTCCAGGAGAGTTAGCTCTTTGAGAAAATTCTCCAAGTTTCTGTTTTCTGGCAGCGATATGGTCAATTGGTACCAAAGTAACCGATTCGCAATTGTTTTTTTTTTCGCAATCGGCTTTTTTGCGACCGATCACAAGAGAACTATCACATATACTGATTTGCAGCCGTTATTTTACCACCAGAGTGGTAAAATGGTTGCATAGGATGTTAACCGGTAACGTCACAGTTGACATAAATGTTAATTGTATGGGAAGCAATTCTGAAACAAGATGTTTTTTTATAGCGAAATTTTTTTTCATTATTTTTTAATAGCTGTTAACTCTTTCAGACCCGGTGGTTACATTTGTACACATTAAAGTTTTTCCCAAATATAACAATTTCATAAGATTATTTCGTATTTGAGACCGGTTGCGAACGTTTATACACATTACAAGCTATCGAAAACAGTAATAGATCTTGGATTTTTTTTTCAATATTTTCTTACTCTTATTTACCCACTTTATCAACACAAATTTTATCACAACCAAGTTTTTTAAAAAAATAATTCAGGTCTGAAAGGGTTAAGTCGGATGCAATTTTTCCAAGCACCAATATTTCGCAAATTCCAGTCAACATTGTGATATTTTTTTTTATTTTTCACACAATTTTTTTTAATATTGCATCCAAATAAGAAGAAAATTCATTCTATTTAAACTTGGACCGTTGGAATATATAAATATAATATCTTTAAATAGCATAGGAATTTTATTCAATATTTTATGCAATATATTTCAAAATAATTAAAATCCCCATAAAAATAAAAAAAACAACATAATGAGCTTAAGCTGAAATAATTGCCGTCTAAAAACCACAAAATGCAATGCATTCCTAACATAACTTAGCAGCAGCATTCGTAATCCCAAACCACTAAATTCGATTGAATCGAATAGAAATATGAAGAATAATGGATACCTGAACCTCAGGTGAATTGGAGTGGATTTCGCCATTGTTCGAAGGACATTGAATTCCTTTTATGAATTTCTATGCCAGTAGCCGATCCGTCAAGGTGTAAAACAATAAAAAAAATGCACACATGCGTCAATAGTGAAAATTCCATCATTGAGTTGATGTTTATTGGCTGGTATTCAGTCGATTGTGGAATTAAACCATCAATTATCTTCTGGTTGCTAATTTTTCGATTGACTGCAAACATAATGCTTTATGTTGATGATTTAATACCAAAAGCCATAAAGTCTATATATGATTACGGTTGGCTGTTCATCAGGTAAATTACACCGCGTGCTCAGCTCATTCTTTCGACATCAATTAACAAAATCTTAAGTACTCACTCAGGTGAAAATTCAGCTACTAAAATGATTTTTTTTTTGGATTCTAATGAGATATGCATCGCTGCTTATAAGACTCCTTCGAGTGCTAATCGATTTATTCAATGGGAGCTAGAGGTAATGACGATAAATGTTCACCTTTGCACGTAAATACGAGTAATCACTCGCGCAAAGATTTGCATTGGAAAATCGTTCAGTAAACCGAAAAATATTTGGTTGAACTCAAAGAACTTCAAAGTTAACTACGAGTTTATTAAATTTTGAGGAAGGTAATCTTATAATGTTTTTGTACAATATCTTAAGATGATGTAAAATACGTTCAAAAAAGGAAGAGGTTTGTGGTTGTATTAACAAATCGAAAAAATAGTGGTCAACGGGTTTTCCGAGAAAACTGTCAAATAATTTTTAAATTTTCAAAAAGCTCACTATAAAAAAAAGTTGTATCTTTTGCCTAGTTCAAACTTGCGATTTTTGCTCGAATTCTACGCGAATTTCTTTCAGAATTTATTCCGCGAATTTTATTTATCTATCGCAAAATAAATTCAGTTCGCAAAAGTTGCCAAAATTTGAGTTTATTCCGTCGGTTTTATATGAAAAAATCGAGTTCGGGCGTCTTTCTGTATCAAAATTCAAGAAAACAAAAAAACATGTTGGAGTTGTTAACCGAAAAATCTGATCGAAAACTATTTTTCCAGTGAGTTATTTTAATGAAATTTTCTTCCAATAAATTCAATTATCTATGTAAGATTCAGGCGAAGATATAAGAGAAAAACTAACCTAACAGGGCTCAGCGAAGGCACAGCATCGACAAAAATAATTTTTTTTAACAATTTTTGTTGAAAATTAAACATTTTAAAGTTGAAATATAACTTCTGCTTAGTCAACACATTTTTGCTTATAAATATAACAAATGTTGAATATTAAACAAAAAATGTTTAATTTTCAACAAATTCAAGACTCTGAGTCGGACCTTGTTTTCGCCAGATTATTTTTCGGTACCAAATAAGTTGCTTAAAAGATTTTCTTTTTCATATCTCCAGAAATAGAGTGAATCTGGGCAACATAAAGTCCGATTTAGAATCAAAATATATTTAAAAATACTACTCAATTTTTTTTAATTATATTTTTTATACTTGATGAGCTTTTGTGAATCTTTTTTTTCGGTTTTCGATACGTTCTTCGTTATTGTAAAGGAGTTAAATTTCTATAACGTTATAACGCGATTTCGAGGAAAGATTCCGGAAAATCGTTATTTCTTTTCGTTATTTCGTTACGTTACGATAACGTTTCCCATTCCTTTTTCCACCTTTCCAGATGCAATATGTGGTGCGGTATTATGTCTGACAGAGTTATCGGACCATATTTGGTTCGAAAATGAGAAGAAATGAGAAATTTATGACCGAATAATTTCAAAAACTCCGATTTTGCTTGGCCTCCTCAATCACCAAATTTGGCGCCTCCTATTTTTTGTGGGGCTATTTTAGAGGGCTGGTGTACGTCAATAAACCTCAAACAATTCAACAACTAAAGCAGAACAATCGTGCTGAAATAAAAAACTTGGAGCCCCAAACTCTAAGCTTAGTAATGGGAAATGCATTTGAAAGAAGTTGTCCGCGAGTAATGGGAACCATTTGAGCATCATGATTTAAATCTCCTTATGCGGCGGTCACACGACGCTGTTTTGCCAGCCCTAGTGGCTGTTTGGCTTTTAGCAGCCGCTTCAGCAGCACCGTGTGAAACCTAGTGCGTTGCTACTACCAGCAGCAGCGTGATGATTTTAGCAGCGCTAGTAAAGTAGAGATCGTTCTACTTTGCCAGCGCTACTAGGGATCACCTTTCAGAGCTGTTACAATCTCCCAGATTCAAATGTCAAACCACTGTTTTGCTACTTGCCAGTGCTACTAAAGTATAAATCGTGTGAACCCTCTCAGTACGCTGGCTGCTATTGCTACTTGCCAGCGCTACTAACCAACAGCAGCCAGCGGCTGGCAAAACAGCGTCATGTGACCGCGGCATTACTGTCATGATTTTTTCGGCTACTGAAAAGTAGGATTTCTTTGACATTTGTTCAGTTCAAATTGGCTGATTTCTAGTTGGCTACTCTGGTTGCTTCTGGTTGACATTTCTAAGCACACTATGAAGACACAATAAATATGAAAAATCATGACTGAAAATGCCCACGCGCTAATTTCACTATTCGCCAAAATATGGAGTGGGGGGAAAATAATGATTTTTAAAAGTCCAATGGAGTAGTGGGGTTAATCATATTCTCTTTAAAAAAAAACCTAAGTAAAAAAAGGTATTGATATTTTTTGAATGGTCTCATTTGGACCACTAAATTGAAACAGTTAAATGGTAACCCAAGAAACAATTTGTAACCGTGGTTACAAAAAAACCTTCAATTTAGGTTACATTTTGGTTACATTTTGGTTACATTTTGGTTAGATTTTAGATGGTTTCCGAATAAACCCGCAAAAACGGTTATTTTGAAACCAACTTCTAAATGGGGGTTTCTGAAACGTTTCTGAAAGGTTACAGATACCAAATGTGAAACTTTTGAGTTTTGTTAGCATGGTTTCAAATACGTTTCTTAACCGGAATGTAACCTCAAATTGTTACTTGGGAAGAGCGAGATTTTTAGCGTTGAGAAATATTTCATTTATTGTTAAAAATTACACTATTTGTTGTTGAAAATCACAATTCGGATTTTAATTTTATTTTGTTTTATGAATTAAGTTTCATCCAATAGTTCTTAGAGTGAACATGAACCAAAATATGGACAGATAACTGCCCGAAAACAAAACAAATAACACCCAAATAGACAAAAAGTCAAAAAAATAAACAAAATACTTTAAAACAGGCTTGAATACCTAAAATAACATTTCTGCGAGTTAAAAATACGTTGTTAAATGTTATTTGCCCTATAATAAAAAAAAAAAAATCATGGCCAGAGGGTAAAACCAATGTTACAAAACTGCACCAGAGAAAAAAAGAATTAAATTAGCTGGGAAAAAGTATCAAGCAATCAAATGTAAAACTACCCCTGGGCAGCAATAGCGGCAGCGAATCAAAGTAGGAAGAATAATTTAATTTGAGAGAAGCATATTGACGCAATCATCTAATCCTCGCGCCGCGTCACCACTGATAGGAGGGGTGGGCCAGTCTTGCCTGCATCCATGAATCCCAATCGAATTAACTTTTTTTCTGCAAACTCTCTGGATTTGATTTGACACAGGAAGGGTGGTTATCCGCTCCCCACTGATGAGTTGATAATGATCAAATATAGAGGCTCAGCATGTTGCAGAATCATCAGTGCATGGAATGATAGTATCCTGTATTTGGTTATACATTAGATTAAAGTTCATCATACTCGGATATATCAGAAATAAATCCGACAGGATAACATCGGTAAAGGATCAAGTGAGAACGGGAGATAAAGTAATTTAAAGGGATGTTTCATTGATGGGTTATCTATAGAGAAACAATATGCTACGTTTGAATCGCAAAGTTGTTATAAATCCTGTTTGTGTATCGATCATCCTACTAGACTGTTGAATTTTTAATAGAATTGAACTCGAGAAAGAGGGTCAATAGTTAAGGTTAGCTATTAACGAGAATTGTATTAATATTAGAATAGCTCACGTCGGAAATTGTGGTGTTGAATTTTTCTAATTTCGGAAAGTTTGTCCATTTTCTACAGAGTTTTCTGTCGTCAGAATTTTTTTTGCGGGTTTTTAAAGGAGGCAGAGTATTTTTCATTGGATTTAACAGCAATATTTTTATATTTTTCTCATTTTAGTTATAAAAGGATTCAAAATACGCCACGCAAATTTTCGCATTTTCAGGCCACCAATACTCAACCCTAAACTATTTCCCTTTCACCTCAAATTTCCGGTTCGTGTACATACCTATCTCATAAACAATATCACGGAATTGTTTTTCCTTATTTTCAGAGACAGAATTTGTAAAGAATTTTTCTGATTTCTAAACGGGGGATTTCTTTATTTGAGTTTTGTCATCAAAAATTAAATCAAAAATGTCATATCCCAAAGGTTTTCTGGATTTTTATACCCGTATGGTGAAACCAAAGGGTATATTAAATTTGCGTTACCGTTTGTAACGCAAAGATCCCGTTATCACACACAAAAATGAATTACACCAGTGTGTTTAGAATGATAAAAAAAATTGAATTTTGCAAGTCCGTCCGTCCGTACGTCTGTCTGTCTGTGGCGCGGATTGCGGGCGCATGGATTGAGCTAGAGACTTGAAATTTTGCGCAGGTCCGTTTTTCGTAAAATGCGAGGCTAAGTTCGTTAATGGGCAATTATGGAACATTAGGGGGGTACCCCCATAGGAACGAAAATGTTTTTCGCGAATATCTCAAAAACTGTGCTTCTTATCAAAAAAGTCCAAGAACAAAAGTTATTTAGAATATGATTCTACATACACTCCCATACATCAAAATCCGATTGGAACAAGTTTTAAAAAAATCTTATTGGAAAATTTGAATTCAAATGAAATTTTGATACGCCGTTCAATTAAATCACCATACGGGTTTTCAATAATTGCCAGATTGGCAATTATAGCTTTTGTTATGTTTTAAAGTAATTTTTAACAAAAATCGTATCTCGTAACTGTATCACAAAACAATTCTCTGTGGCTTAAAAAAATATGGAGAAAAAGTTTTTACACAAAAATAAGCTACGGAACAGGAAAATTTCGGAAAATGTGACAAAAAAAGCGTTTTCCTACCCACCGATTTAAAGGAAATTTTTCTTATTAGGAAATTACTCGCCTACAATGCAATTCCATTCGAAGAATTACTTGTAGCTGGCCTAAAGCAAAATTGCTTTATACTATGTTCACACTGACGCAAAATTACGTAATTTTGAAGATTTTCGTAATTTTGAACGAAATCTTGCTCGAAATCACAAGATTTCCAGTACATTAACCTGTTTTCAAAATCACTAAAAGTATGCAATTTCCACAAAATTAGGAACGAAATCAAGCAAAAACAATGGATACAACCCTGAATCACTTATTCAGCTCTCTTCAGCACATCAGTTTTGAGAAGTTTTGACATTTGTGCTGGATTGGAAAGACGGAAATATAAGAAAAAGAAACCGTGTTCCGCACGCGAAGAGGATATATTAGTAAACAACCTACGCGGGGCGAAAAAAAATTGACCTGTTTTTGATGCGATTAGATATGAAATGAAAAATAATTGTTTATTTTCATTACAGATAATTCCCATTTTCGTCTAAAGTGTCTAATTCTGTTTGCACATATTTCATCGATGTTTTGAATTGTTTTATTCATCATATTACTAAAATTCATAGTAATCCTGTAGTTGAAATGTCAAGCAAAATTACCTTAACCTCTGTGTGAACACTTTGGTTTAAGATTTAAATCATTTCGCAAAATTACGTGCTTTTGCGTGTGAACTTAGTATAAAATAAAAAAAATTACTAAAATTCTATTGTATCATTTTTTTTTTTTTTTTCGAAATTTTGAAATGGTTTCGTTGAAAATTTGAAAAATATAGGTCATATAGGTTTTGGCAAATTTCCACAGAATTTTGTTGTGTTTTAATTGTCTAACATATTTTTAAAAAAGAAAGTGTTTATGTTTTTGTTAGTTGCATGATTCAGTAGCTGGAAAATGAAACTTTAGCGAAAATAATAAACCGAAAATTTAGCCTGTGGGCAACACATTTTCTTTTTTAAAAATATGTTAAAAAAAAGAAAACGCAATTTTACTTCTTTGAGTGCATTTAGAAGGTGTAGATGTTTAAAAAACTTGTTTTTACTCACATTTTTATCATTGTTTTAAAATCTTTTAAACATTGATCTGTGAAAATTTAGGTATGTTTCCGTACGGTGAAAATTTGGGTACGCTTCCGTAGTTATACTAGCAGACTGAGGTACTAATCTACTCAATTATTTAATAACTGCAAATTATTTTCAATTGCTGGTGCAATGAACTTGTTTCCAATCTCGTGGACCTCAAAGTCACAATCAAAGACGTTCATTAACCTTAAGATTGAATGCACATCAATATTACATTGCATTTCACACCTGATGCATAGCAACATCAGCCAACAATCGAATATTAATAATGTTTATGACAGGAATTGCTTGCTATCTTAAGACCATAATATGTGAGCGACCAAGGAAGTACATGTGATTCGCCAAGTATAAGAAAAAAAAAACATCGTTAAAATTATACAATTAAGAATTGTTCGATATAGTGAGATTTTGAAGACGATGACGATGTTGAGTGTCGATCGCGATCTTTATGTGAGGAAACCGAAAGATCAATCAATCAAAATTATGGCTATGTGGATTCAAAGATGATTCGAAAATGAAGGTCGGAAAATTGGCCAAAGACTGGATCTCTCTTAATTACCGAAGGTACCGAGAGATTTAGATGTGTGTGAGCGCATCGATTAATCCCTTTTGATACCCTCTATGTACTATATATACCTATTTGCCCACCATCTGATCAAATGTGGTTATTTGATTGCGAAGCAAGTGCGGTTCTTTACCGCTGGGATTTTATTATTATATTCAGAATTCTGTAATCTTGAACGTTCGCAGTTAAATATGATTGAAGTACGTCGCTCACTCAATCAAAACTCATTCCCCACACATGCGCAATGTTCTCTTCTAATCTTCCAAAAGTAATTTATCATTTTCGCATAAATATGGACGTCGTCGTCCTCTAGGTTGTGTCCAATACGAAATATGGTAGGTTTTAGAGTGATATTTAATATGACTGATATTTGCCGCTAATGATTTAATATTAAATTATTGTTGAGATCAATTAATAATATTCAGACTCTTAGGGGGGAATTTTCAAGATTATTTCATTGGTCGGTCTTTCTATTCGATCTTTAATTGCTCGTGGAATATCTCATATTTTGAATCTTCTATTACAAATTCATTATTTTGTTGAAAATTTTGTTAAAAATATCATTGCAATTTTACATCATATGTAGAGTTAATTTAAAAGAAATGGTGCACGCGACGATGTCGCCAATGACCAATTTTTGAGAAAACTTCGAAGAATTATTTCAAATGGGTGTACTATTCAGAACCCAGTGTTTGTAGGGACCCAACAATATTTCGATCATGCAGAAATATTCAAAAAAAATTTCTGAAAATACATCGTGTATTTTTTTCAACAAATTGGAAATATGAGATAATGTGACGTTGCTAAACATCTGGGACGGACAGTTTACCATGCCGTTTGACGAGTTTTTCACGTCGCTGTGCATTAGGTGGTTAAAATACAGAAGGTGAAATATTTTAAAAACTAGAAATTAGCAGCAGCACCACCTGTCAGTTCATTCCCAACAACTCCGATTACTACCACACCATACCGTCTTTGAACAGAGACATAAATAATAGGACAGATGTCTGCAAAAAAATGTGGGCTTTTTTGTAAAGATTCCCTAAAATAGTGAATTTACACCAACATTTTGGGAACAGTTTCTTGTATTTTGGTACGAATTTCCCCTTTTTTGGGAGCTATAATAAAAATTTCACCGTCTCGTGTATTAAACATAACAAAAGCTATAATTGCTGGCAATTATTGAAAACCCGTATGGTGATTGACGGCGAACAGTTGGATTTTGATGTATGAGAGTTTTATGTATAATCATATCCTAAATAACTTTTGTTCTTGCACTTTTTGATGCATCGTTTTTGAGTAATTCGCAAAAAACGTTTTCGTTCGTCCATTTTTGCCCATTAACGAACTTAGCCTTGCATTTTACAAAAAACGAATATGCGCAAAATTTCAAGTCTCTAGCTCAATCCGTGCTCCCGCAATCCGAGCCACAGATGGACGGACAGACAGTCTGACATGCAAAATTCATTTTTGTGTGTGATAACGGGATTTTGGCGTTACAAATGGTAAGGCAAATCTAATATACCCTTTGGTTTCACCATACGGGTATAAAAATGTTATACCAATCATTTTTATCCGCGTAGAGGTTCACTTCGGGTAACTCCCTTACCGAGATGCCACACAGGCATCAGATAATGATCTAATCCGATATCGATGTTGTGTGAAACTTTATGGAAGATGCCGAATTGGAGCTAACGTGATACTGACTGATACGACGGTGATACAAAATTGAGAATACACAACTGATAAAGGTGCTTTGACAATCGCGTTCGAATCAGTTGATGGTATTACCAACATACTCGTAGTACAACAATAATCTACATACCGTATGCGTCATAAAAATCTGGAAAATTCATATTAAATTGTAAACCGTTTAAAAAAACACAGAAGTTGAACGAAAAAAAAAATATGTTTTGCTCTAAACTAAATCTTACATAGTAATAAAAAAATTTTTTCAAAATGCCCGCCCCCAGCATTTACGAACTTCCCCAAACGGGGCCTGTACTTCTTGCATGTCAATATTAAATAAGACTCCGGCTTGTCGTTCCATGCGATGGTAATGGTGGACTTCAGGGCTTGCACATTACTGTAAGCCTTACCTCCAGTCTTAGCCTGAACATATGCCCATATTAAAAAATATTAAGGTCTGGAGAGCTCGGTGACCACATGCCCTTAGACCAGAAGTTTTTTAAATTATTCGTTTTTTAAATTATTCGTTTTTTAAATTATCCAAATTTGGGTACTTCTGGCAGTGTGGCACGGTGCCTCGTCTTGTCGAAACACGTAAAACACATCATTGCCGTAGGTTGACTCTATTGATAGTTTTACATGACTCTGCAAGATATCCTTATCGGATTCCTTCTGATCCTTCCTTTGATTGCCCTAATCAACACTGGAGTCCTTACTGAAATGGGTCTACCGCTTCCAGATTGCGGCCTAACTATTCCTCTGGCCAAAAAAGTCGCTCTTACAGCATAAACGTTACGTTTAATTCATTGGAAATCGCCTTATTGGACTTCCGCGCGTGGACCAACTTAATGATTTTCACTTTTCGAGCCTCCCCCATGTTGCTATATTTATAAACATTTAATTTTTTGGCTCAATTATGTATGAAGTTGTATTTACAAATCCTTTCAAACGTATTACAAATTAATAAGCAACCGTTATCTCCTTGACAATACTTGCAGTACTAGATTCCAGATTTTTATGACGCATACGGTACTCGTAGTACAAAAATTACTTGTGACAGAAATGAAAATGTACCCATATTTAATGTGAAAAAATTTATTCTTGAATCTTTTGCGATCAAAAGTGTCGACAAAATAGTTAATTTTTTACTCATTTTTGAATTTTCTGACAACAATAAAAATAATCTGAGCTGGTAACATTAAACTACAATTATAAAGTATTCTACCTTAACCTTTTAATTGATGAGGTGGGTCCAGTGGACCTACATTGACTTTTCTCTCGTGGCTATCTCTCATGTTTTCAGTACAGTGACTCTGAAATCTTCAGTACCTTCATACAGTATGGTGTTGCATGCCGAGTTAAAAGCACGGATTTGGTATGTGATTAGAACGTAGTGAACGTGGACCCCACCTCATCATTTACGCATATTTTCACCTCATAAATTAAGGGTTAACCTAAATTTTGAATTCTCTTTTTTTTAATATCGGCAATTTTCGTATTTATTGGCTCACTGTATTATTTATATAGGTAAAATATATTTGGAATAAGATTTTACATAACTCATCCATACACCAAAATCCATTCGGACCATTGCTTCCCTGCGCTCCCATACGAATGAAATACGTTTTTCCTAGTTTCTCGAAAACTGCGCATCGTATCCAAAAATTTATAAAAGTAAAATCTGTTTAGAATATGATTTTACATAACCGTTGACTAATTGAATGACCAAACATGCATGCGAAGTTTCATTACTGTAGCTCAACTATTTGTTGAGAATGGCCACTAACGAAACAACAAGTGTTGTATAATCTTTTGAATCCAAATAATTTTGTGTATTATGGGAGAATGTGACTTTCTTCACATTTTTTTAAATTATGAAGTATCACTCCGATTGCCTTGGATTTCTTTTTGTTTAGTATGCTTGGGATTAGGGAATTTAAAAAATATATATTTATATAGCAGTACGGAACCGCTAAGTGACCATTAACATTTTCTAAAAACAAAAAAAAATATTTCTTTCTTACGGTTCCTCATACCTAATTCTCATCTGTATTTTTTTTAAACCAGGACTCTCAACGAAAAAATCGGGATTTTTTCATCAAAATCCATTAACCCATTACGGAGGTATATTTTTTTTATATTCTATATCAGGGGCCATCAAAGTAACTGTCGCTACCTTTACAATCAAAATTTATAACCACTACAAATTAAAATACAGTTCAATGAAACACAACCTTCCACAGCAATGTCTTGACACGAACTTATTTAAAATGAAATGCGTCATGCTAATAATGCCCCGATTCCAACTCAAAGCACGATTCGTTTAATTCCTGCGATCCGAAGCCGCACACACAAGCATTACAGCACACAATAAAAGGTCGATTATAGTGGCTACGCTGTTAACCCTGGACCCGTGTACTGGGCACTGAGTGCCCAGAACGATTTTTGAACCGAAATTAAACATATTTTTAATAAAGAATATGATGAAATGCAATATATTTCTGAAAGATACTGAAATTTAGAGTACAAAAACAAAAAAAAAATCCAAATTACATATCTTCGGGGGGGTTGTGGAAGCTGTCAAAAAAAAAGCGTAATATCGTGTACTTGGGCACTCAGTGCCCAAGTCAGTACATTTTGTATGAATTTGGTTTTTATTTTGATTACAGCTTTGGGTTTTTCCCCTTTTATGATTTTTCTTGTATGCAGATATTATATTGTATTGTTATATTATTTATATTATAATATTTATATTGTATTGTTGTCATGTATTGCATTTTCTTTCGTGGAGTACATGATTTGTTGGAGAAATCGAGTACCAGATTCGCGAGCTTACAAGGTGGTCTATATTCTCAGTCGATTTTTGCAAATTATATTTTCCCATTGTATTTCTACTTGTTTAACGAATAAACCAATTTTTATGGTTTTTAAACAAACCAGCCATACATTTTCTATTGGAATTGCATCTGGGCACTGAGTGCCAAAGTACACGATAAATGGAAGTTTTATAGTACACGGGTCCAGGGTTAAAGCCAATCTGTGTGATGAGCCAGCCGAGCCACTAGCTGATGATGCCCGCTCTATATAATATATCAGTCCGTGAACACCATAGCTTTCGAAAGGATTGAGCTAAAGAATTGAAATTTTCTACTGTGCATCGGTGTTTTAAAACTGTACAGATAAAAATGGTTTTGCATTTCATTTTAATAACGTTTCCTTACATTTATGTCCGATTGGGCAATTTCTTTCTTTGGTCGTGGTTGTTTATGGTTATCGCCAAAACAATTTTATTTATCAAAACTATGCTTATATGTTTAGCGTATCATTTTTGATATCAATGTATGTGATGAAATATGTTTAGCATATCATTTTATGTAACTTTTTGCGACATTAAATTCTTATTTGAATAACTTTAAATATCCAAATGGTTAAGCATACATCAATTGGAGTCTTCACCAAAATTCCGTTCAAAAATGTTGCATAAGTTTATTACGATTACCTCCTAGAAACTGTATTTTTTCTTAAGTTTTCTTTACCAAATTCAAAAGGTATCTGATTTTAGATGTTCTCAGCTCTTACAGTAATTTGCCAATACCAGTTAAAACTGTTTCCCTAATTGGCTCAAATTTGAGACCCAATTCCCACTTCGAATTTCCCACCCAACTGCAAAACCCACAAATAAAAAACTCCTATAATTAATGAGAAAATCAAGAAGTTCTAAATTTTCGATAAGAATTTAATTATACAAACATTGGAGATTTTTCGAAAAAAAAGAGAGAATCAAATCACAGTAGTCTTTAAGTCTTTAGGCGAAACCACTTCATTTTTACCCCCAGGTCACCAAAAACGTATTTTTCTCGTTATTGACGAAGGGCCAAAGAGCAAAGCAACAAGAAGGCCAAATTGGTTTTGGGCGTGGAATATGTCAATCAATCAGTTATTGTATTTCCATGGTAAGTAGACGTCTAGCTGGCTGGCTAGATTGTGGTCTCAGCCCAAAAACCAAACGAAAATTACAAATAAAAAAAAAACTGAAATCACAGGAAAAAATCAACGTAGGTTTACTCTGCGAGTAACTGCTGCCACTTTTTTTTTACCATCGTCTTTGACTAAAGTTTCCCACTGCGGTTTATGCCTAGGTCTATAGTAGATTTTGCTCGTATTCACCGTCATATCCAGCACCATACCATGTCGCTGGGCATAATCAGGTTCCACATGGCGATCGTTATGAAATCAAACAATTGAAGTTAGTTTTTGGCATCCAATAAAATTCGATATGAAATCTCAACGGGACTCCTTTTCGCCATCATGTGATTTGATTTTCATATCTTACTTCGGTTTTTCTTTCAATACGCGCGAATGTATGTCTGATGCGATGTTTGGCTCTCCAAACGTAGTTAATTCACTCAATCAACTTCTGTGCAATTTACTATACCTCAACATACGGAGTGAAAACTGTGTATAAACTGCGTGCTATGTTTGCGAAATTTATTTGAATTTCGGTTTTCTTCTTAACCAAAGGTAATTAACATTTTGACATCAACCCATATGCCCACTTAGACCATTCAATTCGAACAAAGTACGTACAGATTTTGGAGTTTCTGGCGGTCGCTCGCCGTCGCGTAACCTAATCTCAAAAGGATTTTCCAATGGCAAGAAAAACGAAGAGTTTTATGCGACAAATGAAAGGCTCCATTGAAATCCGCACAAAAAGGGAAAACTTTTCCACTTATCGCCTTTAAACACTCGCCTGGTAGGGCTTTTTTGTTTCATCGGGGGTTAGTGGGTGGCAATGTCCACCTGATTAATAAACAAACTGCACCAAAGATCACCTGAGTAACCCCACACAGTCAACAATCCACTTTGACTGATTCGCTATACCGAAAGAATTGTAGTTGCAGTGATGAAAGGCACGTGTCTGGTACGCGTATTTAACTATTAATTAGTTCACCTTTATGACGGGCACAAAGAGACACCCAGCGACAAAAGGAAAATACATACTTTACTGTAGAAGAAAAGCTCGCTAAAAGTATATCGTTCATATACACTAGGGAAGCTTTTGTGCTATAGTATGAAAAATGTTTTTTGTGGTGTTTTGCAAAACTTGGTCGTATAATTTATCGTAGGTTACGGGAGATGTTTGCTAGTTTTTAGAAGTTGCAGTGAAAGCAGGATATGAGGACTGGTTATTGGAACATTTTCAGACTAAAAAAGGCTCTATTCTTTTTAAGTTTTGACTACACTTGATTGAATGTCATTGGAACTCGTCAGTTTCACGAAATATTATTGTATGTCTTTTGAGAAACGGTAATTCTGTTCATAAACCCAAACATTCACAAACCAAAGTTTTAAATTTCATTTTTATACTCTACATCAGAGATATCTAAATTAAATGTGTTCAATTATCACTAGTCGGAATTTTTTGGTTTCTTATTGCACACAAGAACAAAATTGGGAGGATGGTGCACTCACGTTCTCAGTGGCAAGCTGATGTCATATGAACACAGTGGACCACAAAATTTTAAACTTTCGAGATTTTTATTTTTTACTTTTTCGTCTTCTTTTATTAGTTGTTCTCACGAATATCGAGAGAAAAGAGTCCACCTTGCTAGAGCTCTGGCACAAAATTGCAAAACGTTAAAATGGCATTCAAATTTTATTTTTTTTTTTTTGCGAATTTAATCACATTTTAAATACTGCAAATTCCCATTATTATCTACAGGGTATGATATTGTTATCAGGGTAAACTTCTTTAAGCATAAAAAAAATATTCAATTTGGAATTTTTGTTCAAGTTTCGTGACAAACAGTAAACTTATTTTCGTTTGATCCTTGCGGCAAAACTTGTTTCTGTAACAAAGGAAAATATTCGGCATATCGAGAAAGAAATTCGTTCTTAAAGCGACACTTTGGTTCTTGACAGCACATCAAGACAGTGTCTCTGCAAGAGTTAAATTTTGTTTCTTTTTATGATTAAACTAGTTTGTCTGTCTGAGCCAAAAGTTTCTTTCGAGAACAGAAACCTTTATTTAGTTTTCTGCTGCAGGGAATTTGCATGGTCTACACCGACAAACTTTGGTTGGGAGAGTGAAAGTTTGGGTGGCAGAGGGAAAATTAGGTTTTCCCGAATAAACGAAAAATATAACTTTATACAAGGTTGCAATCGGTAACGACTTCAATTTTCGGCTATGGTATTTGCTACAGTCGCTGAGAATTGTTTAAAATATGAAGCAAATACTTTCGGTTTTAAAAAATCATGTACCAACATTTTGGAGAGCTGGGCACCAATCATGTATTGCGACGCGTCTCTGTATTTCGACTTCGACGCAGCTTTTAACTCTTGACTTTGCCATATCTGCAGCTTGAAATTTCGCGGATCGTCACTATGAATCGAAACATGATTCTGACTGTCATTCCAGGAAATGTGAAGCTGCTGATATGGCGAAATCAAGAGTTAAAAGCTGCGTCGAAGTCGAAAGACAGAGACGCGTCGCAATACATGATTGGTGCCCCGATTTTCTCTATAAGTTGAAGTTGACGGGGACAGTCGAAATTCCGAATTACCGATGAATTCGAGTTATCGAGATTCCACAGTATAATCCAGTGTTTCCAACCTTTTTCGTCGGCGTATGCCTTAAGCCCAATTCATACTAACGATTGCGATTATGATTGAGGCTTCTCGATCATTAAAATCAAAGCTTTCAACGATAGGACTATGAAAGCTTTGGTCTCATTGGTTGAGGATGCACAATCGTAATCGCAATCGTAATCGTTATTCTGAATTAGGCTTGAGGGCAGTGGTTTTCAACAATTTGCCTCTCACACCCGTCTTTTTTAATCTAGATTTATAAAAGGATCGGCGACTCCCTTCTGCGATTATTCTTGATAAACAGAAAAATTGTTTTAAAACTCCTTAAGAAAAATGCGCCGAGTGCGAAAAATTTTTTTTTTTTAATTTAAAAAATTTTTATTTAAAAAATTTTTATGGCCAGAGCCATAATTAGCTGTTACTGGGCTTGTGCAGGCTTTCATGTATTTTCCAGTATCACTGTAACTCTTTCCAAAGTCTATCGTGGCATTAAATTTTCAATTCTCCAGCGCTACTCTACAAAGTTAGCGAATTGCGATAAATCCTGAAGGGAAATCGGGCCAACCAACCGTGGGGAAACAGCAGCCATGTGTAACATAAAGGGGCGGCAGGGTTTTGGTTCAAGGGTGGCTTGAAAAGACTGAATACGAAAAGTACTCGACGAAATTACAAAAGAAAAGCGCGCGCCCTTTACACACTCCTGAGGGGTTTTTGCCATTGCAACGGTCGAGCACCTAGAACTGATGGCAAAAAGGGATCCGTTTTTTTTTAAGAATTTCGTTGGAACAGTTCTCAGGTGTTTACATGAATGGTGGATGGGAACCGGAGGAGAAAAACTCTATCTCCCTTAAAACACATTTTTGAAATGAACTCGAAACTTACCTGAGAGTCCAGGTGAAGCGGGTGCGCTGACTGTAAATGTATTTGCTTTCAAATATTTATAATTAAAATTTTGTGCAAAAACTTTGTTTAACATCGCCGAATAGAAACAACAAAAAGCTCTCAAAAGCTTTTTATCCCAAGAAGGCAAAATTTCCCGTATATCCAGCCTTAGAAAGAGCATTTTCTCATTTTTTTTCTATTTTTCAAATTTCTATTCGGCTGCAAAGCAAAGTGAATGGGGATGTTTCTGTTTAACCTCGTACAGTGCCAGCATCCAGCATTGGATGATTTTAGACCGATAGAGTTAGTGTTTGGGTGCAGGAGAAAGGACGAAGGCGGGATTTTCAAATTTTCAAAAGTGAAAACTTTTGTATGGTAGGGCGCGTTGTAGCGAAAGTTTTTCTAAACTTCAGTTCAATACGGCGATGATGTGTACAGGGCTTTTGTTTTTGTGTTTTTGAAGTTTTTATTGAAGAGCTAAACTTTTCACAGAGCTGAAGTTTCTGTTTGCTTTTTGGAAATAACTTTTTTTTTGTACATTTTTGTTTTATTCTATCCATTTTGATCTTGTTGAACAAAAGCGGAAGCATGCTTTTTAAACTTTTCCTCTTTTCACAGCAAGGGTTCATAAGTTTTCGCTATACGCATTGGACTTTTGATCCCAAACTAACGACTTGGCTATATATTTTGAATGCCGTTTTGATCTTTTAAAAGCGTGCTATTTTTTTTTTTTTTTTTTTTTTTAAATTGATGAAACAGTAATTTTGCGATTGAAAAATTCCTAGATTAAATATTTTTTGTGAAAAAATCCAACAGTATCATAATTTCTACTTGCATATTTCAGCCATGGAAGTATAATTCGTGATGACTTTCAAATTACCATTTGGCTGTTTTACATATTATTCAATCGACACCAATTGATGCCAATTGCGGTTATCTTAATCCTCGCAGCCAATTGAAAGATACGTGAGCGAGTCGAAAGATAAATTGGTCCCATTGGAACCTATCCCTATAGCACTTGTTGTGCTCGTCTTCATAATATAACAATAATTTATAATAAAAGCCTTCAGTAGCCAGTGGTCAACTGGGGTGGTTCATGGGCGCTGGAAGTGGCCAACGACAAGTGAGTGCCTTCCGCTCCCAAAGTAATCATAGGATGGAATAAATTAACAATAACTACAGCCAGCAACACCATCTTAATATTTTGTCTTACAATTACGGATAGCTGGCTTAATTTAAAAATAAAATTTCCATTCTCACTGGAATCCGTCCATATCGTCACATTGAAAATTTTCCTATTTGCTTATTTGCCCTTTTGGCTATAATGTGAAAAGGCGATCCCTTACCATGAGGCTTGGGGTTTGGTTTGGTTTAGCTTGGCCGTGCATTAGGCGACGATTGCGATGCCTGCCCTAAAGTATCCAAAAAGTGGTGCAAGGGCTGACGATTCGATATGGCGTCAAATAGATTCCACGTCCGCCTCTCTTGTTTGTAGCTGAAATTGGATTGGATGGCACTTAATCCGTTTATCGAAGTTCGTACACGAATGGACTTCAAACCGCTTCAAAATGAAAGACCTTCCATGGCAATGGAAGCAAGAGACAATTTTAGATTGGGCGCACATCACAAAGGGTCGCCATGCTCTTCTTTGGGCGAAAACCGATTGCTAACTTTAAAGAGATCTGCATTTAATTTCGTAAACTTAAAGCTGTCGATTATTGGAAAATGTTGGACAGAACTTAAAAACACGTCCAATGGAATTTTAGATAAGAAATTCAAAACTTTGTCTTTATTTGTAAAAAAAAAATAACAATTTTCATATAACCGTAATTATAGAGTTCTATCAGATCAAGTTTAATGATTCTTTTTTAATCGAAAGTTATCACTATCGAGGTTTGCACAAAAATCTAAAAAGTCTCGATTTTCACATCTGTCTACCACATTGAACGAAAACAGTGCACAATAATTATGGAATTGTTCATAAATGCTATAAGGTTTAAAGTTTTCAACAGAAGAATTTGTTCATAGTATTTATAACCAGTCCTTCATAGAAAATCAGTGTCGTCATCGACACATTTCCGTCTCTGTTTTTCTAAGTCTGTTTTTCTTCATTGACAAATTTCTGTCTCTGTTTTTATACCCGTATGGTGAAACCAAAGGGTATATTAATTTTGCCTTACCGTTTGTAACGCCAAGATCCCGTCATCGCACACAAAAATGAATTACACCAGTGTGTTTAGAATGACAAAAAAAAATGAATTTCGCATGTCCGTCCGTCCGTCTGTCCGTCCGTCCGTCTGTCCGTCCGTCCGTCTGTCTGTCCGTCTATGGCGCGGATTGCGGGCGCACGGATTGAGCTAGAGACTTGAAATTTTGCGCAAAACCGATTTTCGTAAAATGCGAGGCTAAATTCGTTCATGAGCAAAAATGAACCATTAGGAGTGGGGGGGGGGGTATATTGTATTCAAACAAATAGTTGACTTTCGATGACATTTTGGACCAAAAACTCCACACGATTGAAATTGCTCGATGGAAGTGTTTGTGTTGGTTCGAAAAAAATACTTCTCCCCTTCAATATTTTGGGAGAAAAGGATTTTTTTTGTTCAAAATCTGAACACATCGGCTTAAAAAATATTTAACAGAAATGATGGAAACGAATTTCTGAATGAAGATATGATCTCCAATATAGATTTTTTAAAATCCGTTTCTTGAATTAATAGTGCAATTATTTTTAACTGAATTTTCAAAACGGGTGATATACAATTGAGGCGTTAAAAGCTAGAGTGGACCAACCCACATGTCGAAATCGTGATTTTTTTGTGTTTGAATCACTATTGCGAGTGAGTTTTTAGACAAAAATGTTTGGATGCACCAAAAAACGTTTCAACATTGGGTAATAAAGTCCACAGATTTTTTTTTCCAAAAATTTTCAGTCAATAATAGTACAGAGTGAAAAAGCTTCAAAAACTCGATTATGTGGGTTGGTCCACTCTAGCTTTTAACGCCTCAATTGACAAAATGATTCCGCCATATTATTTTGTAGTCACCTGCAGCGCGTAACTAGACCACTTCTTGGTGACGGCGATGCATATTAGTGTGGAAATATCTAAAGGCCATAGCCGAATAAGGTACTGAAAAGTGCCCTGGGACCGATTGATCTGAAATTTTTACCAGACGTTAGTATTGATGCAAGTACCGTTTCACGAAATTTTTAACCCTGCAAACCCCTTATAACGGCCGGAAGGGGCGGGGGAAGCAAAATCTTAAAAGTTAATTTTCTTGAGAACCGCTTGTCCGATTTTTTTGAAAAAAATATATGTTGTAGTGACGTATCCGACAATGTTATGAAAAAAGTATAAAATCATTTTGACAATTTTAAATAGAAAAAAAAAATTTCTTAAAAATTCAAAATTTTTTTTCTCAGAATTTGGGCCGAACACGTCTTTCATATTTTCACAAAATAATCTTTGTTTAGCCTACTAAAATATATATTTTTCTCAAAAAAATCGAAGTAGCAGAACATAGTTAAATATTTGATTTTAATATATCAGCACCAGTATCCTACATATATCCATATATTGATATACAGAATATACTGTTATTTTTTTTTTCAGATTAATTACAATACTATGAAAAGTTAATGGACTCTAATTAACAATTTTTTTTTTGTTAAAATACTTTTTTCATATCACATACAAAATAGAGAAAAACATCGAAAGTGTCATACTTGTGGGGGTTATTTAAAAAGACGATAAAATGCGATAAAAAAAAGTATTTACGAATTTTAACAATTTATTATTACATGCACAACTAATTTTTTTTATGTCCCCCTCAATTATGCCTCCTTTTTCACGATTTCCCACAGTTAATCACTTCATGCACTGCATTTTTTGAAATAATTAGCACGAAAAAAGGATGTGTTTTTGTCGTCTAAAATGCTTTATTTGACTTTATTAAATACAAATCCTTTCAATTTTAAGGACGAAAAATTAAAAAATAATATAAATATTATTGTCTGTATATCTAACGATGGTATCTATACTGTTTTTCGCAGTATTATACTGTTTTTCAGACTCCATAACTGCATACTGCTTTTTTCCCAAAAATACTTTCGGACAAAAAACAGTATATTTCACCTAAAAATTTAAAAAAGCGGTAAATCGATTCGAAAAAAAAACAGTATTTTTCGCAGTATAAAGTTTATTCAATGAAAATTTACAAAAAAAAGCAAATTAAACGCCTTCTTTGGCTGTTGTTTTGTTTTTGTTTTTTGAAGCAATTTGACGAGGCAATTTGACGAAGCAATTCCGGCTTTGTTTTGAGGTAATTATAAAAATTAACACATGGATATTTCAAGTTACATTTGACGATCAGAATTGCCGCCAATGTTTCCACTTCTAATCGAGTTTTGTCTGACGTTTTGCATTGCTTTTAATAAATTTGATTTTCGAAACGTTAAAGAAATAAAGTTTAATATTTTTTCTGAGTATTTACATACAGTATTTTGGGGAAAAAAGGAGTATGCAGTTTTGGAGTCTGAAAAACAGTATAATACTGCGAAAAACAGTATAGATACCATCGTTAGATATACAGACAATAATATTTATATTATTTTTTAATTTTTCGTCCTTAAAATTGAAAGGATTTGTATTTAATAAAGTCAAATAAAGCATTTTAGACGACAAAAACACATCCTTTTTTCGTGCTAATTATTTCAAAAAATGCAGTGCATGAAGTGATTAACTGTGGGAAATCGTGAAAAAGGAGGCATAATTGAGGGGGACATAAAAAAAATTAGTTGTGCATGTAATAATAAATTGTTAAAATTCGTAAATACTTTTTTTTATCGCATTTTATCGTCTTTTTAAATAACCCCCACAAGTATGACACTTTCGATGTTTTTCTCTATTTTGTATGTGATATGAAAAAAGTATTTTAACAAAAAAAAATTGTTAATTAGAGTCCATTAACTTTTCATAGTATTGCAATTAATCTGAAAAAAAAAATAACAGTTTATATTCTGTATATCAATATATGGATATATGTAGGATACTGGTGCTGATATATTAAAATCAAATATTTAACTATGTTCTGCTACTTCGATTTTTTTGAGAAAAATATATATTTTAGTAGGCTAAACAAAGATTATTTTGTGAAAATATGAAAGACGTGTTCGGCCCAAATTCTGAGAAAAAAAATTTTGAATTTTTAAGAAATTTTTTTTTTCTATTTAAAATTGTCAAAATGATTTTATACTTTTTTCATAACATTGTCGGATACGTCACTACAACATATATTTTTTTCAAAAAAATCGGACAAGCGGTTCTCAAGAAAATTAACTTTTAAGATTTTGCTTCCCCCGCCCCTTCCGGCCGTTATAAGGGGTTTGCAGGGTTAAAAATTTCGTGAAACGGTACTTGCATCAATACCAACGTCTGGTAAAAATTTCAGATCAATCGGTCCCAGGGCACTTTTCAGTACATTATTCGGCTATGGCCTTTGATATTTATGAATGCATGTTCACATTTATGAACGGTTACATCGAAGACCAAATCGGTTTATGAAATATTTCATAGTATTAATAAATTTGTTCATAAATACAGGCAAACCTCGATTATTTGAATACCCTTTAATTTGAACTCCCAGTTATTTGAACCAACAATTTTTTTGTTCATTACCTCTAATATTCAAATGTGTTCTATTATTTGAACTTTTATAAAATAAATGCCACCCAAATCAATCAAACTTAAAGAAAATTGAAAATTTTCTCAGATTACGCAAATTAAATGAAATGGGTTATCGGAAACGTAAATAAAACAGTATTTTATTACTTAAGTAAATGTTATTAGAAGATTTTTTTGTTGCGATTATTTATTCCGCTAACGAACTCGACCTTCCATTTTAAGAGAAAAAGGCTGTGCCAAATTTCAAGTCTGTAGCCTAATTCCTCCTCAAGTTATCGTGTCCACGGACAGACGGACATGCAAAAATACAGTCGATTCATCATTCTACAAATGCTGGTATAATTCTTTTTTTTTTGTCCGGCTATTAATTCTATGCGTTACAAATTATATAATTTTTATGGTTTCACAATATGCGCTCTAAAAGACTTCACGCGCGTCGTCAAGAGTTGACGTAACATTTTTCGTTTTTTATACAATTTGTTCAAAAATACTTCATGTGGGACGGCTAGGAGTTTCAGACAAATATTATAAGAATTATAGAAGTAATGAGCAAAAAAAGTTCAATTGGCCACCATTGTGGCATGTTGTCAGTTTCAGTGTTAAAACATAACATTCACAAAAAACGATTTCGTTCGTATGGGGGGTACCCCCCCTAATGGTCCATTTTTGCCCATTAACGAACTTAGCCTCGCATTTTACGAAAAATGGATCTGTGCAAACTTTCAAGTCTCTAGCTCAATCCGTGCGCCCGCAATCCGCGTCACAGACAGACAGACGGACAGACAGACGGACAGACAGACAGACAGACAGACAGACAGACGGACAGGCGGACGGACATGCTAAATTCAACTTTTTTCATCATTCTAAACACACTGGTGTAATTCATTTTTTTGTGCGATGACGGGATCTTGGCATTACAAACGGTAAGGCAAAGTTAATATACCCTTTGGTTTCACCCTACGGGTATAAAAAGTGTGAATTCTGGATTTTTGCGAATTGAAAAAACTTGAACCCTGCATTAACGTTTCCATATTTTGATAATTACAAAAATTAATTTAATTTACTGTAACATTTCAATTCTCAATTTTTAAATAAAAATCGCAAACGTTAGCACGTCCACAACAAGTTTAAATTTTTTGATCCCCGAAAATTCTCAGGTAAATTTTAAAATTTGAAAAAAATAAAAATAGAATCCTCGTATCCCATTTTTTCAGAATGGTACAAGATACTCCCTCTCCAGACGGCACTCCTATATCATCAAGTGGGGACAATTCAAATCCATCTTAGCTCATTTTGTGGGATCAAACAATATATGAAGCACTTCCGCTCTTCGGGATAACTGAAGGTTTTTTCTAATACTCCTTGCTTGTTTTTGTGCTACAGCTCAGAATAAGATTCGTCAGGCGTATGAAAGGAATTAAAAGTACTGCCACTCTAAGTGCGTCACTCTACGTAGAAGATGTTGAGTCCTTATCTAAGGGACGTGAGGCGATGGGTTTTATTGTGTTGCGAACGAAACCCTCCCATGGCATAATCTCAAGTGGAAATTGCTCTTCCCACAGTATTTATTAATGCTGTTAAAAATACCATTTAAGGTTGAAGAAAAAAAGTTGAGCAAGTTTACCAAGAATTGTTTACGTACTTGCATATATCAGGTATTTGAAGAGATAAAATTTTTCTTATATTTTAAACAGGAATAATTTGTATAAAAATCCAGCTGATAATATTCAAACAAGATTTTTCTTGCTTTTAATTCGATCCTTTCAATAAAATATCACATCCATTACGTAGAAACGGGAAAGGGGTTTGACAGCAATGTGACCGGGGTAAAAAAAGATAAGAACAGTTACTACTAAGAAAAATCCTTTCGAAAGTTATGGTGTTCATGGACGGACAAACAGACAGACAGACAGACAGGCGGACGGATATGCGGAAATCAAAATCTTTTGTCATCCCTATAACACTCTGGTGTTGCTAATTTTTGTTGTGTCCAATGATTGGTTCGACGGGTTAGAAATGGTATACTAAATCTAATATACTCCTATATGATATATCTATATATATAAAAATGGATGTATGTAACACATGGATCAATAAGTCCCGAGACTAACAATGAAAACAACATTTTTTTTGCCAAATTTTTTTTTTTTCATCAATATAATCACCTTTTAGGGTGATACAATCGTTCCAACGCTTTTCCAATTTTTCAATACCATGTTTATAAAAAAAATTATCTTTCGCTTCAAAATAAGCTTCAGTTTCAGCGATGACCTCCTCATTTGAGCCAAATCTTTTTCCCTGGAGCATTTTTTTAAGATCAGCAAAGAGCCAGTAGTCACTGGGGGCTAAATCTGGCGAGTATGGGGGGTGGGGAAGCAGATGAAAGCCCAATTCGTTCAATTTTGCCATTGTTTTCATCGACTTGTGGCAGGGTGCATTGTCTTGGTGAAAAAGGATTTTTTTTCTCTGCATGTGCGGTCGTTTTTTTGCGATTTCCTCCTTCAAACGCACCAGCAAGTCAATATAATAATCACTGTTGATCGATTTACCTTTTTCGAGGTAGTCAATGAAAATCACGCCATGCGTATCCCAAAAAACTGACGCCATGACTTTGCCAGCTGACTGCTGCGTTTTCGGACGCTTCGGACGGCTTTCGCCAGCTGTGCGCCACTCAGATGACTGCCGCTTCGACTCTGGAGTGTAGTGATGTATCCATGGTTCGTCCATGGACACGTAACGACGCAAGAAATCTTTTTTATTGCGAGTAAATAGCGATAAACAGCTTTCTGAATCATCGACTCGTTGCTGTTTTTGTTCCATCGAAAGCAATCGCGGCACCCACTTGGAAAAAACCTTTTTCATGCTCAATTTTTCATGAAGGATAGTAAATGCATTTCCATATGATATCTGTGTTATCTCAGCAATCTCACGGAGCTTCACTTTACGATCTTTCATTATAATTTTTGTCACTTCACTCACATTTTCCGGTGTAACGGCTTCCACAGGTCTACCCGAGCGTTCCGCGTCATTTGTGTCGGTACGACCACGTTTAAACTCGGCAAACCACCGACAAATCGTTGCTTTTGATGGACAAGAGTCCGGGTAACATTTTTCAATCCATTGTTTCGCTTGCACGGTGTTTTTATCCATTAAAAAACAATGTTTTATCAGAACACGAAACTCGGTTTTTTCCATTTTTTAAACAAACTACAAAACGACTTTACTCCAACCTCGATAACTCAGCTGTTTCTGGTCCGATCGACTTAAAATTTTGACACGTTTCAAGCAAAGGTTAGTACTCTAGAAAGACGTGGTTACTGGTTTACTACGAGCGTCATCTCTGGGTTAGTCTCGGGACTTATTGATCCATGTGTTATGTATGTATGTATGTATGTGGCTTATAGACTTCTAAGCCGCTGAACCGATTTTGACCAAATTTTCAGGAAAACTTTAGATTAGCACAGAGGGTGTTTCTGTGAAGTTTGGTGCACCTACCCCTTAAGCTTCCCCCCTCTCCCATACAATCCAAAAAGTTATTTGCAAATTTCTCGAAAACGGTTCACTTTATTGCAAAACTCCTAGAACAAACAGTGTTTAGAATCCAATTCTACATAAATACTCAATACATGAAAATTCAATTGGAACACCTTTTGAAATTCTTATTGCAAAATTTCACTCTAATAAAAAATGTTGTATGTTTGTTTCTTTATGACTTTACCTCCTACAACGTTATTATATTGGGTAACCTTCTACTCCAAATGAAAATTCAATTGGAACACCTTTTGAAATTCTTATTGCAAAATTTCACTCTAATAAAAAATGTTGTATGTTTGTTTCTTTATGACTTTACCTCCTACAACGTTATTATATTGGGTAACCTGCTACTCCAAAAACTCATTAAAAAAAGGAATCTATATATATAGTAATCGATGGGGAAAGGAAGAAGCGAATCTATATGACATGTTGCCATCAATACTTCGCTGTTCGTCGTTTGAATGTATTTACACTTGCCATGTGTTGCCACTGTTTTGTGTTGCCACTGACGTTTTGCATTGCTATTAATAAATTTGAATTCCGAAACGTTAAAGAATTAAAGTTTTCTGAGTATTTAAATACAGTATTTTGGGGAAAAAAGCAGTAATGCAGTATTGGAGTCTGAAAAACAATATAATACTGCGAAAAACAGTATAGATACCATCGTTATGTATAGCCCTCACCTGCTATCTTCTGCAATTCTAAAGGGATTTGGTGCTTCAATGTATGACATGAATTAAAAAGAATGACATTTCCCACAATATTGTCTTTCGCCGTGTGGATAACCACCTTTTACCGTTATTGAATATATTGTAAGTAAACAGTAGTAAACAGTACGATTGTAATACACCGTTGGGTCCAGGGCCGTACCGACTGGGGGGGGGGGGGGGGATGGGGGGGGAGGCTCCCCCCCCAATAAGTCTTCAGTTGGGAATTTGACCTTTAGAAGTTGGGAAATCTCACTTCTTAACACTAGGTTGCCCAAGGAAGTCAAGCAGTCAAGATGACTTGCTTGAACAATCTAGTGTTAAAGATGTGAGATTTCCCAAGTTGGGAAATCTCTTTAGTTGATTTTCCAAAATCCCAACTTGTCTTTTTCTACCTCATATTTTCTATTAGTGAACATACGCCTGTTTTATGACTTGTTTCTTTTTTACACATACCATTCTGCTTTGGCAACAGCGTCACAGCGAGTTGGGAGAGAATGAATAAAAGGCTTTGAAAGAGTAGACACTCGACCGTGGGAGGAGTATAATGTTCTCATCAGTTTATGGCACAGAACTATATAACATAGAACAACTGTCACCATACAAAGCTCTGCTGAAAAATTGTCCCTCTTTATCATAGTTAAACGCATCCACTGAACTGTATAATCTCGCGAAATTCAAATTTCGTCTGCCGCGAAAATCAAATTTCACAAGTTTGAGACTAACTTTAGGTGCCAACACCATTCCGAAAGTCTATTTTCCTTTGACAGCTCACAGTTTAAACGAGAGGAGTATATTTGTTTTCATACGGTTATCTCGCTCTTACTTGACTCGTTTTGATTCACTGAACTGTATTGAAATGGGACCATTTGAGACAGCAAATCGAGCGATCTAGTATATTCGTGCTGAAACGGTGAGTTTTGAAAATATCGGCCCGATTCCAGAATCCGTCGTAGCTTTATTACGAAGAACTAACTACGTTACGAATACGAAGAAATCAGAAGAAATCACAAATAACGGATACTTAGGAATACTCACATTGCTCTTTTTTCTAAAATATTTCCTCTTAATGTGTTAAAAGTTACACTAATACTAAATAAACAAATAAAAATGTTAAAATTGCTTTTTGTTGTACAATTCAGGCCATATATTGAGCTAAAATCATAAGAAAATGAAGTTACGAAGCAAAAATTTTTCGTAGGTTTAGCTGTCAAAAGATCGATTGCGTCGGATTCTATGATACCAGATATTCCGATTCGTAATGTTTTCGAAATTAATTTAATTCCTTCGGATCGTGGAATACCATCTTCACGAATTCTCCGAAAATCGTAGCTACGACGGATCCTGGAATAGGGCCGTATATGTGTAATTGTTTTACCATCGGTGTTCGGATTTTTTAAACAAATGAATAGCTACGAATGAGCGCAAATTCAGCCAGCTAAAACTGGTGAAAAGCGTTCTAAGGGTGACTATGGGAGACGAAAGACTGAGTTCTTTAATGATACTACACAGCGAAAAAGACCTAACTGATACAATTGACCTTACGAAATTTGTTTCGGCATGGGCAAAGTTAAAGGAAAGACGAATCCATGTACTATAAATTAGATATGTACAGACTCTAGTTGAAGTCATCTTCAACGGTTATCTTTTCTCTCAAGGGTCGCATAAGATTATTAGTGTTTACCCTTTATTTAATTGTATGTGAAAAATAAAAAAAAATTACAATATGTTAACATAACCATTATTCTTTATTATAATTTCTGGTCAGAGATTCTGGGCAAGGAAAAGGAATTTTTATTAGGTACATCCTAGTTAGGAAAAATCAGATGTTCGAGTTGGGAAAATTGAGATGTCTCCCCCCCCAATCCAGAGCCTTCGATACGGCCCTGGTTGGGTCACAAAGAAAAATGTCTCTAAAAAAATTTCCCTTTTTTGGGTTAACTATATGCATTTGACTCGAGGCCGAAGGCCGAGTAAAGAAGAAGGCGAGAGCTGAAATATATTTAAATAATTTTACGTAACATCTCCATACATCAAATTCCAACAATTCAAGTGCGAGGGGCGAGGCCGAAGGCCGAAGGCCGACCTGTGGAAGGGGGATGAACCGCGAAGCGGTTCGGGGCGCAGCCCCTAGTCTTGTATACAGTATAAAAAGAGGATTTACAAAAAAAGAGTGTTGCTAGTAAAATGTGTTTAGAATATGATTTTATATTACTTATTTAGACATAAAAATACAGTTGGCCAACTCCTTCAATCCTCTCCGACTGAAACTGAACACTTTTTTTTCTATTTTCTCGAAAACGCTGTACTTTTTCTAAGTCGGAAAAGCATTTTTCGAGGCTTTTTCTGAGTAGAAAATATGTTTTTAGAATTTTCCGAGGTTATATCTAAGCAGGAGAAATATTTTTGAAACTTTTTTTTTAGCCAGAAAATGTTTTTTTCGAATTTTTAGTGGCAAGTTCTAAGCAGGAAAAACATTTTCGAGACCTTTTCTAAGCGGAAAATATTATTCTCGAACTTTTAGATGATTTTTGGGAGCAAGAAAAATGTTGCCGAGGGCCTTTCTAAGCTGGAATTTTTTTCGAATTTTTGGAGGCTGTTTTTAAGAAGGAAAAATATTTCCGACCTCTTTTCTAAGCTGGAATTTTTTTTTGAATTTTTGGAGTCTGTTTCCAAGAAGGAAAAATATTTCCCACCCCTTTACTGAGCAGGAAAAATTTTTTTCCAAGGTTTTATAAAAAGTTGGATAAATATTTTCGAGACTTTGTCTCAACAAGATTTTTTTTTTCAAATTTTTAAGGGATTTTAAGCATGAAAAATATTTCTGAGAAAACATTTTTGTTAACCTCATCAGTTGAACCTGTCCTTCCCCGCTTTCCAAATGGAATACTTTTTTAATTTGTTTAAAATATGATTTTACATAACCTTTTTATACAACATAATCGAAACAGACCATGCCTCCCTCCATACAAATGGATTTTTTTAAATTAAAAATGTTGTCTGTCCTTATATTTGACGATTGGCCCGTGGGAATTGTAGCTTTTCTTATGTTTTTAAATGTGTAAAAATATTTTTTTCATTTACTCACATTGAAAGTTTTTTTTATGTATAAAAAAATCAAATTCTTACATTAGGGGTATTAACACTTGCTGTTATCGTATTAAAATTATACAAAATAAAATTAATTGTTAAAGTTTTTCCCCGAACCGTGAACGCACTTTTCCGCGGTTTTGGTAAATTCGAAAATACACACAATTTCTCTCACATTTTTTTCACTTTTTCTTTTTTTTCTTTTCAGAAGTCAATCCAATCACTGAAAAATATCATTAAATAGCTAAAAACACTAAGCACAAAGGATTTTAATTACTAAAACACTATTTATATTCAATTTTCGTACAAATAAACGATTAACTGAGCCTGTCGAAAATGAGCATATTGCTAAGCTCACTAGGTGCATTTTTGCTTATTTTAAATATTTGCTTAATTTTAATATTTTACACCAAGCGGTAAATACCATAATAAATGGTGGTAAAGGAGCTAAAATTTTTGTTGTTTACAAAACTTTAACAAATAATACTATTTTACGATGATAACAGCTATTTTTATAGCGAATGTGAATACCCCCTATTATTTTACTAATTGAGCTGCTCACTGCACACATCGATTAACTCCACTTTTGAAAAACCTTAAAATTAAGTGTAAAGCACTTCGTATAGTCATAACTTTTTATATTTATAATAATTTTGCTGAATAATAAGGATTCCTGAATAATAACCGACAACATTTTTATATTATAAAGTGAATTTTAGAAAACAATGCACATTATTTCATCGCATTTCTCAACTTTTTGTTTTATGGCAGTTAGTCGGAGTGTGCAGTGAGCGGCTCAATTGTAAGCTGATTGATTTTTGTTCTAGTAAAATGTGAGCTCTTTACAATTTTGATGTTCAGATTTTCCAAAAATTTATTTCATTTAAAATGTTTTTCTGCTGGTATTTCCAAATAAAAGCTTATTCTTTGTCAGAAAAAGGCAGCCAGCTAAGGATTTACGCAAAACAAAACCTAATACAAAATTTAAACAAATCCACTCAAGATTATTGAAATTTTCTTATGAAATGCGTTAAAAGTCAAAAGAATGTAAACGTGAGTTACGTGTTCGACAAATGTGTTGCGATTGTTAAAATCCCACCTAATTAAATTCTTGAATAAAAGAAATTTTCTCTTCATTTGAAGTCAATCTAAATTGCTGAAATCAAAGAAAAGTGGAAAAGCTATAAATGAAAAGCATAATCTGAGATAAAAATCATTTATTAATATAAGGGTGCCTTACACGCGCTAATCATCGGTGACTCACGGATGAAACAGAAATAAAATCCCACCTCTATAGGGAATACCATGGCTAAGGACAAAATTCCCTACGTCTTTGTTAAACGTAATCACAAAAGTTCTTAACCTGTACGAATGCCACGGAAAAAAAACAATACGACTGAAAGTGAAAGTACAAACAACAACAACCATCGTCATCCTCATAATAATCATCACAACGCAATAATAATAAATAGCGAATGAAAAAGTGAAAAATCCGAAAATAATCAAAGATTAACATTGAGTGGGGAATCCTTTGATCTTTCATTGCTTACATACGAAATCCCTGCAGATCGGCGTACAGGATCAAAAGGACCGCTCACGCCTTATCCGACAGCAAAGACGAACAGGCGGAAGATGTGGAAGTGGGCCCCGATGTGAAACTGGGCTGGGGGCGAATTCCATAATTGTTAACAGGTTATTACCAGAAATGATAAAATACTTTGGCTTCGTAAATATTAATTTTTCGCAAGCGGTATATGGAAACCAGGATCAGGATTTGGCATAGGCGAATGTTTGCCACTCCCCGTTCATCCAGGCTCTTTTATGTAGAGATTGAGTAGAGTACCTACAATTCCTGTTAAATATCCTTCAGCATAAGAAGTTCTCTGTGCATTATGCTAACGGTTCAATGCTTAATGTTGGTTCGCACAACAAACAGAAAAAAATCCTGAAGGAATCATGGTAAACAGAGCACCAAAGTATGACAAACGAACGAGGTTTTCATGCGAATGTGACGAATATTCCTGCTTGTTGGCTGGGAGGAAAATCTCACCATGTGTGCAAAACAATAAAACACCCCGTTAAGCGTTTAATCTCCCCGTTTGGTATTTTCTTTGTTAGATATTCGTGTTTTTCCACCTTCGTATTGGCGTTGTTTTTCACAGAGCACTAGAACAACTATCTGATATTACTTAGGGGCATGTAGGACGCAGAAAAAGTGCTTTTCTGGATATCAAATCTTTTAAGTTTAAAGTTAATAGACTAATGGCGGGTTTCACGAAACTGTTAACGACTGTGCGAAACGGTCTAATTGCATGCTAATTCTAGTACGTTTTCATTTAGCAAACTTTCAAGCTTGCTAATTATTCTTCTCTCTCTACTCTCTCTCTAATCTCTAATAATTAAATAAAAATAAATAAACTATTCAGATTCGAATGCAAGATAAATAATTATTCAGTCTTGTTTACATGTCGAATATCAAAAATTTAGCACGAAATTCCAGTCATCGGTTTACACAACAATGACAGCGAACTCAAAACTGTATATACGAATATGCACATTTAAGCCAAATTTTTGTCTTCGATTACAATTCGCATGTGATTTGCGAACTCGTTGTCTATATAGTTTGAACTATCACACTCTAACACTTGTGTCGCAGAAATTTTTTAAATTACACGACATTTTATTACTCGAGCTGTTTGATATCTTGAATATTTTGAAACCCATTTAACTTCCCTATCTCATATATTCAATAACTCGAATTTTTGTTTGTCTCCTTTAGATTGGACTGAATCCAATAAAAACAAATTGCCAATCATATTCGGATAGGACTTGGTGCTATAATTATTGGAACCAATCCTATCTCAAATGAGAATATCTCGTATATATAGGGGAGAGTCTAAAAATCAGTGGAGATGTTACAACCTTTTATAGAATTCATTCCTTCCATCTAACGATTGAGTCCTTTACAAAATGTTGCCCAATATTTTGCCGTAACCAGTCTAGCATATACAGTAATCTCTCCCCTATAACACGTTGGAGCCTATGCCATAATTTTGGGAATGATTAAACAAAAAAAAAGAATACGGAGATTTTTTTTGTTGGAATGTTTTTAGGACACATTTGGGAACTGTCACCATTTTTTTTATAGGAATGACTCCCATATTTGGCCACTATGCAATTTTTCGTCATAGATATGGGAATGGAGTATGAAATTTTTGTGGAACGGTTATATGTTTTTCCCGTGTAGGAATATCTAAGGCAACATAATTGGTGACAAATTTTCTCACTTACTTTTGTTGATACAGAAGAGTTAAAATCTTTTTATCCGGTTTATAGTGTGTTTAAATAATTCTACCAGGCAATAATATAAAAATTTGTTATAACCATTTGCCCCATCGAAACTTTTTGCAACTTATATTTTTGAATTTTTCGACCTCTAGGATTTTAGCAAATTCACTTTTGCATGAATCATGTTCAAGGACCTCAAATTGTCCCATTATTTATACATTCTTGTACCATATGTGATGCATAGAACGTTATCGAGCAACCAAAAATCTAATATTTAGTGATGCCACAACTCACTATTTTTATAAAAGTGCTAGCCGGGTATGCAGTCTTTGCCGCGTTAAAGTTTTTTGCAAAAGTTTTTTTACACCCAAAAACAAACAAATAACTTAAAAACTTTTGAAAAAAAAAATCGTTGTGCCTTCAGGATCTAATACTAGATTAGTAATCATTAATCAACTTCTCTGAAAACCTCCTAAAGCCAATTTTTCCGGGAAAAAATGGAAAAAGGATATTTGTGTTATCTTTATAGGACCTTCCGTGTAGAATCATGAAATTCCAACAACAGATTCGTGTTCAGCGGCCCGAAAACCTTCTAATTCCAGTTTTTCCGAGAAAAAAATCGGAAAAAGGATATTTGCGTTATCCTTACAAGACCCGTTCCGAATTTAAAAATTCTAACACCAGACCCGGAAAACTCCCGAGTGACATTTCTCAGACTCCTGACAGGCAGGATTCATGGCAAAAATTAATGTTTTATAACACCGACCCTTTACCCACCTCTCGTTTACCCTCTTACCGATGGAATTTTAAAAAGCCAATTTGTAGCGTACACCTACGATGTAAGACGATGTGCAAAATTTCATGGCAATCGGTTTGGTGGTTCGGGAAATACTGTGATGGGTCGGGAAATAAGTGAGTTAGTAAGTGAGTTAGTAAGTGAGTTAGTATTTGGCTTTTATATACATACACAGTAAAAAATCCGTGCAAAATTATCCGATTTTTTTTACCATATCCAAGTGGATTATTACACAGAAATGGGGTTTTTTACACGAATTTCTGAAAAAAGTATGTATTAATACATTTTTTGGGTAAATTTACAAAGCCCTATCACTTTTCCATGCTTTTACACAATTTATCGATGCAAAAATCAATTCTCGAAAAGTAAATTTTACCCAACTTTGGTAACTTTACCCACAAGTAGGGAAAATTGCACATTTTCTATTATAAACGTACTTTGAGTTGTGTACATTTACTTGATGTACTGAGGCAGACATAACTGTAAATTTTGAAGAACCGATTTTTTGGGTAAAAATACATTTGCGAGTGGTACTAATACAATCTTTTTTGATGTGTTTTTACTCTCATTTTGTTAAAATTCCACATCGCAAATGCAGTTGTGCACAAGTTATTTTTGTATTTTCCACAGAGTAGGCATGAAGTGGAGCACATGTTTTGCTTTGTCATTCCATCGAGAAGTTTCATGGAGTTTGGGCAAGGTTCGAGCATTTTTACACATTCATTGGGCACTTCTCCATCGAATATGGAACTTCGCAACGATTATCGTTGGCACAAAAGTTGCCAACGATTATCATTGTAAATTTTTTTACTGTGTACAGTAGAGACTCGGAAATTAAAACACTCGATAATTCGAATATATTGGTCTCTGTAATTCGAACTTTTCTTGCCGAGCATGGAAATGGCTTGCATACACTGACTAAGACATTTAGTAGCAAAATTTGCGTGATGGTATGTAATGTCATAACTGTACAGGTTTTAATTTTAAAGCCAAAATGTCAAGTCTCTTTAAAAAGTATTGAATGTTGTCACATAGGTATATATACGTTTTGAATGTAGGAACATTGTCACTTAATTTTAACTTGAAAGCATATTTTTTTTGCTATTAAGACTGCTTTATTAAACAAAATGTCCACCATAAAAAAGTATGTAGTAATTCGAAAATTTCCGTGGTTCGAATTAGGTCTGGTTTCTATCGATTCGAATTACCGAATCCCTACTGTATATAGATTGGACCTCATACATTCTTGAAATTAGTTAGTATCGTTAGCATGAAATTGTTAACATTACTATTTTGATAATTTTCGGGTCACAGGCCATATTGGAATGTTTTTGTTTCTATTGAGACAATTTCTATTCAAGTACCAGACTCCTAGTGGCCACAATTGAATAATACAATAAAATTAAATTCAAATGGAAAAAATTACGAACTTGAAGAATTTTTGATAGGAAATCTCGAGAATATCATCTTATGTTCAACTTAAATTAATGGCCGTTAGCACTAAGGCACTTGGCACACCGAATGCGAATTCGCACCGCATAGCGAAAAAGTTCAAACTTATCAAGCGATCTTATATTGTATGTAATCTACATGAGTTCTAACTTTGCAGAGACTGCAATTTTGGGGAGACCGCATTGTTATGTAATACAAAATTAGAGCTCATGTAGATGACATATGACATAAGATCGCGTGGTAAAATTGAATTTTTTGGCAATGCGGTGCGAATTCGCATTCGGTGTGCCAAGTGCCTAATATCTATTTAAAAAAAAAAATAAGTTGTTTGGTGCAACCGGTCATAAGTCCCAGAATTTATTATGCATAACTAGGCTAAGCAAAATTTAATTTTTAAAGTATAATACGCCTATATTTCCCCCAGCATGGTTTTCACTATAAAAAAATTCACTATAACGCTCTCGGAATACTCAATTTTATCAAGTGAAAAATGTTTAATAAACAAATTTAGTCCCCGATATCGTTACGAATAGTTTAACTATTTCATTGAAAGAGTGTTAGTCAAATATCCTTTTCGATTAGTGTTCCACTTTGCATCTTCCTTGTGTGTTAAATTAAATAAAACGACCAAACATATCAAACATACGCGAATATTACAATGTCCAAAACAAAATTCGGGTTGCCTCTTGATCCGGTATTAAAATAGATCGAACAGTGCACAGTGAATTCCATAAGGAGGTGGTAGAAACATTAGATTAAAATCCCCTGTGGTGAACGTAATAAAAGAATCCGGAATGAGTTTTTCGGTCTTCATATAGCTTACCGCCTGTTCCTGATTTAAGTCGAGCGCAAAAACCAAGAGTTTATTAGAATCCACTCAGCCCATCCAGTAATCTGGCCAACTGGTTTCAAATAATGACGAGAATCCTACAGGATACCATACGAGTATAAACACTAGGCTTCAACTATGATGAAATTTCCCTTTGCAACAGGACCAATTTTCGATGAGACGTAATCGCATACGGTTACTTACTCTACTTGTGCACAATTTTGTTCTTCTTCTTCATCTGGATACTGCCATCTATTCCAGACACTCGAGCAGGATGGATACCACCTGCTGTTATATTGTTCTTACAGTTGGTAATCGTCATTGCAAATGGGAGTCCTGGAGAAGTACGTCCCGTCCACCCTTCAATCACAAACATAGATATCGACATAGTTTAGTGACATGAAGGTATTTCGATTATTAAATGTTGAAATGATCTCTTGCTTCAATTGTCACATCAAATTGTGAGAACCTGAAGAGTTTTCAATGCTATTCGGAAACAAGTCATCAGAGCAAATTTGTTGGGGACTCCAACAACAGCGAATATCATTAATTGGCAACAGGTAAGAAGGGCATTTGGATTTATCATCCATGCATTTGAAGTCTTACTGAAAAAAAAATCATAAAATAATTCAAAATATTAGCAATCAAGGCTCAACCTTCTTGCCCCTTTCCATTACCTCATGTTTTTCTAATGAATTCAGCGTTGAGATAGAAATATTAAAATCTGCCAGCAATTTTTATAATTTTGATTGATGACTAAGTTCATCGGTTGATGGATATGTCGGCATTAATTTCTGCCATTTAATAGATTCGGTCCCCTGCGTTTAAGGATGCTTTTTTGTAATATAAAGAAGATTGAAAGGGCGAATATAAAACATTAGAATAATCATGAGTTCCTTGAAAGTCTGAATTGAAAAATATTGAGATCGTCAATTCTATGAGAATTTAAAATTAGGTACTATTTGATATACATTTTATGTCAAAAATAAAAATAATAAAATTACTAGTAATAAAAATTTAAAAAAACACGAACTAAACCTTTTCCTCCTAACCGGCCAAACAACTCGGATAATATGAGGCGTTAAAAGCTAGAGTGGACCAACCCACATGTCGAAATCGTGAATTTTTTTGTGTTTGAATCACTATTGCGAGTGAGTTTTTAGATAAAAATGTTTGGATGCACAAAAGAACATTTCAACATTGAGTAATAAAGTCCACAGAAATTTTTTTTTCCAAAAATTTATAGTCAATAATAGGGTAAGTCACGTATAGATGCCCCACTAGGATAGATGCCTCACTGTTAAAAACTCGTACTTAACGAAACAAAACGGAACATGTCATATCCTACATATCAAGTGTTTGCTCAATGAAACTTCAGTGCGTTGTTAAAATTCGCGAGAGTCGGGCGTGTTGCGGGATAATTGGCCATTTTTGTTTTCGAACAAGGGAAAACTCCAAAAACTTATTTTGAGCCGCACAAAAACTCTTGGAACTTTTGCTTAAGGAAGTATGTATATATTTTTTTATTTTTTATGTGTCAAATGGAGTGTTTAGTGTTTGTGAAAAAAAAAAATTTTTTTCTTTTTATCCACACTTAATTTATTAAATAATTGGGGCATCTATCCGGTATGAAAAGGATAGACGCCTTCTTTTTTAAAGGGATAGTTGACCTTAGGGGCAAATTAACTCTAGGTAATAATATATACCTATTTGCTTTCCCACATTCATTGAAAATACTTATTTATTATAGGTAAACATCCCATCCTTGGATTTGAAAATGAAAAACGGCTCGTGCGTCATATTCAGAAATTAGAGGCCGTTGGATTTCCTCCCGAAAGACACTGAATTTTGTTATTTTTTTCTTTATTATTTAATTAAATTTTTTTATATTGCAGTATGTGTATATTGGATAGACATATATGTATGTAAATGAATTAAAATATACAATAAAATTTTGTTATAACTTAATAAAACGTTTTTTTTCCTCAAAGGCATCTAACCCACATGCACATTTGTCATGTTGGGCGTCCACCCCATAGGTTGGGCATCTATCCCAAAAAGTAGAGACTAACAAAAACAGTTTTATCACAGTAAAAGAAAAACATAATGTAAGTTTTTTTCGGCTGAAATTGTAGATAAGTGTACAGACTAATATTTAAAAATAAAAAAAAAATCGAAAATGTCTTTCTTCATTGTGAAATATAGCAAAGTCAAAATGTGGGGCATCTATACGTGAGTTACCCTAGTACAAAAGTGGAAAAGCTTCAAAAACTCGATTATGTGGGTTGGTCCACTCTAGATTTTAACGCCTCATATATTCGTATAAACTGTGAAAATAAAAAAAAACATTGAAAAATCTAATTTAAAAAAAAACCCGAAATTTCCGGTTGGAATTCGAACATGAGTCCTGAAAGTCAACAGCTTTTTCAACCACACTGTCGGTGGACTTGCGAAAACGCTGTTAACAGTATGCACAAAACGTTTCTGAATACCGGAAACATGTTATAATACACTCGAGTCTGGATAAGTGAGATCTCAAGGAACCGTCTACTCATAGAGGTCTCCCCTTACCCAGGTCCCACTTATCCAAGTTCGACTGTACTCGGAAAGAAAGAAATTTTTGTTGCAGTCATCTTATTATTACAGTAAAACGTGTATAAGCCGGATTCGCACCGGATCAAGAAATTTAACTCGTTTAGACAGTTTTCCGGTTTAAGCCCAATTCAGTGTCAAATCAAGAAGTTCAGAAAATTTTGTATTCTTCAAATTTTGTTATATATTTTTTTTTCTAATAACGCATCGGTTTCGAGAAATTAAAAAAACGATATTTTTTTCAAAAAAAATGTTTTGAGAGGTACCCGTTATAGCTACCATTACCTTTCCAGAAGTGGAGAGAAAACTACGATTTTTGTAAAGCTTTTTTTAGTCGCTAGGTACATGCGTTCTCGCGTTATTTAAGATACATAAAACGAACAAACCGACATACCGACAGACTTATGCACGGACATCCTCTTAATTTTGCCTGAAACAGATTTCGTACTGATCAGAAAGATTCTATCTGCCCAGGTTCTCGTGTCGGTCTCCATCATCAATACAATAATTTCCCTCTTTAGCAGAGGAAAGTAAAAATCCTGCAATTTTTCTTTATTTCAGTTCTCATAAATTTCTCTTATTTTCATATCCTGCAACAAAATGTCTCGTGGAAACAGCGTTTTCCAAGAAATTTCTAATTTATTGGACGAAAATATCAGAAAAAATTTGTCTGTAGTGTTATTTTAATCGAGACGAAATCTTACCGTCAAAAAATTTTTGCTAAATATTTCGAATTGAGGAGGAAATCTTCACTGAAAAATACATCATTTCCTACCATCCGCCGTTTGCCAAATACAATTTTTTTCGGAAACTTGAATTTAAAAAAAATAATCCATATTTTTGTTTTCATTACATTGATATTCAATACTTCACTTGCACCTTCGGCTTCGGCCAAACCTTCGGCTTTATTTTGGCCGAAGGGGGCCGAAGCCGATTAATCGGTCGGACTCTACATATTTCCATTTTCAAGTGAGTTGCCATTTTACAATGTCGACATAAGAAATTAATTCTTGCCCCGCAATTTCACAAAAGAAGGCGCCCTGAAGCCTCAGACTTTATTCGAGCGTGATGTGACGCATTGCAACGCACAAATCTTGAATCGGAATTATCTTTTTCCCTCGAATGCTTACATGGATTACCGACCGAACAGAGATGAACAAATAAAGACGTAAACAGACAGCGAACAAGAAAAATCATATGGCGATAATTTAATGGAAACTTTTTGTAGAGTACTATTTTATAATCAGGGTATTCACAGTCCTCTTTTAAATTGCGGGTAAATTTACCGCTCGGTAATTCAGTAAAATTTAACAGATTTTTACCGAGACGGTAACTTGGTTCATGTAAAAATGAATTACCGGATTCGGTAATTGTATACATGCCTTGAGTCGTGTTTTCCGGCCCGGTTATTCGGTATCAAGAATCAACCGCGAGTGGCGCTAGTAATGTTTTTAGTTGTCAAATTTTCTCGCTGGTTTTTTGTTAATCTCATCGGACTGATGCAAATTTTTTCAATTTTGATAGCCATTGCCACAATAGAAATTCAAAAGAATACATCAAACCTGGATTTAAAGGTATGTCTGACAATCAAATTCGCAGTTCATGATTTGGTTACGTATCCCATAAAAGCGTTGTTCTCAAATCTGTGCTGTGGGATGTTCACAGCAGAATATTTTCAGTCTTTTAATATTACCGAAAACACCGAATACCGAAAATTAAAAGAGGATTGTGAATACCCTGAATGATTATTCGGAACTAAAAATTTTCCATAGAATTGATTCTAAAAAGCTTCGTATTTAAATAGATCAGCAAATCATTTCGTTTTAACGAAAAATTTGTTTGATTTTATTTTGCTGGTCAAACTTTTTTTTTCTTTTGCATTTGATGCCAAAAAATTATGCTGTTTCAAAAATGTCTCCCATTATTTATTCAATTTCCTTCAGTTATTGAAAAAAGAAGTATAATTCCGAAGTAAAATGGTTGAAGACATTAACTTTTTTTTCTTCTGTTTAAAAATCGGAGGCTTTAACGCGAGTCTAGTGACAACAGTGTCGACCCTTTCTTCATTACATGCTTCTTCAAAGCGAAAGTGGCATTCATGCTCCACAGCTAATCACTGTATCGACCCGACAACCGCCGAATGCCTCTTTATCGCTGCAGAATTTTCATACAGAAAAATATGATTTCAAGACAGCAAAGTATCTGGACTTGACCTTCTTACAAATTATAGAATTTTTTGACTATAAAATCGATAAAAAATATGAGAACGTATTTCGTTGCCCTATTAGGTTTATTGCATAAAAGTTATGGTGGTCTCATGTTTTTAACCTTAGAATCAATGGCGGGATCTCATCAGAGTGACGCCATGATATCTGTCATTGACCTTATTGGAGGTGTTTTTTGAAAGCATTCAATTGTCTTGGAGTGTCCTTTAAAGATGTTTTTGCCTGACCAATGTTAAAAAACACGATTTGCACCCCATATATTATCATATTCTGCCGGAACTATTAGTAAAAAACAACAAACGCAATCAAGAACTGTAAAAGAAGAGACAAATATCGAGTAAACTAGGTTTGGGCATGATGGATGCTTCTGATTTAAGGGTTGAGTGAATTGCATGGAAAATGAGCCCAAATATTATTGTTCTTTGATGATTTGTGACCTGCAACTCCCCGGGTTCCATCTTGCGTAAAAAAATGACGAAACTTTACCACAGTACAGTCGTCATCAACATCCACGCTTTGCCATCGTTATTATCATCATCCACCATTGAGTGCAGACAAAGACACCATTGAGCAGGAAGCTGAAGTGAAACGAAGGAGCAAAGGGACCTCAGTGGAACAAAAGTCCTCTTAATTAAATCCACTGAGGATTGTTCTGATTGCACTCGAGGGGTTGATCTTATGACGTTTTCTTCTACTTCCTTTAAATTCCACACCTTTTCACTTGCCATTTGCCGACTGTCAGCAATCTCTTCACTCCTTCATTCCTTCACCCAGAGAATCATCCTTGCAATCGACTCATAGTTCACGAACTGTTGAGCACAAACACACATTTTTCGCAGGACACCCCCGTACACAAAAAAAAACATACAACTCCGAAACCACCCCATCAGATTCCGGTCCGTCGAATATACGAAACCTTAAATAAATATGTATTTCAGACATGATTTAAGGTTAAATAAATAAATTAATAATTTGATTGTGCAAAAGGCGGTAAAACATGTGATTACGGACGGGATGAACTGGCATACGAGTTATAGTGGAATTGAATGAATGAATTTACTTTCTTTTTTTTCCGTCGAATTTTTGGGTTAGGGGTGCGACTTGAATGAATGTCCTAGGGGACCAATAATTTCATTTTGATTTCCGGCCTAATCTCATCATTTAGTTATAACTTATTGTGCTCAATCAATTGATTGCATCTTGACTCTTGCTGTTCTCGGGATTCTGTTGCTGTTTGTTATGGCCAACGAGTAGTGAATTACCTTTTGCTCAAAAAATCTAAACAAAAGTTTTGAATGGAAAAATCCCATCCTCAATTGATTGATAGCCCGGGTATATGCGATTTGTGTAAACATGGGATCGATGACCAAAAACCTTTTGAATTCACGTGCAAAATTCATAGGAAAATTCATACAGAATTTTATCAATGGTTAGAGAATTTAAGGATACAATCACAATGAAATATAATTATGAAATTGAAATTTTTCGCTGATGTTGCAAGATTTATTTGTTTGACAGAGCGAGTCAACCAGTGACCCTAAAATGTTATGCTATTGCAATTTTATGCCTTCAAAAGACATTCTCTGCGCAATTTAGAATATTTCTTTCTGAATTACTTAAGCTGCGCTCATAACCGTTCACCTTTCACACATTATACATCAGTCGTAGGTCGAAATAAAACCTGGGTCTACCAAACCCAATTCTAGGTAAAATGCAAATACCGACCACTATAGGTACTTGGCCTGAGAATTTCCTCATTTTCACGGTGGCAACACTAGTTGTCAATTTAAATCAAATTAAAAATTTGAAAAAATTTCAATTTGTTTTCGTGTGTGATTTCTTAAAAGTTTTTATTGCCTACACACTTTCATTAGAATAAGAAAGTGCTTATGTTGTTAAGTGCTTATGCTTATGTTGAAAATGTGTTTGTGAAATAGTGGTGTTGTCAACCCACGGTTCTCAACCCACAAAATACTGAATTGGTAATTCCGAGCGGGTTAAAAACACAGCTGTAACAATTCTTGGCAGTTGTATTTTGCAAAGAACTGTGACAGATTAACTATTGTAGTAATCCTATAATATAATACGGGGAACAACGATCTCGAAAACCCGCCAAACGATTTTTCGCTAGGGATTTTCGGGGACAAAAAACCGATCTAGATAGGTCTCACCTCTGAGAAAATTCCCCTCGATACCCCTCGCCTGGTATATTGTGTAGTCCGATCTTAATGCAACTTTACAGTATTACTAAGCGGACTAAGGGCTTTCGATTTTTCCACTACAAACCTGACTTTTCCCTCCCCTCGATACCCCTCGCTTGGTGTCTTCGAATTACGTGAAGGTATCTTAATGAAAATTCGCAATATTGCTAGGGAGTAAGGTTTTGCGATATTGTTACCATCGATCCCCGTAATACGCGAAGGATCTACAACATACTCCGGGACATGCTTAACCGTGACTTTTGTCACGGTAGCCCCGGAGTCTGCCCGTTCGTCCGTTGGCCTTGGCATGCTTGCGGTGCCGGGCTATTGCTCGTCGGTGGGGTAGGATCTTGCCTACGGACTAAAACGGATTGATAACATCCTTTATCATGCCTAAACTAATGGTTCTTAAAATCACGAAATACATATGTCCAAGCCGTACTGAGAAAGAAAACAAAAAAAAATTAGGGATAGATCGAATACGTTTAAGAAAATACTAAATGAAACAGATATCGGAAATGGCCCCAATGCCATCGAACAGGACTTTTTGTCGCACTATTCCGAATCATGATAAAATTAATCAATGGGTTGATGTCTACATTGACTTTGACAGGTTTGACCCTCGCGACTCCTTACGGCTCCCCGAACCCAGAAAACTTAAACCTTCATTTTGAATAATTCTAATCCGCACACTTTATGAAGCATTTTTGCGAGAAACACAAATACATAACACACCAAAAATATTAATTTCAGGACTCAAGTATGTGGTGTTTAAATGTCGTTTTATTGTTAACAATTCTTTCAACAAAAAAAAATTGCTCTGTGATACATAAATTTTCGATAAACAAACTGATATTCTAAATCAGAACAAGAAAAAACTGTGATAATTTTTGAATCATAAATGAAAATCTATCTGCGATATTCTATAAGTAAACTTTCTGTGATAGCTTGTGATAACTAAGTAAACTTTCTGTGATAACTTGTGATTTTTAAATAGTTATAATTTTGACACGTTAAAATTTCATGTAGGACTCAACAAATAATGTTAAAACCAACGCGCATAGATTCTAGCGTAAATTTACAGAGCTTTATTCACGTAGACAATGGCAAAATTCTTCACAACCTTCTGCGAACTCAAATTTTTGGTTTTATTCACTCACTTTCATGATTTTTTTAGAATTTTCAATCCCTTGACTGATAAAATTGTCAACACTTCAAGCATGCGATAATAATTGATAAAAATAACTTACAAAATTCGATGACTATAAATTTGTGGATACTCTTACAATCCTTAAAGTTATTTATATAAGCCTGTGTCCGATGATAATGTGCACACCATCTCAGGAACAGATATTTCTCCTTTTTATTCAAATTTTACCTAAAAAATGCAAAAGGTGTCAACAAAGATGTCTACCAATCAAAGTGGGATTAAAAATTATTGGAAAATACTTCCTTGATCTCGTTGAGATAATTGATTCCACAAAAAAAAACTCTGAAGAATTTTGCCTTACAACATTCGTTTGTAAATAACACCGAATTTAAATATTCTCCACAGCTCGTCCCTCGATGTCTCCCCGACGTGTTTTTAACCTGGAACACCTTCGGAAGATTCGGGTTTCGGAAATTCAGGTTTTTCGATAAATCTCCGTGGAATTTAAGGAACTTCAACGGTGTCGAATCTTCAAATACGTTTTGGGCTCTCAAAACTAGAAATCGACGTCAACTACGCTTCGATGCTTATCATTCGAAATAGACTAAATTAAATCTCCTTTTTTTAGCTTCGTACAGCAAAAATGTAACTAAAGCTAGCTTCGTACAGCAAAATGTTTATCCTAAAGTTTTTGGTTGGTTAAACGAATTTTCCTGAATTTATAACCACAAAAATAATTACCTAAAGTCTTCTTAAACTAAACGCATGGCGATTTGCCGTTTCTCAAGTCTTCAATCCTTTCGAATTCATCCTTTAATCGATTTGATTTAATTTGACTAAATAATATTTAGCTCCTTCGAAATCCTATAAGACCAGCGGATACCACATATGGCCACAGCGAAGGTTAATTTAAAATTTTTATCCGACTTGATTTTTTCTACTAGGTCAGAACTGCTGTGCAGCTCACCATTATTTAAAAGACTGTTCAGTTAAAATTTTCGTCTGCCTGTTCTCTTTGCTGGGTGATAGCGGAATCGAAACAGCAATAACCGAATTTTTATCATTTCAAAGTCTGACTAATTGTTTTAAATATAATCGAATTGTTCTTTCATCGCTGGTCTATTGATGAGGCTAACAATTTGCTTCAAAATTACCGCTGCAAATTCTTTAAAACTTTGACCAAGTTGATGAATAATACGAATTTTGGTATTGTGCGTTTCTTTTCATTTCACCTAAGTGAAATAAAAATGAGACAATAAGATTTTAATTTCAGGTAACTCTTGATCTTATGTTAAGATTTACACTGTCCCATAACAGGACAAGAACAGTCGGCTTTTTTCTTAAAACGCCGAATGGTTTTGAGAAAGGGGCAGTTATAGCAAAAAGACTGCAAAATCTACCTATATTTACTCCCTAACACCTGAATAACATTAAACAATGACTAACTCATTAAAATACTTAACCCTAAAACATAGATATTAGTGGCTAAGTCATATTGCTAATTACAACTAATCGTGCATGTGTGACGCTTTTCTAAACGAATCTTAATTGATTCTCAATATGTTTAATTTTCTAAAAGTAACGAGTTTTAAAAAGATAAGTTCGAGTATAATAAGAACTGAGCATATATCGCAGCTTCTGCGAGATTACTTCAAGATGTGGGACGCGACCACGTTCAGGATCAACCCTTATGTGACCACCAAAGGTCAAGGTAGAAGAAGGGCTAAGTCTTTAGTTCCACGTACAGAAGAAGAAGAAATACTATCCAGATTCTTCAGACACCCAAGAGGTATGTCCCACCGAGGTTGAAACTTTAATTCCTCCCAAGGGATTTGGACGGTTAACGGACATTGATCTCGTCAAAGATCGGATATTTAACAGACGGACCTCTATGGACGTCTGGACGAATCCATGTTTACTAACGTGGGGCACGACCACGCTGAGAAAGAGTTCTCATGCAGAGCATCTAAAGCCGGGCAATTTTTATGATTTTATGCCACTACAAGGGATTTTGTTTAACCGGAAAATTACAACTTCAAATCCTTGGCATGATAAATGCCAACTATCTTACCAGATGTGTCTGCAATCTCGTACATGTTATTTCCCACCTTTCTAATCACTTGACTTTGCAGGAACTTTTTAGCGAACTTGGAACTTATGCCCTTCGCCGCATCGCTCTGGCAAAAATTCCGTCTGTAGACTGTCTGTCCGGGACTATACTCTACCTGCCGCGACCTCAGGTTATAAACTTTGGCACTTCGTTCGTAGGCTTTCTTAAGGTTTTCTTTTATCTTCTCTCTAGCTACCTGTTGTCTTAAGTTCAGCGGAAGTGCTTCGATTTCACCATTCCCTAATGCCTTAAGTTTACCTAGCAAAGAATATTCTGATGCATGAGTAATCATCTTGATCCCAAATAGCGCTTCATAAGGTGATACCCCTATCGCTGCATGAACCGAACTACGAAGACTGCTCATGATTTCGCCTAGGTGAGTATCCCACAAACGGTGTTCTTCCTTCAAGTAACTTCGGATAGCTGCTAATATGGACCTATTTAATCTTTCAGAAGCGTTTGATTGGGGCGCGTATATGGCTGTCCTAATATGTCTTATTCCATACCGTTTTAAAAGAGCTTGAAAGTCTTGAGCTATGAACTGTCGTCCATTATCCGAATGAATTTTTTCGGGTACTCCAAAAATGTGAAACACCTCATTCTCTAAGTACCGAATAATTCCTAAGGTAGTTGCTTTATGCAACGGCTTCAACAAAGGGAATTTGGAATACTGATCCAGAACAACCAGGAGAGATGTATTCCCGTTCTTGGATCTAGGATACGGTCCCAAAAGATCTATGTACATTTTCTGCCATGGCCGTTCGGGTACTTGGATTTCCCCCGTGGGCGGTCGCATGAGCAGATTTGGTGCTTTCGCCTCTTTACATACTACACAGTCCCGAACGTAGCTTTTGACTTGGTTAGCCATCGTCGGCCAATAATATTTTTGACGTAACCGATACAAAGTCTTGCCTGTCCCTCCATGACCAGCTTGAGGTGTATCATGGGCCCTGCGGATCAAAACGGGCGTCAATCCTGTGGGAACCCACAATTTCCAGGTGGTGTCGTCCAGATCTGTTTCACCAGAATGAAATCCCAGACGCTTGTATATGTATCCCTCTGATACTTGAAGGTCTGGTAGCCTTTCTCTATTTTGCATAATAGTATCCATTAGAGTTTTATATTCATCTGATTCAAATTCTTTTGAACCCAGATCAATCTCCAATGGTAACTCTAGATTTGAATCCAATGACTCTACGTATGCTCGCGACAAAGCGTCTGGGACCACATTCTGGCTGCCTTTTCGATGTTCGATCTTAAAATCGAAAGCCTGGAGCTTTAAACTCCACCTAGCCAGACGTCCGCTCAGATCTTTCTGGCCCATGAGCCATCTCAAGCTGGCATGGTCCGTCACAACCTTAAATGGCAGACCCTCAACATAAGGTCTAAATTTCTTTATGCTGATGATGGCTGCATAACACTCCAGTTCGGTAACTGTGTAGTTGCGTTGTGCAGCGTTTAATTTTTGGGAAACGTAGGCAATAGGCTTTTCGTTACCCTCCTCGTCGAGCTGAAACAGTACGCCGCCCACACCCACCGTAGACGCGTCACATTGTATCACGAATTCCTTCGTGAAATCTGGATGCCCCAAAACAGGCGCGGTGCATAAAGCTGTTTTCAAAGTATCAAATGCAGTTTTAGCCGCTTCGGTAAAATCAAACTTTTTGCCTTTTTTCAACGTGTCGGAAATTGGACTGGACAACGAAGAAAAATTTCGAATAAACCTGCGGTACCAGCCGCACATTCCAAGGAAGCGCCTGATTTGTTTGGGAGATTTGGGTATTGGGAACTCTTTTATGGCGGCCACCTTGTCAGGATCCGTTTTAAGGCATCCGCCCCCTACAATATACCCCAAATACCTGAGTTCTTTATATCCAAACTTTGATTTATCGAGATTGACAGTCAAACCAGCTCGCCACAGGTGATCGGCAACTTGGTCCAATAAGTCAATCATCTGTTCAAACGTCTGCGCTACGATGAGCAGGTCATCGAGGTAAACGAACACCCACCTACGAAGCTTGTGCGGTATTACTTTTTCCATTAGCCGACATAACCGTTGCGCGGAATTTGATAAACCAAACGGCATAACGGTAAACTGGTAGAGTGGTCTACCAGGTACCGTAAATGCCGTGAATTCCCTCGACTTCTCCTCCAGCGGTATCTGCCAGAATGCATCTTTCAGATCCACACTGCAGATGAAGTGTGTGTCTTCAAGACGACTGAGCAGACCTTCGATGTGTGGCAGGGGGAATGCATCCTTTTTCGTGACGTCATTGAGCTTGCGTGAGTCTAAACACAGTCGGTTCTTTCCCGGTTTTCGGACCAGGACGACTGGAGAACTCCACGCACTCGCGCTCTCCTCAATGACGCCAAGACTAAGCATTCTGTCGAGTTCTTCGTATATCAACCCCTGTACCGCTGGGGAGACTGGAAAATGCCGCTGCTTAATAGGGGTTGTGTCGCCCACCTCGATGACGTGCTCCTCGAGGCTTGTTTTTCCTAATCCATACTCGGAAAACGATGGAAATTTTGCGATGACAGCTTCCAATTCATTCTGTTGTGCTGGCGTCAGCTGATGTCTTTTTGAGACGTCTGCTTCTTCCTTCTCTTCATTGATTGAGACCTCAGAGACAATAGTGGGAGCAATCTTAAACTGCCTCCAAAAGTCAATGCCCAAGTACAATGTTTGTGAAAGATTAGGTACCACAAACAATCGCACGTTTTGCACTTGACCATTGTACGAGACAGGTAAGATCACTGTTCCTACGATTTTTTGATTTGTCCCATCAGCTGTCTTGACATTTGACGTGAAGTCTTTAATTGGAACTTTTAGCTCCTTCAAAATTGCAATACTATTTTTCCCAAGACAACTTATGGACGCTCCGCTGTCTAACAGCCCCTCAAATGATCTACCACAGATTTCTACTTTCGCGTAAGGTCGATTATCGTTTTCCCGAGATATGGATGACACAGATATAGCGTAATACATTTTCTTTTTAGCCTTAAATTTATTTCGAAGCTTTTCTATTTTATCGTTACTTTTATAAATATTATTTATTTCTCCAAATATCTTTTTTCGAGCTATCTCGTACTCCAATTTGCGCTGATGCAAAGATTTAAGTGGTCGCTTATTTTCAGATGGTAAATTTTCAACGGTAGGTAAGTTCGATTCTCTCTTCATTATTTTACATTCTCCTCTTTCAGGTGTTATTGCGTTTTCGAAGACATCATCTTGATTAGAGATTATTCTTCGGGAAGGGGATTTTGGGAACGCGTCACCCCCGATAAGAGACCGCCCCTCGCTCCGTTTCCCTTTCGACAGTCAGGACACTTCATCACCGATCCGATTCCTCTTTTTCCGCACCTATAGCAGAAAATTTTCCTATCAGCTAGTGGACAATCGCGAAAATAATGCCCTTGTTCTTCGCAGTTCCAACACTTCGCTGTTATTTCTCTCCGCCCTTGCAAAGCGTCGATTTCAGGTGATGCATCATTCTCTATACCAAGTTCGCCATCTAACTCATGAAGTTGCCGATTTCCTGCAGGATATTGGCTTCGATTCAAAAAGCTTTTATTGAGAAACCTTTCCGCTCTTTTCCCTGTTTCTCGCAATTGTTCGAGCGTCATGATCGGTTGCGAAAAGATCAGCTGGCCTATCCTGTCTCTAGCATTTCCTTTTATGATATTTATTAAATCTAGCGTAGGTATTGGAGCTTTCAGGGTGTCCGCTTCCTTCAAGATGCTGTTGAGAAAATCATCAAACGACTCGTTTAATCTTTGACGTCTCTCTATTATTTTCGGCAATATATCGTAGTCGGTCAGCGTCCGTTTAAATCTGCGTAACAAGGCTGCCTTCAAATCCTCCCATGTAGCATTCGGGCTTTGTTTCAGGTGTCTCCAGTACCAACTTTCAGCTTGACCTTTCACCAGTATGTGGAAATTGCCGAGAATCTGAGTCCAGGTGTATCCGTATGCAACTTTGAGTTTTTCAATTCGAAAGATGAATTCGTCCACCCTAAGATCATCCGAAACTCCATCGAATCGAAAACCCCAACGCTGCAGTTTACACTCTCGATTTGTTGGAGGATAAACCTGGCGATTTTCCCATCCCACATTTTGTCGACTAGCCACGCTACTTTCGCTCGTATCTCGTCGATCCTGCCTACTAGCTCGATAACGATCTGCTTGACGGTTTTCACGTATATTAAACTCGTTAAACGCATCAACTAGACTCCGATCGTTCGCTCTAGTATTAGCCGACGGTCTTACTTCATTATTTGCCTGGTGTTCGCTAGGGTTAACAACCCTACCTGGTGGTTGACTTTGGAGATTTCCCTCTCTTTCCAATGCTGAAACTCCCTCTTGTAGTGCCTGGTTGAAAGGTGATGTCCCTCTACCCAATTGCTGTTGTTGAAAGCCTCTGTTAGCAACGGCCTGCTGTCTGACTAGAGTCTCAAGATACGACACATATTCTTCTTGGGTGCAATTCAGACTTTCCGAACTACCCACTAAAGGATCTGCCTCTGTTTGGCGCGCTGACTTGTCCGTCTGTATTGACGGTCTTGCTGATGTTCCAGTGTTATTCCTTAATTGTGGTACGATCTTTACCTGCAACTCTTCTGTGTCGGTAGCCATAACTGGATTTTCTACAATTGGCCGTTGTGGCACCGATCTTTCGACAACTTCTCGTATAGTTCTCTCGAGATTTCTGGTAAGCTCCGTCATCAAGTTGGCTTGCACCATTCCGACTGAAGCTGCTACCACTTGCTTTATATAGTTTTCGGTTTCCTTTCTCTCTAGCATGGAAGTGAATGTATTGGTCGTTCCCAAACCAATGCTGAATCGATCGTTTGGTTGCCCTGGACAGAAGGGATCCAATTTCTGAACCAAAGTCGGTTCTTCGGTTGTACTTTCATCGTGCCGATTACGATCCACAGCTTTTTGAGGTTCTGATTCTGTTCCACCCACAGCTCCTTCTTCTGCACCACCCACAGCTCCTTCTTCGGCATCTTCCATTGCTGGCCTGGTTATAAAAGGCGTCGTATTCATCTCGTGCTCCTGCAACTGCCGAGTACTCGGTGTCCTCGTCAAACTAAATCGTGTACCGAATACGTCCGATTCGTCCGGGGTCCTGCCTGGATAATCGTTTCTAAGCTCGGAACGATATCGCGACCGCAACCATCTATCCGAAAACTGGACGTTATATCCCCTACCGCCCCTTTTCTTTTTACCGGCTGGTAATTTGGGAATTGTTCCGGTTTCAGACATTAACCCCTCTCTTTGAAAAAACTTTGTAAATGATCGACTAATTCCACGACCACGGACTATTACCGAACTATCAGTGACTTGGAGTTCTAAAAAAAAACGACTCAAAACTTCTTGTGACTTACGGGGATCAAGAGAAAAAAAATTCTTTATATATATTTTAAACTTAATTAATATATCAACGCCACGCACGATTACTGTAGGGTTAATACAAAATTTTTCTTTATCCTAACCTATCCAAAAAAAATAAACCTTAACCTAATAGCAAAATTAACAAGACTAAACTAAACAACTCTAACTCTCTACCACAATAAACGTTTTATATATGTAATTATCTCGGACTTTCAGAAATCCAAAATAACGCTCACTACTTGTTTTTGTGCTATCAAAATTTCATACATACGGATGGGGAACTTTCAGGAAATGCGAGGATCTAGATATTAGTTCATGTAGACTTGATTTTTGACTTACTACTTTAATGGCAATAAAATTCAAACTAATGAAACGAAAGACAATTTTTACTTCACATGAAATACGCATGTGGTGAGCAATGCTGGAAAACTCTAATTTCCGTCATAAGCAGACTCACTGCATGCTATTCCAGATTAGCGATCCTTTGACTTTCCTTTGGATACATTTCGACTACATAACGAAGCTACCCATAGAAAGCCAAGGATCTTGAACACATATCGTCTCTGATGAGCGTGAACGCAGCACGTACATCGAGCGGCTCAATGTCGGGACGTCACGGAACAAAACGACAGATTACGTACATAATCGCAGCTAAAAGGCATTACTTAATTGCTACTCGACAAGATTCCCGAGGCATTCTTGCGGGACAATAAGAATTCCTCTAGTGCCCTATATACTTTATTTATCAAAAAAAAACTCTATTAGCCGAGAAGAAAACTATTGCATTTGAACATCGGATGTTATTTAACCTGGACATAAAATTTCGGTCGAAGATTTGCTCGACCGTTGGGCGCCAATGTTGTTACCATCGATCCCCGTAATACGCGAAGGATCTACAACATACTCCGGGACATGCTTAACCGTGACTTTTGTCACGGTAGCCCCGGAGTCTGCCCGCTCGTCCGTTGGCCTTGGCATGCTTGCGGTGCCGGGCTATTGCTCGTCGGTGGGGTAGGATCTTGCCTACGGACTAAAACGGATTGATAACATCCTTTATCATGCCTAAACTAATGGTTCTTAAAATCACGAAATACATATGTCCAAGCCGTACTGAGAAAGAAAACAAAAAAAAATTAGGGATAGATCGAATACGTTTAAGAAAATACTAAATGAAACAGATATCGGAAATGGCCCCAATGCCATCGAACAGGACTTTTTGTCGCACTATTCCGAATCATGATAAAATTAATCAATGGGTTGATGTCTACATTGACTTTGACAGGTTTGACCCTCGCGACTCCTTACGGCTCCCCGAACCCAGAAAACTTAAACCTTCATTTTGAATAATTCTAATCCGCACACTTTATGAAGCATTTTTGCGAGAAACACAAATACATAACACACCAAAAATATTAATTTCAGGACTCAAGTATGTGGTGTTTAAATGTCGTTTTATTGTTAACAATTCTTTCAACAAAAAAAAATTGCTCTGTGATACATAAATTTTCGATAAACAAACTGATATTCTAAATCAGAACAAGAAAAAACTGTGATAATTTTTGAATCATAAATGAAAATCTATCTGCGATATTCTATAAGTAAACTTTCTGTGATAGCTTGTGATAACTAAGTAAACTTTCTGTGATAACTTGTGATTTTTAAATAGTTATAATTTTGACACGTTAAAATTTCATGTAGGACTCAACAAATAATGTTAAAACCAACGCGCATAGATTCTAGCGTAAATTTACAGAGCTTTATTCACGTAGACAATGGCAAAATTCTTCACAACCTTCTGCGAACTCAAATTTTTGGTTTTATTCACTCACTTTCATGATTTTTTTAGAATTTTCAATCCCTTGACTGATAAAATTGTCAACACTTCAAGCATGCGATAATAATTGATAAAAATAACTTACAAAATTCGATGACTATAAATTTGTGGATACTCTTACAATCCTTAAAGTTATTTATATAAGCCTGTGTCCGATGATAATGTGCACACCATCTCAGGAACAGATATTTCTCCTTTTTATTCAAATTTTACCTAAAAAATGCAAAAGGTGTCAACAAAGATGTCTACCAATCAAAGTGGGATTAAAAATTATTGGAAAATACTTCCTTGATCTCGTTGAGATAATTGATTCCACAAAAAAAAACTCTGAAGAATTTTGCCTTACAACATTCGTTTGTAAATAACACCGAATTTAAATATTCTCCACAGCTCGTCCCTCGATGTCTCCCCGACGTGTTTTTAACCTGGAACACCTTCGGAAGATTCGGGTTTCGGAAATTCAGGTTTTTCGATAAATCTCCGTGGAATTTAAGGAACTTCAACGGTGTCGAATCTTCAAATACGTTTTGGGCTCTCAAAACTAGAAATCGACGTCAACTACGCTTCGATGCTTATCATTCGAAATAGACTAAATTAAATCTCCTTTTTTTAGCTTCGTACAGCAAAAATGTAACTAAAGCTAGCTTCGTACAGCAAAATGTTTATCCTAAAGTTTTTGGTTGGTTAAACGAATTTTCCTGAATTTATAACCACAAAAATAATTACCTAAAGTCTTCTTAAACTAAACGCATGGCGATTTGCCGTTTCTCAAGTCTTCAATCCTTTCGAATTCATCCTTTAATCGATTTGATTTAATTTGACTAAATAATATTTAGCTCCTTCGAAATCCTATAAGACCAGCGGATACCACATATGGCCACAGCGAAGGTTAATTTAAAATTTTTATCCGACTTGATTTTTTCTACTAGGTCAGAACTGCTGTGCAGCTCACCATTATTTAAAAGACTGTTCAGTTAAAATTTTCGTCTGCCTGTTCTCTTTGCTGGGTGATAGCGGAATCGAAACAGCAATAACCGAATTTTTATCATTTCAAAGTCTGACTAATTGTTTTAAATATAATCGAATTGTTCTTTCATCGCTGGTCTATTGATGAGGCTAACAATTTGCTTCAAAATTACCGCTGCAAATTCTTTAAAACTTTGACCAAGTTGATGAATAATACGAATTTTGGTATTGTGCGTTTCTTTTCATTTCACCTAAGTGAAATAAAAATGAGACAATAAGATTTTAATTTCAGGTAACTCTTGATCTTATGTTAAGATTTACACTGTCCCATAACAATATGTATTCTAAAAATATCACTTTTTAGATATCTATCGGCAGCGATAAATAGTAAGCACAAAAAAACATTTAAAATGTTAAAATTTTGTGTTGAGAACTGAGCGATGGGGTCTTTTGGTTATATTCAAAATACTTTAATAAAAAAGAGCCATATCCAGCCATAAGGGTCAGTTGATGACAGTCACTGAGACATGATTGATCTTATCAATTGCCGTGTGCCTGACGATTAGACTTGCGCGACTAAAAATATGAGTTTTGTGTACTTAACATTCGTTTTATAAATTTGTACATTTACGAGCCTCAAAGCTTTCAACAATCCACTCTACAGACTTTTTGGTTTCTTATATGAAGTACGTAGTATCAAAAGTATTGTACGTACAGGAAATTTAAAGCTTTTTATTTAACAGAGTATTTATTCTCAAAAAGTCTAGTTTATCCTTAGATGCTTACGCATCCTTGGACAATTTTTATGTGACAAATTTAAGAAATATTAAGAGGTATTCATTTCGAATTGCAGTCAAATTAAAAATGCTTGATTGCATCCTAAAATGTGGCCTTTAGGCAATCGCCATAAAAAAAGGCAGATTTATAGGCGTGAGAAGGAGTGGTCAAATCTAATTAAGTTGGTTGGAAGAGTTGTGTAAGAGTTTTTCTAGCATTTATAATTTTTTGACCTTACTCACCGTTTTCCAGAGAATCTCAAAAATATTTTCATTTGAACGAGAGTTTCTGGAAGGGTTGGATTAATTTTGCTCATCATCGAACTTAGTTTTCATTTTTTGAGAAAAGCTCTTTGTCAAATTTAAAGTTCCTAGCCAAACCTAGCACCCGGAATCGTACCCCTCAGAAAGCGTAATAAGGTCTCTAGTATATAGATGAACATTTCAACTAACAGTTGTTTTTGGGTCAAGGAATCGTGAAATGAGTTTTGATTCGGTAATCTTTGTACAAATTTATGAAACGAATGTTAAGTACACAAAACTCATATTTTTAGTCGCGCAAGTCTAATCGTTAGGCACACGGCAATTGATAAAATCAATCATGTCTCAGTGACTGTCATCAACTGACCCTTATGGCTGGATATGGCTCTTTTTTATTAAAGTATTTTGAATATAACCAAAAGACCCCATCGCTCAGTTCTCAACACAAAATTTTAACATTTTAAATGTTTTTTTGTGCGATATGGATTTTTTTTGCTCCTTTATAATTTATGAAAGTAATGACATCTCACTCTCTCTTTCGGCGCTACTAATGTCTCTCACCAGAGACAGAGATCCCTACACAGTCTTATCAATTTATTTGGGATACCGAGATCTCTCATGACTTTATAAAGTTCTACCCTGACTAGGCTATCATAGGAGGTTTTAAAGTCTATGAATATGTGTATTACTTACCTCGCATGCGTAGAGTGCATAGTTATCTGATACAGCTTGAAATCCGATAACAGTAAATAAGAATCGGTTTTATCAACTGCTTATATAAGAGCATCCTTGTCATTGGAGAAAGCATGCTTTTCGGGTGCATTAACGAGGCGATAGACATATAAGCTTTATTTGCTTTTCTTAGGGATTCCTTAACATGGTCATTGAACTTTAAGAGCTTATTAAAATTGACACCCAGATATCTAATCTTATCCTTGGGCCGAAGTTCTCGACCACCCAGAGAGATAGAGAGGTTAGAACATATTTTGGCAGTACCCGATGGACCCCTTCCAGACGCGTTTCTAAAGTGAATTAGCTTTGACTTATTACTATTAATTGCAATGCCCCATGAGTCATAATACTCCTTGATCTCATCCAGATGGAGCTGCACAAAACGGGCAGCGACTTTTGGATCTCTGTTTGACGAAAAAATATCAATTGTTGCCTAATATAGCGTAGAGTTGTTGAAATTTTATGAGTACCAAACGAATTTAACACTCGTATTTTTTTAAAGTTGTTCAATTTAACATGCTTTTGACTGAAATGTAAGATTCGAACAAAAAAAAATAAAAATTTTTTTTTTAAAAAAAGCTTTTATTAAAAAAAATGCACTAAAAAGAAAAAAATAATTTTCTGGACGCTGTGTATCACAAATATAAAAGCTTTTAAAAAGCGAGATAAATGTTTATTTTATTGTTTTATGCTTTATCTCGCTTTTATATTTGTGATACACAGCGTCCAGAAAATTATTTTTTTCTTTTTAGTGCATTTTTTTAAATAAAAGCTTTTTTTAAAAATTTTTTTTTTTTTATTTTGTTCTTTTTAGTCTTCGAATATATAGCTTTACATTTGAGATGTCCTTACAGGCTTTTTAACTTGAGAATCGTATTCAGCGAACCCCAAAACCCGCAGAATATATTTTTTCCCGGAAAATTTGGAGAAAAGGATAATCACGTTATCCTTACAGGATCTTCCGTTATCCTTACAGACTTTTTAATGACAGATTCGGATTCAGCGACCCCAAAAACCCCCAGAATAGATTTTTTTCCGGAAAATTTGGAGAAAAGGATAATCACGTTATCCTTACAGGACCTTCTGTTATCCTTATAGACTTTTTAATGACATATTCGGATTCAGCGACCCCAAAGACCCCCAGGATAGATTTTTTTCCGGAAAATTTGGAGAAAAGGATAATCACGTTATCCTTACAGGACCTTCTCTTATCCTTACAAGGACAAAGTAGAGAAAATATTGTATTGTCATCGGACTTATATAAGTGTACAAAATTTCAAGTGAATCGGATGAGTGGAAGTGGGTCAAAATTTGATTGCAAGATTTGACCCCGACAAACAAAAAAACAAACAAACAAACAAACAGACAGACAAGATAGCGAGCTAAATAAAAGCTTTTAAAAATAATTTCTACACATTGTTTGAAAATTTCATGGTTATGGTCAGGAAATAAGATTCAAATCCTTATGCTAGTTTTCCTAGAAAAGTACCGTGTCCGCATTCTGTCTTTCCCACTGAAAAATAATATATTTGTCTCTTTCTAGTTTTCTGCAAAATTTTATTACGTCTGTTACCAAATTTTTTTTCGTGTAAAAATTAGAAGAAAAAGAACCATTTACCATATAAATTTTTTCCAATAATAAATTTTTTTTCCAATACAAATTCTTGATTTTGGAAATCTTATAGCAAATTTTATTAATATTTCTAATAGCAAATTTTATTATTTCATACAAATGTTTCAAAATTACCCGCTTATAAAATCAAAATTGCATGCCAGACACACACATAACATAGCCTTAATAAGATTTCACTGGGTTTTTTTTTTATTAATAATCATGCCTTAAAAGGTTTCACTGGAATATCTTAGGAAAAAAATATTGATGAAATCGGGCGAAAAGTGAAATCGGGTTTTCAAAAGTGGTACTTAGAAAAAGTGTACGCGTTTTAAAAGTGGTTTTTGTGAAAGAAGGGCATTAAAGTAATACCCTCGTGTGATTTTGAAATCGGATTAAAGTGTTAAACGCAAATAAAGTGCAAAAACGTCCAACGTTTGACGTTTCTCAACTAGTGTTCCACAAAGTAATGCTTTTGTAGTTTGGTCCTCAACACATGCCAACTACCGTCAGCATTGATATATATATATATATATATATATATATATATATATATACAGTGAGTCACAAAAGTGATAAAACATATATGTATGTAATTCAGAAAAAAACAAAAAAAAAATAGGCTTTAATTCAGTTTAATTTGAAATTCTTTAAACTATAAAAGAACATAACAATCCCAAAAATAAAATAAAAACGTAATTTCTTAACTTTGATATCTTTTCAAAAAATAAATGCACTTAAACGACTAAAAGTCACAATGCGACCTCACAAAGGTCTTGGGACAAAGAGATAAAACTGGGGGATTCCCAGGATGTGTTGATACGTATTGTATCACTTAATGGTTTAGTTAATAGGTTCATGTACGGGTCGCGGTATTGTTTTCTTTTTTAAATAATTGTTCCTTAAAAAAATATGACTCGTAAAAAAACCTCGGTAGAAATTCGAAAATTGATTATTTTTCATTATAATGGACATCGCGGAATTACTTAAAATCTGTCGTTCCACAGTGTTTAATGTTATGAAACGATTTAAAGATGAAAATAGAATCAAAAAAAAGCTCGAATGGGTCATCCCCGAGCAAAAATTATGTATTATACCCCGAAAACCCCGATTCCATTTTTTCCCGGAAAAAATGGGGAAAGGATATTTCTTAGGATTTCCCGCTACGATCGGATTCGTGATCAGCGACCCCGAAAAGCCCCTAATGCAAAATTTCAGCCCGATCAGACCAACCGGAAGGCGCAAAAACCACGCTTATATGGACTTTTTGCGCCTTCCGGTTGGTCTGATCGGGCTGAAATTTTGCATTAGGGGGGTTTCGGGGTCGCTGATCACGAATCCGTTTTCCGTTGTGAGCTAGCTCTAGCTCAGCGACCCCGAAAACCCCCTAATGCAAAATTTCAGCCCGATCAGAGGCCCTATCGGCGAACACGATACGATTGGATCGAGTCGTAAATTCAATGTTGTTGTTAGTGTAAAACACAAACAACAACATGGAGTTTACGACTCGATCCAATCGTATCGTGTTCGCCGATAGGGCCTCAGACCAACTTAATAGAAAGTGTACTTACATTAATACCTGCGGTCTCCAGGATTTGCCGCCGCATCTCGGGGTGACACGGCACGTTCACAAATATTCGTTCGCGGCCCAAACAAAGTCTGCAAATGTTATATCTTTGCGCTTCCATGTTGTTCACGACACGTACAGAACTGTTGAACTTCAAAATTGCCAACGTTCAAATACCATATAAGTAAGCCACATGATAATTTCCTAGATACCTCAATGCATCACTTTCATAGGTCTAGGGAATTTCGTTCTTGTGCCAAACAAATAAGGTACATTTTCAAACTTACCCCTACTAAGTCACTACTGGTAACACTATTTTAATTGACAGATCATCGAACGATTTGGTTTCGAGCGGAAACGCGAGTTTTCGTAAAAAATAAATAAATTAGTGGAGAAAATTGTGCAGTTTTCGCGTAAACTCGCTGCAGTTAGGGAGAAAACGTAAATATTTTAGAAATCCACCAGTTCCAATTAATTAAAAGGGAGAAACTCAGAAAACAAAAATGGTTACACGATTATTAACGGAGCCCTTTAACGAAATACAGCTGAAGCAGGACCTGGAAAAAGGCGACATAAACGTGAAAATCGACACGCTTATTTCCTTTGCCTGGAGTTCATTTTTTAATTTATTATTTTCTTCTGTTGCCAATTTTATTTTTTTGGCGTTGTTGCTGCTGGAGTTCGATAATTTTTTTTTGTATTCGAGATTCTCAAGTACCAAATCCGCTAGCTGAAAAAAAACATGTGGTGTTAAAAACTTTTAAAACTTTAACACTTTTTTTCTTACCTGGTTGTTTGCGCTCCGGTCATACCAGTACCGGTCCCGGCTATCCCGGCTGTCGCGGCTCCTTCTCCTCCTGTTGTATCTCTGGAAAAAAAACAACATTAAATTATGAATTTAAATTTCAGTAGTGATTGCAGGAACAGACCGACAGACAGACACCAATTCAGTTTTATATTATAGTATGATTAATAATATTAATATATTACCTGTGCCATCGAAAAACCTCTGTTCGCCATTAAAATTTTCAAGTAAATGATGAAATTGAATTGTACCGTTATCGAGCCACGCAGAGTGAAGTGGGAATCACAAGGCTCGACGAAAAACGACGACAGCAAAACTAAGGACATTGTTGAAAATGGCCGACGATCACAAGATACTTTTAAAAAATTATCATTATTACAAATAATCAGTATGCAAACCAAAAACGGCAACTCAATACAGTACAACACACTTAAATGCAACACGCTTAAATGAAACACTTGTTTAAATGCAACCATTTTCACATCCGCAAAAGTATAAATTACGTTTAGACGTTTAAATGCACATGTGCAAAAATGAAATATGATTACAGTGGAGTCCGCTTAAGAGCACTATTTCTTGGGGCAATCTTTATGTGTCTCGGAATCAAAAACACCGCTTAAAAGAACTACCCGCGTAAGAGCACAAACTTTGCTGACATTTTCAGTGTTCTTTTAAGCGGACTCCACTGTACACCAAAAATCTCTTGCACACCCATAAAACGAAAAAACGATAAGATTCTTTGTTTTTGTGTAGCCTCGTTGATTTAAATAGTTATTACAGGAATATGAAAGTTGCATGTTTATCTTTGACTCGCATAATTGCACATTACTGCGCATTTGTCTGTGCCCGTCCTTGATACATTTTTCCCTATAAAAAATTCAATAAAAAACCAATATCTTTTAAATTTATTTTATTTTTTGATAAAGACGATTACTCAGTGGCGGCTCGTGTATATTTGAAATGGGGAGGCAAAGTTTTTTTTAGTTCTATAAAATTTTTTATTATGTAGGAAGACGTATTCCGAATTATGTAGGAAGACCTACTCTTCTGGAGGGGAAAAGTGAAACAGAGATTCGTGTTCGTATTCTATATGTGGCTATGCTTGTTCTTACACCGCGTCTTGATTAACAATTTTTCATCCGAAGAAATATCTCACCGCAATGAGATTTTTTTGACATCTGGGCCGAAAATCTCTTGAAATTTTATTTCTCAAATTGGCAATGAAAAAAACACCCAGTCGCCGCTCTCGTAATTAATGCAAAACGTGAAATTGAAAAGGCTGAAACAGAAGAACAGACGAAAAGAAAAACCCCTTAATGTTATATATTCTCTTCCAAAGCTTTTTGTATCGTATTTTGTAAAAATTAGTTATTTTTGCAATTACTTGTCGCGAGAAATTGGATTCCGCCATCTTGAATTGTGAAATTCCAAGAAATTTTGCTATTGCAAGATTTCAAGAAATTTCTCTCTGGGATTTTTCCCCTCCGTCAACTCGAGCTCTGATTGGTCAATCAAAAATCTCTGCGATGAAAAATCCCAGGTCAAGACGCGGTGTTAGCAAAAGCTGTATCAAAGTATTTGTACGAATCGGAGGCTAGCCTCTATGAAGAGAATTTGTAGTTTATGTTTTAGAGAATTCGACATTAGAGAATAGGATTTTCTTTTAAATTATTATTTTCTGAACATACAGATTTTTATTCAGTCCATTATGGTATAAAAAATTAAAGGCATACGTTAGAAAAACATTTTTATAAAATGTTATGAGGAGGCAATGCCTCCGTTGCCTCCCCTATAAAGCCGCCACTGCGATTACTAGGCGCCCAGTTGACACTCATAACGGGATTTTTGCGTGACTCCAAAGAACATGATAACTTATTGCATTATACAATGAATCCGATTTATTTTCTCCGCCACCAGAACCATTATGATTTTACCGACATTCCAGCCGAAGTCAAGCAAAAATTTGTCGACCATTCGAAATTCACATTGGCATTCCAAATTATACAGGTGTGGTTGTGACTGACTGAAGCTATATAGGAACCTAGAAATACACCATGAAATTTTCTAACGTCAAGTCGGAGAAAACATGCGACACGCGCGCCATCATGTTTGAAAAAAACTTGTTGTCATTATGCAAGTTACTTTATTGCAAATAGATGTTTCAGCGACCCCAAAAACCCAAGAATAGATTTTTTTCCGGAAAATTTGGAGAAAAGGATAATCACGTTATCCTTACAGGATCTTCCGTTATCCTTACAGACTTTTTAATGACAGATTCGGATTCAGCGACCCCAAAAACCCCCAGAATAGATTTTTTTCCGGAAAATTTGGAGAAAAGGATAATCACGTTATCCTTACAGGACCTTCTGTTATCCTTATAGACTTTTTAATGACATATTCGGATTCAGCGACCCCAAAGACCCCCAGGATAGATTTTTTTCCGGAAAATTTGGAGAAAAGGATAATCACGTTATCCTTACAGGACCTTCTCTTATCCTTACAAGGACAAAGTAGAGAAAATATTGTATTGTCATCGGACTTATATAAGTGTACAAAATTTCAAGTGAATCGGATGAGTGGAAGTGGGTCAAAATTTGATTGCAAGATTTGACCCCGACAAACAAAAAAACAAACAAACAAACAAACAGACAGACAAGATAGCGAGCTAAATAAAAGCTTTTAAAAATAATTTCTACACATTGTTTGAAAATTTCATGGTTATGGTCAGGAAATAAGATTCAAATCCTTATGCTAGTTTTCCTAGAAAAGTACCGTGTCCGCATTCTGTCTTTCCCACTGAAAAATAATATATTTGTCTCTTTCTAGTTTTCTGCAAAATTTTATTACGTCTGTTACCAAATTTTTTTTCGTGTAAAAATTAGAAGAAAAAGAACCATTTACCATATAAATTTTTTCCAATAATAAATTTTTTTTCCAATACAAATTCTTGATTTTGGAAATCTTATAGCAAATTTTATTAATATTTCTAATAGCAAATTTTATTATTTCATACAAATGTTTCAAAATTACCCGCTTATAAAATCAAAATTGCATGCCAGACACACACATAACATAGCCTTAATAAGATTTCACTGGGTTTTTTTTTTATTAATAATCATGCCTTAAAAGGTTTCACTGGAATATCTTAGGAAAAAAATATTGATGAAATCGGGCGAAAAGTGAAATCGGGTTTTCAAAAGTGGTACTTAGAAAAAGTGTACGCGTTTTAAAAGTGGTTTTTGTGAAAGAAGGGCATTAAAGTAATACCCTCGTGTGATTTTGAAATCGGATTAAAGTGTTAAACGCAAATAAAGTGCAAAAACGTCCAACGTTTGACGTTTCTCAACTAGTGTTCCACAAAGTAATGCTTTTGTAGTTTGGTCCTCAACACATGCCAACTACCGTCAGCATTGATTACAAAACAATCAAGTTCCCTGAACCTCATTATACGAATCATGTTGCAATTACAATCAGTTTCAATTACTCAGAGACAGGAGCAGAAGGAGGATTTTGAGATCGCCGAGCATAGCTCGGTCTTCCTGGTACTATTTTTTAATTACGATAGTATATAAATTTTGCCCTGTTGGCCAGATATTTAAACACACACGGTTAAAATTATTGGACTATCTTTTAATCCCATTTCTGGAATTCGACATTTTTTAATACTTTTTCTATTAAATTTCAATCCTCTCAAATGATTAACCGCATTTTTAATCAAACTTGTATTTCAATATTTTTTAGAGTTTGATAGATTGTAATAAAAAAAGTATTACATTTAATGCCAACAGCATTAAATGGATATATTTTAATATATTTTATTAAATTTTAATTGCAGTTCTGGAAATCGACGTTTTTCTAATAAAATTTGTATTATTTTTCAAAAATTTGTAAATTTTTCCTTCCGTTATAAATCGCATATGGTCTGCAATATCCGCACAGAAAAGAATCCGCATAGTAATCATTCCTATAAAATATGGGAAAGCGATTATAGGAGTCATTGCACCATTTTGTAGCAAAGGCTTCCATTAATATTGGGACTAGTCCTAGTTTTCGTTGAATCATTACTATATAAATAGGGCTGAGAGAAGAATGGACACATTCCAACAAAAGCAGCACCCGTTTCTAGTTTTTACTAGAGATATTCCAATACTGAGGGGGGAGCAATGTTATATTATGGTATGGAATCGTTCCCACTGTTTTTAGAAGTGACTTCAATATTATGTAGGACTCAAACCTACAAAAAAAAATGGAATGAATCCTAAGTATTGGCGGACTCATTCCTATGCAAATAGGATTCAGAGAATATGGTAATTCAAGCCATTTTTTTCTTCGATTATAATTCTCATGTGGTTTGCGAACTCGGGGTTTATATAGCTTGGACCTGCTTAATACCACACTCTAATGCCCTAAACACATGTGCAGAATTCTGCATGCAGCGGAATTTAAATACACACGTTTATATGAAGTGGAACACATGTAAATTCTGCATGCAGCGCAGAGCTGCATGGTATCTCAAATTCAACTTTCTCTGCGCAGAATTAGTGATGCCAACCGAGGATTCTTTTTTGGTGTTTGGCAAAATCGACTGTTAGCAAAGAGACTATGGACTAAATTCGTACACAGTGGAAAAGGAAAGTCCAGTAGAAAATATTCAATACTTTGTGTTGACGTTATCTATGCCTTTCAGGAACATGAGGGGATCCATCCATTTCCAAAGGTGATCCATCCATTTCCAATATAAAAATTGGCCAAATGTCAAAAAAATCTGCTCATGTGTCTTAGCTGCAGATATGCATGCAGCTCTGCATGCAGAAAATCTGCACATGTGTTTAGGGCATAACACTTGTGTCGAAATATTTTTTTTAATTACAGGGCATTTTTTTACTCGAGCTATTTGATATCTCGGATATTTTCAAGCCCCCGGACTTCTCTATCTCGAATATGCGATAACTCGAATTTTTGTCTGTCCCTTTAGACTGGACAGGATACAATAAAAAAAAGTCTTCAGGTATATTCGGATAGGGCGTGGTGCTATAATTATAGGAATGAATCCTATTTCAAATTAAAATATCGCGAATATACATATACGGGAGAATCCAATAATCAATAGAGACATTACAACGTTTTATAGGATTCATTCCTTTCATGTTAGGATTGAGTCCTTTACAAAAGGGAATGTCGCCCTATTTTTTGTCATGACCATTAGGGATGTCAAAATTTCGAAAAAAAACGGTTTTCGGTTAAACCGGTTTTTAAGACTTCGGTTTAAACCGGGCCGGTTTAACCGGGTCCAAAAAACCGGTTATTAAAACACCGAAAAAGCGTGTTGTTGAAATTGGGTAGGTTAGGTCTTAGACGCAACAAATACACTAAAATACAAACAAAAGATGTGAAATGCCATATAATCCATTAAGAGACCAGAAATGGCATAATATAATATTGTATTGGCTAAAAAGAAGTGGCTAAAAAGAAGTGTAACAAACCAGTTGCACGAAAATTGGTTTAAAATTATTTTTCCATACAAAAAAGAATGATCGGTTTTTTTAAACGGTTTTTGGCTTTAAAAAAAACACCGGCTATAACCGTGCAAAAAAAACACCGAAAAACCGGTTAACCGAAGCAAAAACACCGGGTAACCGGTTCAACCGGTTCTTTTTTGACATCCCTAGTGACCAGTCTACCATATACAGTAATCTCTCCCATGTAACACGTTGGAGTCTTTGCCATAATTTTCGGAATGGTTACACCAAAAAAAAGAATACGACCACTTTTTTGTTGGAATGTGTCCTAGAAAATTTGGGAGCTGTTACAACTTTTTTTAGGAATGACTCCTATATTTGGCCGTTTTTTCCCATAAATATGGGACTGGAGCATGCGATTTTCGTGGAACGGTTCCTATATGCTTTTTCCGTGCGAGTATATAAGGCGAAGTGGAAGTATTAAAAAACGGAGGTTTTAAAAGCACCGTTTTTTTAATATTTCCCTTATTCAATAAATCAAATTTTAATGAGAATATTAAATTTGAATAAAATAATTAAAATAATTTTTTTTAATATAGCTCATTTGCATCACGGTGTACTTAATACAAAAATGCGTTAAAAAATAATGCGGTTGCATTAAATTTTAATAAAAAAGTATTGAAAAATAGCGCATTTGGATTACAACGTAATCGGAAAACGCATTATAAAATTGCTGTTGCATTAAATTTTAATAAAAAAAAGTATTAAACTAAATAACTTATTTGGATTACGTTTTAATAAAAAAAATATTTTTACTAGGTTAGTAACAACTTAAGGCGTGTGCAAAACGGTTTAATTGCATGCTAAAGCGCAAAACGCAATTGGCCCGACACAACATTTACGGCGACATTTCCGATTTTGAACTCAAAGTATCCTACGCTTCTATATACAATCAATTTGACCAACATTTTGCAAAAGGAATTGCAAATATTCGTTACAACCCTAGTAAATACTATCAACCGAGACATAAAATCTGCTATTCTGAGAAAAACTTAAGTTTGATAATACAAAAAATTAAAATTCTAAAAGTGTTTCCATAAAAATGATTCTTAAAATTTATCTAAAATTCGTATATTTCATATTATAAGATTAAATAAATCTTAGGATGAAATTTTACGAATATAACCAAAAATCACACCATAAACTGAATAACCAGTCACAAATTAGAAAAATATGTATAAAAAAATTGATAACACACCAGTAGCGTCGATCGTTAAGCTTCTTAATTTTTTTTTATTGTGGCCATTAAGTCTTCTGGCATCAACAAAAAATCAGCTGCGATCACCTTCGATCACCGATAAATGACTTCAGAGGTAATAAATCTTTCAGATCTACTTATCCAAATATATGTAAGCCAATTTAATATTCCGATCCCTTCAATCGAACACATTTCAAAAATTGTTTGAAATCAGTTTAAGGATCAGTCAGTGTCGGTAACCAAAGTCATAACGATCATTCCTCATTGATCGTAAATCACCGAAATGACGAACGTTTCGAGCATTTGTACTGAGATTGGATTGAACGTGTGTTCATTTGAATGATATCTTTTACGCCGAAACGTAAAATGATTTATGAGACATTTAGACATTTTAAGACGTGAGTGAATATTTGAATCTTACGTTGAAAATTTGGCGGAAGTATGCCCAGCAACAAAAAAGAAATGGTTAATAACAGTTTGTCAATTGTCAGAAAGGAATTTTTTATGAATTTGTTTTTATCTCACAAAGAATTATTTTGCACATAGAACAATTTGAACCTCTTAATCCTTGGCAATTAATTCTCTGCGTGTTTGTATGTAAAAAAAAGAAACTCGATTGATATAATTAGCAAAGCCATAAATACGGAATTTTGTTCCATGAAATGCGTACAGTTGTTCTCGGCGAAAATAATGACTAAAAAACATGATAAAAAATGATTTTGGTGTCGGATAAAGTGGAGGGTTTGAGGAATACATTCAGGGTAGCATTAATGATCCCTTTGGCATCTAAGTACTAGGAGGACTTGTCTCTAATGCACTTCAATTAATCTTCAGCCCAAATTTCATGCTCATCCAGCTAAAGCACGCACAGGATCTTCTCCCGTGTCCTGACAGTAACGCAAAATACAAGAAATATTAACATTAGCAACAGCAGCAGTAGCAACAACAACAACAACAATAGCAACAGTAAAATGAGTGAAGAAAAAACCATTCAATGAGCGTAACCTCCTCGTCCTGTCGCAAGCTTATATTCGTGGAAAAAAGCAATAATAAAAAAATAAAATGAAAGCATAAGAAAAAAAAACCGGAGCAGAAAACAACAAATCATCGATCAAAATAAAAAATTACCTTTCTCCGACGAGGTGCAAGTCATGGTAGAAACTTTTTTTTTCATCCATCCTTGCGCGAACGATTCTTTCTCGTTTTTTTTTTTTGCCATAATGGGCCTCAGCCAAAACCAAAGAACTCTATTTGGAGGGTGAGGGAAACATCGGAACCAGAATCGGAGAAGACGAGCGGGTAACGATGTTTGCCAAAAGAGGAGTTTTCGTCGAGATAAAAGGATACAATGTTGTCGTTTAAGAGAACCATATCACAATTGTTACATTTTAGTCACTTAAAGAATTCGCCTTTTTTGCTCACCTGTACGAGGAGTCCTTTTTTTTTGTATAAGATTCACCATTTTCTCAACTTTGAAAAAAAAAATATTAGTTTCTTTGAATTACATTTTCGTCATTATTTAAAATTTTTTGTTTGTAATTGGAGGGAAAAATCAAGAAAAGAAATTGATGGCAATGTTGATTTCATTCATTGTTACCAATTATTTTTGTGTAAGGATTAAAGCCCTTATAATGAATGAGTTTTATAACAATAATTTACTGGCTCTCTTGAGTAATTTCAGCGATTCACCTGTGGGAAAAAATAAAATCAGAAATATAATTTTTATACCCGTATGGTGAAACCAAAGGGTATATTAGATTTGCCTTAGCGTTTGTAACGCCAAGATCCCGTCATCACAAAAAAAAATGAATTACACCAGTGTGCTTAGAATGATAAAAAAAATGAATATTGCATGTCCGTCCGTCCGTCTGTCCGTCTGTGTGTCCGTCCGTCTGTGTGTCCGTCCGTCCCTCTGTGGCGCGGATTCCGAGCGCAGGGATTGAGCTAGAGACTTGAAATGTTGCTCAGATCCGTTTTTCGTAAAATGCGAGGCTAAGTTCGTTAATGGGCAAAAATGGACCATTAGGGGGGGTACCCCCCATACGAACGAAAACGTTTTTTGTGAATATCTCAAAAACAGGGCATCTTATCAAAAAAGTGCAAGAACAAAAGTTATTTAGGATATGATTCTACATAAAACTCCCATACATCAAAATCCGATTGGAATAAATTTTAAAAAATCTTATTGGAAAGTTAGACTTCAAAGTGGCATTTTGGCACAACTTTTCGAATTTTGATACGAATATCACCATACGGGTTTTCAATAAATGCCAGATTGGCAATTATAGCTTTCGTTATGTTTTTCATTGTAATTGTGTTTAATTAACGTTTTATTTGAAACGGAATAATGAGCATAGATTAGAAAGAAAAACATAATAGGGGTATTCATTGAATCTCATAAATGCCCGTAAACAGCGTAATTTTGCCATCTCATATCGCAAATGAATTGTCAAAATTTGTATAAAAAAACTTTTTTACGCGACCCTTGAAAGTTTATGCGACCATTTTGGTATACAAACAAGCTTGTAAACTTACGCAAATGTGAAATACGAAGATTTGGAAATATATTCTATATCCTTTCAATCTTGTTATACTAATTTTTCTCCCAAAAGCGCATAGGTTTCGATGAATTTTCATATTTAAAAAAAAAATTTCCAAAAGCGCATAGGTTTCGAGAAAAAAAACATATTTTTAAAAAAATATGGGAGGTACGCGTTCAAGGAGGTACCCGTTTTCGTAAAACTTACTTACAAAAAATCGCTAGAACAGCGCGTTCTCGAGTTATTTAAGATACGTTCATTGGACAGACCGACAAATCACAAATTTTCTATTTGCCCCCGTTTTCGAGTCGGTCTCCGTCATGAATACAATACTTTCCCTCTATAGAACACGAAAGTAATCAACCTCATGATTATGCAAAAAAAAAAGTATCTGGTATGAACAGCACATGACTTTCTTATACAAAATCCACGTTTCTGCACAATTTACCTGTTGAAAAAATTATTAGTTTACATCAAAACATGAATTTTTATTTTACAAAATCTGAAATATCTAGATAACGGTGAAAGATATCAATTTACAGTAAAAGGCGAAAATGTAGATAATTTTAATACCTTTAATTCTCCCATTACCTGTTTTTTTTCTCGAAAAACCGTTAGTTTTGCAAGCAATTCGCAAAAATATATATTTTTTAATTTTTGATGATGATATCTCGGTAACGGTAAAATATATCGGGTCAGTGTAAGGGACAAAATTATGATATACATTGTTGCCTTAAATTCGCTTAAAACATTAAACCGCCATAAATCCGTTATTTTTCGAGATAATCGCAAAAAACTGATTTTTTAAATATCGATAACGGCTTGAGAAACAAAGCTCTAATAAAATACAAAGATGTAAATAATTGTATTGTCTCCAACTAGAGTATTTCTGAAAAACGCGTAGTTACGGAGTAAATAACAAAAAACTAAATAACAGACTAACAGACTAACAGACTAACAGACTAACAGACTAACAGACTAACAGACTAACAACAGACTAACAGACTAACAGACTAACAGACTAACAGACTAACAGACTAACAGACTAACAGACTAACAGACTAACAGACTAACAGACTAACAGACTAACAGACTAACAGACTAACAGACTAACAGACTAACAGACTAACAGACTAACAGACTAACAGACTAACAGACCAACAGACTAACAGACTAACAGACTAACAGACTAACAGACTAACAGACTAACAGACTAACAGACTAACAGACTAACAGACTAACAGACTAACAGACTAACAGACTAACAGACTAACAGACTAACATACTAACAGACTAACAGACTAACAGACTAACAGACTAACAGACTAACAGACTAACAGACTAACAGACTAACAGACTAACAGACTAACAGACTAACAGACTAACAGACTAACAGACTAACAGACTAACAGACTAACAGACTAACAGACTAACAGACTAACAGACTAACAGACTAACAGACTAACAGACTAACAGACTAACAGACTAACAGACTAACAGACTAACAGACTAACAGACTAACAGACTAACAGACTAACAGACTAACAGACTAACAGACTAACAGACTAACAGACTAACAGACTAACAGACTAACAGACTAACAGACTAACAGACTAACAGACTAACAGACTAACAGACTAACAGACTAACAGACTAACAGACTAACAGACTAACAGACTAACAGACTAACAGACTAACAGACTAACAGACTAACAGACTAACAGACTAACAGACTAACAGACTAACAGACTAACAGACTAACAGACTAACAGACTAACAGACTAACAGACTAACAGACTAACAGACTAACAGACTAACAGACTAACAGACTAACAGACTAACAGACTAACAGACTAACAGACTAACAGACTAACAGACTAACAGACTAACAGACTAACAGACTAACAGACTAACAGACTAACAGACTAACAGACTAACAGACTAACAGACTAACAGACTAACAGACTAACAGACTAACAGACTAACAGACTAACAGACTAACAGACTAACAGACTAACAGACTAACAGACTAACAGACTAACAGACTAACAGACTAACAGACTAACAGACTAACAGACTAACAGACTAACAGACTAACAGACTAACAGACTAACAGACTAACAGACTAACAGACTAACAGACCAACAGACTAACAGTCTAACGGACATACAGAAAGACATTTTTGTAATAATGCTCCAATCGACTCAGGAGTGCTCGGGAAATGTTTTTTAGGCAAAATTGAGAGGTCGAAATTTTTTATGAATACAATATCTACTTTATTATACTATGTATATGACAGTAAATATATGAATAAATAGGAATTTATGGGAATTAGATTTTAACTATTATTTGTCTCCCTTGACTCAAAATCCTGTTAACCCTACGAGACTAATTTTTCTTAACTGAGCTATCAAAAAGCACAATTTTCCATAAAATTATGTTAAGATTAAAGGGCTTGCTCCATTTTAGCAATAAGGAGGTAACTCCAAAATTCTCCAAAAGTACTCAAAATGGAGTTACCCCATTTTTGCAGCAAGCCCTTCAATTGGTTTTCGGACTGATTAGAAAACTTACGATAGGAAAACTTACGATAGAAACTCCGCTTTCTCGGCTCATCTTTCAAAAATCTGAAATTTCGATAATATGAAGAGAAAAGGAATTTGTTTTTAATCTGGTTGGAAAACCCAGCAAACGTTCTGAAATGGTTAATAGTTGTAAAAAAAATTATACTATCATATGAAATTTTCAAGTGAATCTCATTTGTTATTCGTGTTAATTCTAAATCTAAAAGGGCAAACAATTTCATTAGAACTACGTGTGCGAGCTCAGCAATAAAACGAAATAATATTAAAAATTATATAACTTTTATAACCTTTGAATATTGTTTTCAGAATTTCGGGTCTACTCACATGCCATATAAAATTATTTATTTTTTGCTTTCGTTGATTTTTTTTTTTGCCATACGACAAACCGAACTACTGCTGAGAACTATTTTACAAAAATTTTATTGCCGATGCTTGACTTTGGTTATGTTTTAACACCCATCGTCAAAAAGATTGTAAAATTTCACGTTGACTTCTTTTCCTCAATATTTTATTATCCTCGAGAGTTTTATGGTCTTGCAATACGACATAAGGAAGAATTCATCCTGAAATTGTGCCAAGTTGATTTATGGCTACATGAAATTTAGCAACTTACTGTGACGTTAGTATTGGTGAATAGCCGAAATACATGTGCATATACCATAAACACAACCATATATTAAGTATAGTAGAGGATGGATATGAATTTCATATAACTGTTTTAGTTTGCTAACCATGTGTAATTTATAAGTCCTGGACAGGATTTTCTTAAGTAGTTTCCACGGACTTGAATTTGGTATATACGCTGAAACGAGTCGCATGCACGTATATGTTAGGTGCGTATATCGAATTTCGATTACACGCGATCACGAAATTCTGGAGAGCGTTTAAATGGAAAACTGGTTCATTCCCTTAATTCAAATAGTAAGAAGATCCCAGCCAGAAAAGCCAATAAAGTTTTGTAATTTATGACCACTAAGGTACAATATTTTATAGCGCATAGATCTTCTTCTATAAGGGAGATTCAGTTTCTAAAACACGTAAGGATTTTATTCTGAACGAACTAAAATTGAATTTTATTCAGAAAGAAGTTCTGTTAAGAGGTGTGGTTATTTAAAATAGCAATGTCAAATCAAGTAGAATCAAAAATAAAGATTTTTTATTCCAGTTAAAATAATATATTAGAGCAATGGAAATTCCCTAAAAAAAATTCAACCACTATTTGTATTTTACGCAATTAACTGATATTTTTGATGAATAGCGTGAAATGTTAATTTCAATTTTTTATCAATTTAATCTTTTCGTGCCCGTTGTTGCTTATAAGAAATTGTTCACAACACACAGTTAAAATTATTGGAATAACTTTTAATCCCATTTCTGGAATTCGACATTTTTTAATACTTTTTCTATTAAATTTCAATCCTCTTAAATTATTAACTACATTTTTCATCAAATTTGTATTATTTTTCAATATTTTTTAGTTTGATAAATTATAATAAAAAAAGTATTACATTTAATGCCAACAGCATTGAATGGATATACAGTAGAATCCCGATAATTCGTACCCCGATAATTCGTATATCCCGCTAATTCGTATGAATTTGCTGGTCCCTTGAAAAAAATCCCGATAATTCGTACCCCGATAATTCTTACACTGCCGGTCAAAAAAACTTGACCGATGATAAAAAAAAACAAATTTTTCGACTTTTCACTCATGTTTCATGTATTGTAAATGTTTTAATTCGACAATTTCTGAAAGAATGTACATAACTGAAGCTTATTCAACATTTTGAAATTATTATTCGATGAACATGATGAAAGAAATAAAAATGATCTAAAATATACAATTTAAACGCATTTTTCATCGAAGTGACCACCTTTTGCTCATTACACATGAACGGTCATATAATAACAAGGAATCAAATGATGAAAAATTGTCGTTGGCGATTGTTGACAGTACATAAACAATGATGCGTGATCGGGTGCGCTCGGCCGACTTGGCCGCGTTTCCTCGAGCCGAGGCGATTGCAGCCGATAAAAGTCGATAATAATCGAATATCGATCAATTCAAAATTGAAAATGTCTATTCTCTTATCATTCACCTTGAATGTATATAAAAAACCTTATCTTGCACATACAATGGGAGTGAAAAATCGAAAAATTGGTTTTTTTTATCATCGGTCAAGTTTTTTTGACCGGCAGTGTATATCCCGCTAATTCGCATGAATTTGCTGGTCCCTTGAAATACGAATTATCGGGATTCTACTGTATTTGTAATACTTTTTGTATTAAATTTTAATCCCAGTTCTGCAATTCAACGTTTTTTAATAAAATTGTTATTGTTTTTCAATATTTTCTAAATTTTTCCTTCCGTTATAAATCGCATATGGTCTGCAACATCCGAGTGTATAGGGCAAAAGGGAAGTATTAAAAAACGGAGGTGTTAAAAAGCGCTGTAATAAAAAAATACTTGACTTTTCCAATAAATGATATTTTAATGACGTTAGATTTAAATAAAATAAAATGAAATAAATTAAATAGTGCATTTGGATTACATTATAATTAGGGATGCAACATCGTTCATAAAACCTCGATATATCGAAAATCGATGTTTTTTTTAAGGCGACATCGATGTCAAAAAACATCGTCCTGAAAACATCGATACCTCGATGTTTTTCCGATGTTTTGAAAAAGTTAAATTTAATAAATAATTTAGCCACCTGAAGGATGCTCTACAGTGGGTGGAGTGCACCCAGGTAGAATTAACACGGTTTTAATTTTTGTTATACGTTGAACCACCAAAAACCCGTTAGTTTTCGAGATATTCGCAAAAAACTATTTTTTTTTTCTAAATACCGCCATATCTTCATAACGTTTTGAGATACAGAGTTCTAGTAAAAGACATAAATGTAGCAAATTTTATTGTCTCCAAGTTTTGTAATACATAAAACTACTGGGAAACTCGTAGTTTCGGAGTAACTAACAAGAAAACGGAATTGCGATTTTTAAAACACCGCCATTTTGGTTACTTCCGGTTAACGGATTTCCACATTAGGACCAAACTTCTCTGTAAAATTTCATGGCTAGCTCTGGTTTTTGTTCGAAATCTTGTGGAAAGATGAAACCGAAAATTGATACCAAAGGAAATTTCAACAAATCTTTAAGTAGAGTGGCTATATTAAATCTATCTAAAAACTAGTCCCTCTAGTCCTAAAATTAGTTTCTCTACTAATTTTATGAAGAGTAATGTTCTAACATCGTGGATAACAACATCGATATCCCGATATATCGGCCTGTTCAACATCGAGGTTAAAATTCGATATTTTTATACAGTACCAAAAAGATTAAAATTTAAAAAAAAAAAAAATTACCGTGCAGTTTTTCATACAAAAGTGTTTTTTTTTAGTTGAGTACTGCTGCTGTTACACTGATTTATAAGAATTTTTGTATCTTAAAAAATACGTTCGAATTTTCGCTCGCCAAAAGAGGATTTAAAATAGGTTTGAATTTTTAGAACGCTCGTGGGATAAGAAAAATTGCTCTGAGAGAAGATCCCAAAATTGATATAAAAGATTAACCATAATTTATCACTGCTTGCCTTAAAACAACGATGATCTAAAAGTTCACCTCAATCGGTTAAGAGGTTTTCCAGTTGAGAAACTGTCAAAGCAAGAAAAAGGATTAAAATACGATTTCTGGTTTCCTTTTTGTGGAACAGTAGAAATAATATCTAATTTTTGCGATTGCTCCAATTTTTATCACGATTACAAATTATCTATTACAGCAACTTTGTAATGTTTTAATATTTTAAATCCATTGCATTTTCACAAAAATTTGAATAGACCTGAATGTTGCCATTTTTTTTCTAAAATGCCACAAAGTCTGCTGCGACTAAATTCTAAAAACTCATAACACTTAAGATCAAAATACAGGAAGAGAATGAAACAAAATAACGAAAATGGTTCAGAATTTTGCAAAATTCCTCGAAAGGAACACAAAAAATTATGCAAACAAAAAACTGAAGGAATTTGTGCGCCTTAACCAACTCGCAACCATTTTTTATCCACACGGTTGTCCTTTAAAACCTCTGGGAACTAACCATTCCATAAATTTCGCATTCACACGGACAAAACACGGCTTGGGGCGATCTGAACGCATAGCATACGAGAAAGACAGAGAAAAGTGTCTGAAGAGGTAAAAACAAGTCCTTCGGCGAAACAGGTAAGTGCAATTGCACAAAAACAGGTTTCCCGCATACAAATCAGTTCTGCATCTTATCCTCGAGCATCGGATCCTTTTTTTTCGTTTTCCATCTGAAACATAAGACCTCCTGATGATCACTTGAGATTTGAATATTCCGCGTAATCTTCAGTCAAGAAAAAGAAGAAAAAATCGATATCGTCTTAGCAAAGCGATCGATCAGTTATTAATTTTTTCCTTCCATTTTTCTAGAAATTCCTTCGGGATCATCCATTGACATGGTTTGCGTCTTAATTGATTTTTAATAGAACTGCATCGTCATTGGATTTTCGTTCACAGCTGGGCGAATCACAATGGAATTCTTCGGAGAGACAGCGTGGCGCGTTTCAAATGATTTTCCAATTTTGAAACTTCTAAACATAAAGAAAAACTTTTCTACCTCTTCGAGCTGAGGAATTTCTCGTGTATCGTTCAAGCAATTAATCAAATCGAAATAAGGCTAAGCGACAGAACAGTTTAGCAATCGAACTTTAAATTGAAGTTAAGGAGACAGGACACTAGAATTATCCCCTCGCGAACGTAACTTCACGTAAGCGTATTTTATTTTGACAACATCGAGGAACGTGAAACGATTAAATCGCGATTTTTCACATGCCAAAGGATAACGTGAAAAAGAACGCGAAACAAAAGTCGCTGATGGAACAAGATGTGTCCAGACCCTTCTTAAAGAATCGGCAATTGGAAACTTTTCGCCAGAATTTCCGAGGGTTGTTTCTCAGCCGCGCGCGACGACCATTCATTCGACTTTGGAACGAGTTATTCAAGTTATCGGAATGAAATTATTGCCAGGCAAATGCGCGCATTTCGACGCTATTTATGGTCTTGTTTGTAAAAGGATAAATTAAATATATAGGATCGCATGATCAGGACCAAGTACATGCCCACTGAAGCACGATAATGCGAAACAAGCACAAGAAATTTTCCTTGAGGGGAATTCGATCTGCATCGTTGATCTTTAAAAAAGTTTTTTGAAAAAAACCCCGTAAACTCAACATCGCGAATTCGCTATGGTCTCCATGTTGACGTAAATACGTAGTAATTTAGATCTCGTATTACAATCGCCTCGATCCGTACGAGTTTCTTGAAAATTTTCTTGTTTCTTATAGGATATCTTCTTCTTTGTTCCTTCATCCCAAATATGGCATATAGAGATATGTAAATGTAGCAACTATTTTTATCAGAATATTAACATATGCATCTCTAATGTGCATGATTACTTCAATCCTAAAGCATAGAAAAAAATCCTGATATGCGGAGGAATAGAAAATAGATCGAAACGAAATCCTCCTTACGAAAATAATCCCAAATCCTCTCTGGTAGCGAACTAACTGACTATATACGATCGGATAGATTCATTGTTTCCCCAGGTGTTCAATTCCCTACCGTCGGCAAGATATCCTTAAGGAGCTCGTCTCTCTGCCTACCGCTAAGCTAAGAAGGATCTTAAGCAGCCCAAGAACCAAGGAAAAAAAATTAATATCGATGGTGATTATGTTTGTTGTTGTTTTTCGTTGAGCTAAGCTCATCGCAAGGATGGAGTTGGGAACGAAATCACGATCACGTGCTGTTTTGGTTCTTTTACTGATCTGCTTGATCGATGCAGCATCCGTACCGAAATTGTGCCGCTCCTTGGGATTCAGTGAACAGGAGGTCCATTTTGATTTGAATGAAAAAAATGTCCCAGTTGGAGATCCTTTGTCGTAATGACGGCTCCTGTTTTAGGGGTTTTCGATTGAAATGCTTCATTTTTATTTTTTCCTAGTGCGCTTATTTGTGTTCATTCAACTCTTTTTGAACAAATCCCAAGTAAAATCGATTTTAACATCTGGAAAAGTTTGGGAGTGGTATTTTGTTGGTCATTTTATAGAAAAAACTGATTGGAATTCAGTTTAATGTTTTAATTTGACGGGAAGTTGCCTGTTAAAGATTGTATCAGACATTTATGAAAAACCTCTAAAATCCAAAATTTTAAAGTTTCTCATGCATTGGAATTAGTAAATGTAAATTAACTGGTAGAAAGTCAATAATTTGATGTTTTTCAACAAAAAAAATCTGTTTTCGACTTGCAATTAATCGAAAATTGAAACAGAACTTTCTTCGTTAAAAGTACGATCCCCGAATTTATCTTTTCATGGTTTTTGTTTTTATAATGTTTCACCCACTAAGATCTGATCAACTTGTTTCTTAAAACTTATGTAAAATTAAAAAAAAATTAAACAACTTGCTTAGGGACTCGTCGTCGTTGAGTTATGTTATTTTTGATGTTACTTTCAGACATACGAAAAGCAACAATTCCTGGTGCCAAAGGTGCCAATCGTCAAGTATTCTATATGGCGGACAACATTTTAATGAAAATAAATCCATTTGTATGGGAGAGAAGGAAAGGAGTGGTCCAATTGGATATTGACGTATGCAACAGTTACGTAAAATCATATTCTAAACAGATTTTGCGATTAAAAATGTTTCCATACGACGCACCGTTTTCGAGAAAACTGCAAAAAACTATATTGTCCAATTTTACTCGTTCAAGAAATGAGCCTAGCCATTTATGAGAGACGTAACTGAACAAAATTTCAAGTCTCTATCTCAATCCTTTCAAAAATTATTGTGTTCACGGACGGACAGACAGGCAAACGGACGGATATGCGGAAATCAAAATCTTTTGTCATCCCACACCCTCACGGTAAAAATTTCTGTGGTAAATTTTAATCTTTTTGATACTGTATACAGTTCCACACCGAAAAATGATTGAAATTTAATATTTTATTATTATTTATTATTACTTTTTCATACTATTTTTTTATTAAAACGTAATTCAAATGCGCTGTTTTTTTAAATACTTTTTTTATTAAAATTTAATGCAACCGCATTATTTTTTTGAAGCATTTTTGTATTACAATGTAATGCAAATGCGCTATCTATAAAGAAATGTGTTCAAATTTAATATCCTATAATATAATACGAGGAAAGTCTGTCTGTCTGTCTGCACAAATGATCTCGAAAACCTGCCTAACGATTTTCACGAAATTTGGGGGGTTAGGGATTTTCGGGGACAAAGAATCGATCTAGATATGTCTCACCTCTGAGAAAATTCTCCTCGATACCCCTCGCCAGGTATCTTCTAATTGGGTGGTCCGATATTAATGAAACTTTACAGTATTACTAAGGGGCTAAGGGCTTACGATTTTTTCAATACAAACCTGGGGAGACATTGCGGATCTCGAAAAACGAGACCAGCGAATTCGAAAGGCAACTTCGATTTCGAGAGATAATGGAATTACGTATCTCGAACATGACAATTTCGAGATTTCCCCAAGGGAAATATTTTTGACAGATAGTGTTTATTTATTTTTGTGGTGTTAAAGTGAAAAGTTGCATTTAATTGTTCCACTTTATTCAGTAAAATGTTTCTTCCGAACATTTTCCACAACTGCCGTCTCGAAAGCACAAGACCTTTCGAGAAATATCGGTCGAGAGAAATGTCAGAAACCCTCGATTTTCGAGATAGGCAATCAGGCATTAAATTCGAGAAACCGAACGAGCCCAAGGGAAATTTTTGGGAAATTTCAAATTCATTATATATTTTTAAGTTTTTCGCATTTTTTTGCTTTATGCGGATAAATTCTTTCAAGTGGTATGCTAGAAAACCCTTTAAATATTTATTTGGGTTTTATAAAAAACCACTAATAAGAGAATTTTGTATTATTCTATGAGCGTTCAGTAAAAAATTATTACTTTCGAAACAACATTTTTTGTGCTTTATAGGTATTTTTAAAAGCCAGCACCCACTTTTTTTCTTTGGAAATGCGAATTTTGCGATATTTATACAAAAAAAATGTTGTTTCGATTACTCTTAAATTTCGAGAAATTGGTATGCAATGTCGAGCACAAAATCGAGATAGGCAATACCAATTCATGGTTTCTCGGTCGTACTAGCGTTTGTTCGAGATCCGCAATATGCCCCCTGACTTTTCCCTCCTCTCGATAACCCTCACCTGGTGTCTCAAAAAGATAATGTGAATTTAGTTTTTCCCCAAAAATCAGCAAAAGTAGGAGCATGGCTCGGTCTTCCTGGTACTACTTGTAAATAAGAAGAAATATTTCTTCTTGTGCGCTATTTGAGCATTTGCAATGAGTAAATCGAATTCAGTATTCGGTTTTTGGGCCAAATGCACTATTCGTTGCAACCCTAGTCATAACTTATCTAAAACGTCATTAAAACGACATATGAGGCAAAAATTATAACGCAACAGAAAAAAGGCCACTTTTCAGAAATAATTAAAACATGGAAAATTACTCAGATTCAAAAATTGACAAACAAAACTTACCATTTCACACAATAATTTGTTGGGATTCTGGAAATTTTGTTAAAATGATTAAATTTAAATTAGATTTACTGCATATTCAATTTTGTAATATGCGTTTTCAGTGTTAATATTTATGCGAATTTTCTTAGAAATAAAAATTATTTGTTCAATATTTTTAATTTGTTTCAATATATAAAGTAGTGCACATTTTTGGAAATACCACTAAAATCAATGGTACTTCGAGCACAAAAATTTTTTTAAGTTCAATATTAAAGGATGAAAAATGAAGTTTTTTTTTGTACGAATGTCATGTAAATTTACTTTTCACACGAATCGTTGACAAAAAAAAAACTCCACATTAGTCATATGCAACGAACTTTTATTTATTTATTCACGTCCATTTCGATTTTTTTTTTTCGTGGAAACTGAAATCTAATTAAGAACTCAGAACACGATTCATGACTGAAATGGCTAAGTGCTAGATTTTTGTCTTCCAACAAGAGCAAAAGCGATCCGCCATAATGGGTCGGTAAGAAGTCATCCATCACCCGACTAAGCCGGACGACATGGACAAATTATAGACGATCTCTCCCACAGTCAACGGTCCTTGAAAATGCTGGGCCATGAGTGAAAAGTATCTTAAGACGATATTTAGTTGGATACAAATGGAATTCAAACAAACTTTGATATGTCGGATCTGTTTGTTGTGTTTGTCGCATGTACGTCGAATTTTCTGGATATATGTTGACAAGATATGGTGTTTTATTGTTTGTTAGAAAATTGTTTTATTTAATTTTCCTTTAAATTAAGACAAATTAATGACTTGTCCAATCAACTTTTTGGGCACTTTGCAAATTTTGTTCCACTCTGCGTTGTCTGATGAAGCCCGGGACGTTAAGTTGATCAATTAAGGCCGAACCAATCAAGAGCTCGAGATATAAAACCGTGTGAGCAATGAGAGTAGCCAGCGGCCATGAGTCCATTTTCTTCATTCACATCCATCCAATAGACGTCGAAAAATGGCTACCTTCAAGCATTAGCCACATTGCGAATTTATTCGCCAAACTGTACGAATGCCATGTTGAATATATATCTTGACTATATGCGATATAAGTAGGTATTACTATCGTTATAATCCCAATGAGAACAATTTATATCCGCTGCCGGTTGGTCATCCCGACCAGTTCCCACAAACCACTCTTCGTTTTCAATTCTGCTGATGGTGCACTTCTTTTTAATTCGATTGTCCCGGGAATGGAGTAGCTCTGGATACCACCAATACGGGATCCCACTCATCTTCGCGGCGACAAATCGAACAAAAAGACGTACGACTTCCCTTTGTGTCCAGCATCTACGATAAGAAGTATCGTCGACATCTTATCACTGGCTCAGCAGTTTCATTTCATTTATATACAGTCAGCCCGGGTCCAACGGAGAGATTCCCAATCTGAATTGGTATCCATCCAAAGGAATTAGCCCCGAAATAACAAAAAAAAAATAAGAAGGAATTCCAAATGAAACACCACCCAGCAACATGCAATCCCCGGTCTATCTGCCATCAAGTGGGTATCATCAATTTATCCCAGCTCAGTTTGCTGAGCTTCAGTATTTTTGTTCACATGGTAATGAAAAGGGAGAATTTCTTGTTCGCCAGTCCCACCAAATTGACACTAAACGCTTCACGTAAATGTGATGATAGCCCATAATTGGATTCGTCGGACAATTGCTGGCCAATTTTCTGATTAAATTGTCTTTGAAGACGAACTGGAATTATGGCCTGTTCCTGAATGCTACATACTAAGATATTGTGATACTGCAGTACTGATTAAGTTATATTCGCTCGCAAGTTACTGTGGCAAAGATAGTAATATAGTGGCGATTAGGAGAGGTAATTTTTTCATCTATGCCAATTGCTAAGATTTAAGGAAAATCGCTGATAAAGCGGATGGCGCGATTCTAATGAATTTTTTCCTTTTGTTCTCATTGAATTCGAAATGTCGGGCATTTCATAAGATGTTGTAAAGATTCCTTGTGGTAAATTTGTCGAGTCAAAAGAAGGACTCTAGTGTAAGATGAAAATTAGGAAACCATTTTGTATATTTATTTGAATTTTTTTTCTTTATAATGTTTTTATACTCTATATGATATATCATATAGAAGTATATTAGATTTAGTATACCGTTTGTAACGCATCGAACCAATCATCGGAAACAAAAATGAAATACACCAGGGGGTTAGGGATGACAAAAGATTTTGATTTCCGCATGTCCGTCCGTTTGTCCGCTAGAGACTTGAAATTTTGTACGGTTGCTTTTCTCGTAAATGGCTAGGCTAAGTTCTTGAACGGGCAAAATTGGACCATTCCTTCCCCCTCTGCCACACAAACGAAATATTTTTGTTGCAATTTTCTCGAAAACGGTGAGTTATATTGAATAATTACTATAAGTTCAGATTTTTTCAAAAAAAAACTTTAGCCTGCGGCACAATTTTTGTTGCATGCCGAAGAACGAATATACCATTTCGATTTAAACAATCACAAACCAAAATTAAGACAAACCTCTTCTCCCTGATCGGTCTTCCAAAATTTCCAAGCATACACAGAAATGCGTTTTTAACAAGTTTTTTAGAAAGGGAATGGGGGCTAAATACAAGTTTTGCTTCGGGCGCCTTGCTTTGGGCCTGCTCTGGTCCTATGGTTCAAATACCAAAAGAAAACCAATGGCAATGCAAACACATGAAAATTTTCTACGACGAACCTTTTTTTCAAAAGGTATACAAATATAATCAAAGGAATTGAGCTAGAGATTTGATGTTTTTTACAGTTACGCTTCTTGTAAATAGCAAGGCGGTCAAAATTGAATAAGTTTTTCCTCTCTAACTACCTCCCCCTCCACCTTACAAAGAAACAGTTTTTTTTTGCATTTTTCCCACAATTGGTGCATGGAATCAAAAAATGTATGATGATAAAATGTTTTTTTTTAAAATATGATTTTACATAACCGTCCCATAGATCAAAAATCAATCGAATCCTCTCCCCTCCCATACACTCAGAAAAATGTCCAGGGAGTCTATTCTCGGAACGTTTCGAATTTTTCGTTACGTTACGGATTACGAATCTCGCCGAAATGTTTTTTCCGTAATCTAAATCCGAAACGTTTGAGAGATTGTATCACGAAACGTTTATGTTTCGGAATTATATTCACCATAGTCACCATATTCACCTCATTCCGAAATGTACGTAGAATAGAGCTGTCAAAACGGAAATATTTGAATAGTTTTGTTTTGTTTATATTTATTAACTAGTGTTTAACTTGTATTAGAGTAATTTTTCACTAATTTAATATCAGTTAATAATATTTGGCTAGTGTTCAATGCAAGTAATAGTGTATTATGAGTGATTTTTGTTTATTTGTTGATTTTAACGTTTGTTATCGCTTGTTAGGGGGGAGGGAGTGGTTTGATTGAATTTTTATGTATAGAGTTATGCAAAATCGTATTCTAAACATATTTTACATTTATAAATTTTCCGATATAGTTTTTGAGGCAATTGTAAAAAGTGCTTCATTTGAATGGCGGAGGGGGGAAGGAGTGGTCCGATTTTTCCCGTCCAATAACTTAGCCTTACTGATTACGAGAAACGCAACTGTACGAAATTTCAAGTCTCTGGCTCAATCCTTTTGAAAGTTATGGTGTTACTTTTACTTCATATAATAATTCCATTCTCGAATCATTCTTTTGCGATAAATTCGTGAGCGAATTTCATTTTTCCATTCTCCAAATTTTCCATTCCATTCGCGAATAGAATTTTAAAAATACGAGAATGGAAAAATAAAATTCGTGAGTGAATGAAAACTAAAATTCTCGTGCTAATCATTTGCAAATGAATGAATGAAAAATAATTATTCTTCGTACTATACTTGTTACACGATTAAAATTATGCCCGCATCGAATAACAATAAACAACGGACGCGAAACGAGAACTCACAGCACACAAACGTTTCGGAAAGTAACATTTGAACGTTTCGGATGGATCCGAAACGTAATGTTTTGATATGTTTCGGATATTTCCGTAATCTAAGTCCGAGAATACGGTTTCGTATAAAGTGGTGGATTGCTTCGTAATGTTTGAGACGTCATTTGGAGCAATAAAGGCAGTACGTACATCACATAGAGGTCTTTTTCCACTGCACCACAAACGTTTCGGAAAAATCCGTAACGTTCCGAGAATAGCGTCCCAGGTCAACTTTTTGTCAGGTTAACTCTGACCTTACAGAGGTGTCTGTAAGCCAGCTAGCGGTCAGAGTTAACCTATCTAAGGTCAACTCGTGCAGCTCCCAATGCCCTACTTCACCTGCTGGTGGCTTAATTTCAGAATTTCTCCGACCACAGGTCAACTCAGTTTTCCTTGCCCACATGCAGGCGAACGCGCGCTTGCCCGAGGCCAATTACGCCGTATGTAGGTCGTCGAGTTAGCCTCCATTTTTCTGAGTGTACAAATGGAAAATTTTGTCTATCCTTATATAGAGTATTTGACGACAGGCTCTTGGCAACTTTAGAGTTTTTTTTTATAGCGTTTAACAAATTATGACCCCAACTGAAAAATCTGAGACTTAAGCTGAAAAATCTGAGACTTAAGCTTCCGGGACGTCGCAACGGCATGCCTTAATCTAGGATTTTACCGGCTAGTAAAGGACTTATGGGGACCTAACCACACTAAGAAAAGTGAAATAAAAGTCGTCGAGTTCCGTACGCCGCAATTTGGTTCCTACAGGAAAATTTAGCCTATGTTCAACCGCGCTCTCACCAGCGTTAGGAAAAGAAAAATGCCAACCTGAGGCGGGAGAAATTTTGAGTAGTAAGTAAAGTAGGGCATAGGGAGCTGCGCGGGTCGGCCTGAGATAGGTATTTCTATAAAAGCATGTCATGTAATGGATAACTCCGTCTGCCTGCTACAGGCCAGAGTTGACTTGTCAAAAAGTTGGCCTGGATCAGCTTTATTATTTTCCTAATTGCACTAACCGTGTTTTTTTAAATTTTATTAATTAATTATATTAAATAAAATGAAATATGGTTTCCATTTTGTGTTAAATGGAAAAAATTATAGACTTCCAATTAATTCTTCAATTTCTTAGAGATTTGTTGCAACCAGGATTTGAAATTTTGTATTTTTAATATTTCGAAATTAGTTTCGCATCAGACTGTTTCAAAATGTCAAGGTGTTATTGCCAGCGGCTGAATTGATTAAAAAAAATCGAAACCTTTTCCTTAAAGGAAATTTTAAAAAAATCGAAACCTTTTCCTTAAAGGAAATTTAAAAAACTTCTAGCGAATTCTTCACAACGCTACAAGGTCAATGGCGAAATAAGATTTTAGCACAAAATAATGGTATATTGAAAAATTCTTGATATTCGAATCACCGAAGAAATATTTATTTATTCCATTCGGTTCAATGAAGCGCGATCCGATTTATATATTTCTGCCGTATGTCGTGCTCATCAAAATGGGGGCGAAATCTCGGCACGATGCAAAGACAGCACCAATGGAAAATGTTTGATTTCCAGTACATTACCGCATTACATGGATATCAATTCAAGTAACGGTTTGTGTCTGTATCCTTAACACTACGCCTAATGTTAGATTGCTGCATGTTCGATGCCTAAATGTATGTCCGAGGGTGGCATCACTTCATGGAATCCCCAATGGAAATAACGAGAAGACAACAACATTTTCCTTAGCATCCGGCCGGAAGTTAGTTTTGACAGAAAGACAGAGACACGTGGCAATGATGCGAAATGCGAAAGTCTGTGGAAAAAAAACCTTTCCGCAATTTTTTATTTCTTTCCGCCTGTCTGTCAACTCGGACAACATATCCGAGAGGGTGGCAAGAAACCTCAGGGATACTAAAAGAGTGTCACTTCGTTATAAAATGTCTTTAGACTAGCATTTGTACATGACTTTGATTCAAACATTCCGAATTAATTATCAGCTTAACTTTATTTTATGGGTTACAGCCAACTCATCCAAATTTCTTACCTCCATGAAAATTAAAAGTTCCATCTGACGCCATTTTATTTAAACACCTCTGCTTTAAGAAGGAAAAAAGCCTCTGAAAAATGCTATTTGTTATCACTACTGTGGTGTGTTGAAAAACTTCTCTAACTTGGGTCTTCAATCTTGTCCCATCCGCTAAGGAAGTTGATTTGGGTGACCGGAAGTTTCAAGTAGGGACGAATCTTTTTTGACGTTCAGAAATGTATCACAAATCTTATATTAATGAAAAGTTCTTCAGAATTTCCTCAATATGACATTCGGTTGTGACATCTATTAGATTCTGGAAAATGAATTTTGACTCTCCTCAGTCAAAGACCATCAAATCGTTTTAATGAAACTAAGGAAAGGTTCAATGAAATTTGAAGAAACATTTCATAAATATGTGATGTGAACAGCATATGACTCTCTTATACTAACTAAGTTAACGTCTCTGCGTAACTCAGATTATATACTATAAACCTGTCGCATTGTTGACAATAAATTGTCAGTTTATACACAGAGAGACATAATTAGGTAAAAAGTCCCAAAATTATCGTACAACGAGAACATCAACTAAGAAATTTAATAATTTAAGATTTTTGGTAAGCCATATTTCGAAAAAAAAAATGAATTTGGTTAACTTTTCTTCATTTTTACCGAATTCAAAGATGTTTCTTACATGAAATGCATATAATTATTCATTATTTTTAATAAAAAAAATTAATAAAAATACAAAAAATGAAGAAAAAAAGTCTGTGTGCGGTGGTTTCTGATATTCTTTATGTGTTTTTTGCACGCCTTGCTACTCGACTTCTTGTTCCTTCGATGGAGCTTTTGTCAAACTAGTTTATTACTTAACTTTTGCGTAATTTCAACAAAAAGCGTTTTTTTGTTCGCAAATTTATCATTTCTTTTTACTTTCCTTTTCTATCGGGTCTTTCATCAAGGACATAACAATTTTGTATTTAAATAAAACACAGAATAATTGAGATATCGGGCTGAAATTTATTCCAGGTGTAGTGGAGATGTTACATTTAAGTATGAAATTCGATGTCGTTCATATGGCCACCGCGAGCACGTTTGCTGATTGATTCTTTGGAGCCAATTTTCCACCACTCTTCCACACATATCGGCCGGAACGTTGGCAATTTCGCGTTCGATATTGTTCCTGAGCTCCTCTAACGTTGTTGGCTTGTTGGCATAAACCAACGACTTAACATAACCAAATAAAAAGAAATCCAACGGCGTTAAATCGCATGAGCGAGGTGGCCATTCGACCGGACCATTTCTCGAGATTACACGATTGCGACCACCGACTCAGAATTTCGGTAGTAAGTTTCAATAATTTCCAAACGTTGCTCGTTCGTGAACTTCACCATGATAAAAATGTAAACCTTGACTGACGTTTTAGCATTGCCAGATCATAAAAAAAGTTTTAGGGTGCGTTTTTATTAAAATACAATATTGTTATGTCCTTGTTGAAAGACCCTTTATAAAGGAAAAGTATGGTATTTATGACGGAAACCGACTCGAGAACAGAGGCAGATAGAATCTTTCTGATCAATACGAAATCCGTTTTAGGTAAAAAGATGAAATTGTCAGTGCATCTGTCTGTCGGTCTGTCCGTTCTACGTATCTTAAATAATTCGAGAACACGTTGAGCTAGCGACTTGATTTTTTTTCGAAATGAGTTTCACAAAAATCGTAGTTTTCTATCAACTTTTGGAAAAGTAACGGTAGCTATAATGAGTACCTCTCATACCATTTTTTTTTTCAAAAAAGTTCCATTTGTTTTAAATTTTCTCGAAATTTATGCGCTTTTTGGGAAAAAATGAATATTAAAAAAACGTCTTTAGCAGTTCTCAAAATTTTTGAAAAAATATTATATTTCACATATTTTTCGGGAAACTAAATATTGCAGAGGAACGTTTTGTGTTGATCACAACTGATATTTTTCTTCCTTTGTAGCCACTCCAAATGCGTTGCCATGTTGTGCGATTTTTGAAGACCACCAAACCAATTTGGACATTTTCCTTTCTACATTGGGTTTATATTATTTCATTTTTAAAATCTGTGTATGAATATAAAAAAAATTAACACTAAAAAGGAAAGAATAATTTTTTTGGCACATGTATTTTTGGTTAATTTTGGTTTTAGTTGGCAACCCCTACTACTACTGGAATCATATTTGCAGGAACGCTTGCAAGTGGTATACAGTGATAATAATTTTTCAGAATCTGAAACACTGAATTGTGGAGTACCTCAAGGATCTATTCTGGGCCCGGTTCTATTTCTTATGTTCATAAATGACCTTCCTCAAGTTTTGCCTGATAACCAATGTCACATTTATGCAGATGACTTTCAATTTTATTATTCATGTAAATTAGGTGATGTAGACCACTGTGTTGGTGAAATAAATGCAGCTCTTGAACTGATTCACCAGTGGTCTTGCCGAAACGGGCTAACATTAAACGCTAAGAAATCGCAATCACTAGCTATTTATCATAAACAAATTGACACATCGCATTTTCCATCCTTACTTATCGGTAATGAAATCATTAAATATGTTAGCAAGGCTAAAAATCTTGGTGTTTTCTTCAATAACTGTCTCTCGTGGTCTAGTGATGTTAATTTTATTACGAGAAAAGTATATGCCTCATTGCGTTCTCTGTGGATTTCAGCTAAATATCTTAGCACTGACGTTCGTAAGCGGCTTATTATTGCTCTTGTGATGCCCATTTTTTCGAATTGCAACCAGTTGTTCAGTACCATGGATGCTCTAAGTTTTCGAAAACTTCAATTAGCCTTTAACTCGTGTGCACGGTTTATATTTCGCTTACGCCGCTACGACCATATATCCCAGTACTCTAAGCAAATACTTGGCGTCTCCTTGAATGATTATTTCATTTTTCAAAAATGTACCTTTTTATTCAAGTTAATTTTGCTCAAATCACCTGGATATCTGTATGATCATCTGACTTTCCTACGTTCAAGTCGTACACTTAGTCTCTTAGTTGCTCGTGCTAATTTTCTTGTAACTCGAAACACATTTTTCGTGCAATCGGTATTGCTGTGGAATGGATTACCCACTCAAACTAGGAAAACTGCGTCTATAACCACGTTTACTAAAAGTCTTATTGAATATCAAAATTCATAGGTATTTCTTAAATTTTTTATTTATTTATTTATTTATTTTTTTTTTTTTCTTCGCAACCAAGTCACGTTTTTATTTCTTGCTTGTTTAATATTTTTGTATAAATTTTCAATTATTATTATTTTCATTACATTTTATTTTTAATTATTATATTTCCTTTATTGTAAATTCAATTGTAAAACCTTTATAATATCTCTCAAGCTGTGTAAATTTAAAAGGCGTTGCCTTGCACACAGCATTAATAAAGTTATTATTATTTATTATTTATTATGTATCAGAAACAATGACGAGAAAAATATTCATTTTATTGTATTTTTTATGCTTTATCTCGCTTTTAATTCTGATACAATACGCCCAAAAAATTATTTTTTTTCTTTTTAGTGTATTTAAAAAAAAAAGACTTTTTAACAAAATCTTTTTTATTTTTTTTATTTTATCCTTTTTGGTCATTTCGTATTTTATTAGTATGATTAAAAATCCAAAATGAAGAGGATAATTCCATTATCCTAACTGAACCTTCCGTTATCCTTACAGACTTTTTAATACCAGAATCGGATTCAGCGACCCCAAAAAACTCAGATGAGATTTTTTCCGGAAAATTTGAGGAAAAGGATAGTCACGTTATCCTTGCAGGACCTTCCGTTATCCTTACTGACTTTTTAATGCCAGAATCGAAGTCAGCAACCCCAAAAATCATAAGAATAAATTTTTTTTCCAGAAAATTTGGGGAAAAGGGTGATCACGTTATCCTTACAGGAAGTTACCTTATCTTAACAAGGACAATGTAGTAAAAACATTGTATTGTCATCGGACTTACACACGCGTGCAAAATTTCAACTCAATCGGATGAGTGGGAATCCAATTTCGGATTGCAAGATTTTATTCTGACAAACAAACAGACAAACTAACACGAAGGCAATCTAAATAAAAGATTTTAAAATACGGATTTCCAAACATTACAAGACCTACGCCCGGAAATGTCGCCACGTAGCTTAGCTGAGGTGGTTAAGCTATGCCAGCTAAGCTATGCAACTATAACGAGGTTCGCTGGCATAGCTTAGCTTAGTTGTACGGCGGGCCTAATTGTGGAAATCGTCCTGACAAATCCTGCGTCAAATTGTATGAGATTCTGAAAAAATAGAAGTTTTAGAATTGTTTGAAAATAACAAATTTTCAATCGGCTACGTTGCCTTCATAATTTACATATCAAAGAACTAATTGACAATGAAAAAGGTCCTGAAAGATAACTCCCATTTTTCAAATCCGCCTCCTCCCGCAATATTTAAATTCGGTCGTGATTTACTCTTTCTTCCCTAATCAACCCTTGAATTCCGTTCCCATCGGCCAGTAGAAAAAAGAAATACCTGAAATTAGATCGAATGCAGAAAGTCTCGTTATATGAATTCCTTGCCATAAAACCGGAAAATGCTTCTAGAATTACGAGCAATCGAAGGAATAATCAGAAGAGGACCACATCCATACAGGAGCAGGCCAGGGAACATTTCACATCGCACTAAACTATTGCACGAAGAAAAAAAACCACGTAGCTGTCAGTCACCAGGCCGTTTCAAGATGGATCGGGAATGATTAAAGGTAGGAAAAAAGGATCTCTGGATGCTGGATACCGCACGGAAGGTTCAACGAATCCAAAATAATCTCCGGCCATCAGAACGCCTAAGAATCGTATGTAATTTCAGATCTCTTTGAGTGTTCGGTAATTATGAGACCAAAAACTGAAGCTTCTAATATAACAAGGGTGGATGGGATAATTTCTGCTTTTCTGGATTTTTTTTTATAAGTTTTTTTTTGCTTTCCTGCTATTTTACGGATCTTGGTGATTGACGTGCCGATCAGTTGCCATGAAATGAATTTGAAATACGAAGGTTTCTCTTGAAGATCGGATTATTTTTCAACATTTTTGGCGCGATCTTGTGCGAACGTCCTGAAACAGAAGCGAAAAAATATCATATTTAGGACATCATTACGCAGAATGCTGTAATTTTACTCTAAACAATGGCTCATTGAATGGATAAGATCGAATTTGCTTAGAGATTTAAATTTGATGATTTAAAAGTTTTTTTTTAGAAAACTTTTTTTGTAGGTATAAAACATATATCCTGAGATTGCACATTAAGATACTGAAAGGTATTAAATGGCATTCATTGATGAATTCTAGATATCGAAGATAGAAAGATTTTGAAAATTTTTTTGTCTTGTTTTCACCCAATATGGTGGTGATACGCTGTAGATGTAACTTTTTTAATCAAAATAATTATTCCCTACGCAGCAATACCTTGATATACGGACTAATATACGTTCCAAAAATTAGGCCGTATATCGAAACATTAATTGTAATACCAATCCATAAAACTGTCATAATATAGGACTCAAACAAAATTTTATACATTGCTTCGACTTCATATGACTTCATACGCTAGATTTTAATAACAATTAAAAGTTTTCTGCACTCAAATTTGCCAGTACTTGGTATACTAAATTATAAATTTTAATTTTTTTTACTTTCTAGCGCTTTAGTTTTTTTTAGACTTTTTTTTAAAGTCGCTTCTCCAAGATAAAATGTTAATTGTTTCTCCAAGATAAAATATCAGTGCGGGAACTGCTTTTTTCATGAGTACTGATATATGATGCGAGTACTTATATATTGTAATTTTTTGCGAAACTTTTCGTGAAATTTTTTTGGAAATTTTCCGAGGATATATTTATGAGTATTTTTTTGGCTACTTTTTCGTAACGTTTTTGGTGGGAGGAGGGTAAGAAGGGAAAATGAAGGGAAAATTCCTATCTCTCCCTCATCACTCTTTTCCACGACCTTCACACACATCCTAGCCCCGCACCACCGCAAAAATTCAACTTTATTTCTCTAACGATGTGGAATCTTGCAGGGTAGGTCGAGACAAGGGGAAATACATAAGAGAACATTCCTGGTTTTGTACTGAACGCAACACAAAAAATTTCAACTCAATATCTCAAGCGATGTAGAATCTAGCGATAAGTGTTTAAAATAGGACTTTATGTAACTTTGCCACACATTTTTTTTTTTTTTTTTTTTTTCGAGGCTGGGGAGGAAAATGTCTACACAGACCCAAGCGGCGTCCCTGGCACGGGTACTGCGGGGTTCACGAAGTGCCCGTTGACCCGCTAAAAACCTGCTCCTTTCCCAGGATATGTGACATGGTCTGGAACTACGACGAATGCGCTACTTCAGACCATGGTCATCCTGTATGTAAGGCATTTTGCCACACATTAGATTCCACGTAAAGGAAGTTATAAAACAATTCTCTTGGTTCACATAATTAGGGTGACCATAAGTCCCAGAATAGCCAAAACAGTCCCCGATTTAGCATGTTGTCCCGGAAATTGAATTTTTGCCCCGGAATTGTGCAGTCTAGGTTGTTATTTCTTTATCCTTAAAAAAAAATTGATCTCAAAAACCAAAAAGTTTCACCTGCGGCGCAATTTCCGTAGAAGTTATTGCCTGTAGCATATTTCTCTTAAAGAAAATTCGCCTGCGGTACTCTTCATTAAATAATTTTGAATAGTAGGATGTTTGTTTCTAAAAGTTTAGCTTGCGGCGCAACTTTTGTTGTATTTTGCAAACAGAAAAAAACACCCATAACACTTTTCATCTTTCAACAAATCGTAAGGGCCTAAGTCGATTTTTCTATTAAGGCAAAAACACATATTTTTACTTTACTAGACACAGCAATTTAGCTTAGTATAGATATGGACTGATGTTGTTATTGGCGGGTTTCACGAAATTTTTAGCGACCGCTAAGATGAAGGAGCCGGCGAATTTCAAGCAAAAAGTTCTGCTAAATCGATTTAGTGGCCGCTAAAAGTTTTGGTACAACCCGCCTTGTTGCCACAGATATATTCTCAAACAAAAATTAAAACAAACCTTTTCCCTCTGATCAGGCCTTAAATATTTTCACGGTTAATTTTGAAGCACTAGGAATTTCCTCACGCTTCGTCGCCATTTCCCCTCGCTCTCCTCTGGCAATCAGTCCTGGATTCGCACAAAAAAATCGGTTCAACTTTCATATAATTCTAATTTGCATTTCTTTGCATTTGACGTTTTTATTATAAACATAGGTACATTTTACGATCTTACATTGATTAGATTTATTTTCGTTCTGATCAAGCATTTAAAATTATTTATATAACTTACAAATTTCAAAAATTGAAAATAAAAACAAGTTTTTAAAAATATGTATTTAGTAACCGTCGATTGTTTTCTAAAGAGAATCTTACAATTTTACGGTGATCTAAAAAAAATGAATAAAATCAATTAACACAATATTTTGACGAAATACCCATTAAAAAGCATAAACTGCGGTAAAAATAATTTGACTGTGTATGAAACTGACACAAATATCATTGTTTTAAATTCAATGAAAGAATTTCTTTTTCTGTATTTACATGTCAGAGAATAGCCGAGAAATAGTTGAAAATCTTAGCGTCACTGTATTCGGATTTATTTCAAGCAAGTACAGTAATCGACTTATGGTTGTAAAACCTTTTTGAATTTTTCACCAAATTTTAATTGAAAAACTCACTTTTCCATAGGTTTCAGTATTTAAAAATATTCCAAATGGACTAGAAGGCCACAAAAATTTCCTGAAAATTGAACTCCGGGTGAGGTTATGAAAATCAATTTAGAGTATTAGAACCGTAATTAGCAAAAAGAGTTAAGGCAGTGATTAGGACTTTTCTAGAAAGCAAAACTCTACTTTGCACCTGCGCTAGGTAACAAGTGTCATTCATTCACACGCTCGAGCCTAGATTAACCTAAGTTTGAACGCATGCAAAGTCGAAAAGAACTTTTTCGAACAGGTAAAATGCAAATTTTGACTAATAACATTCGACTTACCGACTTATTTGTAGGCCACCCGAATTTTCGCGAAATATTTATTTATACCGATTCCATTTAAATCGAGTGCAATAGATGTGTTTCAAATCACAACTCCAGCTAAACGCAATCAATCCATCGAGAATAATTAAATTTTTACTATTGGACCTCCCGTGAGTGATCAATAACGGATTAAAAATATTTGCGACTGACACTAAATTTAAATGCCATTCGTATATCGATACCAATTGACGCAAATACGGAAACTCGAATTACAAAAATTAAAGAAAGCCATGAATGAACTCAACTGAGAATTACGAATCAGCGAATTATGATCACCGCCATTGTGTATTGGTTTTGGATGGCCGCCATTGTCAATTTAATCGATTGTTAAAATAATTATTGTCATTTGCTGTCATCAATAATCGATAAAATACAAATAATCGCCTAAATGGACAGTCGTACACATAAATAATACAAAATAATAGCGACAAAGAGTGATAATAAATCGAATTTTGAAAAGTGCTGCCGTTTTCTGGTGAAATGAAAAGTATTTCTTACTGTCTGCAATTTTTTCTTAGATGATGATATTTTACTGGAAAAACTAAAAAAATGAACCCAGGACAGTGCAAGGGTAAAGCGGAGCCCGAACCCAACCTGTATGCCGTGCTCCTCTACTTAAAAAGAAAATCAAAAATAATTTTAAAACAAAGAATTTTTCAATATTTGCAACAAAACTTGCGACCGAGTTAAATGTTTGGGAATTAATTAGAAAGCTTTTGAGTTATAAAATTAAAAAAAAGTCGACCACGCCGGAAGTTTTTGGGCACAAGGTCAAATAAACTGCCGAGTTAAAAGCGGTTTTGTTGCTTTGACGTTTTTATTTGGAAAAATTCACGCCTCCGTCACTTCCTCACGCCCCTATTTATACTTAGCAAAGAAACTCGTGATTTCTTGCCTCTTGTTGTAGAAATCACGAGTTTCTTATTGTAGAAACCAGGACCCCTGACGGTCTAGCGCTCTAGCGGTCTGAAAAGAATAAGGGAGAAGGGTTTAGAATAGAAATTCATAGGTGGCAAGTGTCCTCAACATATGTTTCTCATTTTCTTTTTCATTCTCTCTCGAAAAAATCTGGGGATAAATTAACACCGCCGCAAAACATAGCTAAAAGTAAGCACCTCGCAGCATGGTTGTCCGCAGATCGGAAGGGGGGAGGGGATAGAGTAACTATACGTCCCGGGATTGCTGGGATAGCCCCGGATTTAGGCTTGTTGTCCCGGCGTACCAAAAATTAAATTTTAACCCGGTTTTTTAAATTAGTGTAATAGTTTTTCAAACACAAGAAAAAATGATCACTAAATATAAAAAGTGTACTCTATTTCGGTAGAAGGTTACCCCCAAGTATATTTTTTTTCGCCTGCGGTACATTTTTTCAACCATTTTCTATGAAAGGTGCATTAAAAAAAAGGTGGCATGCAGTACATCTCTCTTTATTGTTATTTTTATTTGCGAATATTTATAAAAACGTATAGAACGCAAGAAATTAAGCTAATTTTAGCTTAAAACTATGTGTCTCTTGATTTAAAAACCTGCACCGCATTCGGTTTTAACAAATTTCGCCTGCGGCGCACATTATTGATTTTCTCCCTTGCTTTTAATCCTAATTAATTTTTATTTTTTTTATAAAACTTATTGATCTTGTCCCGGACTGGCCCCAAAAAGAAGTTAGAAGTTATTTGCTTCCAGAAAATCCAATAATGATTAGCAGATTTAGGTTTTTTTTTTGATTTCCAGCTCAAAACTTATTTTTCTGATTTTCTTTTTTATGGGCTTCTTTTGACTGACTTTACGATATTTAAGATACCGCTAAATTGTATTAGCGGGTAAATTTTTATCAAAAAAAAGCCTGTTAACTCGCTTTAGTGGCTGCTAAAAGTTTCGAGAAACCCGCAATTAGTCTACTAACTCCAAAACAGTCACCAAAACTGTTCGCAAATACATATTTTCCAAAAATTCCAAAAATTAAACAGAAAACCGTTTTTCCCTACGTTGATTTTTTTTCCTTCTGGGAGGATTTATAATTTCCAAATGAAATGGGGTAGAACATCGGTACTAAAAGGAGGTAGTAAATTAAACCGTTAAAATGTACTACATCCATTTACGCAATAAAGTCTTTCAGTCGTGTTTTACATGCATTTAAAAATGTTCCGCTTTCAGGCGGACCTATGGACTAGAAGGTTAAGTCCTCCGTGAGTCTGCAAAAACCTTTAATAAAAAATTCCAATTGTTGGCCGTAACAAAAAAAAAAACAAGTAAATTCTTTCGGAACGACAACACTGATACTAAAAATTAAATAAAGCCATTCACATATTCCGAATTTGGAGAAAAATACAAAGAAGCAAGGGTCCACAACAATTCCGTTTGATTCGCGTACAAATTCGCCAGATCGGATCAATTGAAAAATCTAAATCCTTGTTGAAGGTTATGTTTAATGGCCAGCAAAAAGCAATCTTTTGTCACATTAACAAAAGGATCGCTATTCAATGCCAACACTTGTTCCGTCTAAAAAAACTCACACGTACGCATTGATGTTGTCCTTTTAATATCCTGAGTGGTATAAAATATAAAAAGAACATTCCATCGTATGCGTATGTGTGTGTGTGTGTGTGTGTGAATGTTTCGAAAATATTCATACGTAATGTTATGTTAGGTTAGGTTGTTTATGTTTTGCAATTTCGTGTTGCCATTCTTTGAATTTATTCCTATTTGAGTCCTTTTTTGTTGGTGAATTGATTGTTACTCTTGTTATTATTCATTGGCATATAATTTTGATTCATTCAATTCAGTTTAGTTTGCCGCCATCGCCGCTTCTGCCGGTCCCGTTATTTAGAATTTGGATTCGCCTGTTGAATTTATCGGCTTGGAGATTTCATATCAGACAGACATTATTTCGGTTTCATTCAGTAAAAACCCGAAAACCGATCAAAAGAATCTTTTGCGCTTAGCACGATGCCGGGGAAAAGGGGACCGATGACTTGTGGCGGATATAAAAGCAATACAAAAAGGTTAAGCGTTGAATCATTGAATCAGGAAACGGAAGGTGACTTCTTTGTTGATTCAATTGTTTGAGTAACAATCAAAGCAGGAGCAAGACGATATGATAACGGGATAACCAAGAAAAGGAACCATTTTGCACATCAATATGCCAAGAAATTCCCAGTCAAACAATGACCCCAGCCAAGCCAAACATGACAGAATCAAAGAATCCTCCAAAGTATTCTTCTTCTTCTTGTTCATATCTATACACCTTTTGCTAAAATCTCTTTTTTTTGTTGAAAAGGTGAAAATGCTTTGAATTGAATTCAGCTGATTCGCGTTAAAGTTAGGAACAGACGATTCCGGGCGTGTGCATAAAAAGGAAGCGACTATACAGAACAACGTATCGCCAAAAATGTAAACAAATATTAGACAAAAGGCATTAAAAGTTGACTGACATTTCTCTATATATACAAAAATTGTACTTTTCAACTGTCTCTTTCGCTCATCGCCACAATGGGCCAGGGAATTTTTTCACATGGATCTTTTTGTGTGAATAAAATGGTCTATTAGAGGTTAAATTCTATGCGCGCAATGACGTCGGCCGGAGGACGTCGTCGTCGCGAGCTCTGCTCCTATTCATTGGCTTTTGTACTCTAGTACGCTAGTAACATACCAACAATTGGCGAAAACATTGAATGGCCTTGACTTCTTTCATATTTTGAGGTTATGTTCAATTGAATTCTATTCAATGGACGGGGAAAAATAGCGAAATTCAAAAAAAAAATGAATAAATGTGGCTCGAACAATACGTACACAAACAGAAAGTATTGTAATAAAATATAATAACAGCAACACTGAACAAATTACGGGTCGTCTTGTTTGATGATGTCGTCAATGGCGGGCATATAGATGGCGTATTGATAGCAAAAGTGAAAATAGGATCAACAGCTGGTCGATTTTGTTTTATTCTTTTAGCTTTTTACTTGATTATTGCAAGGTGTGAATAGAAGTGGGTTGTGATTGTAATTTGAGGTGATTGATGTTGAAGAATTGTGATTTTAAAAACACGGGGTAGCCAGTTTAGAATTTCCGTTAACGTCGTTTAGACCTATTAACTGTATTTTTTAATGACCCGATAAAGAGATCTATATAGATCATTAAAAAAACGTAAACGAGTTTTTTGTGGGGTTTAATTTGTTTGTAGACTTTGTTATCTCTGATCGGATCATTAAAAAATACAGCTATTATGAACTTTCGCTTAAGGGGTGGGGGAGTGAGGGGTTCAAAACGTCACACTTTTTGGGAGAAAGGTAATATATTGTGGTGTGATGGCAATACTAAATTCCATACAAAAAATCACAAGAAAAAATTGACAAGAGGGAAAAGAAGGGTTTAGAAGAGCTGAAAATTGCATTGGCCACTTTTTGAAATTTAAAGAATTTTTAATTTGGTTATCATGCGATAAGTGCCACCCATAAAGTAAGTGAACCTTTTTGAGGAGACGGGGAGGGATCTGGGGTTGTGTGACGCTAATTTTCGCCTTTTCAGACCTTCTCCTCCCCTCGCGTTTTTTTCTTTTAATTGTTTAAAAAGAATATTAATTTTTTTGAATAACTTTAATTCCAGAACATTACAATATAAAATTTATTTACTGATCATATAAGAAGTTTTAAGTATTATTTAAGAAATTTTTACAACAGGTTGTTCGAATTTAAATACAGCAAATTCAAGCGAAATCAATCTTTGCAGGTGAAATGATGACGTGTAGTATACTATTTGAAGGTTCTATCGCATCGGTTTTGTTGTAAAAAGGTGTGGTTCTTTTTTTTGCCCATAAATAGGTATACTCGTATATCGACTATTGACGAACCGAATCGATCCGATCAGATCCATTCCTTTATAATCGTCGAATATTCGAATTTGAATGGTTTCGTTGTTGATGGCGCCATTGTTTGGGTCTTTACCTTGATTCGGTCAAATTTGTACAACAATTGGATTTTTGTTTTGTTATTAGTCTTATTTTGCATAAAAGTCTGCTTTCGCATTCGGTATACATACTGCTGGCTGGAGTAATAATAATACACATAAAATCCGAGGCAAACGGCAACGGACACAAAACAAATGTGTGGGCGATGCCGCCAATATATGGGAATTATTACTAGTATTATTATTGTGATTTTCATATTGATGTTTGGTATCTTCATTCACCTGTTCCAACAATAATAAAAAAACATATTTGCTTGAAATACGGTCAATGAACTGAAGCGATTTGAATGAAATTTCTGCGCTGTATTCTAAGCAATGGCCATTGATTTACAAATATTTTACTACAAATCCATTAAAAAAAGATGGTGTTTTATTTTGTTTCTTTATTTATCACATTTAAAGTCATGGCTTATTGTTATTACATAATAAAAAGTGGGTTAAAAAAATGTAATGGAATTTTAATTCAGCCATAGATTATGTCTGGTCCATTCATCAAATATTTATTGTATTTTTGTATTTTAGGGACTAATGAGGACTTTGGAGAATAGCAAATACTTCTCAAGGGCCCTCAACTTTTGTGTTTCGCTTATTAAAATGCAGAGCGTTAAAAAGCAATGACGCTTAGACAATGTGTGGCCCCCGGGATGGAGGGGAAATTCAACGCCCCAAAGACAAGTTAAGCCCCTAAGTTTTTCATTGTTTAGTTCATGCCAAATTTTTATGTCTCATCTATAATTGAATCGATAGATTATATTTCAAAAAAGCACAAGAAGAATGCGCCGCAGGCGACAGACCAATGATTTGTCTTCAAAACCGGCGATGCTGATTTTGTGTTTTGCTGTCATAACACCTTACAAATGTTGTAATTCATTCATGGTTCGCAAACCATTTTAAAACTGTAGCTGCGGAGCAGGGAAGAAATTGTTATGAAACCTCAGTTGAGGAGGCCCAGGCTTTTCGAGATCTGTAGCGTCGAGGATGATGATCATAAATCCTCCAATTATAGAGTTTTGTGTAAACTTTATAAAAGAATCGAACTTTCCTTTAATTAAATATATTGTAGTAAAAATATGTTTTTTCCCGATTTTGATGCCTCCTACTGTCAAAAACTAGTATTTTAAGTATTTCGTTTTATCGCAAATACTATACATACAGATGTCGCACGGCGAATATCATTTGTAAAGAGATTTTTGTCAAAACTTACTGTACTTTTTCAGAATGTTCAATATGGACTCCCTCAGTTAAGTTGTTTAGAAATGAAAAATATTTAAAATTTTTATGAAGCAATGGAAAGTTTTTTTATGCAAATGAAAATTGAATTTTTGGATTAAAAATAAGATCTTTCCTTGAATTCTACTGTAATGTTTAAGCTTTGTCAGAAATATTGATCCGCTAAGTTAAATTCAAAAATATCTTATTTGAACATCACATAACTTTCTCATACAAAATCTACGTTTCTGCACAATTTACATGACGAATAAAATATTATTTAGTTTACATAAAAACATGAATTTTTATTTTATAAAATCTGAAATATCTCGATAACGGTAAAAGATATTGATTTACGGTGCAAGGAAAAAAAAGAGAATTTTGATATCTTTAACTGCCATTCTTTGTTTTTTTTTTTTCAAAAACCGTTAGTTTGAAAGCAATTCGAAAAAATATATTTTTTTAATTTTAAATGATAATATTTCGATAATGGTAAAAAATATAGGATAACGGTAAAAATACAAAACTATGGGAAACATTATTTCCTTCAATTTATTATAGATAATCGCAAAAAACTGATTTTTTTAAAATAACGATATACATATCTCGATAATGGCGTGAGATACGGAGTAAAATACAAAGATGTAGAAAATCTTATTGCCTCGAACTTTTGTTATACATAAGACTACTGAAAAATACGTAGTTTCGGAGTAAACAACAAAAAGCAAAATTGCAATTTTTAAATAGCCGCCATTTTGGTTACTTTTGGCTAACGGATTTCCACCAAAAGTTGATAATTCTAGTACCAAACACGCCTGTAGAATTTCATGGCTCTAGTTCTATTAGTTTTCGAGAAATTCCAGTACCAAACACGCCTGTAGCATTTCATGGCTCTAGTTCTATTAGTTTTCGAGAAATCTTCTAGAAGGACTGACAGACTCACAGACTGACAGACATTTTTGTAATAATGTTCCAATCGACTCAGGAGTGCTCGGGAAATGTTTTTTTAGGAATGTTGAAGAGGTCGAAATTTTTCATGAGTACAGTTCTTTATACTACGTATAAGAAAGTAAAAAGTCAAGAAATATCAGAGTTTTAGAATCACATTTCCTTAACCGATGTTTCAGGTCGAACTATTCAGGAAGGTTTTATTTACGTGTTTTAACATTTACATATAATGCGAAATTAACTTTATTAGATACGAAATTACCTTTATTAGATTTTTAATTGGTCTTTTGAATATTTAAAAATTGGCTTCACACTATCAGTGGCGTTCTTCTTTCCACAAAATATCTTGAAGATTCTTTTTTAAATTACCATTGAAGTTCTTTCTTAATTCAATTATTTTGTAAATATCCGATTTTCAAAAATTTGATTAGGTACTATGTAATTAATAGACAGAAAATTTCAAAAAATGAATTTCTATAAATTTCATCTGGCAACATTTTGGGTAATTTTAATTCTTTTCCCAACACTCATCGTAACGGGATTATTTACTGCATTCAGTTGGATCTCTTTCTTTGATCAAGTTCAACGTGAAAGCCACCATTCCTTTTGTTGCCGGGTTCTTTTTATTTTATTAATAAATAATTGACAAAAAAGAATTTTTCAAAGCCGAATATAACAAAATAAGAATAAAGTGAATAAGGATTTGTCATTGAAAAGGTTAGAATAATTACTTTTTGTTAACAATTTTTGCCTTTTGTGGAATTGAAAAAAATAATGGAGTGATTATTTAGATCACACATATTATTCCATTGGATTCGATGGAAGATTCAAAGATGAAAGAGAATTTATCGAAGGAGCAGGATTTTATTAAAACTGATGACGCCTTTGAAATTGTGGTGGTTGATGAGGCCCAATGTCTCCTGGAATCGGAACAGGAACACCTCGGCGAGCAGCAAACGCTTTCTTCCCAAACTTATTCGCAAGACGAGGTAAAATGTTCCGCCATTTTTTAATTTGTCTCTTTCTCGTTTTAACTGGAAAAGGGGCGATTTTTTCTTTAAAATCCGTGTTTAGTTTTTTGCATTATGTATTAATTAAATCATTATTTTTTACCCCTTGCATGTTTTTTACGGAAATGCTTTTCGTCACTTTCTACCTGATTAAATGTGCGTGGAATTTTCTAATTCCGTTGTTCTTCTTTTATCTGAAGAATGAACTGAAACTCTTTAAAACGAAAAAATATTCGGGACAGCAAAATACAGATCCGTTTTTGGTGAGTTTCTTGCAGCACAAAGTATTGGAATGGAAGCCGGTAATCAAGGAGGACGCAGGCTATCTGAGGTGATTATTTTTAAAAAAAGGTGTTTTTTTAATTGTTTTACAATGCACGCAATTCAATGTAAACTTAAAGGGGAATAGTTTTAGTTATGTAGTTGAATGAATTAATTTTTTTATCACGAAATATGAGGTTGATTAGGTTAACAGATAATATCAGTCCAACCCCTTTTTCCACCCTCATAATGAAACAGCGTTTTGAGATATCGCTAAAAATTTACATCGTAACAAACATTTTTTATATACATATCTTTTTTAAATTATGGACAGCGCGCTTCGCTAGTATTTTGCCACCTGCTCGAACAAAGCTCTTGATGCTTTTAATCTTTGAGGATCAACTAATATAAATCTTAATTTGCGAAATTCCAACCGACCGACGGCATTGAAAAATGTACAAAATTTACATTGGCAACAACTGATTGTTCAGTTTTAAATCAAAAACAATTTTTTGTGTGATTTTTTTTTCTAAAACATAAACATACATTTGTATGGACGATTAAAAATTCCAACACAAGTGAAATCATTTGATTTACTTATGGCTCAATAATAGTTCACAGCACGTGGTCGACGAACAGGTTGATCACAGTACCTACTCACCAAAAAAAAAGTCTCCTATATTATCTGAACTGCCAATTGAGCAATAAACCCATCAATGTTAATAACTTAACAAAAATTCAAATGGAACCGGTTGTTGCCAGATGATCGCATTTATCCTTTGCTACATTTGATGCTTTCATCCATTGTCGGTACTGAAAAAAAAACTGTTGTATGTATAGAAAAAATTAATTCATTTGAATAAGTGTTTAACCCTTTTGTTCGAATATTGTGGCTGGAGGCAGTGCAACAAGTTTACTTTAGAAAAACATAATTCCGGAACATCTTTCTAAGGCAGTTTCATCCAAATTTCCAAATCATTATCACCTAGAGATTTTAAAGTTTTCAGCACGAAACACGTGGCAAAAACTCAGGTGAAATTGAAATGTTTTAATCATAAAATCTTCTTATCTATTATAAGGCTTGTTTGCTTAATACTTAAGAATACTTGAGAATCACTAAACCCATTGTGCCATGCCACCCACTTCCTGATTGCGCCGGAGTAACGAGAAATGAATTGGCGAAGAGTTGTGGGGGGAAAGAAATCAACGGGGATGGGGAGGCGGATGGGGGGCTTTGAGAAGAAGCCAAATCTACTAATTGTAAAACAAGGCTATCAAACTCAATTACCGTTTTCTAGGCCAAGCCGCGGATCAAATGACAAAAAAATTACGGTAGGAGTTCTTTAATTTCATCACTGGAATTTCACTTAATAATTTACATACTAGCAAACCATAAGGGAAAGATGTGCCGCAGGCAAAATTTTTTTTAAAAATCTATACTTCAAAGCTGCCAAAGTCAAGGGTTTACACGGCTAGTAATGGGTAATAGGTAAATGATGTATTCCTCATTAAATACATAAACTTGAGGCCCAGAACGCAAGATAAAACGGCGCCGGAAGCAAAACCTATAGGGCGACCCCTCTGTTTCTAAAAAAAGTGATAAAAACATTGTTTTGTATGCTTGAAAACTTTGAAAGACCGATCAGAGAGTAGAGAGAGGTTTGTTTGAATTTCAGCCTGAATTTTTATTTGTGACAATCTAGTAAAAAAAATGGTTCTTTTGGCGAATTCGCATCACAGATTTAGAGCATGCTCTATTCTAGAGTCGAATAGTGCCTACTTTATTTAATACCATTTCGTGAGAAAATATTTGTTGAAATTTTCTTTTCGATATAAAACTTAAATCGAGTAATTTTCGAGCAAAAAGAGCAGAGGCCTTATTACCGAACACGATACGATTGGATCGAGTCGTAAACTCCAAGTTGTTGTTAGTGTAAAACACTAACGATACGAATTTACGATACGAACTAATCGTATCGTGTTCGGTAATAAGGCCTCAGGTCTCGCGAATACGCGTATGCAACAAAAATTGCGGCGCAGGGCAAAACTTTTATTTAAAACATAAGAGACGCTACAATTGCCAGAGGCCAATCGTCGAATACTCTATATAATGACAGAGAAAATATTTATTTAAAAAAATCTATTTGTTTAGGAGAGAGGAAAGGAGTGGTCCGATTGGATTTTGATGTATGGATAAGTTATGTAAATCAGTAACGTAACGAAATAACGAAACGAAATCGGAGTTTGTTTTCGTTATTTTCACTCTATTTCTGGAGATACGAAAAAGAAAATCTGTTAAGCAACTTTTTTGTATCGAAAATATTTTCTTTTTGGTATCTCCAGAAATAGAGTGAATCTGGCGAAAGCAAAGTTCGACACAGAATCAGCGACGTCAAAATAGCCTTTGACATTGACACAAAAAATGTCGTTTTTGTTGGGCAAATTTTTTTAAATAAAGTAAACCTTTTGTACGATATTTTTTCCTTCCAAGTTTTTTTTTATTGATATTTTAACTTAAGAATCACTGCTTTAGTTTTTTTGCCGATTGGATTCTGGTGTATGGATGAGTTATGTAAAATCCTATTCTAAATACATTTTACCTTTATAAATTTCTCAATATGACTCACCGTTTTCGAGAAAATCGCAAAACAAAAACGGTTTCGTTTGTGTGGGGGATGGAGGAAGGAATGGTCAGATTTCACCCGTGCAAGATTTGAGCCGAGCTTTTTACCAGAAACATAACTGTACAAAATTTCAGATCTCTAGCTCAATCCTGTCGCCACAAGTAAAACGTTTATTAAAATAATGCATACAGGTAGAAATTATTGCTCTGTAGGCCGAAAATTTTAATTCGCAAGGTGAAACACTCCCTTAAATTAGGGTTACCATCCCGTCCGATTTTTGTCCGTACGTTGTCTTCGATTTAACCTTTAACTGACGAAGTGAAAAAAAAACGTTACATAGGTTATTAATTCAGCCGTGTCCGTCGCTGCACTAGTCTGTGCGCAATCTCTGTGGATTTTATACAAACTTCTCTAGAAATAGAAATGCCTGGAAAAGCTAGCCCAGTTAGACGATATTGTCCCATGGCAGATACGATTTTAACCTCCTCAAGGTGAGAAACGATCGTTCAGCAAAGGATGTTGACACGGGAAACGTAGCCAAAATTTTCAAAAAAAAGTTTTAGTGCTCGCGGAAAAAATTGCTCACTACATTTCTCTAATATTTGATTGCATTAAAGTCACTGCTGATTGCTTCCAATTTTTTGCCCAAATTTCGTATTCAGTCAATAAACCATCCAGATTTTCATTTGGCTACTACATCTGTTGAATCTCTTTCAACCCTTCCTTTGCTTCGCAACTTTTTTTTTTTAGAAATTTTTATTCTCAATTTGGTGGGGGGTTGGTTGAACACCCCAAACCCCCATCCTGGTAAAGAACTTGTATTACATCAATGTGCCAAATAAAGTACCATAAAATGCGGTGAGAATTTAAACATAATACCGCTCTATAAAATACTTTAATGTGGATATAGACTACAGTAGAGAATAACAATGGACGAATGTGCCACCATTCAATATGCTATAAAACTTCACCATAGCCCGGCGGAGTAGAGTATCGGTCGGTGTATTTACTTTTAGCACTCGCTATATTAGCAATGACCTGTCTGCTGCTGTCAGTGCTTTAATACACAATTTTTTTCGCATTTTCTACACCACCAGATGCCTTGGCAAATAAACAATCTAAAATCCGAACTGTATCAAAACTTCACCCAGATATCGCCGGAATTGAACCATCGATCCGTTTATCCCTTCATCGTGCTGTACCAGAGAATGAACGAAAAAAAAAGAAAATCCAAAATATCATTAAAACGGGAAAATATTTCATAATATTCGGGACATAATTGAACTCGTATTTTGGGGTGGTTATGTTAAGGCATTCATAGTATTGTGTTTTTTCATCCCTTTTTACTTCTTGTCTCGATGATTATGTGATACATTTTTACTATGTCACAAAATTCAAACTTTCGAGCATATTTTTTGGTGCTAGTTTGCTGGATCGGTCATCGAAGGATATGCAAATGATGTGATCCTTCCACCCCTTGGCTTGAAATCGAAGAAACTGACTTGGTTTCGTAGTGGAAATGACCCGGAATTCAACATACAAACAGAACGGGGCCGTAGAATCAGTGCCGATGTAAACTTTGTGCGATATTCGCTATTTTGAGCTACTTTTACAACCCTTTGCGTTGACCCTGCTGGCTGTAGCTGCAGAGAATCGGGCGGGGGTGAATCACTTTTGGAGGAGAAACTTCAATGCCTAATACCTGAACATTGCGAAACTTGGCAACATTGCTTGAAATTGAATAGATTTTTGGAACCGACCGTGACTCCGCCTTCTTTAATTTAGGTTCTTGCGCTTTTGCCGCACGCCGATTGGCGGAAATCGAACGCACACGCCCGTTCTGCGCAGAATCCAGCTTGGTTAACTGTTTTCTTACCTGAAACCGGGATCGGCGAGCGTGTGAGTCGGACGTGTACACACAGTCGCTGCAAAAGTATGTGTGCGTATACGCGGAAGGTGTACCGAAACAGTTAAGACCCCTCACACTCGCACACGCTGGCAGGCCAATTCGTGTGAAACATGGTGTCGCTGCGATAGGTTTGGGTGCTACGGGCAGATGGACGGATTCCAGGCAATCCTAACTTATAGGCGTGTAGAAGGCTGCCGTTTGAGGTGAAGTAAGCGGACATGATGGAGTCGGTGTTTTCACTTCGGCCCATCGCAGCGAATTTGCTCGAACACGCTACGGACCGGTGCGGTGGTGTGAGTGGCGGCTGGCTCGAAAGAGGGGGTTGTGTGCACATCGGATATTTTGGGGAGGTAGCAAACTGTAAATGTGTAGTAAGCATTGCCTGCACGTGGAGGGGGTTGGCTTACTGTAGACGACCGGTTCATAGGTTTTCGGTATGCTGTTCGAACCGTCCTAGGCTATTTCAGCAGTAGTTCACATCCTTACCAATGTAGTAGTCGCATTGTGCTAGTGTGTGCATTTGCTGTACGCTTATACCGATATGAATTGGCTTTTTGTTTTGATTGTTTTTGTGTTGCTTTTGCTTGGGTATTTTTTTCGTGCTGTTCGTATTTGGTTTTGGATGTGAAATTTTTTGGTGGGTACCTCGAACAGGTTTCACGAACGTTTACTGGAAACAGAAAGGTGCTCAATTCTGTACTGTGTGGAGGTATTTTTGCTGCTCCTCTCTTTAACACGGGCTCTGTGTACCTATCATAAAAATCAGTGGCACCATCATCTTCAGTTTTTGATTGTTACGCTCTGGGTCGCTAAGCCGAGCTCTTGTGCTTGTCGCGATTTTATACGGGAAAAATATCAAATTTTTACCCATTATTTAACTTACAACTTTTGTTATATCAACAAATACTCATCATAATAATAACGATCGTCGAGCTAAATAAATACGTACTCACCCGCTGTCATTGTCGTGTACTATAAATTCAATCGTTATATTTTTTTTTTGTGTTTACCTTTTGTGTAATATTTTTATTTCATTGTTATAAAAATTCATTGACATCGTATCGTAACATTTAAAAAAAAAAACAGAGGAAAAACATTGGCAAATAAACAAATATAGCCAGGAACAAATGTTTGAGAGTTTTGTGTAACGGGAACAGATGCGAATAACCGTAAAGATACGTGGATTATGATTATTATTATTGACTAACGACATGATCAATTAATGTGAAGTTCATATAGTTCTCAATTATCGCGAAAAGTTCGTTATACTTTGTACCGTTAAAATTTTGGGTAGATTTTGTTTATCATTTCGTTGGTTTACAATACGTTTCGCAAAGAATATCGTGTGTAAAAGATTTAATGACCAGAGAAAATCCTAGTGTTGTCTAAAAATTCAAAGTTAAAAGCGTCAAAATACCCAAAAAAACCCCCCTTAACCATGTGCTGAAAATAATTTACGTGGGGGTAGAGTGCCTAAAATTACCCACCTGATAGATCGGAGGCAATGTTCTGACAATAGTTTTTTTTGTGTATGACGGATTTGAAATCAAACTAAATCACAATGTCAGTGGTGTTGATGCGATACGGTCAATGTTTTGTGTTTGAGAAATCCTGTAGTTAGAAGATCGAAGGAATACTTGTTGGTCGTCTCTTGACAGTTTTGTACGATTCGAATGTGTGTTTGTTAACGTCTTAAATGTGGACTACGGGATAATAGTATAGTCCCTTTGTTTGGCACTACGTTTAAGGAGTAAAACGAAATATTTTGACTGTAACAAAGACAAATTACTGACAAAAAAAAACAAAAGAATTAAAAAAAAAACTTGGACCATTAGGTACTAAACGCAATTATAGAAATAATTATCCAAACTGTTTGCATACAGGGATTCCGCAACCGACGACATGTTAACTATGGAGGCTGATATGAAGGGGGGTATCCTACATGCGACCATGCCCCCGCATCACGCATCAGCCCTGCACGGACACACGGCATCGCCGTACAGTGCGCTCGGACCTCTAGGAATGATGAATCTTGGACAATCACAGCTGTCACAGTCGCAGCTCTCGTCACATCATCATCACCACCATTCGATGGCATCACACATGACGACCACGTCTAGTGGCAACAATGGCCAAACGAGTCTAGGAAATGGAGCCGGCGGTGGTGCCGGGGGCAACGGCATGCAGCCGCAACAGCAACAGCAGCAGAATCAGCAGCTGAACGCGCACGGCTCCCCGTTGCACAGTTCTAGCGGACTGAGTCCCAATCAAGGACAGAATCAATCGAATAGTGCATTATCCGGCGGAAACGGCGGACACCACATGACATCGCCGACGGGTCAGTCGCATCATCATCACGCGGGCCTAGCTGGAGCGGCCGCCAACAACAACAATAATACGACGAATAAAAATCAAAATCTTGACCGTGTAAAGCGGCCGATGAACGCGTTTATGGTGTGGTCGCGAGGTCAGCGTCGCAAAATGGCATCGGACAACCCGAAAATGCACAATTCCGAAATTTCGAAGCGATTGGGAGCGCAATGGAAGGATCTGTCCGAGGCTGAAAAGCGGCCCTTCATCGATGAAGCGAAACGGTTACGTGCGGTTCATATGAAGGAGCATCCGGACTACAAATACCGACCACGGCGTAAAACAAAAACGCTGACCAAGAACAAGGAAAAGTATCCGCTGGGTGTCGGTTCGCTTCTGCAATCGGATCCCAATGGAATCCGGAATTCATCCTCGATGTCGGCGGTACAACAGGCTGCCGCTGTGAATCGGGACATGTACCAAATGACCCCGAATGGATACATGCCAAACGGATATATTATGCACGACCCGTCGGCCGCTTACCAGAATCAACATAACGCGTATATGGGCAACTATCACCGTTACGATATGGGACAGATGCATAATGCCGGATCTCTGAATTCGTACATGAATGCGGCAGCTGCGAGCGGCTACGGAATGTACGGAACGGTATCGGGCGGACAAACATCACCCTATGGTAGTTTACAACAGCCCGGCTCACCCTATAGTAGTATACAACAGCAGCCCGGTTCGCCGTACGGTCTGACACAGCCTAGTTCACAATTATCCTGCCAAAGTCATAGTCCTAGCGATTCCAGTATTAAATCTGAGCCAGTTTCGCCGGGTCCGATGCACTCGCAATCCACCAGCACCAACAACAATCTAATCATGAAGCGGGAATATGGATCACAGCAGACCGGGTCCTCGGATCTAAATAATCTAATTAACATGTATCACATACCAGATGGTATGCAGGCGTCAGCCGCGGCGGCGGCAGCTGCTGCTGAACACCAACGGAATCTGATGCACTATCAAAGCAGCGTGTCGCCGGATCTACAGCATCAGCAGCAATCAATGCGGACAATGGCACCGTTAGCTCACATGTGAGAAATGGCTTCATTTGGTCCACCACCGCCACCAACCCCAACGCCTCATCATCAGCAGCAACAACAACAACAACAACAACAACAACAGCAGCAGCAGCATCACCACCCTCACCATCAGCAACAGCCTCCGCCACAGCATATTCAACAACATTCCCATTCGCACGGACAAAACTCAACTATAAGTGGTAGTCCTGTTGCGGGTGGCGGGACAGGTGGTGCTGCTGCCTACAGACATTCAGTATCCGCTGTACATCACGGATATGTCGGTGCCACACCGTCTGCCGCTGCCGCTGCTGCAGCTGCCGCTTCGGTCGCAGGACTCGCAGGACTTCATGATTCCGCTGGCCTCATGGATATTTCAACTCTGTAAAAATTAGCCTCGATATTCTCATCTGGACGTTTTCCCTCATCATTTTCTTCATCCTAGGTTCGTTTTTCACATAAAATAATAGTTTTTAGTTAACAAAGTCACTGACAAAATGAATTACAAACAATTGAATAAGTGTGTGATAAGCAATACCCATTCAAAAGGATTTTTCTTTAAATTAAGAAATTCAATTCACTATTAAGGAAGAATGAATGTCATCAAATTTAACCTGAATTATTTTTTTTGTTATTATTATCGAAATTGAATGTTTTTTGATTTTCCAAACTTCTACCATTTAAAATTTGTTTACGAATCTCGAAGAGTGTTCAAAAATCATGAAGAATTTTGGTGTTTTCGTCCCCCGAGAAAAATCTGATGAAAGCAAAGATAAACGAGAAAAAAAACCTAAAGACCCAGTGAAATTTGAGATGCTCTCGCTTATAGCTTATAGCACAACTAACAAAATTTTCGGTAAGGTAACTCGTTTTTCTGCTTCCACTCGAGCATGTTTTCAATATTTTTATTTTTCAAACATATTTATCTTGTTAATATTACTATCGTTTTTCTGCTGTTTGTTGTTGCTGCCATTATTATTGGCAATGGTTGATCATCAGCCATCATCATAATCTTACGATCATCATCTCATAATAACTTTTAGCAACTTGCTTCGATCAATATCAGTAGACGATCGTCCGCGTCGCGATGATGCAAGAAGATAAACGAAAATATCACTAAAAATCTCTGTTTTCTTACCTAATTTCGAATTTTTATTATTTTTATTATACACAAATATTTTTTTTTTCTATTTTCATCTCGTTTTCTCATCGAATAAATGAAATTCTAGAAAGGCTGGTCACCTTTATTTTTATTTTTGTTGTTATTTTAGTATCAACATTTAAAGGCTCTTTAAAGATCATCATCTTATTAAATATAAAACAGACAAATAAAAAATAAATAAATTGGGCTTGTCGTACGTCTCGACTGGTATTTATTTATAGTTTGGGATAAAGAATTTAAATTCGGGATTCGTTATCAATTATATTGGTGTGGCAAAATTTTCTGCATTATCAGAATTTGTATTTAGTAACCGCCCAATATTATTTTGAATTTTTAAAATTTGTTACGAAATGCCAATTCAGATTTTGAATAGATTTTTTGATCAGTAAAATTTTACATGCAGTCACGATCAATTTTGCCAATACATTTCTATGTAATCCAATAAAAAAATGATAAATAAAAATTAATGTTTCAAAAGATAAATCGCAACATTAGCTATGTTTAAATAGTTTTCAATCTATCACCAGAAAAATTAATTTCTATCGTGAAAAATTGATTATGGTTCAGATCTTCTAAACTGTTGATCAGTTTATTACAAGAATTCTTACCATTAGTCCAGATCTCGATTGTTCCCTGGCGATTGGGATTCAACTGGAGTGAATAGTTGTATTTATTTTGAATTGAATTTAAAAAAAAATATGGCAATCTTTGACCTCTTGAAATTTTTTTATAAACAGATATAAAAAATCTTTTTGAATTTTTCATATTCTTCTTTTTTGTATTACCAAAATATGAAAGGCGATATAATTTAACGTTTTTGCTGCAATTTGACGGATTTGCAAAAAAAAGACTAACGCCCGCCGTACACTTGAGCTAAGTTAGCTCAGCTATGTACTTGTTTAGGACTTAACGTGACGTGTTTCGTCACGTATCAAAGTGAGGATAATATGAACCGCTAAACGTCCACGTCTAAACAGGCACATAGCTGAGCTAACCTAGCTCAAGTGTACGGCGGGCCTAATGGCTGTCCAAAAAATTTGTTGCCTCAATTTTCGCCATTTCAAACCGCTGTTACACGCTTTTTCGTCATTTTTTTATGAATTTGAATAACGACGTCATAGCACCGCAAACCCTTTCCTCCTCACCTAAAGGTTTTACGTATTTTATGGACATTTGAATAACGACGTCATAGCACCGCAAACCCTTTCCTCCTCCTCTTAAAGGTTTTACGTATTTTATGGACAGCTACTTAGCGGTCACATTGGATAATTTGGAATAATTGAAAAATATTGAGGGCCCTTAACTTAAAAATATTTTATACACCGATTTGAGACTCGAACGATGTTTTAGAATTATAAATTCCTACTAGTACTTTTAGTGGCATCTATCTGTCATTATAAATGTATCTTATTTTCTGGAAAATACGTGCGTGCCATATATTAAAAATGTTATTAGAGATAGCGCGAGGTTTTTTAAATTAAAGTTCGAAAAAAGTTGAATTCTTAAAAAGAAGAGATTTTGTCAAGGAATTAAAGGCAAGATTTGAATTTCTTATCGTATTTTCGGTACCGAAAAATTAAAGTTTTCTCTTTTTCTTGGGTTTATTTTAATAAAATTAAATTTCTTTCCTTCTAAAAACTTGGTTTATTTTAACCAAATTAAATTTCTTTCCTTCTAAAAACTTGCTACTGGAATTTATCTTTAAAACGACAAACAAAAGATTTAAGCGACAAACCTTACTTTTTGTTTTTGATTTTTTTTCGGCAGAGCATCGAAAATCACTTGCAAAAAAGTGCGAAAAATTTCAGTAACACCAAAATTCATGGTTTAAACCATTCAACATTTAATAAATCATACATTCTCCCTTAATTAAATTAAAATAAAAACCGCTGAGAGAAATTCATTTTGTAAATAATTAAAATCATTTATCAAAAAAAAAAACAATCTTAGATAAATATTCATGGAAACCACGAAAACACACATAAAATACGAAGTTTTTTTTTCGTTTTACAAGTTTTAACTATAGAAATATATTGAATTAAGAAAAAGAGTACATTTTATCACTTGTAAAATCACTATAAAAAAGACAACAAAAAAAAATACTAAGAAGTTAAAGAAGTAAGAAAACCAGAACGACTGATTTCAATTTTTACGAAAAATTGGGTTAAAACTTGTTAAACTTTTTAATATTATTATTAATTATTTTTAATTATTATAAATTTGTGTAAGGAAGAATGATTGTACTTGGTTATAAGTCATCACTGCTAGGATTTACTAATTTGATTAAGTGACAAACAGCCAGTGCTCATAAAATTAAAAAGAAATATACAGAAGTGAAAGAAAACAAATAAAGTGTAATGATATTAGAGAAAATATTTTTTTTTCTAAAGAATCATCAAATGTACATAAATTCCCACTCTATAAATATTATACATACATCTTTTAATGATAAGCAAAATTATTTTAGTTCTAATTGCGATGGTAATACAAAAAATCGAAATAGTTGCAAATTACGAAAAAACAAAATCACAGAGAAAAATAAAATTATAATGAACAGGTTTTCACAAAGCTGTATGGCTTTTTATAAAAATAAAAAAAAGAATAAATAAATAAATTGCATTTGATTATCTAAGAACGAAATGCATTTGTTCAGAAAGTTTTCAAAATTTAGAACTTCTAAGAGTTTTCAGAATTTAGAACTTCTAAGAGTTCTCAGAATTTAGAACTTCTAAGAGTTCTCACAATTTAGAACTTCTAAGAGTTCTCACAATTTAGAACTTCTAAGAGTTCTCACAATTTAGAACTTCTAAGAGTTTTCAGAATTTAGAACTTCTAAGAGTTCTCACAATTTAGAACTTCTAAAAATTCTCAGGATTTTTCAAGTCGGTGAAAAACATAAATGATAAACATTTAAAATTTCCGGAAGCCAAAGAAAAGCTTTTTTTGCAGAGTTTTTGGGAAAATCAAAAACAAAAATGTTGTTTGAATCAAATTATGAAATTTTTTTTAATGAAAAATTCTTTTTTCAGTTAGAAAGCTTCAGATAAAAAAGAACCTAAATTTAAATAGAATTTAAACAACATTTTCTAAAAATTACGACCGATTTTTTCACAGACTTTGCTTTGAACATTCTTTAATTGATTCTTTTAATGCTTCGAGTTTAAAAATTTTGAAATTTGATACTTTTGTTCGGAAAATTTCTTGCGATGTCTGTAAAATTCAAGAAATTGATAATTAATAAACCGAATTTTCTTATATTATTCCGAAATAATTTTCTTTAAAAAACGACTATCAAAAATTCAATTCTTACACACAACATTCCTTGCTAGTCTCACATTTTGGTGTTGTTTGAAACACTGGAATTGAATTCAATGCATTTTGCTCGAAGATAATCTAAAATTTACTGTAAATTTTTAAAGTAATCTAAAATGAAAATAAAAAAAAAACCGTAAATCATGAATGAAAATAAAAAAAAACATTTTGTAAAATCTTAAAAAAACGTTGTTTAGTTTTATTTAAAATAATCATGGAGAAGATATTTTAGTTACTATTTTTATGTGTAAATTTTCTCAATCTCTTTCATCACAAAAAAATAATTAAGAAAAAATGTAAAAAAACAAAAAAAAACTGGAAAAATGTTATCAATATGTGATGGTAAATAATAAATTTAATAAATTTGAAATAAGAAATATGAAATAATTTTAAAATGAGAAAGAAAAAAAAAATTTAACAAAAAACAGATGAAAGAGATTTTGAAAAACAATTCAAGGAAAAAAGGATGTTATAAGAACAAAACACAAATTCAATAAAATAATTATTAAAGTAATTATTTAATAACTAAATATTTAAAAAAAAAAACAAATTGATTATACGAAATACGAATTATTAATTCTTATTATAATTATTATTACGATTTAATTATAGTATTCAGATGGACATTATATATAACAGATGACAGAAAAAAGATAAAATGAATGAATAAATAAATTAATAAAATGAATTAGAATTATTAATTAATTATAAAATGAATATAAATGCATAAAAAAAATACTTTGTCAAAACGAGAAATGAATTAATGGAAATTCAGTTGAAGTAAAGTGGATGAAACGGCAAAAAAAACACAAAAATAAAAATTTAAAAATAAAATATTTTTTTGTAAAATTTGTTTTTATTTGTTTTTACAAAACAATCATTTTATGTTGATAATAATTAAGTATAGTATACATGAATACAATTAAATGGATGACTATATATATACATATATGAATGGAAAATGCAAAAGGAAATGCTCTATTATTTTATAAAATCATTTTTGTTTTTTTTATACATATTTCTTTGTAAAATTTACGAAAATTAAATATTTTTTTTTATATTATTATTTTTTTATCAAGTCCATTCAATAAAGAAATTAAGATATTTTATTTTGTAATTAATTTAATGAAAATGAGAAATTGTGTAAATATATTATTTTATAATTATTTTCGAAATACGAATTTTTATTTTAATGTTACTATTTTTTTTACTTTTTTTGTTTAAACTTGAAGATATTTTAGGGACTGTCTCTGAAATATGTCACGCTAATTTTAGACTTTTCGGACCTCCTTCCAATTTTAAACTTTTTGGACCACCGTCACAGATTTTCGCGTTTTCGTATGAAATTTAATACCACCCTCACATTATCGAAGACCCCTCTCCTATATAAATGTGTGATGTATTTTATGGTCAGCTCCATAGGTTTTTAAAGCAGGAATTTGTAAATTGATTTCCCCGCATCCAAATGGGCGATTAACTTCTCACGCAAAGGCCCTTTGTCGTTAGTACAGGCGCGCACTGCGATGGTAAGCATTTAACAGTGATAAAGTGGAGTTCTTGATATACTAAAACTAGAAATGTGAAGTTTGGGATAATAAAATATTGTAGAGGCTGATTTTGGTTCCTCCCAAACAGCTTGATCGGATCTATAGTTTGTAACAAGGTATGTATGGAATCTTAAACATTTGTGGTCAAAATAGACATTTTGCAACCAAACCACGCAACGACGATAACAGATCAGTTACAACTAAGCGGGAGTACCCTTACTTATCATTTAATTACTATTAAGTATGTTCATGCTAAGTTGTAACTAGTTTGTTATACGAAATTAAATTAATAACTGAAATTAAATATACCACAAGTGTTTTTTACAAACTTTTTTAGGTACAGATGTTAATTACAAAAAACAAATTTCTCATAGAACCAAGCAATCGACTAGACCTTTGCCAGTGAAAGACAAGAAATTTAGGTAATCGTAAAAAATCTGATTATAATATTTAGAAAATTTGGCGAAAATTCATTCTCGGATTCTCTCTCTCTCTCTCTCTCTCTCTCTCTCTCTCTCTCTCTCTCTCTCTCTCTCTCTCTCTCTCTCTCTCTCTCTCTCTCTCTCTTTCTTTCTCTCTCTCTCTCTCTCTCTCTCTCTCTCTCTCTCTCTCTCTTTCTTTCTCTCTCTCTCTCTCTCTCTCTCTCGGTTTTTAGTCTTGGCCTGCCGCAATGTCTCTTGCCAGGGATCCCGGTCACGTGCCGATGTCCTCCAGTTTTGCATCCCACTTCTCTTCAATTCTCTTCGTCGAATTATCACTTGACTTAAGGCTAAAATACAATTGGCCCAACACAACATTTACGACGGCAGATTACGGCGGTAATGTCGCCCTCCATATACAATTGCGCACACTTTGTTGTTCTAAAAGCAATTTGCTTTTCACAGATAAAACTTTTCATTCGCGCACGCACTCAATTATTTGTACTTCGAAATTCATTTTTTCATTCCTTGGTCTTGATTATTCTTTATTTCTTTCATTTGAATTTTGACAGTCAGTGAGCTACATATAACATTTTTTGTACCCAATTATCATACAATCTAAGCAACACAGCATACGAACTATATTTCCTAACACTTGCTTTAATTGAAGAAATTTAGATTTTATGGCATCCCCATAAGATTTCCTTTTGCATCAACCACCAAATTTTGTAGGCGAGCTGCCGACAAAAGTTAAATTCGATTGAACTTTTTACGGCTGCAAAGTTGGTCGGATTGATTGTATTTAGAAGCATAGAATCCTATGAGTTTAAAATCTGAAATGTCGCCGTAAATGTTGTGTTGGCCCACCAATTGTATTTTGGGCTTTAATTTTCCCCCAAAAGTGTAAAACTTGAAAACCCATTTGACCGATTCTGTTGAAAATTTGATTCATTTCTTCTTAGACAAAGAGAGTATTTTAATTTTTTCTTCTGTAATTTTGTTTTGTTTGTTTTGTTGGAAAGTAACAACAAATAAAATTTGAATACGCCCTTTACCTCAGAAGAAGCAGTTCAAAGTTTTATCTAAATCCTCCAATTGGTTGATAAAATAGAAACTCGTTGAAAACTTTTGATCATTTCCTATATTTTAAGAACATTATAATTTAAAACATAACAAAAGCTATAGGCCCTATCACAGAATCCGATACGAATGGTTCGGATCGTAAACTCAATGTTGTAGTTAGTGTTTTATACCAACAACAATATTGAGTTTACGATCCGACCCATTCGTATCGGATTCTGTGATAGGGCCTTATACTTGCCAATCTGGCAATTATTGAAAACCCGTATGGTGATATGGCATTGTTCGAAGTTTAAGTGAACGGCGAACAGTTGTATCAAAATTCCAGTTTAAAGTCAAACTCTCTAATTAGATTTTTTTTAAATTTATTCCAATCGGATTTTGATGTAAGGGAGTTTTATGTAGAATCATATCCTAAATAACTTTTGTCCTTGCACTTTTTTGATAAGTTGCACAATTTTTGAGATATTCGCAAAAAAGTTTTTCGTTCGTGGCCCATTTCTGCCCATTAACGAACTTAGCCTTGTATTTTACGAAAAACGAATCTGCGTAAAATTTCAAGTCTCTAGCTCAATCCGTGCGCCCACAATCCGCGCCACAGACGGACGGACATGCAAAATTCAATTTTTTTTATCATTCTAAACACACTGGTGTAATTCATTTTTTTGTGTGATGACGGGATCTTGGCGTTACAAACGGTAAGGCAATCTTAATATACCCTTTGGTTTCACCATACGGGTATAAAAAACAGAATCTTAAAACCTACATATTTTGTTTGAATTTTCAGCACTTGCAGTTTTTGCTTTTGAATTGATCCAACAGCATATTTGTCCAATTTTCATTCCATATAAAAGAAATTTGCACCCCATTTTTATTGAAATTTATGTGTGTCAATGTCAATCCAATATTTAGGTAATTAATAAGTAATTGATAGATAAAAGATGAAAAGGATTCCGACATTTAGAATTAAAACTACTTGACGTATTTGGCTCTTTTAAAATTTCCGCTTTTGATAAAATCGAAAGTAAAGCGAAATTCCAGAATGATAACCTTTAAATATTCGGCACCCTTTAAATAAGTAGTTAGCTAATTAATCAAAGGCGGTATTATGCGCCAAATGGTCGTCTTTAATTTCCATATTGAATTAAAATATGTCAAAAAACATTTGTTGTTTATTCAATCTGACCAAATTTTACAAATTTACTTCATTACACGTAACTTCAATGTCACGATGCGGTGTTAATGGCAATGTGGGAGATCAAATGTTAATTGAATGTTATTCAGTTTTTACTTTCTTCTACGGAGTATAATAAAGTATTGTATTCATGAAAAATTTCGACCTCTTAATTTTGCCTAAAAAACAATTCCCGATCATTCCTGAGTCGATTGGAGTCATATTTAAAAAATGTCTTTCTGTCTGTCAGTCTGTCAGTCTGTCTGTCAGTCTGTCTGTCAGTCTGTCTGTCAGTCTGTCTGTCAGTCTGTCTGTCAGTCTGTCTGTCAGTCTGTCTGTCAGTCTGTCTGTCAGTCTGTCTGTCAGTCTGTCTGTCAGTCTGTCTGTCAGTCTGTCTGTCAGTCTGTCTGTCAGTCTGTGTACAAGATTTCTCAAAAGCTAATAGAGCTAGCGCCATGAAATTTTATAGGCATGTTGGGTCCTGAAATGGGACGATCCTATCAACTTTTGGTGGAAATCCGTTAACCGGAAGTATCCAAAATGGCGGTTTTTCAAAAATCGCAATTTCGTTTTTCTCGATTTACTCCCAAACTACGCGTTTTTTAGTGGCCTTAAGTATGACAAAACTTGGAGAAAATAAAATTTCCCACACTTTTGTCTTTAGCTATAACTCGATATCTCCACCTGTTATCGAGATAAACCGTTATTTCCATAAAAACAGTTTTTTGCGATTATCTCGAAAACTAACGGGTTTTTGCTGACTGAATGTATGAAGTGAATTAATGAGAATGGCATTCTGCACAATTTTGTCTTTTACCGTTATCCGTTATCTTTTACCGTTATTGAGATATTTTCATTAATATGTAAAAAATCATATGTTTGCGAATAATTTGCAAACTAACGGGTTTTCGACAAATCAGTTAAAAGGAGAATTAAAGATGTTAACATTTTCTACATTTTTGCCATTTACCGTAAATTGATATCTTTTACAGTTCTCAAGTTATCTCAAATTTTGTATGTTTTTGATATTTTTGAATAAACCAAGAATTTATTGGGAGGTCGTCTTAGGTTGATAACGCGACAGGGCTCTAGCGTAAATTGCGCAGGGTCGTAGATTTTGTAGAAGAAAGTTTTGTGTTGACCACAACTGATATTTTATTTGACAATTGACTTTTACTTTTACAAAAAAAAGTTATCAATTAATATTTTAATTATACAAATTGTTTGAAAATTTAAAAAAAAATTCACAGAATTTCTTTAAAGAGTTACATTTTTGGTTCAACTTAATAGGGGTATTCATGTAACCAGACAAAATATTTTTACGCGGAGTGTTTCATGAACGCTCCCTTTAAATAATTCGTGTAAATCGATCAGCTGTTCGGTAGTCTTCTCTCAGCAGCCACAAAATTAGAAATTGAAAATGCCGAGAATTGGTGAAAAATTAAAAGTAATTCAAATATGGAAACAAATTGCACAGATAAAATTTATTATGGCGTATTTGACTGGAGTACTCTTTTTGCTCTCGTTTCGAGAACTTGTATCGACTGAGATTTTTGTATCGCTCGAAAGTCCCTTCGTCTCTTTTGGTGCTCGAAACTAGAGTACTTTGGTCATCGAATAACCAAAGTACTCTAGTTTCGAGCAGCAAAAAGAGACTATTTTGAGTAATTTGTCGAATATAGTCAGATTTGAATTTCTGCTTTGAGTTTAAAGCTAACAAAATCGTGTCAAATCCAATATGGAAAATTATTTTGTATTAGATTTATAGAAATCATCTTCAGCTAGTAAAGAAGAACTTCAGTTGGTCACCAATGTTTTAGGGCAGTGTCAAGTTAAGGAGAAAATCCCAAAATTAATTTTAATTTGTTTAATTTTAGTGCTTTTATTCCTGCATTTCTTGTTCTTTTAGATATGCTTGACTCCCAAGTAGAGATGCTCTAAATCAGGCTTGTCCAACCCGCGCTCAGGACGTGTTTGAATGTGGCCCAACAAAAACTGACATATTTACAAACTTTATGAATTAATGAAGTTTAAATTACTTAAAATTGTTAACTAAGTATGTATATATTCTACGTTTTTTTACTAATCAGCTATCTTTAGGGTTAGTATATTTTATTTATGGCCCAATACAACTCGTCTTCTTCCAATATGGACCACGAAAGCTAAACGGCTGGACACCTCTGCTCTAAACCTTTAATAGATTCCCTTGTTCTACTTTGCGACAGAGGTTGCTCTGAATCTGCCACATGAATTCGTCATTAGCATTGCAGCTGAGATTCACAATTTCTCGAAATCTCCGTATGTGACGTTTGTGCAATTTCACGAGATTGTTTGCACATCAAATCGTCGTGTAAACCTACAAGGGTCGCGTAAACGATTTTCCTTGCAAATTTTGATAATTCGTTTAGTTTATCTATAAGGTAGTAAATTTAAGACGAGGTATATCTGCGATTCCATGAATCCCCTTAATATTTTAAGTTAATTTTATGGAATACAGTGTTTTTCTATTGTATATTTTTGGTTCTCAGTACTTGAAGCTGTTTTCTTATAAGAGCAAATTTCCCATTTTTCAGTTCACATGCGTCTTTGCACTCATTCCTTGAATTCTAACTGACGAAAGATTTGGGTTTTTAGCTGACGAACGACTTGAAATTTGGCACATGTTTTTAATTTTTTCGTAAAATAGGTATTGGTTTAAATTTGGTAAAATAGGTATGTAAAAGAAATGAATATTTAATTATTTAAAATAGATTATAAAATAGTAGGTACAGTTAAAGTGCAGGCATCCCTCGATTTAATAGGCATTGATATACAACGTTACGACATAAAAATGTTTAAGACGTCACGCTAATTTGAGGCTTTTTGGACCCACTTTCCCCAATTATAATGGTTTTTCACGATTTCTTATTTGTTTGGATTTTAGAACCGCCCTCACAATACCGCAGCCTAACCCAACCTCGCCCGCCTACCCCTCTCTCCTTCCCAACACCGTTTTGAAAGAGTGTGAACTTTTTTGCACAGCCCCTAAAGTATTCGTTTAAAAATATTGTGTGAAAACATTTAAGACTACATTTATTAAAATCTAAAAAACAAACATTTTAAATCAATAAACTTGAACATGAAAACGGTATTCTCGGAAATCTGCAGGATGAAATTTATCTTTCGTATAAGATAATCAGAAAAAACACAAGTTTTATCCTTTGTTTGACATATTTCTCATTTTAAACGAAAGTATAACTCATATTTGGTGCGATTCTGTTAAACTATGGGATAAAATTCATCTATTAATTAATACTTTTCAGCAATAATCGGATGCATGTAATATTTCTGAGATGGCTTTCATCCTTAAATAGGCGAAAAAATATGATTTCCAAAAGGATAATTTCATCCAATATTATCTTTTTGCAAAAGCACATGGTTTTCCCAAAATAAGGGTGGACGGCTATTTATCTCCAAAATAAGTCCAAAGGATGAATTGCAACCCCAAAAATTTAAGAGGGTCTAGAATTTTGTGTATATGGCAACGTATATGCCACTAAAAGTGTTTGTTATTTAGTGAAAAACACCCACTAAAAGTGTTTGTTATTTAGTGAAAAATGCGTCTCGTATTCGAAAAATTCTTGTGGGGTTTTAGAATTAACTCTTTAGCACTGGTAAAGTCTAAATAATTTAAGTAATGGATGCCCCATTTAACAACATGAGAGCAAATAAGAAATGATATTTCCCTCCAATCTACTCGTACAGCCAATCGAATCCTTCTTATCCCCTGTGTTGCGCCATATTGAAAATTGTTTTTCGTCTCCTATGACTTGGTTTACTTTACACTTGTGGCAATGGTCTACCAGTTATGGTTTAAAATACGTTTTTCTGCGTATAAATGTCAATTGGAAGTAACGCAAAAAAAAATTTCCCCTTAAATTCAAATCCCGCAAAACATGATTAAAAGCCGTCGGAAATTTACTTACGACCTGAGATGAAATTTCTTCTCTCACTTCCGCATTTACAATAATGAAAATCACAGTGCCGTGAGATCATAAAATCATTTGCTGTGAAATGTGAAGCAAACTTAAATTTTATTTTCATTTTCTTTTTGAATTCGAACTCAAACAGCAGATTTTTGGCCCCTTACTTACATCCACCTCCTAGAATTTCTCCTGAAATTATAGTGAAATTATTATTTAATGGTTCGCACATGACTGAGCAGGTCTCTTAACTTGAAAAACATCCTGGCTCTGGCTGGTAAGAACTCCTTAACATGGGATGTTGGGATGTGTTTGTAAATGGCACCCTGGTTCCACCCTAAAATCTACAAACAATTCATAGATTCACTTCTCACATTATCACTTTTTAGTTAAAAGCTTTTAGATCAGAAGAAGAACACAACGAGAACGTTTATATTTTACCAACTCATAAATCGTTAGTGTCCCACCTAATTTTCATTTTATGCAAGGGTAAACACCCCCCAATAAGAACGAACGATGCAACACAGCAGAAGTTTCAGTAAATTATTTTTAAATTTGGATTTAATTGTATGAAAATAATAAGTGGTGACTCCGATTGCTTTATTAGCATTTTATGGGATTTTTATTGGTTAAGGCAGATTTTTAAATTAGAATGTGCTAATTTTGAATTATCTTGAAGGATTTCTGATCGAGAATCAGCAGCATAGCGTTAGGAAAATTTATGAAAATGTTGGAAATTTAAGATGTTTAAAAAAATATGTCTGTAGTTTGTGTAGTGATACATAAATGTTAGTTCGATATTGCGAAAATTTTTCCTAGAATTTCTATTGAAGTTAGAAATTATCCTTCTACACGAAAAAAAAAATCTGTAGTTCCAAATTAGCTACAAACGTAGAGCCAAAATTTTATACCATAAATATGGACAATATAATTTCCAAACGAGATATATAATATTCTTGATGTAACAAAAAATGAAATAAATTTATCTCAAATTGTTCTCATCGTGAAACAAGAAACAAATTATTTCCAAATTGCAATATTTTTCTCTCAGTGTACCTTTTTATACATATACAAATTTTTCTACCCCATCATCCGATTGCACTTGCCGGCATTCATCCCGGTTTCTGTTTGTATATCACGCTCCACCATGCACTAACTTTTATAAACTTTTGCCGGCACAACTTCCGAACTAAGAAAAGGCGGCGCAGGAGCTTTTTATCATTTTGTGAGGCTCATAAATCTGAAGTCGACATCGGATATGCATTCGGCAGTCATTTTCACATTTATGTGAACATAACCTTCTTCTGTACCATGATATGACATTGCCAAGTACCTAAACTATAGTCTGTGAATACTATTTGTGTGCAAGTTAATTTCACTCTGGAACCATTCTGCATTTGACGGCCTAGCATAAATTATATTTACTCGTAACTACAAACATGTGTGTCTATGAAAATATTTATATTTTTATGTCTGTGGGATTTTTTTTTTTTGATTATTATTTTTTTCCAGTTTGTTGCTGTCAACTGTAGATATGCTAGACATTTATTTATGTGCTTTAGCCATCTAATGGCATTGGAAAAAATCAGTCATATGCGAGAGTCTGGAGACGGCGATAAGAATTTATCCATTTGGCATCGACCTATTGCGAAATTACGAAGAAATGTGTGCACACACAATTAACCAATAAACTAATTACCCAGAGACGAATCATTATCCATTATTAAGTTATTACTCAATTAGAGCTTATTATTTATGATTTCAATCTCTCCACGTTATTCGAACTCAAGCATCTCGCAATGTCGTGTACGTAATTTCGGATAGAATTTTAGGATTCGACAACATGAAAAATAAATTATGAACGATTCTTTATGAGGTATAATGAATTTACTCTTTGATATACAAGCGCAGATGGAAAGCTAGCAGAAATACGAGGAAAAAAAATTCAGTTCAAAAAATTCTGAAAAAAATGATGATACCAAAAACTCACTTCGAAAATTGGAAGAAAAACCTCTGGAGAAAATGTTTATGCATAGCTTAATTCACCTACAGCTGAGATGATACCTTTCTTACATAATTTAAACTCATCTACTCATAAACGCAGAAAAAAGATAGCAAATTTGACTATTTTATAATGTGGAATCGTGAAAATTAACTATTCTGGGGATAGTCCCGGTTTTTCATTATAAAGTAGTTAGACTTTGTATATTTTTTTCTGCGAAGCCAAATACCATTCACTTACCAAAGTATCACAGTATATCCGAAACCACTAAACCAATTGCCATGAAATTTTGCACACATATTCGTCTTACCTCATAGGTGCTCGCTAAGAAGCGGTTTTTCAAAATTCCACCCCTAAGGCGACAAACGAGAGGAGAGTAGAGGGTTATTGTTATAAAACAATGATTTTTGCCACGAAGCCTGCCCGCTATAATGCGGCGGTCACACGACGCTATTTTGCCAGCCGCTGGCTGCTGTTGGTTAGTAGAGCTGGCAAGTAGCAACAGCAGCTAGCAGAAATAGGTGTGAACCCTCTCAGTACGCTGGCTGCTGTTGCTACTTGCCAGCTCTACTAACCAACAGCAGCCAGCGTACTGAGAGGGTTCACACGATTTATACTTTAGTAGCGCTGGAAAGTAGCAAAACAGTGGTTTTTGAATCTGGGAGATTTTTTTAAATAATAAACGTTACACACAAATTTAAATAAATAAACGTAAAATAACAACTTACAATAAACAAACTTTACCACTTATCAGATTTTGGACAGCTCAGAAACCATGTGACAGGGTCACGTGATCCCTAGTAGCGCTGGCAAAGTAGAACGGTCTCTACTTCACTAGCGCTGGCAAAGTAGAACGGTCTCTACTTCACTAGCGCTGCTAAAATCATCACGCTCCTGCTGGTAGTAGCAACGCACTAGGGTTCACACAGTGCTGCTGAAACGACTGCTAACAGCCAAACAGTCACTAGCGCTAGCAAAACAGCGTCGTGTGACTGCCGCATAAGAGGCTGAAAATTGTCACTCGATAGTTTTTGGGGTCGCTGAAGACGAATCTGGTGTTGGACTTTCAAAATTCGAAATGGGAAGTCCTGTATGGATAACTCAAATATCCTTTTTTTAATTTTTCTTCGGAAAAATTGGCATTAAGAGGTTTTTGAGTCCATATAAAAAACATGTTCTGAACATATATTTTGGTGAATCTCCGACAAGAAGGAATCAGCTGGTAATTTGGTATCTTCGTACATATTTGGTAATTTCGTGCTTATATTAGTGTTTATATTTAGTGGAAATTGGGATATTAGGTAAGACAATTGGTGGGGACGAATTTGAAGACTTAGATATCATGGAAGTCCTTGCAAGCAATGAAGAACATATGACTGCTGACGATATTTTGACACAGTTCGGCGATAATTATTGCGACGAAAATGATGAAAGGGAAGTTATAGAGATTATAAGAAAGAAAAACCTTACGCACGAAAAACTGGCATATTTTTTAATGCTTGGTAGTCAACTTTAATAAGAAGCTCTTATATGGACCCTGATATGGAGCGTGCCTTAAAATTTCGGTGAAATTTGACAGCCGCTTTAGCCCCATACGTAGAAATGTATAATGAAAAACAAAAATCGGGTAATCAATCACTATTTTTTCAAAAAGATTAGTAATACATATCATATCTTTGTATTACTTTAAATATGTCGTTAAATAAAAACTTTTTCTATTTTTTTTGGAGTTTTTCTAATATCTGGGACCTAACCCCAATATTTCATACAAAGTAGGGTTCACAGTGCGCGGTTTCGCAGTGCGCGCTCTTTTTGTGGAACGTATCTACCGCGCAGTTCGAGGGATTACTGTATGTTCTATGCATTTAATACAGCCGTCCATATAATCGCGAGTTCATTGTAATTATCGAATATTTTTAATTTAAATTTAATTTCACAGTATTATTCAATTGTGGCTAGGGGAAATTTGGTATACTTAAATAGAAGTGCCCTCGATAGAAACAAATATATATGGTATTTTAATATGGCTTATAAGCCTATAGCCCAAAAATTATCACAGTAAAATATTAAAATATTGAAGGTCGAGAAATTCAATATATAATTTTGCGTAACATATTTTATGGATTAAAATAATATTTCCCCATTATTAAAAATTTGGCGAAATATTAGCCATGTGAATTATATTTTACTTTAACCCTAATAGAGTCTTATGGTCATTTCCGACCAAAAGCATAATGTTTGGAATCATAACTCCTATAATTTTTAATATTTTAAGTAGATATTTTAAATCTGTGCTTCTTTTTTTCAAATACACCTTTTTCAATCAATAAAATAAAAAAAGTTATGCTAGATTTTTGTGTATAAAAATAATCACATTGAAGGCCCTTTGGTCGAAAATGACCATAATCAGTTTTAATATAAATTTTTTTTGAATTGCGTAATCTAGTTAACCATGATATTTCTGGTGACATTTTGGTGACTAAATACTAATGTGACGCTAAACTAGAAAGAACATTTGCACACCCGATTACTCATTCTTGCATCGACACGCATTCAAACAGTGCGTTTTTGTGAGCATGTTTTTTGCATGAATGTTTCGTGTTTCGTTTCCTTCTTCTCAACAGTAATTGATGACAAAACTTTTCAGTAACTATTTCAAGTGTAGACATGGCTATGTCAAGTATAAACGCAGGTGAATATTCTTATTCCGTAATCTAGTATGCCCTGATATTTTCAGTAACATTTTTGAAAGCATCAAATTCAGTCTTGATTATTGAAATTTGAAAAAGTGAATTCTGTCTAATATTATTTTACTCTGCGGTTATATCAAGGTAATAAATATTATTTACTTATTTTGTTCAGCGATTAAAAAAAATACTTCTCTACCGATAAATATAGTTTGAATTTCAAAAAATGTGTGATCAAAATTTGGCGGATGCTGAAATTGAAGCCTTGATTATGATGAGCGATGAAGAGGAAGAGGTTTCCGAAATTGAAGACAATATATCAGATAATGATGAATATTGCTCCTCAGATGATGATGAGGTTTTTGAATATGACGATGGTCATGAAACCTTGTTGTCAAAAGACAAATTAATTCGGTGGCAATCAGAGCCATTTCAAACAAAAAAAAAAAGTTTTTTTTACATATTTTATACAAGAATGAAATATGTCCCTTATTTTTTTTCTATACTAGCAGACCATACGTTCCCAGCTTAAAGTTTTTTGTATAAATTTTAGAATGCCAAAAAACTATAAAAGCTTTTTAAAAAACCTTACAGGACCTTCTGTTTCGAGTTTTGAAATTCCAACACCAGATTCGTGATCAGCGACCCCAAAAACCACATAATGCCAATTTTTCCGGGAGAAAATGATAAAAAGGATATTTGCGTTATCCTTACAGGACCTTCCATTTCGAATAGCTAAAAACCGGCTCCTGGCAACCCAGATAATTTTACAAAAAACCGCATAAAAATCGGTCCAGTAGTTTTTGAGTTTTGTAACTTCAAACCAACCAACCAACAAACTTCCATTTTTATATATATATAGATAAAAATGAACTATTATTTTCTTTTTGTTAAAAAAATACTTTTGTTTTTGTTTTGTAATTTTAAGATACTGAAATACAAATATTAAATATTGTAGAAAACATACTTATCAAGAACTTTTCATCGATAAACTACGCATTGGTCGAAAATGACCACTAAGATACTTAGCGTGCATCAGAATAAGGGACGTATGAGGGTTAAATCAAATACTGATTTCAAATTTAAATTCTCTTTCATGTCAATTTCAGTCACATTAGTCTTTCATTAGGCTTCCGAAATTTTCAATTAAATGCACGCCATTTAGTTCCCAAAAAGTTGTTTTATGACCAATTTTAAATTCTCAGAATTAGTAATCAATAAATTTTAAAAAGTGTGACTTCCTTGTGTAAAGGGGCGGTACACTTTAAACAAATTGAACAAAGAACCGGAAGAAACACTCTTTAAAGACTTCGATGCTGGACCGACTTCTTAAGATAGAATGCGATGAACACAATAAAAATCGACCGACTTCTGATCGAAATTTAAGTAACGGTTATATTAATATGGCAATTTAAAAAGTGTCTCTTAGAATCCCAAAATATCGACGGCTTTTATTGAGGGTAGTTATCACCTCATCATCTCAATGTACTCGAAGAATCCTGAAGATGTGAACAAAAAAAACACCTTGCTCTCGACTACGCCGATATAAAAATGCACAAACCGATCGTGACTTGGCGCTAAGAGAAATACCAACATCTTTTCGGTATGTTCTGCAACTCTACATTTATGGTGTTGGATTATAAACTACTACATATTTTAGTGCAACTGCATCATAGTCTGCATCGTAATGCTCCAAAGTCGAGACAGTATCAAATCGAAATCCATACAATATGCTGTGCTGCTGATGGTTCTGGTCGCTGAATGTTGAATATTGGACATTACCGATGGGCTTGGCCACTTCCTATACTTGAATCTTGTATAGTTGTTAGGCCGATGGCTCTTAACTGTTCGCTGTCATGTACCCACACATAATCTGGTAGCCGTGCAACATTTTCAATGGAGCCACCTATTAAGGTGTCACAGCCGCATCATAAATGATGTAAAAGAATTACTTTTGCGATATTTTAAAAATACATAAATTAAGATTAGCATTAAATATGCTGCTAATGGTGTCTACGTGAGGACATCATATGAAGTGAAACACACCAAAAATATAAACGCTCTTAACAATATTATGAGCGAGTTTTTTTTTTGTAAGTCAAACCTTGCAGAATATCAAACTAGTGAGAATGACAGTATGATTGTGAATTTCGTATATTGTCTCACGGTTTTGGTGTACGCTAGCTGATTTTTGTACGCAATCTTGAATTTTGATCCGCATTTTCCACAAATCTAGAAAAGTATTTTAGCTACAGATGAGATTAACCTCAAAAACTAAACAGTTTATAAAAACTTCCTGTGGTAAAACTCACCCCAACAGTTTGGTTCTTCAAAATTCAAATAAAATGCAAATAACCTCAATCAGTATTTTCGTTATTCAGAAGCATTTAATAGATCGTCATTGCTTGCGTTTGATGGCGCGGTGAGTAGAGTAATTAATTTTAGCCGTTTTGGCATTCAGGATTTGATTCCGGATCCAAAGCAAGGAAATTTATTTTCTTTTAATTTTATTTTCAAATCACATCATCATCCTCGGCGCTGCAGCTCTCGAAGAGCCTGGGCCTCCTCAATTGAGGTTTCATAACAGTTTCTTCCTTGCTCCGAAGCTACAGTTTTTAAATGGATTGCGAACCATGGATGAATTACAACATTTGTAAGGTTTTTACGATGCAAACCATCAACAGCAGAGGCCGTGATAGCAATTTCAAGTCACATGTTTTTCGGATACAATATTTTTTGTGGTTTTATACTCTACTAGCTTGCAGTACCCGGCGTTGCTCAGACAATAATCAAAAACATAATGATCAATTATGTATGTATGGAAAATTCTATATACGGAAAATCCTATATATTTTTAAGGAAATCGCAAACAACCTTTCTATTCGTTCGAGAGAGGGGGAATAAATAGTACAATTTTTCCTGTTAAACACATTTTGTGAAAAGAGAATTGTACCTAAATTTAAATCTCTATACTTAATTTACTCATCAGGTTTTCTAGTTATATACTGGCAAATAACCCTAAATTTTCCGTCAATCTAAAGACGCTGGTGTAGTTTTCTTGTTCACCCTTCAGTTTTGTATAATACGAATATTAGAGCATATATCGGGTCTTTCAACAAGGACATAACAATTTTGTATTTAAATAAAACACAAAATAATTGAGATATCGGGCTGAAATTTATTCCAGGTGTAGTGGACATGTTACATTTAGGGAGATGTCCCACTGGTACATCAGCTCCTGCAGCTGACTGATCCCGACATCAGGTCGCGCAGCTGCATGAACTGATTCGATCAGTTGACATGACACACTGAACTGGGATCAGCTGACCTCAAACGTCAAAATGTCGGACTCGGAGGAAGAACTTCTCCTTATTTCTCTGCTAAAACAACTGAATCTGTGCAATCGTACAAGCATCTACCTTTTTCTACAGCTTGTACGATTGCTGTGTTTAATTTTCCTCTTCGATGGACATCGTATTTATTTTCGCTTGTTCAAAAGTTTATTAGTTAAACAGACTTGTCAAAATTTTATGATGTTCCCAACTAGTAAATATTGTAAAGTCAACATTATATGAAGTAGAGAGCCTATAACCTAGAGAGTGGCCATGCTACCTTTATAGACTATGCCACTGATTACAATTAATACCGCCAGACGAAAAAAATATTGAAAATTAACATTTTATTTTATTTAATCTAACAAAAATGACATTAGAAACTACCCGACATGTTTCTGATATCAGCTACATTTAGATCAGTTCAAAAAAGTCAGCTTTGTGTCCCAGACATGCAGCTGCACATGTTTTGCAGTGTGCCATGCGCCATTGGATTACATGTGCAACTGATATCGGGATCAGTCAGCTGCAGCAGCTGATGGCCAGTGGGACACCTCGCTTAAGTATGAAATTCGATGTCGCTCATATGGCCACCGCGAGCACGTTTGCTGATTGATTCTTTGGAGCCAACTTTTCACCACTCTTCCACACATATCGGCCGGAACGTTGGCAATTTCGCGTTCGATATTGTTCCTGAGCTCCTCTAACGTTGTTGGCTTGTTGGCATAAACCAAGGACTTAACATATCCCCATAAAAAGAAATCTAACGGCGTTAAATCGCATGAGCGAGGTGGCCATTCGACCGGACCATTTCTCGAGATTACACGATTGCGACCACCGATTCAGAATTTCGGTAGTAAGTTTTAATAATTTTCAAACGTTGCTCGTTCGTGAACTTCACCACGATAAAAATGTAAACCTTGACTGACGTTTTAGCATTGCCAGATCATAAAAAAAAGTTTTATGGTGCGTTTTTATTAAAATACAAAATTGTTATGTCCTTGTTGAAAGACCCTTTACAATATATCTTATTACTGGTTTTATTTTGTAAAAACTCTATGGAAAAGTTTTTTAAGACACATTCCAATACAAAATTGTATTAAATTTAAGGGCAACCGTGTCGACCCTGTTCCCATTATACGCTCCTTCAAAGTCAAACTGACATTCATGTGGCCGTGCCTATCGATGCTATTTGGGTCCTATAAAACGTTGAAATATCTCCATAAATTATTGGATTCTATCCTATATGTATATATGCGGGACATCCTAATTTAAAATAGGATTCGTTCCTAAAATTATAGCACCAAGTCCTATCCGAATAGGATTGGCAATTTTTTGTTATTGGATTCTGTCCAATCTAAAGCAGATAGACAAAAATTTGAGTTACGAATATACGAGATAGCGAAGTTCGAGGGGTTTGAAAATATTTGACATATCAAACAGCTAGAGCAATAAAATGCCCTGTAATTAAAAATATAAAGTAGTAGGCAGGTCCAAACTATAAAAACCACGAGTTCGCAAACCACATGCGAATTATAATCGAAGAAAAAAAATGGCTTGAATTACCATATTCTCTGAATCCTATTTGCATAGGAATGAGTCCGCGAATATTTAGGATTCATTCCATTTTTTTTTGTAGGACTGAGTCTTACATAACATTGAATTCACTTCTAAAAACAATGGGAACGATTCCATACCATAATATAGCATTGATTTCATCTCAGTTTAGGAATGGCTCCAGTGAAAACTAGGAACGGGTGCTACTTTCGTGGGAATATGTCCATTCTTCTCTCAGGCCTATTACATAGTAATGATTCCACGAAAAGTAGGACTAGTTCCCATATTTATGGAAGCCTTTGCTACAAAATGGTGTTACGAGTTCTATAATCGTTTTCCCATATTTTATAGGAACGTTTACTATGCGGATAATATACTTAATATACTTTTTTTATTTTTAAATATTTTTCTAAAAAAGCAAATTTCAAAAATAGTTGCTTGTATATCTGTGGTCACAAGTTGTAAGGGCCTAACTCGACTTTAGCCGTTTTCAATGTTTTTACAGAATTGCCTTCTATTTCCAAAATGCTTTTAATTCCACTGACCCGTTAGTTTCTATGACCATTTTTGACCGTTATAGGCTACCCCACCAAACGGCTTAAGTCAAAAAATTTCCAAGTTCCATTTGGAAGAACGGCTAAAGTCAGATCCCATATATTTTTGTATAGGGTAAAGTCGGGTGAAATGGAACACCTTTTTTATTTTTGAAATATCTCGGGAAATAAAAGAGCTTTTTAAACGAAACAAAAATAAAATCATTCTTTATTACAAACGTAAAAATAAAATCAGAACTCTGGCAAAAAAAAAGGTTAATTCAATATTTTTTTTTAATTCAAAAAAAAAGATCAAAAGTTCCATTTGTCCTCCATGGTCGGGTGAAATGGAACTTACCATAAGGTGAAATGGAACACTACTTTTTATTCCAATTTTTATTGCCGCATTTATTGCAAGTCATTGCAAATGACGCGCAGGACTCGTGCGACCACAAATTACAGATGACACATTGAAGTCAGTCGTCTTTTTTTTGCGTTTTCATGTACTCCTCCCCACATCCTACATAATTGTTTTTCCGAAATCTTCAGGTCCATCAGACTCGCTCATATAAATTATTTCGTCCCTTTCTTCTTCCGAGTCTTCATATTTTTGGGAAGCTGTCTTCCGCGGTTAAGATTTTTTAGATTTTTTTTTTGTTTTATAGGCTCCAATATTTATATGTTCCAATACACCTCCGTTTGGCTGTTCCATCTCACCCTTTTGGTTGCATTTGACATTACTGTAAATCAGAAACTAACATGTCTCGACTTGCTGCTTTTATCAATAAATTTACGTAGTGTGAATCTAACTGTGCATTTTGATGTACCCACCAATCACTCCGCCAAATACTTACCAAAAAAATTAAATCTAAAAAATCCACAAAAAAAGTTTTACGACAAAAACGATATTTTTTTTGGTTTTTTGCTTATAAAAAATAAACAAACGTATGCAGCGTGACGATACCTTAACGCGCCGAGGTTTTCTGATATACCAAACAAACTGTTGCCGACAGCAATAGCAATTATGTTTGACAAGTGCGAAATAGTGGGGGTGTTCCATTTCACCCTCTGTTCCATTTCACCCGACTTTACCCTAGACTTAATCCACTCTTATGGGTGAGAAGCTGCATTGTTTTGATAGTTTTTGCACGTGGAATAGTGGCTTAAGTCGAGTTAGTTCATTCTTCGTTTTTAACTTTTCCGAAACGAGCAGGCTAAAGTCTGTTTTGGCCTCTTTTTCAAATCGAGGTATAGGTTTTTAGGGGCTTAACTTGACTTTATCCATTGATTGTAGGCATTTCTAAGACATAAATTTTTTTTTGACAGAGTGGGTAAAGTAAAATAATCCTTAATTTCTCTGAAAATATTAAGTTTGAATAAACCAGATTAAGCCAATCGTAAAACGCTTATTTTTCATAACATTTTGTAGTTATAGGTTAAAATTAACAGTTAAAATTTCATAAATATTAAAATGCTTCTCCTGAAAAATCAAGAAATTCGACCTAAGCCCTTATTACTTGTGACCACTATTATATTTCACATGTAAAAACTTGAATTTTCTCAAAAAATCTATTTTCAAATTTTTTCCTCTTGACAATTTTTTTTCTTCACAAAATTGGCTACGTTATCAGCTAATATTTTCACGCAAAATTTATCCGTTTTGATAATATTTATTCTGGAATTTCTTTTTAGACGGTGGGAAAATAGCGCCAGATTAAACTTTTCGTTTGATAAAAAAAATCAACGCGTGGAGATATTAAGATAAATAGCTAAAATACGAGTATATATTGAAAAAAAGTCAAGATGTCTACATCAACTCTTCCGTTAGTTGGATGGACATTGATAAACCGTCGTCTATTGTTTTTGGAGACTGAAAATGTCGTCTTTATTCAATATGGGATACGGCTGTAGATGATTCCCTTGTGAAAGATACAGTATTAGATATTAGATTCAAGTTGAAAAGATATTGGCTTTCACGCCTTTTCAAAAGCAATCGGGCAACAAATCAAATAGAGAGCCAAAACTCATTCAAATGCAGATAAGTTCGAATGAGAATTAATTTCGACATCTCAATTCTTGAGATTTTGTCTCTAATGTGAAGATGATGGCGTAAATGATGGCGATAATGATGGCCACGACTATATTCTGTTAAAATAGGCTGGCTGGCTGACTAGCTTAGATGGCTGTAGCGTATATTTATTATACATCAGGTAAGATAGCTAGATAGGTAGCCTAAATTGATAGGGATTAGATTTGCAGCCAATGAGAGATTTCGGCGATTCGATCGTCTTATAAGTAGCGGGATGCCATTGACATTGGTGATAAATTGAACTTTAGCTCTATTGAAGTTTTATTCTTAACATTTTTGTTAAAATCATCATAAATGACGACAATCGGGGCTTGTTTGTTGTATAATCATATTATAGATTATTATTAGGCATACCTATTATTAGGTAGGACCATTACTAATGCCAGTGAACCCAAATCAAACAGCCGATCGATATTTATTTACATATATCTGTACATATTTGTATTTGCTTTTGGAAGAAGTATCGGATCATGGAATAATCCCCCTAAATTGAAGGTCAATTGCTTATTCATTCTCATGCAATGGCTACTTTTTTTAAGATTTGTTTTCTAAAAAAATCCTCATACTGCCGCCGTCCGTGCAGAAAATAGTCTTATGGTACTATCAGACTTGGCTACTTTTACTGCGCTACTTTTCAACTGCAAAAGTAGCTTGCGATGTTCACACACAGTAGACAAATAGCATGCAGTACGCGTATTTTGTGCTGCGCTACCCAAACGCTTGTGATCTTGCGAGCAAAAACTTGCAATCGTAGTCACACATACTGTTTAGCTTTGTTGTTTTGCAGCGCAGGTACGCAGTTTTATTTGGCAGTTCGATAATATGGAAAACATTTCTTTAAGTTTTTTGCGGTAGATACACTCAGAAAAATGGAGGCTAACTCGACGACCTACATACGGCGTAATTGGCCTCGGGCAGGCGCGCGTTCGCCTGCATGTGGGCAAGTAAAACTGAGTTGACCTGTGGTCGGAGAAATTCTGAAATTAAGCCACCAGCAGGTGAAGTAGGGCATTGGGAGCTGCACGAGTTGACCTTAGATAGGTTAACTCTGACCGCTAGCCGGCTTACAGACACCTCTGTAAGGTCAGAGTTAACCTGACAAAAAGTTGACCTGGACATTTTTCTGAGTGTAGGTTTTTTACGTCATAAAATGTTGAAAAATAGTGATTCAGTGACAACAGCAGCTTGTTTGTCGCTTACATTGTTGGTGAGGACCAGTGAGGACAAAACGCCCATGTTGCTTGGCCAAACGCAGTTATTGGATAAAATCCTGGAAGCAGCCAAAAGATACAATTTCCCCTTTTATCGTCTTTGCTTTCAATTGAAATAAGTTTAGAAATGTAAAAATCCGATGAAAAGTGGCGATTTCTGCTGGTACTTCTGTTTTAACAAAGTAGCGTCGCAAAAGTTTCAACTATATGAAACTTTTTCTGTGAACGGCTACTTTTCAATTTTAGTGTTTACACTTAGCTGCTATTTATGTTGCACAGTATTGGAGAATACTGCGATTGTTTCAAAAGCAGCGCAGTATTCTGCATTCCTGAAGGCTTCAGACAACCCAGCATTTAAATAGCGCAATTTTTCGTCATGCTGCGCAATAAAAGTAGTCATGTCTTATCCGAGGATTAATGTTCCTAAAACATTAAATTCTATTTTTTTTTCTAAAAAGGCAGGGTAGAGAGCCTTGCCGAAAAATCTGGCCAATATTCTATATTTTTTCCAATAACCGCTAAAAAAATTAATATTTTGAAAAGTTTTTTCCCAATTTTTTGCACTAATCCAATTAAAAAACGCTCGCTTTAAATCGTCCATTTCAGAAAACCCAATAATTACTTATAATAATAAAAGGTGTCCACATCAATAAATAGCATTGTGACAATGGAAAGGACCGTGTAATAGCAATCAAGAGTCAAAAACATGTCAATCAGACCAAAGAACAAACAACTTTGCTGACAGAAATTTTATGTACGACATTTGATTTAACCAAACTACGACCTACCGTTTTCTATGCGAGTCCATAAATGTTGTATAAAAATCATAAAATAAGCATATAATAAGTGCTGTGGGGCTGGAGGAAATGCGTTATGCGACAGATGGTAAGATGAGTGTTTTATAGTTAGGGTTAAGTATGGCTAGGACCAACATTTAAACACACCAGAAAGGACATGAAGATTGAACACTGGTGTTTTATTGCACCACAGAGTTTCGTCCTTTTGATTGAGTTATAGTTGTTGGCTCTCAATTACGACAAATGTGAGAATCGTACACGCTAAAAACGCAGGAAACAGAGGGTGTCATTTAAGTAAATCATAGAGTCATTAGGTAGTCATGTATTTTTCAAATCTAGAAGGAGGTTTTCCGTAATTAATTCTGGGAATTTTACGCAATTGCCGTCCCAGTAGTTATTAGGAATTTCTATTTTTCGTGTTTGATTTAGATGAGATGGAGTAAATTTTTGCAGACGGGAACATTTTTAATCAAAATTGATTAAAAAGGATTAAAGAAAGATTTTTCACAAAAAAACAACGTAACAATCGTATCATATTAAGACTCTATACTGCAATATACTGCATCAAAAATCCATGCAAAATCATAAGAAAGCCAGACTCTTGCCAGAAGACAAATATGTTATATTATGAATGCGTCCCTGACCGCTTTGTGGTCCACTCACTACCCCTGGGTCGGCCTTCGACTTCAGGATTTACTCGGCCTCCGCCTCGAACCAAACAGCGTCAAAATCGCTTCAAAATTTCAAAACATCAATAATATCCATTAAAGGTTAAAAGATCAATAAAAATATTAAGATAATGAAGCCAAAAGGACCAATTTCTACAAGACCTACATTCGACCGAGACTTGAATACAATTCGCACATTTGGGTTGGAGCCCCAAAAACTGTCTTGCAATTGCTGGGCCGAAAAACATGCAATTCGATTGATTGGAGACAAGACCTTGGCAGATTTATTACCGTCTCTCGAGCATCGTTGCTCTGTTGGGGTACTCAGCATATTCTATAGATATTTCCATGGGAAATGTTCCACCGAAATTTCCCAACTTATTCCTCCACGGTATATTTTCCCCAGACGTACATCTGCAAGCGCGCACGACTTCTTCCTTGAGCCTCTCCGTTTTCGTAAAGTTTAGGGGTTCCTTTATTCCGCGAACAACAAGACTTTGAAATGTGTTCCCCCAAGACTACAACCCGCAGAAGTTCAAGGAGAACATAAACCGATATTTCCTTTCGGTTTTCCGACCATCCTGAGCTGTGCTTCGGCATTGAAAGGTCTTTCCCTAAACTCTAGCTGGCACAACCAATTAATACCGTGGTTCCCAAACTGGGAGGCGTGGAGCCATGGCCAGGGGGGCGTGAAGCAATTTCAGCCGCGCCCGTTTCGTTCAACATATCTCTGCGAATCTGGATTTTCAACTCTAAAGGGCCAAACAGATGACGGCAGCAACTGCGACTGCGGCGTCGACTGCGACGTCATTTTGGGCGTGGAAAAGTCGAGTGGTACAAATGCATGAAACTCGACGTCTGGAGCGTTCCAACAACAACAACTTTGACATTTCTGAATCGTGTTTGCAAGATATAAAAAATGATTGTTCTGTACGACAATTTTCAAAAATTGATGTTAATTGTGTGCGTGTTTTTGCATTATTATAATGTTATTATTAATTAATGTTATTATATTGCACAAAACACTTTTGACGTTCACTTATTAAATCGGTGTTGTCAGTTCTCATTTTCTCTAAAATTTTCGGTGGCACCCCCACGACGACGGCTTCGAATTTAGAGATTTTGCTAAATTTATTTTGAAGCCGAAGCCGCAGTCTCAGTTGCTGCCGTCATCTGTTTGGCTCTTAATACTAATAAAAACAAAGCAGCGTTGCAGACTTACTCTGGAAAGCGATCTCCGGTGTGCTCTGTCAAACATCAGACCTAATATTCAGATTTTAGTGAAAGAAAAACAGTGTCACTCATCCCATTATTTTCTATTTTTTCATTTTTTTTTTGTAGAAACTAGGGAAATAAATAATTGAAATGGACAGTAAAAGTGTGTGTAGATTTTTAACTCAAAATATTAGAATAGAACCACGCAGGTTTGACAGGTTTTCAAAAAAAAGGGGGGGGGGGGGGCGTCAGCTGTTTGATAAGTGTTCAAGGGGGGCGTCAACTGAAAAAATTTGGGAACCACGCAATTAATAATTGGCTTTTCGATTTATATTTGTACCTGTTACAAGTGTATTTTGAAAAATTGTTACCACATGTTTTCATGATAAATAAAAAATCAAGAATTATGAAAAAAAATCCGATTTCTTAAGGGGATCAAGACAAACTATCTAGTAATTCCGACGCATTTTGTTAGTGGTGGTTTATTGTTTCACGGTACAGGAGTTAGTAGGAAGAGGAGAACCTTTAATTAACCTACGGCGAGCGCTACAGATCGATGATAAGTAACTTCTCGTCGCCTAAACTGGATGATATGGATACCGAAAACATGAGATTCCAACAGGAGGGCGTTACATGCCTAACAGCGCACCCCACAATGGACATTCTGATCGAGCGATTTCAAAGCATGGTTATCTCGCGCGGCGGCATAAGGTTCTGAGCCGAACTGGTCACCGAGATCGTGCGATTTAACGCCTTTAGATTTCTTCCTTTGGAACTATCTTAAATCGCAGGTCTATGCGAATAAACCGCAAACAATTGATGCCCTCAAAATCAACATAACGAACGACATCCAGCAAATACAGCCAGATTTATGCGACAAAGTCATCGAAAATTGGACCTCCCGAATACGTGCCACCAAGTAAAGCGACGGTCGGTGGACATTTGAACGACGTTATATCCCATACTTAATGCAATTAAATATTCTTTCAAACTGAAAAAAGTAGTGGATATCTCACACACAACTTGTTTTATTCACATTTAAAAATCGAGCGTCCTTATTGAAAGACCCTTTACTTCGGCTAAACGTCGGGTGACCATATTTATATTGCGTTTATGCGGGAAACGAACAGTGTGAGCGAAAGCGAAGGAGGGGGTTATAATGGCTGAAATAGAACAACAACAAAACAATATGCTTTTTATATCAAAAATAATCAAGTCCAGAAAAGCCTATTATTAAATGATTTAAATCAAAAGCCACAAAATCCCACGTGAAATTCAATTTTTTTAACAAAAAATTGTTAAGACATCAATAAATCGTAATGCGCTGCAGGCTAAAATGTTTGTGATACTAATCTACAACTCGAAAACGACTCGACTGATTAGGCCGAAATTTTCTTCGAGCAAAATTCAAGCAACCGCTCGGAAACCGCTGTGTCTGAACGAGGTCTAAGGCCTATGTTACACACGGCAACTTTAAACCGATACACGATACAAAAAGTTGCTCGTTTGTGCTACACGCGGAGACAAGTTGCCGGAAACTTCTGTATATTACACAGAGAGTGTTTCATGTGTGTGTGAAGAACGAACCCGTTCTTTGTGATTTTGTGCTTGTGTGCGTATTTTGTCGCCTTGTTTCTACATTCGGAACTGGCGACATTAGCCACCGCTTCCCTCACTTCTCGCGCCTAAGAAAAGTCGCCGCTTAAAGTTGCCCCGTGTAACAGGGACCTAAGACGAAATTTTGAATACCGATGTCCAGAGGGAAAGGGAAAAATTTATCACTTATGTGATTTTGAGAGACTTTTCAGAGTAGATTAAAATGTCGGTCACGTAGTAAGAAAAATACACGATCATTGTTTAATTAATCATTATTTTTTTAATAAATTGACCAACAAGATTTTTTTTATTAACAAAAATCACAGATAAAAAAATTTGTAAACCAAGGCTTATTAAACATTTTAAAAAATTAGTCTATTTTTTTTTTCTTGTTTTTTCGATATTTTCTTATACGAACAAAAAATTACCGCATAAATTGAATTTTTTTAAATTGACTCTAAAAAATTACCCATGTAAAAAAAATATTACCCCTTGCTCATATTCATAAATAAATCACATTAAAGAGTGGCGACCCGCCTATTAGGACAATAAATTACAATTTAGCTACCAACTGAGTGGCCCGCCAACTGATCAAAAGACAAATGGCCACAACAAAAATATTCCTTGTGCCCCTGACCGAGAAGGGTCGTGTTTTCTGCTGATCATTTTTATGAAAAAAAAAACTTACTCCTTAGCATGATCAACATTTATCGTCTTCGTCTCCTTGTTCGTCTTTGCCCGTTCAACATATCTAACTAAGTTGCATTTTGCATGCGTAGACAGTAATAATTTTCGGCAGATATGACCATTGAGATGACACCCCAGAGCTGCTGTTTCTTACTAATATAAAAGTTGTATTAAAAATAAACCAAATTGCGGAGGAACAGCACATCTTGGAAGGGCCGCAGAGGGTCGTAAGTTAGAGGATCATGAGTCCCAGTTCCAGTCCGGCTAAGGTAGCAAAACGATCGTTTCTGCAGATGTCAAATTTATTTATGGGGGTTTCGCACCTATCGTTGGTATACCTCGGGCGATCTTCAATCGAGCTGAACACCTTCTGGATGTTGTTCAGAATTGGAAGTAGATCGGAAGATATTAACTCTTGAATCCATATTACGATGTGAATGATCGCAGATAAGAATTTTTTTATGCACAACAGGATACCCCGGTAAGATCTCTTACTTCACTTTTGCAGTGATTGCGGATCAACTATATTTTCCCTTGGGCCCTTACTTCGTCTTTACCTTCGTCAGATGATACTATTGCCGTAATTGATACGAATTGACGGGAGATATGGACTGTGAGCTTGAAACTGATATCATCGACACTGTTTGGTGTCTACATCGACATGTTTTGTGGACATTTAAGATCGGTTAACACATACTGAGGATCAACATGATGGCCTCGTTCTTATGTGTCTCCAAACACACCTATCTACGTCACCTATGATGATACGACATTAAATACTAGTAGGCACACTAAAACGATTACATGAAAAAATTCATTGCATAAAAATGGATTGAATTTTTATATCGTTATGCAACAACGTTCAGCTACCGGATGAGCGTAATACTGCCTGCAATGGAATATTTTCTCTAAAATGGATTTCAATGACAAGAAGATTATTTATCGCACGTTGCAGCAGTTGTCGTTGGATGATTTGGTGGCGGCTTCTTTTTCGGGACGATCGCTTAAATGCGGATCAGGATCGTTTTTGTGGTTTACCGAATTCACACTGCAATTAACTTCTGTCTTACGTGCGAAAGATCCATCAGCATAAAGTCGATCGATTGGTAGTCCGGGGAGATTTTTCTTATGCTTCCTTCTGAAACCGGGTGTTAGGAACTAAAGAAGTACAGCTTATGTTCTTGGCATGTTAAGTGCGGTTTTCTGATTTAAGAGTTTTCTGTTTTCATGATCGAACCGAGATCATTTCGAGATCACTCGCAACATTGATTCATGTGGTTTTGGACACATTTCTGCCATGCCACCGATGCATTAATTATTGCAAATTGCAATATTTTTCGATTTTACATGTTGTGCGGTTGATATACTCGTAAAATATAAAATCATATTGCAGAGTAGGTCACGAATCCAGCCACTATTTGAGGTAATATCCATAAACTCTGTAAAGCAGAAGAAATCGCATTTTTAAATTCTGTTTTAATAAAGTTTACGATAAACCATGTCGGAAATTTTCCTTAACACGTAAAAGGTATCATGGGCGAAAAAACATAATTTGGTTTTCCTAAATAAAAAACTCATAACTTTTGCCTCGCTTATTTCAAAAATTTCTGCTGGATTCGAAATTAGCGACACAAAATTTTCTAAAAATAATTTTAGTATTTAGTACAGCAAAATTAGTGTCGGACTGATTGGCATAAATAAATATATATAATGGGTTGTTTTTTCACCCATAATTTTGGTGACCATATGTCTCGCAATGGCCCGGACAGTCCTTGATTTAGACATTTTGTTCCGGAAACTAAACTTACGTGATGGAATTTTGTATTCTTGTGTCGTAATTTCTTAATCACTTAAAATTTGACACAGGAAATTGAAAAATTTTCGCTTACGGCGCAGTTTTCTTAGAGCCTACCGCCTCTACTAAATTTTTCTTTAAACAAAAATCACACTACTAAATTTTTCTTAAAACAAAAATGCAGCGCTTCGCATTAACCCTAGAAAGTTAAAGAACGATGCACGAAAATGCCCCTTGACTAACTTTTGGGTTTCACTTTCGTAGTACATCCTTGGCAAGGTAATTTGCTCTAGTTTCATGGACATAAGCTCTTTTTTGGCGGGGAACTGCAGGGGGATAGTCAGCTGCCATCTTAGGGGCACTAAAAATCGTCCAAAAATGCATGAAAAAATCAGTGCCCCTAAGATGGCAGCTGACCATCCCCCTGCAGTTCCCCGCCAAAAAAAGAGCTTATGTCCATGAAACTAGAGCAAATTACCTTTTCAATGGATGTACTACGAAAGTGAAACCCGAACTGGTTCAAAAGTTAGCCCGGGCGCATAAAAATCGTCGAATCCTGCATGGTTCTTTAGGCGACACGAAGTGCTTTACTTCGATTTTACTTTCTTCTGCTATAGAAGGAAAGTATTGTATTCATGATGGAAACCGATCGAGAATGAGAGCAAAGAGAAATTTTCTGATCAGATCGAAATCCGTTTCAGGCAAAATTATGGGGATGTCCGTGCATATCGCTCTCTCCCTCTCTCTCTTTCTCTCTCTCTTTCTCTCTACCTTTCTGTATCTCTCTTTTTCTCTCTCTATTTCTCTCTCTCTCTCTCTCTTTCTCTCTACCTTTCTGTCTCTCTCTCTTTCTCTCTCTCTTTCTCTCTCCCTCTCTCCCTCTTTCTCTCTCTCTCTTTCTCCCTCTCTTTCTCCCTCTCTCTCCTTCTCTCCATATCTCCCTCTTTCTTTCTCTCTCTCTCTCTTTCTATCTCTCTCTCCTTCTCTTTCTCCCTCTCTCTCTCTTAGCGCTACAACCGGTTTCGGTCTCGGTCTCGGTCTCGGTCTCTCGCAATGTCTCTCGCCAGAGGTCCGGTCGCGCGCCGATGTCCTCCTGTTTTGCAACATCTGCCTGTCTGACCGTCAGTCTGTCGGAGTGTCCGTTTTACGTATCTTAAATGACTGAGCTAGGGCTCAACTTGACGTCTAGTTTAGTAAAAATGGTGCTTGACTAAAAATCTGATCGAGAACAGAAAATGATAAGAGTTTTTGGTTTGATTACAGCAATCGTTTTCAAATCTGGTTTGATTCGGTTCGACCAGCGTTTTTTAGAGTGGTTCGGTTTATGGTTGGATTTTGGTTCACTAAAATTTCAATGGTTCAGTGGCTTTTGGTTCGATTCAAAAAACTGGTTTGCATCTCTGTTCTCGTCATTTCCTTAAAAATAGTTACTAGATATATCAAAAATCATAAATTACAATCGGAGTGAGAGACTTTTACCTACGATACAAGAAACATTAAAATATGAAATTACAGACATCACGTTCAACGAGGCCTAAAAATCAAGAAAACTGTGAAGAAGACGTCAGTCAGCCAAGTATAGACGATAACCTGATATTCATAATTATACTAAAAACTATAGCCATCTAAACGGAATATTTTTGTTCATGGCTCTTTACCTCTTCAAACGTGACTATAGTGATTGTGCACCTCAAGTTCTATAAAAAAAACTATTTCTTTAACATTTTTTTCGTTTAGTACTTTTTTGCGTCACGATTATGTGCAATTTGCATATAATTTCTATAATTGCTTACGATAACAGGTCAAATTAAGACATTACATAACTTGCTGTCAACTTGTTACTTAGTTGGTCATGCTTCAAAGGGTCTAAATGATTCTATCAAATGACAATCAGGTAGGGGATACTAGATATTATCCTTTGCCAATTGACTGCAGAAATTGGCAAAGTATGCGATATATATCTATATTTTAAGTGGGGTGACCATATTTTTTTTGAGCCAATCGAAAATAAATTAGGTGGATGGCAGGTGGAAAGAGGGGGGGGGGGGATGGTGCGGCTGAATGAACAACAATATGCAAAAGTTTTTTATGTGAAAAAATTTTAAAAATTCCAAGAACAGAAAAAAATTACTCTAACGAAAATGAAAAAATTAAATCTACAAAAAAAAACTTCACACTTTTTTCGTTCTATAAACAAATAATACAACTGAAATTGTTATAATACTAATAAATGAAAATGCGCCGCAGGGGCAAAAATATTCCATTTACAAGAAACCCCAGCCAAAGGTACGTAATTTTGCATTAGTGATTTTTTCTTAACGTTTTGTAAATTATAGCACAAACATGAAAAATCCGGGACAAAAATTTTGATTCCGGGACACCGTGACAAGGTGGCTTAACCCGGGTCTGTACCGGCTATTCCGGGCGTCTGGTCACCCTACTTTTAAGGATCAACTCGTCATTCACATCCCACATAATTATCACTTTAGCAGTTCAATTAACATTAAAACAACGTTTTGCATCTTGTATGCACTTCTGTACTTCTATGCACATTTATTATGCACTCAAAATGAAAAATTTGAATTTCAAAGTGTTTGGCATCTATTCTATAGCTACTCACCTTCATTAATTCATATCCATTTGTACTTGTAAGGCGAAAAGTGGCGACTCATGCCATTATGTTTTTCCTCCTGCGTCAAAATCAGAATATTAGCATCTAAGTCACAGTCCCTCAATGATAACAATATAAATTGTGAACAAAAAAAATAATCTCCATTCAGATTTAAGTAAATTGATTCATGGCAGGCGCTCCAACTCTGATCTTAAATTCCGCTTGAGATTTAGATTTTTTGCTCACCCACTGAGCTACACGCAACTATACTTAATTTACACGTACTTAAGAACTCCGAAAGTGTGACAATTCTCGCTTACTCCAGACAAGAACCATCTCTTAAATTATTTAATTGCTGTAAAAACAATTTTGTATTCTTAATATGATTGTATGTGGAAAATGAATTCGGTTGATGTGCTGGAAGTGCTGGGGTAAGTGTTTCAATTAGAGAAATTAAATTGAATTCGCACACCGATTGGGAAAAAAATATTTGGAAACAAAAGAAATTTTCACTCGTTTTTGGAACGATGGATTTATAAGAATTCTGGATGATAATTTATAGAAACATTTGTAGAACAAAGTAGAAAATTTGAATACCTAAGAAGTCATCTCGTCTTAAGGTACCGCTCCACATGAGAGTAAATACGCGAGTAACTCCCAAAAACTCTCGAGAGCGACCCGCAGGAAGTTGTCCATTTGAGAGTTAATTTCGGCGATTTTTCTCTTTTCAAGACCAATATCTTGATTTTTTTGACATCTTCTTTGGCGAGTTCTCGGGAGCTACTAGCGAAATTCAAACGCCATTCGTATCTGGCGAGCAATTCCCTGAGAGTTCAGTGGGTGCGTGTGGACTAAAGAGTAGAATCACTTTTGACAGGTCACAGAAACTAACTCGCGAGGTTTTGCGAGTTTCTGCAAGCGACTCTCAGATACGAGTCCATTTGCGAGTAGCTGCTATCGAGAGGTTCTCGCCGGCATTTACTCTCGTGTAGAGCGGCACCTTTAAGTAATGCACACTAATTTTCGACCCTTCCAAACAAGTCGAAAAAAATGTGCCATTTTGATTTTGACGCCGAATCTGCCGAACCAATTTTCACGAAACTTTACGATTAGTGAAAAATGCTGTTTTTCGATATTTTTTCTTATTTATCACCCACTTGCCTAATATGTTTTGAACAGTTGAACAGATATTATTTGGGCTTTCACTGTTACACACATAGATCATAAAAGCGACCTCCACTTCCCTGCAAACCCCTTTCCTGCTATTTCCTGCAATTCTAACGGGATTTTGTTCCAGTTTTCTCTTTTAGGTGGATTATCTCCCAAGCAAATTTTTCCGCAACAGACATTTAGTTCTCCCTTCCCTTCGACCCACCATTAGAAATTTTTACCATTAACAGCGAATTTTAACAAAACCCTAAACTGTTGATTTTTCGATTCCTACAAATGTCTTGACCTTGTACTCGCAAGTGAATTTGAACCAACATTTTAATAACGACTAACCGACAGGAGAATATTTTTGTGAAACTATGTAATTAATTCAGGAGTGAGGAGTGAGCTCAAGTGCGTATTTGCAACTCAGGTTTCAACGTGACTCTGGTCACAAAGTGACGGTTGCAAGTCCGTTTTTATGATGGTTGCATATCGGTTAATTTGTGACCAGTCCCAAAAAAACTCAGTTACAAATTGGTTGCTTTGTGACAGGTCACAAAAAAAGCCATTACGAATCGGTTACTTTGTGACCGGTTACACAAAATTTCAAATTGGTTACTTTGTAACCGGCCACAACAAACCGTTGGAAATTGGTTACTTTATGACCGGCCGTAAAAAACGGTTGCAAATGGGTTACTTGGGTTAAAAAAAAACTGTTGCGTATCGGTTACTTTGTGATCGATCATAGAAAAAGCATGGCATGTCGGTTATTTTGTGACCAGTCGGAGAGTTGTTGTTGTTTTACGTTGCTTCTATTGCGCTCGTTTATAATTCACTTAAAAGCAGTACTACCGATGTAAAAATAGTCAAGTTTGGACTAAGGAATTCATACTTACAGCGTTTCCTGATGTACATTTGTGATAAAAGTTTACATTGACGTCACACTTGAACTGCCTCCTCCTCCCCTCCCACCGCTTTGTCTAACTCTGAAGTCGAAGAATACCTGCTTTATTCAATACAATATTGTTAAAAAAAAGTTTTTCAAAGTTTTCTATTGGAGTTAAAATCTAGATCGAGCAATTTTTGAGCAAAAAGAGCATGTCAATCGAATACACCATATATTAAAATTTCTGCATAAAAATAGAGAAACCTTTTATACAATCCACCTTGTATTTTTAATTTCGATTTTCCATCATGCATTTTTCTAGACAGCGTGTAATTAATACAATATGAAATATTTTTACTATTACAGACTTATAAAACTAATTCCATTTTAACTCGATTTACACGAAAGACAATTATACTATTACATTATTTAGGGGTTGACTATCATCGTTTGTAATCAGTGTCAACAATCGGCCTGAATTATTATCATAACTCCCACAACTTGGTGGTAACCCTTTTTTGTGAACACTTTTCTGTGAACTCAATGGTCACCAACGAACCGGGCTTAATAGCACCTCAATTAAAAGTGACCGTGTTTCCATTTCCACGGAATGAAATGCAAATCAGGAGCTGCAACCCCTCACGATATTCTCCGTCAACGAAAAGAAAAGAAACCGGTAAATAACCACTGTGGACATGTCGCGAACCACCTCGACGAGTCACCTTAAATAAACCAAACGATAGCCAGGAATAGCGTGAATTCCCGAGGGTTTGAGAGGAGTTGAATTGATTGAAATCGTGGGAAATTCCATTTGGATTTGGTCGCATTTTCACCGTACACATGGAGTGGACGTGCGGTGAAACTACCCTATTCTGGGCGATAGCTGGTTCCTTGATAAAGGGGAAAGAGGAAATCTGAACACGGCTTCGAATATCGAATATCTGTGAGCAATTTCTGATTTCACCCCATATCGGCGTCATTGCCGTGTAAAAACAATAGAAGGGAACATAAATTCTATGTAGTTTGGTGAAAAGTTTCCATACCTGTACAAGTAGTAAACATGAATATCTATATTCGTTTTTGTTCAAATACAGTGGATTCCGCTACTAAATGACATCCTGACTTAATTTCTTGGTCACGCGATTTCCAATGCCAATGGATTCCAATTTCTGGCCAATCTTGACTTCCGGACTGGAGTCGTCAAATGTCCGTCGTGAGGGCGTGCAAGACAAACTATCGGTTGATTTTGGTTGATATTTATCGCAATCGGGAAAGGATATAACTCTGACTTTGTGGTTTTCATTATGAAACTATGGGAATTTTCGGGGCTGCTTGCCTTTTTTAGGAGTGGACAAAATCATAGTTCCGTTTGGTCAATTTGTCAGATTTTATTTTTAGATTATATTCAGGAAATTAATGCAAAGGAAATTCAATGTGGGCATGAAATTGTGATTAATTGCGAATTTTTTTCTGTTGAGGTGAAAATTGTAAATAATATATATCTGTAATTTACAGCAATTTTATTCAATTCGACACGAATCCGTAAAAATTATGAAAATTGGAAAGTTAAGTTGATGGTAGAGAATTTTGATATGATTTTGGTAAAGATTTGAAGTTGAAACAAATGGGGTTTTAACACAAATTCCAGATCGAGTTCTAATAAAAGATAAAAATGTAGGAAATCAACCTTTGTTATACATACACGGAGAGAAATCCAAATGGGAATATACGAGACAGTGGACTTTTCTGCAATGATTCCCTAAAAATGGGGAATTATTCTTTTAATTTTGGGAAAATTTCCTTTTTTTTGGCATGAATTCCACTTTTGTTTGGGACTCATCACCAAAAATTTTCACAGTCTTCTATTTTTTGTAGGACTCTATCCTATTATTTGTTTCCGTGTAAGAGTACTGAATAACGCGTAGCTTGGAAGTCTAGAGCAAAGAACGAAATTCAGCTTTTTAAAAAGATGGCCATTTTATTTACGGATTTCCACCAAAAGTGAGGATCGTTCCTCTGCAGAGCCAAACATGCGTGTAAAATTTCATAGCTTAAATATCTTTTGTAACGCATCGAACCAATCATCGGACACAAAAATGAACTACACCAGGGTGTTAGGAATGCCAAAAGATTTTGATTTCCGAATGTCCGTCCGTCTGTTTGTCCGCCGTCTGCCCGTCCATGAACGATCATAACTTTCGAAAGGATTGAGCTAGAGACTTGAAATTTTGCATAGTTGCGTTTCTCGTAAATCGCTAGGCTTAGTTCTTGAACAGGCAAAATTGGACAATTTCTTCACTCCTTCCCCATACAAACGAAACAGGTTTTTGCATTTTTGCAATTTTCTCGAAAACGGTGAGTTTTATTGAAAAATTTATAATGGTTAAATGAGTTTAGAATTTGATTTTACATAACATTTCTGTACATCAAAATCCAGTTGAACCTCTTCCTATCTTCCCAATAGAAATGGAATACTTTTTTCCTTTTTTTCTCGAAAACGGAGCAACATTTATGAAGACGAAATGTGTTTGGAATACGTTTTTATATAACCGTTCTGTTGTATATCTGGCAACATTGGCTGTGTCGATCTTAAGAAGAACGCATCGGTTGGGCTGGCGGACATCTCGCTGATGTACCACGCTTCGGGCACTAATAAATATTAATATAATATGTCAATTTATATATATAGCTTAGAATGTTAATTATACTATACTACTTAAACTAAAATATATTGTGCATTAAAATACAACATAATTGGCGACGAGGATGGGATATATTGTGTATTAAAATACAACACGTTCCATACATCAAAATTCGATTTTCTATAAAAATGGATTATTTGAGGCGTTAAAAGCTAGAGTGGGCCAACCCACATGTCGAAATCGTGAATTTTTTTGTGTTTGAATCACTATTGCGAGTGAGTTTTTAGATAAAATTGTTTGGATGCACAAAAGAACATTTCAACATTGAGTAATAAAGTCCACAGAAATTTTTTTTTCAAAAATTTACAGTCAATAATAGTACAAAAGTGGAAAAGCTTCAAAAACTCGATTATGTGGCTTGGTCCACTCTAGCTTTTAACGCCTCATTTTAAAAAAAATATTTTGTCTTTCATCATATAGGGTATTTGACGATTGTCCCCTGACAATTGTAGCTTTTTTTATGTTTTTAATAATGCTTCAATCGTCTTAGGAGTGCTCGGGAAATGTTTTTAGGCAAAATTAAGAGGTTGAAATTTTCTATGAATGCAAAACTTTATTATAATTCGTACAAGAAAGTAAAAAAAGCTTTTCAAAAATTCGGTTACATGATATGAGCTTCATTGTGAAAACAAAATTAGTTACATCATACATAAAAAGCGGAGTGTATTGATATGGTGCGAGTCTTTGCTTAATTTGAAGTTTGGTTTTAACCTCTTTTTACTGGCTGTTAATCACTAAAAAACATTTGTTTGTTTCCCAAAAACTTTCATATGTATGTGATTTTTTCGCTTGTTTTGGCCATTAGCCATTTGTAAATGGTTTAAACTTCGCTCAACTTACATTAATTCTCATGCTTCGTGGAGAGTCCATATTCACAAGGAGTGATAATCGGATGTGTGAATTGTAATGCTAGAAAAATCAAGTTCGAAACATGAGTATATATTAAAATATTATGACGTCACTCCATATATGAAATTTGCAATGAAATATTCATAAAGGAGGTGAATATTTTATAACATGAATTATATCATTCACTGCTGCCCGTGGAAAACTCATTACGAAATTTTTCCTATTCATACAGCTTCGAAAAAAATTCATTGGAAATGCCCACTTGGGTATCAATCCAATTATTCCAAATGTTTTTTTTTAACATTTTTCCCAAAACATTTCGGCGATAATTTATCTATCCCGCAGCACCATTAAAATCTAATTCTGATTGATCTAAAACCGGTAGTGTTAGTATGAAAATTGTCGCAAATTGCTAGCTCGGTTTTTACCATCATCGTTTTTGTAGACACGGCTCATCGCCCTAAGAGGTCAATACCCAGTGGAAAATTAAACCGAAAGATGGAAAAACTATCAAAATATCCCTCAAATGACTTCTCTCCACCAGGAAAAAGCGGTACCCATTGCACCTACTTAATTAGACATTCCGCTAGTCGATCACCGACCGTGGTGGACATTGGAGCATCCCGAAGCGGACCGGAACAAAAACAAGAACTTCAAATGGGGAACAAATCAAAATCATCATCACATACATCTACAAAAAAATGCTGTAAAATACGTGTAAATAAATGGAAGCATAACGAACTGCTATGAACGCATATAGATGGTAGATGCGAATATCTGTAGATAAACGAATGGATGGTAGATTGATTGGGAGCACCGACCGAGGCCGTAGCCAAAGTTGAAGTTGAAGCAGAAACTAACAAAATTTCAAGTTCCGTACGCTGCTGCTGGCGCAGATAATACATCCGGTTCCGGTTAGGCCCATTTCTGAGTCATTAATGCTCAGAGATTCAAACAGAGGAACGTTTATGACGTGTAGGTGGTATACGAGAACCCTTCATCCCACACTTAGCCCCCGACTAATGATGGCCAAAACGACAAAGATGCCATCGACATTAAGTTTCGTTATGATTAAAATATGTATATATGAAAGTTGGTATGTGAAATTATAATTAATTACAATCGCATTACTGCATAGTAAATTTGCCAAATGACATACAGTCAGTGCTGAGGGTCTGTAGATGGATGGATCCCGAAGTCATCACAGAGGAAGCTACATTGAGCCCAGGGAGCAGAAACTCGTCATAATTCCAGCTAAATTTCAGATACTAATGGGAACGGAATAACAATGTTGCTGATATGGAAGTATATTAGAAGACCATCCAGGACAGTTGACAATAAATCCGAGGAATATCTTCAAACTATAGCACATACGGAGTACGGTACGGAGGGTTACGGAAGACTGACTCTCATACATCAAAATAATCGCTAATCCTCTTCGCCGGTGACGTAACGGAACATGATGTATGACTGCTCTAAGTAAATTTTCCTTCCGATTCTAGATCCCGATTGGATACTAACCAACTTTTCGTCCTTACAGATGGATTCATATATACCGACTACCTTCGAATTTACTATACACCATCACCAGACGCCGCGTTGTTCGTATGGGGGTTGAATTAGTCGGAAAATTTCAACCCCATCTCCGTAACATTTACAATGTTGACAACGCAGCCACTTATTACGTCATTCGGTGGAGATTGATTAGTCTTAGGATGAAAACTGCTACTTAATCACGATTACGGATGATCATCGGGAAATGGCAACTGTGGGCAATTGGGCGAATGAGCGGTCGGTCGGTGACTCTCTCATGACATCTCGCAAGTCGATTATAGATGGGACCACCCTCGTATTAGAATAATTCCTGATAATGTGCTTTAATCTTTTCGATGCATAATTTTTCTGTCATTAAAGCGATTAGAATATTTCTAAATGTTTATTCTGGGGAATAAATTGATGTAAGTAGAGATGGATGACTTCACAATTTTTTTTACTCAGATATAAACTTTTTGAAATATGTGTTTCTTATAACTTTTACGAACAATAAGTTCTATTTTTTTAAACCAATAAAAAAATTAATTTTTGTACAATTTCTCGAGTCGTTTTCGAGATAATTACAAGAAAAAAACCGATGCGGTGGAACTTTCAAAAACTGCATCTTAAAAACCGCTCTATCAATTGGGCTGAAATATGGAATCCTGGACAGTCTATGAAATCTGTCAGACTTTTAGGAAAAAGACTATTTGCGGTTATATGACTGGGGTTCCAAAGAAAAATTCCAAAGAAAAAATCTCAAGAAAATTTGACTAGGGGAGAAGGGGGGAGGCGTCCGAAAAGCCCAAAATCACCATGACATATTTTGTGGACTCTTCAGTGCCAAATCAACCATCGGATATTGGTCAAAAGGAAATCACAACCTTGAAGTTGCACGAAGCTTCAACTATCTAGGGTCAAAAATAGCAGCCGACAACAACCTAAATGAAGAAATCACGGCTGCTTAAAGCCAACGAAAACTACTACAGCTTATCAAAACTATTCAGGTCTGAAAACCTAACTATATACACTGTGTTAACCCTTTCAGTACCTATTTTGTTCTATGGGGGTTAAAAATACTCTCTATACAAATTAATGATGTTTAAGCTATTAGTATTCATTTAAAACAAAAAAAAAAAAAAAAAAAAAATCAAAAATTTTAATTTTTCTTAAATTACGTCCACTGTAGTCCAGCTTTTTACTCAAAAAATCAAAATTGGGTCACAAATGCATTTAACCCTTTCAGTCACCACGTACACTATAGTGTGCACACTTTGTACCAAGTCAAGTTATGAATTATGGCTTCTGAAAAGTGTGTACACTATAGTGTACGTGGTGACTGAAAGGGTTAAGAAAGCTTCGCACCATTACGAAAAAATCAACATTCAGAAAGTTTTGAATCATATTTCAATTTTTGAAATTTATAATAATATTGTGTCATTACCAGGATTACTAATCATTTCTTTAATCCTTATCTGAAGATAGGTTGATGATTTACAAAAGAAGTATAGGAGGAGGTGAGTTCAATTTTTTATCAAATGCGTGGAATGGTGCGAAACTTTTTGAACACACTGTAGTAACCAAATTGCACCTGTACAGGACCCTGATCCTGCCAGTTCTCATGTATTTCTTGGGTACTAAGCAAAAAAATCGCGAAAAAAGCAAATAAAATGTCCGCGTTTAAGAGGAAGATACTCAGAAGGATCTTTGGCCCCATGCATGAAGGGGGACTATTCCGGAGACTCTGCAATGACGGGGTCTATGAAAGATATCAGGACGTGCCCGTAAGACTCAACAGACTCTGGTGGGCTGGTCATCTCAGTCGAATGAGTGAAAGTGACCCGGCTCGTAAAGTCTTCTGCAGTCGGTTATTAACAACAAAGTGGCGAGGAGGACCCAACTTCAGATGGCAAGGCGGCGTTGACCAGGACGCGAAGAGAATTTGGATGCAAAACTGGAGGACATCGGCACGAGACCGGGACCTCTGGCGACATTGCAGCAAGCTAGGACCGGAAACCGGTTGTGATGCCGAGAGAGAGAGAGAGAGAGACAGAGAGAGAGAGAGAGAGAGAGAGAGAGAGAGAGAGAGAGAGAGAGAGAGAGAGAGAGAGAGAGAGAGAGAGAGAGAGAGAGAGAGAGAGAGAGAGAGAGAGAGAGATAGAGAGAGAGAGACAGAGAGAGAGAGAGATAGAGAGAGAGAGAGATAGAGAGAGAGAGAGAGAGACATCTGTAAATCTGGGGCTCCTCAAATTGAGGCTTCATAGTTATCTTCCGCACTTACAGCTTCATATGAATTATGAACCATTTGTAAGATTATAACATTTATATGGATTGTCAGCCATCAAATGCAGAAGCAATAAAGGTAGCAGTGGAGTGTAGTGAAAAATAAAAAAAGAGATTGAGGATAGAATAGAGCCAGCGACTATAAATATTCCCCTCTCCCCGCGAACTTTTATTAATGATTTCAAAATGTGACCCTTGCCCTGGTCAAATGCTTTCTCGGCGATGAGATCATTTTGAAAAAATGAAAATTTGAAGCGTTCTTAGGGTCACCAATCTTCGGGGGTGTCCTCAAGATACACTCACTGAATTTTGGGGTGACTCAAATTAAAAAAAAAATTGAATTTCTTTTGAGTTTGCTTTTTCTAAATCCCCATAAAGCGCAATTTTTTAAATAGAGCTAAAGTCGTCTAACTTGAATTGTCTGGTGCCATCAAAATCGTTTCGAGTTTGAGGAATTTCGAGTTAGAGAAATTGAAACAATTTTTTTAAATACCTGTACATGTACATATATGTGTATTTATTCGTTTTTAGAAGTTTTTAAAACAAACTGAAGGAAAATTGAAAGGAGCGCAAAATAAGGTATAAAAAGTTCGAGTTAGAGGAAAATTCGAATTACAGGGATTTCGAGTTAGAGGACTTTGACTGTAATTATAAACAGGGTGTTTTTTTTATAAAACTTAGGATGAGAGAAAGTGACAACTTTAGATGGTAAAGAGACAATACGTAAACTACAATACGGCTCAATTGAATTCTCGATGAAATTAATTTAAAAAACAATCAAAACTTGATTTTTTGGTATTAAACTTGGGTTTGTTTTTTACGTTAATTTCAAAAAATGAAGTTCATCAGATTAAAAATAAAGTTTCCAGTCAGAAAAGCCAATGAACTATTCTCACCTCAATTACATACCGTCTGTAATTTAATTGTTCAGCCAACCAAAACGTCTCTCCCCTGACCGATAAAATTATCATTTCTCGATTGGTACAAAAAAAGCTGAATTACTTTTTATCTGTCACGTATATGAAATTAGGTTGTTTATAGTTTTTTCCGATTCAGGTTTTTTAAATCAAAAGGTAAAAAAGTACTAGCACTAAGTAAAAATTCCCCCGATAATCAAAACGTTTTGTAGTATATTTTTAAACTTTGAGCTATTTTTTGATGAAAAAAAAGTGACATGAAATTTTATACGTTTTAATGATCGCGGGTTCTTTTGTACACTCAGGGTGGATATTTTTCAAGTTCTCATGCAATTAACAGGTGTCAATGCGACAATTCAATCACAAAGTAAAACATTATTATGCGTATAACATAAATAAGTCAGTCAAAAATATTAAGACGGTGTCAAGGGAATTTCGGTTAAAAGCCGCCGACTGGTCATGTTTGATCACTTTCCGACGTGTCATGTTTGCTCAAATGTAGCTCAGCTTGATGTGTCTCATCCGAAATGAGGCTAAACAACAGCAGAATAATTATTTAAACTTTTTTCCGGTGGAAAATAATTGAAAATTTTGCATATGGATGGATTCCCCATACAAAAATTTTATTCTTACAAAACAGCAAAGTTTGTACAAACGAAGGTCTTCACTCCTTTGACAATGAATCAGCGAAAAAGTTCCTATATTTATTCATTTGGTGAATCCAGACGTATGAATTCCACACCCAGACCCAGGACAAACAAAGCATTAAGGTAACTAGGTCCACATGGGGTTAATTAATCAATCCGATGCGATCGCTGCAGTCGCCGAGTGCATTAAACTTGCCGGGGAACCGATTTCCAACAAAAGTGCGATCACTGTAGAAAATTATGTGGCCGTTTACATTTTCATGTTTTCAAGTAGTTTTAATGAGTTTCGTATGTGTTTGTTCAATCAAATCCTTAACATCGACTTCAACTTTGAGAGGTTTGGATTGCAAGAATTTGATTTGAAACAAGTTTCCAGCAGGATTTGTCGACAGGGGATGAATATTTTTGCGTTAATTTTATTCCAGGGTGGTTTATCAGGTAGTGTCGTCAATTTAAAGCAATAGGGTGGTAGAAATTAATGTTTGCTTGGTTAGATTTAAAACACAGGGTGAAGAAATCGACTTAGTATTTTTATTTTCCTCTGCTATAGAGGAAAATTATTGTGTTTATGACGGAGATCGACTCAGAGGGGCAGATAGAAAATTTCTGGTCAGTATAAAATCCGTTTCAGGCAAAATTGTGATGATGTCCGTGTATCTGTCTGTCCGTTGTACTTATCTCTATATAAAGGCAACGTATGTCTGTTTGTCTGTCCGGACTTGGCTCGAAAACCACTGAACTGATTTTGATGTGGTTTTTTCCCACATGTTGTTTAGACATCTGGTCAGGTTATAGGCTATGTATGCCCCCACAATCATTTGTCCCCAACACAAACTTGTTTTTAAATTATTCCGGAATTACACAAAAACCACTGAACCGAATTACCTGAAAATTTACTCAGGAGTACCGTATATTCCAAAATTATTGATTAGCTTTGCGGTTCACAAATATTCTTTCCCCCCTCCCCCTCTGACCCCCTCTTCTGCTATCTCCTAAACTACTGAATGGATTTTGATGTGGTTTTCACTATTGAGCAGGTCGTTCATCAGGAATAATTTTTCCCAACTGAATACAAATTCACCCCTTTACCGTTAACCCCCACCCCTGTTATTTGCTAAACTGCTGAAGGAATTTTGATCCGGTTTTCACAATTAGGGCCCCAAGAAACAATTTGTAACCGTGGTTACAACAAAAACCTTCAATTTAGGTTACATTTTGGTTACATTTTAGATGGTTTCCGAATAAACACGCCCAAAACGGTTATTTTGAAACCAGCTTCTAAATAGGGTATCTGAAACGTTTCCGAAGGGTTACAGAAACCAAATGTGAAACTTTTGAGTTTTGTTACCATGATTTCAAATATGTTTCTTAACCGGAATGTAACCTCAAATTGTTACTTGGGGAGGTCAGCTCCGAAGGAAATTTTCCGCCCACTAGAATCTACCTCCCCCCACCTCTTTAACCCCTCTCCTACTATTTCCTAAACTACTTAAAGGATTTTGATGCGGTTTTTACTATTAGGCAGGTCGCTCATCAGGAAAAGTCTTAAATAACTCCAGAACGCGTTGACCTAGCGACTTGATTTTTTTTGTGAAAAAGTTTTACAAAAATCGTAGTATGGTTTTCTATCAACTTTTGGAAAAGTAACGGTAGCTTTAATGGGTACCTTACATACAACTTTTTTTTTTTGAAAAAATAAATTCTATTTTTTGATAATCTTTCTAAAACTATGCGCTTTTATGGAAAAATGCACATAACCAAATTCAAAGGAAATAAAATATCCCAAATTTTTTCCCTGAACAGTTTTTACATATCTTCAACACTTTTTTTTACATATTTTTTTCTGAACGTAAATATTGCAGAGGAAAGTTTTGTGTTGATCACAACTGATATTTTTACATCGTTTTTTAACACAGTTTTTTCTTGATCGTATCTACCGTGTAAAATGAGAATTAGACGTTATTGATTTTAGTGAAATTCTGTACTTTGTGAATCGATAGAATTTCGAATTGATAATATTCCAGCTGAGTAAAAAGCTCTAGCATTCTCTGGATTCCTGGCTACAAAAAATTTGTCAACATTCACTTCACGTATGTATTGTTTAACACTTTTAATGTTTGAAAGACAATTTCTTTTATTTTGAGTTCTTTGCTTATAATACATTTAAAAAGCAGGTTCTTTTTATAACGAAATAAAAATTGATTTTTTATGTTTTTTTTTCGCATTGTGTAAAAAACAAACAGACCACTATAAGCATTATGATTTTTTGGCAAACACTTGTAGTATTGCGGGCTATTAATGACCTTAAAAAATGTTTTCCTTCGTCTTCGGATAAACAATAAATCTACCAACAAAAAAAACTACCCATTGCCAGCAAGGGAAAAAAATCACCCCATAAATTTGAATCATGACATGTCCGTTACCATTACTGATCAAAATTATTTCGCTAAACCCCAATAATGTACAGCGATATATTGGAGAGGTAGCAAACGTCTATAAATGTGTAGTCCTCAAGGACCAAATGTAGCTACAGGATGTCTCCTTGTACACTAAACCACTTGAAAATTGAAATACTGAAATACAGGAAGAGGGATGCAGCTGTTTGATTACCCGATCCTTCCCTTCTCGAGCTCTGATGGCCCTCTCTTCCCTATATCTCTTCCATCGGGAATGTTTGATACGTTGTCACAGACTGAATTTTAAATATGACACTGAATTCGACATGATGACGTCACGGTTTTTAGCTAAATCGTAAACACTATAATTGAAAATCGTGCAGCATCGAAAAGTTTACATATATTTTGATTTCACCCTCCTCTCGACTTTTGTGATTCGCACCAATTCGGTTTTCGAATATTCATTTTCATGCTGAAGAATTTTTCATATATTTTCTCGATTGGTTAGTGGGAAACTGACGTGGCATTGCAGATAAATTTAACAACCCACAACAACACTAGTAAGGAATATTGGTTGAAAAAAAAATGGGAAAAAAATTCTTCCAATCTCAGCAGCTGCAGCCGTTTGAAACGTAATCGAGTGTAATACGTTTGGTAAATCTCAACCCCCTACGACTGTGTACTACTGCTGTTGCTGCTTCTGGTGATTTTATTACCCTTCCCTAAGCGTGAAAGATGCACTGTTGCAAGTCAGGGGACGGGGACGCAGTTTAGTCACCAGGCCAGGCAATCACCTCTTTAAGGCCATGTGATCGTTTGCCAACACCGTCCAGGTGTTCTGATTATCCTGATCAGAAATTTAACTGCGATTTCTCGGTTTGTAGTTTTCTGGAAATCGAGCTGTAATAAACGTATTGACCGGAGGAAATTTTACTGGAACAAAATATTAATGAAATTTTGACAATATTGAAAATGTAAGTCAACTAAAATTAAAAAACTTCCTAGAATTTGCAGTAGAAAAAAAAATTTAAAGAAAGAACGAGTTTGAGTTAAAAAAAATTGAAACGACTATAACTTTAAAAAAAAAATTTTAAAAAAATAGTGAAAAAAAACGAAAAAAAACTAAAGCGCTAAAAAGTAAAAAAATATTTTTTTAAATTTATAATTTGGTACATCAAGTGCTGTCAAAATTGAGTTGTTATTAAAATCTGGTGTAATGGGTATTCTTATATTTGTATATCTATACATATAATAAATCTGTAATTCTGTATGTCTGTCGAATTTTGTTCCGGCATCACGTGAAAACGGCCCAACCGATTTCGACGAAACTTTGCAGACACGTAGAGTTACTAGCACAATAAATGATAGGCTACTTTTTATTGACCTCCCCCCTCTTCTTCGATACCCCTCCCCTGATAGCTTTCGAACCGTTCAACCGATTGGAGTGCGGCTTCCACTAATAGAGAAGTCATTCCTCAGGGAAATTTCTCGCCCACTAATAGCTACCCCCTCCCCTCTCGGTAAACCCCCTCGCCTGCTATCTACTACAACACTGATGGGATTTGGATTCGGTTTTCTCCATTAGAAAGGGCAGCCCCTAGTATACAATAAAGACGATATGAAGGAAAACAGTAATAAGTCATTTTGACACTTATTTGGTTCAAGATGTATGATACGGATATTGCTTGGACTTTAAATTTATAAATATAATACCCATTAAGCTAGATTTTGATAACAATTATTATTTTTCTGGTATTCAAATTTGATGTCCCAAATTATAATATTTAAAATTATTTTTTACTCTTTAGCGCTTTAGTTTTTTTAAATTTTTTTTCAAGTTTTTTGCGTTGGTCCTATTTAAAAAAACTTTTTTTTTATTTCATTCTTTTTAGTGAAAAATAAATATCTGGTAAAGAAACATGCAAATCAATTGTTTAACCATATCAAATTAATTGTTTCACCAAGATAAAATCGCACTCATGAGTTACTCATATATGACTCAAGAGTTTTCAAACGACTCATTACTCATGAGCACTTTTTAAAAAACTCATGAGCATTTGATTTGACTGCGGGAAATTGAATTGCTCATGAGTAGTTTGAGATGAGTAAAATGTTTTATTCATGAGCAATTCATGAGTGATTTGCGTATGCTCGAGAATTTTTTTTGTTTGGTAAATTGAGGCGTGGGAGCGAAGAATGGTATGTAAAAAGGACGAATAAGGAAAAATTTAGAGGAAAAATGTTATAGGATTTTTATACCCGTATGGTGAAACCAAAGGGTATATTAACTTTGCCTTACCGTTTGTAACGCCAAGATCCCGGCATCACACACAAAAGTGAATTACATCTATGTGTTTAGAATGATAAAAATAATTAATTTTTGCATGTCCGTCCGTCTGTCAGCCTGTTCGTCCGTCTGTGGCGCGAATTGCGGGCGCACGGATTAAGCTAGAGACTTGAAAATTGACCATTAGGGGGGGTACCCCCCATACGAACGAAATCGTTTTTTGTGCATCTTATCAAAAAAGTCCAAGAACAAAAGTTATTTAGGATATAATTCTACATAAAACTGCCATACATCAAAATCCGATTGGAATAAATTTTAAAAAATCTTATTGGAAAGTTTGACTTCAAAGTGGAATTTTGGTACAACGGTTCGAAAACGTTGTAAAGCATTGTAAATTCCTATCACCAACTACAGGTAAACTTTGTTCGCCAAAGTCCGGCGAAAGTTCACATGGCTAAAATTGCCTGCAGTTGGCAAACTTTTATCTGTGAGTGTATATGCCAATCGGTCACACGATTTCAAAGTTACAAAAGACGGGGTATCGAAGAAACGTGGAGAAATCAATAGAAAGTATGCTATCCTTTATTATGCAAATAACTCTACCTGTGGACAAAATTACGTGAAAGCCGTTTTTCCAAAAAAATCAGACAGTCAGACAAACATAAATTTTAAAATTGAAATGTTTGCTTCAATGCAATCGAATATGTCGATTTATGTCAAAAAAATTTTTCCAAAATTACCGGTTCTATGTATAGAGTATCAAAAGCATTTTTTTCGTTTAGTATAGTTTTTTGCTTCCTAAAAAGAACTTAAATTTTTCCACCAAAATAATCTTAATTAATTTTGTTCGATTTGGTATATTTATTTTCGTTTAAAATTGTTAACCTAGTTACTGGTATTGTGCAACTTCCATCATACACATTTAGACCTTGTAGTGTAGAAACAAAATCACACAAAAATGATTGACGATATAATGGAATCCTTGTGTGTCCCATAAACAAAACAAAGAAGTGATTCGTATATATAAAAGGATATCAAGGGCGCACACACAATTCCGATCATTATCAACGGAACTAATATTGAAAATAAATTGCCATGTCCTGTTCGATAGTCAAAATGTCACAATTGTAATGCTAGCCGATTTTTCTTTGCTGTCGTTAAACAAGAAATTACCGAAGAGCATCAACGAGGTATTATATCGAATTATTGCTCTTTTTTTATACATTCCAGCGAAGCAAAAAAAAATGTAATTGTTTGCTGCGATAAAAATAGGAAAATCAAAATATCGGTAAACATCCATTAGATATGCTAAGGGGGTTGATGGCACCATTTAATGTGTTCCCATTTCGGTTAACTAATAACAATTTTAGCCTCAGTTACCCTGATTTTCTTGCCACAGGTGAATCATCGGCGACCCCCAAAATATCCATCAAAAAAAAAGGTAAAAGTTGCTTCATCGACTTTCGTAAATGGATTCCAAACTTTTTCTTAATTTGCGTGACGTGTTGACTGGGAGACATAAAATTATAAAATCCCTCGCTGTTCTGTGGAATGTTAAAAATATCTTTGCATGTGGGACATTCTAAATGTATTGTAGGGAAAATTTTAAGGTAAAATTGTGTGACAAAGGTATAACGGGTCCCAAACAAGATCCTATAATTTCCATCATATTCGAGAATTCTTATGAATATTCCGCGATTTTTATATTTCCTGTTACCGGAAGAAGGGGAACGACGTTTAATATTAGCCGTCCTGGATGAGTTACTCTGCGATTACTCGTTTGGCAGCGAAATTATAGACGTTAAACAGCGAACGACAACGAATTTTTTTTATTCCCATTATGCGGCTATGGGTTTTTATTCTAATATGCACGCATTTCGAGAAATTAGCATTTTACGAATATGTGTAAATCAATAATTTAATGATTTTAATTTGCGAGATATGCATGGAAATTATGTATGCAGATAACTTTTTATGGCCCATACTTGATGCAAGAAATTCAGACAACTTTCACAAGCACCTGCAAAATCACTTTTTATAGGGATGCGATCTTTGTTTCGTACAATTTTCTGGATGGTTTTTTTATATTTTATGTAATTTTTGGTTGAGTTTACTCTATGATCGCGAAATTAAGAACCATACAGTGTAAAGAGTTGTTCATATTTCATTTTGACATTTGAGAATAAAGTGCAAGAATTTATTAATTTTTTGTTTACTAAGGCATTTATAGTTTCTACAATAACATAATGCCAAATAACATCCCAGCATTGCAAGATATAGAGTTTGCGGCAAGTAAAAAATCGCCCTCTCAATCAGCGCCTCTAGTGTCGGGTATTTAAAATTTGTCTACTACAGTGGCAAAATCACCAGTTAACTTCTAGGTTTTCGTAACTAAACACTAAACACTAGAATTTTGATCACGATTTTCTCAAAATCAGGGTGCGTATTCAGGAACTCGAGTCGCAAATAAACTCGACTCGTATGTGCTACTCGGAAAATGGAAATGGAATTCTTGAACTCGGTCCGAGTACGACCAAATGTGTTGCCACCACAAAAATGAAATTTTATATGAAATTGTTGGAATGTGGCCAACTTCACTTAGCAAATTGATGTTCGTAGAAAGTGAAAACATCCCTTACTTGTTTTACATAAGGAAGAAATTCCGATGTATGGAGAATATGGTTGCGAATTTCTGAAATGTTAGCGGAAAAATATTGATAGAAGTTTGATTTTGTGAAGCAGTGCAAATTTTTGAATACGATTTTTTTTACAACGGAAAGTATAGCAGCTTTTTTGTCTGACGATAGTAATAGTAATGAATGAAGAAAATATCCGTGCTCGTTACAAAGAAATTAGACACAAATAAAATCTATTATCATTACCAAATGCATTGTAAGTTTTGTGGCTTATGTTTGAAATGTGAAATTTATTGTATAAATAATCTCTTTCAGATTCATAAAGCTATTTAGTTTGTCAAAAGATAGTTTCAGAGTCAAATTCTAACCTCACTCGGCAGGCTAAACGTCACCGAGTAAATACTCGCAAGAAATCGCTCGTTTCCGAGTTCAAGAATTGCTTTTTGTAGCATTCGGTTGAAATTTGACTCGCAGTGTCCGTTGGCCTGGAGCTTAGCAAACTGATTTCCTTGAAATATTTTGCGTAAGAAATAAATCGCTCGCAATTTTTTATTTTGACAGTCAAGATTTTTTTTTTTCCACGAAAGCGCTGATCGGTGCATCTTAAGGTAGAAATACACGACGAGAGACTTTTGTCTCTTAGACCAAAAATTTCGCCTCTGCATACAAAGAGACCTGTGTATACACTTCGGAGACCGGAGATTTGTCTCCAAGTATCAAGTCTCTAGGGCAGAGCTCGGCACTCCTTGGCTCGCCTGGCTCCTCACAACGATAACATGTTTATTCACATTTTACGAGAATTCAATCAATGTATGAACATTTTTACTCGACTCTCAAAACGCAATGAGACGTGTTGGTAGACGACGGCCACTTCGGCAGCCAAAATCAAACGATTGACTAACAATCGATGGAGCGAGCCTACGACAGTCATTCAGTATAATTTCTGATGTTGATGCGTGCGGATGTATATATTTGCTCCCCAAAACCCTAATTGCTTCCCAAAGTACACTGACGTACGAATTTTTTTCAGAAATTCGATTTTTTTAATTTTAATTTTCCATTATGAAACGCTCATATTCAAATTCAAATACTATGTCGTGTGATTGGGAAAACAAATATTTAATAACCACAAATAATGATAACCGTCAATGTCTAGTTTGTAATTACATGTCGAATAAAAAATTCAATCTAGAACGCCATTACAACAGCTGTCCTATCAGGTAACATAATGCAATTTAGCGCATGTTTTTACGAAGCACAGAACCGGAAATACGTCCTCACAAGTTTTTTTTTTGCACGACGGAACTTATTATTTTTTTGTAATCGCATCATGATAAATTTTGTAGTACACTGTTATTAAACGTCTCCATCAAAAGCGAAAGAGCGTAAAAAATGAAAAAGATGCGTTTTCTCTTTTCGTGTTATAGTATATGAAGAAACATAAAATTTCTTCGAGTAATAGTAAATCACTACATACATGGTGCCGAGGCCTGCTCTAGGGTCTTTGGGAGACTTAAGTTTCTTGCCGTGTAGCTACTAATAAGAGAGTCTCTTTAATGCGTCTCCGGTCTTCAAAACGTTTTGATATCTATCTCTTGGTCTCCGGAGACGAATTTTGACATTTCAGGAAATTGTTTTGTGGGAACGAGAATTTGTTTCGTTGTTTTGAGATTAAAGGTCAGTTTTTATAAAGAAAAAAAGTGTTTTTACTTATTTTATATTTTAGATTAGTGATATTGTTGTTATGCTTAGAGACGAGATACCTGCGTCGTGTATGCACTCCAGAGACTTTGCTTTTAGGGACTTTTTAGTAAACGTCTCCGGAGACTTTTTTTTTGATATCCAGACTTAACCCAAGCAACCAGATAAGGCATAATGACTTGGATTAGGGCGTGGTCAGGGCCGTACCGACTGGGGGGGGGGATGGGGGGGGAGGCTCCCCCCCCCCCAATAAGTCTTCAGTTGGGAATTTGACATTTAGAAGTTGGGAAATCTCACTTCTTAACACTAGGTTGCCCAAGGAAGTCAAGCAGTCAAGATGACTTGCTTGAACAATCTAGTGTTAAAGATGTGAGATTTCCCAAGTTGGGAAATCTCTTTAGTTGATTTTCCAAAATCCCAACTTGTCTTTTTCTACCTCATATTTTCTATTAGTGAACATACGCCTGTTTTATGACTTGTTTCTTTTTTACACATACCATTCTGCTTTGGCAACAGCGTCACAGCGAGTTGGGAGAGAATGAATAAAAGGCTTTGAAAGAGTAGACACTCGACCGTGGGAGGAGTATAATGTTCTCATCAGTTTATGGCACAGAACTATATAACATAGAACAACTGTCACCATACAAAGCTCTGCTGAAAAATTGTCCCTCTTTATCATAGTTAAACGCATCCACTGAACTGTATAATCTCGCGAAATTCAAATTTCGTCTGCCGCGAAAATCAAATTTCACAAGTTTGAGACTAACTTTAGGTGCCAACACCATTCCGAAAGTCTATTTTCCTTTGACAGCTCACAGTTTAAACGAGAGGAGTATATTTGTTTTCATACGGTTATCTCGCTCTTACTTGACTCGTTTTGATTCACTGAACTGTATTGAAATGGGACCATTTGAGACAGCAAATCGAGCGATCTAGTATATTCGTGCTGAAACGGTGAGTTTTGAAAATATCGGCCCGATTCCAGAATCCGTCGTAGCTTTATTACGAAGAACTAACTACGTTACGAATACGAAGAAATCAGTATTCCACGATCCGAACGGAATTGAACTTAGTGGTGCCTGATTAAAATCTAATTTCGAAAAATAAATGTCTTTGTAAAAAGGTCCCTATGCAAAACTCATAAGGAATAGATTTCTGACATGGAATAGTTTCGTGAAAAATGTAACTTTCTTGACTTAAAACGAAAATTGTTATTAATAATGGATTCTGCAGCGTTTGCAACTTTGTGTCTGGAAGAAGATTTATCGAAGTGAAGGACTTTAATAGTGGAATGAAAACGACAACAAATAACGGATACTTAGGAATACTCACATTGCTCTTTTTTCTAAAATATTTCCTCTTAATGTGTTAAAAGTTACACTAATACTAAATAAACAAATAAAAATGTTAAAATTGCTTTTTGTTGTACAATTCAGGCCATATATTGAGCTAAAATCATAAGAAAATGAAGTTACGAAGCAAAAATTTTTCGTAGGTTTAGCTGTCAAAAGATCGATTGCGTCGGATTCTATGATACCAGATATTCCGATTCGTAATGTTTTCGAAATTAATTTAATTCCTTCGGATCGTGGAATACCATCTTCACGAATTCTCCGAAAATCGTAGCTACGACGGATCCTGGAATAGGGCCGTATATGTGTAATTGTTTTACCATCGGTGTTCGGATTTTTTAAACAAATGAATAGCTACGAATGAGCGCAAATTCAGCCAGCTAAAACTGGTGAAAAACGTTCTAAGGGTGACTATGGGAGACGAAAGACTGAGTTCTTTAATGATACTACACAGCGAAAAAGACCTAACTGATACAATTGACCTTACGAAATTTGTTTCGGCATGGGCAAAGTTAAAGGAAAGACGAATCCATGTACTATAAATTAGACATGTACAGACTCTAGTTGAAGTCATCTTCAACGGTTATCTTTTCTCTCAAGGGTCGCATAAGATTATTAGTGTTTACCCTTTATTTAATTGTATGTGAAAAATAAAAAATAAATTACAATATGTTAACATAACCATTATTCTTTATTATAATTTCTGGTCAGAGATTCTGGGCAAGGAAAAGGAATTTTTATTAGGTACATCCTAGTTAGGAAAAATCAGATGTTCGAGTTGGGAAAATTGAGATGTCTCCCCCCCCCCCAATCCAGAGCCTTCGATACGGCCCTGGGCGTGGTGTCTTAAAATTGGTCCTTACGACCACACCAAGACCAGCGAATCCGCCTTATAAGGCGTGATGCCTTTCAAGGCTTTTGCAGTGGTCGTCAAGCGGTCCGAGTGACCTAAATATATGCCCTGATAGTCTTAATGTTCGAATGCCTTGTTTTGGCTTTCATGGTCGTAGTGTCCTCCAGACGCCTTCATAGTTGTCCTGCCTTATAAGACCAACCTTCCACCTTTCGTCCACGAAATGCCTTATAGGGCACTTCAAACAAAATAATTATGTCTTATAAGTCCTAAATCCCTATTAAAGTGCCTTATAGGGCATAATGCCTTTGAGAACACTCCAATGCCCTATTTGAGAATGCTTCGAGTATGTTTCGAGTATGCACAGATGAATATCCCGATGAGTTGCTTCGAGCATCTTTCTAGTATACTTCGAGCAACCTTCTAGAATTCATAGTGATAGTGCGACAGGTGACTAAATTATTTGTTTACAAAAATATGGTAAATGAAGTGGAAATGTTAAAAAAAAATCTAAGTGCGAATGAAAACATCGAAAATTGAAAATTGAGCTTTAAATGAACTTACCAATAATAGTGCGTCGAAAATAGGTTCGAGAATTAATCAAGTGGCGATAGATACTAACGTCGTCCATAACAGATATCAGTTCGACGAGCCAAAGCATCATGAAGACGAACCAGATTGTTGTGAGGACGAAGTTCTGGAAGAGAAAGCGGAGGCCAGTATAAATCTATTGTCTGATTTGAAAAGTTGGGCCATTAACCATAAAATAACTCATATGGCTTTAAATGGTTTGTTAAATATTTTACAAAAATTTGGTTTTTGATTTAAGGAATAGTGCATAGACATCTGACTTCCCAGAGAAGTCATGCGGTTTTGATAAATAGTCATAGGACACTAGAATGTCTTATAAGGCTTAGTGTCCACGATGTGCCTTCAAAGGCATATTTTCAAGGCATTACGACTTCCCTAGAAGGCATTCGGACTTATAGGGCGTTAATTGGAGTCAATATGCCTTAGAAGACAAACCACCATGATGCTCATCGAAATGAAATGGAAAATACCTTTAGGATTTGCACTTGAAAATTTAAGATCTGTTTTTAAAGCTAAATATGGAAAAATATGGAATAAAAATTAATTTTAGGTGTTTGGGTGTACAGCATAACTTTATTTTTACAAGAATTTCATTAAAATCGAATAAAAAAGAAAATTCTTTGAATAAATAATTTTCAAATTATATCACTAAAATCGAGAATTGCTACGGCCCACGTAAATAGAGCTCCTGGAAAAACCGCTTTCTACGTAAACTTTAAATCGCATGTGAATTGTGACAATAAAATCCACAAAAAACCTTAACATCACCGTATGAAATCATTTTGAACGTTTTTTTCCACTAAGTATATCCATTAAACTTTATGATTCTTGTCTTATCTTTCTCTCCTCATGCGGCCTATAGAATAGAGAAAGACAAATAATGTCGCCAGATGAAACGTCAAAAAAATATTTCGTCATGGTAAAACAATGCCCTATTTTGGCCTTCAAAGTCGTGAAGCCTTATAGGGCGTGAAATAGGGCACTTCGTGGTCCGGCGCACCTTCCCCACTGTCGACGATAGGTCGACGATAGTTCGACCTAGTGTCGACAAAGTCGTGGGCATTACGACCAATAGGGACGCCTTTGAAGACGAAGTTTCCACTTTACGACCTATAAGGTTACTTGGGAAATGTCTGTGATTGTGTATAGACTTTGGAGATTTTTGCCTTTTGTACCCTGGAGACCACAGACCAAAGTCTCTCGTCGTGTATTTCTACCTTAACGATTTAAGAACTCAAAAAAAGCAAAAACGAGCTTGGATTCCGATATAAAATAATAAAACTTACCGAAAGTAGTGAAGATATTTTTTATCCACTTGAAGATGAGTATAACCGTTTACCAATTAATATCACAAAAAGTAGTTCCGTGGTTCCTAACCTTTTTTTCTCGCGACCCCCTTTTCAAAATTAAAAGGATGGCGAGCGCCTTGTCCGTCCATGGTCAAAAGATTAAATGGTTATTGCAAAGAATGTGCCGCAGACAAAATTATTACAAAAATAAAATTACGCAAGTTAAAATCATTTAAGAAACTATGGCAGTCGTCAAATACCCTATATGGCGTGACAAATAGATTCAAAATCATTATAATATTCCGATTCAATTTTTTTAAAGCTACTTCGATGGAATACTTTTTCTATTAGATTTCTACATTTCTAATCAAACTTGTAGAAATTATTTTTCAATACTTTTCACCAACAGCATTAAATGGGTATATTTTCAATGGTTTTTGTATTAACTTTTAATCCCAATTCTGGAATTCGATATTTTTTAATAAAATCTGTATAATTTTCCAATATGTTTTTAAATTTTTCCTTCCGTTATAATTCGCATATTGTCTGCAACATCCGAGTATATACGGTAAAAAGGAAGTAGTAAACAACGGAGGTGTTTAAAAAGCACTGTTTTTTTAATACTTCCCTTTTTCAATAAATCAAATTTTTACTGATAATAATATATTTGCCAACAGCATTAAATGGGTATTAACTGATAATAATTATTTTTGAATAATGTTAATTTTTTTAGACAGCGCATTTGGATTACAACGTAATCGGAAAATACATTCAAAAAATAATCCGGGCACCAATCATTTATTCCGACGCGTCTCTGTCTTTCGACTTCGACGCAGCTTTTCAATTTCAAACTGCAGATATGGCGAAGTCAAGAGTTAAAAGCTGCGTCGAAGTCGAAAGACAGAGACGCGTCGGAATACATGATTGGTGCCCCGATTGCATTAAATTTTAATAAAAAAAGTATTAAAATCAATAACATATCTGGATTATGATTTAAGAAAAAAAGATTTAAAAAATAATCTTTCGCGAGATTAAATGTTAATCTTTTTTCGGTGTGGAACTGTATACAACAACAGAAAGATTAAAATTTAGCACAAAAATTTTTACCGTGTATTCACAGCTCATCTAATACTAAAAATCTGGGAGGGGGTTGAAATGGAGAAGACCAGCTAAATTTTTAAGAAGATTTTTTTCGGGTGAGAAATTCGATGTTTATCACAAAAAATTACATCTCAATAAGTGGAAGGGTTCAAAAATTAATTTTGTGAGGGATACGGAGAGGGGAAAGACCAATGTGAAGTATTTTATCTTTTATGCTGCAAATATTACTTGCCTGTGTACGAAATTTAATTAAACTGTGTTGAAGATAAAAAATCTGAGTCTGAAAAAAAATATATTATTTTTTAGGTGATAACATCGAAAACCTAATTGTGTGTCAAAAGAGCAGTAAACAGGAAATGAAGTTAAATCAAGGGTTAAACATTTCTATAATATGTCCACGAAAAAATGTCCACAAGATACTGATCAAAGCCATTGGCTTTAAAAAAAATATTTAAAACAAACTTGAGGTTAATAAATTGTCAAATCTTTCACTGCATGTAATTTAACGTCTGCCATCGTACAACGGTCACACAAAATTCCAACGCCACCGCAGAATGTAAAACTATGAAAATTTTGTATTTTAAACGTATTCCAGCATCAGACTGGATGGAATTTGTTCGAAAATTCTATTTTGAGATTTCTGCATAAATTTCCAAATTAACCCAAGCCAATCTTAACGATGATGAAGAAAATATAAATATTTTCAGAGCGTAAATTAAGGCTGTAATAAAACTTGTGACGATATCGCTATAAAGAGGAAATTCATGATAATTTGTTTAATTTAATATTTATAAACACACTTTTTTGTGTGCTCGCGAGACTTCTTTGTTTCAAACAGGCAAAACTCATTTCGAAGTGAGAAAAAACTTTTGAAAAAAATATTTATTTGCCATTAAGCGATTCATAAATATGCAAATCAAATTTTAATGAAATGTTAATCGCTGTTTAATATAATCGTTTCGATGCACTTCGCCTTTTGTTTTGGGCCATGTTTTATGCAATCTTCAGTCTTGAATCTGATATTTCAAATTTTTCAAGTGTTTGGCGCCTCAAGTGTTTGAGATTTGTTTTTGATTTTGATTTGATTATAGAACTAGATCAAACGATCCAACGGCCTTTTGTTTGAAATCTAATTTTAATCACGGCACTCGCCGCTATTTCTGTGTGTGAAACTTGACTTTATCTAGGACACCTTGAAGATGATTAAGTGCTCATTTGGCTATGGCTACCTGGTAGAAAAAATCTCACAGAAATTAAGATTTAAGGTCCTATAAATCTTTATCGCCAAATGTGCCGAAAGCCAAAGCAATCGAATATGTTTTTTCAATGTATTTTAGTTGCCAGTTGACTTTTCTCAATCTATCGGTGGGGCGCGTTGATGTCATATTTTTTCTGGTTTTTGATTACTACACAAATATTATTTCGGCAATAAAATGTATAAATATTTCTGTTTTAGCACATGTTCCAAGTCAATATCATCGAGTAATTTTTTTGGCAAATTGAATAAAATTTTAAATAACGTGAACAAGTGGAGGGAAATTGGGCGAGGAAACTAGGTTAAAAAGTTGATGGCATATTTTTACAAATTTTGGATATTTATTATTGCCTAGAGGCTACATCCCGGTCTGTTTTGTGGTTAAAGCCCTTTCTGGCCCCTATGGCATCTCATTTGACTCGGGCTTGCGTAACACTACCGCACTTCCAATAAAATGGAATCAAAATCGCAAGAGAGCTTTGAAAAATATCATTGAAGGATGTTAAAAAGTTGACGAGTTGAGGAAATTTCAGTAGTGATGAAATATTTTTAGACCACAACCATTCAATACTGAAAAGTCGAACAAGAAACTGTCAAAGATTTAGGAGATAGCAGGGGAGAGGTCACTAAGATCGGTGGAAGAAGAGGGGGAATATACAGACTTTAACCCCTTGAGACCGCGGAGTCATGTATGACCCCACCACTTTTTTGTACAAAATGACTAGGTCGTCTTGTAGTGGTTTTTATCTGACATATATTTCTTTTTGTTTTGTCATATTTAAGAATGAACCCAAAAAAGATTTTCTGCGTTTCATGATTTGTGGATCTCGGCCTCAGGAGGTTAAAGGAGTTTTTTTAAAAAAAAAACGAGACAGTTAAAAAACGAGAACCCGATAAAAATTTCTTATGTGGTCAGCACAGGAAGGCATTGCCTGGGAAAGAAAGAGTTAATTTATTTAAGGGCAAATTAGCTTCAAAAAGCATTTAATGTTAATTTGTATTTTGAACGTCAACGTTGTATATAGAACTTTTTGCCCGAGCTATGATTTTTTTTTGTGATTGCACTTTAGTAGAAAATTGTAATTTTCGAAGGATTTCCACGTGTTGAGGGTACATAAGTGAGCCAAATTTGAAAGAAATCAAAGACGAAAATGTTTTTGTACCCGTATGGTGAAACCAAAGGGTATATTAAAATTGCCTTACCGTTTGTAACGCCAAGATCCCGTCATCACACACAAAAATGAATTACATCTATGTATTTAGAATGATAAAAATAATTAATTTTTGCATGTCCGTCCGTCCGTCCGTCTGACCGTCCGTCCGTCCGTCTGTCGGTCCGTCCGTCCGTCTGCCCGTCTGTCCGTCTATCCAACTGTGGCGCGGATTTCGGGCGCACGGATTGAGCTAAAGACTTAAAATTTTGCACAGATTCGTTTTTCGTAAAATGCGAGGCTAAGTTCGTTAATGGGCAAAAATGGACCATTAGGGGGGGGGTACCCCCCATACGAACGAAAACGCTTTTTTGCAAATATCTCAAAAAACGGTGCATCTTATCAGAAAAGTGCAAGAACAAAAGTTATTTAGGATATGATTCTACATAAAACTTCCTTACATCAAAATCCAATTGGAATAAATTTTAAAAAATCTTATTGAAAAGTTTGCCTCCAAAGTGGAATTTTGGTACATCTGTTCCAGATTGGAAATTTTAGCTTTTGCTATGTTTACTCATTCATTTCGTATGAACTGAATTCACCTTTATGGTAATTTTGATGAAAATCCCGCAGCGATTCTAGTCCTACAGGGGATCGAGTTAAAGGAAACGGGGTTGTAAAGGATTCGATGTATAAACTTGGTGGGGAGAAAACATGTTTAAAGCACGAACCATTTAGTTCTAAAAAGCTAATCAAAAGCCACCGAGAGTTTTGAAAGCTATCGGTAGAGGGGAGATCAAGGCAAGATTAAAATTTAGGGGGAAAAAACGCCATTAAGCTTTGCACGCAGTATCTAATGGTCAAAACCAGATGGAAATATCTTTATAAAAATATCTTAACACGTTGGCTACCATGTAAGTTACCGGTGTACACACACTATTTTCATTACCGTCAGTTTCTCAAGTTCCATGGTTGAGTGCAGTCGCTCGTGCGGTACAAAGGGGTTTTTTTGTCCGTTATATTTTATTCGATTCGTTCGTTTTTGTCTGTATTGATCTTGTGTTCACTGGTGACTCACAAAGTACAGAAATGATTTTTGCGTTTTTTCCCAGTGTATACTAGCGGAGTAAGCGTTTTTTTGGCTGGTAGCCAACGTGTTAAGTCCTGATTATACGTTCTGAATTAGTCGGGACAGTGTTAGAATCTTGGTCTCCCGGAAACTAAATTTTTCTTTTGAATGATTCAGTTTAGTGTTTTAGTTTGTCAAACGCTAGAAAAATCTAACACCAAATATGTAAAAATATCCTATACTATTGTATTTAAGTTTTCGCCTGCGGCGCTTCTCCCTTTATTGACACTTTTACAATTTCAGGTCCAAATATTTACAGAATGTTAAGGAAACGAAAATTGATTTAAAAAATTTCGCCGTATTCCGTTTAAAAAGTTTCGCCTGTGGCGCATATTTATTATTATTTCTTTTGTCGGATTTGATTTGGTTTTCATCTAAATCGTGTTTCGCTTGCTAAAATTTTTGTTCAAGGCTTTTTTGTTTTGTTGTCAGACATCCTTCCTTAGTCCGCCTCCCCTCCCCCCTTCGTTAATCTTATCTATAATTGACCCAAACAAATATGGTAGAATGACTCAAAACAAACATGTTTTCTCTAAGATGTTTTCTCTAAGATGTTCTCTATTAAAGGGCATGAAGTGGATAAATAAAATTTCCAATTCTACATCTGTCTGTAATTTAAAGTTCTCTGAATCAAAAGCTGACAGAGTTTATATTTTGAGAACAATAATACCTTTTATTATTGTAATCGTTAAAATTTTAGGATGTTGTGTATTACATTCCCCGTTTTTTTTTCTTTAAGTTGTGTTTTATGAATTCAATTAATCAAAGTTAATCAGGGTATTCACAGTCCTCTTTTAAATTGCGAGTAATTTTACCGCTCGGTAATTCAGTCAAATTTAACAGATTTTTACCGAGGCGGTAACTTGGTTCATGTAAAAATGAATTACCGGATTCGGTAATTGTATACATGCCTTGAGTCGTGTTTTCCGGCCCGGTTATTCGGTATCAAGAATCAACCGCGAGTGGCGCTAGTAATGTTTTTAGTTGTCAAATTTTCTCGCTGGTTTTTTGTTAATCTCATCGGACTGCAAATTTTTCCAATTTTGATAGCCGTTGCCACAATAGAAATTCAAAAGAATACATCAAACCTGGATTTAAAGATATGTGACATATTTTACAATCAAATTCGCAGTTCATGATTTGGTCACGTATCCAATAAAAGCGCTGTTCTCAAATCTGTGCTGTGGGATGTTCACAGCAGAATATTTTCAGTCTTTTAATATTACCGAAAACACCGAATACCGAAAATTAAAAGAGGGCTGTGAATACCCTGAATGTAAACAATTATTTAATAATTTGATCAAAAACAAAAAAAAAATAACACACACGATTGATTCGTGTCCAATAAGTATAATATTTTTAAAGATAGAAATATCCTTGCTATTCTTATCGGCCAATAGCCTATGCTATTAACAACAGATTCTCAAGATATAGATTTTCTCATTTAAGATTTTTTTATATTTTAGCTTCCTATATGATTTTACCATCGAACTGTAAGCGAAGCCGCAAGGATAAACTCAGTGTACCTGAACGAGATTTAATTTTAACTCGAAATTGTATTTTTCTTTTTTTTTCTTTTTGCATTTCGGTTTACCTCCGTTTTGAACGATATACGAACTTAGCCATTTTAAAATTGAATTTTGCACATACAAAATTCACACAAATCCACTCAGGATTGTATGCCAACGAACCGAAACAGTTTTTCTGTATTTGTGTTGTCCCTATAGAAACCCCGCAAGGATAATAAATCTCTCGGTATGATCCTTTAGCCACATACCTTCAGTTTTCCTGGAATTCACAGCAATTTTGTTTCGTTTCTCGTGTCCCTAAATTTTAACGATTTTACTGCAATCCCACGACTCTTTGTGACGACCACGAAATAGTAAAAGGCGAACCAGTTTTTTTTTCTCATTTTCAAAGATTTCATTAATTTTGCAGTAAATAAAACTAAGGATTAAAGTCTCTATAAATTTGTATTAATTAATTTTTATCGTTTTCATCGGATGCATAACGATTGAAAACGCACAGATAATTTCGCATTTACAGAATTGTAAAAACCAAATCAGAACCGAACCGTTTTCTCATTTATCTTCCAACTTAATCAATTTTACTGTCAAAATTTTGAAACCGAATCTTCGGAATTGTGACCAGCAGAAAAAAAAACACTCCTGTCATACAGGACACCTGAGAAAATGTCATCCCATTAATAATCCCTTTTTTTCTGGACTGGCAGCGTAGGTAGACACTGGGACGCCCTGGTATCGAAGATTTCCTTCTGCCACCACCAGCACCGCAAAAGCGAATCTCCCAAGGCAAATGCATTGGATATAATAAGCTACCATTGCTTAAAACGAAAAAGTACGAACAAAAAACAATTTTGTGTTTTTTGATGTTTCGGGAATGGGTGCTGCTGCATTTTCTAGATGCGCACAGTAAGAGATCTTTGGATTGGGCAAAAAAGGGTCCCAAGCGCCGATATGTCTGCTTTGATCGAGGCTCTGGAATCGGCTATTTTCTGACGATTTCTTCGTTCTCCTTTTTTTTCTTATATCCACTCTAGGTGCCCCGTACTCCCTAGGCACTCTTTGGCCGAACCTTTTCGTTTGTTCTTTTTTTCTGTCTAAATTTTACGACTGTGTGTTGTAAATTAAAAGAATTTCTGGTAACCGCGGGGCGTTTTATGGGATTTTTTTCAGTTTAGAACTTTTTCTAGCCGTCAGTGAACTTCTTTTTTCTAGGTTCTTGTCGATTTTTTTTTATTATTTTACCTTTTTGCTGAAGATGACTGTTAGTTTAATGGGATCAATAGTAATTTATTGGTCAATAAGGAATTTATGCTGAACCTTGAATTGAAGGTAAATCGGGAGATCGAAGGTAGAAAGAGTTTCGTAGACATTTCGTCTAGAAAATGATTTGTTGTTCATCAGGTATGATTGGCTGACGGAAAAGTGTGATATTGTTTTCATTCAGTTTTTTTCTTTGGTACGACCATGTTGTAAATGACAAGAATTTTGTTGATCTTCGATCACATAAAGTTTAATGATTCTGATAGGTCTGACGAACTTGACGTTTATTGTTCACATAAAAGTTGAACTGATCTATGATTCAGCGGTCAAATTAGCGTTTTTAAAATCGTGTTTTAGTGCCATTTATTTCCGGTTTTAATAGCGCTTTTATGAAATCAATGAGGAGAAGAATGCTGGCGATTCACAAAAAAGAATTGCTTTAACTGATTTTTACGATATATTATTTGAGTATTTAAATTTTTAGTGTTTTCCATCAAAGCTAAAAAAATACAGTAAGAAAAAAATTTGAAAAAAAATTAATTTGGTCTATGGCTTTCGATAATATGAATACACGTATTAATATGAACAGATACAAATATATTTTATCTAGTAGTTACTGGTTTGCTAAAAAATAGCTTTGCGGACAAAACACACCTTATGTTTTATTATTCATTATCTCCAAACAAAAATGGATTTTTTTTTAAAAGAAAGCTTTAAATTTGGTGTTATCAATTATAGTGTGTTAACCTATTTCTACAGAAAAAACTACACCGATTTCAGGAGAGCTTACTAGAAATGTAAGTTAAGCGAGAACTCCAATTGAGCAGAGGCAGCAGCAGAGGCAGAAGCAGTAGCAGTGGCAGAAGCAGAATCTGCTTTCTGTCCCACAATGAAATTTGAATTCTGACGAAAATAGCAGAAACCTGTCAAAACGTTGTACGTATTTATACCCGCGGCATGATTTGTCGTATAATATTTCGTTGTTTTTTAAGTATTCAATTAATTTCTCCTCCATTTCATGTATTACAAATATTTACTTCCGTCCATATATCCAAAAAATATCAACAACGATTTGTGAGGTTAAATTGAAAGCAGAAATTTAGAGATTAGAGCTAAAATGTGTTTCTGCTTCTGCCGCTGCCTCTGCTGCTGCTTTATTGGAGCTCAACAAATACGACGCTATGTGTTCTAAAGTTCTGCTTCTGCCTCTGCTGCTGCCTCTGCCCAATTGGAGTTCTCGCTTTAATCTTTATTTCCTTCCCTGCATTTTGAAATGTTAATTCAATTTGAATATTTTCATTGCGTGGATGAGGAAGGCATAACGAAGATCGGCAAACGAAAATTTCAAAATATTTTTTTGAGAGCGATATTCGGGAACCTCTAAATTTTCTCTCGTTACTGCGATGCTTTTGTCTCCTATAATTAGGGTGATCAAACGTCTTGGATTAGCCGGGACACTCCCAGAAGCAAAACTTTTATCCCGAATTTCTCTATTTAGTGTTATACTCATACCGAGTTAAAAAAAGGGATGAATAAATGAGGCGTTAAAAGCTAGAGTGGACCGACCCACATAATCGAGTTTTTGAAGCTTTTTCACTTTTGTACTATTATTTACTGTAAATTTTTGGAAAAAAAATTTGTGTGGACTTTATTACTCAATGTTGAAATGTTCTTTTGTGCATCCAAACATTTTTATCTAGAAACTCACTCGCAATAGTGATTCAAACACAAAAAAAATCACGATTTCGACATGTGGGTTGGTCCACTCTAGCTTTTAACGCCTCAAATATACAAAACATGTTCCATTTCAGCGAAACAATCTACCATTTGGCCCGGGGGTTGTTGTAAAATAATTTTCCCTTTCGGCGCATTTTTTCAATATATTTATACTTAGGTCGCCTATATCTCAATTTCTCCTGCGGCACATTCCTATTTAATCCCCGCCTGTTATTTTCAAGAGTTAACTCTTAGAGTAGTTTTGACGCGGTATTCTTCATTGAGTAGGTTTTACCGTAAAGAATTGTTTGCATACTAATATCGACCCCTCTGTTTGACCGAGCCCTTCACCTGCTATTTTCTGAACCGTTAAAGCAATTTTAATCAGGTTTTCGTCATTGGATTAATTCTGTGGTCACAAGGAAAAACCGCTTAAGTCGAGTTATGTAGTTTTAAAGGTTGGTGAATATTTGAATTTTCCATATTCAGTTCTATATTCTGTCAAAATTTGGTTTTCATGCTGTATCCCTCTGAGGAATGGCAGAGCAAAAACCATATAACCTAAGTCAGTTTTGCTTGCAAAAACAAAAATAATCAAAACTTTAAACCCAAATTACTCAAAACACGCTTTTTCGACTTAAGCAGTTTTTCTTTGTGACCACAGAATTGTCCCCCAATCAAAGTTTTCGTCCACTAATATCGACTACTCTCTCTGACTGTGGACCCCTCTTCTGCTATTCCGAGAACTCTAGTTTTCGTCAATGGGTACTATTTTTCCCCTAAAAATAACTTAACCTGTAAATCCCTCTCCATCTATCCCCTGAAACGTTGGAGCAATTTTGAGGTGGTTTTTGCCTGTAGGTTATACAATAGTTTTGATCGTTCATTGTAATAGGGAATTATCTCCTTAAAAGTAAATGTTGAAATAACAAGCTTTTTGTAAATAAATGTGTAGCAGTTTTAGTTTCATAAGTAAACAAGTAACGGCATCTGTGGGATAACAGTACATTTTTTGTTTCACTTTTATAATGAATGTTATGACTTAATGTGATTCCATTATGCAAGAAAAAAAATATTTCAAAATATGGAGTTACACCACTTTTACAATAAACGACACATATGTACATATATAATGAGAATTAAGGCTCGTTCCAAAACGGGAAACCGCAATTTTGGTAGGGATTCCGTAAGATCAGAGGCAATTGTCGATTTGTCGACTTTTCAAGTTGATCGTTTTACGGAAGGCGGACAACTTGAGAAGTCATCGAATCGACAGTCGCCTGTGTCCGTATGGAATTTCTATCCATTTTAAGCCCAATGCAGACTAGCGATTTTTTTTTTTTTTTTTTTTTTTTTAGTTTCAGCCAGAGCTTAGGGGAAGACCCTTTAATGCCGAAGCACAGCTCAGGATGGTCGGAAGGACATTGCGAATACGATTGTGATTGTGATTGCGATTACGATTACGATTACGATTGCGATTACGATTACGATTGCGATTACGATTACGATTGCGATTGCGATTGCGATTGCGTTGCGATTGCGATTGCGATTGCGATTGCGATTGCGATTGCGATTGCGATTACGATTACGATTACGATTACGATTGCGATTACGATTGCGATTACGATTGCGATTACGATTGAAGCTTCTCGACCTATGAGATCAAAGCTTTCAACGATAGGGACATGAAATCTTTGATCTCATTGGTCAAGGAAGCTCAATCGTAATCGCAATCGTTAGTCTGAATTGGGCTCTAGGACGGTAATTACTTTCTTCTTCTATTTATAAAGTGAAATTATTGTACTCATGACGTAGACCGACTCGAAAACGGGGGCAGATAGAAAACTTCCGACGAAATCCGTTTCAGGCAAAATTATAAGGATGTCTGTTCATCTGGCTGTCGGTTTGTCCATTGTACGTATCTTAAATAACTCGAGAACGCATTGATCTAGCGACTTGATTTTTTTTGTAAATGAGTTTTACAAAAATCTTAGTTTTCTATCAACTTTTGGAAAGTAGTCGTCGCTATAACAGATTCCTCCCACACGTTTTTTTTTTTGAAAAAATAAAGTTTTTTTTTAATTTCTCGAAACCTATGCGGCTTTTCAAAGAAAAAATGAATACCACAAGATTTAAAGGATATAAAATTTTCCACATTTTTTTGCTTTAACGGCTTTTACGTATCTTTAACGGTTCTCAAAAGATATTGAAAAAAAATTCTTGCATATTTTTTCCGAAACTAAATATTCCTGACTAAAGTTTTGTGTTGACCATAAATGAATTTTGTTTATGAAAGTGTTGCATTATATTCTGTTGCAGTTTATACAATGCTGAGATATCACGTCCATTCAACTTTGCATCTCTATATATCTGTGGCAACAAGTCATAAGAGCCTAAGTCGATTTTCAGATCAAGATAAAAAGATCTGTATTTACTTTAATAGACAGAGCAATTTGTCTTAGCCTAAAAACAGACTTAGGCCCTTGTGACTTGTTGCCACAGATATATAAAAGGCAACCTCTGTCTGTCTGTATGTCCGGACTTGGCTCGAAAGTCACTGGACCGATGGTGATGCGGTTTTTTCCTAAATGTTGTTTAGACCTCTGGTCAGGTTATAGGCTATGTATTATTTTGCTACAGTCCCCGGTTTTCCCCCACAATCATTTATACCCACAACAAACCTGTTTTTAAGTTATACAACAGAATATCGCCTGAACTACTGGACCGAATTAGCTGAAAATTTACACAGAGCTACTATATATTCCGAGATTATTGGTTAGCTTTGCGGTTGACAAATATTGTTCTCCCCGGTTTTCATTATTGGATAGGTAGTTCATCAGGGAAAATTTTTACCAACTAAATTTAAACCCACCCGGTTCCCGTAAACCCCCTCTCCTGCTATTTTGCTGAACTACTGAATGGATTTCATGAGGTATTTGATGAAAGTTCCTTATCGGTATCACGACCTATGTTGTTGGTAGGTTACAATACCTTACAAATGCTGCATTCCATTTGAAACTGCAAATGCGAGAGAAACAAAAATTGTTCTACGAAATCTGAATTCAGGGAATTTCTATCGACGAATGTTTTATTGCTTCCAATATAACATTTTATAAATTTTTCAAAAACCAAAAATCCTGCAAAAATATCCTTTAGAGTCGCTTCTGTGCAAAAACTTCTGTGCAATCTGATTTTGTGTAAAGAACTCAGTCATAAAATATTCATAAGATATAAAAAGTAATTATTTACATAAAAACGAAGGACTTCTTCCCGAAAAAGACGATCCTAAGTAAAGAAAAATTGTTACCTTGACCAACATTTGAGGTGCACAGTAGTATTTAGATAGTAAATAAACACTTCAAGTGCATTCCAAGTTTCAGTTCACCGATTTTTACACATTGCTGTGGCGTCGTCGCCAGGTCATCACAAATTCGAAACGTTGGCCAGGTGTCAATATTTAATTATCAGAATCAACACAATTGCCGCTGATAAATAAATATGGAGATAGTTTCATTGTTAACACGTGTTTATTTGGTCGTAACCTTCAGTAGTTTGTTTAACGCCAACCCAACATATATAAAAAAGGACACCAGTCAAACTATCACCATTCTTACTGAAGTGTGAAGTTCTGTAAAATTCGATGAATGTGATATGAGAGGGTGTTCTAAAGGCGACTTGTTATATTTTTAAGTTGGAAATCTATCAAGTATTTGTACAGTGGAAAGGAAATGCTTTAGGCTTTTCACACCGATCCAACGTGTTTTAAAATTTTAAATATTTTAGATGGAATTTAAGTGATATCTTCAAGAACTTTCTCGGTTTTCTTTTATTTTGGTAGCCAGATTCTTGAATGAATTTTAATGGACTGCCTTAAGTGCTGTTTAATCTTTTGTGTGTAAATCTCTTTCCATAACTTTTATTTGATTTCCTGTTAGAATTTTGTGAAAATCTGCAATTTGAGTTGTTGAAAACCTTTTCTTTTGGTCAGGATTAAATTGTGCCTAGTAGTTAAGAAAACATTATTAAGAAAACATGTCTGCGAAATTCTGGTAAAATTCTTAGAAATTTCGCATTTTTTTTTGCTCTGATTTCGAAATCTTTTATTCTAGAGAAATATATCTAGATAAATATACCGTCCCCCCATTAACTGCGTTAGATGGATATTAAATAAAATTATGAATTTGTTTGAAAAGATTCAGATCATGGCTACCAAATTAGCAGTTGAACTTCCCAATCTGTGTGAGATTAAGAACTGCTAAAAAATAAAAAAATAGAATATAAAGAAAAAAAAACAAGAAAATAAATTTCAGGAGAATTTAAAATCTTACCTTTTTCCCTTGAAACCGAAAAAAGTATATGAAAATTATTCCGCGAAATTGTAAAAAGTGGCAATAATCCGACAAACGGTGGTTTGTGGTTGATCGTGGAGATGCATATCGAAAAAGATGTTATACGAATACATGTTGGAAGTAAATGGCACCTCCTTCGGCTTACTTTGCGCATTAGGATTTCACGTATGAGTAGCAAACGTTGATCTGATGAGTCTCAGATAACGAATTTTTCTTTCTTTTGGTCCATGGTATAGCAGTACGGCCTAATACCGAAAAAAAATCTTCGTTTTTATCTGGTAAAGTAGAGAAAATCGTCAATTCCGGCTAAATCCTTGGCTCTCCTACACGAAAGGGAATAATCATAATCACTACGTACGAAGTATATGCAAAAGACCAGATGATATCCTTTTGATTCTTCCTTTCTTCTCGAATAAGCCCTCAATACGGCCGTATGAAAAGGCAGATTAGGCTTTTCTTCTGTTATTCATTTAGAGATGAACCAAAAGCAAGTAAAGCATTTCTCTCTGTTCTGTCGAGCCGCCGCCATCACCACATCGTGACCTGGTTGGTATTAGACGCTTTTTCATCCTTCATACTCGATCCGTCCCAACCTCCATGGACCAAAAAAAAAGTGGCGAGAATTACTAAAAAGGACCTGCAAATATGAATTGAGTTCATTCGTTACGAAAATGCCAAGTAATAGGATTCAACAGGATTCGCCACCAACCATCGTCATCATCGTGATCACATATGTATAACGAAAGCCAAAACAAGAAAAAAAAATCCTACTCAAATAAAAATAAAAGATAAAAAATAAATAAACCGAGCAAAAAGAAAATCTTGTCAGCGAAAAAAAAAAGATGAAAATTTTCACGGAAAATAGAAAATAGAGAGATCTTTGACTGAGCCTGCTTCTGTTCTTTTCCATAGCGAAATAAATTGGCAGGTAGAGATGCAAAGTGAAGTTGAAAAGGATACCGGCGACCGTATCCTGGGATCATAATCCTGTCCCGCATCACCAGGACTAAAGAATTTGAAATGTTTTACTTTTAATGGTTGAATATTGTGTATCTGTATGGAAAACGGTGCGAACCTAATTAAAAACTTAATTAGGCAAATCCATTAATTATCCTAATCCTCAATGCTAAAATAATTAATCATTTTTGTAACGTAAGGTGGAGATATCACGTGTTCAGGTAAACCAAATTCTACACTTATTCACGTAAATATGCCAAAAAAAGAGAAGTACAAGAAAAAAAATCCTGAATTAAGTTCTCCCGCTGGGTTCAGTAATAAAGTGGTGGTCACGGTTTAATATGTAATTTTAAAGCCACCGTCCAAGTATCGTTTGTATTTGGATTCATCGCGTAATCTTGTGGCGAGTTCGAATCACAAATTCAGAACATGTTATACTGGAAGTCGAAGAGTGTTGCCTAAAGGAGCCGCTCCATTACCATGACTTTTTACCATGACAAAAAAAAATGAGACACATTTATGTGAAGATGCCTTGGCGAGAAAGGGAGATAAGAATCAACTGCAAAAATTTGTCGGCAAATGCAAAAATAATTTCCCCTCTTTTGTTATGGCGATTTTATGGCGATTTCTACTACAACCACACATTGTCCCTGTAAGTAAATAGCAAGCACGGGCACATACGAAAGGTTATTATAGCGTGATGTCATTTTAAAAGCTTTTTCTCCTTCGCATGCATAGTCAAAAGCTTTGTTACCATGCCAATTTGAACATTATATTCATAGCATAAGGTTTGCTATGATTGCTATAAAGTTGTTAAACTGGAAGGGAAAACGTTTACCTTGTATTCAGTCATTCCTTTTTAGATCTACATAAGTCTATCTTGCTCTAGTTTCCTGCATTTTTTTGTCATGGGAAAAAGTCATGGCAATGGAGCGGCTCCTTATAGGTGCCGGTCCACATGAGAGTAAATACGCGAGTAACTCTCAAAAACTCTAGAGAGTTACTCGCAGGAGGTTGTCCATTTGAGAGTTAATTTCTGGGATTTTCCTATCGCGAGCTCTCGGCGAGTTTCTAGCCGAAAGCACTCTCGGGAGAACTCTCCAGACCCTGTCCATTTGAGAGTGATCAGACATTTAGAGTATAGTGTGGAAATCAGCGGAAGGGCAACGACGTTTTCAACGCCCATTAAAAAAAATCGCAAAATAATCGAACTAAGGAGTGCTGATCGGAAGGGTGCAGAGGGGGAGGGAGTGGCGGATTCCCACAAATAAGTGGATTTGTATGAAAACATAAATAAGTGAATGAAAACATTAAAAAAACTAAAATTTCTTGAAAAGAGTTTTTCTTATAAATATATCAATCTCATTTATTGCGTTCACATTTTACGAGAGACTGCCCGATGCAAAATTTCAAGTCTTTAGCTCAATCCCTGCCATAGTTCTTTTAAATGTATTGTAGATGCAAAGCTTTTCAAAAATGCGCCGCAGGCAAAAATGTTGAGTGTGGAATTGAATTACTCTCGGCATGGTTCTGCAGACTGGCGCGAGTCAAAAATTTTATATAGGACTTCAGAAAGAGAATACAAAAAAATGTTTTTACTTGTTGAAACTTATTCGAAGTTGAGCAAAAAATGGTGATATATTGGGAGCACAAATGGAAACCGCCGTTTTCCAATAGATGGCGCTAGCACTAAAACGCTGATCAAAAATGTCTGATCAGAAACGTCAAATGATATGCTAGGCATCTGGCAACAACTCCTTGTCATTAAATTTCTGAATTTTTATCGGCGTCATGTATTTTTTTGTGAGTAAATGTCGAAATTTAAGCCAAATAAGCGTGACTTGCAAGAATTTTTCCTTTTTGCCTTCAATTCGAAAAAATCTGGCGCTGAGGGGCGTCGAATGATTGTAGAAACTTATGTTGAGGCTTCTATTAGTGAAAGAAAGTGTCGCGGATGGTTTCAACGCTACAAAAGTGGTGATTTTGACGTGGAAAATAAGGAGCGTCCCGAACCTGTGGAAAGTTATGAGCTATTGCAACCGGGTGAAACCATCACAGGAGCGCGCTACCGAACACAACTAATGCGTTTGAACCGAGCATTGAAGGGAAAACGGCCACAATTCGAGCAAAGACATGACAAAGCGATTTTGCAGCACGAGAACCTTCGGCCACATGTTGCTAATGTCGTTAACACCTACCTGGAAACACTGAATTGGGACGTCCTACAACACTCGCCGTATTCTCCAGACATCGCCCCTTTCCGACTACCATCTGTTCCGATGGATGACGCATGGCCTGGCTGAGCAGCACTTCCGTTCTTACGGAGAGATCAAAAATTGGGTCGACTTGTGGATCGTCTCAAGAGACAAACAGTATCTTGCTGCCAGAAAGATGGGAAAAACTTGTGGCTAGTGAAGATCAATATTTTGAACAATAATAATGTAAGCATTTTTCCGCAAAAAAGCCTCAAATTTTGAAAAAACGGCTGTTTTCCATTTGTACTTCCAATATTAAATTTTAAAAATAATCTTACATTTTTCAATTTGATTAATGACGTAGAATTTTGCCAGTTTTATTTGAATTCTTAATTAAAAACTGATTTATTTGTTCTTAGACACCATAAAGTGAATTGATCGTAGTAATAATGTTCAAACCCTCAATACCTCTTTGAGGGTGTCTTTAGATTTTTCCCTTTCTGCAGTGTAGGTATCTCTAGATCTACCCGAAAACCAATAAAAAACGAAAACCCTGCCCTACGATACAAATCGAACTCATAAAGCCCAAGAAAAGAGGCTCCTACCGATTGAGTTCCTGGCAGACAGCGTGGCTACTTCGAAATCATATAAAATTTGATATTTTCTTATAGTTTCTTTTTAACCACTAGCAGTAAAAATTTTATTGGCAGATGGTTGTATCTGTCTTAGATGGTTGCCGGAGGTGTGTTTTGTTGGTTTTTAATTAATTTATGGTTAGCGGAGCCTTTGCTACGCCGTATCACGACTAATTTTCAATTTTTCTTGTGAGTTTTCAGCGCGAAATGCTCAATGTTTAATTATATTATTTGGTTCAGAAATCATTTTTCATATTAAATGATGATTCAGACAAGTCAGATCGGAACTATAACAGGTGGCCAATAGAAGTAAATGTCATTTTTGAGAAATTGGAAAAATTCTTGTATCCTTTGTGGAGAAAGAAAAAAAAAACTTGTGTTTAAATTGTTTTTAAAAATATCTGATCTGAACTGCACATGACTTCCCTATACAAAATCTACGTCCTTGCGCTATTTGGAATAATCCGACAAGTGAAATATTAGTTTATATAAAATCACCAATTTTTTTACGAATAGCTTGAAATATCTCGAATTAGTGTATTTTGCCTGTACAGTGTACACATCTTTAAAACATTTTTGAATTAGTCAGGGTATTCACAGTCCTCTTTTAAATTGCGAGTAATTTTACCGCTCGGTAATTCAGTCAAATTTAACAGATTTTTACCGAGACGGTAATTTGGTTCATGTAAAAATAAATTACCGGATTCGGTAATTGTAGACATGCCCTGAGTCGTGTTTTCCGGCCCGGTTATTCGGTATCAAGAATCAACCGCGAGTGGCGCTAGTAATGTTTTTAGTTGTCAAATTTTCTCGCTGGTTATCTCATCGGACTGCAAATTTTTTCAATTTTGATAGCCGTTGCCACAATAGAAATTCAAAAGAATACATCAAACATGAATTTAAAGGTATGTGACATATTTTACAATCAAATTCGCAGTTCATGATTTGGTCACGTATCAAATTAAAGCGCTGTTCTCAAATCTGTGCTGTGGGATGTTCACAGCAGAATATTTTCAGTCTTTTAATATTACCGAAAACACCGAATACCCAAAATTAAAAGAGGACTGTGAATACCCTGAGTGTATTTTGCCTGTACACGTCTTTAAAACGTCCGTAGGGATTTTTTGATTCCAGAATCGAATTCAGCGACCCCGAAGACCCTAGATAAGATTTTTATTTCGGAAAATTTGAGGAAAAAGATTATTACGTTATCCTTACAGGACCTTCCGTAGTCAATATTGTATTGTCACCAGAGTTACGTAGGTTTGCAAAATTTCAAGTCAATCGGATGAGTATTCAATTGGAAGTAGGTCAAAATTAGATTCCAAAATTTAACCATAACAAACTTACAAACAAGCAAGCTAAATAAAAGTTTTTAATAAATAAAATCAAAGAAAATTTATTTTTAAACAAGCTTTTATTTTAAAAAATGCACTAAAAAGGAAAAAAATAATGTTTTGAGCACTGTATATCAGAAATAAAAGCGAAATAAATATTTTTTTTCATGCTTTTTCATCTCGCTTTTATTTCTGATACACAGTGCTCAAAAAATTAATCATTTTAGTGCATTCTTTTAAATAAAAGCTTTTTTAAAAAAACATTTTTTTTGATGTTTTTTAAATTTTATCCTTTGTAGTGATTTGTACTTGATTAGTGTGACTAAAAATCCTGTGTAATATATTTATAATTTTCAGACTTCGATTATATATTGTTGCCTTTGAGATATCCTTACAGATTTCTTAATGTCAGAATCCGATACAGCGATCCCAAAAACCCCCAGATGAGATTTTTTCCAGAAAATCTGAGGAAAAGGATAATCACGGTATCCTTACTGGACCTTCCCTTATCCTTACAAAGACGAAATAGAGGAAATATTGTATTGTCATCGAACCTACGTATGTGTGCAAAATTTCAGGTCAATCGGAGGATTGGAAGTGGGTCAAAATTGGATTGCAAGATTTGAATCTGACAGACAGACAGACAGACCACGAAAGCAAGCTAATTAAAAGCTTTACAAAAGCCCAATCTTATCTCGAAAATTTTCTATTTGAAGTGTTTGTATTTAGACAAAAAGACCTGGTACAAAGTGCTCAATAGCTTAAAAAATGGTCTGACTTTTTTTTTGAAATAGCTAAAATTTTATAATTTTTAAATATCGATCCTTGTTCGTAGATGCATAAAAAAAACTTTCATAAACATTGCAAAAAAAGTGACAATCCATACAAAATAACGACAACTTCACTAATTGCACAACTGAAATTCGTTCGAGGGGCAACATAAATCAATGATCAAGATGATTTGATGGGATTTTCAAGAATCTGTTGAACTACGAATTCGTAACGCTTCTCGACTGCGACCGATCCCTTTTGAGTGTCTGCCTATAATCAGGGAAATACTGGGAAGCAAACCTCATGGTAACCCAGGAACCCAATTTAATTGAGATTTGATTAGGTTTAGTAAATCTTTACGATTGCTGTTTTCTTTGGATGAAATTAAAACTGTAACGAATTTAGTAGACATGATAAATGAATGTCGAATCCAAGATCTGTGAATTCGTTGCCTTTGGATAGGGAATCGACCAGAACGGAAGGGTTTCTCGTATATGGATGGTGGTTACCTTCCTTACCGTATAACAAACTCACATATAAGATGTGAATTCGCCGGTGTACTTTTAGCTAAGGTAAATTATAGGTGGTCGGAAAAACCGCAGCTTCCGAAACCTTAAATAGCCGCCAAATCCTTCTCCGTTGTCGTCACTCATGTTGCACACTCTCGACTGTTGACCGACATTTGGGAAATGAACCGCGTGTGATGTCAATGTCACTGTCACACTCCCATCACTTTGCATTGTCGGATTTTCTCGGTTTTCAGTTTTCCAATGCCTTCAGGCTGATTCTTCCCAGTCGTATCAAATTACCCAGAGAAAAACTGTATACCAAGATTTTCTGACTTTGTTACGTCGTCATTCGTCAGACGATAAAACGTCAAAGGGAATTTGTCTGGCAGTTTGTTTGAAAAAAAAATATCTCTACGTCAATTTAGCCCCAGGGATCTTCGACTAAAAATGTTACAAAATTGCTTTATCAATGTTGGTTCGTGTATCGTTTTGTTAATAAAAATATTTTAATACGCTATTTGTTTATTTTTCGGTTTTAAATAATATGGGAATTCGCCACAGGCAAAAATTAAATCAATTTTTGTATCACACATAAATTTTCTTTCTATCCATTGTTAGAGAAGAATATATTTTCGATTAAAAACTTGTTAAAATTTTGAATTAGTTTGAAATTTCTATGCCGCGCATCGGCATTAATGTTCAATTTGTTTGGTATTCTATTAGGGTTATTTATTATAGTTCATCTGGTATTGGAGACCATCTTCAGATAGACACTTGGAGACAAGCAGATTGATAACAAATTGATCCAAACTGGCTCATCTTTTGTATAATTTTTTTTTCTCGAAAAGTATCAGCTATAGTGGATCATTGACGGTTCCGGTACATTAGAACCTAAAAATTTTGAAAACAATCCGTCAAGTGTCCATTGCATGATTATGTTTTTACTAGCCGAATGCATTGTTGCACAGCGCGTAAATAGATTGTTCTTGGCTACGCGGTGTTTTTCTCCAAACAAATCGTAAAACCCACCTTCACAAGGTCCGTGGTGAGCTCCAGGTGTGAATAATTGAAGTAGAATTAACCCCAAGCTGAGGCGTAAAGACTAACCAGCAGTTATGCTGCTTCGGGTACCATAAAAAGCATAAACATCAAAAACAGCATAGACGAAGATTAGAACAGCCTGAGGAAAGTTCTTCGTGCCTAGCCTATTTCGCCGAATTCGAGATGATTTTCGATTTAATCAAGTCGATGACAGTGGCTCTTAATTTTTTCTTCGGTGGCTCGTTTTTTTTTAAATAAAAACTCCGAAATTGTAAAACTCAATTTACAAGAGTTGAAAAGTAAGCTGTTAGGGTAAACGGCTGATTAAAAGTTTTTTTTTTCTTTGCGGGTTCTTGAAGTTTTTATGTTTTAATTATCTTTGGGAACACGCTTTAATTAGAATCTCAATTTGAAATTGGGAGGCACTGGTTTTTATGAGTTTTTTAAGTTTTGTTTCTCCACAGTGAGTGAGGTGGTCAGAATCGTTGCTGAAACGTGAAAAAATTAAAGTTTCGAAACAGCCATAGGTACACTGAAAGAAATCCTCCCTACCATTGACTATTAAACTAAAGCTCTACAAATTGTGGCCTTTGGTTTTGAACATGTAGTTATAGTTCCGATAGTATTACCGAATTTAGACAAACGCTGTGTTCCTTACCGCACATTTTCCATACATTTTCAGAGTTAGCAGACCTAGGTATCATTCTGGGTGTCGCAAACCTAAGGAAAATTGCCGATATTCGTCACTAGAGGCACGCGACATTCAGAACAATTTATAAAATTTTTACAATTTTCCTGCATCTGCCATCTGCCATTTAATTATAAAATAAACTATAAAATTGAATGTTGTAAATGAGAAAAATATTAGTTTCGAAGTAAATTAGAAATTTTTCAATTAAAATAAAAATATCAGTTGTGATAAACACAAAACTTTCCCCTGAAATATTTTTGCAGTTTCGGAAAGAATATGTAAAAAAAATATATTTTCTAATATCTCGAAAACCTTTACAAATACGTAAAAACCGTGAAAGAAAAAAAATCAGGAAATTTTATATGCTTTGAATTTGGTTATATGCATTTTTTCATAAAAGCGCATGGTTTACGAAAAATATGATGACAGACAAAATATTTATTTAAAAAAATCCATTGTGTGTGGGAAAGGAGTGGTCCGATTGAATTTTGATGTATGGAATGGTTATGTAAAATCATTTTTTAAACAGATTTTAACTTTATTAATTTTTCAAAATGACACCGTTTTCGAAAAAATTGCAAAAAAGTATTTTGATTGTATTGTCCAATTTCACCCGTTCAAGAACTTAGCCTAGCCATTTACGCGAAACGCAACTATAAAAAGTTTCAATTCTCTAGCTGAATCCTTTCGGAAGTTATGGTGTTCACGGATGAACGAACGGGCAGACAAATAGTCTTATGAAATCTTTGTAAGAACTGTCCCTGTAAAGTTACCCCTTGTGTGGGGAAGGGGGGAAGGAATGGTCCAATTTTGTCCATTCAAAAACTTAGCTTAGCCATTTACGAGAAATACAACTATACAAGTCTCTGACTCGGACGAACAGACAGATGGATAAACAGACAGACGGACGGACAGACAGACAGACAGACAGACAGACATGCGGAAATTAAAAGATTTGGTCATCCCTAACAACCTGGTGTTCATTTATGTGTCCGATGATTGGTTCGATGCCTTAGTAAATCTAATACTAATGGGGCTATTCACGAATGTAAATGTATCTGCAACTGTAACTTTACATGTTCCACATGATCCACACTAATTTTACATTAGATTCCAAATTGGTATTCACAAACTGTAACTGTAGTCTTGTTCCAATTTGATTTGTAATTCCTTCTCATCGTTGGAAAATAAGCAACTTTTTGTTTAGTTTCATGAAACCTAAATCAACCGTATGATATCTACTCACGGTCTATTTACGGCAAGCGCGAATAAACGTAAAAAAATATTGCATTCATTCTCGTCATAGCTTTTATCATAATGTATCTTGTTACCAATCGATGTAATAACAAAAATTATCTCAACTTTGACAGACAACTTCATTATTATTCAGAAAATATGTAAATAAAGCGAAATAATAAAACACACTTGAGAAAGAATAACCGAAAAAATAAAATAGTTTAATTGAACTGCAATTAAATCAGCTGCTTCACATTTTGTCGGCCCTATAACAAATTCGTTAAAAAAAATGTTTCTTACAACAAATGAGTCTTAAATGCTATATATTCCAAGGAAGGCCAAGGCAAAAGTCAATTCAAATGCCAACCGGACGCGAAAAAAATTCATTATGCTCTAGCATCTTTAAATACTAGATCGACTTTTGTTGTATTAAAATCATTAGGATTATTAACTTCACGTCGCCCTCGCAAACTCAGAATCTTCTTCCCATCCATTATACAACAATATTAAGTCCGACATATTTCCTTTATTCTTAAAATTTTGCATTTTTCTTAAAAAATGTAACCTTATGGATAAGTTTTCTCTCGGCATAAACTTACAGATGATTTGACAGCTAGTTACAGATACAGAATGTCAAAGTTACAGTTTGTGAATAGCAAAGTGGACTGAAAATGTAAAGTTACAGATACAGAGCAATCTTACATTTTAAGAATAGGCCCATTAGTCCGCGTCGCCCATGACTAGGCGACGTAGTTTCATAGTCCGGATTCACACGATAAGTTTTTTGATTCACGTCACGGCCAAACGAGGGCGAGAAGGGCGAGTTGTAGGAAGGGCGAGAAGTTGGTGAATCACCAACTTTTAATTCACCATAAGTTATTGCAAGTCCGTTATCTCTATTCCTTTTTGCTCTCATTCGTATTCGCTCATGTTAATTTACGACAAAAACTTTCATAAACGTCAAAAAGACGCACGTCAAAACATTTACCGTGTAAATGACCGTGAATGATTCGTGAATGTTTAAAAGAGAATTTCCGTGATTCATGAATCAAAAAACTTATCGTGTGAATCCGGTCATAGTTTCGCTGAAGTGTGCGGTTACCAATGTAAATGCTAAGGATTTTAATTTCAGCGAGAAACTTAGCTCACGTAGCTGAGCTCGCTTAGCTGAAGTGTGCGACAGGGCTAAGGGGAGGGGGCAAAGTGATCTCGAAACTTAGCTCTTCCTCTATGTTACCCTTTCGCGGGGAAACTACCGAGCCGATTGGCCTGAAGTTTAGCTCCAACATAGACCATCAAAAAAATTTTTTTGAAAAAACTTAACCCGGCAACAACGGGTATGCAAGCTAGTATTGTATAAAAATCAAGAACACACTATGTTTTTTTTTTAATTTCTGACAAAAGATTACAAATAATTAGGCCGCTAAGCCCAAAAAAATATAAAATACAATACCACGGCCGTATCACCTAATAAGGATTTTCAATAAAGATCATGTTTTTTTTGTAAACTAATATTTTATTGCGCAGACACGTAGATTTAGCATAAACAAGTCATGTTCTGTTCTTATCAGAGATTCGCAATGGAACATTTCGAAATAAAGCTCACACTGATAATTTTGGTTGTTACAATATAATTCGCACATCCAGAAGAACTTCCACTCCAAAATAAGAGCAATCGCTTCAGAGTTTGAAACAAACGAAAATAATACAAATGAGGCATCGATTGAGGGTCCCTTAAAAAGTTTGGAAATTTCTACAATACAACAGGAAAAAGCATTTCAAGAAAAAAAATCATTAAAAACAATGCAGACAGAAAATTGCATCCCTCTAAGGGAAATTCTATGATTTTTATGAATAAACCAGCAAAGATTCAAATCGAACACTTCTAAATCTAAAAAAAGTATCGCCACCACATGGCGGAAACCTGTGATTTCCTTGACGGTTCATTGCACATAAGTCAAGGTGTTAATTGTTGGAAAAAAATACACCGTGCGACACTAAACAAATTTTAAACATTGCACTTGAGCGACGAAACAAGTTCCATGTCTTCTAATATTTGTATTTTAGTTGCTTTCGTATTTTTTATGTCATTACTTGTGACAACTTGCATAATTTGATTTCTACGAATTAATTGAATAAATTTCAAGGGTGCAATATTGTCACCTGCATCTTTGGCATTCTAAATACAGCGAACCGGGAAGAAAAAATCCCACCAACAAGGTTACGATAGAAAAAGGGAATTAGATGAAAACTGCTAAATCACTAAATTTAACAAACGCACAGGTTGTTAAATCAATAGAAAGGTAAACTGCAGAAACACCACCAGCAATTTTTTTATTTAAATAATAACCACCTTGATGTGAAGGTAAATAGAAATTACTGAAGTGTGTCTCAATCGGTTATTAAGCAATTTTTACTTCCTGACCGTCGTCACACTGACGGTTAAACCATTAAGAGGAACCAATAACTTCCAAGAATATTTGACAATCTCGCTGGAAACACTTTTCGTGGTACTTTGACGAAGGTGCAAAAGAGTTTGACAACAATTTCCGTTTGCCCCTCTTATCAGAATGACAAGTTCCTTATCCTTATCCCGATTCCTTATATCGATTTTTAAAAGATCAGCACTTTTGGATTCTCGAGTGGTTGCTTCCAGTTTTCAAACGTCAGGTGATTCCAAAGGATGATTTTTCATTGCGTAAACTGTAATTTCAAGTGAGGTTAGTCTTGCAGGAAGGATGGAAATCGCTCATCGTGCCTGACACCAATCGGGACGTAAGTAAGTTCGCCCCACATTAATCGTTGGCCCCGGTGATATTTTGCGGTAAAATTCGAGTGGGCCGTCATTCGTCTTCCTTGACGAAGGAAAATCCAAGGAAAAGTTTTCATAGAAAAATCGTATCTTGAAGGTGTTACCCTTTAACCTGGCGCATCGTTCACCTGTACCACCTTCAGAACCACCTTCAGATTACCACCATCCATCCCGCCTCACTTTACGGAAATTCGGAACGCACCTTTCTCAATCCATTTTTCAGGTGTCGCATATCGGTTTCGTTATTTTCTATTCGGTCGATGATGTAAGCATATACTTGTATGTAGCGCATAGAAATGGGAAATCATACGTAGACCTCCTTGGCTGGTTCTACACTTCCACCACCGGGATAAGAAAAATGAAAACGTAAAAGGTGTCACGTGATGACAAATGACTTTAATCGACTCAATTGTGTGTCACGTGACAGACGATAAATTACTTTAATGTACGCCGTGATCGGTTTTTACTTTCCGCCTTTTTACTGATTTCCGTCAAATAAATGGGATGAGACTGGATCGAAGCAAACCCATCCATATATACTGATTCGCAGCACCCCTTTTGGCTTACCCAGCATTATGCGCTTCAAAGTTTTTCAAAGTTTTTGTAGGAGTTGTTGCCTCTTCAAACAACCGATATAAAGGTCTAATCTCTTTCTGTATATAGAAACGCTATTTGGCCCAGAAAATATAGTGCAAAATTTTCGCGCAAGCGATGAAAATTTTACAGTAGAAAAGTTATACAATAGAATTTTTGGGAGTTTTTAAAAACTTTTGGATCATGTGTCAAATAAATCGTGTTAATTGCTTTACAATTAATAGAAAAAAATTGTATGTTTGGAATTGATTTTTTTTTCTTTTCAGGTAAAATGAAGAAAAGTTGGATTCTGAAGTCTTCCTAAATTATTATGAAGTTAAGCTCCTATGAAACTCAACAGTGTCTTCAATTGTGCAATGATTAATTCCAAACCATAGATTGAAAATTTTTTTCATATTAAATTTTTGAATCAAAACAGAATATAAGAAGTATAAGAATATAAGAAGAACGAATATAAAGGAAATAATTTAAAAAACGTGTTTTAATATTCATATTTTTTTAACTTATTTTTAAAAAGTATCATTAACATTATTTTTTTTTAAATGGTAATGTAAAAAAATATGTAGGGTCAGGTAGGGTGAAGTGGTCCACGTTTTTATTATTGGCCATAAAATTGTCCAAAATTGGAATTTTTGCATGATAAGATAGTCAAATCGCAAGCGCAGGACCTAAGCTAACTTTCTGCATTCACAGATTGCCAACTTTTTGACATTAAATTTAATTTTCAGGCATTTTTCGAAAACTTTGATTTTTCGATTTTTTTCAAAATGGTAGGGAGAAGTGGTCCACCCTCAAAAATTTTCCAGAAACCGCATAAACATAAAATTAAATGACAAATAAAAGTATAATCATGAAATTTGATCAAAAATATGGTTTATTCGAAAGTAACAAACGAGCGTTTGGTCTGTTTTGGTGTTGGTTTCTTCGGTGTAGTTGTTAAGCGTCGTTTTCCGGCGGCTTGTTCTGCTACTCTAATTCAGCTCGATTTTTGAGAGAAGTTATAAACGAGTTTCGCATCGATTTTCGGTCACGATTTGAAATACTCAAAATAACTCATAAAAAAACTTGAAAACACGAAATATGACATTGACAGGGTGGACCACTTCACCCTACCAAACGTGGACTACTTCTCCCTACCGACACTATTTTGCGCGGAATGACGCTGCTTCAACAATTGTGGAAAAAAGTGCAGAAATTCAGTGGATTTACAAAGATTATGAACATTTTAGATTAATTAGCTTATTGAAATTGATGAAGAATTCGTCAAAATGTTGTTGAATGTGAATACGTGCGAAAACTTTCAACAATGTTTTTTTGGCACTGGTCTGTGAGAGTGAGTAAATATACGTCTGCACACTTCAATGAGTAATAAAAAAAACAAGCTGTTATCAAGAGCAACCGATGAGAGTTGCATATTCTGTTCTAATGTCACTATTACTAACAAAAATGGTGGTGGACGACTTCTCCCTACGGACCACTTCACTCTACCCGACCCTATAAAAACTTCCATAAATAACACTGTCCGGCAGTTAAAACTAGACTGATGATCTGTTACGTTTTCTAGACTAATTTGGGGTCGCTGAGCACGACTCCAAAACAAAGTTTTGCTCTACCACATCTATAAGTTTCTAAGATAACGGTATTCAAAGTTTCACAATAACGGCCAAAAACGGCTACAGTAAAACTTTTTTATTTGCAAAAACCATTATCTCAAAAACTAGAGGTGACAGAGCAAAACTTTGTTTCGGAATCGTACTTATCGACCGCCAGTCCTGAAAAAAAAATTTCATAAAATTTAATTTGAAGATCTCTTTAACTAAGATATTCCGAAATCTAAATTGCAGAAGAGTTATTTTATTTAGAAAAAAAACTGCTATCAACTTTAAGTTGTATTAAGCACGATTAAAAACGATTTTTAGTTTTGAACAAAAAAATTATATTTAGGCGTCGACATCAACATAAGACAGGAAAAGTAAGGTTATGATGAAAACCAGCTCAAGTTATGATGAAAACCAGCTCAATATCCAATTGGAAATTCAGGAAATTGTCAAAGACCCAGCTCACACGGAAGAAGGACTGATTTTTAGTTAGGGTGATCATATTTATTTTGGGTCAATCCGGATGTGTGTGGGAAATGGCTGAAATTGAACTCCAACAAAACAATAAATTTCATATAGAAAACTTAATTGTAACAAAAAACAATAAAAAAATGTGCGCCGCGGGCGAAATTGTTTAAACATCAAATGGTGAATTTCCTTAAATCGTTAGCCACGAAGTCCTAAGCGTGAATGAACTCAATTTTTTGTGCTGTTCATGTTCCATACCTAAGTAAGAACACCAATAAAAAAATGCGTCGCATGCAAAATTTTTTGAGATATATGCGTTCTACTTGTATAAAGAAAATCGATAAAAAAAAGATGTGCTACAAGCGAAAAAAAACTCTGTTTTGCAATAACCCCCCGTCAAATGTTTTGCATATACAGTGATCATTTTTCTAGCGTGCGACCATTTATAAAACCAAATTGAAGAATCCGGGCTAAAACTTTAGTTTCCAGGACGCCGCACTATGGGGCCAAAGTGCCTTTCGGCGGCCAAAAATCCATAACTTTTGAACGGATCAATATTTTTGAATGGGGTTTTTTTTGTTGGCTAGATAAATATCCAAGCTTTATTTCCTCAGAATTTCATCATCCCCTCCCCTTCCCTCCCCCACCCATCTGCATTTGAAGTCAAAAATTACCAAAATCTCGAGAACGGTTGGTCGTACAGAAAAAATCATTAATGACGAAAATATTTAGAATGCCATTTCACATATGTCGTCAGTACATGAAAATCGAATAGGAGCAACTTTAATACCCTATAAAATAATCGAAACTATAATATTTGTTGTTGTAATATTTTTTTGGTTTTGTTTTAAAGTTGTTTTTTAAATGTTATAATAAAATATAGCATTTTTAAAGACATAACTTTGTTTTAATACAATTCTTTTAATACAATTTGATACAAATATACATGGCTGAAATTACATTAAGTTGAGGAAAAATTACATTCTAATAATGTCTTGTTCTACGTCGAATTTTAACAATTGTAGGATTTCTTGATCTTCCTCGTCATCCAATTCATCTTTTGCATTTGTCCATTTAGAACGCAGAGAAGCTAAAAATGGATCTGACGATAGAAGTAATATATTCATCAAATCTTCATTTTGGTTGATTCTATCGTTTTTTCTAGTGTTGGTTAGTCTAAATGTCTGTAGTCTTTATTTTTCGATTCCTGAGCTTCTTCTGAAAGCTCCCCAAGTGGTAAAATGCTTTTTTCAATTATTAGATTGCCATGGAAAATCACTTTTTGCATTGTTGCAGACATATTTCTCCAATTGTAATGTCTATTATACAAATCAGCTGTGGACTTGGCATATGATTCGGATTTGTCTGGATTTATTCCCTGCTTGCATGAAAGCACCGATAAAATAACTTTCAATCGTCGAATTAATGTAAATTTCTTAATATTCTGTTGTAACATATATACATATGTATATCTAAGAGATTGATTTTTATTGCTCTAATTGTCCATATAAGATTATCAGTTTTAAACGGTTTTACTGTCAAGAAGGGTGATATTTAATGGTTTCACTGTATGCTGGTATGTAAAATATTCCGCTTTAATGTATATTAAAAATAATTAAAACAATTTCCTAGCGTATTAGACGAAATATCTTTGTCCATTGTTGTGACAAAGTAAGACATTTTTTAAAAAATAATATGTAAAAAATCAGACTTTTGTTTACGGTGACCAGAGTTGCAGGTAGTAGCAGATGAAATATGGATATTTTGAAAGGCATTGACCTTGGCTATCATTTTCAACTTACACCTGACCGGATCAAGCCGGATCAGATTTTGCAGAGCCATATACAAAATTTCGCGAAAAAAATAGTATTTTTAGAATGCCCAGAATTCCGGGATAACAATTTTAAGAAAAAAAATTTAGTACTACAAATTTTTAATTTTTATTATAATTGCCTAAATATGTCCTCAGGTTGATGATAAAATCGATTTTTCTGTACCAAGTGACTTAATAAAGTTCAAAAAATTTGTTGAAAATTCGAAAATTGAAAAAACCAGAAATTTTACCAACTTTTACCCCATGGCGTTCGGAAATTACTTGTCCCAGGAGAGTGTCCTTTTGGATTTCTAGGTTCCTAAGAATTCTCAACGCAATGACATAACCGAAATCCTTCAAAGGCAGAACTCAAAATTCGTATTTTTGGCCGCCGAATGGCACTTTGACCCCATAGTGCGCCGGACAACATGTCGAAATCTGGGAGTGTTCCGGCCATTTCGGGACGTACGGTCACCGTATTTTAAATGGACGCTGTATAATTGGAAAATCGGATAAAAACGGTTTAGAAAATAGTAGCGAGTGTAAGAAGAAAGGGAAGCCGATATCTGAGCAGTATTGGGTATCAATAAATTAAATTTTCCATTGACTAATTGATTAAAAATGTAATCGCAATTAATTTAATTGTAATTAAGCATTTTCTGCGAAAAAAAACAAGGACCGTTCTCTCTAGGCTATCTGATTTATACCCAACTGAATTTGGTTTTCCTAGGTTTTGTCGAATTTATAATACACTTTTTGCAGGGCGAAGCCGGATCCAAATTCTGGTTTCCTACAAATTTGGTTATAAGCATTTTTTCATAAAAGTGCATAATTTTCACGAGATATTCAAAAAACTGAATTTTTCTTCAAATATCTTGAAAATCGTTAGAGATACAAAAATACCGTTAAAGAAAAAAATGTAGGAAATGTTATATCCTTTAAATTTTGTTGTAATTCTTTTTTCCCAACAAACGCATAGGAGAAATAAATAAAAATGGTTTTTTTTTCAAAAGAATTGTATGGGAAGTATCCGTTATAGTTACCGTTACGTTTCCAAAGGTTTGTAGAAAATTACGATTTTCGTAAAACTTATGCACAAAAAATTTCAAGTCGCTAGATCAACGCGTTCTTGAGTTATTTAAGATACATAAAACGGACAGACTGACAGACGGATGCGCGGACATCCTCAAAATTTTCCCTACAATGTATTTCGTATTGATCAGAAATTTTCTATCTGAGTTCGCTCTCGAGTCGGTTTCCATCATGAATACAATACTTTCCCTCTATGAAAAGTTATATTGAATTTTATGAAGCAAAAAATACTTTCAAATTCCAGTTAAATTTTATGAAGTAAAAAATGCTTTCAAAACAGTTCCCTACATATTTTTTTAATGAATTTTTAGGTCTGTATCTAAATTATATCAGCTCTTGTCTTATATAAAAAATACGCTAAACAGATCACTATCAGATAATTTCCATAAGTACTAATTTTTGAATGTTGATGGCAACCACATTAAATAATTCGATATGGAAATTGTTTCGTAAATATAAATTACTTCATAATAACATCGATTATACTTTTCTAACCAACCGACAAAATGTTGAGGGTAAATAAATTTCCAAGAGATCTGAATCAATTAGCATCTGAACTAACAAAAGCATTTTTCTATCGTCGTTTCATATTTACAGACAGAATTAACTCAATAAAGCCTTTAAACAAATCAAAACAAACCTTTTTGAGATCAAAATCAAATTAAGCCATATCACCGTGTAATTCTAGTAGCGTACCCTATCTTTGCGACTCGCATCATCTTTATTTATGGAAGTTCACAGACAGACGCTACAAGATCAATCTAATCAATGGATGCTAGGCAGTAGAAATACCCGTGGAAAAACTACGTCAACCATCAGTCGAGAAATCAAATCCATTTTGACGGTGCGCTGCGTTTGCTACTGTTTGATGCAAGAAACTCCCATGGCTGGAGCCCCAGTTCCAGTTTGTTGTTCATTCCAGCAGAGGGCACGAAAACAGACACATAACCCAGAATAAATACCAGGATTAACGTGATCTTGACAAGAGAACCTGAAATGAAGTGACACGAAGACCCACTCTGCCCTACATTTTCAAAGCAACTGCCAGCGAACGGCTCAAATCTGAAGTCAATCGTTACTAATTTCATTTGACGTCCATTGTCAAAAATCATAACAGACACGCATTGCGACCAACGATGGGAGTCGGAAAGGATTCGGAATTCAAGGGAAAGATAAATTAGAGATCTTAAACTAGTCGTTCCTATAATGTAACTATGAAATGTATCTCTAATGAACGATTTTTCGATATTCGTAGTATGCAGAACAGTGTTTTTAATTACACCAAACGCAAAAAAATATATTTTAAATACATCGTAAACGGTACAGTATCTAATTTCCACTCCATTTCTACACGATTTCCCAGTAGAATAGTCGATCTGCATTTGTTTAACAAAAATGTCTGTCCGTCTTTATAATCTATATGGTATATGATATAGGAGTTATATTAGATTTAGTACACTGTTTTTAACGCATCAAACCAATAACCGGACAAAAAAAATGAACTACACCAGGATGTTAGGGATGACAAAAGATTTTGATTGCCGCATGTCCGTCCGTGTGTTTGTCTGTTTGTCCATCCAAGAACACCATAACTTTCGAAATTGGACTAGAGACTTTGTACAGTTGCGTTTCTCGTAAAAGGCTAGGCTCAGTTCTTGAAGGGGCAAAATCGGACCATTTCTTCCCCCTCTTCGCCATATAAACCGTGTTTAGAATATGATTTTACAGAACTTATCTATACATCAAAATCCAGTTGGACCACTCCTGCCCCTCTCTTACACGTACAAATTTAATACTTTTGTTTCAGTTTTCTCGAAAAGGGTGAGTCATATTGAAAAATTTATTAAGGTAAAATCTGTTTAGAATATGATTTTACATAACCGTACCATATAACAAAATCCAATCGGACTACTCCTTCTCCCCTCTCAAAAAACAAATTGTTTTTTTTAACAGGTTGGCTACCAGCCAAAAAAACGCTTACTCCGCTAGTATACACTGGGAAAAAACGCAAAAATCATTTCTGTACTTTGTGAGTCACCAGTGAACAGAAGATCAATACAGACAAAAACGAACGAATCGAATAAAATATAACGGAAAAAACTTACCCTCCTTTGTACCGCACGAGCGACTGCACTCAACCATGGAACTTGAGAAACTGACGGTAATGACAAAAGTGTGTGTTCACCGGTGACTCACATGGTAGCCAACGTGTTAAATAAATAAATATTTCTCATATATGGCATTTGCCCCTGGCAATTGTAGCTTTTCTTTAATTTAGATACATATTTATCACATACTAGAATTTGGACCCGGCTTCGCTCGGCTAAAAGCGTGAACAGAAAAAAAACTTAGGAAAACTAAATTCATTTGGTTAAAAATTAGGTAGCCTACATGCTGTTCGTTAGTTTTTTCTCTTCGGAAAATGATTAACAAACTAACAAAAAATTCCAGCACTTGCATTCGGTATTACTTTACCCCCTCCCCTTACTGCCCCCACCTCTCGGGCTACTTTTTAATGGGTCTATGTTGGGGCTGGACTCTCGACGAACATCTATGCCAAATTTCAAGTCAATCGGTTCAATCGTTTTTGCGTAAAAGAGGAACAGACAGACACCAACTCATTTTTATATATTAGTATGATTATTTATATTATTTATGGTATATCAAAACGTCGCCATTTTGACCACTTCTGGTCAATGGAATTTCACTAAAAGTGAACAGGATTGACCCATTGAATGGCCAAACATACATATGTGCGAAATTTTAGTACTGGAGCTCAAGTAGTGTTTTTTCGTTACTGTAGGATATGTCATACACCAAGAATCAAAGAAAACAGATTGCGACACCGGCAAATAACGCGTAATTTTACATCACGAAGAGCTGTTTGTAGTGAATAAATGAATAACAAGAAAATAACAAATAATACCTTTGAATTGTAATTTAATTATTAATAATAATTAATTATTATTAATTGTAATTTAATTTAGTAATAATTTGATTTATTTAAAATTTGGATTAACGCTCGTAATGACGTCGGGCTCAGAACGTTGAGCCTACTGTCGCAATCTTGTTTTCTTTGATTCATGGTCATACACTGTAACGAAGAGTTAAAGGTATTCATGAAATCTAGCAAATGCCTTTTAAACTGCGCTAGTTTGCCACCTCACAAATCATGCGCAACCCTCGAAAGTTAGCGCCATGATTTTGGTGTCCAAACAACAGTATTTTTTTAGTATTAAAATTTGATACTAAAAACTTAAAAGTCTGACTCAATACCAATTTTATCGCAATTTTTAAATCTTTTAAACTATTTTATCATCACGACGGTAATGACTACCTTTGAATTTATCGAAAAGTTAATTAACTACCAAAATCGAGACACGATTGCTATCAGATGAATTTTTCCGCAAACTCAACTAAAGTACAGAAATAAAATGAAAAATTCGACTCACCAGCCCATAAAACCTACACATGGTATGGAGTGATACATTTAGTGTTACCATATTACCGAAATGCGAATGAGTTATGGTCCACCGGGTATGAAGTCAGCGACCAATAAATTACCCCTAACAAAGTGGTTTTTAACGGAACCTTTTGTAAATATTTGACACACCGCGCACTATATTTGTATGTCGATGTCGAACTATTATTATTTATTGATATTGAAAATTTACGTTCAATGACACAAACGCGCGGCCGCATACGGCAGGCATCGAAAATAGTCGAAAATATCATTTAATTGAACCACTTTTAACCACCATTTACCCAACCTACAGAAATAGAGAGCTTTTATTATGGGAATATAGTCACACGTCTGGAATTTCAGGAGTTTTGGGCGATCCCATCAGGTACATTATGTATGCATTTGTACACTGAGCGAAAAAGTCATAGAAAACGCATATGAATTCGTATGTTTCAACTATAAAAGGGCGCCATTGCGCAAAATTGTAAGATTTACATTGAGCAATGTGAAACACGGCCGCATTGTAAATTCAACATTTTGCCATACGAATTGATACCTATGGTGTGCATTTTAAGCTGCAAATATGCGGCGTTTTCTTTCTCCCTCGAATGGTTACTTAGCTTGGTGAGTGAACAGAGATGAACAAATTAAAACGTAAACAGAAAGCGAACAAGAAAAATCTAATGGCGATAAATTAATCGAAACTTTTTGTGGAGTATTATTTTATAATGGACTTTTCCTCCGATTGCATGTCGTGATTTTAGTTGCCACGAAAATTTTTCGACAATATTGGATCTGAAATTTAAACAGATTTTAATGGGCCATCAAATTATTTAGTTTTTAATGAAAAATTTCTTTAATTTTATTTTACCGGTCAAATTTATTTTTTCTTTTGCAATGAAATTTTGATGCCAATAAAATTATGCTGTTTCAAAAATGTCTCCTATCCATATTTTATACAATTTCCTTCAGTCATTAGCCTGAAATAAGAAATTTAATTCTCGAAGCGAAATCGTTTGCATTAAATGTCAATGGGAAATATGGCGGCTGAAGGCATCAACTTTTTTTTTCTTTTTACATTTGAAAATGCAAAATTAACCTCACAAAAATACAAAAGTTTGAGTTGAAATGTAAAAAAATTACGTAAAATGCATGATTTTATAGTCGAAAAATGTAATTTCGGATTTTATTAACTCACATGTATTAAATGATATGGAAAATTGTAAAATTGACAAATCTTCAATGTAAAATGATATATGATTTATATTATTTTGTATTTTACTCTGGGTTTTTCAATAGTACATATCAATTCATCAACAAACAATGTAAAATTTACCACGAAAACATAGTTTTCCCTGTTTTCATATTAATGTATATGTAAGATCAATAAGTTTATATTGAAAATTGCGTGCTTTTCCAATTTGGGGAAAGTTTTTACAATGCGAAGATTTACAATGCATCATTGTAAAAATCGCAATGGGGTATTTCTCTCAGTGTATGCGTTACTAGTTGGCCGAAATTGCGTCGAATCGAGACGAATTTGCAATGAAAATTATGTCGGCGAATGAAATATGCTTTTGATGGGCCAAAAGTGTGTCCATTAATATTTATTTGGTCCTTAGGCCCTTACCCGGAAAATCCACAGATATGTGTGATAGGCAATAATATGAGCACTTATCCTGCAACTTCATTCCCACCGCACTGCAAACTAGCCAATCGCCAAATCCTCCGGTCAGTTTCATGCACGTGCGAAATTTTATTAAAGGACATCAACGGCAAATATTTGTCTAGGCGAACATTTGCAGTTGCAATACGCCTGAATCCTCTGTCCAGTCGATAGTTTTACCCCTTAATTCAATCCAGAGGAAATATCCGAATAAAAATTCGATGCTTCCCCTTTAACGTCCCTCCGATGGTCAACCCACAGAATTTTCGGCCATTTATTTATTCATTCGATCAGGAATGATCGGTTGCCGTTTCTGGTGCCAATATTGATAAATTGGACTGATGGGAAACTGGCTGTTCATCGTATTAATACGGTCGATGATTAATGGCATGCAATATTATTAATTTGCTTTCAGTTGGTGAGAATTTATTAAAGTGTTTGCCATCAGCAACGCTTCGCTTCAACCCCGACTCCAATCTCATCCCCCGACCAGAATCAAAGTTTTATTTAATTCGGCACTCAACACAGTTGAATTCGCTCCGGTATGGTAGCTGTTGGGTATAGATTTTTCGAAATCCATCAATTCGTGGAAATTTGCTAAATTCGATGCTAAAATAAGCGCATCAGGGTAACAGTTTTTCCATATGCAAGTTTAATACGATTTTTAATAACCGGAAAAGGGATAGTAATTTGTCAGAAAATAAATTAAATTTTTCAATACTACTTTATAATTCTTCTAGGGTGTGAAATTCTTCCCCATTGAAATAACATTTCGGTTATTATTTCGATTAAAAATCACCTCTTTGTGTTATTCAGGTGTTGGGGGTTTTTAATGTAGTGTCTGGAAATCATTTAATAACACCATTTTAGTTAATCTCATTGAAAATGACGACAGAAACATAAATTTTTAATACAAAATAATGTTAAAGGCTTTAGGTTATTCGTAAAGAATTTAATTAAATAAATGTTTTAAAATTAATGGATTTGCGATGGTACGCTGAGAACAAAAATGCCCAATTTTAAAAACTTTTATTTAGCTTGTCTTCGTATCAGTCTGTCTGTCTGGGTCACATCTTGCAATCCAATTTTGACCCACTTCCACTTATCCAATTGACTTAAAATTTTGCACGCATACGTAAGTCTAATGACAATACAATATTTCTACTATATTGCAAGGATAAAAGAAAATCCTGTGGTTACGTGATTATCCTATTCCTAAAATTCTCCGGAAAAAATCTCATCTGGGGATTTTTGGTCTAAACCGGCTTCTGACGTATGAATGACGAAAGATCTTGTAAAGATAACGTGATTGTCCTTTTCCTAAAATTTTCTGAAAAAAAAAATCATCTGGGGGACTTTGGAGTCGGTGAATCCATAAGAATATCTCAATACCAAGGATATATATTCGAAGACTAAAAATTATAAACAAGCGTGGTGAACGGCAGGCGTCATTTTGGATTTTTAGCCAAATACAAAATAACTTCAAATTTTGCTTACATACGGAACTCCGGTTACAATACCCTACTTTTACTACATCATCCTTCTAAGACGCGCACCGCGTTGGCAAGCATGTAGAATGATGCTAAAGTGGCAATCTCAGATTTAAAGCCGCGTCCACACCAATATGGGACCTGGCAACGAAGTGTGTTTTGACTTACTTATTAACTGCTTGTTTATTTCTACTTAAATCTACTTTGACGCCCGCTGAAATACTAATACTAAATAAAATAAGTGCGCGCCTGCACTAAGGACGACAGGTCTTGTAGGGATAACGTGATTATTCTTTTCCTCAGAGTTACATTGTAATTATACCCGTATGGTGAAACCAAAGGGTATATTAGATTTCCCTTACTGTTTGTAACGCCAAGATCCCGTCATCACACACAAAAATGAATTACACCAGTGTGTTTAGAATGATAAAAAAAAGTTGAATTTAGCATGTCCGTCGATCCGTCTGTCTGTCTGTCCGTCTGTCTGTCTGTCCGTCTGTCTGTCTGTCCGTCTGTCTGTCTGTCTGTCTGTCCGTCCGTCTGTCTGTCTGTCTGTCTGTGGCGCGGATTGCGGGCGCACGGATTGAGCTAGAGACTTGAAATTTTACGCAGATTCGTTTTTCGTAAAATGCGAGGCTAAGTTAGTTCATGGGCAAAAATGGACCATTAGGGGGGGTACCCCCCATACGAACGTTTTTTACGAATTTCTCAAAAACGGTGTATCTTATCAAAAAAGTGCAGGAATAAAAGTTTTTTAGGATATGATTAAAACTCCCATACATCAAAATCCGATTGGAATAAATTTAAAAAAAATCTTATTGGAAAGTTTGACGTCAAAGTGGAATTTTGGTACAACTGTTCGAATTTTGATACGAATATCACCATACGGGGTTTCAATAATTGCTAGATTGGCAATTATAGCTTTTGTTATGTTTTTAATTTTAAAATGTACTAAAAAGAGAAAAATATCAGAAAAAAAGCGAAAAAAAAGCATAAAATAAAATAAATATTTATCTCGCTATTATTTCTGAAACAAAGCGCCCAAAAAAAATTTCCCACATCAAAATGATTAATTTTTTTTTAATTTTTTCCCACGTCAAAATCATTAATTTGCAAACCAAATTGAATTTTTATAGCGAAATTCATACTTTAAAAATCAAATTCAACTACTGAATTTCATATTGAAAACAGATATGAAATTTTTCCTCTCAATTCAAGGACTTCATAAATAAAAAGCTGAATAATTGATATTAAACTTAAATATTAAGTTTGGTTTTAGCCTGTGCTTAACCCAATGGCCCGAATTTTTGCTAACACAAAAAAGCATTTTCTATTTTTTTTTTTTGGAAGTTGCATGCCTTTGCCGTTTCCTTGTTTCCCATTCACCTAGCATATGGTTTCCTAGCATAAGATTTTTTACCTTATTTCACTAAGGTATTTGTGTATGAACCTTTTTGTTCCTGCTGTAGGAGAAAATCCACTAGGAATTTTCGTGTAAAACCCTGCGGAAACTTTTCATAAGGCAATAGCTTTAAAATATTATGACGTCACTCAATATTAGATATGAGATTTGCAATAAAATATTTCATAAAGTAGTTAAATACAGTGGAATCCGCTTATAACGACACCGGTTATAACGACATACCGGCTTTAACGACGCATTTCTTAGGTCCCGGCCAGAGCCCATAAGACTCTTTGCGTTTTGGTATTGGTTATAACGACACCGGATATAACGACATATCGGCTTTAACGACCCCTTTTTCTACAAAAACAGAAAAAAAATATCGTTTATAACGACCGAAACTTAAGATCTCATAGAAAAAAATCAAAACCTGGTAGATTAAATTTTTAACAAATGTTCTAAATTGGCCGCCATGTCCGATACCCTAGTTTTTGCCCAATTTGCAGCTCAGCGCGTTTCTAGCGCCACGACTCGCATGGATGGGCAAACTTGTTGCACTTCTAAACGTCATTTGCTTAAGTCATTAAATGAAAGTTGGAACTTTTCGGAATTCCCTAATCAGTTCTGTCAAAGTTTTGTGCTTCTACGTTGTGTTAATTCAGTTTATTTCGTAGTTTATACTGTGAATTCCACAATAAATGCTAAAAGGCGACAATTTAGTATCGAGGAAAAAAATGAAGAAGATTCTACTGGTAAATAATGTTTTATGCATCACAATACATAATTTTAAAATTGGGTGAAAATTTCAGAAACAGTTTGTGTCATACCTTCAGTCAATGAAGCACTTCGGAGTATTACGACATTGAGATCATTCCTATTATTCAATAACATTTTTGATGAGATTTCAAAAGAAGCTGTGCTAAGAATTGAAAAGAAAATGGAAAAGGAGTTCTTGCACCAAAAATCCAAACAAACAAAGATTACTCAATATCTGCAGAAAAATTAAATAAATTTAATTTTTTAATGTACGGACGATTTGCAATAAAAATTTTGTATTTTAGAACTTCAGACATGTATTTTAAAACCTTTAAAACTATGAATCGGTTATAACGAACAACCGGATATAACGACCAGATTTGTTGATCCCTTGGAGGTCGTTATAACCGGATTCCACTGTATTTCATAACATGACTTATTTCTTTGCTATGCGAGGGTAACTCATCACAAAATTTTTCCTATTCACAGAGCTCCCAAAAAAATTTCAGTGGAAATGTCCAATTAGGATATTTACCGAATCCAAATATATTCAGATTTTTAACCATTTTAATAAACAGAGAATTTTACTATAAATCAAATTTAAAATTAACCCATTCGCATCCGAATATTTTTTTATGTAGAGCAAAAATTTTTTTATTTAATTTATACTAGTAGCTGAAAGCTAGGAAATCAACATACAAAATTTTAGCTCACTACCCCTCCATAAATAGCCTGTAGATAGAGGGTGCATTGGCAACATACGAATATACATTTTTTTTAAAAATCCTTTCAAAATTATAGAATTTTTTTGTCAAATTTCTCTAAAATTACAATATTCCAGTACCATTTTAATTTTTAGATAATTCCTCTTAATTTCTTTTGGATTAAATTGGGTTTTGGAAGCGCCAGACTTATGCCACAGTGAAAAAAATGTATTTTTTTTTGTCTTACATAACGGTGTAACATGGAATGAAAATCGATGCCAGAAAAACGTCAGACTTTTCACTACTAATGATAAACTTATATCGAGGGAATGCCCGACAACCGGAAACCGGAAACGGGAAGTCCATCACATACGACGGAACAGCAACTCAGCATAGTATGTTGTCGACTTTCGTGAAATTCGTATGTTATTTGTGAGGTATGGTGGAATGGGCGCCCTCATGCGAGACCGACCATAAGTGCTAATGCATTTTCAATGCAAAAAAGCAAAAAAATCAACGGCGGCGCGGCGGATAGAAATATAGGGAAAAACTGTAGAAATTTTCATTCTGAAGTGCATCATCATGCCCGTGACATCAGCATCCAATTGGGTAACTGAAGGGAGAAAATGTAAGTGGAGTGGAGCTAAATTCTGATGTAATTCTCTTGCCTTCACTGACGAAAAAATCAGCAAAGGTTGGCATTCTCTGTAACGGAAAGGTAATTCCCCCCGCATCATTCCTTAAAAATACGTGTGATTTTTTTGTCTTCATTAGTAATACTTTACACTGAAGCAACGTAGACGAAATGGGAACCCGAAACCCGAGTAGAAGAAGTCATCCCTGAGGGTGTCCTTCGTTTGAAATAAAATATCCCCAAGGGACTCTTGGCACTTTTCGCTTCATCAAAGGACAGTGAACGTGTTCTTCCTTCAAACAAACTGGAAAAGGACTTGAAGTGGAAAAACCCATGGAGCAGCGTTGAATCCTGATGGACTCATGGATGAAATAAAAAATGAACAGCGGAAATATAAAATGCTGTTGTTGAGCACTTTAGAGTCCTGGCCAGCGCCCAGTTCATGTTAATTGGTCCTCAGCGAAGTGAGTGGAATGGCTGCGTAATTATTTGTGTTCATCCTTTAACATGGAGCTTTATCCTAAACCTGATGCTCTGCCCTACAGGATGAAGTGTAATGGGACCAAGTTTCTGCTGGATTTCATCTCTGAGCCACGTGATATGAAGATGTAAAGTCACCGCCCGCCAGACAGAAGGATCAGTAACTTTGAGTCCTCGTACATCTGTTCTCGAAATTTCACAAAATTTTGACATTGATACTAACTAATTATATTCCCTGTTAGTCCATCAAATGGCCGAACTCAGCTCAGCTTGTTGCCAGAATTTTTTCAAGTATTTCCCGAGATTTCTGGCCTCGAAATTTACACGCAAATTAGCCAAATGTGAGCCAGCATACTGCGAATTTATGGTCATGCAACGCAGGAGGTAAAAGGGAGAAATTGTTTCTGCTCAACGCAGCGACTAATTGACTATTCTGGCTGAGGAGACGAATAGGGAAACTACGAAAGAAAATATTCATCCTAGCGGGAACTCTCGTCCTTTCTGTCGATAAGATTTATGATTATTTATGGTCAAAGTCCAGTAATGCCCTTGGGATGCTGCATCAAAAGAGAAATTTTTCATCGTTCACTTTGTGGCAAATCACTGGAAGTTATTATCATTTGCACGTATAAAAATTAGTTTTCAGATTTCGACAAATTTTTTAAATTAAGATTTTCTTCTTTTATGGGGCATTTCAGTACTCAGTACTCAATAATATTAATTATTTTAATTTTTCGACTTCTGGTATGTTAATACGTTATTTTGATAATTTTCGGGCTATAAGTCATATTGGAATATTTTTGTTTTTGTAGATACAATTTCTGTTTAAGTACCAGATTTCTCGTGGCCACTATTGAAAAATACAATTAAATTACATTTAAATTGAAACAATGAGGAATTGGATTTTTATACTCTAAATTAGATTTAGTATACCGTTTGTAACGCATCGAACCAATCAACGGACAAAAAAATGAACTATACCAGGGTGTTAGGGATGACAAAAGATTTTGATTTCCGCATGTCCGTCTGTCTGTCTGTCTGTCCCTCTGTCTGTCTGTCCGTGAACACCATAACTTTCGAAAGGATTGAGCTAGAGACTTGAAATTTTCTATAATTACGTTTCTGGTAATTAGCTAGGCTAAGTTCTTGAACGGGCAAAATTGGAGCATTCCTTCCCCCTCCCCCATACAAATTGAACTTTTTTTTCTATTTTCTCGATAACGGCGAGTCATATTGAAAGATTTATGAATGTAAAATGTATTTAGCATAAAATGAGTTACATAACTCATCCATACATCAAAATCCAATCAGGCCACTGCTTCTCCCTCTCCCATACAAATGGAATATTTTTTTGTTGTGTTCTAGAAAACTGTGCACCGTATCGAAAAATTTATGAAGACGAAATGTGTTTAGAAAATGATATTAAATAACCGTTCCATACATCAAAATGTAATCGGAACACACCTTTTTCCCTCTCCTAAGTGGAAGCCTAACTTACAAGTGTTGAGATAACATTTTATTTATTTATTTTTAGTCTAATTTGTTCAAAAATACTTCATTTGGAATGTCTAGGACTTCAGTCAAATACTCTAAGAATCAACAAAAAGTTCAAGATGCCACAGGTAGCATGTCTAAGGGTTAACCTTTAACTGTGGCCAGACTTAAAATTTTGTATAGTTGCGTTTCACGTAAATGGCTATGCTAAGTCTTTGACAGGGCAAAATTGGACTATTCCTTCTCCCCGCCCCCATACAAACAAAACAGTTTTTTGCAATTTTCTCGAAAAATTTATTAAGGTAAAATGTGTCTAGAATATGATTTTACACAATTCTTCTATACATCAAAATTCAATCTGACCAGTACTTACTTTCTGCCCCATAGAAATGGGAAAATTTTTTGCGATTATCTCGAAAACGGTTCTGTTTTTCTAAAATAGGGTTCTATGAGACGATAACAGCTTTCGAATGCAAAACACCGTGTCAAAATCATGGAAGCTTTACTGCTAGAAGCCGATCTTATAATTTTCGTGACATACAACATATAAACGAACACACAAACTCACGCACGCACACACATAAAAATATGTTGCGGATTCATCGTACTGAGTCGATAGGTTTATGTCCCGGGGTGCGGGACTTCGTTATAATTTCGATTTTTGGAGTGATTTTAATCAGCCCTATTCCCGTAACCGGCCGGACGTGTACGCCGCGGGATTTGGCGTTTCCCGCAGAAAATTGGCATTCTGCTAAACGCAATTGTCCCGGCGTGTGCCGTGGTGCTGAAAACGTTTTACTTTCGGTATTACACTAAACGCACCCGCGAATGTTTTGACTTTTCCATACATTTTTTTCCCGCGAGTAAATCGTTGCGGGACCAATCAATTAATGATTGAATAAAAAAGTGAATTTTATTTATACATTCAATGAATTTTAACTAAATATAAGTTTTGAAGGTCAGGAAAAACTAACTAGACGCAGTACAATCATTTAATTGAACAAATAAAACTTCATGCGTATCAAATCAGCAAAACTGTCAAAATAGTCAGCGCGGGGCTGAATAAAACTGCGTTTCTACGTCTACTAGAATAAGAAAATTTCATTCGATCGAGATAAAACTTGCGTGGCGTATACACGTCCCGCCGGTTACGGGAATAGGGCTGAATATCTTTCTTATATGTAAGAAAGGTGAACTTAGGTACAACTCAGGTTCCACCAATTCTAACCAATTTTTTCTGTAAAATTTTCATTCTTATCTCTTTCCCTACTATCTTCTGGATCGTTAAAGTTATTTGTAAAGTGAAACACAATAACGGAAAATTTGTCCGGCTGATACAGGTTTTTGGCTTATCCAGAGTCCATCTTTAACAGGTTTTACTGCCTTCGTCTATGAAACACGTTATCTTTCGAGAAGCTTTGCTATCAACTTAGAACCTTTCTTAGTGCCTGTTCACATTGGTTGAAATAGTCCGCCTAATTAAGACAGAAACTGGCAACATTAGGGCAAGGTGAGGAAGTGGGACTGCTGATAGGAAAATCATACTCAAAACTAAAATCTCCGTTCTCAGAGTTCCGCCTGTCGTACTCTGATTGGTTGGCTGCCACACTGAATGTGTTCCATTGTCATTATTGTTTCGGTCGTCGTCGATGCAACACGTCGCAGAGCAAAAGGCAGCCACGTATTACATGCAATTCTTTAGAAATGTTTCGTTTCCCAAATGTTTCACGCCAGTCTGATTGCTCACAGCTACTGGTTCAAATAGTCTCAATCTGAACACGAGCAGTTTTTCATCCGTCCCATTTAGGCGGACTATTTCAACCAATCTGAACATGATCTTACACCTTAACTACAGCTCCTACCCCTTTTATATCATTTAACAGAAAGAACGTCGACCCGGTTTTTATAATTTGACTGACCGTCACCTGAAATTATCACACTGTATCTTTCATGATGGAGAAAATCATCAATGCAACTAAATTCCAGAATAAAATAACACAACTCTTTGCACCAATGACTAGCAATTCGACATCACTTATTTTCATATATGTAAACACAAACATTATTTGAGTGATTGCAGAAAAAAATGCTGACACAACGAGATAAATTGATTCCCTCATGGAGAGGCTCGAATCTAATCGAGAGTCAAGCGTGGCACTTCCAACAGGAAATTAAAAGTTACCCAGAAAATGATTGGCGCGAGGGAAAAACCTGAAAATTCCAAGAGCGTCCGTTTTAAGTAATCTGACGCCACAATTTCTAAACCTCGCCCCATGGTCAATTTAACAAAATTTCTCGACATCACTCAACGCAAAAACCAACATCGCTGGCGTAATTGACGACTAATGACCGAGGCGACCCAAGTGTAGTCCTCGGGATTAGGGATCATATATCAAAACAAACATGTCAAACTTCACACCATTAGCTGTTTGAGTGGGGGGGTGTGCAGGTTCGACACATGTTTCATATTTCTGGGACGACAAATCTTCAACTGGTACTCGGCGACCAACTAACCACTTGACAAGATTGCTACACATGTCCACGTCGTCATCGATCCTTCCTACCTACGTCTCCTGAACCAAATATTTTATATATACTCGTCTAACGAAAACCAAAATATTGCGTTCACGTGCTATTCATCATAAATGTGTCCCAGATATTTTGTTACATGCGTCGTCCTTCTGTTTTCGCATACGGACGGACGGAGGGTTGTTGTTTGTTTTACAGTTCGTTTAACAAGAAAACAGTTTGTTTACCCAGTGACAGGTATCACAATTTTAATTAGTGTCAGCTTTCACGTGTAGTCTGTTCATAAACAAAATTCTTGTCGAAATCGATTACTGAACCCAGATATTATTCTCACCTGAACAAACTTCTTGGTATACGACATAACGACGTTTATCACTTTTCTCGGCCGTTGATATCGAATTACCCGCAGAGACATAAAAATCCTCCACCAATCTTCGGTCGACGTGAAAAACCGACGATCGTGGAATGTGTTTTGGTGCTAGTCATTAAGATTGTATTTGGAGAATTTAAGAAATAATCAAAACACACTCAAAATTGAACGTCGCGTCGGTAGATTCATCTGGACAGGTGATTGGATTCGAAATCCTACTCAACGAATTAAAGTGCTTGGTGACCACGTACAATTGTTGCTGATCAAATACGATCGATATGATCGTGACACCTTGTAAGCCCGGACAAAATCCAAATTATATTAATCATTCAATATTCGTGACAGATTTTATTTAGAGTTTTAATTGGACATAAGTAATGACTGTCCAAAAATAGAAAAGCCGTCCAACATAGCAAATCTAATATGAGTCTACACAATTTAACTGGTATAGATATAGAGTATATACATATGAGTAGTTATGCAGAACGTGGTGCGATTGGTGATCACATGAGACGGACCGAAACAGATCACCTATCGACAGATCACTTTCGCAGTCATGATCACTTGTACAAACAACCGGGTGTTGGTTTTTTTAATTCGTTTAATTTTTTATGTGGGTTATGGCGGCTTTTTTTACTGATCTTCTATGAGCGGCAAATTTTACAAGAAAATCAAACGGAAGGTGACTGAGAACACTTATTTACAACAATTATCTGATGGAATTAACATTAACCCTTACAGTATTTATTTACGTTTTTATTGCTTGAAAGTACATACTTTTTTCAGATTTGATACAATTTCTTTATGTAAAAAAAATTCACTCAAATGAAATATTTTGCTGAAAACCTTACGGAATAGAGTTATTTTATATTTGGAAAAACAATCTATGTCTTTTACTCGATCACATGAAAACTGATTGGTTAATTAGAAGACATTTAGCGAACTCGCAGCCAGTTCATTTTCAAAATGACTTTGTTTGTAACACAGCTACAGTCTCTCGTATTCCAGAGGCATGAATTTTGCTCGTAAGCTTGATTATTTTAATTATCTCGTTCCTAGTTAGTCTTCTTTCACTAGTCTGAGTTCTAAAAGTAAACAAAAAATAATTAAAAATAGTGAATTCATAATAATTAAAAATAGATTTACCTCAAATTCTTCATTTCCGCCATCTTAGAAGTCTGAAATGTCAAATTACTGGCATGTCTGTACTGACTACAAAAATGTCAAGTCAGTACAGACTTGTCAGCGCCAGTAAGCATTTACACGAGACTGTGTCAGTGACTGTGTCAGCTCTACAGACGCGTGTAAAGGCTGTGTTAGGCCTGTTTGCGCGTATTTTACTTAAAAAATTAAGTTGTGGTTAGCCTACTGAAGGCCTAAAAATTGTTGAACTTGAACTTTTTAATTTGTAGATAAGTTGCTAAGTTTCGTTAGTGCAAAAGGGCCTTACCAATGACCCGTGACTAACTTAGTAACAGCTTTTGGTGTGTGCGAAACGGGCTATTTGCTTGCTAATTCTAGTAAGTTTTCACACATTTATGACAGCGAATTTAAAACTTTTCAATAAAAACTAGGATTTGAACCGAAATTAGCAAGCAAATAGCCCGTTTCGCACACACCAAAAGCTGTTACTAAGTTAGTCACGGGTCATTGGTAAGGCCCAAAGACTCTTATGGCGTTTTGGACTGAAAATCCAGCTCGAAATACTTTAAAAATTTGTTTCATTGTTACAAAAAGTTGCCAAAATAACTGAAGTGATAAGTAAAAAATTCATGTCTGAAGGTGGGTTTAGAAACACGAGCATTTTCATTTTTACTGGCAAAGTGAGTGAAATGCCAGATTTCTTATGACTTTTTCACCAAGTGGGAAAGGGACGGGAAACCACTCAGTAAAAATTTTACTGGAAATTTTGCTTGCATGTAGTGGTTTTACTATCCATAATTTTCGTCGACGATAGGAAAGTTATGGCAGTTAACAACAACAAACACATTGGACTTCCCCGCCCTGCCAGCAAAATGTTACCCCTGAATTATGGGGAATTATGGCAGCCAGCAAAAGTAAGGTTAAGTTCGATGTTTATTTGAAAGCTACGCATTTTAAATGGAAACGGGAGGTAATAATAATTATGTTATTAATTATAACATCACACAAAATGATTTTGTTAGGTAAAATTGAAGTGCTAACAAACGTATTGCTGCGAGAAGGTGATGTGCAGTGACAGTTCGCCATAAAGTGGAAGGGAAAGTACGTGTGAGACACTGATGTGATCGACTTTTTGCGCACGTAAATTTGAATTTCGCTATCCCGCTCACTTTGCCAGTAAAAATGAAAATGCTCGTGTTTCTAAACCCACCTTGACGTAGCAAAAAAATTTGGAAAGTTGTAAAAAATAAATCTTTACACACTGTTCTATTGAAAAAGCTGTTCAACTGACCTATTAGACTGCTCGAATCAGTAGGACAGTCTATTAAGTGCCAATATCCGCTCTCTAGATTACAGGCTCTCTAGGCAGATTCAGAGTAATCTCTGTCGCAGAGTATTCTCGAGCAGATCTCGAGCAACTGTACTTGAGAGTTGAGCGTTTCTTAAAAAACAAAAAGCATAAAACAAATTAAAATTATTTTGGGATTTTTTCCTTAACTTAGCACTGTTTTAATACATTTGTGGCCAAATGAAATTCTTCTCTATTAGATGAAGAGGAATCCAAAAAATCCAACACAAGAATATTTTCCCTTTTGGATTCCACATGATTCTGTTAGCCTTAACTTCAAAAGATCAATTCAAATCTGACAATATCCGACATATTCGACAAATTACTCAAAAATGTTTCATTTGGTGCTCGAAAGTAGAGTACTTTGGTCATTCGAATACGTAACTTTTTTGCGAGCGATAAAATAATTCCAGTTGAACACAGGTTTTCGATACGAGCTACTTAAGAGCAAAAAGAGTATGCTAGTCGAATACACCATTAGAGGCAGAAACTTTTTTTCAAAACCATGAGTTATGTAAAATCTTTTTATTTTAAAATGTCAAAAAGCATCTGAGAGGTTTTTAAGGTTTTTTTTAACTTAGATCTCAGAAAAAGCAGCGCAAGAAAAACCTTGCAGAATATTATAAAGTTACATGTTTCTAGAATCGTTTATAACGACATTTCAACTAAACGACCTATCTTTTCAAGCCTCGGCTGTAACCTATAAGGGGCTAATTTTAGGCTTTTTTGGACCCTCCTCCCACCGAATTTCTTTTGGATGGAGTTTAGAACTGCTGTAATACTATCGAATCGCCTCCCCCATCCTTTCGCTCCTCACAATAGTGTGACGTATTTTTTAGACAGCCCGTAATGTGTTTTTCTTTCGATTTCTTATTTTGCTTTGAATGTCGTTATAACCGGTTTCATCTGCAGATTTTATATATATTTTTAAAAAAAACTTCAGTCCACATGTTCCAGTTAATTTTTAAACACAACCATAATACTAAATTGGAACTGATTGACTAGGACAGAAGATACAAGGGTTCTTTTTCTACTGTTTTCCCAGTAAAATTTACTGTGTTTCAGCAAATTTACTGTGTGTCGTTCAGTAAAGTTTACTGGGAAAACAGTAGAAAAAGAAGATAATACAGTAAACTTTTACCGGGGAATCACTGATTACGTCTCAATATTTTATATTTTTCCCTTTTTCCAAAAAAAATCTACCCGATTCTGACACTTTACTGTTTCATCCCTGTAAATTTGTCATCGTTTTACACCAGTAAAGGACATTCACATTTAGAACCCGTTTTGCAATTGGCTTCCATAGTCTACCGGTAAGTGAAGTGGCCGACAAACCCATAGGTCTCGGTTTTGAGCCTCTACAGGGCTAAGAGATTTTTATACACAACATTCTCATGTAAAATAAAATATTGACAACAACAAAATATTAATAACCAATAAAAATTAGGTTTGAAAAAAAAACAAAATCTTACCAAAACCATTCAAATGCTTCAACAATTTCAAAAAGCATCTGAGAGGGTTTTAAGGTTTTACTGTGATCCCAGTCAATTTTACTAGGATTCCCAGTAAAAATCACTGTTAATCTAGTTCTTTCCAGTTTTCCAGCATGAGAAATTTACTGGGAATACAATCCAATATTCACTGGGAGAAACAGTAAATTTCATTTACTGGGACAGAACAGCAAAATTTACTGTACTTCATCGTGGTTGCCTTTTACTGGGCACCCAGTAAAATCTAGTTTAGAGTGCACAACTTACCCGACTTTTACACGCGACTATAAAGTCTGTGAGTAGCACAGACTCCAAATGTCAAATTACTGACAACGAATTAGAAGACATTTAGCAAACTGGCAACCAGTTCATTTTCAAAATGACTTCGTTTGTACACACCTACAAGTCCCTCTTATTTCAGAGGCATGAATTTTGCTCGTATGCTTCATTATTTTAATTATCTCGTTCCTAGTTAGTCTTCTTTCCGCAGTCTGAGAGTTCTAAAGGTAAAAAAAAGAATTAAAAACAGTGAATTCATAATAATTTAATAGATTTGCCTCAAATTCTTCATTTTCCGCCATCTTAGAAGTCTGAAATGTCAAATTACTGGCATGTCTGTACTGACTACAAAAATGTCCCGTCAGTACAGACTTGTCAGTGCCAGTAAGCATTTACACGAGACTGTGTCAACGACTGTGTCAAGTCTACAGACGCGTGTAAAGGCTGTGTTATTCTGTTAATAAGTTTTAATGCCCTACAAATGTTGCAATCTCGCCTATAGTGCACAAATTTAATTTTGGTGGAATTATGTTAATCAGAGATGATATTTTATGAACAAGCATAAAATATCTTAAATGCTATAAAATTACTTTTATTTTTGTCTTTTACTGCATGTACAAATCTAAACTTTTTCAAGTAATTAAGATTTAAAAAAAAGAGCTTCTTTTTTCCGAATTCAATTATTTTCGTTAGCGATATGTACCAAAATTCAAGAAAAAAGTTATCAAACTAATTAGTAATATATCTATATTCATTCTGAAAAAATTATGATGTGTATCCTCACCAATGGACTCCGTTTCTTTGAATAAAAACACTCCTTGTTTTAAACCTTTTATCAAAAATTTATCCCTTATTTTTAAGAATTTTACCATAATTTTTTCTATTGTTTTTCAGTTTTTTTTTACCAAAATAGGTCACAATTATGCCTATAAATTACTAAGATAATTTAATAATTAGTTTGTCAAAAAAGAAGAACAAATAGGGGTGTTAAAACTAAGACCGAAGAGGTTAAAATGAAGAACACTCCAGGTCATAAAAATGCGTATTTTACACGATCATCACATAGTTATGTACACATCGATAATTTTAAAGTGCGTCCTTATGAAATTAATCTAGTCAGCGAATATAGTATCGAAAAATATAAAAGTTAAGGACTTCGTCTGGCACCTCGTCATTCTTGATGCTTCGACGCGCATTTTGAGAATACCTAAATCTCAGCCAGTTGACCCATGAATTCACCGCATCAGCGACGATGTCTTGCGATGATGATCATGTCAAAACTTTAGTCCATGAATCGGCACAAACGTCAATTTGGTATTTCATCTCACTCTTCATTTCTAGGTGTTGGAATTTTTTTTTATTGTTGCTGTTATTAATACTTAAGGTAAGAAGAGACCCAAACCTATTTCAACTGAGCTAAACTTCAACTTTAACTGCAAGTAACGAAAAAAACGATAATTTTTTAAAAATCACGTTGTAAGTTGACTCATTTGGTTTTGACTTTGGCACTTTGACTGTTCGCTTCTTGACACGTTCAAAGGGGAAATGCCGCCCCAGAAATGAAATGCCTCTCAGGTGTGAAAAATAAATCTTTTTTTTCGTTTCAGATGATCAAGTCATTTGTCTTAATGGGATACCTTCGGGTAATTCGTTAAAAATTTATCTTCGCTGCCAAATCTGAATACAAGACATTTGCGACGAAATTTCGTTTCACGCATGGACACTTGCGCCCATGCATAAATAATTTTATTAGTCACCCACAAAACTTTGCCGAAAATTTGGTAAATTATATTAAGCGGAGAGAAGACAATATTTTACTTTATTTTAGTGTCAGTAATACTAATTGTTTTACAAAAATTCTCTCAGACAACTAAGTATTTTATTCTATGATTGGTTTTAAAAAAAAATCTGCTAAAAACATGAAAAATAACAAATAATTGAACAATACAATTTAAGAACTTACAATTTAAGAACTTTAAGAAATTACGGATGAACTGTAATAGGAATTTAAACACGGATCCCACTTGCAAGGCGAAAAGATTACTAGTGGAGTTTATTTAAATTTGTTAGGAATTTTCTTGAAGGACCGTAAGTGTGATCGTGGAAACCAAATCGATATTCAGTCAGGGCCGCGTTCCATTACTAACCACGGTTAACCGCGGTCAACCACGGTTAACTGAAAGTCGTTCCAAAACACATACGGTTAACGCAAAGTAAACTATACTCGCGTTCCAAAACACCACAGTTGAGCTGTCAAAGTTAACTTTTTCAACTTTGCTCAATAGCAGAGTTGAGAAAAGTAAACTTTACTCGGACATTTTGGAACGCGATTTGGTTAACTTTGACAGTACTGAAAACTTATTTGAGGTTAAGTCGTTGTTTTCATTGTGAGTGATTTAATAAACAAGTTCGACAAGAACAAGTAATTTATTAAAATTGAGAAACAAAATGAATAAATATGTGCATGATGACAACGGACACCTTTGAAATTATTTTGGTTGGAGGGAATTATGATATTAAAGACAATACCATAATGGCGAAGAATTCCCAAGGTATTTTATTAATTGCATTTAGCAGGAAAGTATTATTAAAAGTATGATAATTTTAGGTGATTTAGTCAGGATTCCAATAACTGTCAAAGTTAAACAAATCACGTTCCGAAATGCCAGAGTATAGTTTACGTTATTTTCAACTTTGGCAATCAGCTGTTCTAACTTTGACAAACCCAACCTTTACTTTACTCGGGAATAAAGGAACGCACCCCAGATGATCTAAAGAACAAAAACGGTGCTCACAAAAAAGGAGATTTGATTTTTGCAGGAAACGACTTGTTCTGGAAGTGAAACCCGGGTCAAAATCGCTTTATTGTTTCAGAAAGCAGTACTTGAGTCAAACCTTCTCTGAGTCAAAACCCTACTACTAAAGCTATTTTCTAAGTTTGGTTTAAATCGGTATCGTAATTGCCGAGTGATAAGCGAGACAGACACATAGGCAACGGTTATGAAAAAATATTTAGGGGAAAGTGGAAAAAACGGGCACTCTAAGAAAAATCTTCTATCCATATAATAAAATCCCTAAGTGCAGATGTCCTTCCAGAAGGTTTTTCAACTTCCCTACAACCGAGGGCTGAAGTCTCTAGGCAACATAGGCATGATGTGAAATGAAATGTGAAATTAAATGTGAAATGAAATTTAAATAACTTTCAATATGATTTATTACCATCTCTCGAACGTCGTTGCTCTGTTGGGGTACTCAGCATATTCTATAGATATTTCCATGGGAAATGTTCCACCGAAATTTCCCAACTTATTCCTCCACGGTATATTTTCCCTAGACCCTCTCCTGCGGCTGCACGCGCGCACGACTTCTTCCTTGAGCCTCTCCGTTTTCGTACAATAAAGTTTAGGAGTTCCTTCATTCCGCGAACAACAAGACTTTGGAACGATTTACCATCCGATGTGTTCCCCCCGGAATATAACCTGCAGAAATTCAAGGAGAGCATAAACCTTTTATTGGGGTTTTAAATAGTTTTTAGGTTATGTTAATAACCCGCATGTTGTGGCAATAACGTTTAAGATCGCAAAAACCTACACTCCAGTAAAAAGGCAACCACGATTAAATATAGTCAATTTTACTGTTTTCTCCCAGTAAATATTCTCGTGCTGAAAAACTGGAACAACAGTAATTTTTACTGAGAATAAAACGTAATTTTTATTTGTTATTAAATATTTTTTTTGTGATTAATAATTTTATTTTACCAGGACCTCTACGTTAGTCGGCCACTTCACTTACCCCTAGACTACTAAAGCCAATTGAGTAATGAGTTATAAATGTGAATGTCCTTTACTGGTGTGAAATTGTGACAAATTTACTGGGATGAAACAGTAAAGTGTCAGGATCGGGTCGATTTTTTTGGAAAACGGGAAAAACATAAAATACTGAGACGAAATCAGTGATTCCCCAGTAAAAATTTACTTGTTTTCAGTAAATTTTGCTATCGTTCAGTAAATTTTACTGGGAAAACAGTAAAAAACCGAATATTTTCAGTAAAATTTCTCTGGGACATCTACTGGGAAAAGAGCGTCTGGTTAAACCTTCTATCTTGCCATATCTTGCAGTCAATCATCGCATGCTGTAACAGCATTTTGAACGTCTATGGTGATGCTGTCATGCAAATTCCATGATTGCCAGCATGCTGGCCAATATCAAAATCATTTTGACATTTTTCAAGGGAGCTTTGTGAATGACAGCATGCTTGAACGTGTATGGCGAGTCAATCAATTCATCATTTCAGTGTAATTTTTAGTAGTGAAAAGATGTCGCATATAAAAGACAAAGTTTTTTGGGAATCTTTTTTCGAGTTATGCAGACAAAGAAGTGAGTTGTGGATGACGAAAAGCGAAAAATATAAGGACAAACATTTTTTAAATTGATATTTGTGCTGTGTCCTGGTGGTTTGGCTGTTTCGAATAAAATTATGCTTGTGTGCATGATTGAGCGTCTAGTGCAAATAAGCTTTTTGCTGTGACAGCATGATTGACTGCAAGATTGAACGTGTAGTGGCCGCTTTAGAGTGTATGCAATCACCAGCTAGAATAGTAAGTTTCCGTTTTTCGACACTAAATTTTTTCAGTTTTAGGATAATTAATAGCATTAATGTGATGGAAATAGTATTCACTATCCATACAGCTATGAAAACAAAGACAGAAGCTAAGCACTGAGGGATATTTTTTATTTGCCAATAACTCAGAAACCAAATCAGATCATGATCCCGATAAAACCTGAGTCACGAATTTTTATAAACATTGATCTGAATCTCTGATCAGATCATTAAAAAACAGCTATTATATATTTAAAATTTAAAAAACAACAGAAATTTTATCAAAAAAAATTATGAAAGCATAATCTTTAAAATGAATCTGTAAAAACTGATTTCAATTAATTCCAACTTGAACCAAAAATTTAAATTCGAAGAAAATACCTATAATACATATATGGCTACCGTTAAGCAAAACCATTCCATTCATTATAAATTTTACAACATTTTAGTGCATTAGTTCAATAACAGAACTTCAGCACTGAATTGGACGGGAGAAATTTTACACCTGATTTAGACATTCACACCTTGGTGTGACCTTCGTCCGATGACCGGAAAACCTGAAACCTACACGAAATTCTTACCGTTCAATTCAAATGCGCCACAAAATTTTATAATGTGGCATGTGATAAGAGGCCAAGGGGCATATTCTTATTTTTTTAGTGTTTTATTATAGTTGAACATTCTAGAATTATCAAGACGTGATGATGAAATTGGTGTTAAAAAAGTGAAGAGGAACATCTGCTACAACCTTATAAGAGCTGTTGTCTATGGCAGGTCAGCAGCGACGATGTCCATTGCCCAGATAGATCAATAGTAATAAGAAATTGGTCTTTTCCACCAATGAGATCCGAATAGCTCCAATTGGGTGAGATTTTTAATAGGAATTTGGAGAAAACTGACGGAAAAATCAAATCAAAAGACATACGGGAGGAGGAAACGATAAAAAAAACAAGGTGTAGTTGTTGATAAACCGGCAATGGCAATCGGAATAAATCATCTAATTAGCACTAACTATCATTTTCATTCTTGGACGTGATCGTTCACTAAATGCTCAGATAAGATCACCTCCAGGCTAGCATTTAATCCGACAAGCGAATGGAATAGGGTGGACGGACTGCGGGACGGTGACGACCGACGGTCGACACGCAATGAAGGCAACAACATTTTAGGGCCCATACTATTTGTTCACGGTAGGTTTTAAATTATTCGATTGGATGCTGTTCAACGCGGCAATGATAAATTCGCCATTTAGCTGCGTCAACACGCACATCTCTTAAGCCGCGCTTGGTAATTAGGCTCGGCGGGGAGACCTCCGACTATGTAAGATCCTATCCTAAAGGAGACTGAACATGAAACTCCCGTGTCTTACAAGAAGGTCGCCTGGGCGCTACGCTACGTGCCATGTTCGATTTTGTATTAAGATATCATTGGTATGCAGGCGACGTTTTCTTCGGGATTTTTAATATGAATTTTCGCTAGTGCGTTGCGCTTACCTGGTATATTTCTCACCTGAAAGTCATCGCCATCGACGTTTCTTCATACTGCGTCTTAAGACGTTGCGCTTGACAAATTGCCAATCGCGTCAAGGCCCGTGAAGCCGTTTTTTTAGACGCATGAAGGCACCGTCGAATGGGATTGGCAAAGCCGTCATTTGGAAAACAACTGGCTGATGATTTTTACGCGAAACTTCAGGTCTCCATGGCGGGCGATGTCACCGACTAAAAGTGATTATGAGTGATGGAAGAAAAACATAATTAAAATAAAATAAGTGCCTTACCTACTTGGAAAAAGTTCATGTTTTTCGTGTAATTTTTCTCGCTTGCTTACGCTAAAATGCAACAAATATATTTGAACCATTCCGCGTGATTGATTTGTGAAACAATTTCAAAGAATTTTCAGCTGTTCAAAGGAATGTCCTTCTTTAAAATGCATATTCGTTGTATGCAACGGAGAAAACACACGTTTCACTGGAAACAATGTTAAATTTTGCATGGAGGATACGATATTTTATTCTCTTTAAATTGACAAAGTGAAAAAATTTCAATAACAATTGAAAGCGTTTATGTTACGAATCATTATTTTTTTTTGTGCAAAATGGAAATACAGTCAGTGGTGTAACTACTGGGAACAGTTGGAGCAAATTGGTGGAAGTGCATGGATTATAAGGCCGCCAAATTGGATAGGACGAAATAATTATGTGTAAAAACTTTGATTTTCGATCAATCGAATTATTAGAAAAAACCCCGCTCTTTTGGAAATTCTGTTGGAAGCAACCGTTTGGAAAAAAATACTGCGAAAAAAAATTTGCCATTTAAATTTTCCATGGGAGGGAAAAATTTCAGAAAATTTCATGGAAAAAGATTTTCCCAAGCAGTTTTTTTTTTGCGGAATTGCTTTCTGTTAGATCTCAAATTATTTTCTGTTAGATCTCTATATTGTTTTTTTAGATCTCTATATGTCATCCGCAGATTCAAAATTGGTATTGTTAACGGTTAAGCTGGTATGCGACGAAAACTAACTATAATTTATGTGGAATTCCAGTCATTTTGTACCATGTACCAATGGGAGAGGGTTTAAAAAACGAATTTTTGATGATTTTAAACATTTAGGTTGAAATGTGTCTTTTTAAACCAAGTTTAAAATTTATTCAGATAAAAAATTTCGACTTTGGGTTTACTTTTTCAATCATTACTGAGGTATTTATTGAGTTATTGATAAAGCAAGTTTACCACCCCAACATTCGGGATCACAGTAGCTCAGTGGGTAAACGTTCAGCATATAAAGTCGGAGGACGCGGATTCGAATCTCGTCAGGTTGCAGCACGATGTCCCGCCCATTTAAAAACCTGCTTTAAAAAAATGTATGACGGAAGAAATTACTTTACCACACGCCCTTATAAATGTGACAATTTCTGTTTAGTAAAAAAACCTTACAAATGTTGCAATTTTTCCTCCAACAGGACCTCCCTTTTTTGGTCAAAAAATTCAACTTTTTTGGCTACAAATTCATCCAGAAAGATGAAACTACTTGGCTGAAAAAGGCTTTTTGATACTGTTCACAACTTTTAAACTTTTTTTTTGTTTTTTTAAAAGTCAATTTAGTTAAGATAAACATGAAAACTTGAAAAGTTTAAAAATTCGACCAAAATTTTCCACCCTGTAGCCACTGTACTATGGACATGTGGTCTGACAGACCCCTGCATGTTTCCGTTTTTCGCATAACAGCCCTCCTTCGCCTCTCCCGTTTTGTCACGCATAGCGGCTTTTTTATATTTGTTCTTTCTTTTTCATATTTTAGAATTTAGGTAAAAAGATAACAAAATCTATAATTGCCAATCTGGCAATCATTGGAGACCCGCATGGTGATATTCGTATCAAAATTCGAACAGTTGTACCAAAATTCCACTTTGAAGTCAAACTTGCCAATAACAATTTTTAAAATTTATTCCAATCGGATTTTGATGTATGGGAGTTTTATGTAGAATCATATCCTAAATAACTTTTGTTCTTGGACTTTTTTGATAAGATGCACCGTTTTTGAGATATTCACAAAAACCGTTTTCGTTCGTATGGGGGGTACCCCCCCTAATGTTCCATTTTTGCCCATTAACGAACTTAGCCTCGCATTTTACGAAAAACGGATCTGCGCAAAATTTCAAGTCTCTAGCTCAATCCGTGCGCCCGCAATCCGCGCCACAGACAGACAGACGGACAGACGGACGGACGGACAGACGGACGGACGGACGGACGGACATGGAAAATTCAATTTTTTTTATCATTCTAAACACACTGGTGTAATTCATTTTTGTATGTGATGACGGGATCTTGGCGTTACAAACGGTAAGGCAAAGTTAATATACCCTTTGGTTTCACCATACGGGTATAAAAAAACTAAATTTTAGATTTTTGTTTGGTTTGAAGAAAATATGTTCCTTTGAAGTACCTCGTGCCAAATAAGTCTGAAAGTTACTTAGTATTGTTTTTTTTCTATAAGTATTGGCTATGGGCATAAGTTCTTACTGTTTTTTTTTTGTGAAAAATCTTTTTTGGATTTCATTCAAAGTATGTTCCGTTGGAAGCTATAACCTTAGCCCATCTTTCAGGCTAAATACGGATTCCTTGAGTGAAGAAAGTCTGCTCTTTCGCGCTGATCCAGGCATGTACCCAATTCTTCACCTCTTTATATACCTATATGGAACCGCATTCTAGTAAGACCTGGCTGCATCGATCTAAACAAATGGTAATCAGAAGAAGCAATGTCTGCTGAGTATGGCGGGTGGGGTAGGACTTCCCAGTTGATTCCTTCTAGGTATGTTTTGTCTGACCTAGCAATGTGTGGCCATGCGTTGTCGTGGAGTAGAATCAACTTGTCATGTCTATCAGGCCATTCCGGACGTTTTTCGCCAATAGCTCACTTCAAACGTATCAATTAACGTCGATAGACTTCGCCACCGATGGTTTCTGACGGTTTCAAGAGATCATAGTACACAACTCCCACAAATCCCACACACATACATAGTACACAAATCACCTATTTGAAAGCAATGCATCCAAAATCTGCATGTGAATTCTGGTAGAGCACAATTGCTATAGGCTTCCACAAGCAAACGATAAGATTCCACTTTTCTTTTCTTAAAAAAATTGCAAAAAAGTAAAACTTCCCGCAAATGATTCCCTTACTCGGCACACAACTCGACATTTGCAGCAAAAAAAAATCAAAATCGCTAAGAACTTATTCCCATAGCCAATACATAAATAAAGAGAAGTCTGAATATGTTATGTTATTTTATTCACTAAACCGTACCGCCCTTGAAAAGTAGATTAAAAACTATAATTTCTTTTAAAAGTTGCAGGTCGATTTAAATAGCAGTCTATTCCGCAAGTCCAGGCCAGTGTAAGAATAAAATCATGACCATAGTTAAAGGTTAACGAAAACATATTATAGATGCATTCAGGAAAAACTTTTACAACATTTTTGGCCCATTGCTAATTTTTTTCGAAGAAAACTTTGATATCAATAAAATTAATAATATAACGTTTAGAATTTGTCAAAAGTGCTTCATCAAATGTGATCATTATAATGTTAGCCTTAAAAATCAGGCTCAGATAACTGTTAAGAATTTCTTCCGCTTTAGGCACCGGTTAAGAAACTACAGCAGCAATATAAAACCGTACCCAAAAACTGAATACCACGACAAGTTACCATTAACAGGCCGAGAATTTGTCTTACACAATATTTTGCTGGCACAAGCCAAACAAAAAAAAACACAAAATCGAACACCTTCCCAACTAACTGTTGGCCGAGGAAGTTAAAAGGCGAAAAAAATCTCGAAAAGACAAGACAAGAAATTATGAAGAACCCGAAGAAGGCTAAGGAGGCATCAAAGAGGTGAAAAAAAAAGATATTGGAGGTGACTCCAGCTAAACAAGAAACTTATCGCGAGGGCAATTAATTTCCCGACAATTAAGTGGTCAAGTGAGAACTTGCCCGATAAGAGTAATTTTTCATCGGGCAATATATTGAGTTGAGCGTTCAGTCGATCGCCCAGACCCGAAGTAAATTTCTATGTTCGACAAGAGAAGTTGCTTAACATTAGAAGGTAAGACTGACGTCGCACATGTGGCGCGGCGAGATAAGGGCTTTCAGAGGTAACAGATTCAGACATACCTAGGCATTAATGTGGACGTACGTAGATTTTATAACTGTGAGTTTGTCTATGATGACTTTTTGTTTATTATTGGGCAACTTTAATATCAGGACTACATGTTGACGATTAATTAACACTTCGGGTGAGCTGAGAGTCTTCGAGGAGGTTTCCAAATGTTAAAAATTGGTTAACCGCTAGACACGACTTTTTAGCAAGACTTTGTCCGTCTGGCCGTTAGGAGTTTATCGCGACAAACTGATTTAAGTGTGATATTTTGTCGTGAGGAAATTGTGCCATTTGTCAACTGATAATTTGCCTTTTGAAAATCGACAAAATATGTTTTCAAATGATGGTGTTTTCATCACGAAAATATGTGGAATGACATTTTTGAGATTTTTTTCGCATTAAACACATAAAATTGGCAATTGTATGCAGGTTTAAAATTATTTTGGGAAATTCTTCCTAAAGGCGCGAATTTCCAGTAAGTTTTAAGCTGCTCATGTTTCCAAAAGATTTTGATTTTTGCATGTTAATCTGTTCGTCCGAGAACACCATAACTCTCGAAAGAATTGAGCAAGAAACTTGAATTTACATAACTTTTCTACACACCAAAATCCAGTTGGACCACTCCTTTGGCCCTCCCCCAATACAAATTGAATACCTTTTTTTCTATAATATTGACTTTTTCTTATACAACCCTCAATATTCTTTTCTCAGTTTTGATGTCCGACGGCAAAAATTTCATAAACTGTGCTTAAATATAAGAAAAGCTACAATTGCCAGGTGCCAATCCTGAAATACTCTTTATGAGGGCAAACAAAATTTAAAAAAAAAACCATTTGAATGGGAGGGGAAGTAATAGTCCAATTGGATTTGGATGTATGGATGAGTTATGTAAAATGCTATTCTAAACACATTTCGCCGATGCAAGTTTTTCAATGCGACTTACCGTTTTCGAGAAAATTGCGAAAAACTGTTTCCCTTGAATGGAGAAGGAGGAAGGAATGGTCCATTTTTGCCCGTTCAAGAACTTGGCCTAACCATTTATGAGAAATGTAACTATACAAAATTTCAAGTCTCTAGCTCCATCCTTTCGAGAGTTATGATGTTCACGGACAGACAAACAGACAGACGAGCAGACAGACGGACAGACATTCGGAAATCAAAATCTTTTGTCATCCCTAACAGCCTGGTGTAGTTCATTTTTGTGTCCGATGATTGGCTCGATGCGTTACAAACGGTATAGTAAATCTAATATACTTCGATATTATTCTCATACAGAGATTATTTTCAAAAAAAACAACTTTTTTTGTTCAATTTTTAATTTCTTTCAAATTTTATCATTAATCAGACATTTTGAAAAAAACATTATATACGGATTTTGATATATCTACAATGCAAAAACACGCAATTCGGCTGGACAAAAAACGAGTTTTAATAAAACGGGATAAAATTTTTTGACGTTTCGCACCTCTCACTAACTGAGCGTACTTTTATACCGCTCAGTAAAAAAGCTGAGCCGCTCAGAAAGAACGGTTGCATTCAGTAACTGAGCCAGTAAGCTGCTCAAAAAACTTCTGAGCAGCACCACTGAATGCGCCCATTGTCTTTTACGATTACGTTATAGACAATGACAGTTTTTTTTATGTATTTTAGTTTATATTGTAACAATTATTTCAATGACAGCTCATATATAAATGAGCGGTGCATTCAGGACACAAAATGCTGCTCAGCTGAGCATTTTTTTGACAGCTGAGCTTCGCTCCAGAGCCGCTCTGGTAGTTGGATGCGCCCATTAATTACAATTTTGTAACAAAAGTCTAAAATATCTGATTTTCGCGGATTTTTTTGTTTGGTAGAATAGATTTTTGACATTTAAAACGTTACAAGACTCAAAAAAAAAACATTTGAAGATTTGACATTTGATATTTGATATTTGCTTTCAATGCAAAGTCGATGTTATGAGCTGTGCTTCGGCATTAAAGAGTCTTTCCCTTAGCTCTGGCTGAAACTACAAAAAAATTCCATATCCGTTTAAAAAACTCCGGTCACCCTATGTACATGTGATAAAGACTGATCACTGAATGTGCAAAAAATACTCTTTTTCGGTTGGGATTGCTATAAATTGCCTTTTTTCGCCTGCGGCGCATTTTTTCAACGATTTTTCACTAAAAGCGAATTTTAAAAGGTTTGTGTTTTTTGGTACTTTTACAATTTTTGTAGCGAGTATTTATGGAATGTAAAAGTGTACAAAATCATGTTCATTTTGGATTGGTCTCATCAGAAAATAAATATGGTCACCCTAAATATGGCATAATGAATTTCATCAATTTGTCGTCGATAAATTAAAATTTGTCACTACATAAGTTTTGTAAAAATTAATTCCTCTTGAGATAAACACATAAAATTCAGTTGGCTACGTTGAGTAAATGTTAAAATAATGAAAATGACAAAAAATTCAGAAAATTTAATTTAAAAACAAAACCAGTTGTCCGAGGAGGTGACAATTTGAATAATCGCTGAGGATTGTTTGACTGTGCTTTTAATCGTTTCCAATCTGACTTTGACAAATTCCCGTAATAAATAAGACGGCAACGACGATTGGTTGACATTCCACTGGATTAACCACTTTTTTACAGGAATTTTCTAATAAAACCTCAAATATTTCTAAATTCGCTGGTATTTTTAAAGAGTTAAGTAATTAATTCATCACAAATGTTTTTTTTTTCTTATTTGAATTGTGTATTAATGTCACGAATTTTGGTATACCTACTACACTACCCCAAGACGATATATAATTTCATGGACATTCGTGATGCTGTTGCCATTTCATATCAACGCAATGATGACACTAATGACGTTGACAACCGGCAACGGAAAAAAAACATACATAAATAGCTGAGTGAGTAGCTAGCAACCAAAAAAAAAAAACAACAATGTTGATCATCATGTTGATGATGATGATGTAAATCGGCTTAATTGACGTTTGTGGAAGGTAATTATGAGCGTCGTTCATGTAAATTGATATCATCAGGCCACAGTAAATGTCCTGAAATAACAAAACTCCAAAGAGCAAAAAAATATATTCAAGCATTCAAGAAAACAAGAAATCTAAACCCGAAAGTTATGTATATTTCATGGAAACCCACCATCTCACAATTCTAAGCTGCTCAAATTCTCCCAATGTAAGTGGCAACGATGAATAACAACCCCTACTTGGGAGTTGACTACGTGGTTGGCTGCGTTGCTACCACCAAATCCAGCAAATGAAAGTAATTCTTTGGGAGTAAAAGCTTATTCGCGGACGAATACCTTCCAACCCACCCGGACAGCACTGTTTATGTTACACACACTCAACTGATAACCGCACTTGGGGTTGGCATTTGGTTAACTACCCCTGATCTCATACAAGAAGTAATTCGGTAACTTTATATAAATTTTCACTTGGGTTTGATATAGATGGGAACGATGCCAGAAATTCTGAGAAACATGAGGGGGTTTTTTAAAGGATTATCTGTAGCCCGTGCGGTAACCTTAGAGTCTCTGTGTATATTTTGATCTTTTTAGCTAATTAGGCAAATACCATAAAAAGCAATAAACGAACGCCAAAAAAAGATTTTCAGCAATCTCAAGTAACACTTGAGCTTTTTGATGGGCTTCCTTGCGATTTTAATTGAAGGTAATCATCCGGGAATTTTCATCTCAATAGTAGAAGTACACCAAGTTGACCCAAATCTACAATACAGAATTTTTTCACTCCTCCATGTTCCAGGGTAACAAAAATGTGCCCAAAATTTAAAGTCATTGAAGTCAAGTTGAAATGAGATTTTTTTACAAAGGTTTCTTTTTTAGAATTTTTAGAAAATTGTCAAAACAATTTCTTAAATGAAAAACTAAAGCGAGCAATGCTTTAAAACTGTCAAATATAAAATCAAAAAAAAAATTTGAATTTAAATATACCAGCATGTTTTATATTATAAAATCAGATAATTTCCCATTTTATTCTTCAGTCCAGCCTTTGCACAGAATAATCCTCGAAAGGCCACCGAAGATTTTGGACCTTAACGCCACTTGACCGATTAAACTGAAACTTTTAAATGTTTTCTAAACTAATGCTGCGTTTACACGAATGACAAATTTGTCATTTTTTTGTCATAAATAGTCATTATGGTGTAAATAGTATCATTTTTGTCATTATTTCTGTCAGAAAAATGACAATCTCTCATAAAAGAATGAACTTGTCCACTCTTTTATGACAGATTGTCATTATCTGTCATTCGTGTAAACCCAGCATAAGTATTTATAATAATTTTTCATCGATTTTTCATATCAGAAAATATTTAAACACTAGAATTAAAGCCGGTCCTAAAAATGTCGATTCGACGACTTTTCAAGCTGATCGTTTTACGTAAGACGAGCAACTTGAAAAGTCGTCGAATCGACAGTCTTATGGAATTCCTATCAAGAATTTAATTCTAAAGGGTGATCCAATTGGAGGTACTTTTTCCCATAGGGTTGTTTTGACAGTTCTGATGTGTCAACCGGCTTGTCTATATGACGTTTGTGTTCAGTATTCAGTGCCATTTCATCATGAATAGACTTACGTGTGAACAACGTTTACTAATTGTGGAAACTTATTTCCAAAATCAGTGCTCAGTTAGGAATTGTTATAGAGCTCTTCGTCCACATTTTGGTCGTCATAATCGTCCCACTGAACGCACTATTCGTGAAACCATCACTAAATTTCGAACTAATTTTACACTATTAGACATTCATCCATCAACCAGAGGGCGTACAGCCCGAAGTAATGAGAATATTACTGCAGTAGCATCATCGCACCGTATTTCTTTAAAAATGCGGATGGAGTGCGTGTTACTGTCAATGGAGCTCGATACAGAGCAATGATCAATTGGTGTTGCTGACTTGTGGTTTCAACAGGATGGCGCTACATGTCATACAGCTAACGATACAATCGCTTTATTGAGGGAAACGTTCGATGAAAACATCATCTCAAGAAATGGTTCTGTTAATTGGCCACCGAGATCTTGTGATCTGACACCATTGGATTACTTTCTGAGGGGATATGTGAAATCTCTTATTTACGTCGATAAACCCGGAACGATTACAGCTTTGGAAGCAAACATAACCCGTACTATTCGCGGAATACCGACCGATATGCTTGAAAGAGTGGTCGAAAATTGGACCCACAGAATGGACCATTTAAGAGTTATCGTGGGCAACATTTGAAGGAAATTATCTTTAAACATTAAATGGCATGAACCAAACAAACAACTTAAATAAAGATTTTCCTCAATATATTAATTATTATGTGTTTTATTTAAAAAAACAGGAAGCCCTTATTGGATCACCCTTTAGTTTCTACAGAAAACCCATACGCAATGTAACATTTGGTCGAAATTGACTGGTGGCGAATGCATGCATACACTCACGAAAAAATCTGAAAACTGTCTCGTTTGTATCGGGGAGAGGGAAGAAATGGACCGATTTTGCCCGTTCAAAATCTTACCGAAATGTAACTATACAAAATTTCAAGTCACTAGCTCCATCCTTTCGAGAGTTATGATGTTCAAGGACAGACAAACAGACAGACGAGCAGACAGACGGACAGACATGCGGAAATCAAAATCTTTTGTCATCCCTAACACCCTAGTGTAGTCCATTTTTGTGTCCGGCGATTCGTTCGATGCGTTACAAACGGTATACTAAATCTAATACACTCCTATATGATATATCATATAGAACATAAAAAGAGACGAGGAACTTGAAAAACTCAAAAATTGCAGACAGATAATACGGTTTTCCCAGCCATCCGTGAATTCTATGCCACATTTGCAAAAAGGTGTGAAGCTATCAAAAAGTTCATACTCACATTCTAATTTTTTGTTATTGATTTCTATGCATTTTTATCGATTAATTTCACTATTGTTACTATAAAAAACAGCTCTCTTTCGCTTCTCACTTGATTTTTCGATAAGAAAACTTTCATTGTTAAACTTTATTTATTAATGTCGAAATTACAGACAGTCTGAGAATTAAAGACAAAAATTCAAAAATTTATAGATGTGCTAACGTGTTTATGCTTTTTGTTTCTAAACACTAATAAATTAGTGGCTAAACATCTTTATTTAATAATAGCAAGACATCTAGTCCGGATTGAAGATTGGCTCTAAGTTGGATATCAATCTGAACAGAATAACAACTCAATTTATCCAATCATCGAAATGAGATTTGTTAACAGCTCAAAAACTAAAATATCTTATAAATTTATCCACATTTCGTATCTGGCATGAATATATCATGAGAAATGAAAATTTTTCATCTGAAATCAAAAAAAAAATCGAACGTAGATAATATAGAAACAAATCTAATCGGTGCTAATCTCAGGTGTTAGAGGCAATGATCTCTATGTCTGCTGAAGACCTTCTAATAAATCTTTTTAATGGCTTTTAGGTCTTTCGGTAAAGATAAAGGAATTCAAATTAGAGAAGTTCATGGTGTCTCTGGCTCTAAATTTACTGTAGAAATATCGAATTCTCATTCATTTCTTTTTCTTTTTCATTGTTTTTTTTTGCGAATTATTTAACGCCAAGATGTAGTTTTTGGAACAGTCACTTAAATCGATTTTCATGCTAAAATAAGGGATTAAGAAGTTATGCTTTGTTATTATAGAATTTTCAATTTCTCACGTAACAGGAATAAAAAACATTTTAAGCTTAATTTAATGGAGAGTTTTGTTACGAGATTGCATTATTTGGTGAATTCGAAGGGACATAAATTTTTCTTTATCAATTGATTTGACATGTTTTTTGTATAGCATTTTAGTGTCTTAGCAGCAGTTTAGATTTTTTTTTGTTTAAATCTAAACATTTTTCCGAAAAAATTTAAAGAATTCAAGAAAAAAGAATTTTGAAAATTTTTAAAATGCGCGCTTGTTGCGCAGTGAGTTTTTAAAAGGACCGAGTAAATAAATAAATAAAAAGAAATTTCTTTAAAATAATTTTATCAACCGCAATTTCCAGAAAAAATATAAGAAATCTTTAATCAATCTTATGGGGCTGTTCAATGGATTTTTGATTTCTTCGGAAAGTTCTTACATTACTTTTGGCTCAGGCTTTTCAATCATTATTAATTTTCAATCATTATTATTTTGGTATTCTGTAAAAAATGCAATATTTTGTATGGGTGTTAAAATTTTAAAGTGAAATATATTGACCAATTTTTCCGACTTCATAAAAGTTTTTATTTAGTTTGCTTTCATGTTTGCCTGTTTGTTTGCATGTTTGTCAAATTCAAATCTTGATATTTTGCACACATACGTAAGTTCGATGATAATAGCTACTTGGTCCTTGTAAAGAGAAGAGAAGGTCCTGTAAAAATTATCCTTTTCCTCTAATATTCCGGAAAAAAATATCATCTTGAGGTTTTTGGGGACGCTGAATCCGATTTTGACATTAAGAAATCTGTAAGGATATCGGAAGGTCCTGTAAGTATTGCCTCTAATTTTCCGGAAAAAAAATTATTCGAGGGTTTTTGGGGTCGCTGAATTTGATTCTGACGTTAAAAAATCTCTAAGGCACACCGAATGCGAATTCGCACCGCATAGCGAAAAAGTTCAAACTTACTAAGCGATCTTATATTGTACCCAAATAGCATTTTAAGCAGCAATTATGGTGTTCATCCCCATATTTCGTCACCATGCAAATCGCGGCGATAAGCAATTTATGTCGCAAACACGTCGTTAGTTGTGCCAACGAGACGCGCAACGGCACCCATAGTGGGGAACACTTTTCAGCGGTTTGCGGCGCCGCAATTATAACGACAGGGACGTAATTAGTTGCCTCATGCGCGAGCGTCATCTGACGGCATTATATCACACAGTTACACAAATCATCGAGTGGGTTTTCTTTCTCCCTCGAATGCTTGCTAGTAAACAGAGATGAACAAATAAAAACGTAAGCAGAAGACGAACGAGAAAAATCTAATGGCGACAAATTAATGGAAACTTTTGTGGAGTGTTATTTTATAATGTACTTTTCTTCCGGTTGCATGTCGTGATTTTAATTGCCATTACAATTTTTCGACAATATTGGATCTGAAATTTAAACAGATTTTAATGGGCCATCGAATTATTTTGTTTTTAATCAAAAATTTCTTTAATTTTATTTTATCGGTAAAATTTTTTTTTCTTTTGCAATGAAATTTTGATGCCAATAAAATTATGCTGTTTCAAAAATGTATGCTATCCACTTTTTATGCAATATCCTTCAGTCATTCGCCTGAAATAAGAAATTTAATTCTCGAAACGAAATCGTTTCCATCAAATGTCAGTGAGAAATATGGCGGCTGAAGGCATCAATTTTTTTTTGTGTTTCTCAGACGGGGAGCTTTAATGAAACTTTAGTGGCAGACTATTTCGACCCGAAAACCATCAAATGCTGCTCTATCGCTGCAGGAGTTTTCATGAAGCGAATGTTGCCCCAAAGATGAATCGTGGGTCACCAATTTCCCCACTAAAGCAATTGTGGCTTTGCAGACGCATTATTAATCGGTGCGACGCGCTCGTCACTTCTTTCGCTTCTTTTACGCGGATGTGAATTATAGGTGTAAATTTTTAGCCCCGATTGCGTAAATTGCTGCATTTTAAAGCCGCAAAGAACAAATCTCATGTTCCCGTACTTTTCGATGCCATTTGGGTATGTCATCTACATGAGTTGTAATTTTGCAGAGACTGCAATTTTGGGGAGACCGCATTGTTACGTAATACAAAATTAGAGCTCATGTAGATGACATATGATATAAGATCGCTTAGTAAGTTTGAACTTTTTCGCTATGCGGTGCGAATTCGCATTCGGTGTGCCAAGTACCTAAGGGCAACGGAAAGTTCTTTTAAGATAATGTGATTATTCTTTTCCTCATATTTTTTGGGCGCTGTGTATGAGAAAAAAAAACGAAATAAAAGCATAAAAAATAATAAATTGTTTATATCGCTTTTATTTCTGATACACAGTGCCCTAAAAATATTTTTTTTTGCATTTTTTTTTTTTAAAAAAGGCTTTTTTCAAATTTTTTTTTTTAATTTTTTTTTTTTTTGTTTGCCTTACATTTTTCATCCACGGGATTTTAAAAAAAAAACGTACAAAAACTTTTTTTTGTCGTCTAATAATCTCTAATTTTTTATTTTAAAGACAAATTCATCGATTTAAGGACGAAAGACGCAAAATAAAAGATATCTTTTAAATATATAATAGAGACGTGTTTGTGTGTAACTCATAAAGTCAAAAACTACTGCACTAACTTAGAAAAAAAATTATATATATGTTATATGGGTCATCAGTAGAGACCAGATTATATGCAAATGCTAAAAATCAGAAACACGAAAAAAGCAGATATAAAAAAATATGTGTCCTTTATTTTTCCTTATTACCCTTATTTTTCGTGCCTCTATAACATATCCGAGTTTCATCAAAATCGGAGGCGTACACTTCGGAATATTTCCTTGTTAACTTTTTCAAGTTGCATATAATCCGGTCTCTAGTCATCAGCATGTTTATAGTTATGAGTGGTCCCAGTATCGGCTCCTCTTTTACCCCTCGCCAGTTATCTTTTGAAGCACTGCAGGGATTTGAATACGGTTTCAATGTTGAATATAAAGGAAAATTGCTGCAGGATTTTGATGAAGCGAATATAAACCCAAAGATGACTCGTCGATCACCAATTTCCTCATTAATACTATTGTGGATTTTCAGTAACATAATTAGTCAGTGTTCCGTTCTCGTCACTTCTTATGCTGGATTTACACAAATGACAGATAATGACAATCTGTCATAAAAGAATGGACAAGTTCATTCTTTTATGAGAGATTGTCATTTTTCTGATAGAAATAATGACAAAAATGATACTATTTACACGATAATGACAATTTATGACAAAAAAAATTACAAATTTGTCATTCGTGTAAACGCAGCATTACGCTTGTTTTGTTCGCGGATGTGAGTTATAGGTCTAAATATTTAGACACGATTACGTAAATTGCTACATTTTTAAGTCGCAAAGAACCAACTTCATGTGCCCGTGTTTTTCGATGCTATTTGGGATGGCTAAAAAAAATCTGTGCGATCCGTGCAATCCCAAACAATCTAACGCAATTGGTTTCAATGTTGTCTGTTGAGGAGCTAGATAAAAACAGAGGAACATCTTCCATAGAAAAAAACAACCGAACGGAAGTACTCTTCGTTTTTGAGAAATCTATATATAAATATAAAAACGGATACCTGTTTGTCTGTCTGTTTGAGGTTACAAAACTCAATACTGGACCGATTTTTATGCGTTTTTTTGCAAAATGATCTGCGTTGCCAGGAGAAGGTTTTTAGCTATGTTAGATTTCAAAATTCGAAACAGAAGGTCCTGTAAGGATAACACAAATATCCTTTTTCCCGTTTTTCCTGGGAAAAATCGGCATAAGGAGTCGCTCATCGCGTATCCTGTGTTAGATTTTTAAAATTCGAAACGGAAGGTCCTGCAAGGATAACGTTTTTTCCCAAAAGTTTTTAATTTATTTATGGTTTTTTGGCATTCTAAAATTTATACAATAAAATTTAAGCTGGCAACGAATGGTCTGCTAGTCTTAAATAAAAGAAAACAACTTCTTCAAGTCTCTAGAAAATCAAAAAAAAACACACCATAAATACATAAATACGGTTGATTTACATAAAAAAAAAATGATCAAAAATCTCAACCATAATGAAATCCAACTTTAAAGTCGCTTTCCAAAGATTTGACTTGAAAACGACGCGACTGATTGGTCGAAATGTCGAGTGGTGTCGTACAGGAGGCTAGGAGAAACAGAAAAAATGATCCCAAATTACATGTTTTTTTTTGCCGTACGTGGAACTATTAAAAATAAAGATGTTAAATCATTAGAAATCGTGATGTCAATATAAAATTTCTCGCCTTATTTATATGCTAAAATTTATTTCTCTCATTTCATTTTAAGGTCATAATTTAAATTCAAATTTGCTTTGCAAACTATGCATCAAAATTTTCCACATTTTCAGGAAGTGATAAGATATGAATGACTTTTTCACACCTGTCATGATTATCACTACAAATTTATGAATATCATTTCAGTATAATCCGCGACAAGTGAGTGAGAAAAACTTTCAACAGCATCATATGCTTTAAATTTTTCCATCAAAATCTTCAAAACAAACTTTCCTTCAAATATTAGCGCATATTCACAAAAATTTCAACGCAAAATAATTGGTGTTGTTTTCAAACGTTAAATCAATCTTTGGATCAATGGATGTAAGATTTTCATTCACTGAATTTTCCATTGATCGAAGATTGCGTCTGCTCTATTGTTATTTGAATTGTTATTTGGTTTTATATACCACTTGTAATTTCCAGAAGCTGCAGAAAACTTCCACCAATTCCGTTACTACGATGTTGATTCCTGGATTTTTTTTTTTTAAAAGAAGAAGAAGAAAAACCTATAAAATCCATCTCCATTCACTGTCAAAAAAAATATCATCGATGGATCATCACCGAAGATTTTTGGATTTGATCTGGACCTCGAACTCAAGATGCCCGGCGAGTGAAATATTTCGGATAAGACACAACATATCTCGAAACCACCTCCATTTAGGTATATTTTTTTTTTGATCCGAGCACTTTGGGCTTAATTTATGCAAATGTCGATTTAAACACTGTAATTTCAGGTGTCGTAAAATATCTATAAAATCTTAAAACGTTCGCGAGCCGTTAAGATATTAAGAATTTAGTTTTACGCTCTTGAAGATATCGTTGACACTTAACATTTTCGATAAATAAAAAAGAGCAAACATAACCGAAAATATCGAGGATCGAACACTTTCGATATAGTATACGAAACTGAAAATATCTTTGACAACATTTTCGATATTCCAATAAGATAAACAGGCAGGCGATGAAACTTTGGTCATCTTGAACAAGTTGAAAATATGTATATTTTTTATAAAAATTATCATTGGATCGTTGTATTATTTTTATAGTGTGGTCATTTCGGATTAATTTGGGGATAATTTTTTTCCTCATTAATTCTCGGCCCAGAAAGTTGACAAATTTTTCGATTATTTATGCCGGCATTATGATAATTATTCACTGGTTTTATGACTCTCTGTCACTGAGATAATCATCTGAAATCCATGGCCGACAAAACATTAGAAACGTTTGGATATGGGAAATATCTATCGAATATTTATTTGGTTAACACTTTTTTTTTCAACATACCTTGGTTGAACTTTTATTTGATGCCCTAAATGGCCCGTAATAAAATTAAGTTAAAACACCTTTTATCGTTTTACTTCTCCGGAACAGGTGAAAATTGTTACTAATCGGACGATATGGGGTTAAAGCCGTGCATTTGACTGGTTAGTAGTGCGGAGCAAGTTTGTGAAGTTTAAAAATTATATAAAAACCCAAATATTTAGTCCAGCGTAGCCCAAGTGGTAAAGTACTTGGCCCGCATTCCGGAGGTCGGTGGTTCAATTCCCGATTGAGGCACGCAGTCATTCAAGTCCATTAAACTTGCTTTACGAAATGATTAGTGATAGTTCCCGCTTGGTGCTAACGACACCATCGGTCTAGAGTGCTATCAGGCCTCTGCTGTTGATGGGGTGCAACGTAAGAACCTTACAAATGTTGCAATTCATCCATGGGTCGCTTTGCAATCCATGTAAAAACTGTAGGTGTGTGAAGCAGGGAAGAAATTGTTATGAAACCTTATTCGAGGAGGCCCCAGGTTCTTCAAGAGCTGTAGCGCTGAGGATGATGATGAAATATTTGTATCAGTTATGATCAACACAAAACTTTCCTCGGCAATATTTAGTTTCGGAAAACTTTTTTGAAAAATAATATTTTTTTCAAATATCTCGAGAAGTGTTAAGATACGTAAAACTGTTAAGCAAAAAATGTGGAAAATTTTATATCCTTTAAATTTTGTTATATTCATTATTTCCAAAAACGCATAAATTTCGAGAAATTTTCAGGAAACTGTATTTTTTTAACAAAAAAATGTATGGTAGGTACCCGTTATAGAGATACCTATTACTGAGAGAAAAATGCGTTCTTCGTAAAACTTATTCACAAAAAATTTCAAGTCGCTAGCTCAACGCGTTCTCGAGTTATTTAAGATACGCAAAACGGACAGACCGAAAGACAGATCCACGGACATCCTCATAATTTTTCCAGAAGCGGATTTTCAAAAAAAACCCCCCGTTCTCGAGTCGGTCTCCGTCATGAATACAAAAAATTATGAATTTTTGTTTGCCAGCAAGTTTTTATATTAATTGGTCACTCGAAAATTATGTTCAGGGTATTCACAGTCCTCTTTTAATTTTGGGTATTCGGTGTTTTCGGTAATATTAAAAGACTGAAAATATTCTGCTGTGAACATCACACAGCACAGATTTGAGAACAGCGCTTTTATTTAATACATGATCAAATCTTGAACTGCGAATTTGATTGTAAAATATGTCACATTCCTTTAAATCCATGTTTGATGTATTCTTTTAAATTTCTATTGTGGCAACGGCTATCAAAATTGAAAAAAATTGCAGTCCGATGAGATAACCAGCGAGAAAATTTGACAACTAAAAACATTACTAGCGCCACTCGCGGTTGATTCATGATACCGAATAACCGGGCCGGAAAACACGACTCAAGGCATGTCTACAATTACCGAATCCGGTAATTCATTTTTACATGAACCAAGTTACCGTCTCGGTAAAAATCTGTTAAATTTGACTGAATTACCGAGCGGTAAAATTACTCGCAATTTAAAAGAGGACTGTGAATACCTTGAGTGTCTCATATGCCAGTTCTAGATTTTTATTTTTGCATTAGAACTTTCAGTATGGGATCTAATAATTCGCCAGTTTTCGTTTTATTACCTCCCCCCTCAAACTTCGTCGCGCTTTGGTGCACCCACGCGCTCTCCTAAGACATGACGAATTTAATGGTTAGTCCTTAAATATAAATATTGGAAGTATTTAGGTTAAGGTTTTAAAATAGCTTTTTCAAATTACATTATCTATCGCTTTTATCTGTAAAGAAAACCAGTTTCGGTTTCGCCCCATTTCCGCCATTTCTATAATATCGTTATTTTTAGCTTTTTCCAAATCCACTATTTTTTGAAATATTAGAAAAAGCATTTAACGTTTTTTTTTTAATATCTATTTTATTTTGTGTCAATAAAAGAAAGAGGCGACACTCAAATCAATATTATAGTCCGTTTTAAGTAATTATTTAGCATCGCTAATTACAATTATGATATTAGTTTGGTTGGGCCAGCTCTAGTTTTTAAGATTTGCTGGGTAATCCATAAACTTTGTTATGCAATGTACTTAATTTTTTTTTTGAGTTTACAGCGAAGTTACGTAACTAGTGTGAGCAAAACGCGGCAATACGCTGGGGAGAGGGGGCGAGCAATATAGAAAAATATCTTCAAATTTTTCGCCCCTTCAAAAGTTCGATTTTTTTCGTCTACAATAAAAAAATATTGGGGACTGAAATTTTACAGTTACGGCACCGAAATCAATTCCTAGAATCGCTACGAAAAATTTAAAAAACAACGCCCAGATAATTGAAATCCGGAAAAATTAGGGTTAAAAATATTTACTTCATAAAAAATTTCAAAATTTTAATTGAGAAACATTTCTAGATCAACAAAAAGTTTTTCATGTGGATTTCTTTCATACGGTTTTTCATACGGAGTGACCTTCGTAAAACTTTTCCATTTACCCGTCAGGAAGTTGTCCTTGTAAATAAACCTGCTGTTACAGATTAATATAAAATTATTCCTTTTCTGTAACTTGTCATGATAAACCAACCGTTAGTAATTTACCTTTAATATACAATTCACTTGTGCAAAGCTGAAACTCCCCCGGAAAATCACACAAATAACAGACGAAAATCAACATTCAAAAAATATTCTCAAAAAGGATTCATGCAAGCTAAAGCACCAGTTTTACTGCTGGAAAACTTCTACACTTTCTTCACGGGGTGATTTTGAAAATTTGTTGCATTTATTCTAGGGTTTAGAACTTTACATTTTCCAGCTTGGCGTGTATTTTTCATACGTACGACCAAAGAAAGAAGGGAAACCGTACCTACTTTAAACATGAAATGCATTCTTAAGTAGTTCTATGGTAAAACAATCTTTAGTTATATTCACAGAATCGGGAAAGTACACAAAATTGTGGTAAACGTTACATTCAAGTGCTATAAGAAAAAGAATATCATCGTTTACCTATAGTATACCAGGTGTACATATTTTGCGTATCTTTTGCATATAGATAGGCACCTAAAATATCCTGGGCACTTGAATTCACCGCATATGATGAAAGCTTCTATTCAGGTGAGTTACATGTGTAAACATTCTTAAACATTGAAGAGGACGACTGAAGGCTCGTTTTTATTACTTTTCATCTAGGCTGCAGCGAAATACATACGGCAACCAGCCAAATCCTTACAACTTCATCAACTTCAACTTCAACCGGAACATATATACATGATTTATACTCATGGACTGACTTTTTAGTTTGACTTTTAGGGTGGAAATCCATTTTAGGCACATACAGGACGGTTGTTTACACGGCACATAACGGATTCATATTTTTAATTAATATTAGAGAAGATTCTTGATGAACATATCGATATCGCATCATACCTGTTGTTATGATTGATGAATTTCAAATAATGTGAAATCTGTGTAAGACAACGTTAAACTAATACCAAGAAAATTACTTCACAAAAATTTGACTAAAAATTTAAATAAAAACTAAGTATTATTTTCTGAAACTATTTAGTAGATTTTCACTTTCTTATACGTAGTATAACAACGTATTGTATTCATAAAAAAGAACCATGCAGGATTCTACGATTTTTATGCCCCCCGGCTAACTTTTGAACCAGGTGGGGTTTCACTTTCTTTGTACCTGCATTAAAAAGGTAATTTGCTCTAGTTTCATTGACACAAGCTCTTTTTTTGGCCGGGAACTGCAGGGGGATGGTCAGCTGCCATCTTAGACGCAATGATTTTTCAATACTTTTTGAAAGCTTGTGTCAATGAAAATAGAGCAAGTTACCTTTCCAAGGCAGGTACAACGAAAGTGAAACCCAAAAGTTAGTCAAGGGGCATTTTCGTGCATCGTTCTTTCGATCTCTTTATTTTGTATAAAAAATATTTCCCGAGCACACCTGAGTCAATTGGAGCATGGTTACAAAAAAGTCTTTTATCTGTTTGTCAGTCTTTCAGGCTGTCAGTCTGTGTCGAAGATTTTTCAGAAACTAATAGATCTAAAGGCATGAAATTTTACATAGACGTTTAATCCTCGAGTGTGTCGATCCTGTATTTTTTCGGTGGAAATCGGTTAATCGGAAGTAACCAAAATGCAGATTTCTAAAAACCACGATTACGTTTTTCGCAATTTACTACGAAAACACGCGTTTTCAGTAGTTTTATGTTTGATAAAAGTTGAATACAGTAAAATTTTCCACATTTTTTTATTTTTACTAGAACTCGATATCTTAAACCAGTATCGAGATATAAACGATATATCAAAAAAATCATTATTTTGTGATTCTCTTGAAAACTAACGGGTATTATATGAGAATAGCATTCAATAAAATAGCATACACGGCAATATTGTCTTTTACCGTTATCTGATTTCTTTTACCGTTATCGAGATTAATAATTTGAAAAATTGATTTTTACACTAACGATTTTTCGAAAAAACCGTCAGGGGCAGAATTAAAATTTTCTACATTTTTGCCTTTTACCGTAAACCGATATATTTTACCGTTATCGAAATATTTCAGATTTTGTAACATAAAAATTCCTGTTTTTATGTAAACTAAAATTTTTTTCGTCAGGTAACTTGTGCAGAAACGTAGATTTTGCATAAGAAAGTCATGTCCTGTTCACATCAGATAATTTTCTTTTTTCTTTCTTTTCTTCTCCCATAATTTTTGGTTCGAGGTATGTTTGTCTGTCTGTTCACTTATAATTTGAGAACCACTAAGAACCACGATTTGCGGCAAACTGTGGTTTCAATATCCTTTTTCTAGTTTTGTGACTCTACGTTAGCCAAACTCCTTTTAGTTTTGTGACTCTACGTTAGCCAAACTCCTTTTTCCTTTTTAAACCCCGGCCTACTGCCTCCTGAACCCACAAAATGATTTTGGACGCGGTTTTCAGTATTGAACAAATCGCCAGCCTAGAAATATTAACCCCTGCTCCCCCTCCCCCACACTGAAATCAATCCAATTTCTTCGAAACCCTTCATGGTACCACCAAAGCCACTGACAGATTTTTGATCCGATTTTCATTATTAGACAGAGTGCAAAAAAAGATTCGCAAAACTTTTTTGACCTACTCAAATTTACCCTACTTTTTGCTTTTAACCCCTTTCTATGCTATCATCTGAACCTCTATAGCAGGCATCATCAGCTAGTGGCTCGGCTGGCTCATCACACAGATTGGCTTCAACAGCGTAGCCACTATAATCGACCTTTTATTGTGTGCTGTAATGCTTGTGTGTGGGGCTTCGGATCGCAGGAATAAAACGAATCGTGCTTTGAGTTGGAATCGGTGCATTATTAGCATGACGCATTTCATTTTAACTAAGTTCGTGTCAAGCCATTGCTGTGGAAGGTTGTGTTTCATTGAACTGTATTTTAATTTGTAGTGGTTATAAATTTTGATTGTAAAGGTAGCGACAGTTACTTTGATGACCCCTGCTCTATAGAGATAATGGATGAAGTGAAAAAAAAAATTAATTCAACATGTTTGTTTGTCTCTTGAGGTCAAATTTTGTAATCCAATTTTTACCCACTTTCACTCATCCGATTGACTTGAAATTTTGCACACATGCGTAGCCCCGATGACATTGCGATATTTGTGTATACAATTAACCCCTCCTCTTGTCTGTCAATACCCTCTCCTATTATCACCTGAACCGTTGAAGTAATTTTGACGCAGTTTGCACTATTGTGTAAATTGTACTTCAAGGAAAATTTTTCCAACTAAAATCTACTCCTCCCTATGCCTGTCAAGCCCTTTCCTACTATCTCCTAAACCGTTTACATCTCTTTTTAAGTAACACGCTGAAGAAGCATTCCATAAACTTTCGTATTTTGGACACACTTCGAAAATTTTTAATATTTGGTCTGCGTTCCACTTTGCTTCCATGATACCGTGATATTATTTCCTTTTCTATAATAAAACACACAAATTTAAATAAATAAACGTAAAATAACAAGTTACAATAAACAAACTTTACCCCTTATCAGACTTTTGACAGCTCAGAAACTATGTGACAGGGTCACGTGATCCCTAGTAGCGCTGGCAAAGTAGAACGATATCTACTTCACTAGTGCTACTAAAATCATCACGCTGCTGCTGGTAGTGGCAACGTATTAGGGTTCACACGGTGCTGCTGAAATGGCTGTTAACAGCCAAACAGTCCACTAGCGCTGGCAAAACAGCGTCGTGTGACTGCCGCATAATGCGTGTGACCGCGGCATAACAGCCAACAGCCACTAGCGCTGGTAAAACAGCGTCGTCTGATCGCCGCAATACACAGTGTTTTCCCCTTTTTAGTGCATATTTATAATAAAACCTTTTTTATTTAAAAAAATTATTATTTTTGAAGTGTACATGAAAAGTAACTTCGGGACATTTCCATATAAATGAAATATGCAATGACACCAAAACACCCAAAAAAGGGAAAGTCCACTTAAAGAAACATGCGCCAAAGTGTTGCTTAGCTCTTCGACCGAATTTCGGATATTATCGAATGATATCCATCTGCAATTCATAATTTGGCACCAAGAAACAATAAACACACACGAAATCGAAATCAAAATCGAGATCGAAGCAACCTGGCCAGGTCGTTGTAGGTGTTTATCGATGTCATTAGATTAACAGCCGATATGAAAAAAATGTGGAAAAAACAAATGGCTGACCTTCTGTGTCAGATTTTTATGATTATGGGTCATAAAAAATCCAAAACACCATACGAACAACATGAAGGTTTCAAGATTTTCAACGGGGAATTGGACTCCCGAGGAGATTATGGAAAAACAACATCATCCGCCCCATGAATCCAACAGAATCCCTCGGGACTTCTCTTTGCCTTGAAATGAGAATTCCGTGGGTGAAGTTTCACTTGAGCATGCAGCATGTATTGCGACCCAGCTTCGTCAGGACAGGGAATAATTTTTAAAGCCCAGACCATCTTTTAATTATCGAAAACATCCCATTGTGCTCAACGATAAATCATTTTAAAAGCTCTAAACTTCGATTTATTGGGTAAAAAAAAGGCATTTCCTTGGAATTTTACGACTATTAAACGTCTTTTAAGGTTTTTTTTATATGATCAAATTTTTGATTATCGCCATCGTGGACATCACCGAAAAAGTCTTTTACTATCACCACAAGTTTGTCAAGAGACATGACGCGTATGACGGGAATTTTTATGTAGCACAACTTTGGGCCACATACGAATCTCTCTCGGATTCGGAGGGCATTAAAAATTAATTAACACACGGAACGATAAATTGGACATCTTTGGCGTTAAAAAGTCGTGTCACATAACGCGATCAATGCTTGTTATCGTCTTGATAACCGTTTTTATAGCCCGATAAAATCACCCAAGTCCATATGGCCAATGCTTTCCGATCGTTTTTGATGATCAAACTTTAAAGACGATCGCACTACGATTTTGATGACGGCGATCAAGAAAAATAACGTTTAAAAAAGAGGCTGCCAGGTGACACAATTGCCATCGGCAATGATCATTTGCCCATTGAAACGTTTCATTGATCTTTCGATCGATCGAGATACGCGTCATTATCACAAGAAGTGAAAGCCATTGAAATTTTGTGTTTGCCGAGAATCAATTTCTATTCTGGAGATGACGGAAAATTGAAATGTTATCATTAGAGATTGATAACTGGACAATGTTGATATATTATAGCCTAACCGAATCTCAAACGGTTAATTTCTTAAGGTATTTAGCGAAATTTAGTAAATCAACGAGAAAGAACTGTTCAGTGGCTTACAATTTTACTGAATTTATGACTTTCGTGGAACTGTTTTACCAATCAACGTATTTTTAGACAAACTGCTATACGGCACATATTTTTTTTTATTAATCAAAGAGAAAATTTCTTAATTCTGCCTAAAACAAATCACTTAATATTCAATACCTTTCAATACATTTGTGCTTTAAAACTATTTCTGCATAAACTCATGTCAAAATTTGCCAAATTCCTAACAGTTTTCAATGAAAAAATACTTTATTAGTTTTCCATATTCTGTGGTATTTCAACATTTGAACATCTATCTATACCTAGTACATATCTATCTATTGCCCTAAATCCCGAAGTGGAACTAAGCCTGCTCAATTGAGGTTCGTCCTTATCGAAATAATTTTTTATACCCGTATGGTGAAACCAAAGGGTATATTAACTTTGCTTTACCGTTGGTAACGCCAAGATCCAACACCAAAATCCGATTGGAATAAATTTTAAAAAATCTTATTGGAAAGTTTGACTCAAAGTGGAATTTTGGTACAACTGTTCGAATTTTGATACGAATATCACCATACGGGTCTCCAATGATTGCCAGATTGGCAATTATAGCTTTTGTTATGTTTATTTGCTACCACTGAAAATTTATATTTCGAACGTAAAAATTCGAAACTTTACCGGAAAAAAATCTTGTGCTAATCCTTTTCAAAATTGTCTGTTTCAAAATCAATTTAAATTACATAAAAGGATTTTAGCATTGCAAATTTTAATATTTAGTGAGGGCACGAGTGAAAAGCAAAACTAGCTTGAAACCAACCCTTTTTGAAAAAATTGTGTAATTTTGACCGAGAGGGAAAATAATTTAGATTTTAAGTATGCTATATTTTTCCCAAAACGCACCATTTTCAAGAGAATCTCAAAAAACCTTTTGATTTGTATGTGGGATGCTAGAAGGGACGAATCAATATTGCTCATCAACAATTTTACCCATAATTTTTTTGAAACACACTCTTGTGCTAAATTTCAAGTTAGAAAGTATTATATCGGGCTTTGCAATCGTTTGGACCGATGTTAAATGTGATTGAAGCTTAAACGTGTAATGATTTTTGACATCTGTTTTCAGGTTTGACAAGTTCAGTCTTTGGCAATTTCAAATATGGAAAGATTAACAATCGAACAATGTGTTAAAGTTATTGAAGCCTATTAGGAAAATGGGCGTTCAAACAAAAATGCATTTCGCGATCTTACTGAAGCCCATTTTCATCTAAGTGGCTTCGTCAATAAGCAAAATTGTCGCATTTGGTCTGATGAAAATCCAAGAACGATTGTTGAAAAACCGATTCACCCAAAAAACGTCACTGCTTGGTATGCATTTTTTACTGGCTGAATCAGTGGTAGGTACATTGCGGCAAGCCAAGACCGGAAACCGGTTGTAGCGCCGAGAGAGAGGGAGATAGAGAGGGAGAGGGAGATAGAGAGAGAGGGAGAGGGAGATAGAGAGAGAGAGGGAGATAGAGAGAGAGAGGGAGATAGAGAGAGAGAGGGAGATAGAGAGAGAGAGAAAGATAGAGAGATAGAGAGAGAGGGAGAGAGGGGGAGAGCGATAGAGAGAGAGAGAGGGAGAGAGGGGGAGAGAGAGAGAGAGAGAGGGGGGGAATATCATTGGACCGTTTTTCTTTGAAAATGATACCAGGAATTATGTTACGGTGAATGGTGAACGCTGCCGTGCCATGAAAACCAACTTTTTATGGCCTGAATTGTATTCTATGGATGTCGATGATTTGTGGTTTCAACAGGATGGCGCCACATGCCATACAGCCAATGCAACAAAGGCTTTATGGAATGAGAAGTTGCCAGGTCGCATCATCTCTTGGACTTATTCCTTTGGGGTTATCTCAAGAGTAATGTCGATGCCAACAAGCCAACAACAATTCAACAGCTGAACGATGAGATTATAAGGCATATTCGTGGGAGCAATTATCCAACATGTCATCAAAAATTTTGTTACCATTGGGTGGAAGTGTGCCGGTAAAGCCTGGTGAACATTTGTGAGAAAGAACATAATTGCCATGTGCAAATAACATGATTCAATAAAGACATCAAAAAATGATTCAATAAAGACATCAAAACATTGTATTAGTAACATGATATAATAGACTTGTCTGTCTCTGTCTGTTTGCTTAAAACTCGCGAACCACTGAACCAATTTTGATGAAACTTTCACGGGAACTTACTAGCATCAATGGGTTGGTTATAGAATAAGGGACAATTCAAGGCTTCGCTTCTTTCATACCAATTCCCTTGATTTATCTATAATACTTTCTGTCTTCTGTCTTTTCCCCTGTAACTTGAGAACCACTGAACCGATTTTGATGAAACTTTCAGGGAAGCTTATTGGCATGAAGGAGCTGGTTTTAGTTAAACCCAAAGTTCTTCTTTCTTACCAGTTTAATCGATTTATGTATATTTCTTTCTGTTTTTCTCCCTCTTCGCCTTTAACTTGAGAACCACTGAACCGATTTCGATGAAAGTTTCATAAGTTGACCTAAGGATCCCCATTCTATCCCTGCTAAATCATGTACCATAAAACCATTAGCAACCACCAACACAACGCTTTGGAATTACTGAATAAAAGTTTCAGAGATTGTATTGATGCTATTAAAAAATTAGAATTTTGGCATATTTCTCTCATTTTCCGTTTTCTGGAAACGATATAGTCAAAATAAAATTCAAAAATGCGTCTGTAACAGATACGAAATGCTAATTATTGATTGGTTATAATAAATTGGTTTTTGGCTTTATTCGCGTAATATTTTTATTGATCGTTTAACTTTTAATGGATATTATTTATGTTTTGAAATTTTAACATTGTTTAGTAAGAGACCGGAGACCGGAGAGATAAGGTTAGGGGTTAAATTATGAAGCCTCTAGTAACATGATATTGTATAAATATAAAGATTTCAACCAACGGTTGGTTTGGGCTCATGAAACGAATTTTCGGTACAGAAGCTTTTTGGAAGTTGTGATACGAAACCGTTTGCAACAAGTAGTTCTTCTTCAAAATCGATCTAAAAATATGTTCAAAATTAAGGCCTATTTTTAAAACACAATTTTCTTCTCATACATTTACAATATTTAGCGATATACATATTAGTTTACTTCCCGCATTCGACCTAAAAATATTTTATAAATTCACCGATATTTCAGAGAATACCTAGTAATTCACCTGAGAGAATCGTTATTATATTTAGCTCTGGATTCAATTTAACAAGATTGACAGTAATTACGCACTTAATAACATCCATAAAGCGAAAAATTGCTTAACCTGTCCAATGTTACATATATTTTTCCGGATTTCATAGAGAATCATTCATGGATCAATTCATTTAACTTGGTCTAATTTCACGCACGCGTTTCTTCCTAATGAAAAACCACACAAATTAAGTAAATTAAATTTGAGGGAATAAATAAAAAAAACCATATTTGGCCTGAAAAAATAATCAAGCAATGGAACAAAAATGAAGACATGAAAATTATGCTCAGAATACCGGACCGTTACCAATCAAATTGATTAGTCTATCGTTTCCTCAACATAATTTCTTACCCAATATATGAATTTCTCTGTTCGTAAAAAAAAATTTATTCGTGAACGCGCAAGTTAAAATGTAATAAAATAAAATTCGGTTAACCAGTAAAATGATTTTTTAAATAATTAATTTAAGGAAATCCTTAATCATCTGTCAAGGGCAATCCGTATAAACGACCGACAAACGAAAAAACTAAACATACCTCAAGTTGGCTCATCAGAACTCTCATCAATCTAGTCAATTGCCAACAATCATCAACTCATAGTGTTATACTTGAATATGTGGATAAAAAAAATTTATATTTCTTATTTCATCTTTGATTGCGTCTCATTTGTAACAAATTTCGGTAATTTTTCATCTCGCCTACGTGCCCCCAACTGGAACCGAACCAATCCCAAAATTTATTGCCAAACCAAACACCATCCATCCTCCGGCCAACATTTAAAAAAATCTTATGCTCTTAAATATCGCCGGTCGCTGATTTAGAAGAAGAAGAAGAAAAAATCAACCACCTTCTATCGAATTTTCTTTCAATATAATCCAATCCAATCATATATATATTATTTTCTAACGAGCTCCAGAAACAAATCCATAAATCGCTTCTTACATATAAGGACAACTCAATTTCCAGCTGCCAACAAATTAACCGCGTTGTTAATTACCTGAAGAATTCACCTATGGCCCCCATGAGCAGTGCCTCATCCATCGCAATTTTAAACTTGAAACGTTACTACACTATCAAAAGGAGTGTAAGAGCTAAGCTATTAGGCAAAGTTATCAATCAAAATTGTGTTTTTCTTCAATTAACGTGTAACAAATGTTGATATCGAGAAGTCAATGTTCATAAAGCTAAAGCAGGCATGTCCAAAAAAAAATTGCTGCCACTGCAATTTATGTTGGTAACAGTGTTGCGCTGCCCTTGAGGGCAAGCAAGTGGCTGTATCTCAGCTATAGATAATACAATATAGTGGGTGGAGTGCTCTCGCCTATCGAAAGAAAATGAGAAATTCCTGCAGAGTATCTTTTGCAAAAAGGGACGAACCAATTTCAAAATTAACAGGTAGCTACGTTGCTACTGATTAGGTAGTAATTTGGCCAAAGGTGTTATGTCGTTGATTTTGACGATGATTAATTGGGTAAATCATTTCTAGAACTGATTCTTTTAAAGTACATTTTAATGAAAAGTGCAGTACATTGAGGTTTGTTGAGTTTTTTATACAAGTATAGCACTCAGTTACGGCTTTCCTAACAACATTTCAGAAAGGAGCCCACGGATACAAAATATGCAAGTTACAAAATATGCAAACTTTCTTGTCGACCTGAAAATTTTCCGACAAAATTCTGTTTTATGATCTCCGTAACTGGCATTAGTACAGCCATCGAATGTGTAATAAAGGACACGAGAATCATCCGAATTTTTCCTTAAACGACCGTAAATTGCTATCTTTATGGGTGTCACTAAGGAAATGTCCTCAAGCTATGATGATAACGGGTGTGAACATCCCGCATTTCATTTTTCTTCAATCCTACAGATATGAAAGTGTTTGGAATCATTTAGGGAGGTGAATTGTAACATTAAGTTATGTAAGCTTACATTACGTGGGTTTATTGACGATACGTTTTCAATTGAAATAAACCTGACTTAAAAAATATTTTTTGTAAAATATTATCTACGATGCGAAAAAAACAATTTCTGCAGCTAATGAACGGCTTTTCCCACAAATCGTGGGCAATTAAAAATTGTTATGAACACTTTAGGTGGGAATTCAAAGATTATATACTATCGGTAGGAGTTCAAATATAAAATTGAACTTCCTCGTAAGATTTGAATTTACGCAAAAAAATATCTTTTTCTATATATTTATACCCGTATGGTGAAACCAAAGGGTATATTAACTTTGCCTTACCGTTTGTAATGCCAAGATCGCGTTATCACATACAAAAATGAATTACACCAGTGTGTTTAGAATGATAAAAAAAGTTGAATTTAGCATGTCCGTCCGCCCGTCTGTCCGTCCGTCTGTCCGTCTGTCCGTCCGTCCGTCTGTGGCACGGATTGCGGGCGCATGGATTGAGCTAGAGACTTGAAATTTTACACAGATTCGTTTTTCGTAAGATGCGAGGTTCGTTAATGGGCAAAAATAGACCATTAGTGTTTTTTGTGAATATCTCAAAAACGGTGTATTGACGAAAAAAAAGTTTAATCTGGACGGTCCAGATGGATGTCAGTACTATTGGCATGACATCCGTGATAATAAGAAAATATAAATTAGTAATTTTGGTGGTGGCAGTGTAATGATTTGGGGAGCTTTTGGATATTTCGGAGAAGTACCTTTGGGGTGGGTTGCCCCCAAAATGGACAGTGCAATTTTATAAAGAAATACTGCAATTTGCTTTGGATGAATACGGAGATGCAGTAGGCGGTGAAAATTTTATATATCAACCGGACAATGCTGCGATTCACACTGCCAACATAGTAAAGGATTGGTTTCACACAGCAATAATTGATATTTTAACATACCAAAAGCTATAATTGCCAATCTGGCAATTATTGAAAACCCGTATGGTGATATTCGTATCAAAATTCGAACAGTTGTACCAAAATTCCACTTTGAAGTCAAACTTTCCAATAAGATTTTTTAAAATTTAATCCAATCGGATTTTGATGTATGGGACTTTTATGTAGAATCATATCCTAAATAACTTTTGTTCTTGGACTTTTTTGATAAGATGCACCGTTTTTGAGATATTCGCAAAAATCGTTTTCGTTCGTATGGGGGGTACCCCACCTAATGGTCCATTTTTGCCCATGAACGAACTTAGCCTTGCATTTTACGAAAAACAAATCTGCGTAAAATTTTAAGTCTCTAGCTCAATCTGTGCGCCCGCAATCCGCGCCACAGGCGGACGGACGGACGGACGGACGGACGGACGGACGGACAGACGGGCAGACGGACAGACGGACGGACGGACAGACGGACGGACATGCTAAATTCAATTTTTTTTTATCATTCTAAACACACTGGTGTAATTCATTATTGTGTGTGATGACGGAATCTTGGCATTACAAACGGTAAAGTAAATCTAATATACCCTTTGGTTTCACCATACGGGTATAAAAATGGCCAGCAAGGAATCCAGATCGGAATCCAATCGAAAATTTGTGCGGAATTATAGTAAATAAAATTTACCATAACGGGAAACAATATGGAAGTGTCCAAAGAAGATATGGAAGAGAGGGTTGGATGGAAATTGATTTAGAAGTGATCTGGAAACTAATAGATTCCACATCAAATAGAGCAGTGGTTCTTAACCTTTTTGTAGGTACCGAACCCCACCAGTTTCATATGGGCGTTCACCGAACCCTTCTTAATGGGGAAAAAAATATATGATTTTTTCAAATTCAAAACATAGGTATATATTTATACACAGGGGTACAAAATGAACAAATCCATTCGGAACAAGAAACAAAACCATTATAACATGATTTTCACATAAAAACAAAAACATAATAATGAATATTTACTGCAAATCAGTGTGTCGTCTGCTGTTGCCTTTCAGAGACCAGTTCAGAAATGCGCGGCTTTACCTTGGCAAGTGCCACTCTCATGTCATTTTCGCAACAAAGTCTGTTCCTTTTCTTCGTTTTTATGTCCAGCATCCTCGAAAAGGATTGCTCGCAAAGATATGTTGTAACAAACGGTATGAAAATCTCCAGAGCGTTGTTGTTCTGAAGAGTTGCTGTTGAATCTGGCTCTGCTGAATTTCAATGATTTCATCGAGGTATTCATTATTGGCATCTGTTGTCTCAACACTAAACGTGAACGGCTGTCTCACCCATGCTGGATATGACTCTCTTGTAGGGAAGTATCCGTCGAGAGACTTCGCAAGCTCATATAAGTGCGTGGCAATTGTTTGCTTCAGTTCCGCGGGTACAGAAATGTCTCCGATTCCAGATACATCTTCGATCTTACTTACACAGTCGTCTAGCAGGGGGAAGTTTGCCAGTTTTGGAGGCAAGGTTTTTGTTGCCAACGCATGTCTGTACATAATACAATGCGTAACAATGATGTGTGGTGCATCGGCTTTCACTAGCGCACCAAAACCAGACTTTCTTCCCAGCATGGCTGGAGCTCCGTCCGAACAAACTGCGGAAACCATATCCCACGAAAGATTGTTGTCTTTGAAGAAGTCATCCACTTGTTCTTAGCAAAAGTTGTATGAAAGTATTTGTACGAATCGGAGGCTAGCCTCTATGAAGAGAATTTGTCCCTCACCATCACTTGGACGGAGCGAAAGACGTGCAGCCTCAAAATGAGTCCTAATGTAAACACACTCTTTGAATGTGAAAATAGTAGTAGATTTACTACAATCGCTGGTGAGAGTCGGGTGTGTGTTTTGACCTCCGCCGAACCCTGGAGACTGACTCACCGAACCCCTGGGGTTCGATCGAACACCGGTTAAGAACCACTGAAATAGAGTATTTCAAGTTATTCAAAGCCAGGGAAGTTCAACAAAATATTAATACCTACTAAAATATAATAATTTCACAGTTAAAAATTATCAAATATTTATTAGTAGAAGCTTATAAAAATCGGTCGGCTTTAAAATTATTTCGCTTCGAATTATTAATTTTTATGTTATTTTAATAGTATTTTTTGTTATTAGCCAGTACATGATTTTTTCGGCATTTTTTGTTATTGTTAAAGAAACACTATAAGTTGTATCAATAAAATATTTTATTTTTTTAAATATAAAATTAAGATGGCTTTAAATTTATTTCGTTGACTTGTAGGTGTAGTTTTTAGACATCTTGTACACAGACTGACTGACAGACTGACAGATAGAAAGACATTTTTGTAATAATGTTCCAATCGACTCAGGAGTAGGGCCTGCAAAAATACCGGGTTTCGGATTTACCGGTAAACGGTAAATATTTTTAGTAAAAACCGGTTTACCGGTATTTACCGGTAAATCGCTATTTAGATAAAACAAATCATGTATAGCATATTAGTGACAGTGAGAGGAAAAAAAACGTACGAAGAAATAAGTAACAATAATTTTATAATATTTATAGTGTAAATCATAAAATCAAGAAAACAAGAACACATAATTATAACAATTCAATAATAAAACCAAAATACGTTAATTACGGCTACAAATGCCAAATATGGTTGTTTTTTCTTTTCTGTTTTGTTTTGATTTTTTTTCTCTAATGTAATATCGTCGGCTAAAAGTGAAATTGTGCTCTGCTAAGTCCATTTGGTATAATTTTCTAGAAGAGCAATGAAAACCTTGTTAAATCGTTTTAATTCTCTTTCAATAAAACACTGAGTTTTCTTTAAATGGAAAAAATTGGGCTAAGTTTTCTTCAAATGAGACTCTGTTTTCTTTAAATGAAAATTAAAATGATGTAACAAGGGTTTTTATTGCTCTTCTGTCAAATTTGGTATAATGGACTTAGCACAATTTCAATTTTAGCAGACGATATGTATATTGCATATTACATATTTTATCATTTACTTATGTACATGTACTAGAAGTATACTTCAGTCTGCTCTTACATTCGGAAAGCTTGTAAATATTGGGCTTTTTCGATAATTAAGGTTTTTAAAAAAAAATTTACGATTTTGACATTTTTGAATTATCAGAAAAGCCCATTATCATAAGTTATTTCATTAAAACATTTGAAGACTTCGGTGCAAAAAGCGGTCACCTCCACTTTTTGACGAAAATGAATTATTGCAGTTGGCGCAAGAATAAAAGAATGCGCATATTTGGCTGCAAACTCCGGACTCGTTGGAGGACTGTGTAAAAAGTTATTAAAGAAAAGGAGATGACTGAAAGCATTGTTTCATATAATTTGACGCAGAATTTTTTTTTTCAAAAAATCTTTGTTTTTTCTGAGAGTTTTGTTTTGTGAAATTGAATATTTTTTTATTTGTTTATTTTTAAACGCTTTTGAACATATTTTGGACTGTATTTTGTAGCCAATAATGCATTTTGAAAACCGCTAGTATCCTCTTGGGTGCCAGAAACAGCTATCTCCAAAATTTAAATTGTCTATAACTTTTTCGAAAAAAAAATATAGATTTATCTCAAATTAAAACGATGTAAGAATACATGTTTGATTTAAATTGTAATTTTTTAACTTTGTCCCAGAGCAAAAACTTCACGCTAATATCTTTTTTGTCTCTCCTGAAAAATTTGAAAAAGTGGGGATGACCGCTTTTTGCACCGAGGTCTTCATAGAAAAAAAATCACCAGAAGTTGTGTTTTAATTTTCAGCCTGACGTTTCGAGCCTTGTTTTGGTTCATTTTTAATGTAACATTTCCACAAAGTTTTTACGGCTAAATATTAACATTTATAACATATTGCATTTAAATGATCGTTTAACGCCTTTGAAGATGAACCAAAACAAGGCTCGAAACGTCAGGCTGGAAAATTAAAACACAACTTTTGCTTTTATTTCTTAAAATTGGACCGCTAAGCCCGCCAAACTAATACAAAAAAATACCGAAATTACCGGTATTTTTTAAAAAAATTTACCGGTAATTTCGGTAGTAAAATTGGCCGGTAAAACCGGTAAACCGGTAAACCGGTTTCCGGTATTGCAGCCCCTACTCAGGAGTAAGGATGCAACATCGTTCATAAAACCTCGATATATCGAAAATCGATGTTTTTTTAAGGCGACATCGATGTCAAAAAACATCGTCCGGAAAACATCGATACCTCGATGTTTTTCCGATGTTTTGAAAAAGTTAAATTTTATAAATAATTTAGCCACCTGGCGGATGCTCTACACTCTAAATGGTTTGTGTGAATTCACACTAAATTTTGTTGCAAAAAACTCATTTTTTGTAGTATTTTCACACTTCTGATGTGTGATTTCCAACATTCGCGTGAAATCTCTATTTTTGAGTGATTTCACTACAAAATTTGTGTGATTTCCAACAAGAGAATATGGAATTTGTGTGATTTCACACAATGGAAGTGAAATACGTCACAGCAGATAGTAAAATCCAACAGCAATGTGATTTCACTACAAATTCTGAGTGAAAACCGTCGTCTTTAATAGTAAAAAACTAGCTTTTGATCATTCTTAATTGACAGTTTTGAAGGGTAAGACCTGTTAGAATTTAAAAAACAGTAAGAAGTGTTTTTAAAAATGTTTAAGTGTCAACCTTTTCCTCAAGTTTTTCGGACCAAAACTCATTTGAGGGTTTTCGGGATCGCTGAATCATGTTCTGGAGCCAAAAAGTTCGTCAGGATATATCAAAGGCAAGGATATATTCGAAAACTAAAAAGTAAACACATAAAAAAAGTGAAAAAAAATTTTTTTAAAGAAAAGTACTAGGGAAAAAATAATCAGAAATAAAAGCGAAATAAATATTTAATTTATTTTATTTTTATGCTTTTATCTCGCTTACACGGTGCTCAAAATATTTTTTTTTCTTTTCAGTACATTTTTTTAATAAAAGCTTTTTATAGATTTTAATAAAAGCTTTTTAGTGAAATCGCACACATTTTGTGTGAAATTGCACACATTTAATGTGAAATCGCACACATTTTGTGTGAATTCACTATTCTTTTGTTGATTTTTTGTGTGAAATCACTTCATATTTTGTTGGAATTCACGCTGATTTTTGTGTGAATTCACGCTCTATTTTCCAATCGCACTTAAGTGTGAAATCACTACATTTAATGTAGGAAACCCAAATTCCTACATTAAATGTAGTGAAATCCAACAGAAATCAATTAGAGTGTACTGTGGGTGGAGCGCACCCAGGTAAAATTGACACGATTTTAATTCTTCTTATACGTTGAACCACCAAAAACCGTTAGTTTTCGAGATATTCGCAAAAAACTATTTTTTTTAAATACCGACATATCTTCATAACGGCTTGAGATACGGAGTTCTATTAAAAGACATAAATGTAGCAAATTTTATTGTCTCTAAGTTTTGTAATACATACACGGAGAAAAAAATTATGATTCCCCCAATCATAAAATGCAGCCAGCAAAATTATGTTTGGGGGATTCTTATTATAATTATGTTTGGCTGAAATTTCCCCTTGGGGATATTTTTGCCATTACAATTATGATTGCAGACATTGTGATTTCAACCATATTATGCTTAAAGCTGAAAGGAGAAATCTTGATATTTTGATTACATTATGTTTAGTTGTATAACAATATTTTCAAATTCACCAACCATATTATGTTCGGGGCAACCAAATTATGTTTGGATTCGTAAATTTTTTTTTTCGTTTGTCCAATCATAATATGCTCGGGGCGAATATAATATGGTTGGCTCATAATTATGATTAATCTAAACAAATATTGCTTATATCAATCATAATTATAATCCATGCAATAAAAAATGATATCATATTTTATGTAATGAATGGATGTTTCCACATCCGAAAAAATCCTTCGAGCAAGGTCAAGCATGCCTGCTATCCGCTGAAGGCCTGTTTCTGACAGGATTCATGGACTTGACATTTTTTATGGTTGAATATCATTGGGAGTACTATAAGAATTACTGGAAAATGGTTAGTTTCGGAATAAATCGCAAAAAACGAAATCGTAGTTTTTAAAAAGCCGCCGTTTTGGTTACTTCCGATTAACGGATTTCCACATCAGGACCAAACTTCTCTGTAAATTTTCATGGCTAGCTCTGGTATTTTTTGCGAAATCTTGTCGAAAGATGATACCAAAGGAAATTTAAACAAATCTTTAAGTAGAGTGGCTATATTAAATCTATCTAAAAACTAGTCCCTCTAGTCCTAAAATTAGTTTTCTCTACTAATTTTATGAAGAGTAATTTTCTAACATCGTGGATAACAACATCGATACCTCGATATATCGGCCTGTTCAACATCGAGGTTAAAACTCGATATTTTTCAATGATACCTCGAGGTTTTGCAAACAGCGAGGTATCGTTGGCATCCCTACTCAGGAGTGCCTGAGAAATAATTTTTAGGAAAAATCGTCCAAATTGCATTTTTGTGATTTTCACACATTAAAATCTTAATTCAATGGTTCCGGTTGACCTCTGCTAAAACACTAGAAGCCAATTGAAGGAAATTTATTCATAATTTAGTACGAAATAAATTATGCAAAATCTTTTTCACTCTATTGGAAAACTGTTGACGTCTTCGCGGTTAATCGATAGGAAATAATTAAGGAGTGGCTTCTTGATTTAAAAATTTATTTAATTTTATCTATCCGAGATAACCGAACATACCAATTTAATTAACCACACATCAAATTTCGATTGATTCGTTTGTTTTATCAAACGAGAATTAAATGCAAATCGATCCTACAGCATATTCTTAAGAAAACGATATCAACTTAATATGCAAATAACATTTTAAATGAACATGAAACTAATTTCGTTAGCACCCAAAATATTGTAAAAGAATATGAAAATATCAGTGATTTAGTGATGATACTTTATCCGAAATGCCCACTCAAACTGTCGATCCCATTTCATTCAAAAGCCGATCATCGCACTCGAATTTCGAACGGTTAATCAGAAAAATATCACTGATCGAAACCAAAATAAAAAAAACCACAAACAAACAACCATCAAACGGTTGTCTTAATATAAATTTGTAATATATGTTTTTTAAAGGAATTAAAATTTATCGGACTCTCGATTGCTTCGATAGAGATCTCTTCTCATATGTTCTTCATAGCGGCCAACATCCAAAAAAAAAAATCTGAACCGAAAGAAAGAAATATGTCGGGGCAAAAATAGACAAACTTCATAAATAATCCAAAATGTGACTACAAGATCCGATTTCGAACTACTTGAACGATACGATGCGATCTCCCTCCGCGTTGTTTTAAAAATATGCATATTTGATATTTTCCAGCAACAAATGATCTTCGATCACACCTTTTAATGGCTCCCATAATATACTCAAGACTTTCGAGAACAAAAACCGAAAAAAATGGAATGGAAAATATCTCAAAAATTAGTGAAAATCAAATTCTATGATTGGAAACAAAGACCCAAAATCACATGAAGGTAGAAAAAAAACTTCAGTTCGATAACGTCATTCGCATATGATGGTGGGGGGAAGACCAGGTGTCGGCACACGGCACTCAAGATGTTAAAGGCGAGGGAATGAATCTTTGACGATCACAAAAATTAATAAATTAATTAAATTTTTGAGAAAATCACCAGGCTAACGGCCAGTTTCACATGGACTTTTCACACTTTTGGTGTGAAATTGGGAAGAGCCAACAGCGCGCTTTTGATCGCATGTTAATTTTTTGAATTCTATGGGTTTCGGACGTGGTCGTGGTCAGCCAGCCACCAAACAGCCGCCCTCCCGCTCAAAATGATCATTGGGTCAGTTTGCCCGCTTGGATATTTGATGAAATCGGTTCCCCAGTTTGGCCAATGTAAATGACTGTTGTTGGCTGATAACATCTCAATAGAAACTTCATAAATAACCATCTTGAGTTTATCCGAGTTTCAGAAAGAAGATCCCGTCCACGTACGTACAACTTAATTTCGGATGCCCGGGACTTTTGAATCTTCATATGTTTAACCTGTGGACGACCCATAAGGCCAGGCAGATTATGCTGAAAATAGAGACATTTCCAATGATCTTTGGGCGATGAGCTTAATTTGTAGGGTGAAGTCGCCTAAATTTTCCAGATACTTTAAGATTGTCGTAATTTTCTACATTTTAACTATAAAATCTTGTTAAATTCAACTAAAAAATCTAGTTATATCAACTAGAAGTGGAATCTATCTAATTCCGCTACATCCCAAAGTGGGACTGGACCTCCTCAATTGCGGTTTCATAACAATTTTCTTCCCTGCGTCGCACCTACAATTTTAGATAGATTGCGAACCATAGATGAATTACAACATTTGTAAGGTTTTCACGTTGCAACCCATCAACAGCAGAGGGCGTGATATCAATTTAGACCGATGATGTCGTTAGCACCAAGTGGAAACTGAAATCTAGTAGTTTTATATTTTTAGTTAAACTCAACTAGATTTCTCGGTTTTTTCCAAAACGAACGAAATATAATTAGATTTTCATTGGATTTCCTTCATTTTGGAAAATTCAGATAAAATTGCCAAAGACTACCAGAATATCTAGTGCTGTCGTTTAAAATTTAAACTAGTTGAGTTTAACTAAAAATATAAAACTACTAGATTCCAGTTTCCACTTGGTGCTAACGACATCATCGGTCTAGATCAGGCATCATCAGCTAGTGGCTCGGCTGGCACAGATTGGCTTTAATAGCGTAGCCATTATAATCGACCTTTTATTGTGTGCTGTAATGCTTGTGTGTGCGGCTTCAGATCGCAGGAATAAAACGAATCGTGCTTTGAGTTGGAATCGGGGCATTATTACCTCTGGAGCCCAATGAACGCAACGCGAACGCAACTCCAACGCTGTGAACTGTCACGCAGCGCAACATTTCAGCGGCAGAGCCCAATGGCATCTCGTAAAGTAGTAAAAGTGACATAATATAAAGTGGTATAAAGCTGGCAAAATTACAAAAATGGATAATTTTGAATCGATAATTTGCTTTGTTGGTCTTTATCTTTGTCATTTGTCTGTTATTGCACTAAGGCTATCAATTTTTCCTCGAACGACATTTCCCCAACCTCACTTTATGAACTGTCAACGCAGAATTCTGCGCAAAGTTAGAAGTTTGCAAACTTTTGCGTTGTAGTTGCGTTCACTACGTTCACTGTGCTCACTTCAAATGATTTCTATGGAACAAACTTGTAAGTGACAGTTTCTGCGTTCGCGTTGGTTTCATTGGGCTCAGTGTTGCCATTTTCAGCGACTTGTCTCATTTCTAGCGACTTTCATGCCTTAAAAAGCACGTGTTGAGATTTGAGATATTAGTGGTCTTTTGGCGACTTCTCGGAGATTTTCAGCGATTTTCAAAAGTTTCTTGAAACAACACTTTGTTGAAAATTTTACTAATAAATATCATACTTTTCACAATTTTTTACATTTATGCTTATTGGATCAACAACCTACCAAATGTATATAAATAAGTACCACAGAATCCCCCTATAAGAAAATACCTGAATCACTCAACTTAAGTAAACGTCAAATTTTTTTTAAATTTTGTTTGCTTTGCTGCAGGTGCAGTGTGTTTTTAAGAAGACAAAGTTGTTTTTTTTTATTATTGTTAAAAACAAACAGTAAAAGCAATTTGAAAACAAGACATATGTTTAAATATGTATTAAAAAAAAGTCTCAAAACTAGACGATCTAGTTTAATTTGACAAGAAAAATGTTTGCCGTGTAAAATTTAAACGAACAATTAATTGCATAATTTTCCGAAAAACTTACAAATCATGTGAAAAAATTTTATGTTTTTTGATCCGTATGTTTCGAAAACGGCATACACGCAGAGAAAAAAATCAGTTAATCTAACTATTTTATAATTGAGAATCGTGACCATTACTAAAATAGTTAATTTCAATTACAAACATTTTGAGAAATTCGCAAAAACGTTTTCGTTCGTAGGGGTGGGGGGGTGTAGTCCATTTTTGCCCCTTAAAGAACTTAGCCTTGCATTTTACGAAAAACGAATCTGCGTAAAATTTCATGTCTCTAGCTCAATCCGTACGCCAGCAATCCGCGCCACAGACGGACGGACGGACATGAAAAATTCATTTTTTTTATCATTCTAAACACACTGGTGTAATTCATTTTTGTGTGCGATGGCGGGATCTTGGTGTTCACCATACGGGTATAAAAATAGTCGATTTAACCACAAAATAGTAAATTTTACTACTAAGTAGTTAAATTTATTATAAAAATATCCAATTTTGGCTAGTTTGGTAATTGAATTTAGCTACTTTAGTAAAAGTTACGATTCCCCATTAGAAAATAGTTTGATTCAATATTTCTCTATGTGTAGTTCTCCATTACACATTTTAGTAATCTTCACGCTATACTAACCAACATACCTTAGTTCAGATCAATTGACCCTAGATTCCAGCCAAAAAAAAACTAGGATACCTTAAATAAGACACAAATCCAGAGAGCTCAAGCATCTCCATCAGAATCAAATATGTCCAATGTCCAGTCCATATAGTACACCATCGGATCCATCCAAACAGGTGATCGTCAGCAATTAACTACACGTTGAGAACATAATTTATATCGATTTTATCCAAATATCGATATCATAAATTTGACTATTTGTTGACTTTTGGATATCTTTCTCTAAATTTTAGAAATGCTTCTCTATGAGCCAAGATATCAGCTGCCGATAGACAGATACTCGATGTCATTTAAAACGTCTATATGGAGTCCTCGTTATAATATGGTAACATTTTTCAAAATGGAAATCTATATACATACCTGTAACGGGTACCAGTATGAGATGGGAATGAGCAGAGCTTATAGATTTAGCACGAAAAATATCTCGTTTTAACGTAAATGTTAATTTTATGTTAAATTATTCCCATTTGTTATTTTTTTAATTTTTAACTCTCTGAACTGTTTTTTTTTTGAGTCTCTTACGCCACATGTGCCGGGCTCAACCTCCACGGATCACATTCTAAATTGGTATGTCACCTGCATCAGAGGCGTAGAATTCCCGGATACTCTAGTAATGTCTGTAAGGCTTTGCGTCTGAAATATTTTAATCGAAAAAGTTTTCATGTTGTGAAATTACTTGCAATTTCTATTTTCCACAGATATCCAAAAAAAAAATCAAGTTGACCCATGAAACTCTTTTCGACCTCTGGCCAATGGGGGTCTCTTACCTGGTCCATCTATTATTGTAATTATTGGCACCTCTTTGTGCCACCACTGAATATGAAGGTGCTGCTATCGGCAAGCATAATTTGTCATATGATAATTATATCGTTGTTGATGTTCCGCTAGACAGGCGAGAATGCTGTTAAGCTGGCAATAAAAAAATTAATAAATTATGTGATAAAGTTCTATGAGGTTGTGTGATTTTTTTTTTCATCATCTTCCAATTTAATCAATTTTTTGGTGTGGTTTTTGCTTGTCTTTTCATAAATTTTCTTCGATTCTATCCAGTTAGGGAATCAAAAATCTTCGGTATTTAAAGCATGTTTCAAATTTCTCACGGGCTGGCATGGCGATAAGTTTTATCCTAATCAGGGTTTAAGTGGTTTTCGAGAGAGGCGGTGCGTGGGCTAGAAATTTTGGCAACGTTGGCAGAGATTGCCTCATTTTTAATTAGTAGCAAATGTAAAATTTGAACATTATCACCTACTTTATTGTCGCAAATTAGAATTAATTATGGCTTCAGGGTCTATACCGAATACTAATTTGGGGCGGCTAAAAATGTATTTTGTGGAGGATTTGTTGAAGTTTTTGTTTTAGACACACGTTTCACGCCTCTTAAGCTTAAGGTGATTGAGGAAATGCACACTCTGCCATAAAAGCGACATTTCGTTCGGGAAACTGATGAGAGAATTTCTAAAGTTTCCTTCAAACGCCAAGCTTAGAAATGGAATCAGTATCTTTAAGATCGTTTCTGTCTCTTTTTGAGCCCAAAATTTTTAAAGAAATAATTTTAGAATGATATGAAAAATCTTGTCAAAAACGAAACTTTTGCTGTGATGAATAAAGTTTTTCTGGTGCCAAGCAAAACTATTTATTACTTTCTTCTACGGAGTATAATAAAGTATTGTATTCATGAAAAATTTCGACCTCTTAATTTTGCCTAAAAAACATTTCCCGATCACTCCTAAGTCGATTGGAGTCATATTTAAAAAATGTCTTTCTGTCTGTCAGTCTGTCTGTCAGTCTGTGTACAAGATTTCTCAAAAACTAATAGAGCTAGCGCCATGAAATTTTATAGGCATGTTGGGTCCTGAAATGGGACGATCCTATCAACTTTTGGTGGAAATCCGTTAACCGGAAGTATCCAAAATGGCGGTTTTTCAAAAATCGCAATTTCGTTTTTCTCGATTTACTCCCAAACTACGAGTTTTTTAGTGGCCTTAAGTATGACAAAACTTGGAGAAAATAAAATTTCCCACACTTTTGTCTTTGGCTATTACTCGATGTCTCAACCTGTTATCGAGATAAACCGTTATTTCCAAAAAAAAAACAGTTTTTTGCGATTATCTCGAAAATTAACGGGTTTTTGCTGACTGAATGTATGAAGTGAATTAATGAGAATGGTATCCTGCATAATTTTGTTTCTTACCGTTATCCGTTATCTTTTACCGTTATTGAGATATTTTCATTAATATGTAAAAAATTATATTTTTGCGAATAATTTGCAAACTAACGGTTTTTCGACAAATCAGTTAAAAGAATAATTAAAGATGTTAACATTTTCTCCATTTTTGCCATTTAACGTAAATTGATATCTTTTACCGTTCTCAAGTTATCTCAAATTTTGTACGTTTTTGATATTTTTGGATGAACCAACAATTTATTGGGAGGTTGTATTGCGTTGACAATACGACAGGTCTATAACGTAAATTGCACAGGGTCGTAGATTTTGTAGAAGAAAGTTTTGTGTTGACCACAACTTATATTTTTTTTATTTTTATGCTTTTTTTTTGTTTTATATGAAATATATTGATAACGGTAAAAGATATCGATTTACAATAAAAGGAAAAAATGTCTTCAAATCTTGCTCTAACCAGTTTTTTTTTTTTTTCGAAAAATAGATTGTCTATGGAAGTACACAGGGTTTTAATTTTTTTTTTAAATCACAAATTGGCATCAATTTTAATTAGTTTTTCGTTTTTTTGGCAAAAAATCAACCTTAAATTGTTTATCATAAATGTAAATTTTTATCAATCTTAAAAACCCTATGTACTTCCATAGAAAATCTATCTGAGAAGCTACAGTTAAAATTTCAAGTAAATTCGATGAAAATTGACTGAGTTTCTGACAACGCAAGTTTGAATAACATACTTTCAAGTAATATAGTGCCACGGCGCCATTTTGTATCAAAAATTGAATAAAAATTTTTTTTTGTATACCTCAATACATGTGTAATTAAGCCTCAAAATTTCATTTTAATATATTCTTTAGTAATCGAGAAAAAAATTCTCAAAAAAGGGTTCATTGCTCAGCGCGCCTCTGTAATATAACCCCTTAGCGAGATGTCGCACTGGCCATCAGCTGCTGCAGCTGACTGATCCCGACATCAGTTGCACATGTAATCCAATGGCGCATGGCACACTGCAAAAAATGTGCAGCTGCATGTCTGGGACACAGAGCTGACTTTTTTGAACTGACCTAAATGTAGCTGATATCAGGAACATGTCGGGTAGTTTCTAATGTAATTTTTGTTAGATTTAATAAAATAAAATGATAATTTTCAATATTTTTTTTCGTCTGATGGTAATAATTGTCATCAGTGGCACAGGCTGTTAAGTTAGAATGGCCACTCTGTAGGTTATAGGCTCTCTACTTCATATAATGTTGACTTTACAATTACTAGTTGGGGACATCATAAAATTTTGACAAGTCTGTTTAACTAATAAACTTTTGAACAAGTGGAAATAAATACGATGTCCATCGAATAGGAAAAATTAAACACAGGAATCGTACAAGCTGTAGGAAAAGGTAGATGTTTGTACGATTGCACAGATTCAGTTTTTTTAGCAGAGAAATAAGGAGAAGTTCTTCCTCCGAGTCCGACATTTTGACGTTTGAGGTCAGCTGATCCCAGTTCAGTGTGTCATGTCAACTGATCGAATCAGTTCATGCAGCTGCGCGACCTGATGTCGGGATCAGTCAGCTGCAGGAGCTGATTCGCCAGTGGGACATCTCCCTTAAAGATACGTAAAAACCGTGAAAGGAAAAAAATGCAGGAAATTTTGTTTCCTTAGAATTTAGTTATACGCATTTTTCCTTAAAAGCGAATAATGTTTAAGAAATTCTCAAAAAAACTTAATTTTTACGCATTTTTTCTTAAAAGCACATAGCTACCCAGTGAAAAAGCTGTCTTTAAAGACATGACTTGTAGATGGTCTTCAACGAGAAGTACATACGAAAATCAATATGTTAGAAGGAAACATAAAACAAATCAGGGCAACGACGTGAAAACATCTAGCGGTAGGCATATAAAACTCTGGCAACGTGTTTTGACTGCGAAAGTAGCTGTCAGAAAAGAATTCCGTTCCGCCCGAGATTTTTTAGTTTTGGCTCTTTTATTCAGTGTTTGGTGTTTCTCGTTTTATTTATCTAAATTATTAAAGACGTTTTGTATTAAGTTTTTGTAAATATATTTGGTGCTATTTGATTTTTTTCTACTATGGAAAATTTGTCAAAAAGGCAACAAAAGCGAATTATTTCTGCTTTTGCCGCTAATCTTCGGTCAGAGGCAATGGCCGATTATAAAGAAAATTCCTCTTCTTCGAATCAGGAAGAAGTCCCCATAATTGATTTTGTTTGCGAAGAGATCTGCGAGGATACACTTATATTAGGAGAAAATGAAAGCTTTTTTATTGAAGACCCAGACTTTGCAGAGCTTGAAGACGATGACGAGGATATTCAGTATACAATATCTGATGAAATGGAGCTCTTGAAGTTAAAATTAGGTCACTGTGTGGGCGCGCGAAAAAAAAACCCATCAGCGCCATCTGTTTTCCGGATTTAGTACTAATGGAGACATACTTTCAGACATATCTTTAAGATAGGCATAGACATGCTCTGTGCGTTGGTCTTGCGAGTGTCTTTACTTTGTCTTTAAGACTGGTATTGAAGACGTCTTTAAAGACGTCTTGAAGGCACCTTTCACTGGGTAATGTTTAAGAAATTTTCAAAAACTTAGAAATTTTCTATAATGAATACAATACTTTCTCTCTATATCAGAGGAAATAAAAATCGCAAAACCTATAACACGCCATTTAGGATACTTTCGGTAAACGCAGTTCCATCAAAAGTTGATACACAAAAACGTATATTAAATTCACCTTCAATTTTCGTTGATTTTCCAATTTACGATGACCAAAAAACAAGTAAAAGTTTTGTCGCAGTAAAGATTTTAAGAAATAAATATCTTTCAATTAAAAATTTTATAACTAAATTCAAGCTTAGTAAAAAAAAAACGTCAGAGGCAAAAATTCTTCAAAAAACTGCACCGATGGCGAAAATTTTTAGGTTTTCTGACTAACAGCCTTATTCTAGCTACGGTCACTAGTCACAACTCGGTCACAAGATCCTCAAATTGTATGGACTTGTGACTTGTGACTTAAGTATCACAACGCCAGAATACGGCTGTAAATCGCATAATCCGGAGAAAAAATTTAGTTTGCGGGGCACCGAGACAACATCCCTAAATCGGACATATCCTGGCTAATGCAAGAGAGAAGCGATTATATGTTTTCTATTTTTTGTAGTCTAGAGTTTTTGCAGCAAACCTGTTAGAGTAACTTTTTAAAACATGTTCATGCTACATTTAAAACGTTTTTAGTCTTCTTATCATTCCAACCAATATGACGATTCTTACACAAATTACCCTAGAAAACTGTACAAAAAACGTTTTTATCAAACTGGGAAATTGTTCTACACAAAGAAACCACTTTGAAGCAAACATTTTCAGCATGATCAATTAAAAGTGAAAAGCCTAATTTTGGCTAACACCTTTAACTAAACTTCAATCAAAATGAAAATAGTTTTTTATCCCAAAAAAAAAAACGTTCGACCGATCGAATCAGGGAAAAATGTGCCAAATCACTCTGTACGGACTTGGTTCAGTCGAAAGGCGTATCAAACAACTATCCAAGATTTGCCTGTTGAATCAGAAAAAAATTCCTTAAATAACGACGATCACCTTTCAGGTATGGATAACATAAAACTTAGTCACGGATGAATAAATACTTGACTAACAAAATTTTTGATACTTTGAGCAATCGAAAACATGCGGAAAGTTAGATTCTGCTGGGTTGAACTGCTTTCAATTGAATGCAAGTAAAGTGTGAAGAGATTTCTTCAAGTATTCTCCTAGGTGTAAAATATGCCGGATTGAGCGATTTAGTTAAATCCAATACGTCGGAGGATAATTTCGATCGAGGTTCGTTGACGATGAAGAAGTTCGATGATGACTTTGGAGAAAAAGTGCTGGAGTTTTAAGTCATGATCACCAAATAACGAAACCCACAATTATCCAAGATCAACTGCCGAAGCCGAAACGATCACTTGTCTATGATGGTAAACAGACTTACCAGAAAAAAACCGAAGAACCATCGAACCGATCACTTTCTTGGGGAAAAACAAGCGACGAACTCGAATTTGGCTGGTGATTTAACTTTGGAGTTAGTTTTAGTTGCGGTATGATCCGTGGCGGCATAATCCTTTGTGAAGTAAAACTCGCCTCTCCATCTTGAGAAATTCCCTCAAAATTGAGATGTAATCTACGAAAACTAGATCCACTTTGATCGAAAACCGCGACGACTCTAGCCACGGCCCAGTTAACCCTTGGATCTTCAACGCTAAATCTTGTGCCGAAAGAAAAACTAACTTGAAATCTGGAGCTGCGATCGATCGATAAAATTAGATACAATAGATGGGTAGATAAATAGATTCCGATGGTGTAAGTGATCCAGCAATAATAATAAACCGTCTTGTCATAGTTTTTGGTCATCTCGTTGTCCGAAAGTGTCCATTGCTAATTGATCGTGATCGATTATGGGTGTTTGCTCACCGTGGGCTCAATTTAATCAGAAGATCGGTCGATTTGTTCAAACGTTTTTACTTACCTCCCGATCGATGGTGGTTGGTAATCTTCTAAAAACTTTTTTTCTTTCAATTTCAGTTTGTATTTATTTATCGTTAAGGTTAGTAATTTAACAAAATCTTCATCTAAAGGGGGCAGATGTTTTTTTTAATTAACATCGCAGCTTCTTGATCTATTTGTTTAATAGAATTGAAACCGAAGAGACTTCATTGAACGCAAACAAAAAAAAATTAAACATTTGTTTGAAATTAGAAATTAAGTGAATAGATTGAAAGTTGCTTCTTTTCTGATTTGAAACTAGGTAGAAAACATTTAGCGATTAATTGTTGTCTGTAAATAGCAAAAAATTGGGGATCATTAAACTTTTTAGCACAAGTTTTCACCTGAATTATTAAATGGGGAAACTATTTTAATTTTAAACGGTAGGTAGTGTGGAAAAGAATTTATACAATGCCAAAACTGATTATATTTGTTCATTTTGGCGATTTAACCTTTCCTGAACATTTAAAACATAAATTGTTGAGTCGAAATTAATCCACGAAAGGGCGAAGAAATTTTTTGAATTGAGTTCGTTCTCAACACTGTTTTCATATTTTCTTTGTAAATCTACGGACTGAACATAAAATACGTCATACGACTGGGGCGGTGAATGGAAGTGGAGGGGGGTGAGGTGGTGAGGGGGGGGGAGATTGTTTGCGATTGCGTTACGGCAGTACTTTTAGGCTTTTTTGTTGTGCAATCGTTACATATCAAAAATTCAACTTTGAGTTATGTTTTACGTCAAGTTACAACCGTGCCTGAGGCAAAAAATGGTTCAGAAATAGACAGAACATTTGTAGAAAATACGCCGAAAATTTTTACTAGTTAAGGTCGACTACATCCTAAAATTAGAAGCTAAATAACTTTAGTACACTGAATCCAATTTTTGAATTGGGTAAGGAAAATGAATTCAAATAAAGTTTAGGCAAAGTAATAGCTTTATCTCACAAATCAAAAAATCCCTTTCGCACCCCTAAAAGTTTGTTCCTGCACCCCCAGGGATGAATGAACCCCAATTTTGGGAACCTCCTGTCTATATGAAGGCAGACAAAATTTTTATAAAAAAATCCACTTGTATGGGAAAGGGGGAAAGAGTGCTGCAACTGCATTTTGATGTATGGAACGGTTATGTAAAATCATATTCTTAATACATTTCGTCTTAATAAATTTTGCAATACGATGAATCGTTTTCGAGAAAAAAACAAAAACAAAATATTCAATTTTTAAGGAGAAGGTAGGAAGAAGAGGTTAAACTGGATTTTGATGTGTAGACAAGTTATGTAAAATCATATTCAAAACACATTTTACGTAAATACATTTTTCAATACGACTCACCGTTTTCGAGGAAATTGTGAAAAACTTTTTCGTTTTTATGGGGAAAGAGGAAGGAATGGTCCAATTTTGCCCGTTCAAGAACTTAGCCTAGCCGTTTACGAGAAACGCAATTATACAAAATTTCAAGTATCTAGCCCAATCCTTTCAAAAGTTATGGTGTTCACGGACAGATAGACAGATGCACATGTGGAAATCAAAGTTTTTCGTCATCCCAAATATCCTGATTCATTTTTGTGTCTGATGATTGGTTCGATGCGTTACAAACGGTATACAAAATCTAATATACTCCTATATGATATATCATATAGAGCAGTGCTGCCCAACCAGGCGATCGCGATCTACCAGTCGATCTCGACACGAATTTGGGTCGATCTTCTACTACAGACTGAAAATGTAAAAAAAAAATTTTTTTTGTGAACACAAATATTTAAAAAAAAAGAGAAATTGAAAATTAAGTAATCACACTATCTACTTCTCCGTTTTTTTTTGTTTTTTTGCTGTTAAAGCAAGTGGTCTATTTAACTTAGATACCTTATTTTAAATTTTATTTTACTTCCCTATTTTAAGTAGGCATTGAAAACTTGAAAATTACTAGATTCTCGCGGTTTATTTGAATTTGACTCATGTTTAAAGTTTGTTTGAATAGTTTAGTTCAGTGTTGCACTTTTAGTACAATCGTAATAGATTTAGTACATTTCAAGCTCTGAAAATACCTATTACTTACGTATGCCATTTTTAGCCAAATCTAGTACATTTGGACCCAAACTCAAAATGTATGGATTCTTTCATTATAAACAAACTTTAATTTTGATTCAGCTGCGTGATTTAAAAAAAGAATCTACCTCTCTGTTTTGGAATCTAGTATCATTTTTCGTGAAATTAGTTTATTGTACTCATCATAAAATGCCATTCGTATATAGCCTATTTGCTTGTCCCATCCCTGTTGACATCTTTTGCCAGTTGTTCGTTTGCGCTAAAATTGCTTTTCAGAATGGCATTGTACCTGTAAATTTTGTTTGGTTATGATGTAGGCCCAAAAAACCTAAAAGACATCTCTTAAGGCATTTTAAAAGGGTCAAACCTAACTGAAGCGATGAGCTGCCAGTAGAGCCACTGCCCCCAAAATCCCCCACGGATCAAGAAAACGAGATCCCGTGGTAAGTCAAACCCAAAATTTTAAGTTTACAAGTTATGCCGCTTTCTCTTTCTTTCTTTAGTCTGAAGAAAGAAAACAAAGAGTGTTACGTCCAAAAATTCCGCAAAGAATGGTTGCAACAGTTTTCTTGGGTAAAGGAAAGGGCTGAATCAGCCTATTGCAAAGTGTGCTCAACAATTATTACTGGCGGATTAACAATCTATTACATTTAGTACATTTTGGACAGGCAATTTATTACTTTTAAAAAAAATGAAAGTGCAACACTGGTTTAGTTTCGATTTAGAATTCACGAGCCTGTTCACATTAGGCGATGCGAGACGCTACGTGTTATCGCAAACGTGAAATGGTTTATTTTCAGGACTACTGCGGCACCGTACGTGGAGTATCTTTTGCTCTGGCCGTGTAACCACACGTATATGGGTAGATCTCGATGTAGTTGGATTAAAAAAAATCGAACTTTAGTACAAAAAGGTTGGGCAGGCCTGATATAGAGTATAATTATACATATTACCAATTGTGAGATTATCTGAGAAAAATAACAATTAAAAATTTCTAAAATGTAAAAAGCAGAAAAATGAGCGAGTAGTGCGAAATTTTCCTGAATCAAACCGATAATTAAAACGAGAAAATATTTCCCCCCCCCTGCTCGAAGCTGTAGTTTTACATGGATTGTGAACTATGGATGAATTTGTAGCAAATTACTAAAAAAAGGTTGTAATTTCTGATCGTTTTGTATCTTTTACTTGGTGTTAACTTCTTTACAAATCCACCGAAATAATTTCTTCAAAACTTTGTTTGCCGCCATTTTGTTTTGAAAGACTGACGTATTTCCTAGTCCCTAGCATCAGAGAACAAATAATCTAGAGAATAAACTCTTAGAACAAATTTTTAGAGAAAATTTTTCCACTGTGAAATGAAGCAAGAGGATCCGATCTAACACGGAAAAAATTATCCATTCGATTCCTCCATCTCATTGAATAGATACGACGAAAATGATTCTCTCTGCTTCGTGCTCCCTAGTCTAACAGTAATTAACTTTTAGGCCGTAGCTAGTGAATGATAGGGACATTTTTCCCCCCTTCGAAGGGGAAATTTGTCAAAAATTTGTTCGGCAGAGTTTTTTCTATATATTCCTTATTCTATGCTAGCAATAACTCATGTAGCCCTGGGGGTACGTGTACTCTACGTGTAAATACTGCTCTACAGAATTACAGTATTTTTTTTTATATTTATATTTATAGAAATTTTCACATAGTATAAAATTTCTATAAATATAAATTAATAGTTTATTTATTTGATATTTTAAAAATCATAAACATAACTAATAAAACAAAATTTAAAAGAAAATCATTAGCCTTATTAGTATTTTTATGAGAGTAATTTATTGATTTTTCAACACCTGTTGCGAAATTAATATTAAAATTTAGACAAGTTCAAGGAATTTTTATATACACAACTAGATATCAGATAAAATCGCCATTGTTCATATGAATATGTTTTGATATTAATATTTTTAACTGAAAACCATATCTGGTTTGAGAATCACGTCTCACTTAAGTCATATCAAATTAAAAATAAAATAAATCATCTCACATAATAGAAAAAATTTGATAAAATTAAAAAAACGTAAGCAAATTTATGCAGAAAATATCACATTTTAAGCGAAACGATCAACTATTAAAAGCCGACTTGAAAAACTAAAAACCAATAGCAAAACAAAAAAAAAGAAATCCAAATACTTCCTTAACATTTTTCGTAAATTGTTGTTATGTTGTGTTATGATAATGACAATTCAGTGGTAAAATATATTACATTATAAAGCAACTGTCAATTTTAAATCGATAAATAATCAATTGGCAAACAACATTATCGTTTTATTTCAACTATACATATTTAAGTGGTATCTATTGGGTGATACTGGTCTGTATCCGATATATCAGTCTATGCATCTATTTTTTATCTTTTAATATATTGTATATACAGAAAATAGATGGACAATCACCAAAATTGGCTCTTTGTCCGATGGCTCACTCCATCAAATAATTCAGAAAGGCGTCAAGTTAAACAGACGCAAATGCCACATAGTTTCAGGAAAATTTATGATTTTGATATCATCATCATCATCATGATTCGGCTACACGACTTAAGCTATTTGCCACTTTAGCTAAGGTGGACATTTATCCAAATTGAGTAAGATTACTGCTGGAACTGCTCAAAACTGATCTTCTAAAGACATCAACTATCATCCACCATCCAGCATCTCTAACCAATCGTGAGGAGAAGAAAAAATAGTGAAGATGAGGCACCATAAGAAAAAGAGATGTGTCCGAAACAAAAACATTGTATGAAAAAAAAACATTCAAAAATAAAACACTCAAATAAAGTCATTATAGGTCCGATGGGACCATTAATCTTTCTTAGTTATGTCAATTAGCGATCAATATAAATAATACGCCTGGTTTTTCTTGTCTTAGATATTCTTTCTGGATTTTTTTCTCACTTCACTTTTTTTCTTTTCCTCAAAGATTTTTCCGCTTGCAAAGAGCTGTTGCTTTTTTAGGTTAAATGCGATTAAAGCACAAATACATATAAGGAAATATACTTCGAATCACATCACAGGTAACATCTGTAGATAATACCTGTACAAACGTTTAAGAAAAAAACAATAAGGGGCCTAGATGTGCGCCTATCGGTACTTCATTTCCGTATCGGATGACACTACGCTGCTGATGTTTTCGTCCGTCTTGTGATGATGATGATGATGTCGCTTGCTCAGGTAACCAGCTAACCTTCTTGTTTTCCTTAAGAATTTTTTTTCTGTTGTCTTGTTATTCTTGTTATGCTTCCTATGCATAAGAAGACATTTCTCACTTTAAAAATCGATGCCTAAGCGTGTTCTTAACTGCTAGAAAATATTCTTGATGGGATTTTTATTTAAATTAAATTTTATTGGATTTAGATATAACAAGGCTAAGGCGCGTGAATGAACTTGTTTTATTTATTTATTCTATTTTTATTTTTTTCTCCATATGTTGTTGTTTTTTTTCAATTTTTCTCGATTTTTTTGTTGCTTGTCCGAAGGTGCCGTATTTGATGTCATTGTTTTCATCGAAGAAGAACAATTTTTCTCAACGTAATGGTATTGTCGACGTAATAAAAATTTTCAAAATTACCCCAAAAACGCCCACTTCAAAGTGTAATTGGATTGAAATAAATTCGTTTCCGAAACAAATTCGTTTCCGAAACAAATTCATTTCTTAATTTTATTAGCTTCATTCATCTCTGTTTACAATAATGGAGGAGATTTTGAAACATTTTGGTACAATTTGAAACCAATTTTGAAGTTAATTTAGTACAGATTAATTTTTATTATAATCAAAGTATCAAAATATCTTATTTTACTAGCTGTCGGGCTTGTTTTGAAGGCCAAAACTTTTCTTATGACCATGAAAATTGAATATTGAGGATCTCAGATCTCTACCGAACGGTTAGTCGTATATGCAAAATCTTTGGTCAAAATGCAACAAATTTTACTAAGATTACAAAAAATATATAGTAGAAAAGTTTTCTACTGCACAGGAAAGTTATAGGAAATTCAACGAAAACCCTTAGTACCACTCACCGATTTAAATAAAACATGTTTTGTTATGCGTCGTTTACATCTGACATTTTATTTCGTGACACAAAATTCAAGGCGCATAACTGTTTACACTACGACACACAATTCTGAAATTTATTCGTGACAGACGCTGGAACTAGAATTTTTTCATACAAAACCACCGTATTGAATTAAAATTTTACAACTTTTACTAAGTAATTTATTATGTGAAAGATGAAAAAAAAATTTTTTTTAATTGCAAATTAAACGCCCCTCCCAAAAGGCAGAATTTTAAATACGCTATTAATGGATATTTTTAGTTTTCTTTTAAAGTCAGTTTTATTTTTTTTTATTTTTTTTTATTTCGAACGTTTTTTAGTTTAAATTTTTGAAACGGTATTTCAGATCGTATATTAATTACTGTTGTAATAAGAGTTACAGCTCCTAAAATAGAAGAAACTGCAGCTAAATGTATACAAAAAATAGCTAAATCAACAGAAGCACCTGCATGAGCAATTCCTGCAGATAAAGGAGGGTATACAGTTCAACCTATTCCTGCTCCATTTTCTACTATACTACTTGCTAATAAAAGAGTTAATGATAAGTTCACAGAGGGAAAATTGTGATGAACAAAACACAAAAAATTCAACTCAATATCTCTAACGACGTACAATCTGGCAGGAGAGGGGTTTGAGAGGATAGAAGCATAGGGTAAAATAAGTAAAATGTTCTTCCTGGTGTTGTACTGAACACCAAACCAAAAATTTCCACTCGATATCTCAAACAATGTAAAATTTAGCAGGAGAGGGAGTTTGAGGGGGTAGGTTAACACGGGAGAAATATATGAGGGGGTCAGAATGATAGTGAAGTAAGTCACTTTTCACTTTTCATTAACTAAGTCACTTTTTCACTTAAATTAATGTTTGTAATAAATACTAACAACTACACTATTACTGATAAGACGCTTGCGGTGAATAGGGTTGGGTAATATTATGAGTTTTTTACATACATGTTCACAAAACCCTTGATTACTCATGAAAAATGAAAAGTGACTTACTTCACTGTCATTCTAACCCCCTCATATAAAAGAACCGTTTTTGTGTTGTACTGAACACAACACAAAAACTTTCAACTCGATATCTCAAGCGATGTAGAATTTAGCAGGGGAGGGGGAATGAAAGCATAGCCCCACGGGGGGAAATTTGCAGCGGGTCCCAACCAGTAACTTTTTCTACAACTTTATCTTTGGGACGACCAAAATCGGTCAACCCAGTAAAAAGTCCTCAATGTTACTGGCAATGAACATTGATGAATATCAAAATAATTTTGATTTTCGTCAATGTAGACTTTTTACTTGACAAGACCATTGAAGAGCATCCAAACGATCAATGTTACTTGAAACATGAGTCATTCAAGTAAAATTGTCAAGTAACATTGAACGTGAGGAGGCCCCTTTAGACTTTGGTGTTAAATGTTTTATATGCAGAACTAACCCATCAATTTTGTATAATGAAAATTTCTACCAATTAAATAACACCGTATAACGAAAAAACGAAATATTTTTTTTACGTTTTTTTGTTATTGTAACCGAATTAAAATTATATAACGTTATAATGTAATTTTCAAAAAAAAAAAACTGGAAAATCATTTCATTGTTTCGTTACGTTACGGTAACGTTTCCCATCCCTGAAAAAAAAATCAGTCAAAATTTAATCTCCATCGGTTCGGTAGTTTCTAGATAACAACAAGCTCGACCTTACTCGCTTTCGAGACCAATAACTCGGCCAATTAAACTGAAATTTTGGCTTTTGCGTTAAGGGAAGAGGGACCCAAAAACAAGGAAAAGAATTTGTAACCAATCAGATGTTGAAAACTTGATAGCAGTTGGAAAACTTCTGATTCATTTTCAATTTGCATTATCTAGGAAACATTTTTCTAAGACCAATTTCCAATATTTCACATGCAAAATGTGGAATCTTAAAAAATTATAATAAACTCAAAAAATAAATAATACGAAATCGCTTATGACTATGGCATAGATTTAGCGAAGCTATTAGCTCTTATCAGATACAAATGATAATATTCATTTTTGAAAAAATTCCGAAATCTCCTCGCAATAATTTATTAGCCATTCGCGTTGACATTTTAATAACGCGAAACACTTCCAAATCCAAATATATTTGATTATTAAAATATTTTCAAATCTAAGAATCGTGGGAGCATAATATCGCTATACGATGGATTCCTGACTTAATAACAACGATGACTAATCTTACATAGAAGACTTTGGGATTAGTTTCTTTGACATAGTTGATAGCGATCACACTACGTTCTCAGGCGTACGAGAGAATCTAAAACTCATTCGTCACTAGAGTCACAAGATTTCATAATTATTCATTTATACACAAAATATAATTTTGGATCATCAACCGTAATTGGTTGAAGCGAGGTATCTGGGCTTTTGCCTCTGGGTTAAAACAACCTAAAACACATCTCCTAACATCGTCATCATCAACGTTATGGAAATATTAATATAACTAGACCCTGGGAATAATGTTACGTTACCGCTAGATAATATTTCGATTTGGAATAGTTAAAAATAATGTAGGTAGGAAATGGTTATAATAAAAAAAAACGCCAACAAAATCCCATATGGATGTTGAACGAACGTCAGCTAAACGGCATAAAAATCAACAAATCTGCCAATATTCTCACAATCAAGAAGTTTAATCTGGAAAAAATGTTCCTCCTATATTGGAGAACTAGCACCTTTACTGAATTAATTTGAATATATTTGACACACAATTGACAGTTGAACCGTGTCTAACACTATATATATGACTTGGCTATAGGCCTCGAACTACAAAATAGCATCATCGGTCATCGCGTTTTATGATATTGATTGGTGATGGTGTTTGAGATGGCCTATGCTTAATACTCACCTGATGAAGTTCACAAGATAATCGTGCATTGCAAATTATGTATTAGCAAGAGTGACGATATGCGTATACATATGAGAGATCGACGTTGAGGATTAGCGATCTTCCCAGAATATATTATATCGAAAACATCAAAATCAATTTTATTACAGTTTATAAATATTTAAAGCCTTTAAAAAACGTAATTTTTATGTGTGTTTTTTTTTATGAAATCTTTAACGTTTTTTTGGGTTTTTTTTGCGCTTAGCATTTTTATTGACATTCGATTTATTAAATGATGTAACCAGAGGTGGCGCAAGGTTCCCCAAAAGCCTGGTTGTCATCGATATTAATCGATCGGCGCGGCGATGATCTCGTTGGATAGCATAATGTTTTATGTGATTTTGCTGATATTGTAAACAATTACAACTGTCACAACAACTTTACACACTGTCACCAATATTACGCATTGATTTATGAATTATTGATATTTAATTTAACGCCTTTTCATATAATTTCTTTGGCAGATGCCATCTAAAATCTATTCTTTTTTCATTATTGAATTAAAATCAAAAAAGATCAGCACACTGTGTATGCATGGTAGTCACAAGAAACATCTTTTTACAGTGGAAATTCCGTTTTACGACTTTTTTATAGGTTCTTTTGTAATTTAAAGTTTTTTTTTTAGTTTTACTAGCCTCAAATGATTGAAAAAAATATGATTTTGACTGTTCATAAAATCATCCATTAAAAAGAAATAATATATTTTATTTTCACTAAAAAAGTTCTAATGTTGATTATCAACAATAGTGTCTGGTGATAACGGAATAGTATAAAAACTAAATTTATTGATGATAAAATTTGCTTAAGATTTACTTTTGACGTGATTTTAATTCGCCAATTTTATGGGATCTTTGTAATTCAATGCTGACGACAATTGAGTAAATTTGACAATTCCCTGAAAAGTGAATGACATTTGCAATAGACATTTCCCTTAAAATTAGTATAAATCTTTCTATTTTGTCGAAATTTGACATTAGGACAATGCAGAATATTATTTCAGTGTCATAAACATGACATTTTGATAGAATTTTATGAAAGTTTAGAAGTTGAAAAAAGTTTGTGGCCTTTTTTGGTTTACCTATAGAAATTTTCGCTTTTTTGTGGAGTTTTGCAGAAACAATGTGTTTTTTATGATTAATAAACTTATCTTTCCTTAACCCTTTCATTCGGGCATTATTTCTAGGCATGAAATAATTATTTAGATTATTTATACTAATTAAGGGAAGCTTAATTAACATAAAAATGAAAGCTTTTTTAAAATATTTTTTTTAAATAACGGTTTTAGGAGATGTACAATATATTGTACAATTCGTCACAATGGGTATTAATTTTTGCACAGTTAATATGAAAAAGATGTTGAAAGTTCACGTTATTTATTTTGAAATAATACAAATACAATGAAAATAATTCAACTTATAAAATCTTAATGTATTTTTAAATTAAAAAACAATATCACAAAAAATTAGTCTTCGAACTTCGTGTTCTTCGGTAATATTCATAAAAATAAAATTATAATAACAATATAAAAAAGTTTTGGACATTCGTTCTCTTTTTTTAAACAAAGTTTAAATATTATTTCTATGAAAATCGGCAAAACAATTCCTCGCTTTATTAATACAAAGGTGCACTCTGCATTTTTCGCATAAAAACGTCTTAGCGAGGTGTCCCACTGGCCATCAGCTGCTGCAGCTGACTGATCCCGATATCAGTTGCACATGTAATCCAATGGCGCATGGCACACTGCAAAAAATGTGCAGCTTCATGCCTGCAACACAAAGCTGACTTTTTTGAACTGATCTAAATGTAGCTGATATCATGAACATGTCGGGTAGTTTCTAATGTCATTTTTGTTAGATTAAATACAATAAAATGATAATTTTCAATATTTTTTTCGTCTGGCGGTAATAGTTGTCATCAGTAGCACAGTCTATTAAGGTAGCATGGCCACTCTCTAGGTTATAGGGTCTCTACTTCATATAATGTTGACTTTAAAATAATTACTATTTGGGAACATCATAAAATTTTGACAAGCTGTTTAATTAATAAACTTTTGAACAAGCGAAAATAAATACGATGTCCATCGAATGGGAGAAATTAAACACAGCAATAAAACAAGCTGTAGAAAAAGGTAGATGCTTGTACGATTGCACAGATTCAGTTTTTTTATCAGAGAAATAAGGAGAAGTTCTTCCTCCGAGTCCGACATTTTGACGTTTGAGGTCAGCTGATCCCAGTTCAGTGTGCCACGTCAACTGATCGAATCAGTTCCTGCAGCTGCCTGACCTGCAGTAGGATTCTTGGCAAAATCGATAAATAACGATCTGGAAAGATCGCTAAGGGTATTATTTTGCACAGATGATTAATTTTCGCTCTGGCCGCGAAAATTTAAATACAATCTTGACAGTAGCGGCAAATTTAAAATTTGTTTTAAATTCGACATATTTTGAAAAGTGAACAAATAACAATTTTCTTTCGAAAAAGTGTAATATTTAGCTGTGAAAAGTATTTATATAAGTCGGGCGGCCAGCCGGCAGTTTTTTATACAATTCTAGATGGATTTCCGCACACTTTTCCTTTGAAAAACAAAATAGAAAAGTCTCCGAAAATCGTTTTAGAATTTCCCCGGATTAGCCAAATGAACAGGTTTTACGTTTTTGGGAAAAATGTCAGAAATAAACACAAATGGTTGAAGTTAAATACAAAAGATTTTTTTTGCTGTCAGCAATTTCGATTCAATTCAATTTTATTGCACTTTCTTGCTGCCAAGATGTGTTTCCCTCCCTCTTTCCGCACTACAACCGGTTTCCGCTGTTGGCCTCCACAAGCAAGAGTAATTTTCATTTCGCTGTGCGTGAAAGATCTCTTTTCATCAGCGATTTGAAAATTTCAACTTGAACACAAAGTAAAGGCGAATTTAATTTCGTTTTTTAAGGAAAAGGCAAATGCGAGTAATGTTTAGACAATTAAGGGACGCATTCAACATTTTATTTCGTCTTTGCCAACGTGACAACAATTAAACAACATTCTTAAGTGGACGAAACTCAAACATTAGTGTTTATCGACTGGTACGAGAGCAGTCGTTATGAAAATTCGTATTGGAAGGCTCAGCATTGCCAGAGTCATAGTCGAGGGTAATTTTATTGGAAAGTTGACAGCGAGAAACAAATACAACGCCCTTTCATATCCACTACCACAAACATAAAATCTCTTATTCGTATTTATGGATAACGACATCGTTATGGATAACTACATCGTTATAAGTGCCAAGAATCCTACTGCTGATGTCGGGATCAGTCAGCTGCAGGAGCTCATTGGCCAATGTGACATCTCCCTTAAGGTCTGGACTTCCTGGGGTGGACTTTCGGAGGGATGAAGTCATGCAAATCAAGCCATTTTTGTCAAAGCTATTGAATGGCAACACGCTAGTCATTTCCACACTCTCTCTAATACTGTTTTTAGCGAACATTCAAGAAATCGTTTCAAACTTAAAAACTTAGAAATTTTATAGCTATGAGCAAAAAATATATATTCGCATATTCTTAATTTTCAAACATTTCTATCATAACAAAAAAAATCTTTTCTGACTCGATTAACTTAATTAGCATTGACAATTTTTCGATAAAATCAACAAATTGAAAGACGTTTTAATACACAAGTTTATGACTTTAAGCGGATTAAGTGTTATATCCAATACCTTACTTGAGACCACACATGATCCATTTACACCCAATACTCCATCCCATGAATCCGAGACCACACATGATCCAGTGCAAATCATTTAAATTAGCGATTCCTTGAATCGCTGCAGACATAATAGTCAGCACAATTTAAAAACTCTTATCGTCACGTACGAATTCATTACGATCATGAAGAACAATTAGATGAATTATTATTGGCGCAGTTGAAAGGCATTCGTCGAAAGTATCACATCTTTTACTTAGTTTTAAGTGATTCAAATTCATATTCATAAGTATTTTAGTGGAAATAAAGTTTATTAAATGCAAAAAGTGAAGTTTTAGTTTATATATTTTTTTATTTAAGATTACTATACAGTAATCATTATTGGCGCAGTTGGTAGGATACGTCGAGTGCGAATCAGAGAAGGATCGTGCGTGTGTTTCAACACTTTGTGACGTGTCTAAAATTCATTTTTACTAAACTATCTAAAGAAGGGATAACGTAAAATAAAATTAATTTAACTAAACTATCTAAAGAAGTGATAGCGTAAACTAAAATTCATTTTTACTAAACTATCTAAAGAAGGGATAACGTAAAATAAAATTAATTTAACTAAACTATCTAAAGAAGTGATAGCGTAAACTAAAATTCATTTTTACTAAACTATCTAAAGAAGGGATAACGTAAAATAAAATTAATTTAACTAAACTATCTAAAGAAGTGATAGCGTAAACTAAAATTCATTTTTACTAAACTATCTAAAGAAGGGATAACGTAAAATAAAATTAATTTAACTAAACTATCTAAAGAAGTGATAGCGTAAACTAAAATTCATTTTTACTAAACTATCTAAAGAAGGGATAACGTAAAATAAAATTAATTTAACTAAACTATCTAAAGAAGTGATAGCGTAAACTAAAATTCATTTTAACTAAACTATCTAAAGAAGTGATAGCGTAAAAGAAAATTAATCTAACTAAACTATCTAAAGAAGTGATAGCGTAAAAGAAAATTAATCTAACTAAAACTATCTAAAGAAGCGATAGTAACTATCTAAAGAAGTGATTGTATAATTTACTAATTTAATAAGAACTTTCTAAAGAATTGGAAGTGATAGAGTAATTTACTTATCCAATTAGAACTATAAAAAAACGAAATTAAAAAAAAAAGAGAAAAAAAAAACAAATAAAAGTAAGAAACTAAATTACATATCTACATTTACACGGGGAACAGTGTCAAAAAAAAAAAGAAAAAAAACTCACCCCCAACTGTAAAAGACCAGGAACAACAGGACCCTTTGGAAGAAGACGACTCACAACCCCAATAAGAAGGACAATCAACAATAACATCCAATAAGGAGGGCATTTACAGACAACACTTTTTTTAAAAAAAAATTGGTACGTCTCTTAAAAAGATATAAATCTGTATTTAAAAAAAAAAAAATGTTTCCCTCGTACTTGCAATAAAAGTACACATAATTAAAATAATTTATGGTATAATAGTTTATGGAAGAATTAACAAGTTTATTCAACGGCATTAATATTGAAAGTCCTGAAAGTCTAGAAGCAACCGTTAAGGCAATTACAGAACAAACAAATATGACTCCGTTAACTTTGTCTATCAACCCTCTAAAATACTTAAGTGGATTACCCGAATTTTCAGGCGACTTTAGGGACCTTCAGAATTTTATCGATTTGATAGATAGAGTTCACCCACTTTTAAGCCAATATGACGCCTTAAGCCAAAGCATTTTTTCGGATACTATTAAATCAAAATTAAAAGGCAGAGCGCGGGAAGCGATAGAAATTAACAATCACGCGACGTCCTGGGACCTAATGAAAGAGACCTTAATAAATAATTTCGGCGATCGTTGTACGTCCGAAGAACTATTTGATAAGCTCAGAAGTACTATTTTCAAAACAAACCCCGTAGATTTTTACAACGAAATTAAAACCATACTAAGAAGATTGAACATTAAAGCCAAACTTTCGTCCGATACACCAGAAAATATAGAGCAACTCATTTTAGCTAACAAAACCTCCGGTTTGACAACCTTTAAGAATAAAATCCCTGAACCAATGCGTTCAATATTATTTTGTAGAAACCCAACTAGTTTAGAATCCGCGATGGATATTTTATATGAGGCAGGATACGCACATGCTAACAATTGTCCCAAACCAAACAACCAAAATGTTCGAACTAATACAAATAGTAGAAACAACAATAAATACGACAACCGGGTAAATGATAGGAATCCTAACAAAGGATCTTTTAACCAAAATAATAACTACACAAATCCCCAAAGAAACAATTATACACCATTTCACGATAATCGACGCCCCGAACACTTCCGGCAACCAAGCCCAATGTTCAACCCAGAATCTTCTTTCAACCAACAAAATGGATTTAGGAATAACCACATTCCTTTCCAAACCCGACCACCATTTACTTTAAATAATCCTTACAGGAATCACAGGAACAATTTTCCAAACCACTTTCAAAATCAGTCAAATTTTCCAAACCCGTTCAGGAATAATGGTTATCGTCCCAATCAACCAAATCAACCACCATCAACTCAATCGAACTCCCAACCCCGACCTAATCAGCAACTTCCGCCTCCAGAACCAATGGATGTCAACATGAACCAAAGAATTGAAGAAACCACAAACAATCAACCTCAAAATTTTCAATTAGCAGCCTCCCCGGCGCATTACCATATATCCTAGTTGACAGTAATATAAGACCCTTGAAATTTGTAGTAGATTCAGGAGCTACGCATTCTATCATAAATCCTGGACTTTGTAGTCACAAATATCTCCAAGATCTCAAAAAACCTGTCCTAATAAAAACAATTGAAAACCAAGTCAAGGTGTTCCAAAAGGTATCAATTCCTTTATTCAAAGAGTTAGGCGATCCTAAACATAAAGTAGAAATGTACGTTTATCCTTTCCATGAAACGTACGACGGTTTAATAGGTAATAATATTCTAATTCCCCTAGGAGCAAAAATAGATTTCGAAAGCAAATCCCTTAGTATTAGAAATAAGACACTCGAACTGAACTTCGAACTTAAGCGAGAAAATTTTAATTACGAATTAGAAGAATGTGGCGAATTTAAATTAACTGTGCCCGTGCAACAAAAAGAAGGCCTAGCCTACCTAGAAGAAAAGAAGTCTTCAGATGGTAACGTGATCGTACAGGAAGGTATTTATAACGTAGAAGGTTATAAAATTACTGCTAACGTACAGACAAAAGGTACTGGCAAAAAGACTATCACCTTCGCCCCATTAAAGACCCAAATAGTTAACGAAGAAAACTTTAATATTGTAGAAGCAAAAGAAAATTACCCATTAGTAGAACAGATCACCACAGATCATCTTAACGAAGAAGAAAAAAGAACACTTTTAAAGTTAGTTAATCAATTTTCCGAAATTTTCTACAACGAAGACGTGGACTTAACGTTCACAAATGCAATCAAGCATATAATCCGTACTACGGATAATGTCCCCATACATGTCAAATCGTACAGATACCCATACATTCATAAACAAGAAGTTAAAACCCAAATAGAAGACATGTTAGAAAAGGGAATTATCAGACCTAGCAATTCTCCGTATTCCGCACCTGTTTGGATTGTCCCGAAGAAAGCAGACAACAGCGGTGAACCTAAATGGCGTATAGTCATTGACTATCGCAAACTTAACGATGTAACAATCGACGACAAATACCCAATACCAAATATCGACGAGATATTAGGAAAATTGGGATCGTGTCATTATTTCACGACACTTGACCTAGCTAAAGGATTTCACCAGATTGAAATCGAAGATAGCGACATTCATAAAACAGCGTTTACTGTAGAAAATGGCCACTACGAATTCCTTCGCATGCCATTCGGATTAAAAACAGCACCGGCGACATTTCAGCGCCTTATGAACGAAGTCCTTAAGGAATATATAAATACGATTTGCTTAGTTTACCTAGACGATATCATAATATTTTCAACTTCGCTAGAAGAGCATTTAGATTCTCTGAAAAAGATATTTAAGAGATTAAGAGACGTAAATTTAAAAGTCCAATTAAATAAATCCCAATTCCTTAAACAAGAAGCTGAATTTTTAGGCCATATCGTTACCTTGGAAGGAATAAAGCCAAACCCTAAGAAAATTGAATGTGTGATGAAATTCCCAATCCCAAAAACAACTAAACAAATAAAACAATTTCTTGGCCTCACAGGATATTATAGAAAGTTCATTCAAGATTACTCCCAAATCGCGAAACCTATGACGAAGTACTTGAAAAAGGATCAAAAACTAAACGTTAACGATCCACAATACGTCAACAGCTTCGAAATGCTCAAACGACTTCTAATAAATGAGCCAATACTAAAGTATCCAGACTTCGAGAAAAAGTTCGTATTGACAACTGATGCTAGTCAATATGCATTAGGGGCTATACTTTCTCAAGAAGGACATCCTATATGTTACGCAAGTCGTACACTAAACGATCATGAGCAACACTACAGCACAATAGAGAAAGAGTTGTTAGCTGTCGTGTGGGCAACAAAATACTTCCGCCCTTACCTATTTGGTAGAAAGTTTTTGATCGAAACTGATCACAAACCCCTACAATGGCTATTTTCAATAAAGGAGCCAAATTCAAAACTAGTTAGATGGCGTTTAAAATTGTCAGAATTTGACTACGAAATTAAATACAAAAAGGGTAAAGAAAATAGCAACGCAGATGCACTCTCACGAATAGAAGTAAACCTTACAGAAGGAGTAAACGAACCTAACATTCGAATCAGCAAACTTCCATTGAACGTATTTAAAACCCAAATTGTCATAATTAAAAGTAATTCTGGAGCCCTAAGGATAAAAAATCTAAAACTCTTTGATAACTCTAGAAAGGTAATACACACTAAAACATTAGATAACGAAACGGCAATAATTATACTAAAATCTCATTGTAATCCCAAAACGCTTAACGCAATTTACGTAAATGATTCCGAATTTCTTAAGACTTTAGAAAAAGCATTCTCCGAACATTTCGCGAGTAATAACCGATTGAAACTTATAAGAGCGGAAAAACTATTGGAAGACGTTACAGACGAAGATAAATTAGTAGAGTTAATAAAAGAAGAACATTTAAGGAATAATCATAGAGGTATAACAGAAGTCTGTAAAGAATTACAGTTAAGATGTTACCATCCTAAACTATGCGCCCGTGTCACTCATTTTATTAATAACTGTGAAATTTGTAATTTAGAGAAATACGAACGGAGACCCGTGAGACAGAAATTCCAAATTACCGATACCCCATCTGGTCCAAATGAAATCATTCATATAGATGTGTTTTATACCCTAAACAAGAATTTATTTGTAACATTTATTGATAAGTTTAGTAAATTTGCACAAGCAGTTAGAATCCAAGCACGTACTTGGGTAGAATTTAAAAGAGCGATCTTAGTTTATATCTCAGCAGTAGGCAATATAAAAAAAATCGTAGCAGATAACGAATTAGGACTTAAAGCAGTTCCTCTAAGAGAATTCTTAGAAAATGAAAACATCGAAATTCACTTTACGTCGAATAATAATCATACTTCTAACGCAGACATCGAAAGACTCCACAATACAATTAACGAACATATAAGACTTTTAAAACATGACGAAACTAGGGACACAGACAGCGTCGAAGAAAAAATTTTGAAAATTATATCATTTTACAACAATACAATACATTCGACAACAAACCGGAAACCAATCGACTTTAAAATAGGACTAATAAATGGAAACGAGTACAATGACATTCGCGATAGAATCTTAAAAATTAAAGAAAAAGCTATAAATAAATTGAACCAAAGTAGAGAAGAAGTAGATGTAGAACCTGGCCCAAGTTTCATTAAAGAAGTCCGCGGCGGAAAAAACCATTCCAAATTTAGAAAAATAGAAATCGAAAACCTAGACGAGAATCACGTTTTGAATAAAAATACAGGATTAAAATATTACAAATCACACGTAAAGCGAAAGAAAATGTATCAAGATAATGCTAACCCTACAATTAAAGCTGTACTAACAAAGACAAAAAACAAACCTAAAAAAACATGTTTCCATTCCAGGTAAAAATGACGAGAATCGCCCTCATTGTTCTAATAATCCTCCCTCTAACGTTTCCCCAAAAAATTGAAGTTCAAGATTTTAACAACAATAACGGTTATATTACAATAAAATTGGAAGATATAAGAATTATAACGAAATTTAAGAAAGTTCTACATTTCATAAATATAACTGAATACAAAGATACCAGAAATTTAATTTATCAAAACATTAAAGTATTGAAATTTAAGACAGGATTTATGGAACCCATGTACAATACCCTTATTCACAACCTAAATATGCTAGATCAGAATATAGACAGCTTAAAACCACATAAGGTTCAAAAAAGAGGATTAGCCAACTTTTTAGGATCAGGATTAAAGTTCATAGCCGGTACCATGGATGCCAACGACGAAGAAGAAATTAAAAGCCAACTACAAACACTTTCAGAAAACAATAAAAATTTAATCGAAGAAAGCAACAAACAAATCATAATAAATAATGAAATTTCAGATTACATAAAATCTATAACCGACCAAATTAAATCTCAACAAAATATAGTATCGGAATATTTAAAAAATTTAGACCAGCATTTTTCAAATAACGTATCGTATATAGAAGATGTAGTAGAATGCATGCAACAAATTTACCAAATTAATTACGATATCAGTTTATTAAAGAGTCATATCGACGATATTGAGCAAGTCATATTAACAAGTAAATTAGGCATACTTTCCCGAAACATCCTCACTAAAAATGAATTTAATTTGATCCCAGACTTAGAGACTTTCAGAGACATAAAAATTGCCGTAGCTTTTCATGAAGAAGAAATTATTATTGCAGTACTGATTCCAGAATACGAAGAAAAATCATTGTCAAAAATACTTATAGAACCATTACCAAATAAAGATAATAAATCAATATATTTAGAACAATACACAGTACTTATAGATCATAACAATAACGCATATTATGCAAATATTAAAGATAATTTAGCCAAAAACGTTGTCAAAATTGAGGATAAATGTATTAGTAATATTCTTAATTTTACACATGCAAATTGTTTCATGCAAGACTTAACTAAGGAAGAGATCAAAGAAGTTTTACCAGGACTCATTATCACAAAGAACATTAAACCAGTTATTATTTCTCAAAATTGCAATAATTTTCCAATAAATATTCACGGAAACAATCTTATTAAATTTGAAAATTGTGAGATAACGATAAATCACAGAGTATTCCAAAATTCATTTGTAAAGATAGCAGATAACATAATTCTTCCTCATTTTATGACCACAGTCACTGGAAACAGATCAGTAAACATAATTAAATTTGAAGAATTACATGAGAAATCAATAAATAATAATAGAAAGAAAATTAATGAAATTCTAAACAAAAAATATGAAGATCACTTTATTAACATATCTTTAAGCATTCTTTTGATCGTAATAATTATAATTATAACTTTAGTCCTAAGAAAGTTTTTGTCTAAAATTAAAAAGAAATGTATAACAGATACTTCGTCGGAGCCTCAGAATAACGATGGGGGTGTTATATCCAATACCTTACTTGAGACCACACATGATCCATTTACACCCAATACTCCATCCCATGAATCCGAGACCACACATGATCCAGTGCAAATCATTTAAATTAGCGATTCCTTGAATCGCTGCAGACATAATAGTCAGCACAATTTAAAAACTCTTATCGTCACGTACGAATTCATTACGATCATGAAGAACAATTAGATGAATTATTATTGGCGCAGTTGAAAGGCATTCGTCGAAAGTATCACATCTTTTACTTAGTTTTAAGTGATTCAAATTCATATTCATAAGTATTTTAGTGGAAATAAAGTTTATTAAATGCAAAAAGTGAAGTTTTAGTTTATATATTTTTTTATTTAAGATTACTATACAGTAATCATTATTATTAAGTTCATTTAGTTTTCACGAAATTACGTAATGATATTAAAAAATAACCACTTACACTCATATGTATTTAAAATCCAATCATATCCGATGATATCAAAAAATTGAGAATAACTAAAAATAAACGAGAAATTCAAAATGAAATAATATCTGTCACGGTCAATTTGTAATTCTGTTTCTGGTGATGAATACTCTTAATCATGAAACCTAATACCTGTCTCAGGTACAGGACACGATTAAATTGAACAAGATTCCGAATAATATGCAAATATATTTCCATCTCAGTTTAACACATCTACATGCACTCAAATTAATTTATAAAATATTTCTTATATGTAAAAGCCATCTTCCGCTCATACTTTCGGACAACATTAAACAAATACGTCGGACATTTATATTAATGTTGTGCATTTAAAGGGGGTAACGAGAGTCATCCTACACGGCTCCAACGTTACCAACGAGCTAACAAACAGTAGTAAGATAAATTTGTATGAATGGATGGATATAAACGTACGTATCTATCTAGAATGGTAAATTGTGGTAGCTGAATATTTGGCGTTTCGCTAAGATTCTACACTTGGACCTCACAACAACTCGGTGTGTCAAGACTAATGGAGCCAGGAGTTCAGAAGGAGTTTATTATATTGCACGACTTCCTTTTTCTATGGTACCAATAAGAAAAAAATCACCACTGAATATCTATAAGATGTGACTAATCTGATCGTAAAATCCAAGCTACCAGCTCCCGAACCTATTTATGAAACATACTGATAGCAACATAATCATAAAAATCATATCCGTTCTGTCGTCGTTTTTATTTTCAATCTTTTTATTTCCTCGCTGAGATTCTGTGTAAACAGATCGAGTGGTAGACATCAGGATGATCTACGAGACCCTAAATTAGAATAATAATAGACAAAATCTCATTTTGGTAAGTGACTTAGTAAGTCTACTGGGAGTTTTTTTTTTATAGACAGTTTCTATACTCCTACAATTTGAACACCTGTGACATTTCAATACTCTGCATACAAAGGTAAATTAAACGTTTATCCCAATTAACACAATCCAACCAAAAAATTATCATAGTTTAGTTTAGCATCTGGAAACTTGACTTGATTGGACTAAGAAACTTTAGAAATTCCACTTCAAAAATATGCGCCGCAGTAAAAATTTTCGGGAAAAGTATGATTTAACTTATAATTTTTAAGTAGAAATACGCCGCAAGTGAAAATTTTTGCAGATTAAAGCTAAATATCCCTTTAAATTGATGGCTAAACAGTTCCCAAAGTAGAATAGAAATCTTTTTTTAAAAAATATCATAATTATAGAGCAGTTAATATATTTTATTCGAGACATATGAAATTTTTGCAAATGAAAGAGTTTTTTGCAATTTTATTGAAAACCGTACATCCTACGAAAAAAAAATTCAAAGAGAATATGATTATATTTAAAATATAATTATATTCAGAGTATCGGGGCACCTCAAGAGAGAAATTATGCACGCAGGGGAGGTCCTGGTAGGTAAGGTAAGGGAGACACGAAGAGAATCATTTCACCGATTCGCTTCGATTTTTCATTGTATCTTCTTAATAGAAAGTTACTTAGCATTGATGCACAAATAAACGGTAAAGCAATTCCTTTTTATAAAACTCTTCTTTGCAAGACATTTAAAAAATATCATATTTTTCTATCTCCACATATAAAGGACCGTGAATTTTCCTTTTAACAAAGAAAGGCTAGACTTCAGCTTAGCGGAAGCCGAATTTAGAGATCAAGTAAATATTGCTGAGTAGCATGCAACTAGTTATAGAACACACACTCAGAGCAAAAATTTGTCATATGGGTAAAACCATTGTTAAATTAACAAAATTTTTATCCTATATCAGCCAACAAAATAATTTTGTTAAATTAGCACAGGGAAATTTATTCCTCGGTAAATGAGAAATTGGTCATATGGATAAAATCATTGCTAAATTAACCGAATTGTTGATAAAATCACAAAAAAAATATCATTTGGAACAAATATTTTTGGAGGGAAACCTTCGTTCAATAAAGGAATTGTTATTTTAACAAAAATAAACTCACATTTGATGTTTTGTTAAATCAATAAAACAATTGTGAAACTAACAATGCCTAATTTGTCAAAATAACAAAAAAATGTTATATTTACAAATTTTTGTTTTTCAAACAATGCTTTAAACAAAACAAATTTTGTCAATAGGAACGAGATTTTTGTCAATATTTTTTTGAGTGCAGTAAAGCCGTTCGTATAGGAAATGTACCGCTATAAAATAGGAGCTGAAGCTGGAAAAATCGTGATTTTCAAATCGTATTTTCCAAACGAATCATTTTGTGTGAATGAGTTTTTTTAGTAGCAGAATACAGGGCTAAAATATCAATCTGGCAGAGTTAAAAGATCGAGGTGTTGCCACATAATCTGTTTAAAATAGAATATTGTTCTACTTCATTTTGTGAAGGTACATTTTTGACACGATCGGATTTACCTGGTTGTCATTTTGTAAAGGTACATTTCCGAGACTATCGGATTTATAAAGTTTCAAACCTCGTCCCAGGCTACTTAAAAATATCTACATGTACTCGAAATTTGACTTCTGCTAAGTTAAAGTCGTGAACATTTGAAACTAAAATGGAGTTTTTTATGAATTGTTGACTTACAACATGGTCGCTTTACTTTTCAGAAAAAAAGTTCAGTGTCTTTTCTAATGATATTTGCGAATCCACAGACACTGCGAGCTGTGCAGCTGCCTATTTCCTACACTCTAGAAAATTTTATTGTAATTTTACCCCTATTATCGTAGGAAAACATTTTCCTACGATAATAGGGGTAAAATTACACCGAGTCGTAATGGCTAAAAAGCTATGCATTTTTACTCATTTTGTGGCGTACAAAAGCCACTTTTACGGGGGAACTTGAAACTAAATAAGAAGTAAAAGTACAATACTGGTGTAATTTTACGACATGGATGTTTAAAATTACCACATTTTTGTTGTAATTTTCCTCCTATTTGGTAGCAAAACCGCGTCTTAAAGGTGTAATTTTACGACATTTTTTGTTTAAAATTACACCGAAAATGGTATTAGAATTTCTCGGCTTATACGGTCTGCAAAAACAAAAATATTATATTATTTTTGCGGATGTTTTCACATCAAAATTTCCCGGGCATGTCTGCCATGTGGCAGGCGCCACACAGGATTTTGGTAGAGTAAAACTCGATTCGAGTATTTATACTCCGATTCCACAAACCTTATGCGAATTATAAGGTTAAGGTTAAATTGTCCGTACAATAATGTAAAAATACCCTGCGAGCGTGTTTTTACACCAAAATGAGAGTAAAAATACGAATATTGGTCGAAATTTTACGCAAGGTTTAAAATTACCCTATTTCTAGTGTAAGATCAATGTTTTTTTGGGTGAGTTTACAACTTAAATGGTGTGCGAGCTAAATTCTGATTTTTTTCGAAATTTTACGACGTTTTTGCAAATTTACCCCGTTTTTACCCCATTTTTCGGTTTAAATTCAAATTCATTTTCTACAGTGTACCCTGGTAATAAATACCCTTTGTTTTAAAAGTATTTCTCAGCAAATGAAACTTTTGTAGAAATAAGATAGCAAAGAGGAATTATTTTTTGTACATCAAATCATGTGTAATAAAAAAAAAAACCCACAAAAAAATTAAAAGCCCTTAATTTGCTCTTTCGACGAGAAAAAACCCGAACCTGCATGCAAAAATACATTCATGGAAAATTTTCTTCCTTGATTTCTTTCTAGGTGCGCTACTGATCAGTCATGTTTTGTTACTTGGGATGAACCACATTGTAAATATCTTCCTGAATCAATTTAAATCTTACAAAAGTGCACCAAAGCATCCCAAAAATTCATTGTTCAGGTATTTGCTTTTTTTTATCAATAACTCTAGTTGACAACTCAGAACCATTCAAGCAACACATAAAGAAACCATAAAAAGATCAAAGAGTCCAACAGGTTTGTAAAACGCTTTAGAAACTTCAAATGTCTTGTACGGAAATGAAATTGATATCAATATACGATCATTTAATCGTCACTTCATTTTCTACAATCGTTTTATTACATTGCGCGAGTCACCCATTGGCAGGCCAGCCTTTTTTCGTATTCTTTTTTTTTCCGTTGTGAGCTTTAAGTTGTTGCTTCACGTTGAATTTCTCGCCTTCGTCTCAGATTTAAAAAAAAATGCCAAAGATCGAATCGATCGACGATCAAGGCATGACTAATTGACATCAATCGATCGAATCAATTGTACTCAATTGATCGCGGTTCCTTTTTTGTTTGTTTACCCACCACGATAACTTTCTTAGTATGGCATCAACGCTTTAGACATTTTTACGGATCAATTCTAACTTTGCGATCTATTCATTGGTCAATTGAGATTTGAAGGTATTTTTAACTATCCTTTTGAGCGTTATGTTGATTGCAAAATATCTTGGAAATTCATTTTTTTTTTGTTTATTTGCGTGTCTAAAATATTTCAACTTCTCTGATCATTTAGGGTATGTGGCATCAATTAAAAAAAAATATTTCTGCTTTATAAGACTTCAGTTGAATGATTTCAAACCTTACAAATGTTGCAATTCATCCATGATTCGCAATCTATGTACGACAGTAGGTGCAAGTAAGAAAAATGTCTATAAAAAACGTCATTTAAAGAGGTCGAATCTCCTCTTGAGATATAAATAGTAACAAAAAGACGAAAATATAGAAATGTAGTGCTTTTTTAGATACACCGAGCATTTCTCAAGTGGGCGTCTTTTTTTTGTCCATTTCATACAGTAAAACACAAGAAAAGCCAGGAGCTAATCGTCAAATACTCTATACGAGGACACAAAATGTTCATGAAAAACCATTTTTATGGAAGAAAAGAAAAGGTTTAAGAACTTAGCCTAACCATTTACGAGAACCGCAACTATACAAAATTTCAATTCTCTAGCTCAATCCTTTCGAGAGCTATGATGTTCACGGACAGACAAACAGACAGACGGACGGACATGCGGAAATCAAAATCTTTTGTCATCTCTAACACCCTAGTGTAGTTCAATTTTTTGTCCAACGATTGTTTCCATGCGTTACAAATGGTACCTACACTAAATGGCTGCGTTCATAATTGCAGAAATCTATCGCAGTACTGCGCAAAAGTCAGCTGCGCGCAGACAGTCTGCGATGCAGCAGACTTTTGGACTGCTTTAGCTGCTGCAGTGCGTTCATAACCTGCTTGGCTGAGTAAAGAAAGAAATAGAGAATCTGACAGTTAAGATTTTCTATTGACAGTTTTCGTTTTTGATAGCGCTGTACACGAATATTTTCGTTGTCTCCAATAAAATGAGCAATTCTCGATTGTATACAAACTCCGAAGTCAAATGTATTAAAAGCTCTTCGTATTTTGGAGAAGAAAAGAAAACGCCGCCGTTTTTTGCTAACACCGCGTCTTGATTTGGGATTTTTCATCGCAGAGATTTTTGATTGACTAATCAGAGCTCGAGTTGACGGCGAGAAAAAATCTCAGAGATAAATTTCTTGAAATCTTGCAATTGCAAAATTTCTTGGAATTTCACAATTCAAGATGGCGGAATCCAAATTCTCCCGACAAGTAATTGCGAAAATAACTAATTTTTACAAAATACGATACAAAAAGCTTTGGAAGAGAATATATCGCACATGGTCCCGTAGACTGTAGTATCTCAAAAAAATGTGTTTTTGAGTAATTATTCCATTATGTAAAGGAAAATTGACTGAATCAAATGAAAAACAAATTTAAATGAAAACGTAGTCCTAAAATGTATTTATTTTTGGTTTTTTAAATTCCCATTTTTTAAAATTTAAATTGATTTTGTGGAAAACAAACCTAACTCTATCTTTTATTATTGCAAAAAAAAACAAAAAATGAAGCAAATGATCTGTAAATTATTATCAAAGAGTAATAAATTGAAATATTCCTGTACAGACAACAGAAAAAAACAATTATTTATAAACAATTATTTTGAAATGAAAACTTTGAATGCGTTTTTCTCAAAATGGCCGATTTTGAGATACTACAGTCTACGGGACCATGTGCGATATAACATTAAGGGGTTTTTCTTTTCGTCTGTTCTTCTGTTTCAGCCTTTTCAATTTCACGTATTGCATTAATTGCGAGAGCGGCGACTATGTGTTTACTTTTCATCTGCATTTTGAGTACTAAATTTCAAGAGATTTTCGGCCCAGATGTCAAAAAAATCTCATTGCGGTGAGATATTTCTTGGGATGAAAAATTGTTAATCAAGACGCGGTGTAAGTCGAGTGATCAGACGCAATATTACACAATATTTTGTTATACGTGACAAGCAAATTATCAAATTTCTTTTTGACATCGTCTTGCGAGAACGGAAAATCGGCCTTAATTTCTGTGATGTTACGTAGAACCATTTTCCACAAAGCAGATTTCTTTCGCTCCCCGGAATTCAATATTCGCTCTAATTTAAGTCGTTCAACAATCAAAAGCTTTCAAGCTGACGCTCTCCACTTTTTGTCATCCCGCAACTCATTAACACTCAAAATTTTAATGTAATTTTTCACATTTTATTAATGTTATTTACGAGTACTTAGATCTCGCTATCGCTGTCCGCCATTATTTCACATGTTACGTTTTATCGTCAGCTAAATTTCTTTCCTGCGCTTGCTGCGCAGTTGCTGCCGAAAATTTTCTGCAGCCTGCTTTCATGAACGCACTGCATACTGCGCAGATATGATGATGAACGCGCTGCTTTAGAACTGTGTTAGACCTGCAATTATGAACGCAGCCAATCTAATAGACTCCAATAGAATATAAAAATTTGAACTGATAATTTTCAGCGATCGTGAATTTTCCGGTATTTTGGCATGAAAACTTGTACTTTTTTTTCGAGATTTTGACATTAAAGATGATAGTAATGTAGTATGTCAAAAATGCTTGCCTGTGGCGAGCATTGCGAGCGCACGGATTGAGCTACAGACTTGAAATTTTGCGCAGATTGGTTTTTCGTGAAATGCTAGGCTAAGTTCGTTAATGGGCAAAAATGGACCATTAGGGGGGGGTACCCCCTATACGAACGAAAACGTTTTTTGTGAATATCTCAAAAACGGTGTATCTTATTAAAAAAGTGCAAGAACAAGCGTTATTTAGGATATGATTCTACATAAAACTCCCATACATCAAAATCCGATTGGAATAAATTTTAAAAAATCTTATTGAAAAATTTGACTTCAAATTTTAATTTTGATACAACTGTTCGCCGTCAATCACCATACGGGTTTTCAATAATTACCAGATTGGCAATTATAGCTTTTGTTATGTTTTTCCATGTATTCTCCATGCATTTACCTTTCCGAAAAGATTATACACAGGTTATACACTCGCCCGATATTTCAATAAAATTGTTAAAGAAAGGAAAGTGGCCACAGGTGTGGCTAGTTGCTTGGAATCAAAATAAAAAAAATTGTAGAGAAATATTAATTATTTATTTTTAATATCATTTGTTTAAAAGTACTTCGTTTGGGATGGCTAGGGGTTTTAGGTGAATATTTTAAGAATGATAGAAGTTACGAGCAAAAAAAAGTGGATACAGGTGTGATCTTGCTTTAAGGATTAAACATATTTTCCAAATATTTGCTAAAAATTTAAGTTTCTGTATTATGACTGAAAATCCATCTAAATTGTGATGTAACAGAACTCTTCAAATTGCAGTAGTAACATATGAATATTTTATCGATGACATTTCTAACGAAATGCCAAGAAAAATCTAAACTTAAGTATTCACTTCCTCCTATCGAATGAAACTGACTACATTCAATGCCAAGCGATTAATTTCATGATTTTTCGTCACCGATAACTGAGTGTTTTAGGTCAGATGATAAATGAGAATCATTAGGCCAAATATTTGTCACCAGTAAAACAGCAAGCAACCTACGTCGTTGTATTAAGCTGGCCAGGGTTCAAGCCAACCGATATTACATTTGTATTGATAGAGTTTACAGTTTACGTGTAATCTTGATGGCGAGACCGCAACGATCTGTAAGGTGATCACCAAAACTACCCGCAAGCGAATGTGCCTCACACCTGATCGGTAAGGAAAAGCTATAAACTCATAAAAACATTGGAGGTTGATAATAAATAAGAAACATTATACCAACATATTCGAGATGGTATTTTGATAACGCCCTGTCATGCCATTAATTGATCTGTTTCTTCATATAATCCCGGTTTGGTCACTAATCAACCATATCTGCATTACATTTAATGCCTAAACGTAGGGTAGTGTAGGGTGGTTTTTAGATTGCAAATTGCACAATTATTTGCCTAACTCTAGTGATCATTTGGCTGGTAAACTGCAGAACAGTGAATTTAGTCAATCATAATAAAATGCTCGCATGATCGGTCATTTCTTTGGTGTATTGTGTCATTAATTTGATCACATGCTTGACCACAATACCTTTGGGCACGTTTCGGAACACCGGACCGAGCCGCGACAATTGTCAAGAGAGTTATACCTACCATACCATGAATTCAAAAAAAAAATTGCAGTAGCTACGAATTGCATTTGGTTGGTTCATTGTAGCGATAAATTTATTTAATATGGTGCGTAATGCAACATAAGAAACCAGCACCAATCTTGTCCCGGCATCAAAGAAGTGTAGGTGCTCCACCGTGGCCCATAATAAATTACGCATAACGCAGCCCCAGCTACTGGAATGTTTGCCTTTTGAATGGGCCTTAAAATGGCCAACAGGATAGTTAACCTCCTCCTATTTCGCAGGCACTTTGTTGATGTCATGTTATTTCTACATTGCAAATTTATTTCCAACATTTATAGATTTTTTTATATTTATGATTTTATTGAGATATATATGTGCAGATAAGATAGAAACGGCATGGAAAAATTGTTACCATTCGTCGAATTAAATTATTTCTGTCTGGAAATGAATCAAATTATAATCGACTATAGAAACCAATTGGTAGAAATATGTACTAAATAAAATGGCGTTTCTTTATATAATGTTTCACAGTTGAAAAAACTTCGAAACAAAAAAAAACATTAGTTTTCCGGTATTCTGAAAAACAAAAACTAAGTATTGCTTGTAAGCCAGCGATCAAAATTAACTTACAAAATTTGAACCCAACATGTAAAAGTAAATAATAGCTTTTAAAAAAAACCATGGTTCGCCACCATATCGAATAGTTCAATATATTGAGCGTTGCATAAAACCAACATATTTCATTATTTTCCGAATCATACGAAGTATACCAACAGCTTAAAAAAGAACTGAAATGCATAAAACAAATTTTACGAAGGACAATCTCCTTAGTAATGAATTATATTTAAAAGATTGCGAAAAATCCCACTTTAGTTAGCGTCTACGTCATGGAAGGAACACATTGTGAAAGTTTCAATTTTCTAGCTCCTAAGGATCACGGAAGGTCCTGTAAGTATCGGGTCTTTCAACAAGGACATAACAATTTTGTATTTAAATAAAACACAGAATAATCGAGATATCGGGCTGATATTTATTCCAGGTGTAGTGGACATGTTACATTTAAGTATGAAATTCGATGTCGTTCATATGGCCACCGCGAGCACGTTTGCACTGATTGATTCTTTGGAGCCAATTTTCCACCACTCTTCCACACATATCGGCCGGAACGTTGGAAATTTCACGTTCGATATTGTTCCTGAGCTCCTCTAACGTTTATGTATGCCAACAAACCAACAACTTAACATAACCCCATAAAAAGAAATCCAACGGCGTTAAATCGCATGAGCGAGGTGGCCATTCGACCGGACCATTTCTCGAGATTACACTATTGCGACCACCGACTCAGAATTTCGGTAGTAAGTTTTAATAATTTCCAAACGTTGCTCGTTCGTGAACTTCACCATGATAAAAATGTAAACCTTGACTGACGTTTTAGCATTGCCAGATCATAAAAAAAGTTTTAGGGTGCGTTTTTATTAAAATACAAAATTGTTGTGTCCTTGTTGAAAGACCCTTTATAACGTGATTCTCATTTTCCTCAAATTTTGCGGAAAAAAATCTCATTTGGGGGTGTTTGGGCCACTCAATCGGATTCTGGCATAAAGAAATCTGTAAGGATATATTCGAAGACTAAAAAGTATGAACAAACATGCTGAAAGACAGGCGTCTTTTTGGATTTTTAGTCATATTGAGTTGTATACAAAATGACAAAAAAAAGGTAAAAACAAAAACATAAAAATTAAAAAAGCTTTTATTTTAAAAAAATGCACTAAATAGGAAAAAATAATTTTTGAGCGTTGTGTATCAGAAATATGAGCAAGAAAAAAGCATAAAAAATAAAACAAATATTTATCTCCATTTTAAAAATTATTCATTTCTATTTTAGTGCATTTTTTTTAAATAAATGCTTTTTTTAAAAGAAACATTTTTTCTTAAATTTATTAATTTATTATAACAACTACAACTTTCCATTTTTTTTTGTGTTTTTTCTTATATTAACCAAATTCCCTTATTTTGGCAATCATTTGTAACACTGATCAAATTTTTCAAGTTCTTCTCGACAGTTTTACAGCTTGGCGGTCATTTTCACACGTCCGATTACCCACTGTCTAGATTATAGGCTCTCTAGTTTTTAAATTATCGATTAATATCTCTAGTTAGATTTCTAGTTTCTGTGGCAATTTATTTAACCCTTTCGGTATTTTGATGCCATATGGCAACGCAGTTAAAAATTTTAAATGACTTATTATTTATTTATTTTCAACACTCTATTCTCATTCAGTACACCATTAAGTGCATTTTTGACCCAATTTTGATTTTTGAGTAAAAAGCTGTACCACGTAATTGAAAAAATTTAAAATTTAAATTTTTTTTTTGTTTTAAATGAATACTAATAGCTTAAACATCATTAATTTGTATAGAGAGTATTTTTAAAACCCATAGAAAAAAACATGTACCGAAAGGGTTAATGTATTGACGTTGGTTGTCATTAGTGAAAATCTAGAAAATTATAAATCCAAAAATTGGTGAACAAGAGTGAAAATGGGAGTTTTTTGATTTTTGCACAAACCTCTCTTGGGACAGTTTTCGATTAAAGAAAATATCATTAAATGCAATCCGGCAGAACTCCATAACTTTTGATAGTTATATTTGGAATCTACTTTTCGGGGCAACTCCGGTAGTCTAAAGGTTAATATTTTTCTACTCGTCTCATATTTGGGTTCGGTTTTTAACCGTTAAAAACATGAAGAATGTTCCGAACAAATTCACGTATGTATACTAATAGCCTTTGTTACAAAAAACAAAAGTTTTTAATTTTTAATTAAACCAGGCCACTGTTTCAAGCTTTTTTAGACGAAACTCAAGCGAGATAAAGGTTTTTTTTAAAGAAAATTAAAGTCAGTTATAATTAAAATTCTTCGCTTTCGTAAAACATGGAAAATCGTGTTTCAAGCGAATTCAATGGCTCAGCTGGTGAACGGGAATGTGAGCCTCTTAAAGATCATCTTAATCAATTCCACAATAATAAGAAAACACAGAAAAGGTGCCAAAATAATTTTCTACCAAATTCACAATCAATTCCGAACTTAAAAAATTGAATTCCAAAGGATGATCTCACATTACTATTCTTTCTGTCGTCTATTTAAAGTTATATCAATCAATTATGTTTGCCACAAAGAGCTGATAGTAAATTTTCCAATCGGTGGTTGACATCGCAAAAAAAAAAAAAATCAATACAATTATCATATGAAGAGATTGATTTTGTTCAATAGTTTCTAATACAATTCAAATATTATTAACTTATAGGACTTAAGATCATCAAAGGTACTCAATATGATTAGTAGACAAAGGAAAACTTCCTCGATTTTGTTGGTTCCTGATTGGGATCAACTTTTTATTTCACATAGTATGGTCTCAAAAATAACCAAATTTGAGAATTTCCAACTATGATTTTCGAGAAATCTGATTTAAAATGAAACCAGTTATTTTAAAACCCTTTTGCGTATAAATTTTCGCCTTTCTCTCGCTGAACAATAAATTATATGGAGATTTTTTTTATGTTTCTACCGATCTCTATTGGAATTCTGTCAAAATATCTCACTGATATGACATTTTATGCTTATCACCAGCGCTAATCCTACCATGATGTAAAATCGGACAACATTAAAGTTAATTAAGTGTTGAAACTACCTGACTGCTTTGCTGCCTAAGATTTCGATCTTCTCCATTCATTCCATTTCGTCTTCAGCCCAGCATAAAATCATTTGGAAAAAAACTGTTTTTATGCTCATCTTTTTATTCATGTATATACGATACATATTAGTTTTCGATATTCATTTATGAATTGGTCAAACACGATATATCGATGGAGCGATCAATTCATAGGCAAAAATATGTATAGAAAAAAAAATGAAGAACTCTGAAATTTTTTATATAAATCATCTTTAGTTATTTACATTATCGTCGGATATATCATATTTAATCGACCATCGAATTATACTGAAAACAAAAATGTCCCCTTATCGATGAATAGGAAGGTGGAAGATATAGCCGCATATTCAAACGGGAACATAATCATGTCCATAAATACGGATCTACGGGTAGCTCATCTTAGCCGACATTACTTTGAATGACTAGTTATATGGCAATACGGGAACGGGATTACTAAAAAGTATCAAGTTATATTCTAAATAATTTATCCGAAAAAAAATCTTTTAACATGAATTTATAATATTTTCAAGATTATATTTTTTCCATTCCAAATTTTTTGACAAGTTGATGTTTGTTTTTTTCTTGTTAGTTTGATTCTCCTTATTCCGTTGCTAGTTTAACTAAATTATTTTAAATTGATTCAGGTATTTTACACATTAATTATAAAAGTTCACCACAGGTGATGTTTATATTAACAGCGATCTCTAAAAGATCAAATCCAAACAGTAACAAAAGAATATATTTTATGCCAAATTCCACACATTCAGTTTATGTCTAAATCATGTGTGGTTCTATGGAGATACAGACATTCTTTTTACAGATATGCATACCATATGCACATTAAGATTCGGATCAAACTTGTAGTCAAAATTAACTTAAATTCACAAAAGATCATTTTTAACATCAGAAGTGATCTAAAAGTATTTACAGAAATCTGTATTTTTAAAAATTAAACTCTTCGATTTATAATTACAATACTTATTATCTTTCAATAATCCTATTGGAATTTCTCGGCTTATAGGTCTGCAAAAACAAAAAATAATATAACAAAAATATTATATTATTTGTGTGGATGTTTTCATATCCAATTTCCTCCCAATAGGTCAGGCATGTCTGCCCTGAAAACCCATCAGGAGCCTGTTTCTGGTATGGAAGCTGGCTCACTGTCATCAGAGCCTGCTTTACCAGCTTCCACGCAGGCTTACAGGATTTTGGTGGAGTAAAACTCGATTCGAGTATTTACACTCCGATGCCACAAACCTTGTGCGAATTATAATAATTATGACCCCAAAAATCTTCAGATGAAATTTTTTTCCAGAAAATTTAACCCTCTAACCGGAATATTTCCGAAAAAAATTCACCAAAATATGACTTTCAACTTGCGACAGACCGTAACCAAGACAACGTACAGGGCTAAATTTTGTCCAGCATGTAAAGCGATAACTTACGAAAGTCAGTGTAACACGTTCCGGCGATTTCCGACGATTAAAATTGTTACCCGTTAAAAACAAGCGAACTCCCTGAAGCCGGGCATTCCGGCTAGAGGGTTAATGAAAAGGATAATTACGTTATCTTAATAGGACCTTCTGTTATCCTTACAGACTTTTTAATGCCAGAATCGGTTTCAGTGACCTCATAAACCCCTAAATGAGGTTTTTTCGGGAAAATTTAAGGAAAAAGATAATCACGTCATCCTAACGTCTATCCTTGCAAAGAGAAAGTAGTAATAAAATTTGGATTGTCATCGGCGTTACGTATGTGTACATTTCAAGTCAAACGGATGAGTAGAAGTGGGCCAAAATTAGATTGCAAGATGGGACCCTGACAAACAGCAGCAAACACACAAACAAACTAAGGAGTCGATGAAAGTTTAAAGGAGCCGTCACACGTTCAATGTTACTTGACAAGTATTATTGATGAAAAAATTTTGTCATGTAACATTGATGGAAATTGCTCCCACACGTAACATTGAAGAGCATCCAAACAATCAATGTTACTTGAAACATGAGTCATTCAAGTAAAATTGTCAAGTAATATTGAACGTGTGGAGACTCCTTAAGAGATGAAAGTTTAAATGGTCGACGGACAAAAACATTTGGAAACCCCTGGTCTACACAATTACTTTACACAATATCTATTACTGCTGACCATATTATTTATTTCTTTTGGTAAAATTCTCAAAACTATTAAATAAAAAAAAAATCGCACCTCTTCTGTATAGAATCTGATAAAATTGGAATGAAGGAATTCAGGAAAGTTTTTGCTTTCCGTCTGTAAAAAATCACATATTATGGGAATTCCAATCAAAAACATAAATTTATAAATATTCTAGACGTATTTAGTGACTAATCATTAAAATATCTTCCAATCTACGATTAAAATATCAAAAATCGGAGGTAAGATTCACTTTATATGCGAATATCTTCATTTATTTATAGATTCAAACAAAAGAGTGTGAGGAAAATCTTTTGACGTTGATCTCACCCTATGGACACAACAAATGACGATCATCAGTCATTAGGCCAATGCGCATTATCATCTGATAGAGCATAGTACCAGGTAACACGCTTTTAAACTATTCTCCTGTAATTTTTCTTATACGAAAACAAGCAGAGCAAAGTGAAGGTATAGATTCTCAGGTAAATCATCTCGATCGATGCCCATGTAGCACCTAATTAGTGATCTCCTCAAACCATTTCTCTTATTCTCAGTCAAAATTAAGTGATTTCTCTACCATAGTGTTTTATTTGTTGGTTTATCTCCTGCTGAAAGACAGATATTTATCGCTGCAATTAATAAAATTCTTTAATTTTCGAATGGATTACTTTTGTCTTTGTTACTCTGATTATATAGTGAGAAATCGTCAAATTAAAAAGATTTCCGGTTTCCATGTATGGTTACATCAAACTTTGGCTTTCGAAACGTTAATTCTGATTTATTTTACAGGAGAGAAATAATATTATAACTCGGTTTCGAACTTTAGGCACTTGTAGGAAATCGTCAAAGTGTTGGAAATATGCCCCAAATAAAATTTAATAATTAAAACAATTCATCAAATGGAGGTACTGCCGACATATCTAATTTTTACGAATTTATGGGCCTTCAAAAAAAGTCTGATGTGAAAAGTCCATCAGTTTCTCTGCAATATTTAAAGTTTCGGAAAAAATATGTAAAAAAAACCATTTTTTTTCAAATACTTCTAGAACCGTAAAACTCGTTAAAGCAAAAACTGCAAAACTTATTTCCTTTAAATTTGGTTACATGCATTTTTTACCAAAAGCTCATTGTTTTCGAGAAATTTTAAAAAAAGCTAGAAATTTCAAATTTAACACTGAAGTGTTTTTCGGGAAGACGAAATCCGACTACGATAATAAGTAAAATTGGTACATTTTCTCCCCCTTCCTCTTTTCAATTTCTGCCACTCGTCCTATCCTATCCTCCTTTCCAAACAGATCAAAAAAATGTTTGCTATTTTCTCCAAAATAATGAGCTATATAAAAAAATAAAGACGATTTAGTACCGGTTGCATAAACGAAACTTAGCAATTTATGTGTAACTTAAATTGTTTAAGTCCCAGAATTTCTACGGCTTAAGTAAGCTAACCGTTACTTATTTTTTTTTAAAATAGTACGCACATACGCACCTTAACTCATTAACGCCCGCTGTACTCAAACGAGTACACCGGATATATCTGTGATAATAAGTTAAAATAGCTTAAGTCGATTTTCAGGCAAAATCAAACTGATCTGAATTTACAAACAGATCACTTTAGCTTTGCCTGAAAATCGACTACTTTGACTTATTACCACAGATTTATGTACAAATCTTTTTTCAGAATTTTCTTTTTATTTTGTTTATTTTATAAGAATAAATTGATTTTTGTGTTTAAAATATTCAGTGGTTTTCTCATGGGCATTTATGGGTTAATATCATACACTAAATAAAAGTTTTTAATGTATGATATGACATAGCTTTTTCATACATTAAAACAAGTGAAACTAAGTAAAAACTTGTAAAACCAATCGAATCTTAATACCCATTTGCCGTCATTCATAAGAATTCATAAGCCATTCATTAGAATGATAAAAGTTTTTTTTTGTGATTTGCTCGACAATGGATCGGCATGGCAGACGGAGAGACAGATGCACGAACATCCTCATAATTTAGCTTGATGCGGATTTCATACTGATCAGAAAGTTTCTATCTGCCCCCATTCTCTAGTCGATGTCTGTCACGAATACAATACTTTCCTTCTATAGCAAAGGAAAGTAAAAATATGTAAATCCCACGAAAAAAATATATTTCCTCTATATCTGAAATTTTTCTTTTTTTTAATAATTTTCGCCTATTTTCATATCCTTCTACAACAACAGCATTTTCCAATACATTTCTAATTTCTTGGACAAAAATGTTCGGAAAAAATCTGTCTGTAGTGTCATTTTACGAACGAAACGAACGAAATCGTTTTTTTGCGAATATCTCAAAAACGGTGTATCTTATCAGAAAAGTGCAAGAACAAAAGTTATTTAGGATATGATTCTACATAAAACTCCCATACATCAAAATCCGATTGGAATAAATTTTAAAAAATCTTTTTGGAAAGTTTGATTTCAAAGTGGAATTCTGGTACAACTGTTCGAATTTTGATACGAATATCACCATACGGGTTTTCAATAATTGCCAGATTGGCAATTAAAGCTTTTGTTATATTTCTTTCATAGCATTGATATTTGACAGTTCACTTGCACTTTTGGCTTTGACCAAACCCTGGCTTAATTTTGGCCGAAGCCGAAGTTTTGCCGAAGGTGGCCGAAGCCGATTAATCGGTCAGACTAAATATTTTAGAGACTTACCCCTGGAGCCCAATGAACGCAATTTGAAGTGAGCACAGTGAACGCAGAGAACGCAGAGAACGCACCTACAACGCAAAAGTTTGCAAACTTCTAACTTTGCCGCAGAATTTTGCGTTGACAGTTCAAAAAGTGAGGTTGGGGAAATGTCGTTCGAGGAAAAATTGCTAGCCTTAGTGCAAATAACAAAGATAAAGACCAACAAAGCAAATTCTAGCTTCAAAATTATCCAGTTTTGTAATTTTCCCAACTTTATACCACTTTATATTATGTCACTTGTACTACTTCACGAGATGCCATTGGGCTCTGCCGCTGAAATGTTGCGCTGCGTGACAGTTCACAGCGTTGCAGTTGCGTTCGCGTTGCGTTCATTGGGCTCCAGGGGTAAGAAAGCTTTTAATATGGTTTCATGTAACTCTTCCATATATCATAATTATTTTGGACACCTTTCCCCCGTTTTAGCAACACACATGGTTCGTTTTAACCGAAGACAAGTCGTAAAAATTACCGCTTTTTTACAGATAGTGCCAGAAGTGCTTGTTTTTTAAAAGCAGTTTTTGATTATACTTGAGTACGAAAGATGCGACACTATTTTGATTTCAAACATTTTATATGTTTTTTTCCACAAAAAAAACCCAGCAAAATCTTTAAAAAAAATTGGTAAAAAAAATCTTCCGGAAATATTCATGAATAAATTACTTCGTGAAGTATGAAAACAAAAATTTATTCAAAAATGGGTGTAGCTTATTTAATTAAAATCTTACATCATCGGCAATATTTAGAATTTAATGATTATACAAAATTTATAACTTTAGAAAAATACTTGTCCAAGCCATTTAGTAATTTTAACTAAACGGCTATAAAACCAGAAACATAAAACCACATAGATAAAATAAAATCGTAAATATCTGATTTATCACAATGATCAAATGTAATTGATTTCGTAGCTAATCAGCGAACAATCTATCGAAGACGATTAAATCCACAATCTATTTAAAATGTGGCGCGTTAAAACATCATATCGATATAATCTATATTAGACTGTCTGTTTTGGGTTTTCTTCTTTCCAACCAATATTTGGCACATACATACTAGTGAAAAATGGTGGGGAAAAATTAAACAAGAGAAGAGTTTTATATATATTCAATTTGAGTTATCAGATTTTATCCATCGATGATCGTCAATAAAAACGCTCAACGAAACTCAGAAGCCGAATGTGACATTTATTGATCGTTCTGCTGTTAAACTTGGCTCGTAAAAGTTCAACACAAAAGAATTTGTTCAATACACGACATTCAAGTACAACAAAAAGCACCATGTGTGGGCTCCATCAATTTCTACCTGGACAAATTCATTCCCGTATCGTGCTGATCGTGTGAAGATCACCATCGTACAAGATCATCAGATCGAATCAGATCGAAATATCTGAATTCGAAGCGAACTTCATAAGAACTTGCGGATTGTCACCAGGAAAATTCCATGGAAAACTTACGAAAGGAAGATGTCTTGGCCGAGAAATAAAAAAACCTTGGGCAGGTAGGTACGATCAATTTTGTTCAATCAATTGCTGGTTGGATTTGAAATCGTTTTCCATTCGCACAGGTGAATTTTGCATCCAAGCATGGCAATAAATAAAACAGGTGTATCTACTTTCGGATTTTTATTTTCAGACTTCGCTGGTAAAAGAAACGAACTTCACGATAACAAAAATAATAAATAAACGGAATGTTTTTCATTTAATTTATTAACCGAATCAAAATTTTGGATTTAACACCCGAAATCATGACAAAAAATCTCGATAACGAAAGAAAAAGATGTTGAATTAATGAGCTTTTTTGCCAGAGTTTAAAAAAAAAATCTAACGTGAACAGCACGTGACTTTCTTATACAAAATTTACATTTATGCACAATTTTACACTCACCCACGAATTAAATTTTAGTTTAAATAAAAATATGAAATTCCATTTTACAAAATATGAAATATCTCGATAACGGTAAAAGATAGCGATTTACGGTCCAAGGCAAAGATGTAGAGATTTTTTTTAATACCTATAATTCATTAACTGTTTTTTCCAAAAACCGTTAGCTGGCGAACATTTCGCAAGAACATATTTTTAAATTTTAGTGATCCTGTTTTTTTTTTTGAGATAATATCTCGATAACGGTAAAAGATATCGGATAACGGTGACGGACAAAATTGTGGACAATGCCATTCTCATATTTTTTTTTATTTTTTTTTATATATAATTCCAGCCAGAGCTTAGGGGAAGACCCTTTGATGCCGAAGCACAGCTCATTAATTCATTTCATATATTCAATCAGCAAAAAATCGTTTTTTTTTCGAGAAATCACACAAAAACGATTTTTTTTTATTTACAGTATATCTCGATAACGGCTTGGGATACGCAATTCTCATAAAAGACAAAAATAAAGGAATTTTTATTGCCTCTAACTTTTGCTATACATAAAACTACTGGAAAACGCGCAGTTTTGGACTGAACCGCGAAAAACCACCATTTGGATACTTCCGGTTAACGGATCTCCACTAAAAGTTGATAGGGTTGTCAAATCCCAAGACCAAACATCCCTGTAAAGTTTCATGTCTCTAGCTGCAGTAGTTTTAAATACACCGACTAACACACTGCCAGACTAACAGACTAACAGATTAACAGACTAACAGACTAACAGACTAACAGACTAACAGACTAACAGACGAACAGACTAACAGACTAACAGAATAACAGACTACGAGACTAAAGACATTTTTGTAATAATGCTCCAATCGACTCAGGAGGGTTCGGGAAATGTATTTCATGTAAAATTTAAAAGGTCGAGATTTTTCAGGAATAAAATGCTTTATTAAACTTCGTATAAGACAGTAAAAAGATTTAAAAAGTTGACATAAAGGATTGCGATAAATGGAATAACAAAATGTGAAATAAAATCAAATAAATTGAAGTTTGCTTCTTTTTTGCATGCTGGAGATATTTATTATTAGAACATTAACCCTATTCCTGTCAGGCTGTGACTGTGAGTCACTATTAAATTTCGAACCAATATAGATGATTTAATACATGTTTTAACGCAAAATCAATTTAATGTATTTTATTATTGGTCACTACGCTACTGTTATATAGAATAAATTTTATGTTTTTTTGTTAAATTGATTTTGCGTTAAAACATGTATTAAATCATCTATATTGGTTCGAAATTCACAGCCTGACAGGAATAGGGTTAATAACGAGTTTAATATTATTTTTTACGCCTAATATTGATTTTGATTTTAGTTGTAATCAAATATAACTTTTTTTGTTATCATTATCACAAAAGTTATGAGGACTGGCCAGTGATGCAATAAAATATTGATAATTTTTAGTGCAAATATAAGAGAACAAACAAGTTTTTGGATAGATTTACTGGAAAAGCTCTCTACTTCTCTATCACCCCTCTAGAATTGATTTCGTTTCCTCACACGTAGTGCAATAAATAAACTTTTGTAGATTAATAGGACGAATCGAAATGAAACACAAGTGATCTCGACAATGGCTATTTATTATGAAAGATGAGATTTCTCCGGAAAATTTGAGGGAAAGGATGATCACGTTATTCTAACAGGACCTTCCGTTAAGGTGATGGCCCAATAGAAGCTTTGCTTGCTTCGCTTGCTTTACTCGCTTTGACAGCTAAATTGAACTCCGTGTTTCCTTATGGGAGCTGCCCCAATACAAAAGCGCTTAAAGTAAAGCAAAGCAAGCAAAGCTTCGATTGGAACAATTCTCAATTAGACGCTTTGCTTTACGCGCTTTGACAGTTCTGACAATTCATTTTTGCACCTACTTGATGGAATAAAACACAAAATGCATTGTAATTGCTTTATGGTGGATCTCCATTACTGAAGCATTCGACGTGTGCAAAAAATTGCATATAAATAGAAAGAGACCAATCTCTGTAATTGTCAGTGGGAAAGACAGAAGACGAACGCGAAGTTTTTATAGGTAGTTTTATAGGATATACGTCATAGGAATTTGAACCTTATTCCATGACCACAACACTCAACTTTCAAACATTAGCTAGACTTCAAAAAAATCTCCCAACCTTTAAATATAGTAATAAAATGGATTCGGATAGCAAAAAAATTACTAATCGATATAATTTTCGATGAAGATAGCACAAGTGACAGTGACAATGAAGACCGTGTCGTAAAAAAAAGAGAAAGTTCTGGGTTCATGAATATTACAAGGATCGGGACATAAATGGGGCATTTGTGAGCGTTTTTGGAGCATTACGTTGTATACGCGATCCGAGTTTCTTCTGCAAATATTTGCGAATGACGGCCACACAATTTGAAGAGCTTCTCCAAATGGTTGGGCCATTAATTGAGAAGCAAGTAGTGATTCGCGAACCACTATGCGTAATTTTACAGCAGTCAAACAAGAAATGTCAAAACCAACTTAAATGTATTGGACCACACAATTTGTTTACGGAGAATGTGTGAGTTTAATTTTATAGTTGCACACGATCTTTATAGGAAAAGTTAAAGTCGTTCAACTTCATCTACAAACGCGACATCTGGCGACGTGTGCATCCTATAAAAAAACTACAAATGCGACATCTGGCGACGTATTGCATTTTTTTTGCACACGTTGTTCTCTCTCTTTTTACGAAGGCCTTTTTACGTAAGTGTGTCTCTATATTTTTGCACACGTCGAATGCTTCAGTAATGAAGATCCACCATTATAAGTTAATTTTTATTGTTAAAATGTTTGCACAAACTTTTTTTTCATTCAGAAAATATAAATACAACACAATTGCCAGATGTCAAAGCGCTCATAGCAAAGCGTACATTGGGCCTAGAGACGCTTTACTTGCTTTTATCGCCTCAAATGCTTCATCAAAGCAAAGCAAAGCTTCTATTGGGCCATTACGTTTATCCTTACAGATTTCTTAATGCCGGAATTGGATTCAACGACCACAGAAACCCTCAGATGAGATTTTTTTCCCCCAGAAAATTTGTGGAACGGATAATGACGTTATCCTTACAGGACCTTCCTCTGTCATTACAAGAACGAAGTAGTAAAAAATATCGTATCGTCATCGGACTTCTGTATGTGTGCAAAATTTCAGTTGGATGAGTGGAAGTGGGTCGAAATTAGATTGCAAAATTTGGCCCAGACAGACCAACATACGAAGGCAAACTAATTAAAAGCTTTTAAAAAATGGGTTTAATTTTAGTAAGCGAAAATGTTCCCTTAAAAACGACTAGCCTATTACTGAAAATCGGATCAAAATCTCCACAAAGGTAAAGGCAGAATAAGGGGTTTCCAGGGAAAGGATGAAAATATTTTAACTGGGCGAAATTTTGCATGGGGAATGACTTGTTTGTTATTAAAAATCCAACAATATGTGTTCACAACTTCAGAAAATAGCAGGAGAGGGGATTCACAGAAAAGAGGTGAAACTTTGTTTTTACCATTAGGTCGTGAATTGTTTAAACATTAATGGGAAAATCCAGTAACAGTTCCTGAGATAGCTTAGAAGGTTGTAGAACAGAAAGGGTGCCATTGGGATAAGCATACCTTCCGTAAACACTCCCCTTATTGCTAACAATCCGCATGTTGGAATCATTGTCGCTGCGACTTATAGTCCATCCTCCTTTTTTTAATTTTAATAAATTAAGACGCGTTAGCTTTTCTATATAATATTAGTAACCCATAAACAAAATCATCTTCCCCCAAATTCTCATAAATCGTAGTATCTCTGAATTTTAAAAATTACATGATCCGCGCAACCATGTATGGTAATAAAACTAAATTAATGAAAAATTTGCACCGGACAATCAATTTTTCACGTGATCTCAACAGGGATCCTCGACTACCCGATTTAACGTCCAGTTAACTGCTGTGATTACCACCGAACCTTGCATGAACCCCATGGTGGAATTTGCAGCACATCAAAGAACGGATGGTACAAGTTAGCAGTATCTTCACAGGTATTTCGATCTAAATACGATGCAACTGGAAGCCAGATATTTGTCACTTTCAATTTAACCACTTGCATTAATTTTATTTAGCAAGTTTTTTTTCACATTTTTCAAGTTAAATTGTAAAATATTGAAGTGATTCATTAGTGGCACACATCTTTGTAAAAATATCGATATCTTACTTACTTAGCTTACGATTTGTTTTTTTTTTTTCGTTTTCTAGTAAGAGTTATGGGTGTTGTAATAAAACTACGGTTTTTGGGGTTCTCAAGGGACTTTCTATAAAACACAAATTACAAAGATAAACTCTTAAGATCTGTATCTTGATAACTACTTGAAGAATGGATAGAAAACTCTCAAATTAGTTCAAAATTTTATCAAAAAATCTTGAAATATACAAGTATAATCTGATGTGATTTTCTCAAAATATCATAACCAAATTCATCACAGTAAATAAGAACGGTTACCATCTTGGTTTTTATGTGCATAAGAATAAAAGGCGTTGATAATTGCTGCATTTAGTACCAACTTTTCTGAATGAATCTTATTTATTTCTATCTAAATTTTGACTAATTTTCTATTCTCTTTCTGTAAAACTATCACCTTATTAACATTAATGCAACGCCATCGATCAATATCAGATTTTGATGTTTAAATCAAGGTTTCCAGCCTTTTTTAGAGTTCAATAACTCTGTAACCCTCTAAATACCAAATAATTTAAAAATTGAATGCTTTTTGTTCTTTATTTCAAGCTGATAGAGATTACATGAAATTTGATATCATCCAAGCATAAACTAATTAGGATAAGATCTAATTAGGATAATACCAAGATTTAAATCTCATCATGTATCATTCCTTAGCCTTATTGGGTATATTTTAAACTGTCGATATCGTCGCGTGTTTCTGTAATAAATTTAAAGTGATTGACCCACAGGCGTAATAAATTGAAGTTTTTTTGTTCGTTTTCCAAAAAAAGTAGAAGACAACGAAAAATATCATAAAAAAAATGTGGAAAAAAGATTTAAAAATTATATATTTTTTATTATTTCCAGGTGCTAATTAAGTTGATGTTTCCTCAACAATATTTGGCATTTTATTTTTATCTAATTTTATAGCCACCCAAAAATGTTCATCCATGTCTGACGAATATTATGGTGATATTTGATGTTGCCTGAACGATACGATATGAAGAAGGTGTGTCTCCATATTTACGTATTCAAATGTCCGGTTCATATGCACGCCACAGTAAAAACTAGTGATCGAACCGCTTAAAACCGCACTATTCGATTAACTACCTAAATATGCACGTAGGGGTTTCCGATAAGATTCTGATGGTTTATTGCGGTTATCGAGTGAATTTATTATACAATGTGTCGATTTCGAAAAATTTTGTGACAGAAACAATTTCATGTAAACATAATTCCAATATTTTTCAAAAAATTAAAGGAAAAATCCTAGCTTTCTAAAAAAAAGTAGTTTGGTGAATATGAATTTGCATACTATTCCATAAATTTCAATGGAAGAAATATGAACTCACATTTTTTTGCCAGCATGAATTTTATGACATTAAATACTGTAAATTTTGTGTGATTTTCCCATTAAAAATGTTGATAAACAAAAAATCATGTAAAAATTGCAAAAAACCCTGCGTATTCCAAATGTTTATTCAAAAATGTCACAAAAATAAGTGATTTAATGCTGGCTGACAATTCTAGGAAAAATCACATCAAATTAAAATATATTTTTCTTGATGTAGCTTAGTCAAAAATTCATAAAGTTTTGTGGTAAAATAGTTAGAGATACTACTTTCGTGTCTTTGGATTCACCATCTAAAAATACGATTTCAGGAAAAAAGCGCTTCCTCGAATTTTCCAGCATTTTCCTTGATCCTAATAAAATTTTTTATGGAATTTTATGAAAAGAAGATTTTATTTATATCAAATTATCAATATTGTGCATCTACGACTAGCCATTTTTGAGCCATGAAATTATAACAGCAATGATTTTTTTTTTTGAAAATGAGAGTATCTTCCAGAAATAGTTAGCGTTGGCATTTTTGAGTCTCCAGACAAGAAAGGGTTTTTCGTGGAATTTCGTAGAATTTTCTTATACCGTGGAAAATTTTGAGAAAACATTTTTTTTTACGTAAAACATGAGAAAAGCGACAATTACCAGGGCCCAATCGTCAAATACTCTATATGACGACAGACAAAATGTTTATCTAAAAAAACCCATTCGTATAGTAGAAGGGGAAAGGAGGGGTCTGATTGGATTTTGAAGTATGGAACGGGAATGTAAAATCCTATTCTAAACACTTTTCATCTTTATTAATTTTCCGATACGATGCACAGTTTTCGAGAAAACAGGAAAAAAGTGTTCCATTTGTTTGGGATAGGGGAGAAGCAGTGCTGCGACTGGATTTTGATGTACGGATGAGTTATGTAAAATCTTATTTTAAATACATTTTATTTTTATAAATTTTTCTACATGACTCACCGTTTTAGAGAAAATTGTAAAAAAAATGTTTCGTTTGTATAAGGGAGGGGAGAAGGTTTTCTTTAATTTTGCCCGTTCAAGAACTTAGCCTAGCCATTCACGAGACACGCAACTATACAAAATTTCAAGTCTGTAGTTCAATCCGTTCGAAAGTAATGGTGTTCTATTTAGTGTTTAACCATTGAACCATTTGTGATTCATGGTTTATACTTGACCTTTTAGCATTGAATCCTATTGGAATTTCTCGGCTTATAAGGTCTGCAAAAACAACAAAATTATATTATTTTTGCGGATGTTTTCACATCCAAATTTCCCCCCAACAGGTCGGACATATCTGCCCTGAAAATCCATCAGGAGCCTGTTTATGGTATGGAAAGCTGGCTCACCGGCTCCTGATGGGTTTTCAGGGCAGACATGTCCAACCTGTTAGGGGGAAATTTGGATGTGAAAACATCCGCAAAAATAATATAATTTTGTTGTTTTTGCAGACCTTATAAGCCGAGAAATTCCAATAGTAATGGTGTTCGTTCACGGTCGGATGGACAGAAGTACAGATGGACCGATATGCGGAAATCAAAATCTCTTGTAATCCCTTCAAACACCGTTTAAATGTTTCGAAAAAAAAACATTTTTCCAGATAATGAATTACAATTTGTGAAAATGTGTGTGAATGCGCAAAAAAAAAACGAACTTAACCTTGCATTTTATGAAAAACGAATCTGCGTAAAATTTCAAGTCTCTAGCTCAATCCGTGCGCCCGCAATCCGCGCCACAAACGGACGGACAAACAGACGGACAGATGGACATACGGACATACGGACATGCAAAATTCAATTTTTTTTATCATTCTAAACACAATAGTGTAATTCATTTTTGCGTGTGATACCGGGATTTTGGCTTTACAAACTGTAAGGCAAATATAATATACCCTTTGGTTTCACCATACGGGTATAAAAAACGAAAACATATAATATTATTATGCCACAAACAAAAATACCACAAAGGGGTGGTATTTTATGATTTCTTATGCTTAGCCACTTGGATTTAAAAAGCATAAAAATACTTCTATAGACGAACATATTCGTACCCGTAACTACTGAAAATCCCAGTAGACATAAGTACAGGTTTGAGGTTTAATTTAATATTTATATTTATATTTTATATTTATTTACAAATTTCATCAAAATACTGATTACTGATTAAAATTATTTACAATAAAATATGTATTAAAGCTTACTCTTCAGAAGCTCCAAACTATTGTTAAAATCAATATTTTCAAATTTCAAATTGAAATTACGGCATATGTTGGATATAGGTTCGTTAAGACCATAGTTTGTACGATGCATAGCAACATGAAGAAAATTATGACATCTACGTGGACGAGAAGGAGCAAGTATAGATATATTTTCTAATATTTGAGGCGAGCTAATCAGTCCCGTTAACAATTTGAACATAAAGGTAGTCTTTGTGATACTCCTTCTTTCTTTTAAGCTTTTTAAATTTAGCAGCGCAAGTCGATCTGCATAAGGAGGTAGACTTAAGACGTTGTTCCAGGGCAGTCCCTTCAGCGCAAAACGACTAAATCTCCTTTGCACCATTTCTATCCGATCACAATGTATCGCATAGAAAGGGTCCCAAACTACAGAACAATATTCTAATATTGGACGAACCAGAGAGCAGTATAAGGATTTGGTGACAAAAGGGTCAGAAAATTCCTTAGACCACCTCTTGATACAGCCCATGAGGGAATTAGCTCGACTCAAAATCGAATTTATATGATCAACAAAAGTAAGAGAAACGTCAAAAATTACACCAAGGTCCTTAATTTGTTGAAGCCTGATCAGATCAGTCCCTTCATGGGTATAGTCATAAAATAAAAATCTTTTCTTCCTACCATAACTAAGGACAGAGCACTTGTCAACGTTTAGTAACATACAGTTTTTTTTACACCACACATAAAAATTTTCAAAGTCATTCGATAAAAGTACACAGTCATTTATGTCACGAATAGGGCGGTATATTTTCATATCGTCAGCAAAGAGCAAAATAGAGCTATTTTTTATAATCAAATAAATGTCATTCACATATAACACGAAAAGCATCGGACCCAGATGGCTTCCCTGAGGTACACCAGAAATATTATATATAGTTTTCGAAGTTATCCCTCGAAAACAAACTCTTTGAGTACGATTACAAAGGTAAGAGTTTAACCACTTGAGAAATAGTGGGGGAAAACCCAGAGCAGAAAGCTTAAACAATAAAATTTTATGCGAAATTGAGTCAAATGCTTTGGCTAAATCAGTATATATGCAGTCGACCTGCAGCCCATTCTCGACGATATTTTGACAGAAAGATGTAAATTGCACTAAATTTGTTTCAGTAGATCGACCTTTTAGAAATCCGTGTTGCTGCGGAGTAATGATAGAGCTTATATGAAACTGTAACACAGAACAGATAATAGACTCAAATAGTTTAGGAATGGATGACAATTTAGCTATAGGTCTATAATTTGCAACATTCGATCTATTGCCTTTTTTGTGGATTGGGATTATATAATCCCATAATAATAATAATAATTTCTTTATTATAAATAGAATTCATTAACATATTCGGTTTAACCATAGATTAGAGACTTACTATAGATAAGACACAAACGTGGTTTTCCGTTTGCCGCCTGTAGAAAGAAGTAGTCGACAGCATCATTCCGTAGTCGACAGCATCATTTCTCTCTTTTTATCATTTAGCTCAAATGGACTTGTTGAAAAAAATCATTTTGTAATACTCGCACAGAACAAACCAAAATATTGGACCAACACATACACAAGGGCCGACAGCGACCTTTCACAATTTCTTCAACTGTCAATGGCGATAGGATTTTTTAGCAAAAAAAAAACACTTTTATTAAACTTGTTACGTTGCTTAAACAGAAAAAATGCCTGGCAAGGAACATTTTAAATGCCTTGTTGCGGAATGTTCTGCCGACAATACGACATATTCCGAGAGTTTTGCTTTTCTCACACAAAAGCAATTAGTGTCTTTACAAAGCAAATGAAACAGACGATAATGTACTCTTCTTCAGGAAAAAATTTCTTACGCGTTTCCTAACTATATATCTCTAAACTATGGTTTAACTCAGAAATGTTATGGCATAACATAAAAGTTGTCTGCCAGGGTGGTTTAAAAAAAGTATTAATAGAGAGACGTTGTATTTAATAAGAGCTGGTTATTACGCGAATTCATTTATTTATATTTAATATTCTATATTTAAGGGCATTTATTACATAGGCAGCAAGTTTCTCATAACATTTTCCATTAAGATACGTATAACATTCTTCTTCCGATAAGATCCGAAACAGCATTTCCTGTAGTTTTTAAAAATCGGACAACGCGCTATGAAATGATACGTATTGAAATGATACGTCTTAAAGATGACGCTTATCTCTTGAATAGAGTAGGTACTTATCTCTTACGTAGCTTGGAATATCCGTGTATTTTAGGTGACAGTATTGGTCGTGGTGTTGAGATGCAAGTGCAGATTGCACATTTTTTCCCAGTCCTTACGAGACATCGACCTAATTACTCCTGTAACGGAAGTGTCGAAGTAAGAATTTCGATGGATATTATAGCCGTCAAAAATTTTAAGCCATTCCTTTGACCAGAAAGTATTTTGGTTTATGGTTTCTTCAGCGAGTAGTTTCGGGAGTCTGTAGCTCGGATATGACAGGACTTTTAATATATAATCGAAGTGTAGCTTGAGTGTGGCAAGAGAAAGACGATCTAGATCAGTTTCGAGAAATATCATGTAGTTAGGAGTATTATAAGGGAGGTATAAAACTTTCTTTAAGAAGAAACGCTGAAGTTTCTCTACTTGGTCATATTGGTGATACCCCCAGATTTAAGCAGCATACCCCATTACAGAGTATGCAGTACTGTTAAAAATGCTTAGTTTATTAGATAGGTTTACAGCCGTATTCTGGCATTGTGATACTTAAGTCACAAGTCACAAGTCCATAGAATTTGAGGCTCTTGTGACCGAGTTGTGACTAGTGACCGTAGCTAGAATAAGGCTGTTAATTTATTGCTGCCACTCGTGGCATGATCCTAAACTTGAAATTGGCTCTCCAAAAAATCAATTTGGAGACTCCTGCTATACTTTACATCTGCTAGAAGTACAAATTGTTTTGAAAAGTTCTTAGGACGCGACTTTGAAACTACGAAATAAACAAGATTTCCCAAGAACAACATATAATATCTTGTAAACACCCAATAAGTTCAAATTCTAAAGCCAACAAACCTTTGTTAAACTACTTCCGTATGAGAAAATAAAATTTCAAACATCAACAATTTCTGACCAGTTCGATCAAATATTCAAATTAGACATAAAACTTCCAACACCTGAGTCCATCGGACAAAATCCGAATCTCATAGATGAAGGCTAACATTTTGTTGAATTTCTGATCTTTATGTAGTTTTACATGTGAAATATAAAACCTGATGCATCATCGTTGATATTAAAGAAAGATTCCTCAAAGACACATTAAAGCTGAACATATTTTTTTTTTCAAATTTAGCAACCTTAAAACAGTAGAAACGATCCACGACCACTGGAAATTAACGACTAACAATAGACGAGCCCAATTTTCCGGGTGTCATCAGCTTAAATTAAACTTTATTACTTCCAATATCCGATTTCTTATAGAAATTATCCCGTTTACCTTAATAAATTCGGCGGCCCATCATTATCGTGGATGAAACTGCTTTTATGGAACAAAAATTCATAACCGTTCGTTACTACACTCACTTCATAATGGCAGTTATCGACGTACAGGTGATATTACAAAGTTAAAGATATGGTACTCTGCCTAAACGACCATTCCATCAAATGACTATGATTTTCGTCTATGACCATATACCGAACTGCCAATTAACCGAAATACAAAACCTGTACTTTTTACCCATGCTCCGGAAAAACTTCACCCAATTTCCACTCTTTTTCTTGCTGTCTGTCGTGTAGTGGTTACACTATGGGGAGGAAGTGCAAAGCATAGCCAACGTGCCGCCGAAAACTCCAAATCCTGGCACGTCTACGGAGTGATGAAAAACACAAAACTACGCATTCACCAGAAAGAGTTAGGAAAAAAGTCTCAAAAATGATGAGTAAATTATGTCTTCCCGACCTATTGTTCCGCCTGTAAAGATCAGAAGATCTTGATCTATAATTTCCAAATTAAACATAATTGATTTGGTCAGGTACTTGGCCACGAGAAAAAAACGTATACATCTTAAGCTCGTCGTCCGTCTTCCGCAATTAGAATTGTGTGGATTTTTCAACTAGACCAAAAACGACTAAAACGGACGATTGAATGGACTCTGCCTTCTCCGGCCATGGTCCGTTGGCGCAGAGATTCTTAACCGCGTAATTATCCACACATGATTCTATTGTATAAGCCGAGAACAGATATTTATTCGAATGCGAACGTGGAATTTTTCTCCTAATAAAACTGTTTCACCTGTACCCAATTTTATTTTATTTTCATCAAAAAAAAATGTTTTTTTCCTCCTGCCAATATATAACGATATCAAACTTTATTACGTTTAGAAAATCATCGATTTAGGGAAAAAACTAAATAAAAATAACTAAATGGCCCTTCGCTTAACTGTTGGCTCAAGTTTTCCCTGATCATCAACGAAAATGGTTTAGGGTGGTGGTACCTGTAATTGATCATTTAAATTAATTTTAATATTGGAATTTTTTTCCCGGCTTTTTTTTATGTTCCGGGACTTTGAAATTTTTTTTTAATTTTCCGAAAATCTCGAGAATTTCCGAAAATTTTTCAAAATAATTATTTTATGTTCAAAAACGAATATTTTGTGACTAATTTACCTTTTTTCCGTTTTTTCAAAGACAATTAATATACACCCAACTCTTTTTTTACTTGGTAGATACATTTCTCAGAAGTTCGAAATAAAAAACCTGTGAAAATCCAAAACCGTGTATCCAAAAACCGTGTAAGATGAAATAAGGAACTACTATACATATAATGACATTGAAGGGAAGTGACAATTGGGTCATAATAAGCAGAAGTCATAAAAAGCAGATAAGTAGATTTTCATTGTCTTAAACCACTGTATCAAAGCTTGCTCGACAATTTCCTGTGTTGATTTGAGGAGTTTCTATAGTAAAGGGTGGTTAAATTTTAAGGGCCGATGTTGAATGTGAACCACACCTAAACGTCAAGTTTTTTTCTGCATTTCATTTGACATTTCTCAATTTCAGACTAACTCAATTTGAACCATGGAAAGATACACAATCGAGCAACGCGTTAAAGTTATTCAGGCTTATTATGAAAATGGGCGTTCAAATCAAAATGCATATCGTGCACTTCGTGATTTTTTCGGTCAATTTAATCGTCCAAATGTGCGTACAATCGGAAAAATCGTGCAAAAATTTGAGCAAACCGGGTCTGTAGGAGATGTGAAAACACCAGTGCATGCTCGTACAGCTCGTACTGCAGAAAATATTGCTGCTGTTCGCGATAGTGTGGCTGAAGAGCCGTCCACCTCAACTCGTCGTCGTGCCCAACAATTGCACCTCCCACGCTCGTCGTTGATGAACATTATGCATAAAGACTTGCATTTACACGCTTACAAGGTGCAATTGACTCAAGAACTAAAGCCTCTTGACCATTTCAAGCGTCGTCAATGGTCAGAATGGTGGCAAGAAATGGCAACAGTGGATGATCAATTTTCGAAGAAAATCATCTTCAGTGATGAGGCACATTTTCACCTCAGTGGATTCGTCAATAAGCAGAACAGCCGCATTTGGGCGAATGATAATCCAAGAGTGATTGTCGAAAAACCAATGCACCCACAAAGAGTGACTGTTTGGTGCGGTTTATGGGCTGGCGGCATCATCGGGCCGTATTTTTTCCAAAATGAGGCCGGTCAGGCAGTTACTGTGAATGGTGTTCGCTATCGTGAGATGATAACGAACTTGTTATGGCCCGAATTGGAAGATATGGATGTGGACGATATGTGGTTTCAACAGGACGGTGCCACTTGCCACACAGCTACCGAAACAATCGCTCTTTTGCGCGACAAATTTAATGGCCGTGTTATCTCACGTGGTGGCGATGTCAATTGGCCGCCAAGATCATGTGATTTGACACCGTTGGACTTCTTTCTTTGGGGTTATTTGAAAGAAAAGGTGTACGTCGATAAGCCAGCAACAATTCAAGAGCTAAAGGATGAGATAATTCGGCACATTAACGGCATAGAACCTCAATTATGCCACAGCGTCATCGAAAATTTGGACCATCGGATGGAGGTGTGCCGCCGAGGTCGCGGCGGCCATTTGGCCGATATTTTGTTCCATACATAATTGAACCATAGCAATATTATCATAATAAAAAGAAATGACAATAATTTCCTAAATAATTCGTGTTTTATTCAAAATCAACATCGGCCCTTAAAATTTAACCACCCTTTATTAAAACATTAGGATTGAAGGATTCCTCAATTTTGTTTTTGTTTTTAAAAATCATAGATATTGTCGAATGACCAACGCCAAATTATATAAAGAGTAATAGGCGGCGCGGCGTCATAATAACCAGATTCTACTGTATATTTAGTTTAAAAGGCGTGTTAAAATCCTGAAAACTGTAAAAGTTATGATATGCAGATCTGCATACGAATGATATTTGTATACATATGCAATTTTATTGGGCAATAAAACTTAAAATACATTTATAATTCAGAGGAAAAAATAAGTAGTGCAAGATAAAAAAAGAAATCTGTCAAACCAAAATTAACAATACCTAGAAGACTCAGAATTAAAAATAGAAATAAAGAAATACAATATTTTATTTTATTTTATAATATTTAGTTACATAATTATAAGAAAATGACCTTGAAATCGTATTAGATCAAATAAATTTTTCAGAAAAGGAAGACTTTTATTCAATGTAACTTCAAATTCCCGGAAAATTCTCGGTTTTTTCTCGGGAAACGGGAATTCCCGAAAGTCATTAAATTAAAATTCACGGGAAGCGTTTACCAAAGAATTCATAAAAACTCTTCCCGTCTCAGGAATTCCCGATCCCAATCTCTACTCCCGACAGGTTTCATGAAATGGCGCCTTTTAAAAAAACTTTTTATACTCTATATGACAATCATTTTGAATTTAGTATACCATTTGTAATGCATCGAACTAATCGTCGGACACAAAAATTACATACATTAGAGCAGCGTTTTCCAAACTGGGAGGCGTGGACTAGTCTAAGGGGAGGCGCGAATATTAGCCAGTATTGACAAAAAAAAGTGCACGTGCAGCTAATACAATACGTAACATATAGGTACATATTAACTACTATGCTGCTGATGCTACCCTTACCCCGTAGCAAACATAACGGTTCAAATATTTTTAAGGGGGCCGTGGTAAAATAAAGTTTGGAATCCACTGCATTAGAGTGTTTGTTATGACCAAAGATTTTGATTTCTGTCTGTCCGTTTATCTGTGAATATTTAAAGTTGCGATCATACAGAGAAAAAATTGGTCATATGGATAAAATCTTTGTTAAATTAACAAATTGTTTTAATAAAATTACAAAATAATAATAATAATAATTCTAGTTTATTCGCAATATACAATAGGATACATCCCTTTCGCCGTACATGGTAGAAAAATACTTAAGAAAATGTAAAAATTTAAAAAAAAAATTCAAGTAATAATTAGAAATGAATAACAAAAAACAAGTCGAGGTAAAAAAAAATTAATAATAAAAGTAATAATAAATATCTTAATGAAAAGTATAATAATAAAAAAAAAATCAATACAATTAACACATGGAATATGCTTACGGGGATTTCTGCAGGTGATTAAAAAGTTGGATTTTGAAGGAAGAGTAACGGTTAATAAGTCTAATGCTCAATGGAAGTGAATTCCAAAGTTGAACGCTGCGAACAAAGAAGGATAACTGATGTTGCTTAGAACTGTGATGTGGGACGATCAGACTCTGAGTCCTTGACGATTGGGGAAAGATAAGTTCCGACTTCAGGTATGCTGGGAAATTAGGCTGCTTTACAATCTTAAAAAGAGTTAGAACTATCCGAAAATCGACAAGTTGAGTGAATTTTATACCAATAGTAGCAATTACAAACTTAGATATATGGTCATACTTTCTTAAATTGTAAATAAAGCGGACACAAGAGTTAAAACAAATCTTAAGTTTATTCATAGATCTATAATCTAGATGACCATAAACTTCAATACCATACATAAAAATAGGCACAAGCAATGATTTGACGAGCTTCATTTTTACGTCCAACGGCAAAAACCGAGCAGATGCCCACAATCTTCTAAGGCTACCATAAGTTCTACTGGTTACATAGTTCACATGATTCGTCCAGGTGAGCGTATTATTCATGACGAGACCAAGATTCCGTACCTTTTTAACATAAGGGATTACAACAGAATTTAGCATAACCGGCGGAAAGTAAGACATATCTAGATCATTATAGTACACAATCATGGCCTGCGATTTAGCGGGGTTAATAATTAGACAATTAGTTTCGGCCCACTTATGAATAGATGCTAGATCACTATTAAAATCAACCATACAGTTTTCCATCAACCCTAAGCGCGAATGCATATAAATTTGTACATCGTCAGCAAACAGATGAATAGATGCATATTTCACCACCCCAGGTAAGTCATTAATGTAAATGCTAAATAGAAGAGGCCCTAAGATTGACCCCTGAGGCACACCTCTCAGTATTGGAAGAGAGTTCGAAACTGTATTACTGATTTTGGTCATTTGACTACGACTCTTAAAAAAAACTGCGTATGAGGTTCGTGGCACAAATATTAAAGTTAAAATTAGTCCAAAGTTTACGGAGTAACATTTCATGATTGACAGAGTCGAAAGCTTTGGAGAAATCTAACAAGCCTAAAACAACTATCTCTTCTCTATCCATATGTTTTGTAAAATCAGATACCACTTTGAGTAACGCTGTAGTGCAGCTATGATCAGATCTAAACCCGGATTGGCATGCGCTTAAAAGCCCCCATTCCCTTAAGTAGTCCTTTATTTGATCGCATAAAAGTCTTTCAAATATCTTTCCCAGGCACGGTAGCAAGCTGATGGGTCTAAAGTCAGACAGTGATGAAATTTTAGTTTTCTTTGGTATAGGAGTTATAATGGCATTTTTCCAGCTTTTGGGAAACGTTGAAGAAGATATGCAAACTTTAAAGATATAAGTAAGATACTTCAAAATCGATGGTAAAAGCTTTCTTACAAATAGGACATTAATACCATCACAACCCTGAGCTTTGGACGTGCATTTACTAAAGGCAACAGCTACGTCATACTCGCTAACTGCTTTAAAACTAAACTCGTTCGATCTTAAATCATCCCTGACCATTGTTACATTAAAAGTATCAGAAGAAATAAAATTATCTGAGATTGATCCAGCGAAATGCTTATTTAGTTCATTGGCATCGAATGAAGAGGTGTCAAATTCCACATTACCTCGAAAATCAAGGGAATTAAGTTCCTTCCACAATACTGCTGGAGGCAAATCTGGTTACAAAAAATTATAAAATTACAAAGTAAAGTTATTAAAAGGGCGTTACCAGACCATTCCTTGCCTCTTACCGAAGGAAATAATTTTTTATGAGTTTTTCGGAGACATATCGAAAAATTTATAAATACCAAATGTATTTAGATTATGATTTTACATACACTTAAAGTGCCGCTCCACATAAGAGTAAATGCCGGCGAGAACCTCTCGATAGCAGCTACTCGCAAATGGACACGTCTCTGAGAGTCGCTCGCAGAAACTCGCAAAAACTCGCGAGCTAGTTTCTGCGAGCTGTCAAAAGTGATTCTACTCTCTGGTCGACATGCACCCACTGAACTCTTGGGGAGTTGCTCGCCAGATACGAACGGCGTTTGAATTTCGCTAGTAGCTCTCGAGAACTCGCCAAAGCAAGATGTCAAAGAAATCAAGATATTGCTTCTCTCATTTTTGTAGTTTTTTCTGATGACAACCGGTCCACAATTTTAATTAAAAACTCTATTTCCGAACTTGTTACCCTACAAAAATTTCTAAATTGTTGCGCGTCTTCAATTTGCAATTCTCTTATTAGATTTTCAATTTGCAATTCTCTTAAAGATTTCTCCTTTGAATCCATGACTTAACCCAGCACTTTTTTGGCTGATTTTGATTGTCTCTTATTATTAATTAGGATAATCACCTTCCTGTAGTGCGATGACATTTCGATTACTTTCCACTTTCAGTCGTGCATCACTCTCAAATGAACAGGGTCTGGAGAGTTTTCACGAAAGTACTTTTCGCTAGAAACTCGCCGAGAGCTCGCGATAGAAAAATCGCCGAAAATAACTCTCAAATGGACAACCTCCTGCAAGTAACTCTCGAGAGTTTTGGAGAGTTACTGGCGAATTTATTCTCATGTGGACCGGCACCTTAATAAATCGGCGCGAATGTGAGGCGCGGCAGTCACTTTATGACCTATTCTGTTACTTGGATTGACACTGGTACTCTTCCCCTATAGCAAAAGTTCTGTAAATCACTTGAGACCATCACATCAAATTCTGAAGTCGCGATGTAATGAAGTGGTTTTGTTCTGATTCGTCTCCCTCCTTTGGCCAGAAGTGCATGTCACCTTCGTTAATTGCATACCTGAGAAATTTCAGAAAAGACGTGGCAAAATCAACTCACGTACCAACGTATGAAAACTCAACGTTGATGGACTCGACAGTGAAATTTCTTTTAATGTTCTCGACCTTTAAAAAATCGTCTTTTTTCCATCACATTTAAATTTAACAATAATCGAGCATGATGAGGACGATTAGTTAGTTTGTAACGCTTGAGATTTTGTAAAAAAAAACACGAAAAAAAAACACTCAAGATAAAGCCATCACATGTAAAGATTTTAGTCATATCACTAATTAAATATCATAATATGCAGTTTTTATATAACTACTCATACTTTATTGATATTTAGAAATGGGACGATAATAGCGTACTCTATGTGAACCCCATTCCTTTTATTCAGTCTAATTCACTGGCAACTTAACGATGACATCTCGTGAACTTCATTTCCAGCAGCCTCCTTGGCGCTTTATAAGATTATCTTTTCTTTTGTCCAGATTCCATACTCTGAAGAGAAATGTTAATATTTGAACTCTTAATTGCTTCCTAATTGTCCTCAATTAGCGAAAATGTTAATGGACGGCGACGAAACCATTGCAGAAAATTCTTAATTCTTGAGATTTGCCCGAGAATTCTTAAGATGGCTGTCGACCGTCTTGAAGACCGAATGTTTCAATGATTCGAACTAAAGATGTTTTTGTTGTGTAATTTAACAAAAAGCAATCTAATATTTAGTTATTCTACCAACTAAACTGAATGTAAGTAATTTTGTAACCGGTATATCGATATCAGAAAAGGGCGTTCGAGGGTTGTGCAATCAAAACAAGAACAAAATTTGTTCCTCCCAAATAGAAACATGATGACCAATTTTTGATGAAAAAATCTGACCAGACATAAAAATATCCAAAGTCATTGATTTATTCTTCTTGTAAATTCTATATATGGAATATTGTTGGATTTATGGAATTGATTTTTGAAAAATTATGCGTGATTCATTACAAAAATGATTTTTTTTAGTTTCTTATAATAAAGTATTGTTCTCATGAAAATTTTTGACCTCTTAATATCGCCTAAAAACATTTGCCGAGCACTCCTGAGTCGATTGGAGCATTATTACAAAAACGTCTTTCTATCTGTCAGTCTGTCTATCAGTCTGTGCACAAGATTTCTCAAAAACTACTAGAGTTAGAGCTATGACATTTTACAGGCATATTTGGTCCTATAATGGGACGATCCTATCAACTTTTGGTGGAAATCCGTTAAGTAACAAAATTGGCGGCTTTTTAAACGTCGCAATTTCGTTTTTCGCGTTTACTCCGAAACTACGCGTTTTTCTGTAGTCTTGTTTATAAAAAAAAGTTGGAGACCATAAATTTTCCTATATTTTCGTCATTCACTAGAAATGTATATCTCAGGCCGTTCTCGAAATATGCTGTTATTTTAAAAAATCATTTTTTTTTGCGATTGTCTCGAAAAATAAAGGGTTTTTGGTGGTTCAAAATATGAGATAAATTGAAGAGAATAATGTTTACCTTAATTTTGTTCTTTACTGTTATCCGTTATCTTTTACCGTTATTGAAATATTTTCATTAAAATTTTGAAAAATAGATTTTTGCGAATTACTTGCAAATTAATTCGAAAACATTGTTAAAAAAAAAATTAAAGATGGATGGATATCTTTTACCGTTATCAAGATATTTCTGATTTTATATTTTAATATTAACTTAAATTTTTATTCGTGTAGAGATGTAAGGATTTCCCGGGAAATTGCATTATGCAGGAAGTCGGAATTATTTTTCTGTCTCAAGAAATCGGGGTTTTTTTTTTAATTTCCCGAAAATCTCGAGAATTTCCGGGAAATAAAAAAAAAATATTTTGTATTGAAAAACGAATATTTTGTGACCATTTTTGACTAATTTTTTTTTCTTAACTTTATTCCTGGAAAATTCTCAGTTTTTTCTTGGGAAACGGGAATTTCTAAAAGTCATTAAATTAAAATTCCCGAAAAACGTTTAACTAAAAGGAATTCATAAAATTATTCCCATCTCGGGAATTCCTGTCACAATCTCTATTATAGTGTAAATTGTGCAGAAACGTAGATTTTGTATAAGAAAGTAATATGCTGTTCACACCAGATATTTATAACAAAAAAAGCACTGTTGCAAAAAAAAATGTTGCAAAAAAAAAAATTAAATGTCCCTACAGAAGTGTTTAGCAGATTTTAAGTTGAATTTTTCTGGACCATCACAGATTTTTTTTTAGAAAATCTTGAAAAAAAGCGCCGAATTGAGATCCAACCGAATTAAAGACAGATAAAATACAAGGAAATGTTCAAGACATGGGCGTCCGCAGGTACCAGCTGAGGGCCGTCCCCACCTCACCGTCCGATTGCATTTTCATGTATGGAACGGTTAATCATATTTTCGATACTATGTACCGTTTTCGAGAGAATAGAAAAAAAATCAATTTATATGTATGGGTAAAGTGTAACATAGCGCAAAAACTAAGTTTTGAAATCACTTTACCCCTCCCCTTACTCCCCCTACCCCTCGCGTTACTTTTCCGTATGCCTATGTTGGAACCAGAACTACTACAGACACTCATGCCAAATTTCAAGTCAATCGGTTCAGCCGTTTTTGCGTGAAAGAGGAACAGACAGACAGACACCAACTTATTTTTATATATTAGTATGATTCAATGTGAATCACCGTTTTCGAGAAAATTGTAAAAAAAACTGTTTGTAGAGGGGAAGGGAGAAGGAATGGTCCGATTTTGTCCATTCAAGAACTTAGCCTTACCGCGATAGTTGCGAGAAACGCAACTATACAAAATTCCAAGTTTTTGACTCAATCCTTTCGAAAGTTATGGTGTTCACGGACAGACAGACGGACAGACAGATAGACGGACAGATGAACAGACGGTTAGACGGTCAGACGGACGGATATTTGGAAATCAAAATATTTTGTCATCCTAAATACCCTGGTGTGGTTCATTTTTGTGTCCGATGATTGGTTCGATGCGTTACAAACGGAATCCTAAATCTAATATACTCCTACATTATATATCATATCGTCGGCTAAAAGTGAAATTGTGCTAAGTCCATTTGGTATAATTTTCCAGAAGAGCAATGAAAACCTTGTTAAATCGTTTTAATTCTCTTTCAATAACACTGAGTTTTCTTTAAATGAGACTCTGTTTTCTTTAAATGAAAATTAAAATGATTTAACAAGGTTTTTTATTGCTCTTCTGTCAAATTTGGTATAATGGACTTAGCACAATTTCACTTTTAGCCGACGATATAGTGTAAAAACATGATAGAAAAATAATCATCTTGTATAGAAAAATCGTTCAAATAAGAAATTCAAATGTTAATGAGTCTTATGTAGTCATTTTTTCTATTTTCCAAATAAAACGTTTTATTTAATTAACAAAAAATTATCTTTCATAACATAGATTGATGCCTTAGCTTAGAAAAAGAAAGCGCCTCATTTGAGAATTTTTTATTTTAATGGCGGGAAATTAAAATGTTGACTAAGGTCACTATAAGAGTGCTATGCATTCTTGGAAATTGCAATTTGCCACGTCATTAAGTACACTTTCCAATTAATTTACTCTTTTCCTAGCTTCCCAACAGCTCCCTATAAAAGTGAACAAAATGGAGAGCCAAACGTCAAGCCAACGGCCCATTAGTCTTATAACGACGCTATAAGCCAACATACATTTTTCCCAGCACCATTTCCCTTCCCGTCTTCTCATACTAGATATGGGATATTCATCTAAGTGTCATCATTCGCCTGATTCGTCAGTTGGCTGGTTGGTTGCCTTCCAGTTTCGTGTGATGCCTGCGCCATCCAAACCCGAGACGAGATGCCTTTTGAAACAAAGGATACTCATTTCCCATCCGTCGTCTATCAACAGTCCATATAGAATTAGTGGCGCTTCATCAGCGTTTAAGCGCAATTTGAAGATTTTCTTTCATCCCCTTTTTGTCCTTTTTTCATGTTCTTCAGTGCGACATTTTAATTCGCGAGTTTCTTTTTGGCGCACAACAGTTTCTAATATTCATCTTTTCAGCACGGTTCCTCTTCATTTCAACATAATCAGCCACAGAAAAATTTGTTTCTATGGTTCTCACTAAGGTTTCGCATCTCTAAAATCTAAATTTATGTCCACCCTGATTTTAAGTCACTGAAACTTTCAACTTGCCTGATGCCTGGCAAATTAAAGCAATAAGAAAAACAAGCAGGAAAAAACTTTTGTTAATTGCAATTAACGCTTTCGTGTCTTTAATTGCTACACGCCATCGTAATCCTCATCACCATTTCCAGGATCTCAGTAATTATCCTGGCTAGTCCTTGGCAATTTCTATTCAATGATCGACAGATGAGGAGTAAAATTTTGTTACACTATCTTCTTGGAAACTCTACTTTTAGGTTGTTTTTTGTTGTTGTTGTTGTAATAGATATATTCTTACTGATGCGATAGGGGAGACTAGCGTAAGTTGTAATAAAAATTAGAAGCTGAGCTTTTAAACTGCCTCTAAATCTAATAGTAAGTTTTAACATTATTGGTTTTCATGCGAGCGGAGAAAGATTTTATTTTAATTTTATATCTGAAAAAGTTCTGTTATGATCTTTGAAGGCTTTTCATTTTTCGCTTTAAGATTTTGTGTGGAGCTTCTTAAGCACAGTTGACCCTGGAGCAAAGGAGATGACCGATTTTGCCAGCTCAAGATTTGGTCTACAAAAGAAAATTACAAAAAAGGTGTTTGAAGGTGTTTGAAAGAAAGTAAAGAAAATATTATTATCTGCTACTATGGATAATTTCTGCTTTTGATAAAATTGCCAATTTTTCACCAAAAGACCATGTTCAGATTGGTAGAAATAGTCCGCCTAATTCTGACAGAAACTGGCAACATTAAGGCAAGGTGAGGAAGTTGGGCTCAGTCCCACTTCCTCACCTTGCCTAAATGTTGCAAGTTTCTGTCAGAATTAGGCGGACTATTTCAACCAATGTGAACAGGCTCAAAGAGAGCAACTCAAACACAATTAACCTAACCAAACAATTCAACTGTCATTCGATGTCATCGCGACAAAAGTTGCATTTTTCGAACTTTGGTGGCGTTGTCGTGTCGCTGTCGTCGCAATGTAATCAATTCAATAAAAATGCATACGTTGAAAATTACTTTGACAACTCCGACGACTCTCGTCGACGTCTTATGTCACCGTCATCGCAATGTAACTCAGGCTTAAGTTTGATGAGTGCGTAACATGTCTGTATGTGTGTATGTCCGTGTGTTCATTCGTATGCATGTTTGTAACGAAAATTGTAAGATCGACTTCTCGCAGTAAAGCTTATCCAACTTTGACGCCGGTTCCTGCATGGGAAAGCTGTTATCGTCCCATAGAACTCTATTTTGGAAAATATTAACCGTTTTCAAGATAATCGCAAAAATCTATTCCATTTGTATGGGAGAGAGGGAAGGAGTAATCCGATTGAATTTTGATGTCTGACCAAGTTACACTCAGAAAAATGTCCAGGTCAACTTTTTGTCAGGTTAAAGCTAGAACCTGAATCGTACGTCGCGTCGATGCGTCCGTCATGCATGCGTCCGGTTGACAGTTCGATGCGGTGACAGTTGGGTACAGCAACGAATCTGGAGTTAATTCATTGTTTTGCACTTCTTCTATTAGTTTATCGTCGAAACAATTACTTTCAATTTGTTCCATACTTAAATTGCTTAAATCGTAAACAAACTTTTTTGCTAAATGACATTTCCGTGCGTTGCCGCATGTAAAAGTAGAAAGTAGACCTACTCTATGCGGTTGCCGCATCGGAAAACGTATTATTAGGGGAGTACTCATAGCAGCCCGTTGATTCTACTCGAACTGTCAACGTGACGGACGCATGACGGACGCATCGACGTACGATTCAGGTTCTACCTTAACTCTGACCACTAGCTGGCTGACAGAGGTTTACATTACATGACATTACATCCTCGAAATGCCTATCTAAGGTCAACTCGTGCAGCTCCCAAGGCCCTACTACACCTGCTGGCGGCTTAATTTCAGAATTTCTCCGGTCACAGGTTTTACTTTCCCTCATGCAGGCGAACGCGCGCCTGCCCGAGGCCAATTTGTAAGGACACAGCCCAAGAAGTTGCGCTCAAGGCCGCCATCGCCAAGTTCTACTCCTTGTGCGGTGCGGGCGCTGCGGGTAAAGACGGCATACCAAAGCTAGCTCATGGCGGGGTCGTGAGTTTGTCTTTCCCTTTCAGCGCACCACACATAAAGTGGTATGCCTTAAAACTGGGCAGCAGGACAACTGGGGAGGAGGGGTTCTTACGCCCCTCATTATCCTAGGTAGCTGCGGACTGACTAATAACAAATCTGATGGATTGAAAATATACGAAAGAGCTTGAAGTTGACGGACGGATTTTCCCACCCCATTCCAGGATCAAAACCCGGACCAATGAGCCCGATGGATATCCGTGACCAAACGGGTTCCCAAAACAAATCTCTCTCACAAATTACTTAGACAAATTTTAAGTTAATTAACCCATCCTGGATCCATTCAGCGTCTACGCCCCCTTAAGTCGTCATGCCCTCGCTCTCTTACCTTTAACACTTTAGATCATTATAGTTATAGAATGCCACGATGCATCTCTAGATCCAAAAAGTTCTCTTATCTGTAAGTTAAACATTTCTGCAAATCAGTTTAAAAAAAAAAAGAAAGATCTTCAAAAGGAAAAGACTTCATTATGCTTACAATTCTTAAACTTAAAAGGAAAACTATCCCTATAATAACCCTATGCTACCTAACTGTGATAATTTATAGTCTTAGCTTAAGTTAACAAAAAAAAATTCTGTGATATTTGAAAAAAGATCTGTGATAAGTATGTGATAAATATATCGTTATAAATGTATATACAAAAGAAAAAATGTTAGTTCAATTATTTGTTTATAAAGTTCTTTTATATGTTAGTTAGAATCGTAGTAACCGCTGAATTCAATTATATATTTTCGTCGCATCTGATTTGTAGAATTCGTTGAGTCCAAATAGTTCGATAAAAGTTGATGACGCTGATCAAGAAAAATAATAAAAATAAATTGCGATCCGAAAAATACTGGTTACACTGTTGTTTAAAAAGTTTTCTCCAGATTCTGGTTCTTTTGACGAAGAAATTACTGTTAGAAAACCGCTGCTGAGGTTTTGTTTTGTTGATAACACTAACGATGAAATGTTGCCGTTTATTTGTGACGTCACAAAGTTGCGTGTTGCATGAAAGATTTGTTGCTAATTTGTTGCTAATTTATGCTGCAGTTCAGATATGCAAAGTCCTTGTCGACGTGAAGTTTGCATGTATGCGATGTTAGTGAGAATTGAAAAGAATTTACTTACTAATTTCGGCGTAACGTGATGATGTTTTCAGGATCAAGCGATGATAACTGGATTTTTGAAGACGAGATTTTGCATTGATGTTTTATGTAGTATTTATGCTGACTGCCATTTTAGTTGAGTGATCGTTGAAGATTTTGGTGTTACGTCGATTATGTTTTGCGTATATATGTTTTTTTAGCACCGTTTTTCTTTTACACTAAGGCTTGATTTACACCGTTTTACCTTGCGTAACTTGCTTTTGCATTTACTAGCTGTTAATTAGTTTGAAGCACCTTTTTATTCTTAGCTAAATTTTATTTATTTCGTATACGTTCACCAAATGTTAGGTTTATGTTGAACTTCACGTTTGTTTGTAGGTTAACTAATTTTAACTATATTTTGTTTTTACAAACTATAAATAATATTTGTTTTATATTCGTAGTTTTATTGCATTTCACTGTTAGTAAATTTTAATTTCAAAACTTAGTACAATTTTACGTCTATCAATTTGTTTAATTACTAATGTGTTAATGAATTCTTTTCCTTCGTAGACGTTTTTGCTTCACAAAAAGTTTAGATCTAGAAAGTCCTTAACTTTTAAGTTTAAACGTAAAATGTTCCGTGTGCGGGTGTAATAAAACAAAATTAAATTTTTCGCAACCTTTAAACAAAGAAAAATTATCGACAACACGGTCGATTTCAATTATCGATCAGCAACCGTCCGATATCTAATAGCAACTTTTTAAAAATGGCTAGATCGCCATGAGGCCATGTCTTCTACTGGAAAGATCGTGAGCCCCACTAGTCCTTGTGACACACTCTGAAACAGCCCTGAGAGGTATTCCAAAAAAATTACCCCCAACTAGAGAGATATTATGCTTTTTGTATTGTTCGTTTTTTTGTTTATATTAATGCTTTGACACGAATTTATTTTTGTATTTATGTCACTAAATTCATTTTACATGAGCTTCTCTGTTTTTAATTACCTACTATTAGGTTATTTTTTAAATGGTAGTTTTAACTAATCACAATCTTAGGTTAATTTTATGACATTTCATCCATATTTGTCCTAATTAAATTCTTTTCTTTATTTAATGCAAAGTTTTATCCACTAGTTAATTCGAACAAATGCCGAAATCCGAGTCATACTTTAGATATTATACTAAAAAAATCGTAATTTTAGCAACATAGATTTAAAAACTTTTCCGTTTGGAGACGGTGAATACAAAAATTCGTTTTATACGCTCAAAAAAAAACGTGTTGTACAACAGACTAAAATTGTTCTACTTTGCAACGATCGCCACGATTATCCCATCGGCCATTCCCTCTTTCAATATCCATCAGCAACTGACTATTGGTTTCGCTTCAATTTAAAAGGAACTAAAAACATTTTAAAGTGATTCCCGTTTACTTGCAAACGAATAGCTATTATTCAATTGTTCAAAAATCATTGTTTTAATATTTGCTGTCTCCAAGTAATGCATTTGCACAGCCACGTGTGCCAAATCGCCGAGTTGCTATTCAGATATTTATTTAGACTATATTTTATTGTTAAGGACAATTTGACTCGTTGCGGCAGTTTCTTTTGATTGAAAGGAAATTTGTCGCATGGCAACTAGAGGAATTGTAATGAACATTTTCAACGGGGGTTCTTAACATTTTGACGTCGCCTTGCGCTGGCCTTTTCGTTAACCCGTTTACTACACCATCAATAGCTTTGATTGACCTCTAGGTACTCAAAGGTGTTGAAAAAAAAAACAAACGAGAGGGGGTATCGAAAAGCCCAACGTGTGGCTCGACCACGCCCTGAGATGTCTCATGACTAAGTTTTAGCCGGGCAAAATTCGAATCTTTTCTAACAGTTGGTTTGCTTGCGTTAAATATGAAAATCGAAAAATAAAATTGAAGTTTAAAAATTCGGAATAGGACCGTGTAAGAACAAAAAAAAATGGAAGATTAAGGAAGAAAATCTCTAAATGGTGTTGGTATTCTACTATACCCAGGCAATCTACAACATTTGTTAGTGTAGAAAAATATCCTTCTGCTGAGCAATCGTCGTAATAGTCGCGTCAACAACACCAAAAGATTGACGATACCTATAGCAAATTACCCAACATAAGGCATTTTCCCAAACCACAACCTATTGACGAAGCTAGGTAGGTAATAAAAAAAAAATTGAAAACCCTTGGGCTAAGATCAAACAAGTATCTTCACCGCTATCTATGGAGGCGCGATATGATAAGCGGATTTTTGAAGTATACTGTAGTTAACAGGTGAAGCCTGCCACGATGATTTATTAGATCGACGTGAAAACAATTCTAATGGAAAGTTTGTAAACAATCGAGTTGTAACCGCTCATGAACGTAAATCTTTAGCATGAACTTTACCGATGACTTTGCCATTTAAGTCTTCGACTATGTAAATCGAGTTTCCTACAGCTTTGACAATCTTGCACTTCAAAAATTTAGGTGCCAATTTCGCGCTATACTTGCTTGCCGCAACACTTAGAGTGAAGTTACGACGGAACACAACCTGGCCTGGGGTAAAAACACGCTTTCGGGAACGTAGGTTATAGCCGGCAGCGTATCGCTCATGGGCTTGATCCAGGTGTAGCTTCACTTCTTCTCGTATAATTTTAAGTCTGTCGTGTCTAAGAATTGGTACGTCTTCGCCGCTTAAAGACTGAATTCGACTTAAGAGAGGGTATGAGGAACCATGTAGCATCATATTCTGACCAAAGTTTACATAATAAGGGGAATACCCAGTGGCTGAATGCGCAGAAGTGCGTAAAGCGCAAGCGATTTCCGCTATGTGTTTGTCCCATTTCCGGTGATCCTTGTCAATATACGAACGTATCGCCGTAAGTATCGACCGGTTCACCCTTTCTGAAGCATTGACTTGCGGAGAATAAACGGCAGTTAGCATATGCTTTACGCCATAGGTTTTTAAAAATGCTTCAAAGTCTTTGGCCGTAAACTGCGATCCGTTATCGGAGACTAGACTTTCAGGAACTCCATAAGTCAAAAAGACGTCATTTTTGAGGAACTGTATTGCAGACTTACACGTAGCTTGTCTCATCGGTTTGAGCAATACATATTTCGAGAACTGGTCAAGAACCACAAAGAGTACCGTGTTTCCATCAGAACTTCTCGGATACGGACCCATGAAGTCCACGTATATCCTTTGCCAGGGTCGTTCAACCTTGACTTGCTGTCCCATTGGTGGTCGAAGGGTGGTATTCGGAGCTTTTGTCTGCTTGCACGTTTCACAATTTGCAACGTAAGCCTTAACTTGTGACGTCATGGATGGCCAATAATAAAGCTGTCGGAGACGGAAGAGAGTTTTGCCTATCCCACCATGCGAAGACTGAGGCGGATCATGAGCCGCCGAGACCAAAGCTTCGGTCAAGCCCGCCGGTACCCACAACTTCCACGCAGCATCCTCTTGTGCCACATCACCCGTACGTGGATCCTTTCTTTTGTAGACGTACCCATCTGAGACACACAGATCAGGCAGACTTTCCCCCTCCTTATCGATGGTGTTTATGAGATCTTTATATTCGTCGGAACGAAAATGCGGAGACTCCAGATCTACATCAGGAGAAGGAGAATCTACCCGACCTGCGATCTCATCCGCGTACACCCTAGAGAGAGCATCTGGCACGACATGTTGACTACCCTTGCGATGCTGAATTTCGAAGTTGAAGGCTTGTAGTTTTAAAGACCAACGGGCTAGCCTACCACTAAGGTCTTTTTGGCTCATAAGCCACCTCAGGCTCGCATGGTCGGTAATGATCGTGAACGGCAACCCCTCGACATACGGACGAAACTTTTTCACGCATAGAACTGCAGCGTAACATTCGAGCTCAGTAATACAATAGTTACGCTGTGCCGCGTTGAGTTTCTGACTCACGTATGCTAGAGGCCGCTCGTCACCATCGTCGCCAATTTGCGATAACACACCTCCCACTCCAGTGGTGCTAGCATCACAAGAAATGATGAACGGCTTGGAAAAGTCCGGCGTGGTGAGAACGGGTGCGGAAATGAGCGCATCTTTCAATTTTTGAAAAGCAATTTGCGCGTCTGGTGTCCATTTAAAGCCGGATGTGGATTTCTTTAGGCAGTCGGTGATAGGTGACGCCAAGGATGAATAATTTGGTACGAATCTGCGATACCAGCCTGTCAATCCAAGAAATCGACGGACTTGTTTGACAGACTTAGGTATGGGGAATTCGGCCACCGCAGCCACCTTCATCGCGTCTGTTTTGAGAGACCCATCTCCGACTATGTATCCCAGATACTTGATTTCTTTCTTACAGAAGAAACTCTTTCCAATGTTGATCGTTAAATTTGCGCGTCGCAAACATTTCGCAAGCTCAGATAGAATGCGCAGGTGAAGATCGAAGCTAGGGGATATTATCAACAAATCGTCGAGATAAACAAAGACATATCGGCGAAGCTCGCTGGACATGAACGTCATGACTTTATCCATGAGTCGACACATGCGTTGCGGCGCATTACACAACCCGAACGGCATCACCGTGAATTGATATAGGGGTCGTCCTGGCACTGTAAAGGCCGTTACCTCACGAGACTTAGTTTCAAGAGGTATTTGCCAGAATGCGTCTTTTAAGTCCAGACTGGATATGAAGCGTGTATCTTCTAGCCGACTTAAAAGACCATCTACATGGGGGAGAGGATAAGCATCCTTGATCGTCAACTCGTTAACCTTGCGCGAATCCAGACAAAGGCGTACTTTGCCAGGTTTACGCACGAGAACAACGGGTGACGACCAAGCGCTATTACTTTCCTCAATCACCCCTAACGCTAACATCCTGTCTAGCTCGTTAAACATTAATCCCTGTATCACCGGTGATACCGGATAGTGCCGTTGCTTGACCGGGGTCGCCCCATGAACATCAATGACGTGTTCTTCAAGCATCGTCTTGCCTAAACCAAGCGCTTCACTAGACGGAAAGCTTGTGATCACATCCCGCAAACGGTGTTGATCTTGCGTTGACAAAACATGGTAGTCACTGGATTCGTGTAGAGTATTCGACTCGTCTATCTGCTCGACCATCTTTGGCATAATGTCGTACAAAGTCCAGAAGTCCACACCCAAGTACAAGGGTTGGCTCAACGACGGAACAACGTACAGGGTAAGGTCTTTGGTCTTTTCGCGAAACTTAACTTTGACTTTCACGTAACCGACGATAGTTTGTGGCTTACCATCAGCCGTTTGAACGTTGGAGAAAAACTTGTGAACTTTGAGGTTCAATTTGGATATCAACTCTTGAGCGTCTTTGCCGAGGCAACTAATACTCGCACCTGAGTCGAGCAGACCTGTGACCTGAAGATCGTTGATGTAGATCTGGGCGTGTGGGCGTAAGTCACCAGACACAGCTACTATGCTGGAAAGCGTAGATACTTTTCGCTGTTTTAGGGTTTGATACCAACTACGAATTCTATCTGAAGAGCGTTTCTTCTTGGGCGAGGTTACCGCACTAACGGTACCAAAAATTCGAGCTCGCGCTTCGAAATATTCCTTTTTTCGCTGATGCAGTGTCTTGTAAGTACGCTCCGTTTTCAATTCAGGTAAGACTTCAGATCTTTTTAGTATAGTTACTCTATCGTTGTTGTTTTCTTTTCCAGATGGTTCAAGGTAAGTATTTCTTTCAGGTTCTTTTTCGGACTCAGCAAGGTAAGTAGAAGTCACATCAGGGTATTTGGACAAGTTTGGGTAAGTATTAGTGTTGGACAAATTAGGTGTATTTGGGTCTTCATCGGGTAAGTATAAATTTTCTTTAGATTTCGTTATTATGGGCGAGAAACCTCGTTCGACGTCCCGCCCCTTTTCGAGTTTTCCTTATCGCTCTTTGTACAATTGGGACATTTTGCTTTTATGAATCCCTTTTTTCCGCACGTGTAACAGAAAGGACCTGTTGGAGTTATCGGGCAGTCGCGGTAGAAATGATCTCGTGCGTCGCAATTCCAACACGTCAAATTGCTACGGTCCTGGTTATTGAGACGAGAGTTAACTCTGGGTCGTTCGAAAGCTTCTAAATATTCTGGCGATGTTTCATTCTCACCTATATCTAACTCATGTATATTTCGCGATTCGCTAGCAGTTTGAGAAAAGCGTAAATCGTTTAAATAACGCTCGCCACGTCGAACTAAAATTGTGAATTCGTTAAGGGTAGTTGCTGGGGTCGAAAAAATCATTGTTGCCAAACGAGGCTGTAAATTTTGACGCAACATAGAGATGAATTCGACCTCTAGCATTGGACGCCTCATTTTATTACGCAGTTTTGTAACGTCACGTAAAAAGTCGTCAGCCTTTTCGCGAGCACCCTGTTTGCGGTTGAGAATCTGGTTTGTGATTTGATAATCCATGATATGTGACTGAAATTGAGATCTAAGGGCTGTCTTTAAGGATCCCCAATCAGGTCGGAGATTATCATGGCGGTATTGCCAGTACCACTCTTCTGCTCGGCCAACAAGCAAAAGATGAAAATTACGTGCCAAAAAATCAACTGAAACACCCTCATTTTCGCACATAATTTCGGAGCGAAAGATAAGTTCTTCAACTGAAATGCCACTTTCAGATCCATCGAAACGAATATTCCACCAGCTGAAAGGAGTTCGTGTTCGGAAACGTTCGTCTCGAGGACCGAAATAGGGCAAAGATAAAGGCATTTCCCCTCTAGGAGGAGGAGAAGGATCACCTGCTGCCGGTAGTCCTGGTTCTTCCCTCGGAGGAGGAACGGGGGCCACTGCAGCTGGTGTTCTTGGCTCTTCTACTCGTGGACGGGGAGAATTAGCTACTACTGGTCTTGCTGATTCTATTTGATTGGCTGGCAGCTCTAAATTAACCGGTCTTTGCGTTAATTTAAGGCTTCGTACGGACTCTTGTAGTTCTTGAATTAACCTTCTCTGCTCATCAAGTTGTCTTTCATATTGAGCGGTTCGAGAGGCCTGATTATTTGACATTCGATCGCCAATTGGGTCGAACGTAGGGTCCCATAATAAATTCGTTGCAGAGCTACCTATGCTATCAGGTGTTTTCGCTGGAAAATGTGGTGGAGGTTTATTGATGTCGAATGTAACCTGGTGGTACGAAGGTGGTGGAAGCGCTTGAGCTCCCAGTTCTTCATCCCGATATCTGTTATGACCTTCGAAACGGAGTTGTTGTCGCACTCGGTCCAGATTCGGATTAGGCAAGGTTCTACTGTTCTGATTAGCTAAGTTTGGTGTTGGACGATTTAATGGAGTTCTATTAATTTCAGGTATAGCCGGTAAAGATACGTTTGGGTTACTAGCCTGATTCCTATCCGCGTTATCAGAGCTATAAACGTTTGCATTTGCTTGGGATCGCAAAACTCGGTTAGTTGGGCGACCTCGAGTACCACCCCCTTGCGTAGGAGGGGTTCTATGCATGTTTATGACAAAATTTGGTAGTAATAAAATTTAAAAAAAAAATCGAAGATGTACAGTTCAATTGACAATAAGAATTTTCAAAAGGAACTGGAATTTGTTTTTAAAAAAAAAATATATGATCAAATTAAATCTAATAAAAGAAATTTTCATCAGCCAAAACTGATTAACGAAATTAGCCCGAAATTTATATTAATTATCAAAATCCGTGAGAAATTATTCCAAAATTAAATACTACAATTCAACTGCCGCAATAGTCAAAATCCCAAAATTTTATTTTAACTTTTCTTTTAAATTCAAATAACCATACATAATAATGGTAGAGAGCGAGAGCATTTCGAGTTCGAGGCAAGTGACAAGAGCATAATAAACGATAGATGGAGTTTATTAAAAAAAATCAATAATCAAAATTTTAAATTAACTTTTCTAACTATTGGTGTTATCGGTTGCACCAGAAAATATCCTGCTAAGGAATCCATAATCAAATGAAGCTTTAATCATAAATTTTCCATCAGCATTCACTTTTTCCAACCGCAACAGACACTTCCAAATTTCCGTCTTGAATGGGGAAAACAAACTAGAAATTAGTTTTCCAAATTAAATGAGCGCTGCGGATCGGGTTGCCATATCAGGCAGACAAACAGTCCCCACGACGTCACGCCTTGCTTAAATTAATCGACTCCATTCGCATGAACTTTAACAAAATTTGCTTTCCTTAGAACGGACAGCTATCGAGCATATAGCCGAAATAGCAGTTTCCAGAACTTCGGTCAGAAAATTTCCCCAAAAATATAACTTCAAAACTCTTTCTAAAAATTTTACGAAGACAATTAAGAAAAATGGTTCAGGGGACCATGTACAGATAAAAATAGATGAAATTGGTCAATAAGAAAAAGGTCGGGTAAATAAACTAAAGATTTTATCCAAAATTTCAAAAATCAAGAGGTAATTTACAAAAATTTGTGAGACACTGTCCGTTCAGGACTTCCCTGAATTCCGTGAAGGACGAATCTTTGTTGATACCAAACAACAAGGATTGTGCCCCACGTTGGGCGCCATATATGTGTAAGGACACAGCCCAAGAAGTTGCGCTCAAGGCCGCCATCGCCAAGTTCTACTCCTTGTGCGGTGCGGGCGCTGCGGGTAAAGACGGCATACCAAAGCTAGCTCATGGCGGGGTCGTGAGTTTGTCTTTCCCTTTCAGCGCACCACACATAAAGTGGTATGCCTTAAAACTGGGCAGCAGGACAACTGGGGAGGAGGGGTTCTTACGCCCCTCATTATCCTAGGTAGCTGCGGACTGACTAATAACAAATCTGATGGATTGAAAATATACGAAAGAGCTTGAAGTTGACGGACGGATTTTCCCACCCCATTCCAGGATCAAAACCCGGACCAATGAGCCCGATGGATATCCGTGACCAAACGGGTTCCCAAAACAAATCTCTCTCACAAATTACTTAGACAAATTTTAAGTTAATTAACCCATCCTGGATCCATTCAGCGTCTACGCCCCCTTAAGTCGTCATGCCCTCGCTCTCTTACCTTTAACACTTTAGATCATTATAGTTATAGAATGCCACGATGCATCTCTAGATCCAAAAAGTTCTCTTATCTGTAAGTTAAACATTTCTGCAAATCAGTTTAAAAAAAAAAAGAAAGATCTTCAAAAGGAAAAGACTTCATTATGCTTCATTTCAATTTTTAATTAAACAATGCACTTTCTAGCATTACAATTCTTAAACTTAAAAGGAAAACTATCCCTATAATAACCCTATGCTACCTAACTGTGATAATTTATAGTCTTAGCTTAAGTTAACAAAAAAAAATTCTGTGATATTTGAAAAAAGATCTGTGATAAGTATGTGATAAATATATCGTTATAAATGTATATACAAAAGAAAAAATGTTAGTTCAATTATTTGTTTATAAAGTTCTTTTATATGTTAGTTAGAATCGTAGTAACCGCTGAATTCAATTATATATTTTCGTCGCATCTGATTTGTAGAATTCGTTGAGTCCAAATAGTTCGATAAAAGTTGATGACGCTGATCAAGAAAAATAATAAAAATAAATTGCGATCCGAAAAATACTGGTTACACTGTTGTTTAAAAAGTTTTCTCCAGATTCTGGTTCTTTTGACGAAGAAATTACTGTTAGAAAACCGCTGCTGAGGTTTTGTTTTGTTGATAACACTAACGATGAAATGTTGCCGTTTATTTGTGACGTCACAAAGTTGCGTGTTGCATGAAAGATTTGTTGCTAATTTGTTGCTAATTTATGCTGCAGTTCAGATATGCAAAGTCCTTGTCGACGTGAAGTTTGCATGTATGCGATGTTAGTGAGAATTGAAAAGAATTTACTTACTAATTTCGGCGTAACGTGATGATGTTTTCAGGATCAAGCGATGATAACTGGATTTTTGAAGACGAGATTTTGCATTGATGTTTTATGTAGTATTTATGCTGACTGCCATTTTAGTTGAGTGATCGTTGAAGATTTTGGTGTTACGTCGATTATGTTTTGCGTATATATGTTTTTTTAGCACCGTTTTTCTTTTACACTAAGGCTTGATTTACACCGTTTTACCTTGCGTAACTTGCTTTTGCATTTACTAGCTGTTAATTAGTTTGAAGCACCTTTTTATTCTTAGCTAAATTTTATTTATTTCGTATACGTTCACCAAATGTTAGGTTTATGTTGAACTTCACGTTTGTTTGTAGGTTAACTAATTTTAACTATATTTTGTTTTTACAAACTATAAATAATATTTGTTTTATATTCGTAGTTTTATTGCATTTCACTGTTAGTAAATTTTAATTTCAAAACTTAGTACAATTTTACGTCTATCAATTGTTTAATTACTAATGTGTTAATGAATTCTTTTCCTTCGTAGACGTTTTTGCTTCACAAAAAGTTTAGATCTAGAAAGTCCTGAACTTTTAAGTTTAAACGTAAAATGTTCCGTGTGCGGGTGTAATAAAACAAAATTAAATTATTCGCAACCTTTAAACAAAGAAAAATTATCGACAACACGGTCGATTTCAATTATCGATCAGCAACCGTCCGATATCTAATAGCAACTTTTTAAAAATGGCTAGATCGCCATGAGGCCATGTCTTCTACTGGAAAGATCGTGAGCCCCACTAGTCCTTGTGACACACTCTGAAACAGCCCTGAGAGGTATTCCAAAAAAATTACCCCCAACTAGAGAGATATTATGCTTTTTGTATTGTTCGTTTTTTTGTTTATATTAATGCTTTGACACGAATTTATTTTTGTATTTATGTCACTAAATTCATTTTACATGAGCTTCTCTGTTTTTAATTACCTACTATTAGGTTATTTTTTAAATGGTAGTTTTAACTAATCACAATCTTAGGTTAATTTTATGACATTTCATCCATATTTGTCCTAATTAAATTCTTTTCTTTATTTAATGCAAAGTTTTATCCACTAGTTAATTCGAACAAATGCCGAAATCCGAGTCATACTTTAGATATTATACTAAAAAAATCGTAATTTTAGCAACATAGATTTAAAAACTTTTCCGTTTGGAGACGGTGAATACAAAAATTCGTTTTATACGCTCAAAAAAAAACGTGTTGTACAACAGACTAAAATTGTTCTACTTTGCAACGATCGCCACGATTATCCCATCGGCCATTCCCTCTTTCAATATCCATCAGCAACTGACTATTGGTTTCGCTTCAATTTAAAAGGAACTAAAAACATTTTAAAGTGATTCCCGTTTACTTGCAAACGAATAGCTATTATTCAATTGTTCAAAAATCATTGTTTTAATATTTGCTGTCTCCAAGTAATGCATTTGCACAGCCACGTGTGCCAAATCGCCGAGTTGCTATTCAGATATTTATTTAGACTATATTTTATTGTTAAGGACAATTTGACTCGTTGCGGCAGTTTCTTTTGATTGAAAGGAAATTTGTCGCATGGCAACTAGAGGAATTGTAATGAACATTTTCAACGGGGGTTCTTAACATTTTGACGTCGCCTTGCGCTGGCCTTTTCGTTAACCCGTTTACTACAAATTACGCCGTATGTAGGTCGTCGAGTTAGCCTCCATTTTTCTGAGTGTATGTACAACCATATTCTAAACACTTTTTGTCTAAACAAATTGTACGAAAAAAACCGTTTTCGAGAAAATTGCGGAAAAAAATTACATTTGAATGGAATGGTTCTGTTTTTCTCATTTTCGAAAAAGATTTATCTTTTGATAAAATCCTGTTTTATACCAAATTTCAACTTTCTACTTCAATTAGTTTTCAAATCTTTTTGAATAGAAACTTGAACCATTATACCCACTTATATTTATTTATCATATGAGGGGTGATCATGTAAGAAAAGGAAAGGTCCCAACTAACAAACTCTCCAGACCAAAACTCTTACAAATTTTGAAATCTTCTCATTAAACTTTCTTAACACACTGGATACTCTCATAACATAGTTCTTGTAATTACACTCTAATTTTTTCTGATAGCGTTCTTTTTATAAGAGTATGACACTACTAGAGCTACTGAATCTTTTACGCTTATAGCAAGGCGATTTTTGAACTCTTGTAGCGAGCCTTTAAAAACTTGTGTTCTCATTGTATATTTTTTATAAAGTTTTAACACTTAAAGAGTTTAAATCTTAAATAAAAATGTTATGAGCAGTTAATTCGTATGATTCTCATAAAAACGCGCTTGTAAAAGTTTAAGTATAAAAATACTTGTTAAAATGCTCATATGAGACATAACGCGAACTTATGTTCTTATTACAAGAATTTCATTCTTAAAATAAATCTTCGTCAACAGGCGCCATATTTTCCCTTGATTTTTTTTAACAGTAAAACTTTGAAATTCCAAAAACAGCTTATATATGTAAATTAGGACCTAAAAACACTGCAAAAAGCTATTTTCGTTAAAAACAAAAGCGCATTAAAACAATTGAAACAGTTTGATCAATTATATTAAAAATTTAATTTTTCCATATTATATTTCCGATTTATAATATATCTAACTTTTTCGATTTTTTCGAGGGGTTTCGCATTTTTTCGAAGTAAAATATGTTATATTATCAGTAAAATTGCATTTCCCATATAATTTTTGTCTATATATCCGAAAAAATAGAATTTAAAATCTATGCCATATGAAATTCTAATACAATATTATCATACGCAAACGTAGACATGACTCGGATACGAAAATAAATAAACACTTCAAAAATAACTTTTACTCTTTAAAAAATTACTTTAACTCTTCAAAAATAAAACCGGCTAGATATTTTTATATACTCTTCTCTTTTTAGCAAAGCATAAAGTACTTGTTATGAAAGTTTTATGAGAATATCAATAAACTCTCATTAGAATTCAAATAGTGTTCTTGTGAGACTTTCGTGACTCTTACAAAAAGAACTGATGTCTTGTTATAAAATAAAAAAAGTTCTCATAAGTGCGCCATTTAAGCCTCATGAGCCACTCATAAAACAGTTGTAGCATTCTACAAGGGTGAAATAGCCCTGTATGAATACTCTCAAAAGACTCTAGTAGAGTCTTATGAGACGAAAATTGTTAGTTGGGGTATTCACCGTTAGGTGGATGAAGCTGGGTGTTAATTGTTATTTTTTAGCTCAAATTTTGGTTTTTTCAAATCAAATTCATTATTTTACAAATCAAGTTTGTTTGAAAATAATGTTTAGCAGTTTTTTCTCCATAATGAATTCGATTTAAAAGTGTTTTTTTTTTTTGATTTATGGCGATATCAAAACGTTTTTTAACTCAGCAAAACGTCGCAACAAACAGAATAATTACAAAGAAAACTGCCATTTTTTTAATGAATTTGAGTTGTACAATGATGAATTTGAAATGAAAAATAGTGAATTTGAGTATTTAACAAATATATTTTATACATGTTTTGGTCTGGTCTTATAAGTCACCGACATCTCCTACAAAAACATTTTCGAAATTATAGCAACAATTTCATCAGTATTACGCGCACGAATCAGATTTCATTCTGTTCTTTTAATGACAACTGGCTGACAGGAAAATGGAGACGATTATTGCCTTATTTTTTCGTTTCTAATCTTTTGTAAATTTCGTTCTTATCACTTGTTTTCAACATTTTTCCAATCTACTAAATGACATCTGAATACTGCAGTCGTTTTTCCATCTCCAGATTAATTAAAGTTTTCACTCTTCCATTTCCCATTTTTTCGGCTAAAATTCTCATTTTGTTTTTCGTTAATCTTTTCGTCTTTTGTGTCGTTTTCAACAAAATGATTTTTTATTCAATTTTATGCTAAACAAAAAAAGGTGTAATGCATCCTCTAAGCTTTTTGAATTGAATTTTTCACCAACAATATGAACATTCTGTTAATTCCGTCATTAAAATCCGCACAAAAGGGAAATCCAAATGCAAATATCTTTGAAAGATATTCAAGAAATTGGCGCCTCATATCATATTTGACACCAAACAATTTTATTAAACCGCGATATGTCAATTCCGTGCAAGTTGCAATAAATTAAATCAAAATTATTGCATTTACACACAGTGGCATGTCATCAATTGAGACATTTGTCTTGGATCCAAGGTCGTAAAGGGCATGTAAGGGTTAAAATAATACTTTATCCAATGAGATCTGCATAAAATCTCTTATTTGTTCTTTGAGTATACTTTAGAAGTGATAAATTCCAAAGTGCTACTTTATAATGTCCCTCGTAACTTTTCTATTTTATTGATAAAGTCTGGTAATGCATCGCAAAGTTTTTCAACTCAAAACTAAAACCTTATGTGGTAACAGGAATATTTGTCAAAACAGCTTCTTGAATTCCCTGGATTGCGGTTTGGTTTTTCGCATTTGCATGTGAGACATCTATGAGCGTACATGAAAATAAAATCTGTCATTTGGTTTAATGTGTCTGATAGTCATAAAATAATTTAAATATCAAGTATGGAGGTCTGTCTATACTGTAATAATTAGTAAAAAAAAGGTAAAAAAAAACTAAAAAAATCCCCACTTTTAAATTGCATTTACAGTTTATCCAAATTATGTGCAAAATTTATAAGCCCTGCGGTGTGAACTAAAGCATAATTCACCTATAACAAATCTTCGACTAATTATTACAAGTCACTTTATTAAATAAAGACGGAAAATCGCGAAAAAAATAACTTATATAAAGGATGGGGAAACATTGTTCCGTTGGTAACATTTTACAGCATTTTGCACTCATTTCTACATTCAGGTTCTGTAAAATTGCACAAGTTATATGGTTTTCCGAACATACCCCTTTCGATTGTTTTCTGATTCCTGTTCTACACCCTTCCCGATTATACACTCAGAAAAATAATACAGCTGATCCAAGTCAACTTTTTGACAAGACCACTTTTTGACAAGTCAACTCTAGCCTGTAGCAAGCAGACGAAGTTATCCATTACATAACATTATACTAGCGTGACCATTTATCCCCCTTTGAGGGGGATTATCCCCCTTTCGGACTTGGCTATCCCCCAAATCCCCCTGAAAAATCCACCTTTTTCCAAGATTTATTCATGAAAGAAACGCCATTTTTCGAGTTTTGTCATGAACATCAGCACCAGTGGAACGTGTTTTCTCAACGATCAATAAAATTTGGACGACGGAAAAGACTCGTTTACAAGTTAAAACTCTTAATTCGATTCTTTTTACCAAAAACAATATCAATCTCAGCTGTTTGGAGTTTTTCGATTATTTGAAAAAGGGCAAAGATATGTTGAAACAAATCTCTTCCCAAGAAAAATACAATGAATCTTAAAAAATCCATAATTTGATTTATTAATACAATTTTTTTCATTTTTATTTTTTATCCCCCTTTATCCCCCCATTTTATCCCCCTTTATCACCCTTTGTCACCCCCATTTTATTCCCCTTTAGCTCCAAAAAAAAAATGGTCACACTACATTATACCCTTCTTCTTCCTTGAGCCTCCACGTTTTCGTACAATAAAGTTTAGGGATTCCTTCATTCCGCGAACAACAAGACTTTGGAATGATTTACCATCCAATGTGTTCCCCCGGACTATAACCTACAGAAGTTCAAGGAGAACATAAACCGACATATCCTTTCGTTCTTCCGACCATCCTGAGCTGTGCTTCGGCTTTAAAGGGTCTTCCCCTAAGCTCTGGCTGGAACTATAAAAAAAAATCCTCGATATACCTATCTCAGGTCAACCCGTGCAGCTCCTTACGCCCTACTGTACTTACTGCAGGTTTAATTTTTGAATTTTGCCCACCACAGGTTGGCAGATTTTTACTTTTCCTAACGCAAGTGAACGCGCGCCTAGCATAGGCTAAATTTTCCTACAAGAAGCCAATTACGCCATACGCAAGTCGACGACTTTTACTAAATTTTTCTGGGTGTAGGCGAATCAAAATCTCAACTGCCAAGTTGTACGCTTTTCATATATTGAATTCATTCGCCTTAAAATTCCGAATCGTTATTCAGAAATATTTACTAGGGACTCATACTAAAGCGATATTTCGCGTTAATCGCATATCAGAACTTGCTGGGAGATGGATTTCCATGTGTGAGGTTCAGGGTTGAAACTAGGGCTATACAGAAGAACCGGGTACCGAAAATTTTCAGGAATCGGTTTTTGGAAAAACGGGTATCCGGTTCCGAGTCAAAGATCAAAAAAAAAATTTAAAAAAAGATAATTATTTTTATTTGTCTTATTTTTCGTGTTTTTTTTTCTTTTGTCTTCGACTCGTCTTCGTCTTCGTTCTCAGACGGTTTTCAGTTCTTGAACTAAGAACCGGGTAACCAATTCCTAACAAGACCAGTACTCGGTTTCAGAGAATCATGTTTTTCAACAACCCTAGTTAAGACCTCGATGGTATAAAATTTTTTCTTCCGTTCCATTTTTGCACATTTTTTAAAGTTTTATTGCTTTATTAAACGTGTTGTTTTAAACGAGCAAAATCACAAAAAAGTTCTCAATTTTTCGATGGAAATTTTTGTGAAACCGATACTTTGTAACGACAGTCACAAAATAACTGAGCAAAAACGGTCACGATAACGTTACAGTAGCATTACTGCGACCTTCCTGTGACCAATTTGTGACCAGCATTGTGTGGCTGCCGCGTAACCGGTATGTGACCATTTTTGGTTACTTGGGTAAGTTTACGAACCGAGGTTCCACTGTATATCGAAAGTCCACAACAACAAATGTTCCAAAGCTTTTCACTTAAAAATAGAAAAAAAACTAGCTGAAGTTCCATCAGAGTTTGAAAAAAAATATTCTAACCATGATTACAGTTTAAGTCAATTCGGCACACTTCTAGATAGTTAAACTACTAACAAATCTTAAAGATGGTATTCTAGCAGCTGGATGTCTTCATCAAGCGTCCGAGACCAAGACCCTAATTATCAAATTGAACGGTTAACGTCGGTCAATCACACAACAGTGCAGATGAGAATCATTCACGGCATCCTCACGATATACCGGCAAAAGCAGCAGCAGCAACGCGGCAATTACATCCGTGGGTACCAGTAGGTGATTATCTTGTGAGCCATCATCAGATCAGATCAACATCAAATCATGTCGCAATAAATGTCAGAAATACCGTCAAGTCACTGCAAGTAACGAGTTTTTGTTGTTGGCCAAATGGATGACCGGTGATGGACTATGCGGACGCTAGAGAGAAGAATTTTATTTGATTTGAACATCGGAGATACGAAATCTGTGTGAAATATCTTTTATTGGATTTCTTCAACCATCATAATCAGGAGCGGCAAAGGCTTTCCTCAAGAACCGACCTATCATCTTGGTTCGATCTGCCCTTCAGCATCTTCAATAGATTGTTCTGAAGACATCAACGACAGTTTGTCCAAGAAAGATAAGATCCGATCAAGCCGTTATTAACCCTCCTTGCTCATCGCGCCTTACTTATATGTAAACCAAAACCACAACAACGTATGACATCCTGATGACGTCCGTTTTGCCTGTCAATCAATATTTCTGTCGATTTTGTTATATCCGCAACGGATTCATCCCGTATCAGAAACTATTCGAAAGCGTATTTTTCAGATTTTGTTGAAGGGTTCGTAGATTTCCTAAAACGGCTATCGGTCTGCCTGCGTGCACAATGCCAATCGGTGAAATTTGATCTCTGTGAGATTTCGCCTATGAATCCTTTTCAACGCTCAAAAATCCTTGCGATTTGTCATTCCACTTTCGTACGACGAGTATAATTTGTTGGCTTCGACATGTACCACCAGTACGGGTTTTAATTAAACGAATGTCGATTTGGAACATATTTAAGGGTTGAAAATTAATAACAAGGTCTTTCAAAGTTGATTTCCTCTAAAATTTAATGCCGACGATATTTTTAATTTTTTTTTTTGTTGTGAAATTACGTTTTTTTTGGCAAATGCATTTGAACTTGAAAACCTGACGGAGGTTAGTAAACTCGGGAATCGAAGGTTTTGCAGCGTAGCAAATCGCGGGCATCTCAAAGAGCCAACATCACTCGTCATTATCATCAATTCGCAATTATTCCACATATGAATCAGAAACTTTGATTTCTGCTGATCCAAACAAATTCAATCAAAATCATTAATCAAATATTGTTGAAGATTAGCTTTTTTTCCATGGCACTTAGTTCGCGTTTGCAAGGAATTTTTATGTTTGATCATTTTTAGCAAAAATAAAGAATTTCTTCAGAAAATTAAATAGTCTACCATTTCAAAGAAATATTACAGTAGAAGTTCTTTAGTCCGACATTCTACGGTTCGGCACATTCAGTAATCCGGCACCGATTGAGCCGTCCGCGTTCGGGTTTTTTCGGGTGGATTCGACGAACCCAACTGAATTCAATGTACCTGCCAGGTGGCTTTTCAGTTCATCTATTTTTCACGCAGTTATACGGTGTTGTCTAGGACCCTTAGTCCCGCGTTTTGAAGAAATGGTTCAACTTTGCCCGTTCAAGAATTTAGTCTAGCCATTTACGAGAAACGCAACTATATAAAATTTCAAGTCACTAGCTCAATCCTTTCAAAAGTCATAGTGTTCACGAACAAACAGACGGATGGACAGACGGGCGGACAGGCGGACGGACATACGGAAATCAAAATCTTTTATCATCCCTTACATACTTTACAAAACTTGCACTCCTCGTTAAAAAAATCATCTTTCTCGCTTTCAAATGTGCTATACTTTTTGAATGTTTAAATTAATCCATTTTTCGTTTCAAAGAAAAAAGTCCGCACCCTGTGAACATATGTTCGATCAAGAAACAACAACACTTAATGACCGCACAAATTGAAAATCCAGAAGCCAATACTGTATATCCGAGATTGACATTTATCGGTTGGCAATTTTGCGGTTAACTTCCATATGATAAAAGTCGTGCTGGAAATTGCCAATAGGACGATTCTAGCTGTAGCTGTTTGAGTAGTCAACCGAAGAATTAATTTAGGTGTAGACCTTTTTGTGCCCTTTTGAGGTCTCCGGAACCAAAATAAAAATTTATCTGCGAATTGCGTGTTGCACCAGAGATTCAGGTTTGGCGTTTGGTTTTCTTTCCGTATTTCGACGAAGTCTCTTCGATAGAGCGAAAGGAAGAACGAAAACATTTGCTGGAAATTAGACCTAAATATCGTTCTTGGACCACAAAAACCATGTCAAAGTCAGGGAGTTGAATTTTTGCTAGTGAATGCGGTTTAAACGACGAAAGACATTTAATAAAATAAAAAAATCGTTCATTTTTAAGAAACCCTAAAAAATTTTCAAAAGCTTTGATCGCCTCAGATTGGGTGATTATTTTTTTCAAAGTAAAAATTTCGTCATCCTCACTTTGCTGACAATCGTCTTCATCTACACTAAAACACTCGTTTTCAACGAGATCTGGAATATCATTTGTCCAAGCATTAAGCTCAAAGTTCACTGCATCCTCCTTTAAAAAAAAATCCAGTTATTTACTCGAAATAATATCGATGATCACATAATCGAGGTTTTTTTCGATTCGCAATGATCATAACTATAATTGAGGCTTCATACAAATTTTTGGGCAGTCATATAACCGTGAGGTTCATATAATCGCGAGTACATATAATCGCGATTGTACTGTATCTTTAAAATCTCGGTGTTGATCTGTCACGAACACTTCGTATGCAGCTAATCTTGACTCCAGGAAATCTTCTCTAACCTACCCAAGAAATGGACTCATTAAAATCAGGTCCAAAAACTACGATTTTTGTAAAACTTATTCACAAAAAATTTCAAGTCGCTAGGTGAGCACATTCTCCAGTTATTTAAAACAAGTAAAATGGACAGACAGACAGACAGACAGGCAGACCGACAGAACGGCAGACCGACAGAACGGCAGACCGACACACGGACAAATACAATAAATATAGGTACATTTTCATTTCTGAAGCAAGTATAGCTGAAATTTAAAAAATTGGGAACTATTATCGTATCTAACCTCATTTTTTTGCACTATGATGGTAATACTATCAACTGACGCGAATTCGATTGTGAAATTCATCAGTTGTAAACTATCGCTTCTGTATCGTTGTCGTCTCAGTATCGCGTCAGCTTCAATTAGTCATCTCCTACACAGTTACACAAAGCAGCGATATCGTTATCCAGTAGCTGATGCCAGTGTGGCATCTTGTTTAAATCTGGAGACAAACAAAAATTGTCATAATCGGACCACTCCCCTACCCATACAACCGATTTTTTTACCAATATCTCGAAAATAGTGAATCGGACCAACGTTGTTTGAAAGAAGTGTTTAGAATACTATTGTATTTTACACAACTTTCTGGAAGATCAAGATTTAATTGGGACACTTCTTTTTTCGACCACTGTTTTGATTGTGTCTTTTGACCGAAGTTTAAAATTGTTAAATAATCAATATTGAAGTAAAAAGTCAATTCTGGTTTATTTTGTAATTTAAAATATAATAATTCAAATATATGAATATATTAGGTTATGTGCGCGTGTCAAGTTTAGAGTTTGAGGTTATGCAATCCGTTTGAGATGGATTTTTGCGAACTCTTCCATTACGTTCCGCTCCGTTTCGCATACTATGGGTAGCAACGTTGTTGGTCGTCTGTTCAACTTTGACAGCTTACCGAAACGGAACGGATCGGAAGGACCTTGGTTGGATCTTTAATCGGAACGTATTCAAAAATCCAACGTGACAACGTTCGTATTCAAAAATAGTTTAAATCTTATATACAGGGTGTATCGTAACTAAGTGCCCTTATATGGTGTGTCCTGATCAAAGTGTGTCCTGAATCATATCCCTATGACGAAACTTCTTTTAGTAATAGTGTTGATTTTTGACATTTTTTTTCTTGAAATTTCATTTTTGAAGGCCCACTATTTACTTATTCATTAAGGGATCTAGACATTGTGGATTTTTGCATTGACAATGCAAATGGTTTTCGACTGTGATTCAAATGAAATGAACATTTGTTTTGTTTTAGCTTTGCCTTTATCAGTCGTGAAAGTTTTTATACCCGTATGGTGAAACCAAAGGGTATATTAACTTTGCCTTACCGTTTGTAACGCCAAGATCCCGTTATCACACACAAAAATGAATTACACCAGTGTGTTTAGAATGATGAAAAAAAAATTGAATTTTGCATGTCGGTCCGTCCGTCTGTCCGTCTGTCTGTTCGTCCGTTTGTCCGTCTGTGGTGCGGATTACGGGCGCACGGATAGAGCTAGAGACTTGAAATTTTAAGCAGATTCATTTTTCGTAAAATTCGAGGCTAAGTTCGTTAATGGGCAAAAATGGACCATTAGGGGGGGTACCCCCCATACGAACGAAAACGTTTTTTGCGAATACCTCAAAAACGGTGCATCTTATCAAAAAAGTGCGAGAACAAAAGTTATTTAGGATATAATTCTACATAAAACTTCCATACATCAAAATCCAATTGGAACAAATTTTAAAAAATCTTATTGGAAAGTTTGACTTCAAAATGGAATTTTGGTACAACTGTTCCAATTTTGATACGAATATCACCATACGGGTCTCCAATGATTGCCAGATAGGCAATTATAGCTTTTGTTATGTTTTCTGTTAAACCTGAATTAGGTCCAGTAAGTTCCTATGATCTTGTAAGTTCCTATGATCCATCCAATAAACAATTTCTGTAATAGAGAGCAGGAGGAGTTGACACTACTCTGTCTGACGAGGGCTTCGTCACTCCCCTGAGCCCGAAACAAACATGAACCTTCACGGTGATAACACAGTGCCACAGTTGCACTGGACCTAATTCAGGTTTAACAGAAAAAACTTTCACGACTGATAAAGGCAAAGCTAAAACAAAACAAATGTTCATTTCATTTGGATCTAGACATATTTGTTGCTGTTGGAAAGGCCAATTCGCTAAAACAAACATTCCTGTGAAATTTCATAGAAATCGACCAAATAGTTTCAGAGAGAAGGACGAAAAACTAGAAATTGCATAATTTTCGGAATAGCAGCAGAACAGTAGAACAGCAGAACCCCTCCTTCTAAACAGGAATCTAGCACTCCAAAGTTACATTGCTAAATTCTTCTAAAATATGTTTTCTCTAAAATCTAAACATATTGATTTAATATATTTAAAAAAAAATCTTAAAAAATTAATGGGGTCACCTAATGTTGTTCGAAAAACACCAAAACTTATTTAAAATTCCGATCAAGATTGATGGCGAAATAGAAAACTTTATTGCGAACATTTTTGAATCATTTGATTCTTCCTTCAACGAACAACAAACCGCCTCCCCCATTAATGGAGGTTGACTTCTGGTAAAGGATTCAATCGAAATCTATCACTGCGACAACTATCCAAATGCGTTAATAGAACTGTAAACGAGCAAAGTAAAAAATTTATGCACCCCAATTGGACGTAGGCACAGGCAAAAAAAAAAAAAAAATCAGTCGATGTTGTGTCGTCCACATCAGGATTGATTAGAAATTGTAGTGCATGACATCCCTTCGAGGATTACACACGTCCTAATCGTGTAGGAGGATCTCTGCGGATGAAGTGCGGACACACTTCAGTAGAGTGCAGGATTTTAAATCGGAAATTCGAAGGATTTGGGAAATTGAAAAAATTTCAGGCATGGATGGGTGAATTGCTTTCGTTTCTAATGGTGGAGGTGGCATTTTTTTAAAGTTTTGCGTTTTACAGTCACCCACGCTATTGCTGGCGCTACGAATGTCCTAATTGTCATTTCCTTCACCTCGAAGTGGATGACTTCAGCAGTTTGAAGATAGAGACCCAAAACTACGAGACTAATATCGAAGTCGCACCCCTTTCCGGTGTGCAGCTGAGTTGATTTTTAGTGATTTATCTCCCACCATCCCAGTGGTCTGATGAATAAATTTCAATTTTTTCCCTCATGATTTTCTTCCCAGTTTCAAATGTGCTTTGGTGTTCCTCAGATAACTTTTGACATATTTTTTACTTCAGTTTCGACACAAGTCAGCGGCGTGATTTGATAAAGGATCCCGCCCTTCGGCTATGCCAGAGAGGATTATGTCTGTGAATATATTAGAATTTCTAATTGGGAGCGTCCAAATCCCTTCTGGATATTTCACTTGGATTTGGTTGGTGTTTTATGATTTGAAACTTGCGTGGTTAAGATACGTTCATCGTGGTTACCTAAGATTATTGACTTTTAGTGAAATATTGGAAATATGCTAACAAAATCCCAGCTTGTACGTACATTTCGATTGTATCCACTGAAGATCGCGTGCAATCGAAAATTGCCAAAAATTAAATTTCGAAATATTGCGGTTCAAAACTAGTGGTGGAAAATCTAGAACCTGTCAAAATTGACACCAGCAGGACTATCACCTTTTCGGATAAGTGGTCCAATTATCTGGAAACATCAAAGTACAGGTTCCGAGGGTCTACCGCCCCTTGTTTTCGGTTCTGTTCTCATTACCCGACAAATTAACGGAAATATCTCAGACCATATGACTCCTGAAACAAAGTCGGAAGGAAATTTCATGAATTCAATTTAATTTCAAGTTCTCTATGATAGTAACCAGATCGGTTTCATGCACGTAATTCGTTTGGTCCCGAAGCGTCCGATTTGGTTTTCCCTTAGTGCAGATGGTGGAAGTCGAAAGACGCTTCTCCTGATTTTTTCTATGGGACCAATTGGAAAAACATCCATCTGACTCGCATTTGATCGAGTTTAATCACGCAATTCATGGAAAGGTTGTATCTAAGGAAACTACCAGAAGCTATAAAAACATCAAATGAATTAATTTAATTAAGCACTGTCTGATCTTTCCTGACCTAATTGTCTGGAATGGTTTTTCAAGAATCGTCGTTTTAACTACTTAAAACCTGATGGTAAACCAATTTTCACCGGAAATTTTTGAAAATTGAATTGTTAGTTTTTTTAACTCTCATGAAGGCAATCAGAAAAAATTCCTATTGGAGGTCTATAGTCACGTGGCCAAATTTCTTTCAAAATTTTTGTTTAACCTTCTTCCGTCCCTCGGGTCTAATTTGACCCAAACAGAAATTAGTTTGCTTGTACCTTTAAAAATATTTATATTACGAACCTGAAATTTTTTGACTTTGCCTTATTTATTGTAAACTAGCAGTATGCAAAAATTTGGCAACTTCCGATTACCCGTTACACTGCTACAAAAATAGTCACACTAAAGACCTTCGGGTCTAAAATGACCCAAGGCAGTTCGTATAAGAAATGTTTAATTTAGTCATATTATATTATATTAGTTAGTGTTTGTAAACTATATCTAGAATACGGATCTAAAATCTTTGACCGAACGGGGTGATTTCTCGGGTATAAGAAACCGATTTTGTTGGATGTCAATTGGGAAAAACTCAACTGCCATATTTCTCAATTTTTGTATGAAGTTTTTTGACCGCTATTTTCGGGGAGAGTTCATTAGAACAATATATAAGTCTTTTGGGTTATACATATGTTGTTGTATGTTGTAAAAATTTCAAAAAACATAAAAAAACTCGTTTTTTGATTTTTGTATACACTAAACCTTTATGGGTCAAAATAGACCCGAGGAACTTTAGTGTGATTTTTTTTGAGGGACGGATGAAGGTTAAATATCATTTTATACGCCCGCTTCATCATCCCTGAAAACAATTTTATTGCTAATTTGCATCTATAATACAAGGAAACCGTTTTCTTTGTATCGTTAGTATAAAATTACGCAACAACAAATTGAGTCAAAAATAGTTTAATTTTTAATCACTTTTTAGAATAAGTTTACGTAGATTTAAAACATGAAGTTAAGACTTATCTAAAAAAATAAAAACTTTTGTTTAATTTTACTTTATTACTTTATTAAATAAAGTAAAATTACAAACCGAAGTTTAATTTACCGTTAGAATTCAAATGTTTTAATTTAAAAAAAAACATTTGAGAAATTTTGGAGTAGTATTTTTTCTTGCCATAACTGGCATTTTTCATTTTTTTTTAATTAGAGTTTATTTATAAACTAACTTGCATACCCGTCGTTGCTGCGTTAAAGACTCTTGCATAATTTTTTTTTTTGCACAAAAAAAAACAAAGAATCAACTTAAAAAAAACTTTAAAAAATTAAAAATCGTTATGCTTTCAGAACCTGCCGTTCCGAATTTTGAAAACCTAACATCAGATTCGTGATCAGCTACCCCGAGAAAGTCTGTTTTCTGAAAAAAAATCGAGAAAGGATATTTGCGTTATCCCTACAGGACCTTCCATTTTAAATGTTGAAATTTGAACACCGAATTCGTGAGCAGCGATCCCAAAACCCACTGTTTTTCCCGTTTCTCCGAAAACAAATGAGAAAAAGGATATATATTTGGGTTATCCTTATAGGACGTTACGTTTCGAATTTTGTAAAACAGTTTCTTAGCGAGCACCTGTGAGGTAAGACTAAATTTCATGGCAATCGGTTTAGTGGTTCGAGAGATACTGTGAAGAATGAGTGACTGGTATTTGGCTTTTATACGAGTATATATATATATTACCGATTTCTACTTCTTTATTTTTATTGAATGTTGTAAAATCTTCTGTTTTAGTCAGGATTCTAACCTCTAACTTCACAATACTAAATCTAGTAGCCGTTGTCAAGTCTGTTTCTGTCATGAATAAAATACTTTCTCTCTATAGCAGAGGAAAGCAAAAATTTGACCTAACACTAAAGCCTAGTACGCAGTTCGAGTAAAATGGAATTTTCCATCCAAATTTAACACTGCGCTTAAATTTAACCTCAGAAATTTTACCAAGCGGTACCATTGAATATACATAATATAGAAGTATAATGATTAATTGAGTCTTTACAGACTAGATGTCGCCACATACACTAAATTAGATTCGATGATTTCTGTTATGAGATCGAGATCAATTTATTTTCCGAACACGTTTCATTTTAACAGATTATAGTTGAAAGAATGTAAAAACTTAATTTTAATGTTATTTTCAATTAAAATTTGTTAAAAAATATTTGTTCGGAAAGCTTTTAGCTGAGGCCCAAACAGAAGAAATTTCCCATTAATAGCGTCGTGTATATCAAAATTTCCTTCACACTACACTCCCAATAGCACAATAAAAACACTGTGTACCTGCTGAGGCATAAGAGTGTATAGTGACAAACAGTAAAACGACGGGGGGGGGGGTACTTACAAAAGAAGAGCTATGCGGGGTATTATTTTTGATCATTGTTTTGTCACATAACGAAATGATTTCTTTTACAAACTTTTATTTAGTTTCAGTGGTTTGTTAGTTTGTTAGTAGGGTCACATCTTGTAATCTGATTTTGACACACTTGCACATATCTCATCGACTTGAAATTTTACAGGCACACGTAGTTCCGGTGACAATACACTTTAATGACTACCTCATCCCTCTTGCGCAATTGTTTTACACCCCTCCCCTGATATCTTCTAAACGGATGCTTGGATTTAGATGAAAATTTACAGGATTGGTGAGAATAGTATTACAATACATTTTGGACACTACTCCCCCCTTTGGGAAAAATTACTTCACACCCCCTGCCCTGCTATTCCAAACGCATGCTTGGATTTCATAGAAAATTTACAGGATTGGTGGGAATAGATTAGAATACATTTTGCACACTTCTCCTCCTCTGGAAAAAAATCTTCCACACCCCCGCACCTGCTATCTTCCAAATGGATGATCTGCTTGCGATTGAAATTTGCAGGATTGATAAGAACAACAATGGAGTAGGCATCGAAGCGTCCAGGGATACAGCCTCTGCTCTGGCTAGTTTTATCGAACTGTTTATAAAATTTTTAAGAAAATTCAAAAGAGTGAATGCCGATATTTGAGGTTCTTTTTCTCTCTTTTATGGGAGTGTTATTTTGAAAATATTTGGATGGGTCCAAAAAAATATATGTATGATGAGAAGACATAATAAGAAAGCTACTTGCTGATTCAATTACATCCCATTTATTGAATTTGTTTTAATTTTTTAACATTAACTATCAAGTGTACAGTGCTTTGCGTTATCCAGGAAGCTCCAGCGTGGAGGAGACCGTACAACACTTCCCTTGGGGAGTTTAATTTATGGCAGGCCCCCTCGCCTCTGCCCAGTCAAAGCTTTTTCGGGGAGTTTAATTTATGGCAGGCCCCCTCGCCTCTGCCCAGTCAAAGCTTTTTCGGGGAGTTTAATTTATGGCAGGCCCCCTCGCCTCTGCCCAGTCAAAGCTTTTTCGGGGAGTTTAATTTATGGCAGGCCCCCTCGCCTCTGCCTGTCGAGTATAGTAACTTCTAAATACCTTTCACTATTTTTAACCTTGTGCTGTTTTTCTTAGAAGATGATTTTAACAAAGAATTAGAGCGTTTTAATTTAGTTCGTATAAGCATGATGACTACTATTTTTATTACGTCATATTTATGAGAGCATCCATCCCATTGTAAAATAATTTTACTGATTTCAGGCAATAAGTACTTGTGTAAAATATTTGGGAAAGATTTCCATTCCGTAAAAAGAGTCTCAAACCTCTCTAATATATTATGTAAATCTTTTTCAAAGTTTAAACTGCAGATAGTGAGATTGCCATATATTTTATCATCAGCGCCCTGAAAGTCATATTTTTTGTGCTGGATAAAACTATATCTTTGAGATTGGACAGGATTTTTCATAACCATATATTTCTCACAAGATTTACATTTTAATTTTTTCGGCACAGATTCCGCTAGATATCCAAAGAAATACATTTTAGACGCATAATTGAATTTTTCATTTGAATTGTAGCTATCGAATACTGCTTCCAAATCTTCTATTTCGTCTATATTTTTTTGGTCTCCTTCAATAATATCGAAACCGTGCAATATATTCTCATCGACATCATCGCCGACATTTATATCTCTGGTGTGATGTATCAAATCTGCCAGATCGACCAGGTTATTTGATTCAGCAATGCTGTAATTTGAATATTCAGACGGATCGATATTTTGAAAAATAATCTGCTTAAAATTTCTGTATGTCCGATATACTGAAGGATTTTTTTCGTACGTTCCTTTAAAGCAACGAATAATCGATATGAGATTTTCAAGAGGATCTTGATTTAATCGACTAGTCAGCAAATAAACTTGACTTTCCTTCAAATCATTCCATATGCATTGAATACCGGTTAATGTTTGTACTATTCCATCAAAGCAATATGGCCGTTTTCCCGTAGACTTCCACTGCAACACCCATAACTTAATTTCAGACAGAGAATTTTGCATCTTAAAATTTTCATTACTGAGAGCATGTTTTTGAGGATTTTTTGAAAATCTGGATACACTGTTCAAGTGATCGAAAAGGGTATTCATTTTTCCAATAAATGCTGCAGTGTTAAGTGCAATTTGCTTTTCTTCAGTTGAAAAGCATTCCATTGCCACCGCTGTGAAAATAGCTGAAGAAACAGTGTGGCTAAATATTTGAGTAGCCAGGGATACATTCATTTTCAAGAAAAATTTAGGATCGATGTGTTCATTTGTAAGTTTGTGCATAGCTCTAATCATATCATTATCTGTATTATATAAATTTCTTATGACACTCCATGACACCCTTTTCCCGTCGACCAAAATATCGTTTGCATAAAGAATATTACGAACTGATTTTATAAGATGTGGAGCATCATGTAAGGTATACACTTTTCTTCCATTTATTGTTATAAATGGGTTTTCTTTAGAGCTTCCCATCTCTCTATAACATAACCTATTATCACACGTCATGCAAATAATGTCAAATCCGATATTTATAAGTTTTTGAATTGCGTCGATTATGATTTCTTTCAGTTCTGTTCCGGTTATAGATCCTGAAAAATATGCAACCCCCTGTTTCCAGTTAGTATTTAACCCCCGCAACATTAAAAACAATGTGCTAGATGATATCTCACATTTCCGTCCGAATTCTCCTAAATCTTTGAATCCATATATGACATCATCTTTAACATTATATTCTAACTCGGTTTTACAAGCCATTTCATCAAAAAGAAGCACGCACCGTCTGTCGCTCTCTTTCAAATCCTTTACTTTTGTTCTCAGTATATTTAAAACTGTCTCAGAAATTCCAGCTGTAAACCTTATAAGTGAGTGCCATTTTTGGATTGTTGCGACAGCAGGCATTTCAAAACCCATTTGTTTCATATTCTTATAAAGTGCTGGAGATTTATGGTAAAATTTTAAATAGAGTTGTTTTTCATTGATACTCCAGAGCTGCTTATTCTTATGAAACATTTGTGTCATTATAAATGTTTTAACAGAGTTAGATTTCTGGGCAATAAAGGTCTCTGTAACTTCTTTGAAAGATCTCTCCGAATGTTTATTTTTTGGCGACTTGAAAAAACACTTATCAAATTTATACGAATTTTTCTCAGATATTTCGACCCGAGACCTTTTCGATGGAGAAGGAAATTGTTCTTCCATAATTTCCAAAGTTTCAGGAAACGTTGGAATCTTATTTATGTTGTAATAAAATTTGTCTGTCGGATTTTTGGTTACAATTAATTCATTCATATTTTCGTATATGTTGGAGGCTAGTACATCACATTCTGTGTGGGATAAGGTAGTCGAAGTTTTTTCGAAGGCCACAGTAGAGACATGTTTTCTTTTTAGAGGCTTTCGTACAGGTTTTGTTATTTCCTGTTTTAAAAGAATACTACAATAGGAATCTATTTCGTTTTCTGTGCATGAACAAATTTTAGGATCAACCTGTTTCGGAATAGTTCCGGGTTTCAAAAATTTTCGTACAGAAACGACTATTAAATCTTTCTCAAAGAAATGGTTTTCGCAGAAATAAATTTTTTTTTTATCCATTATATCTAAGTTTAAATAAATATCACCCGAATGTCGTTTCCAAACTTTATTCCTCTCATCTGAGGGAATGACAAAGAAAGATAAGAAGGATCCGGGTAAATATCTATTAAAACAATTTTTATATGCACAAATTTTTGACATGTTTCTTTATTATTATGTCCCTTCAAAAATCGTAAAATAATTTTGATAGAAAATTTGCGTAACATCAATTATTCGACGACTATTCTGTTCTGACTAATTGCTGCATAAGCCCACAACCACCAACAGAAAGCAAATTCTCACTCCAATTCCCGCAAAGAAACACGGAAGGTATGAAAAATCCATTCGCATCCAAGATAACATTCGCAACACAAAATAAACAACACATTGAAATCTTCACATATGAATTTTCAATGTGTGAGTTTCACACCATATGATCACTGAAATTTCCCGTCAAACTTAAAGCTAGAGGGAATTTTATATAATACAAGCACCTATGCTTAAAATTTGAGGGAATTCTATCTTATACACAAACCGATGATAAAAGCTTTGGGTAATTTTTATAAAAAGAACACCAGCGCACCAGTTGTGTCAAGCGGACAACAGTTTTTTCCTGGGATGATGCTTCTATATTATGTATATTCAATGGCGGTACGCAGTTCGCTGGTAAAATGATGTGAAAAACTCATGTTGCAATGTTGCCTACACTACACTACACTAGATGGCGTAGAAAGTCTCCACTTGATTTTACCAGCATTTTAACTGTTCGGTACATTAAATTCGAGGTAAAAATTTGACAGATGAAAATAATGGAGGTTCTGTTTCCAGTTTTCTTAACGAGTGTGGTTTTTTAATTGTGTGTGCTCGGCTGTCAATGTTTTTTCTCCACAAACAGTTTTTACTTCGGTTTTAATGTGCCAATTTGGAGACCGCGTTAAAATTTCATTTTACTCGAACTGCGTACTAGGCTTTACATATTTGTATTTGTTGAAACAAAAAATCTGATTACAAGTTTAAAATTGTGATCCACGAGCACAAATTTGTAATTGTAATTTCTAGTTTGGTGAAATAGACCACTGGTGACGATTTCAGTTTTTAATTTGAATTTTTAATTTGAATTTTTTTAAACAAAAAAAACCGCTAAAGTTGAATTACTTTATGCAGACTGCTGTACTTAGAAACTAGCGCCACAATTATCCATCGTGAAATTAATTAAATTCGATTGGATTCTAAAAAACTAGTAGCCACTAGATGGCACTGGACACAGAATAAACACATGTCGCTGGTTCGTGTCTTGAGAACGGGATTTTTGGAGACAAAGAACGTGGCGCCGCGACGCGGTCGAAAAGGGAACTTTTCCGTCGACACACGCTGGCGCAAGGACTCAAACCAAAACTAAATACTCAAACCTTATCTTGGCGACGACGATTTTCAAGTCTTCACGGATGAGTTGTGGCTAAGGAGAATTCTTTCGGAATTGAAATTTGCGGTATTTTAAATCATTCAGCTGGTGACAGAAATTTAAAATAAACAAAAAGATATTTACTGTTATGATTATTTCGGCATAAAAGGGCTAGGAAACATTGTTTAACTGTTTGAATAAAGTCAAAGCACTAAGTTGCTTTCTTACTACTCTGCATACAATTTTTGTGGAAACGACTTTATTTGAAATGCTTTTTAAATACTTTTTCGTGAAATACTGTAAAATGATGAGAAAAATGTACTTTTGATGCAGTTTTTTTAATACGATTAAAATCTGTACCACGGAAGTATAGAACACAGTCTATTTCCCTAACTTTACAGAAGAGCAGTTTGAACAAGTTCACTTTTACAGTGTGACCTCGATAAACGCAACCCTCGTAGATCGCAACTCCTCGGTTAACGCAACACTTAAAATTATGCACTGTTGACTCTGTAAACCAGCGCTCTGAAGCCATATGCACCAAGGGCATTTTCACAGCACAAATTGCCCTCTTATCCATCGATTCTTCATGCTACCCGTTTCATTCTGGCTTGTACGAAAACTGCATACATACGCATATGAAAGAAATAATCTGTTTCACTTGGCATATAACCCGTTCTGCTTACACTTGTGCATTTTGCATATCATGGAGCTTTGCTGAGTTCTCTAAGGAAGGCCATTTATGCGAGAGATTTTTATTAGCTCAGTTGTCATTAGGACATTGACTGAAGCGGTGGTATATTTCGCGTTGCGAAACGTAGCGAAAAAATTAACACTGCTAAAAATCATAAAGCGTATTGTCTCAAAAGACGACACGAGTTTTGGACATGAATGTTTCTTGTTTCGGTTTGATAAAACAATGCAATGTTTAATATGATTTCAGGGAATTAAAACAACAAAAAATACGATTTCAATAGGCATTTTAGTAACTCCATAAAATATCAATTGATCAAATGAATGTTTGATTTTAATAATTTCATTTTTATTTTCCGATTGTGATTCGGAAATTTAACATAAAATTTTTTCTTTGTCAAACTTTTTTTTAACGTAAAGTAAAACAATTAACAGTGTGTCAAAACCAAAAATAACGAAAAAGAGCTTTCAACAAAGTTTGAACTAGGCTCGGAGAGCAAGCCATATAAACAAGTAAATCGCTTGTCAGTGGTAGCATAGAAAAATATACTTAAATAGAACTCTCGCTTCAGGGGTTTTCCATATACCAGTGTAAGAGGAAGCGGGATGAACTTAGGAATTTTATATACTTTCTCTCTTTACCACATTCATCAGATAGGAAACATTAAAAATTGTGCTAAAAGCAAGCAATCAGGGTTAGTCAGCTATATTCTAAACGTTAAAAATTTCTCTAAAGTATGGAGCAAAACAAAATTTTTTAATATGGTTTTAACTGTTTAAGTGTTTTTTTAGTCATGTTTATGGTGAAAGGAATTTTACTAAAGATTCTTAATGGGAAAAAATTGAATTACAATGGAAAAATTGCACTTAAAGTGTTTTGTTGTACTAAAATGCAAATGCATGCGTGTACTAAAACTTTACACATCCCTGAAATTTCTATTTGACATTTTCTCTTACACCCGACCCCCTTTGTCATTTGTACCAGAACATATAAGGCAAGTTGAGGTGAGAGGCAAGCGGATTTTTTGTTTTGAATCCATACAGATGAATTTGTTTTTACCGCAAGTGTTAGGAGTGAATTAGATTTAATTCTTCCGCATCATTTGTCGCATTCTAAAATGTCTTTCGTGGCAGTTTCAACACCGACTGATTTTAAAAATATGGACATTGCACAACAAAACGCCTTCGAATATTTTTGTGGATATTTGGCGAAAAAATCAAAAGATTTCCATGATTGTCACGAGCCAGATACTGCTTCATGTGACAATTCAGTTTTCATTTTGTTTAAGCAATATGAAAATTCCCAATTAAAAGTTCCAAGTAAACAGTTTGTTGAATACATGGAACGCCTTGAAGTTGAATTTTGTGAAACTTTTTCCAACGGTACCTCCAGGGTGGTGTGGAAATCCATTTACTTCCATCAGTTCCCTTATAATTTTTTGATGGCTTCAATTATAAACACGAGAACTGTCAAATAGATGGTATTGCCATATAACTTTTATTTGTACTAAAACTAAAAATAGCGCCAAATTTAAAATTTATGGATGTTTTTGTAAACCCTATTCTAAAATACAACCTAACATTTGTTATACTCCTTTTATACCTTCAAAATGGCGTACCTAAAAAAATAACTGAAACTAAACTCCTATTACCCTTCTGTATGACTTGAGCAGAAAACATTTTATTTTCGCTCTTATTCAACTTAACAAAACACAAATCATGGACAAAAAATAACCAAACGTTAATATTTCTTGTCCACTCTTGCAAAGAGCATTATAGAGAAGTTGAAAATTCTCTATAATGCTCTTTATTTTAACTGAAAACCAGCGTTTTTTAAACTATTTGTACAGGGGTTTGGATGGAAAAAATAGTTACAAACAAAAGTGTATTGAAGAGTTTTACTAAATTTCGTAATGTTAACACTATTTTTAAATAAAAAGTCTGAAAACATTTACTTCATTTACGGATTGCAAAAATATTTTTTTCCTTGTACTAAACATTAATATATATCTGGCAATATTGGTTCTCAACATTTATAAACATGACATATGTTTTCTCATTCCCTCTCAAATGCGAAGCGAGAGGCATTTGCTCGCGCTGCAAAGAAGAGATAGCGCGACTTTCCCCTCATTTTAGGGGAAATATTTCAAAAATTTAGTTCTGAGCAAAAGGTCTATTTAAGTATATTTTTCTATGGTGGTAGTGAATGCCCGAGAACTTTCAAAGCTCTCCTGGCCCTGCTGTAAACGCAACTTTCAAAAATGATTGACTCGATTAACGCAACTTTTTCATTTCGAACGAAAAAAGAAAGAAACAGTACAGGCTGTTCCTTGCGTTAAATGGGCATAACAAAATACCATTGCAACGGAACTTGTTCTAGCTATCCAAAATATTAAAGAAGTGGCAATCACAAAACAACTCAATAAATTCTGGCGCGTTTTTCCTCTTCTGTTTGTTGTTTTTATTTGTTTTATTTTTGAAGTGAAAACTTCTTTAGCGGCGTTGTGAGTGATTTCAAACTCGATGAAACGAAAAAGCGACAGTAAAAAGAGATAGGATATTTTAGCCTGCGAGAAAATGAGATAGAATACAGATGGGTGCCGGTCAATTTATCCGAAACAGGAGTATTGGGAAGGGGGAAGGGGAAGGGGGGAAGGGAGAAGTGTTAGGAGGGAGGAAGTGGAGAGAGGAGGCGATAAATTACTGATGTTTCGTCATACATTGCAATATATACATATCTATATATATAAAAATGGATGTTTTATTGTTTGTCTGTTTGTCTGTCTGCCTGAGATTACAAAACTCAAAAACTACTGGACCGATTTTTATGCGGTTTTTTGCAAAATAATCTATGTTGCCAGGAGCAAGTTTTTAGCCATGTACATTTTCAAAATTCGAAACGGAAGGTCCTGTAAGGATAATGAAAATATCCTTTTTCCCATTTTTCCCCGGAAAAATTGGCATTATGGGGTTTTTGGGGTCGCTGATCACGAATCCGGTATTAGATTTTCAAAATTCGAAACGGAAGGTCCTGTAAGGATAATGAAAATATCCTTTTTATCATTTTTCTCCGGAAAAATTTGCATTTTAGGGTTTTTGGGGTCGCTGATCACGAATCCGGTATTAGATTTTCAAAATTCGAAATGGAAGGTCCTGTAAGGATAATGAAAATATCCTTTTTCCCATTTTTCCCCGGAAAAATTTGCACTATAGGGTTTTTGGGGTCGCTGATCACGAATCCGGTATTAGATTTTCAAAATTCGAAACGGAAGGTCCTGTAAGGATAATGAAAATATCCTTTTTCCCATTTTTCGCGGAAAAATGGGCACTATGGGGTTTTTGGGGTCGCTGATCACGAATTCGGTATTAGATTTTCAAAATTCGAAACGGAAGGTCCTGTAAGGATAATGAAAATATCCTTTTTCCCATTTTTCCCCGGAAAAATTGGCACTATGGGGTTTTTGGGGTCGCTGATCACGAATCCGGTATTAGATTTTCAAAATTCGAAACGAAAGGTCCTGTAAGGATAAATATCCTTTTTCCCGTTTTTCCTCGGAAAAATCGGCATAAGGGGGTTTTTGGGGTCGCTGATCATGAATCCGGTATTAGATTTTCAATAAAAATATAATATGAATTTTGACCTTGGTACCAATATTATAATAAATAAACGCTATAACATTCGTCGCATTCGTCTCATTCTCTCGCTGTTTAGTTTTCCTAAGGTTTCACTTCTACCGCGTGTGCACTGCACACACATGTTTTTTTTGTCTCTTTTGGGAATGAGATGATGATGATGGCTGGGAAAAAAAACCTTTTCGTCCATCTCGTTCATCTGCCGAGGTAATGATTTTTTTTTGTGCTGAACATTTCCGTGCTGAGCATTTTCATCTCAGGCTTTTTCCTCCTCTTAAATTCCAAAAATCGTTTCATCAAATAATTGTTGGAAACCTAGAACAATGGTTTTACAATAGAACGCGCTTAAATGCAACACGCGTAAATGCAAAACTCGTGTAATTGCACGTAAAATTTGTGCATGGAGGATTTTTAAGCATTTTTCATATAAATATACACGGATAAATTAAACACGCTTAATTGCAATACTTGCTTAAATGCAACCATTTTCACATGCGCAAAAGTATAAATTATATGAAATTTTACACGCTTAAATGCACATGTGCAAAAATGAAATGTAATTACACAAAAAAAGTGATTATTGTTATTTTTATTTGATAAAATGAATTCTTAATTAGGTTCTTTGTTTTTGTGTAGCCTTGTTGAATTTAAATGTTTATTACAGGAATATTGAAGTTGCATGTTTATCTTTTACTCGCATAATTGCACATTAATGTGCATTTATCCGTGCTTCCGTGCTACGTATAAATGCAAAACACGGATAAATGCACACAAAATTCTGCGAAATTCGATGTGCATTTAAGCGTGTTCTACTGTAGTATTGTTTTACATTCCTTTGAAAGTAGACACTTGATTTCTTTTTCTCCGACTTTGTGGGAATCTCATCTTTGAGATGTACAATATATATAAAGTTTTTATTTAAAATAATCAAAAATTTGTGTTTGTTACCTAAAATCGGTGTTGTGCTTTCTTCTTCGGCCAACTTTAGTATGTTCATTAAAGTAGTGAGTTTTTCTGCTAAGAAAAAATCGGTTAGTATTATTTTGGCGCAATTTTTTCGCGTCTATTACCTTGCGATAAAATAACGTGGCGATACCCGGAAATTTCTATTGCTGTTACTCCTACTTTCAATTCATTTTCGAGTCCTTTCCAAATTGTTAATGTAGGGTATTTGTTCGCTTCATACTTAAAAGTAACTTGGATATCACTCATCTCGAAAATTAAACCACAAGCAACACGAAGGGCGCGAAACTTCAACTGAATTCACCGATTATATATTACTATAGATAAGAAGCCAGTAACAAAAATCTTGAACCGTGGAACAGGGACCGAGCTATATGTCACCCATCTCTTTCCCTGTGTAAGATAATGCATTGTTTTGTTATGTGTGTGCCAAAAGTAAAAGGCGTTGCCAGATAATAATTTTACAATTTGATAATAATTTTGTTAATTAAGATTTTCCACATTTCTACACAAAATTATTTTTATTTGGTTATGTCAATTATAGTATCACAAAAATTCAGTCATATTTTTTAGTTCAGTCTTATTTATATAGTGAGTCTCTAATCGGTGCTGGATTGGGTGTTGCCTGAATAAATCGTATTAGAAGCTTTTGGGTAAGTAGATTTTTTTAAATTCAGGAGCAGTATTTCCCTACTAGAGGGACTATATAATAGTGAAGTACTAAAATTGTTAAATTTCTCTGTTTTAATTCAAGACGGATACATTGCGGACGAACCGGGAAATTTCTTGGAGTTGCCAACATGGATGCAGAAGGTATTTCAAAATTCGTCATTTCATCTCTGAACGAAATCAAACGGAAGGTACGGGATGACGCGCGCATTTTCATATTTAATGATATGGTCCTGACACCCACAATTACTTATGATCCGGTCGATGATAAAATTCACGGAATTAAAAAAAACCTCATCAAACAACCTTCGTTTCACGGGCGTGGCGTCACAAAAATATTGGTAATTGAGTTTGTAAGTTGAAACATTTTTTTTTTCTTCAAAATTCGATCATAATTAAGTTTGAGTTTATTGTAAAGGGTGGGCCAACTTAGAGTTACTTTTTGTGCCGTTTGTAGCTTCAGTACGGCACAAAATGCATTTTATCATACAGTCGTGATATATTCAACCGCAACTGACTTTAAAAAAAGCGAGAATTTCTTAACTTGCCTTTGGAATTGAGTGGAAGCAGAAATTATTGTTGCATCTATGAGTTTTGTACGAAGAGAGGTAAAACTAAACTTTAAGAGATGAAAACCTATGTTGACGACTGCAGAAAAGAGAGAATGTGGATGCAAAATAAAAATTGCTTCCACCTCAGCAGAAGTCAAATAATTTGCGCTTTTATTTAAATAACTAAAAAACTAAGATCCGTATTTAAAAAGGTTTTTTGGAGGACATTTAGATGATTTTGTTTTGAGTAATTCTATATCTAATATTCATACCTTTTTGAAGAAAAATACGCGGTTTTCACGTTTAAAAAAACCATTCCAGAAATAAAAATTTCTTTTAGGTGATCATTTCTCTTTTGCCTCGTAATGTCATATGCAACAGGAAGAGGTGAAATAAGCAATTCGAATCGTTGCTTCCGAGTGAAAATAACAAAAAAAAATGCATTAAGGCAAATTGGTAGTAGCGTTTCTGCACGCGTAGTGAGTAGTGTCTTAAATTGTTTATTTATTAGCGTGTCTTTTTATTGTGTGATTTTTGTGATTTCAATAGTTTGGTAAAAATGGCAGATTGTTGTGTAATTGATAGCTTATTAAAACAATCATTTAGTTCGCGATCTTTTTCAGAAAAACAAAATATTCTTGATCGCGGGAGACCAAAACCAAAGTTAAATATAACAACAGTAAATAAAAGTTTGAATTGAAAGTCGACGGTTATTCTCTTCATCGGTTCGGGTCCATCGCGCACTTATTGCGAAATTTGTCCCTCCAATTAATCAAATATCCTTTCAAGTGGAATCTTAACGATTCTAAAGTCAGTTATAAAAGTATTTCAAAGTTATTAAAGACTGCCAGCAAAACTGGGAACTATAAAACGCCGAAACTATATGTTTGCCTGAATAAAAAGAAAGCAGTACCGATACTGTCATGTAAAAAAATGGCTGAGGTGGTAAAAATCGCGTATTTAGAAACGGGGCGAACAGATTTGAAAATTTAGTATCGGGTCATCGTAAAATTAAATGAAATCGGGAAAATTTTATACGGGACGCCAGGAAGGAGATTTCGTTCAGAAGGCGAGTTTTAAAACATTACTTTCCTTTTTAGAGAACTTGAAGTCATTGTTGCATACAATGGCTTCAACAAGTGCAATTGCATTAGATTTCCTGTTACATGTCGAAAATGCTATTGCATCAGTAAAAAAGTTTAAAACTATATCTAGATATTTTAGAAAAAACAAATCGTCCTTGGGACTTAATACGGCAAAGTTCGGGAAAGCTTTTTTTAAAAACATTGAATTAGATGACCAAGTAAGTATCGAAAAAAACACTAGTCAAATAGCTTCAGACAGTAACGTAATTTTAAATTTAGAAAACTTTAATTTCGATGCTAGTGTTATTTTAAAAACGGTCATAATCGTGGAATATTCCAAATTTGAAATCGACATACTTAGAAAATTAAATTGCGATAACTGTTACAGTCGATGTAACAGGGAAAATAATGATGATACAATTTCCACTTCATCGAGAAATTTCCGTATTACGGTTGTGATCCACAAATTGATCGAACTTAATTTCGATCAATTTGCCGCGGTAGAATTAATTGGGGCTAAATTGACAGCCATTTTCATAAAATTAGTTACGGGAGACAGTCTTCGCATTCGATATCACTCAATGCGAAGAGCATATAAAGTGTTATATCAAGTGTCTCACGGAACTTTTAACTAACTTTTGTAGCCCGAGACCATGATACAATGACTATAAGATAGTCTATTCCGGGTGGTCAATTTGGTTTCGTTCTGCGCATGTCGTCATCTGGTGACAACTTTTGTTTAAAGTCTCTATCCATTTTTTGATATATAATGGGCCTTAACAATGACCCGTGACTAACTTAGTAACAGCTTTTGGTGTGTGCGAAACGGGCTATTTGCTTGCTAATTCTAGTAAGTTTTCACAAATTTATAACAGCGAATTTAAAACTTTTCAATAAAAACTAGGATTTGAACCGAAATTAGCAAGCAAATAGCCCGTTTCGCACACACCAAAAGCTGTTACTAAGTTAGTCACGGGTCATTGGTAAGGCCCAATGTATCTGAGCATGAAGGATATCAAAGGGAATGACATTTCCTACAAAAATAAGATAATGATGAATTATGTTAAAATTTTCTTTATTTTACGTTTTTTATTAGATTCATTTGTGATCATTTTTTGTTTGTTAAGATATCTAATGCGAAAATATAATTTACATTTAAAAAATAGTCTTTTAGCATTGATACTTATGTTTTGCTAAATCTAATAGTGTTTCAATATATTTCTTTCCAGTTCGCAACTGAAGTTGTCCGTTGTAAGTGTTGAAAATCTTTTCCAATTGAAAAGCTGCTGTCATTAATGTATCGCATGGCTTATACAAGCCTCCTTCGGATAAGCAGTCAGACCACGTAAAAAAATCTGTTATACGGCTAAGTTTCCCTGTAGGTTGTCCTAACTTAGGTTCTGTATCCCTTAATTTAAAAGCTATGTAGCCAGCAATGTTTTGTAGTCCATCGTATTCTAATTCAGTGAGTTCATTCCAAACTTCATCTGAAGTTTGTTCGCTAGCTAGGTCTATGTCCAGATGTCTTATTAGAGACGCAGTTATAGGCATGTCCTCAGAATTGAACTCATCGAGGGCTTCCTTTTTTCGAAGTGTCTCTGATGACACTATAGATGTCGACGGAATATCGTCGGGCTGAATATTGGCACTTTCGGAAATTAAACTTTCATTTCGACCCAGTAAATATTTTCGTAATCGAAATTTGAATTCAAGTGCGCTTGGATGGTCGTGTAATCCTCCAAACGCTCGTATAACTCCGAAAAATTGCTCCAAGGGATCTTGGTTTAGACGATAGGTTAAAATATATGTCAAATCGAACTCACTTTTGAGGTCTTCATATAACATTTTAAGTGCTCTTGTGTTCCCAATAATTCCTTTTTGGAAATTTGGAAAATAAGGCCGGTTTTCTTGCCATGATCACTTGAACGTAGTTGCTTGGTGGAATCAAAGCGTCCTGCTTTTTGTCGTACTCATATGTGGATCTGATTTTCATTTCATCAGCCATGAGTACACAAACTTTCTCTGCCTTGGACAATTCTGAATTTTTCATCAATAAAAGTGCCGCGGTGATTACTCTGGGTGTAACACTAATTTTTGTCGCCCACGAATGCAATGTGGATATGGCAGGAAGAGGGTACTTCCTTTTGAGCATTAATCGGTAAGCCCGGGGACCTGCTGCATGCAGGGAAATTGCACTGGAAATATCTTCAACAGTCCATCGCACACGTTTTTCCATGCTTGTCATTTTCTTAACCTGCCCTTGGGTAAAAATTTTTTCGAAATTTTTGAGTTGCGCCTTTAAAATATTATTTTCAGATTGAAGCTCAACCAAATTCTTCTCCAATTCAAATTCTTCTACAATATCAGTTTGCACATATTGGTCCATCTTGCAATTATGCAAAATAATATTGTCATCAATTAGCCTAAAATCGCCAAATACTTGCTAAAGTGAATAGAAATTGCTTTGGCGCCAATCGAATTGTCACCAGCTTACGTCACATTGCCAGAGAGAGATAGGTTGAGACATGCGCAATAGATTATCTTCTTATAGTCATTGTATCATGGCCCGAGACAATCTTGTATTAACAACAAACGACGTTTGTTTTGACGTGAGCTTTGCTGAGTTCTAAGTAAGGCCATTTATGTGAGAGATTTTTATTGGCTCAGTCATAGATTAATACGCAAATTCTCGTTCACCTAATGCGAGTAAAATGAGAAGCGATAAAAATTTAAAAAAAAACCATTTTGCGATATGGGAATTCTCTTTCTTCCCCACAGGCATAAATGCAACGCAAGAAGAGCACACAAAAGCTGATCATGACACTAACACCAACGGCCTCCCGACAACGGAATGTTTACATTTTTAATCTGTCTTCAATGCAATATGTCATATGCACCACAAATATCCTAATTTCACCTGTAAAAAGTGATTATTTTTAATAACATTTATCACAAATGAACACTAAAATGTCCCCTAAAGAATTTCTTCAATGCCTTGTTAGGGAATGTTTAGCAGGCAGCAGTTACGGCTCGTGTATATTTGAAATGAGGAGGCAAAGTTAAAGTATGCCAAAAAATTACGGAATTATTTAGGAAGACCTATTCTTCTTAATATATAAAATGTTTCGCTGAATTATGTAGGAAGACCTATTCTTCTGGAGGGGAAAAGCGAAACAGAGATTGGTGTTCGTATTCTATATGTGGTTATTAGGGTGGATCGCGGCTCGAACAAAAAAAATAAATGTGGCAATGTGAACAGCAGGGGGTATGGAAAAGATGTGAATATATGTAAAAATGAAATTTGGAAAATTTCAGCTCGATCGGAGGTCATTTTCAGTTTCCGCTTTTCATTTGAAATTTTGAAAATCTACCTTAAACTAAAAATTCCAACTTTCACCAAAACCAAGGAGGATTTCCAAAAAAACTTGAATTAGTTCACAAATAACAAAAAAAAAAACCAAAAACAAAAAAATATTAAAAAAATTAAAACAAAAACAAAGTTTGAAAAAATTAAAATAAAATAAAATTACAAATGCCTCTACGCGGCGAAATCTGAGTGATCACAGCAAAAGTGATTAAGGAAAATTTGTAAAATAAATAGAAATTCACCTAGCGCACACACACTGTTATGCCAAATTTTCAAACGAAAAGCGGAAACTGAAGATGACCTCCGACAAGACCCTCTACATACAAAGCCATGCAAAAATCTTTCTATCTGTGAACTAGTAGTGTCAAGTAGCAACTCTACTGTCAAAATCAGATGGGAAACCGCGCGTAAAGTTCGATTTGTTTTGTTATTAAGTTAATAATTTTATCAAGTTTTCAGAGTTTAATCGGTAAAATATATAAATTAAATGTGTATATTACTAATAATCGTTTGTGTTTTGTTTAATAATTGTGAATCAGCAATAAAAACAACTCAACAAGTTAAAATTAAAAGTTGCTAAAAAGCAACTTGCTGGTAACTTGGAAATTTCGTGGTTATATTTAGTGTCATTATTGAATAGTTGTAAATAATTTGCTATTAGTTTTTGCGTTTTCTTTTTTGTGAAATTAATGCCGGCAGTTTAAAAAAATTGAAATAAGAACCGGATGAAAGTGATGATTGTAAAATAAGTGCAAGATAAAAGTGACGAAAGTGATGACGGCGTTTTCAATCCAAGAATTGTAAGAAAATTCATACGGAATGGACTTCGTTTAAAATCGTAATTAACTAAATATTATATGTTAGAGGCAACTTTTTCTTATTTTTTATGGATTTTCCAAGCAATTTAAATGTTTCGCAAAAAAAAAAATCTTACGTAAAAAAAACATTGAAATGAATAAATTTTTCTTTCGAGTTTCATTTCCGGCGAGTGAAAAGTGTTTGAGTAAATTTTTGAAAATGAATGACAAATATATGATCGAATTCGAGTTAGCTGTTACCGCATCAAACATTTCCGTGTATTTCATTTTCGATTCGAGTTCCCTAATAAGGCCCCTGCTTATTACCAACAGATTATATTGTAGATAAGTATAAATTATCTGCTTATTACCAACAGATTATATTGTAGATAATTAAAAAAACGCACATATTTTGCGTTTAATTTAAGGCTGATCGAAGAATCCATTACAAGAGGGGTTGTGACAGGGGAAGCAACATGGGCTAGGAGACTCCTGAGAGTTATTTACTGCAGCTTTTCCGCAAGTGTATTTCGTTTTTTTTTTAAATATTCAATTTAAACATAATGCCTCGTAATTGCTGTGTACCGTGCTGTAATTCGTATCACAAATCCCTTTGTCCGTTATTGTTATATACAATAAAAAAGTGTTTGTTTTGAATTTATTTTTCAATTTCATACTCAATTTTTTTCCATTATATGGAAATTTGTTTTGCCTTTAAATAACAACCATAAAATAACAAAAATGGTTTTTGTTTTCATTTTCATTCCCTCCAAACGATAATGTAGGAACTTAATTGATATAGAACCGCAAAAAATCTCGGAAACTTCATGCCGGCGCCATGTTAGACAATTCATCAGCGACCCTACTTGGCCATATAACACATGGATCAATAAGTCCCGAGACTAACAATGAAAACAACATTTTTTTTGCAAAATTTTTTTTTATTCATCAATATAATCACCTTTTAGGGTGATACAATCGTCACGCCATGCGTATCCCAAAAAACTGACGCCATGACTTTGCCAGCTGACTGCTGCGTTTTCGGACGCTTCGGACGGCTTTCGCCAGCTGTGCGCCACTCAGATGACTGCCGCTTCGACTCTGGAGTGTAGTGATGTATCCATGTTTCGTCCATGGACACGTAACGACGCAAGAAATCTTTTTTATTGCGAGTAAATAGCGATAAACAGCTTTCTGAATCATCGACTCGTTGCTATTTTTGTTCCATCGAAAGCAATCGCGGCACCCACTTGGAAAAAACCTTTTTCATGCTCAATTTTTCATGAAGGATAGTAAATGCACTTCCATATGATATCTGTGTTATCTCAGCAATCTCACGGAGCTTCACTTTACGATCTTTCATTATAATTTTTGTCACTTCACTCACATTTTCCGGTGTAACGGCTTCCACAGGTCTACCCGAGCGTTCCGCGTCATTTGTGTCGGTACGACCACGTTTAAACTCGGCAAACCACCGACAAATCGTTGCTTTTGATGGACAAGAGTCCGGGTAACATTTTTCAATCCATTGTTTCGCTTGCACGGTGTTTTTACCCATTAAAAAACAATGTTTTATCAGAACACGAAACTCGGTTTTTTCCATTTTTTAAACAAACTACAAAACGACTTTACTACAACCTCGATAACTCAGCTGTTTCTGGTCCGATCGACTTAAAATTTTGACACGTTTCAAGCAAAGGTTAGTACTCTAGAAAGACGTGGTTACTGGTTTACTACGAGCGTCATCTCTGGGTTAGTCTCGGGACTTATTGATCCATGTGTTACATGTGGTAGTAACTCTATTAGTGCATGGCTTTGTATGTAGAGGGTCTTGCCTCCGATCGAGCTGAAACTTTCCACAATATGTTTTTATATCAATTCACAACTTCTAGCACAAAATCACCAAAACTTAAGTGAACCCGTATATATTACCGGTATTTACATTTGAACTTCGCTGGCAAAACTATCTGATTTCGTGAGTTTTTATTATTACCGAACTTCATATGTTTTGATGTTGATTTTAGACGCAGTACTGCCAATATGTAAAATTCTGTAATAGCATTATTTCGAATAAAAATAATGTAACTTTTTACCAGAAAAAAGTATTCAAATCCGAGATGTGGCAGCACTATGTACGATACCCACACAAAATCAATTCCTATCTTCACAAAGAAAATGAGGCAAGTAGAACCAAATTTTCTTGTACTCTTCTAACCGAAAATGTCTTCTTAGAATTTTCCCTTCTATAGTAATTGTATTAATCTATGACTCAGCAAAGCTCCATGGTATGCAAAATGCACAAGTGGAAGCAGAACGGATCAGGTGAAATCAGGATATTTGTGGTGCATATGACATATTGCATTGAAGACAGATTAAAAATGTAAACATTCCGCTGTCGGGAGGTCGTTGGTGTTAGTGTCGTGAACAGCTTTTGTGTGCTCTTCTTGCGTTGCATTTATGCCAGTGAGGAAGAAAGAGATTTCCCATATCGCAAAATGGTGTTTTTTTTATTTTGATCGCTTCTCGTTTTACTCGCATTAGGTAAACGAGAATTTGCGTTTATGTCCTATCTATAGTAGTTGTATTAATCTATGACATGGCTGCAGAGCCCTGCTTTGATGGAATAGTTTTTTTCAGCTGAATTTTTAAAAAGTATTTGTTGGATTTTTTTAAATTTAGACTTTAGCTATTGATTTATTGGATAACGATTTTGATTTTGACTTCTAATTAAGATGTTTTAAATCTTTATTAGGATTTTGTAGATTTGCGTTTAAATTTTTTACTCCGGCTACGTTTTTTGGACAACGATTTTTATTTCACGGTAATTTGTTTTCTTTAAAACCCAATATGGCATCAGCTGTTCGTTCATATAAAAATTGCTGGAATGTTAGGGAACCCGTATAGGGATTCTGAGGGAACTGTCGACAAGCGACTTATGTGCACATATTCAACTTTCTTTTAATTGTGTTGGTGGATACAGCACACTAATGCAGGTTTGACTTCCAATGCGATTTCCTTCACTCGGATAACACTAATGGTTTGACGTCTGGAAATCTATTCCATATTTCCAACGTTTTTATCGACATTTCCAATGGATATCACTTGCTTTATGAGGTCACCGTTGCCAGATCGGGGGTTTTAGCCCCCGTTTTGGGGGTTTTTTTAGCTCACGGGGGGTGTTTTGGGGGTGCTTTTTATTTTTTGAAATTCAGGGGTTTTTTCAGGGGGAAATCGTGATAGTTGAAATAAATTTTTTTCTGAATTATAACATTCAATATCCTACCGAGAGCAATCCAACATTTGAATTGAAATGATTTCCAAGGAAGGAAAAAAATCCAGATTATCAATAAGTCCTGATTTTCATACACCTACATAGTATACTAACTTTGCCTTACCGTTTGTAAAGCCAAGATCCCGTCATCACACACAAAAATGAATTACACCAGTGTGTTTAGAATGATAAAAATAATTAATTTCTGCATGTCCGTCCGTCCGTCCGTCTGTGGCGCGGATTGCGGACGTACGGATTGAGCTAGAGACTTGAAATTTTGCGCAGATTCGTTTTTCGTAAAATGCGAGGCTAAGTTCGTTAATGGGCAAAAATGGACCATTAGGGGGGTACCCCCCATACGAACGAAAACTTTTTTTCTGAATATCTCAAAAACGGTGAATTTTATCAAAAAAGTCCAAGAACAAAAGTTATTTAGGATATTATTCTACATAAAACTCCCATACATCAAAATCCGATTGGAATAAATTTTAAAAAATCTTATTGGAAAGTTTGACTTCAAAGTGGAATTTTGATACGAATATCACCATACGGGTCTCCAATAATTGCCAGAGTGGCAATTATAGCTTTTGTAATGTTTTTATTTATGAAAAATTGAACTACATTTTTGTTTTTTTAATATTGTTTTTTAATACTGAAAATATTTTCTTTCTTCCACCAGATTGACGTATATGTTTAGAAAAAATAAAATAATCCAGGAGGTTTTTTATAAGAATAATTCTCAATGATTAGCAAATTTCAACTTTATCATAGAAACATAACAGAAGCTATAATTGCCCATTTGTCAATTATTGAAAATCCGCATGGTGATATGAAATCAAAATCCCACTTTTAAGTCAAACTTTTCTGATATGATTTTCAAATTCCTCTTTAAAGTCAAACTTTGTACTATTTTTTTGAGATTCTTTAGTTAAAAATGTCCAAATTTATGCCCTAAAACCTAAAAATAAAAAAAAAGTTGCTGGTTGACTGTTTTATATACGACAATTGCCTAAATTTTGGTTATAACTAATTGTTGCAATACGAATAAAAAATTTGGGGGTTTTTATTCCAAAATAGCCCGTTTCAGGGGGTTTTTCAGGCTACGACGGGGGGAAAATTTGCTGGCTGTCTGGCAACTCTGTATGAGGTAGTGGAAACAGTGCGTTTGCGTATAAGTTTAGCGCACACAAAACACGAAGAGCAGGCGATATTAAAGTTCGATTGGGCCCCACTTCAGTCATGTGCGGAGTCAACTTTTCAATTATTTCCACTGCCACTGCCTGTGGAAGCCTATATATTTCTATAAACCTACAAAACACATAAATTTAAAGTTTTTAAACCTACATAAATTACGCTTTTTTACCTTTCTTCGGGTATCGGAAAAGGATCTGACGCGTCCCGTAGATTTCGTCTCATTATTCGCATTTGATTCCTCCTAAAGTAATAATAAAAGGGTACTGCGGAATTCATTGTCTTTGGTAAATTATTAAAAACACTATCTAAAGTTTTTCGCGGTACATTTGCGGCTGTCAAATTGAGAATTTTTGGGTTGCTTCTTACAATTGCAACTTATAAAATTCACATCGGGCAGGTAAAAAATTCTTCATCGCTGCGGATCTTCAAGAAATTTTCCTAACTTTAAAAAAAATCCCTCTTTTCGACATTCCACTGGCGATAAGTATCGATTATGCTCAGAATCGGTGTACCGGTTCTTTTTTTTATCATTTTTTAAAATGTTAGAAAAACCGTTTGGTTGAAACACTGCGGGGATATAAATTTGGACATTTCACCTGAACAGAAGTTTGAAGAATATTCAAAATTATGTTTTTTAGGTTATATTTGCCACTCATTAAAACTAAAAATAAAATGCCACAATTGCATAGCACATATGATAAATCAAAATCCTGATTTCCTCGAAAAATATAACTTAATAAAACTGAACCCGTATAAAACAAGCAATTTATCTGAGTTTGAGTCATTAACAATTCCTTGCCAAGTATTTGAAAATTAGCTAAATATTTTATTTGACGAATTTCAAAAAATATTTGAAGTCGTAAAATTCAAAACCAATATTTTGGACGCTCATATTTTTCCTCTTATTAACGAAAAGATTACACAATGGCCAGGTTGCAACGATTAGTCATTTGTCGTAAAACGAATAATACTAATTTTTCTCTGTGTTAAAATAAAAAGGGTTTATACTAGTATAAAAACGAAGGATAAATCATTGAGAAAGTCAATCGTCGAAGGTCGAGAAAAGTAAAAGACTCATAAAAGAATCAAGTACTCCTGACTGTAATATCTAAATCTAAAACAGATACTAGATTCTGCTTTTGAAAAATATATTTAAAATTATATTTTTTGTACGGCTTTTGTAGCAAATGGTTTCGATTCAACAGTTTTCACACATTGTTTTTTAATCGCAAAACATTTGAATTTTTAAAAATTCTTCTAAACCCACAAATTTTCAGATTGTAGAAATAGAAACTCACACATGAGCGAACAGATCACAGAAACTGTACCAATCAAATTAATTATGCCTGTGTGTGTACAGATTTTCACATAGATTAGAGAGTTACTATAGATGAGAAGAAAACGCATTTTCCCATATACTTACGTAGAGTAAATAGCTGCGCTAGTGGAATATTTTCTGATGGCATCGGAATTCCTTTTCACTCCTTCACGTTCAATTGGAATGCACAATTGACTCATACGACACAAACACAAACATATCCGGGGCCAGCGCTTTGTTTACATTCGTCGATGGGAATCATTCGTAGGCGCACAGGTTTTCCATTTTACTATTATTAATGTTTTTATAGCACGCAAAATGTCCGCGAAAAACTATGTGCAATGTATTGTTAGGGAATGCTCGGCGGACAGCAAAAAAAATCCCAAAAGAAAGTTTTTTACACCATTTCTCACACAAAAGCAATTCATGTCTTTACGAAGCAAATGAAACAGATGCAAAGTACTCTTCTTCAGGAAAAAATTTCTTCCTCGTTTCTTATCTAGAGTAACTCTCTAATCTATGATTTTCATTCAGCCGCCCCTTTCGCACTGGCCCGAAAGCACCCATTAATTCTCCGTAAGTTTTTTTCACTAAAGTGAACGTGTATGGCGATGCTGTCCATCATTTCGCCATTTCAGGGGAATTTTTAGTAGTGAAAAGATGTCGCATATAAAAGACAAAGTTTTTTGGGAATCTTTTTCGAGTTCTATATACAAAGAAGTGAGTTGTGGATAACGAAAAGCGAAAAATATAAGGACAAAAATTTTTTAAATTGATATTTGTGCTGTGTGCTGTCGGTTTGGCTGTTTCGAATAAAATGATTCTTGTGTGCATGATTGAGCGTCTAGTGCAAATAAGCTTTTTGCTGTGATAGCATGATTGACTGGAAGATTAAACGTGTAGGGGCCGCTTAAGAAAACATCAACGAAATTCAGTAATCGTACACTCAGTGACATCTAGTGCAAAAGCATGTAGTTCAAGAGTCCATATCTATGTGTGGACACACCCTTGCGCAAGGACTCAAACCAAAACCAAATGCTCAAACCGTATCGTGGCGACGACAACTTTCAAGTCTTCACGGATGAGTTGTGGCTAAGGAGAATTCTTGCGGAATTGAAATTTGCGGTATTTTAAATTATTCAGCCGATGACAGAAATTTAAAATAAACAAAAAGATATTTACTGTTGTGATTATTTCTACATAAAAGGGTTAGGAAACATTGTTTAACCGTTAGAATAAACTCGAAGCACTAAGTTGCCTTCTTCCTACTCTGCATACAGAATAAACGAAAACAATTTTCACTTTATTTGAAATACTTTTTAAATAGTTTTTCGTGAAGTGCTGTAAAATGATGAGAAAATGTACTTTTGATGCAGTTTTTTTAAATACGATCAAAAAATCTGTACCACGGAAGTATAGAACACAATGTCTATTTCCCTAACTTTACATGATAGTAGTTTGAACAAGTCCGCTTTTATTTAGTATTCCTCTAAATAAACGTGGACTTGATGTTATTTTAAAAGCAGGTAACTCCCCTTACAATCGGTCTAGGACAAAGTCTTGTATAGCCCAGGACAAAGGCAAACATGTTAAATACGAATATGTAAAAAATTATACCTGCGAGGTACAGAAATATAGTTTCAAAAGACAATAAAAGTACTTTTGAAGTAATTTCGCTGAATGTACTTTCGTACATACGACAGCACGGTTTTTGGTTGTCAGCAGATTAATCCAACAACAACAAGACGACGTCCATGAAAGACGAAGTGATTTTTATTTTCATCGAGAGTGGTAAAATTTAGGGATTTCTGTGTTAAAAAACACCGAGTGTTCGTGTATAAATTGCTTCTGTGTCTTTTGGCTGTGATGTGGGCTTTTTTGCATGTGATTTCCGTCTCGAAAACATCACATTAGATCGAAGTCATCGAAAGGGTGAAAAACCGATTGTGTGGCGTATTTTCTGTGGGAGATCAAGTGAAAATGGGTGGTAAATCGCGCAGTCGATCGCCAGTCAAACGTCGCCACCATAAAAGCAAACACAAGCAAAAAAGCAAATCCCGCGACGATGGTTCGGAACGACGTTCACATTCACACAGCAAACACCGAAGTCGCGAAAGAAGCACCACGAAGTCAAGGTAAAACGATAATTTAATTATGCCCATCACAAATATTCACTTAAAAAATACATGTCTTCAGTAGGAGACGCTCGGTGTCGGTCTCTTCCACTAGCAGCAGTTTGTCAAGTGAAAATGTCAGTCGCAGCAGACACCGGAAGAAGCAGCGCTCCAAGAAGCTGGACGAGGTCGAGCGGTTGGCCGAAATGGAACGACAGCGAAGACAAAAGGAGGCCGAACAAAAGGTAAACAATTGAGCAACCGGGTCGGTTGTAAGGAAGTGGCCTCAAGCATCAAAAATTTATTAATAAACTTTGAGTAGAATATTGTGGGAAAATAATAGGCGCAAGTCCGAAAATATTCTAGGAAGTACATGTGCTGGTTGGGCTGAAGCCCACCTTTCCCTTACAAGCACTTTTCACTTGCAATGTTTTGATTTATCTTTATTTACTGCTTGAAATCCCCAGAGGAATGAAAAGCTGGAAAGCAGAATAAATTCGCCCGGGAATCGAGGCGGTGAGGTTAATACAAACTGTGAAATATCGTCAAGCATAGTTTATTAAAACTGTTTTGCCGAAAAAAAGGGTCTTTCAATAAGGACGCTCGATCCTTAAATGTAAATAAAACAAATTGTGTGTGAGATATCCACTTAATTTTTTTTTTGTTTGAAAGAATATTTCATGGCATTAAGTATGGGAACTAACGTCGTTCAAATGTCTGCCGACCGTCGCTTTACTTGGTGGCACGTATTCGAGAGGTCCAATTTTCGATGACTTTGTCGCATAAATCTGGCTGTATTTGCTGGATGTCGTTCATTATGTTGATTTTGAGGGCATCAATTGTTTGCGGTTTATTCGCATAGACCTGCGATTTAAGATAGCCCCAAACGAAGAAGTCTAAAGCAAATGTGGCCAGTTCACATCGCCGCCGCACGAGATAACCATGCCTTGAAATCGTTCGTACAGAATGTCCATCGTAGGATGCGCTGTGTGGCATGTAGCGCCGTCCTGTTGGAACCACATGTTGTCGGTATGCATATCATCCAGTTTAGGCCACCAGAAGTTACTTATCGTCGATCTGTAGCACTAGCCGTTGATGGTTAAGGCAATGCCAGTTTCGTTTTGGAAGAAGTACGGACCGATGATTCCGCCTGACCATAATACGCACCAAACAGTGACTTTCTCGGGATGCATTTGGTGCTGGTGTATCTCGTATCGCGATTGGTATCGCCCCAAATCCGACAATTTTGCTTGTTCACATACCCATTCATCCAAAAATGAGCCTCGTCGCTAAAGATGATTTTTTTTGGCGAAAGAACCATGCAGAATTCGACGTTTTTTATGCCCCCGAGCTAACTTTTTAACCAGTTAGGGTTTCACTTTCGTTGTACCTCCATTGGAAAGGTAATTTGCTCTAGTTTCATTGACATAAGCTCTTTTTTGGCGGGGAACTGCAGGGGGATGGTCAGCCCTGCAGGGGGATGGTCAGACGCAGATCTTAGATGACAGCTGACCATCCCCCTGCAGTTCGACAACAAAAAAGAGCATTTGGCCATAAAACTAGAGCAAACTAGTAAACTGTCCATAAAACTAGATCAGCCATGGGCAAAGTGTGGTCTTTTTGGCCCATTTGGCCCAGTTTGAGAAAACCGAAATAATACAATTGCAACTGGGCCAAATACAATTGCGACTGGGCCAAATTTAGTATCATGCTTACACAGTGCTTGTAACTCTACTTTCACAGCGATGAGCGAAAACACATCACAGCCATCGGTCGCACTGAGTTGTTTTCATGTCATTCGCCATCAGGCACTCCACTAAGTAGGTTGTGTTTGTTATTTGCGCATATACACTGAAATAAATATGAAGCGTTTCTATAATAATAGAAACTTCAAAGATCAATGGGAGGAGGATGTTTTTTTTGTAGAAATCCCTGGACAGGCCGTACAATGCTTGGTTTGTTTTCTTAAGCTTTCCTACATCAAAAAATATGCAATGCAAAGGCATTATGTAGCCAAGCACAAAAGGGATTTTGATGATGAAAGGAGAAAATTAATTTTTGCAAAATTAAAAGAAGACTTTCTAAAGAAAATTACATGCACTGCTAATGTTATACCAGAGCAGAAAACTAATTCATGTAATTCGAAAGCAATAAAAAAAAGGTTCATTTGTAGTCAGTTTAAAGACATTTTCTCGCAGTGTACTCGATTTTCTGAAGTATATTTTGGCTTGTTGGTATATGTTTGGCCCGTTTTTATTTTCTCTTGCCCACGTCTGAACTAGATGCACGTACAACGAATGTGAAACCCAAAAGTTAGTCAAGGGGCATTTTCGTGCATCGTTCTTTCCTTTGGGCGGGTCCACGGGGTAGGGATGTGATATAACTAGAGGTAATTTAACCAGAGAATTTGGCCCCACGTAAATCTCTTCTCATTTTGAGCCATAAAAACATTCAACACCTAAACAACTTTCATTCGTTGGCAATAAAATTTTATAATTACTTTCTTCTACGGAGTATAATAAAGTATTGTATTCATGAAAAATTTCGATCTCTTAATTTTGCCTAAAAAACATTTCCCGATCGCTCCTGAGTCGATTGGAGTCATATTAAAAAAATGTCTTTCTGTCTGTCTGTCAGTCTGTGTACAAGATTTCTGATAATGAAATTTTATAGGCATGTTGGGTCCTGAAATGGGACGATCCTATAAACTTTTGGTGGAAATCCGTTAACCGGAATTATCCAAAATGGCGGTTTTTCAAAAATCGCAATTTCGTTTTTCTCGATTTACTCCCAAACTACGCGTTTTTTAGTGGCCTTAAATATGACAAAACTTAGAGAAAATAAAATTTCCCACACTTTTGTCTTTAGCTATAACTCGATATCTCAACCTGTTATCGAGATAAACCGTTATTTCCAAAAAAAAAACAGTTTTTTGCAATTATCTCGAAAATTGACGGGTTTTTGCTGACTGAATGTATGAAGTGAATTAATGAGAATGTCATTCTGCATAATTTTGTCTTTTACCGTTATCCGTTTTCTTTTACCGTTATTGAGATATTTTCATTAATATGTAAAAAATCATATTTTTGCGAATAATTTGCAAACTAACGGTTTTTCGACAAATCAATTAAAAGAATAATTAAAGATGTTAACATTTTCTTCATTTTTGCGATTTTCCGTAAATTGATATCTTTTACAGTTCTCAAGTTATCTCAAATTTTGTGCGTTTTTGATATTTTTGAATAAACCAAGAATTTATTGGGAGGTCGTCTTAGGTTGCCAACGCGACAGGGCTCTAGCGTAAATTGCGCAGGGTCGTAGATTTTGTAGAACAAAGTTTTGTGTTGACCACAACTGATATTTTTTATACTAATTTGTAGATAATTGAAGAAGAAGCCGCAAAGCGCATAGAACTTCTAGTCAAGAAACGGGTAGAAGAGGAATTAGAGAAGCGAAAGGAGGAAATCGATCAGGAGGTGACACGCCGCGTCGAAGCTGCCAAAAAGCAAATGGAGCGCGAAATGATGCTCGAATTGGAGAAAAGACGCGAACAAATCCGCGAAGAAGAAAGAAAACGCGAGGTAGGTTCTCGACAGAATGTCCCCCGACCCCTCTTAGCCTTCAGCTTGATTCCTTTCGATCAATTCTTTGATCTCAATATAAAAAAATTTAAAAATAAAAAATATACAATATATATAAATAGCCCCCTTTCAACGAAGCCAAAGTGCTTCCAACAATATCTTTATTTTTACATTTTTTTTCCAAACATTATGAAAAACAAAAAAAAGATTTAATTTTGAGAAGAAAAAAAAATTATACATGTTTGGTCCATGTGCCGAATTTCATTTTGTTTCTGTGTGTGAAAGAGGCTCTCAGCGGATCTTTTAGCAATCCCACAGGATGCCGGCATGATGCTGAGTACTATGGAAATTTCGCAGCGGATAAATTCGATACCGAATGAAATACGAATACGAAACAGAGTCAAATCGAGTGTCATCGAAGGGAGGAGAAATTCAGGGTTTTGATTTTATTTTCATTCATTTTTGTTGTCTTTCTTATTTTCGTATTTATTTTTTTTTATTCATTTCTTTCTATCTTTGTTTTCTTTTTCTTTTTTTTTGTATTTTTTTCATAGTTTATTCCTATTTTCCTTCAAACCAAAAATCCAAATAATCTTTTGTTGATTCGAGATGCAAGTGGTTTTGATGAAAATGTAACCGCGATTTTTGGAAATTAGTTCATGTGAGAGTTTCAATGGGAAAAGAATTTTGTATGTTAGTGACGGGAGATGTTTTGTTAGATAAATAATTGGCCCACTATCTGTATGATGATGTATAGGATGATTTTTCTCGTACCTCTGATAAAGAAAACAAAACCTCTGGACCTGGAATGGAATTTTAAAGAGACATTTTATTTGTGAAAACTTCAATTTAAATCGATTTTATTTTATTATTAGTATTTTTTTAATTACAAATTCTATGTTCGAAATTTAATGTTGAAAATTTCAAAGTTTTTTCCCTAAACTAAAAAAACTTGAAAAAATTCAATTAAGATTCACAAAATCAATTGGCAAACTAAATTCCATTCCTAGTAACAGACTTTAATGAATGTTTATTAAACAAAATATTTGAGTATTTTAAAGAAATCTTGGCGTATTATCGACAACTATTTAATATTTGCTGTTTTTCGTGAGCGGATTTTTTAATTTGATTCTTTCAGATTTATTGTGTGTAGAGCGTACAGCTGTTGTTACAAAAAAAAATAGATTTTTAAAACGAAGTGAAACACCTTTTTAAGGACCCGGTAGAAGAAGAAGAAAAAAACGGATATTTTGGGAATTGCAAAAAAAAAAAGATTTTCCTTAATAACAGCAAATGTTATGACAATCTAGTTAAAATTTTGAAATTCTTGTCTTTCTTTTATAGTTTTGAAAAATAGAAAGTTTTTCCTATGTTGTTGGCCAGCTCGTGATCCAAAATGTATCGTTTTTATTCTTACCACGGGGTCAATTCGTATTCTATGAAAACTGAAATGAGTGTTTTTCATGCAATGTTTCGAATTAAAAAATGGAAATGTTCAAAAATTTGTTTATTTAATGTAACGGTGCTAGTAGGTGAAGAAAAAATTCTTAACCTCATTGAGAAAAAATTCGAAATGTCAAAAAGAAAAAGAGCGAGTGGGAAACATTTGAGATTTCCACTTAGCACCGACTTTAGTAGAAAAATAAAATAAATGATGGATGAGAATTAAAAGAAAACACATTTTTATCTTTTCATGGCACGCGAATTAACCCCCACAAAATTTGGAACTTTCTATCCATTGAATACATAAGAACTACTTTACTCTCCGACACCTACCACTTGAATGTAACCTCTCTCCCCAACCATTATCATTTGAAAATTATACAATCTTGTAAAAGCTACACAGTGATAAGGGAATTATGTTCGTGTGAATGATTGAATGAATGCGTGGCCATGTTTGGTCAGAAATCTAAAACAAAAATCGCTTTTAAAAAATTTCGATTGGTCGGATTACATGTTTTTCATCATCATCATCCTCGGCGCTAGGGCTCTCGAAGAGCCTGGGCGTCCTCAATTGCGGTTTCCTAACAATTTCTTCCCTACTTCGCACCTACGGTTTTTACAAGGATTGCGAACCATAAAAGAATTACAGCATTTATAAGGTTTTTGACGTTGCAACCCATCAACAGCAGAGGCCGTGATAGCAATCTAGACCGATGATGTCTTTAGCACCAAGTGGCAACTATCACTACTCATTTCGTAAAACAAGTTGAGTGGACTTGAATCACAGCGTGCCTCACTCGGGAATTGAAACACTAACCTACCATCCTGAGCTGTGCTTCGGTATTAAAGGGTCTTCCCCTAAGATATAAAAAAAAAACCTCCAGAATACGGGACAAGTACTTTACCACTTGGACTACGCTGGAATGTTTTTATGGCTCAAAAATGTTTTTAATTGAAAAAAGATAAAATTTTTGTTAATTAAAAAACTTTTATTTATCGTATTCCTTTACCGCAACAGTTTTTATACCCGTATGGTGAAACCAAAGGGTATATTAGATTTGCCTTACCGTTTGTAACGCCAAGATCCCGTCATCACACAAAAAAATGAATTACACCATTGTGTTTAGAATGATAAAAAAAAGTTGAATTTAGCATGTCCGTCCGTCTGTCCGTTCGTCCGTCTGTCCGTCCGTCTGTCTGTGGCGCGGATTGCGCGCGCACGGATTGAGCTAGAGACTTGAAATTTTGCGCAGATCCTATACTTTGCGCAGTAATATGCAAGGCTAAGTTCGTTAATGGGCAAAAATGGACCATTAGGGGGGTACCCCCCATACGAACGAAAACTTTTTTCTGAATATCTCAAAAACGGTGAATTTTATCAAAAAAGTCGAAGAACAAAAGTTATTTAGGATATGATTCTACATAAAACTCCCATTCATGAAAATCCGATTGGAATAAATTTTAAAAAATCTTATTGGAAAATTTGACTTCAAAGTGGAATTTTGATACAACTGTTCGCTGTTCACTTAAATCACCATACGGGTTTTCAATAATTGCCAGATTGGCAATTATAGCTTTTGTTATGTTTTTTCTTATGAAATACTAAAAATATGACTTGAGTGGTAAAGCAATCAGCCTGTAAGTCGGAGGTTTTAGATTCAAACCTCACCTTCGTGACGCTTTCATTTCAAGGCCACTTACTTTATCGAAACCACAGATATCGTACTACTAGATCGCGGCACTCGAACAATTCCATAGCAAAAATATGGGACAGCGTGACTATGGTTGTCTCGTTTTGTCTTCGAATTTTAGTGATGCCAGACGTTCAAACCAACCAACTCAATAACACTTGAATTATATGTTTTACGTCGAACTCATAAGACTTATACACGGTTTAGGGAATTGCATATTAATGTACAGTGGCAGCTCTGAATATTAACATGAATAATCGGTATAGGGATTGAATAATATTCCGTCGGGGACCTGCATAAGCATTTTTTTCCAGAATTTTAATTTCCCAGAATTACTAGCTTTGTCCCTTTTTTTCGTCATAGCTTTTTGACGTTTCAGTGGCCCATTTGAGATAGCAAATGGCTTGATCTAATAGTAGAATATCGGTGATCGAAACTAATAACTGTATTTTTTTTAACACAAGCTGAGCTGAGACACGCATCGAGGGAAACTTTTTATTTCCCACAAACTCAGGAAGCAAATCAGATCATGATCCCGATAAAACTTTGGTTACGAATATGTATGAGAGTTGATTCGCGGACAATTTATCGTGAACAATTTATCGTAAAACAATTTATCGTGAACAATTTATCGTAAAACAATTTATCGTAAGAACAATTTATCGTAAAACAATTTATCGTAAAACGATTTATCGTAAGACAATTTATCGTAAGACAATTTATCGTAAAACAATTTATCGTAAGACAATTTATCGTAAACATTTTGTCGTAAGGAATATTATTTTTACAAATTCGGGCGCCCGAATTTGTAAAAATAATATTCCTTACGACAAAATGTTTACGTTATATATATATATATATATATTAGATTGCCCATATGTGCAAAGTTGTAATTTCTGTTGCTCCCCGTCCATTTTCGTGAAGTTTAGGTCAAAAAAATAAGATTTAAAAAAAAAGTAGGAATCTGTAGTGGAAAAAACCCAGCCGGTTTTTCATTGAAGTTTCAAAAATAGACTTTAAAATGGTGAATCGCTTTAACTGTCCGTAACTCCTATAATATTTAATTTTTCGGTGATGGTCTAAAGACAACTTTTGTAGAGGATAACTAGACGAACATCTAATTCTCACGAAGTTTTGACCTACGGTTGAAATTTAATGCTTTTTTGGTCCCAAAACAGCGATTTTTTAAGAACATTTTCATGAATTATTTTCTTTAAATGTATTTTTTGCACTTTCTAAAGGGTGGAATATTTCTTCTGGTAAGCCTATGTTCTAGAGAATGAAATGTAGATTTATTAAAAAAAAAAATTATGCCGATCTAAAGTTATACGACATACATACAGACCGACAAACAGACAGATCCTAAATTTTTTGTCTGAAACGGATTTTGTACTGGTCAGAAGTATTGAAAAGTATATTTTTTTTAAGTTTTTCCGATATTCTTATTTGTTATAAAACATTTTAACCCTTAATTTATGAGGTGAAAATCATATGCGTAAATGATGAGGTGGTTTTCAATGGACTTGTTCTAATCACATACCAAATCCGTGCTTTTAACTCGGAATGCAACACCATACTGTATGAAGGAACTGAAGATTTCAGAGTCACTGTGCTGAAAACATGAGAAATAGCAAAGAGAGAAAAGTCAATGTAGGTCCACTGGACCCACCTCATCAATTAAGGGTTAAAATACAAAATTTAATGGAATTTTTTTTTAAATTTTTTTCTTGAAATTGTTCATAATTTTTTGTTAAATATTCAATGAATTTTGCTTTCGAAAAGCGTTGCATTGATATTTGTTTATAATGCTGTTCCATAGCATGCAGGATATACTGTTTTTATTACTCCTGGTGCGTTAGAACAGTATTATATCGAGTCATCAGAATTGTGCGATTTTGTTAGTAATAACACATACTTTTTCTTTGATAAAATATTAAATCAAGAAATCACTGGTATAAGGAACAATTTTTTGACTGCCGATCCAGCAACATGCGAGGAAGACGAGAACTACATCGCTGCGAAGGCAATGATTAAAAATTTACTTGTTGTTAATGATATAGCAGAGCGTGGAGTAGCTTTGATGACTCGATATAATACTGTTCTAACGCACTAGGAGCAACAAAAACAGTATATCCTGCAAGCATTGGAACAGCATTATAAACAAATATCAATGCAAAGCTATTCGATAGCAAAATTCATTGAATATTTAACAAAAAATTATGAACAATTTCAAGAAAAAAATTTAAAAAAAAATTCCATTAAATTTTGTATTTTAACCCTTAATTGATGAGGTGGGTCCAGTGGACCTACATTGACTTTTCTCTCTTTGCTATTTCTCATGTTTTCAGCACAGTGACTCTGAAATCTTCAGTTCCTTCATACAGTATGGTGTTGCATTCCGAGTTAAAAGCACGGATTTGGTATGTGATTAGAACAAGTCCATTGAAAACCACCTCATCATTTACGCATATGATTTTCACCTCATAAATTAAGGGTTAAAATGTTTTATAACAAATAAGAATATCGGAAAAACTTAAAAAAAAATATACTTTTCAATACTTCTGACCAGTACAAAATCCGTTTCAGACAAAAAATTTAGGATCTGTCTGTTTGTCGGTCTGTATGTATGTCGTATAACTTTAGATCGGCATAATTTTTTTTTTTAAATAAATCTACATTTCATTCTCTAGAACATAGGCTTACCAGAAGAAATATTCCACCCTTTAGAAAGTGCAAAAAATACATTTAAAGAAAATAATTCATGAAAATGTTCTTAAAAAATCGCTGTTTTGGGACCAAAAAAGCATTAAATTTCAACCGTAGGTCAAAACTTCGTGAGAATTAGATGTTCGTCTAGTTATCCTCTACAAAAGTTGTCTTTAGACCATCAACGAAAAATTAAATATTATAGGAGTTACGGACAGTTAAAGCGATTCACCATTTTAAAGTCTATTTTTGAAACTTCAATGAAAAACCGGCTGGGTTTTTTCCACTACAGATTCCTACTTTTTTTTTTAAATCTTATTTTTTTGACCTAAACTTCACGAAAATGGACGGGGAGCAACAGAAATTACAACTTTGCACATTTCATATATCTTGTGGGCAATCTAATATATATATATATATATATATATATATATATATATATATATATATATATATGTTTATGTATATGTATACGTGTGTGTGTGTGTGTGTGTGTGACGAAACATCGATCATTTATCCCCTTCCCCCTCCCCCCCCTTTTCCCGCCCCCACCCCCCCTCCCCCCCTTTTCCCGCCCCCACCCCCCCCTCCCCTTCCCCCTCCCCCTCCCCCCCTCCCCCCCTCCCCTTCCTCCTCCCCCTTCCACCCTCCCCCTTCCCCACCCCCCTTCCCACCCAACCACTCACCCGGCCCAACCCATCACAATAATCTTCATTACGATAAATTGTTCATACGATAAATTGTTTTTACGATAAATTGTTCTTACGATAAATTTTTCTACGATAAATTGTTCACGATAAATTGTTTACGATAAATTGACCGGCACCCATGAGAGTTGATCCCATGAGAGATCCGGAGTAACTTTCATACATATTGAGTTTACTCGTAGGTGTCAGTAAACGTGTTAAACAGATCCAGTTTTACTTTGAGATATTATACCAAGCCTCGGCACTGCTTGGCTCGTCTGGCTCCTCAATACGATAACATTTTTATTCAAATTTTACGAGATTACAATCAATGTATGAACATTTTTACTCGACTCTCCAACGCAATGATACGTGTTGGTTGACGACGGCCACTTCGGCAGCCGAAATCAAACGATTGACTAACAATCGATGGAGCGAGCCTACGACAGTCATTCAGTATGATTTCTGCTGTTGATGCGTACGGGTGTATACATTTGCTCTCCAAAATTATAATTGCTTCCCAAAGAACACTGATGTACGAAATTTTTTCAGAAATTTGATTTTTTTAGTTTTCCGTTTCCATTATGAAGCGCTCATATTCAAATTCAAATACTATGTCGTGGGATTGGGAAAACAAATATTTAATAACCACAAATAATGATAACCATCAATGTCTAGTTTTCAGTTACATGTCGAACAAAAAATTCAATCTAAAACGCCATTACAACAGCTGTCATAAGTTCGATTTTGCCCGATGCAATTAAGTAGAAAGAGTAAGACAGGTTGACAACTTAAAGAAAGTTTTTTTAGAGAAATTTCCTTTAGGCGGAACAAATGATTCTGAAATTGCAACATGATAAATTGTGTAGTTCACTGTTCCTAAACGTCTCCATCAAAAGCGAAAGAGCGTAAAAAATGAAAATGATGCGTTTTCTCATTTTGTGTTATAGTATATGAAGAAACATAAAATGTTTTCGAGTCGTAGTAAATCACTACATACATGGTGCCGAGGCCTGTATTATACCATAGATAGATACAAGTGCCCTGATACGAGATGGCTAAAAAGTAATCGGTCTAGGCAAGAGACAGCACCTGTCAGGTTTAAATCTCGTAATCTAATTTTGACTGACTTCCATTCATCCGATTGACTTGAAATTTTGCACACATATGTAATTTTGGTGACAGTACAATATTTTCACTACTGAAAATATTAAGTGGAATTGCAAAAAACCGCTTCCGAATCGAGTCCTGTAACCGGAACGATATTATATTTTTTTCTAATCGGAAACGAAAAAAACCAAAGCGAATCCGAAAATCGGATCGAAAAAGTACTCGATTCAAAGCTCTGGTTAAATTTTCATTCATCACCTTTAATTTCAATCGAAAATTGACGGATACGCATTTTTGGAATTGACTTTTAAAATTTGTACCTCTCATTTTTTTCTGATGTGGTTTTCTTCTCCTGATGCCTGGATATCAGAGATTCGTTCGACATCAGTCTAATGCTACCAGGTGTGGACACACTATCTCAAAAAGTCAAAACACAAAGAAATCAAGCAATCTAACCACCCTTTACTTGCAATATTACGCAGCATCATGCCTAAAAAATTCGTCTCAGCTGAACACGCGGTTGCACGTGAACGTCCCGACGCTGAACATTTTAAACCATTCGTGATGTACGTGAACGTCTCGTCCAAAAGTATGAAGCGGTTAAAGAATTGAATTTTTCAAAACTTTTCAAATCTTATCACAACTTTGCATTTCCCAAAATATCCAGTTTCATAAAAAAAAAATTCAAAGCCCATGATAAAAACCGAGTATGTAGCAGCTGACATAAAATCGAAAGCACAGAAAATTATTTTAATAAATTGTTTAAAATAAAATAACAAAATTTAACTATACGAAAATTTCAAGTAAATTTAGTTATAAAGTAAAAAAAAAAAGAAAAAACAAAAATAAACTTGTGATTGAAGACGCGATTGATGGATTCTTCCCCTACACAATATAAAATTTTTTTAAAAAAATGTCCAGCGACATCAGGTATTATTGTTATTATTAATTTCTTTTTTCAATTATAAATATATAAATATATTTAAAATATGTCTTTACTGATGTTATTTTTTTTACATTTTTTTTAGTTACTTTTGTTGATTTCGGAGAAAAACAGGTGAAATTGATTAACGTGGATGCAATTGAAATATTAGTGGAGAATAGTAATTTTTATTAGCAATTTTATATAATCAGTTAATCCTGTATTTCTTCGGAACATATTATTTTAAAGTGAAATATTTGTTACATGAAATACACGAGCGAAATAAATCTATAATTGGGAGCCAACACGAACACACAGATTTCTAACTTTCTTTTACTAATTTATAGGAGGAAGAAAAGAAAAAACGCGAGGAACTTGAACAGATATTGGCCGAGAATAATCGAAAAATTGAAGAAGCACAAAAGAAACTCGTAAATTTTTCAATTTAAACCAAAAAAAAAATCTTTAATTTACCACATTTTCATATTTTCAGGCCGAAGAAAGACTAGCAATAATTGAAGAGCAAAGAAAAATGGATGAAGAACGGCAAAAAATGCGAAAAGAACAGGAAAAGCGCGTTAAAGAAGAACAAAAAATGATTTTAGGGAAAAATAATTCAAGGCCAAAGCTTTCATTTTCCTTAAAGCCTGGCGTCTCGTGAGTTGTCAGGCACTTTGGCTAAAAAATATTCCCAAACAAAAAGAATGTCCACGGACATCAACTTTTTGTTTGCAACAAAAAAATATATAAAAAAGCAAGTTTTTTTTCAGTGTTACAAACATGTTTATACTAAAATAGTAATTCAGTTATTGGTTGTGAAAACACTAAATTAGCTAAAGTGTCAACGAATTGCCTCAGCGTTTTTTCTCCATTCGTTACGATTTACAAAATTCTCAGTGTTTTTCTTTTCTCGAATTGCTATGCGATTGGAAATGTGGTTTGCTTGACGCCTCAACATTAATTTATTTGTATATAAAACATACAGCAATTTCACATTGAAATGAAATAAAATTGTGTCATACTTACCAAAAATTTCCATTGGTTAAAAAAGTATTTCCTGAAAAGAAGAATTTTTGGAAATTTCCAGAGTTTTTGTAATCGAAACGAAAAACAAAAACCAAATGAAAACACACCTTTGAGACTTGATAAAATTTAAATTCATTCAACAATTCTTAGTTACATTTTTATCGATACACGTAGAAGCAAAAAGTTTTTAATTCGATCAAAAGTAATTACGATTCTGACTATTGAGATAAAGAAAATATTCAGAAATGGTAAAATTTTCACTTAAATTATTAATGAATGCTCGTATAACATTTCTTCCAAATTAATTATGTGAGTGGTGCGTGTAACAAGTGATTTAGCTTCAAATTATTAAGAAAAAATAAACAAACAAACACTTATAACAGATTACGGTTTAAATGAAATGAATATCTAGAATAAATTAAGACTAAACAAACATATTTAGGTATTCTTAATACTACTTTAAATAGTTGTAATCGTTACAATTAAGTTATATTTAATTTTTTTTTAAATATTTCTTGAAATTTTGGTTAAATTCAATTATGGTTTTTAACGTCTACAATTTTATTTTTAATTTAAATGTTTTTACTATTTTTAATGCTTCGCCTGATAAGAATGTACATTTATTATTGAGAAATCAAATTTAGAAAACATTTAGATAAAAAAAAAGGTATATCGCATTGAAAACAAAATAAAATAATATTAAAGATTTTTCAATAAAACTTAAATATATAGAGAAGATATGCAAACATAATTAGATAGTTTTATTTGAAAATAAAGCATTTAAACTGTACCAATGTCCACAAGATATTCAAATTAATTACAATAAAGATTAAACACATCATAGAAGTGATAATATTGTATTTTTTTATCATCTCGGTTATCCAATATAGGGTTCGTGAGTACCTTTACACAGATTACATTATTATAAAATTGAAACCTAACTGTTCTCTTGAGACTATATTGACTACAGCGATTTATTTTCTGTGTGGCGAAAAATGTATGCTCTATGAAAGTACAATACGTATCAAATCATCTCACCTACCCTTAGTCCTTTGAAACTAATATCCTTCATTTGGCATGAGTTCTAGTGGTAAAAAAGAATTACGACTCGAAACTGAGTCAAAACTTCTTATCTCTATCTGGTATTTTTAAAAATCTGAAATACAGTAGAGACTCGGTAATTCGGATCAAAAGAAACCGGAACTAATTCGAACCAAGGAGATTTTCGAATTACTGGATACTTTTTACGATGCACATTTTGTTTAACCCTTAATTTATGAGGTGAAAATCATATGCGTAAATGATGAGGTGGTTTTCAATGGACTTGTTCTAATCACATACCAAATCCGTGCTTTTAACTCGGCATGCAACAGCATACTGTATGAAGGTACTGAAGATTTCAGAGTCACTGTGCTGAAAACATGAGAAATACGAGGGCAGTCCAATAAGTACTTAGCCTACAAAAAAAAAACGAAAATTTTGGAAAAGTGACCATTTATTTCTCAACATAGTCTCCTTTTAGCTCGATACACTTGACCCAGCGATGCTCCAACTTCTTTAACCCGTCTGAAAAATACGTTTTCTCGAGGTCTGCAAAGTAGGCCTCCGTAGCGGCGATGACCTCCTCATTCGACTCAAATTTCTGCCCGGCGAGTGACTTTTTCTAGTTTGGAAACAAAAAGAAGTCGCACGGGGCCAAATCTGGAGAATACGGTGGATGGGGCAGCAGTTCGTAGCCCAATTCGACCAATTTGGCCGTGGCGACGGCGGAGGTGTGAGTCGGTGCGTTGTCATGGTGGAAGAGCACTTTTTTCTTCGCCAAATGGGGCCGTTTTTTCTGCAATTCGGCGTCGAATCGGCCCAATAATTCGGTATAGTAGAGCCCTGTGATCGTTTTGCCCTTCTCCAGGTAGTCGATGTAGATCACACCTTGTGAATCCCAGAAAACGGTGGCCATCACCTTTCCGGCAGATAGGACAGTCTTCGCCTTCTTCGGAGCACGTTCGCCGGGTAAAGTCCACTGTTTCGACTGCTCCTTAGTCTCTGGTGTGTACCAGTGGATCCATGTTTCGTCGACGGTCACGAAACGACGCAGAAACTCCTTCGGATTGTGCTTAAACAGCGTCAAACACTGCTGTGAAGTGGTTTCACGGTTGCGCTTGTTGTCCGGAGTGAGCAAACGCGGCACCCATTGCACCGACAGCTTTCTCATGCCCAAAATTTCATGCAGGATATGTTAAAATTAAGTAACCATGTTCCTGAAGTGAAAAAGTATATACAATTATATGAAAACATTCAATTTTTTAAAGAAACTTGAAGTGTTGACTTCATAATTAATGTCTATACAGTTTCGACAGTACATACCACGACGAAGATTTTACAGGTAAATATCTTAGTTATTTTATTCAAGCCAATTCCATCCTCGACAAGAAAAGTTCGAATTACAGAGACTAATATATCGGTCACGATCCGCATTACAAGGTACCCAATATAAAAAAAATTGTTGTTCAAATTAGCATGGTATTCGAATTACCGAGTGTCCGAATTACCGAGTCTCTACTGTAGTACCTTTTTTGATAAGTACTTTTATAACCCTATGAGAGTATTAAAATTACATTACAAGCAAGTAATCGTCAAATACATGCGGACATAACTAGTATTAATAGTTTTCCATTTCTTTCTTCTTTTTAGAAAATTTCACTACGACACATTTTTTTTAAGTTTTACAACTACCATATATTCAAGCGGGAGAAAAAAGTTTAGGAACAACTATTCTAAGGCGAATTCAAATGGCCTGCTGTTTTTGCTCGAAAATTTCTCGATCTAGATTTTGAATCGAATAGAAAATTTCGACGATTTTTTTTTTTGATGAAATTGTATTGAATAAAGTACGCACTCTTTGAATCCAGAGTACAGCATGCTCTAAATATGTGATTCGAGTTCGCTATAAGGGATTGTCTAAGCAACATTTACTCTAGGATTGGATTAGAACAAGCATCATCAGCTAGTGGCTCGGCTGGCTCATCACAGAGATTGGCTTTAACAGCGTAGGCCTATAATCGACCTTTTATTGTGTGCTGTAATGCTTGTGTGTTGCGATTTCAACCATGCTTTGGAGTTGGAATCGGTGCTGTATTTTAATGTGTAGTGGTTACAAATTTTGATTGCAAAGGGAGCGACAGTTACATTGATGACCCCTGGATTAGAAGATAGGCATTGAGAGCAAAAGTGACCCAAGCCACATAGTCGAGTTTTTGAAACTTTTCCACTTTTATACTATTATTGACTATAAATTTTTGGAAAAAAAAATGGTGTGGAATTTATTACTCAATGTTGAAATGTTCTTTTGTGCATCCAAACATTTTTATCTAAAAACTCACTCGCAATAGTGATTCAAACACAAAAATATCCTCGATTTCGACGTGTGGGTTGGGCCATGCTAAAATCAGAGAAATACCCATAGATTGTTTCGTTATCAAATTTTTCGTTAAAAATCGTGTCAAGATTGCCTCAAAGTTGTTCAAAAATTATAATAGTTTCCGTTTTTTGTATCAGGGCACGAATCATAGTCAACGACGCGTCTGCGTATTTTCATCGACACACCCGAATCGACGCGATAGACGCGATAGATTATGATTACCGACGCGTGTTGTTTTCAGTTCAGTGCAGTGTTTTGATTGTCACATCTGTCAAAATGTGTGCACTTTTGGAAAATTTGTTTGATTTTGTGGAAAATAATAACCCTGAAGTAAATTTAAGAATAATTCGAAGGCAGCTTAGAGAAGAAAAAAAACAATCCTCTTGAGCTTCCGTCAAATCAGTGAGAATAAAATGTTATGATTTTTACGTTGCTCTTCGACGCGAAACATGGCGTCGGTATTTGAGTGTCGAAATTTATCCGACGTGTAGGTAACCATGATCGTCTTTCGAGCAGTAAGACGCGTTTATGCTGACGCGTTTATGCAGACGCGTCGGTGACTATGATGTGGCCCCAGATTTCATTTTTCCACTTACTAACGGTCATCTTTTTCAAGAAAATCTAATATTTTTTTAAAGGCGATTAAAACTATGATTTTTTTGGTTCACTAACTTCATTTTATAGGTTCGCTTCATTTTCTTCACATTAGTAGCCCGTGGCAGAACAAAATATTAATAAAAAAATACAAACTTTATTAATTTGTGCAAACATAAAAAATCTTTAAACCAAATTCCCCCAATAAATCCCAACAATTTTCTATAATAGAGATTTTTGCCTAACGATATCCATAAAAGTATTCAAAATGGTGTCTTCCCTCGGAGTTTTCTTATTCGTCAGTTTTTTCAAAACAACTCCATCTACGAAATCTGGGGGTCTCAACGATTTTACAATTGAACTATCGTATATCCTATTACCACGAAAATCATCCTCATTTTTCAAATTTACTTTGTAAATTTCAATACTTTTCCTTAGAATCGAGCTTGCAGTACTCGTGACTTTCATCTTCGCTTTTTTCGAATTATCACTAGCAACCTTCTTATCTAATTGCTTTCTTACTGAAGCAGGTTTTCTTCGATTTTTCACATTTCTTTTAGAATTTTGTACAACGGATTTTTCAACAAAATTTATTGTTATTGGTTTTACATATTGAAAGTTCTGCTCACATTTGTTAAATTTATTTAATTTAATTCCCTTGCCCCGAACAACCAAACCAGAGGAATAATTTGAAACCTTAGTCCAGGGAATCTCGTAAATACACTCAAAATTCCCCGTTGAAGAATTCGGTTTCTTCGGAAAATCGACAACAACCTTGACAATATCTTGCAAAACTTCGGGGCAAATCTTTTGTGTAACGCATGTGGATGCCGACATTGCAGGCGTTGAATTGACCTCAAGCAAATAAGGTTCAAAATTTTCGTCCAGGATAAAATCGCAGCCATAAAATTCGAATGTGTTCGCTACCAGCTCCGTTCCTTCTAAGCTCGACAGGACAATCGCTACGATATTTTGCTTCATTATTGGATAAATATGATTTTTCCATTCATTTTCTTTTCCATTGGATTTCAGATAATTTTGGAATTCTTGCAGGCTCCACATGTTGTGCTCTGGCAATTGCTGGCTTCTTGGACCATTCTTGAAATTTCTCTGAATCGCGTTGTTTGTTAAGTGAACGGCAAATCCAAGATTGTTCAAATTGTATTCTTGTGAACTGAATTTTAAATAGCAATCTTTGTACATCCAAATTTTTATTGTATTCGTCACCGTGAGGAGGAAATACTGCCGTATATCGAATTTTGTCTTGTAAATTAGTAATGGCTTTTCTAAAATCGAAAATTTCGCAAAAAAAAAAATGATTAAAAACTTAAGAAAAACTACGAGACAGGCAAAAATTGTATTTTGAAAAGGCATTTGTATGGGCAAACGTGGTCTGATTGAATTTTGATATATGAAAGAGTTATGTAAACTCATGTTTTAAACACCTTAGTCAATATAAGTGTTTTGATACAACTCATCAACTTCTAGAACATTACAAAGATATTTTTACTTTATATGGAGAAAGAAAAAAGGAGTAATTCGATTTTTCACAATCAAAAACTCTACCTAACTTTTTAGCTCAATTCGTGCTCAATTCATTCGACATACCCCCGCAGTTCTAACGGTAAACTTTACTGCGGCGTTTCGGAACAGACCCCTTTATATTTCCGACAATTGACTCGATACGTCTCAAACGATATTCTAAATCTATTGTACTACGATATCTTTACTGGATAAAGGACTTTGTTTATTGCTGAAGCTCGTCTGAAATATGCTACATATATACAACTAAGAAAACCGCATCGTTTGGTCCTGGAATGGGATAATGCTATCGATTTTTGGTGGAAATCCGTTAACCGGAAGTAACCAAAATGGCGGCTTTTTATACCCGTATGGTGAAACCAAAGGCTATACTAACTTTGCCTTACCGTTTGTAACGCCAAGATCCCGTCATCGCACACAAAAATGAATTACACCAGTGTGTTTAGAATGATGAAAAAAGTTGAATTTAGCATGTCCGTCCGTCCGTCCGTCTGTCTGTCTGTCTGTGGCGCGGATTGCGGGCGCACGGATTGAGCTACAGACTTGAAATTTTGCACAGGTCCGTTTTTCGTAAAATGCGAGGCTAAGTTCGTTAATGGGCAAAAATGGACTATTAGGGGGGGTACCCCCCATACGAACGAAAATGTTTTTTGCGAATATCTCAAAAACGGTGCATCTTATCAAAAAAGTCCAACAACAAAAGTTGTTTAGAATACACTGACTTATATACAATGGACATAGCATCCGAGCCGAAAAATTGCACGGCAGCAGATTTGACTTTGGGATTCAGTAGTCGCCAACCTAATTGTACTCGTAAACATTTTGCGTTATACAAATTTCATGTCAATTCACCTGCAGTCATGTTCAAATTACATGAAAATTACACAGATATTTAGTCTTTACTTGCTAAATCTAGTAGGCACATTTGATTCTTCAAAAATGCGAAAAAAATCAGTGCAAAACGCAAATGTTAAACTTTTTCACTTGAAAGTTAAAGTTGAGAGTCCCCTGCTGTCATTTCTGCAACAGCCAGCTGTCATTTATGCCAAACACATATCTTGATCTTTCTTTCTCTTACCGATCGCCTTGTTTCTCACACGAGAATGAAAAATTGCCAACTCGTGTTTTATATGAATGACATCTGTACACCGATTCTGAGCATAATCGATACTTATCGCCAGTGGAATGTCGATAAGAGGGAATTTTTTTAAAGTTAGGAAATTTTCTTGAAGATCCGCAGCGATGAAGAATTTTTTACCTGCCCGATGTGAATTTTATAAGTTGCAATTGTAAGAAGCAACCCAAAAATTCTCAATTTGACAGCCGCAAATGTACCGCGAAAAACTTTAGATAGTGTTTTTAATAATTTACCAAAGACAATGAATTCCGCAGTACCCGTTTATTATTACTTTAGGAGGAATCAAATGCGAATAATGAGACGAAATCTACGGGACGCGTCAGATCCTTTTCCGATACCCGAAGAAAGATAAAAAAGCGTAATTTATGTATGGTTAAAACTTTAAATTTATGTGTTTTGTAGGTTTATAGAAATATATACACGGTTGGAGATCGTGGTGTAAATTGCTTTAAATTACCCTCAAATTTTCTATATCACATTACTGAATACAAAAAGTCTTATCGTTTTGATGAATCCACGATTTATCAAGTAGAAATGATACAAAATTTCGCATTTATTCCATACATTTGTTTTGATAAATAGCAAATATATCAAAATGATGGATTTTTATGCATACATTTTTTTATCAAAATTACACCAATTTTGCTAACCGTGTAGGCTTCCACAGGCAGTGGCAGTGGAAATAATTGAAAAGTTGACTCCGCACACGACTGAAGTGGGGCCCAATCGAACTTTAATATCGCCTGCTCTTCGTGTTTTGTGTGCGCTAAACTTATACGCAAACGCACTGTTATCACTACCTCATAAAGCAAGCGATATCCCTTGGAAATGTCGATAAAAACGTTGGAAATGTGGAATAGCTTTCCAGACGTCAAACCATTAGTGTTACCCGAGTGAAGGAAATCGCATTGGAAGTCAAACCTGCATTAGTGTGCTGTATCCACCAACACAATTAAAAGAAAGTTGAATATGTGCACATAAGTCGCTTGTCGATACTTATCGATAGTACCGTCAGAATCCCTATACTGGTAGTGTTTTGGCGCAAATTTATTTGAATGTGTCGCGATGTGAAAAATATAATAATAAGTTTGAAGTGCAATTTTAATTTTTTAATTAGAATCAATCAAACATGTCCTTTGAAATAGACACGTTGGTTTTATACACTCCATTTGGCATTTTTAATGCAGAATATTTCAGGAACCATTCAACATAACCTCAAACATCAACAGATGATTTGATTAGTTGGCCACCCTATTTCTTCAAACAAGGTTGCTAACACATCCCTATGTACTCGTCAAAGTTGGTAATGGTATCAAGGTGATCCATTTTGCAAGTGAGAGTCAAAATGTGCGAAAGAGAATCTAGCTGTGTTTCGCGCTATTCGATTTCTTAGCGTATTATGGGAGATTATACTTCCATTGTATATACTTCGTTGTTAGAATATGATTCTACATAAAACTCCCATACATCAAAATCCGATTGGAATAAGTTTTAAAAAATCTTATTAGAAAGTTTTACTTCAAAGTGTAATTTTGATACAACCGTTCGCTGTTCACTTAAATCACCATACGGGTTTTCAATAATTGCCAGATTGGCAATTATAGCTTTTGTTATGTTTTAAAAACTCAAATTGCCTGCACTAAAAAGTGGTATTCGAACAGTCAAAAACGTATTTAAATGTAACGAAAAAAAAGAAAAAAAAATTTACCTAAATATTTCTGCACAACATATCTCTGGTCTTTATGCTTTTCAGCGTGATTAATAATCGTTTGTAAATCCCTTGACAAACGAATACCTCGTCCGCATGATTCCCGTGATGGTTTCATAATCCATAAATTTGTACATCCATCAATCGAAATTGTGTTCCAATACCTTTTTGCTTCATCAAAAACTTGTTTACACTTTTCGATGTACTTGAAAATTTCATTATTTCCCGCCATATTAAACTTTTGTCGATTTTCTACAATTTCCCGACTCTTTTCCATAAATTCTTTCCATTCCAAATCACTTGCCAAAAAATTTGCAAAATCAAAACCCTTATCAACATTGGCATGATTTCTTAGAGCGATTTTCTTTTGAATTTGATCTACTGCGAACTCAATACAGGAAACGGAAGCTCCTTCTCTGGAATTTGAAAACTGATCCTTTGGGTCGAAACTATCAAAAATGTAATTCAGCAGACTGAAGCAATGCGTCAATCGAAAATCATCAGTGAATTCCGCAATGTCTTCAGAATTAATTAACTTAAAAAATTTCGGATATTTGACCATCGAAACATTTTCTATACAATGCATGTGGGAACTTTCAAAGCACTGCAAAAGCCCTTCTTTTATCGTGAAATCGAATTCCTTTAGGCGTTTGATGCGATTTCTATACGGCGAAGCGTAGGCAAAATCCTCTCGACCGTTTTTAAACTGCCAAATGAAATAAGGCGGATATTTTGCGAGAAGTTTCGAAATCACGACCATCTCGTATTGATTTCCGATTTTCGTCTTTTCCAACAAATTGTGAAGCGACTCAGCTTGAAGATCCTTAAATTGCATGGAATTGAGTTTTTCCAACCAACCTCTTTGCTTTAAACTCGACCTGAGAGGTTCATAAACTTCACCGTAAATGCTAAAAACTTTGCGATTTTCATTTGCTTTCATAACCATTGATTTGTACTTTTTGTATTGCGAATAAATGTAGTTATTTTTAGACGTTTTTTGTGATTTCCGCGGTGATTTACTCGAATTATTGGGACTTTTTTCATTTTGCGACTTTTTTGGGACATTTTCTACCTTACATTCTACTATCGGACTTTTACATTTTTGTACAATGGCGGATCCACTTGGACCATAGATGATTGTTTTTCCATCACGAAGGGTTTCTCTGTAAATTGGAAGATTGCTGTTCGTTTCAATTCTTTTGTAAACTTCTTCTAGTTTCATCCTTTCGACATTTTCCTTGCTGGCAGAAATCTCTTCACGCTTCTTGTAAACCAGGATATCCTTTTCCAAATTTGATAACATTGAACGAATATAATTGACCGGGACAAGTGGTGGACGAGCCCAGTATTCATCATGCTGTTTGTTGAATTTAATCGTCATTTTGATTTAACAATAATTTATTTAATTTATTAAATAACACTAATAATTTACACCTAGTTGGATTTTTAAATATTTTAAAGCGATTAAAATATCATCGATATATTGATTGAAAAAAAGCTCGAAAAATTCGAAACTCCGGGCTTATATTTTTGTAGTATAATCAATTAACCAGGGCAATTAATCGTCCGTATTGCGATTGTCGTATCGTTTTTCTTGCCACAATTCTACCAATAATACGTTATGTGTGAATAGACATTAAAAAAATACATAGAAGTCGAATTGAGAACCTTTTCCTTTTTGAAAGTCGGTTAAAAAACGACTCTTGTTGAAAACGATACGACAACCGCAATACGGGTGAATATTGCTTGTCTGTTAGTGGCATTTTGTTGGTAAGCATTTACAATAATTATAAAATAGCAATTGGGTTTAATTTAAAACTTAAATTAAGTTACTTTTATGCTTGCTCAAAGACGGATTTTCCCGTGTTTAATAAAAATTAAGTGGCAATTTGTAAAAACTCTAAATGGCACTGTAGCACCATACTATATGCTTACCATTGCAGTGCGCATCTGCCCTTAGCTAGTAGAGTAGCAAAGCAAAACCAGTAAAGGGTCTACTGCTCTGTGCGCCAGTCACATTCAAAAAAATATGAGAATTGCTCCAAATTTTCAACAAAATGATATCAAAACCGCGCAGGAACTTGGTAGTAAAAACCAAATCGCACACTTGATCTCGGGAGGGAATTTTGACATTTTATTATACATACACTGTCTATGTGTGTATTAGCTATCATTGACTATTTCCACCTCTGCTCGCCGAGCGTAGTCAGAAATAGTCAATTATAGTAGACTCTTTTGCATCACTGAACGGGCTCCAGGAATTCTTTCATATCTAATTTTTATACTCTACATATATGGGAATCAAATAGATGTATACGAGGGCAGTCCAATAAGTACTTAGCCTACAAAAAAAAATGAAAATTTTGGAAAAGTGACCATTTATTTCTCAACATAGTCTCCTTTTAGCTCGATACACTTGACCCAGCGATGCTCCAACTTCTTTAACCCGTCTGAAAAATACGTTTTCTCGAGGTCTGCAAGGTAGGCCTCCGTAGCGGCGATGACCTCCTCATTCGACTCAAATTTCTGCCCGGCGAGTGACTTTTTCTAGTTTGGAAACAAAAAGAAGTCGCACGGGGCCAAATCTGGAGAATACCAGTTCGTAGCCCAATTCGACCAATTTGGCCGTGGCAACGGCGGAGGTGTAAGCCGGTGCGTTGTCATGGTGGAAGAGCACTTTTTTCTTCGCCAAATGGGGTCTTTTTTTCTGCAATTCGGCGTCGAATCGGCCCAATAATTCGGTATAGTAGAGCCCTGTGATCGTTTTGCCCTTCTCCAGATAGTCGATGTAGATCACACCTTGTGAATCCCAGAAAACGGTGGCCATCACCTTTCCGGCAGATAGGACAGTCTTCGCCTTCTTCGGAGCACGTTCGCCGGGTAAAGTCCACTGTTTCGACTGCTCCTTAGTCTCTGGTGTGTACCAGTGGATCCATGTTTCGTCGACGGTCACGAAACGACGCAGAAACTCCTTCGGATTGTGCTTAAACAGCGTCAAACACTGCTGTGAAGTGGTTTCACGGTTGCGCTTGTTGTCCGGAGTGAGCAAACGCGGCACCCATCGCGCCGACAGCTTTCTCATGCCCAAAATTTCATGCAGGATATGACCCACGCGGTCTTTTGAGATGCCTACTGTCTCAGCTATCTCGCGCACATTCAATCGGCGGTCTGCCAATACGAGATCGTGGATTTTGGTTATGTTATCCTCCGTGGTAGCCGTTTTCGTAGCACCTGGGCGTGGCTCATCAAAAACCGACGGGCGACCACGTTGAAACTCGTTACACCAATTTTTGACGGTCGCCATCGAAGGAGAAGAGTCACCGTACACAGCATCCAAGCGCTCTTTGATTTCGCTGCGCGATTTCCCTTCCAGAAACAAGAATCGAATCACCGACCGATATTGCTCTTTTTCCATTTTTCTGAAATCCGCAGACACGCCCGCTTCCATACGCGGTCAAAACAAAACTATGAGTTCGATTCGGCTGAGATTTTGACGGTAGCCGTCTATGAGAATGTACTACACGATAGTAAATTTCTCCTGCGATAGTGGCGCCATCGGGCGGTGAGGCTAAGTACTTATCGGACTGCCCTCGTATTTGATTTAGTATACCGTTTGTAACGCATCGCGCCAATCGTCGGGCACAAAAATGAACTGCATTAGGGTGTTAGGGATGGCAAAAGATTTTGATTTACTCATGTCCGTTCGTCTGCCGGTGAACACCATAACGTTCGATTGGATTGAGCTAGAGACTTGAAATTTTGCATAGTTACGTTTCTCGTAAATGCCTAGGCTAAGTACTTGATCCATCAAAAATATTCTTGCTAATTAAAATAAATTTTTCAGAAAATAAAATATTCAGAAATTTTTTTGAAATTTGATTTTGAAAAATATAATTAAATTATGTTTAAAGTTTTTAAATTAAAGTTTCATGTATGGAACTAATATTGAAAATTTGATCCATATTTAAAAAAAAAACAAACATTGGGTACAGTTATCGCATTAAAACCTATCTAACACGTAACTTTGAACGACAACATCATGGTTTAACAACAAATCTAATTTTTCTAAAATTCAATAAGCAGTTTGACTACGATCTCTGCCCTCGGTCATTTTCTTCGTCAGATTTTTGCACAACTGTCGCTTGGGGCTGTTTTTCAGTGGAGTATTCGGCGGAACATTTCTATATGGCAGAAATGTGGTCTGCAGTTGATTTGTACCTTTGAGCATTTTATTATACCTCGAACGCCAAGCCCTCAAACTCATCCCGACAGCATAAAATGGAGACGCCATATATTCAGTGTTTGGACTCCTTCCGATCGCAGCCCTGACAGCCTTATTCGGGCTAATGTTCTCCGAATTCGGAAGTTTCTTTACACTGAGTGCGTGCGGTCGTTTTGTTGCTGCGGTTGCGGGTAGTCCAGGAGTTCCTGACTTTGGCTTAGCCGAAATCCTGGAAGGACGCTGAATTTTAGCTGATTTCGCCTTGTAAAGGAGTTCATAAATGTGTTTCCTGGAGCACGCGACTCCATCCTGTTTAACCACAGCAGGATTGTTGCTAACACATGAATCACCCTGTTGATTGGTATTCTCGAGACTACATTTATTTCCAACGCATTCGAATTGATTTGTGCCATTGGAAGCGTTTGTGTCGCTTTCTTCTAGTGGCTGACCGTTATCGTCAGTCGCCAAAATTTTTGGACCACAACTCAAGTGTCTCCTTGAGATAACCGGAGCGGATTTTGGTGCTTGCTCATTGGAGGTTTTACACAGTTTCTCATTCACCTTGCCTCTTTTGCTGGGACTCAGCAGGGATCCTGATTGCTGGGTTTGTGGTCTGCTATTAGGAGTAATGGGAGTCAAAAGCCTAGCACTTGGTAAATTCGAGTCCGTTCGAAAAGTGCTGATAGTACTAGGAGGCGTCAACGAGAATTTCTTAAAGACAGAACGAAGTTCGCTGTTCCTCGGGACCATATTTTGATCATGAACGTCGAAGGTCTCAAAGAGGTCCAAAAGTGAAGGACCACCAACCGACTCGGTGTTGTCCTTGTCATTGAAAAACGATGAAAATCCAGTGCTGCTGTTTGCAGTTAATGGTGGCGATATTGAAGAGAAAGTCCGTTGGCGATGCATTGTGGGTGCCGAAAGTTTATAATGGCAAAATGTTGCCGCCGATCGCTCCTTTCGCAGCAAATTATTTTTAGCAGAGATTTGTTTACCTTTTAGGAACAGATTTAATCCCATGTAGGCTGGAGTTGGTGGAATCAGCTGTCGATAGATCATTTCAAAGTTTCCAGTATCAGCTTTTGGATCCGCCCTGCGATCAATCACAACTAAAAAGGCATTAAAAACTGTCTGTATTTTAAATTTTAAGTAAGAATTTATGAAACTACCTTTAATCACATCCTCGAGACATTGTGGACACATCCGTGCTGTAACACTCGTAGTCGCCCCCAAATCGGGACTGGAATTTATTTCAATCAGCCAGGGGTAGAAATCCTCTGAGACCATAAAATCAGCTCCAAACAGCTCAAACGTGTTGGGCCTGCGGTCCATGGCTTCCTGAGACGCCAACATAGTTCCAATGATCGCACGCTGCATTCCCGGGTAGATTCGCTCTGTCCACATTTCCTGTTCACCGATTTGCCGGAGATACGCTTGGAACGTGTAACAATCCCACATGTTTTCCGTTGGCAACCGTTCGTCCCTTTTGCCATTCCGATATTTCTTCTGGACGGCGTGGTTTGTGAGATGCACCGATTCATGGTAATTTTGCAGATTGTACTCCTGCGAGCTAAACCGCAAATAGCTTTCCTTGTACATCCAAATCACTAAAGGTTGGACACTCGTCACCAGAAACCATTGACGGACATCGAATTTCGTATTGTGAATTATTAACGGACGTTCTGAAAGTGAATGTATTTCATTAACTTTCTGTTTCAACAAATTTTTTCATACAGTTAATATTTAGTTGCTTAATAATGTTGCGTTGGTGAAAGGAATTTCATGAAAAATTGTGTTGATAATTTGAGCTTTCATCGCTCAACATTTAAAAACATTTTAATCCATAATTACTTTCTTATACGCACTATAATAAAGTATTGTATTCATGAAAAATTTCGACCTCTTAATTTTGTCTGAAAAACATTTCCCGAGCACTCCTGAGTCGATTGGACAATTATTACAAAATCGTCTCTTCGTCTGTCAGGGTGTTAGTCTGTTAGTCTATGTACAAGATTTCTCAAAAACTACTGAAGCTAGAGCCATGAAATTTTACAGGTATGTTTGGTCCTGGGATGGGACAATTCTATCAACTTTCGGTGGAAATCCGTTAACCAGAAGTAATTAAAATGGCGGCTTTTTAAAAACCGCACTTTCATTTTTTGTTGTTTACTATGAAAATATGCGTTTTCAGTAGTCTTATGTAAACGAAAGTTGGAGACAATGTAATTTTCTACACCTATGTCTTTTACGAAAACTCTGTATCTCACACCGTTATCGAAATATACATTTTTTTTTCAAAAAAATCAGTTTTTTGTATTTATCTCGAAAAACAACGCGTTTTTTTAGTGGATAAATGTATGAGACGAATTGAAGAGAATAATGTTTGCCATAATTTTGTGTTATATTTGCCGTTATCGAGATATTATAATTAAAAATTAAAAATACATACACATAAAACGATTGCACCTTAATGATTTCACTGGACTTTTTCCGATCACAATTAATAAGTTTTACACGAATAATAAATTAAACGAAAAAACATAAAAACAAGTTGTCGATAAATGATTACCGAAAGGAATACGAACACATTAAGAATGTTGCAAAAATCAACGGGTATGACGATAATCTAGTAGATTCACTAATCAAAAAACACTCAAAGAAAGTTTTTCGTGAAAATTGTTCGACATTCTTCACCTTAAATAATGACAAAAACCAAAAGAAACGAGTTTCAATGTCTTTTGTGCCCGAAATAACTTACAAATTAAAACAAAAATTTAACGAACATGACTTACAAATTGTATATAAAAGCAACAACAAATTATCTAATGTGCTAGGTAATCCAAAAGACAAAATTAAAACACTCGAAAAATCGGGAATTTATTCGATAAAGTGTGACAATTGCGAACGAAAATGTTACGGACAAACAAAAAGGACTATTGCAAAACGTTTTAAAGAACATTTGACATATATTAAAAATAATCAAGCGACAAAATCAGCAATTGCTGAACATGTACTGACGAATGGACATGATGTCAATATAAACAATGTTGAACTTGTAAAACAAGTTAATGACGAAAAACTGTTGGATGGCTACGAAAGCTTTTATATTAAAAATGACCGTAATGCACTAAACAAAGACAACGGTAACATAGATTCCTATCTATTTACTTGCCGAAGGATGGAATGACGATCAATCGTGATGCTGATGATGAATCGAACAGATTCGAAATGCATACAAGGTTAGACCGTAATAGTTTTTATGTTTTTTCGTTTAATTTATTATTCGTGTAAAACTTATTAATTGTGATCGGAAAAAGTCCAGTGAAATCATTAAGGTGCAATCGTTTTATGTGTATTGTTCGGATTTCACGCGTGTTCATAAAATATTTTATATTAAAAATACATATTTTTGCGAATTATTTACAAACTAACAGTTTTTCGAAAAAAAAGTTAATGACAGAGTTAAAGGTAAAAAAATTCTCTAAATTTTTGCCTGTTACCGTAAATCGATATCTTTCACCGTTATCGAAATATATATAAAACTAGCAGACCCTTCGTTGGCAGCTAAAAGTTTTTTGTATAAATTTTAGAATGCCAAAAAACCATAAATAACTTAAAAAGTTTTGGGAAAAAATGGTTTCCTTACAGGACCGGATTCGCGATCAGCGACCTCGAAAACCCCTTACGGCCAATTTATTCACTAGGAGTTAAGCCGAGTTAGTGAGTTAAGGGAGTTAGCTAACCATTTATTCACGCTGAGTTAAGCGTGAGTTAAGGAAAATTTAACTCGTTGAGTTAAGATAACTCGGAGTTTGCGTAACCCAGCTGACAAGGTGGGTTAAACTTTGTTAACTCAGAGTTTAGCCCAAAAAACATTTATTCATTGCATTTCGATATTCAAATGTCATTTTGTCAGTTCGATATCGGTTTTCTGCATTTTTGGACGTGAAAATTGTTTTGATCGTGATATGAATTTCATTTTGGAAGCAGACGCTCGTTTAATTTGGGTTGACAGATATCGAATTGAATTCATTTGAAATTTTGTGCCAAACGGCTTTTTTGTCGACACCGGAATTGGTTTGACCATTCTCCAAAATATTTTTGTAGTTAAGCGCCAAGCGCAACAATAACTTTATTTCTTCCTGGTTGAAATTTCCGGATCGTTCCTTTTTCACATTTTTTTCCATTTTCTTTCTTGATTCGATTTCTAAAGACGAAAATATTACTCAACACATGCGAGTTAAATTAGTGACCTTTCACAATATTTCTGACGTAAAACTACAAAAATTCACAATAACTATGCCAACTGAGTTAAATCGCACCAATAATTTTAACATTTTACCCAGGCGCTAACTCGCCTTAACTCTGGTGAATAAATGTAATTTTTCAATTCCCTTAACTCTTCAATAACTCGCATAACCTCGCGAGTTAGGAGTTAAGGAAAGTTAAGGCGATTTAACTGCGAGTGAATAAATTGGCCGTTGGTGTCAATTGTTTCAAGAAAAATTGGAAAAAGGACATTTCCGTTATCCTTACAGGACCTTCCGTTTCGAATTTTGAAAATCTAATACCGGATTCGTGATCAGCGACCCCAAAAACCCCATAATGCAAAAAACCGCGTAAAAATCGGTCCAGTAGTTTTTGAGTATTGTAATCTCAAACAAACAGACAGACAGACAAACAAACATCCATTTTTATATATATAGATATAGATTTGGAAAACAAAAATTCATATTTTTTTGTGAAATAAAAATTCATTGTTTTATATAAACTAATATTTTCTTAATTAGGTAAATTGTGCAGAAACGTAGATTTTGTAAAAAAAATGTGTCATGTGTCGTTCACATCAGATATTCTGTGGTCACAAGGAAAAACCGCTTAAGTCGAGTTATGTAGTTTTAAAGGTTGGTGAATATTTGAATTCTCCATATTCAGTTCTATATTCTGTCAAAATTTGGTTTTCATGCTGCACCCCTTTGAGGAATGGCAGAGCAAAAACCATATAACCTAAGTCAGTTTTGCTTGCAAAAACAAAAATAATCAAAACTTTAAACCCAAATTACTCAAAACACGCTTTTTCGCCTTAAGCAGTTTTTCCTTGTGACCACAGATGTATACCCGCATGGTGAAACCAAAGGGTATATTAGATTTGCCTTACCGTTTGTAACGCCAAGATCCCGTCATCACACAAAAAAATGAATTACACCAGTGTGTTTAGAATGATAAAAAAAAGTTGAATTTAGCATGTCCGTCTGTCCGTCCGTCTGTGGCCCGGATTGCAGGCGCACGGATTGAGCTAGAGACTTGAAATTTTGCGCAGATCCGTTTTTCGTAAAATGCGAGGCTAAGTTCGTTAATGGGCAAAAATGGACTATTAGGGGGGGTACCCCCCATACGAACGAAAGCGGTTTTTGTGAATATCTCGAAAACGGTGCATCTCATCAAAAAAGTCCAAGAACAAAAGTTATTTAGGATATGATTCTACATAAAACTCCCATACATCAAAATCCGATTGGAATAAATTTTAAAAAATCTTATTGGAAAGCTTGACTTCAAAGTGGAATTTTGGTATAACTGTTCGAATTTTGATACGAATATCACCATACGGGTCTCCAATGATTGCCAGATTGGCAATTATAGCTTTTGTTATGTTTTTAAATATACTTAATACTTTTTTTTAATTTACAGTATCAAAATTTTAGTTTTTTTTTTAAATTCTTGCTGTTAAAATTTACAACAGATAAAAATAATTCAGTATCAGAAATTTACAAATATTTTTTTAAAATTCTATTTTACAAAATTTTCAGTAGATAAAAATAACTGCCGCCACACGCTTAATCTCTTCTATCGTGCTCAAGAAGTGCTCAAGATTTTTTTTTTTTTTTTTTTGAAGTCGAATTGTGACATGAAAAGAGTGTTCAAGTGCAGTTTTGCCCCATTTATTACAGTTTAAATATCATTACAAAAAAAATTCGAATTTCTCTATGAAAACCCGATACACCACATGATTTTTAAAAACAAAAATCAACACATTTCAATCCAACAGCGTGTTGTCCTCCAAATTGAGAAATCGATTTCAATTAGCGCATAAATTCACACCATTTTGGATACCCTTATAGATGACTCAAGGACATTAGAGAAGTGAAAGCCAAAAACTTGTAGCCCAATTCAGTCAAACAACTCACATGAACGGAAGCTTTGTTTCTCACAGCAAAACAAACAGCGGAAAAATATATCCCAGATTATATACAATGATAGATAGATAGCAACAATCAATAATTGGCAATAAAACATTTGCATTCAAACACTATCGGAATAAGAACACGGCCGCGTCGCCGTCTGCTTTCAATTTCACCGACGGAATTCGTCATTGTCTGTTGCCATAGATTCGTCCTAATCCTTCAAAGCCGGAAGTACAACCTCCGTTTCTATTTTTAACTATCGTAAAAATGCCATAATGTAACGATGATATGTAAAAAGAACACGATATTCTTATGAGGATGGTTAAAATTAGGCCCTTCTATTTTTAATGACTTACTATTCGCATATGTCGTGAAATTCTACTACTTTTGGTTTATGAGTTCCATTCCAACACTTATTCTTACTTCATCGCAAGACTTTTACTTACCAACATATTTTTGCACCACATATCGTGATTTTGTGGCTATCGGCGGATTGACCATGTGCACGATTTTTTTAATGTTGTTCATCAAATGAATCCCGCGGCCACGGCACTTATTCGCTGGTTTCACAATCCAGATATTCCTGTACCCGTCCAGACCGAATTGCGGCCAAAAGATCTTCACCTGGTCCAAAACGCGTCTCGCACACCGAATAATACCATCAACGGGACGTTTGGAATCCACCTGAATTCTAGCGTTCTCATTGGTCAAAAGGTCATGATTCGTAAAGAAAGCGTCCCAATCATGCTCCCAGATCCTTATCGGTTCGTCCATGTCAATGTCGATATGTTGACTAGAGTCCAGAAAATCATTACAGCGTTTTAACGCAAAATCGATGGCGCTTAACGGGACCTTGGCGTTCTCAGAGAAAATCGCTTCGTATCCCACTTCTGAAAATTTGTCCAGGATCCACTTGAGAAATGATATGACAGAAGTGGTGCGAAAATCTTCCACAAAGTCTGACAACTCCTCAGGACTCCAGACATTGTAGCAACGCGGAAAGTAGAGCTCCGAGGTGCCCTCCTCGTAGAACCAATGAAAGTCCCGCAATTGCGTGCAGAGTCCTTCCTTTGTTGTGAACGGGACGCGATGGAATTTATTGATAATCATTGTAGGATTCTTCGCCTGGTCAATCCAATCGCATTTCTCTTTCCGTGCGGTCCACAGAAAATCGATCGGCATGTGTTCCAGAAACCGCGACATGATATTCCGCTCGCATTTTATCAGATACTGACGTCGACTTTCACCGGGTCTGCGCTTCGGAAGCGTTTGTGTTAAATCATCGAAGGTCACCTGGCAGATTCCCGAGGGTGTGTGCTTCCGATGGATGTCGAGCTTCTCAACCCAGCCTCGAGACGCCAAGGCGTTTCTAATAGAGAAGAAGCAACCACGAATTGTGAAGGTCTTATGATTCTTTATCGAATCCTGTGCCTTCTTTCGTAACTCATTCAATCGTTCGACCGAAATCCAGTTTTTCCTGTCGCAGTATGAAATTTGTCTGGATACCTGTTCAACAGCTTCCAAAGTATTACATGGGCAATTGCTCTCAATGTTAGAGGAGCACAATGACGCGGCTCCTTGCTTTCGAAGGACTTCCGGAATTTCAGGCGGCTTTGATTCTTGATCATTCGCATCCTGACCCGATGCCGTCACCTTGTTGTTGTTGTTGTTCGTGTCCACATCTAAGGATGAGTCCTTGTCCGAGTCCAGAACATCTCCTTTTCCCGCATCCTTTGCTTTTCTCGGGCTAGGATTCGCTGACTTGGACTGATTGTCTTGTATTGGCAGTTTGTCCTTTTGTGACAAACAATTCGGCAGTGATAGGTTCCGTTTTTCTCGTTTCTGTGGCTGTGGTTCTTTACACTTCCTCACAAATCCTGCGGGATTCTCATTATCTGTGGCCGCTTTTGTTGTATGTGGGCGGGTCAAAGGAAGACTTCTGCTAGTCCTTCTTACTGGCTTCGCTTTGCTATTATCACTCATCACGCACAATTTTAAATTGACGGGAATAATTTTTCTTTTTTCGCTTTTATCACAATGCCATGTTATAATGCTGAACACTTTATATCGGAAATTGACATCGCTTGATTATTATTATCACAGGTACAGGCTTCACAGCACTTTTATCTATTTTTAGGATTTCTATTGAAACTGAATTGATTTTCGAATATTTCTATTTTTGGAATTGGTTTTCTGTGGCATTTTCAACGGAGCCATGCGTAATGAAACCAAAAAGGGTGCAATTTTATAGAGGACTACCCCAAGATCCCAGTCATCCCTATCCAGGAACTCCCAAAACCTTGCACTTAACTATCCCAAACAATACTCTAACCCAATCAGCTTTCTGACGAATCACGACCGAACCATTCAGTTCTCAACCACCAACTGGCTTAAATCGGTCGAAATTTCACGATATGAAGCCTCTCCAGCACGCTATATGGCGAAAAAAGTTTTTCGCAACCTACTTCCAAGTCAGCTTAAGCGCCATGATTTCAATTCATTCAACGGTCGTTACCAATATCTAAAAATACATTTCTTTGTGGTACAACCTGACGAGAAGCTCAATGTTGTTCAAATAGGGGAGAATCGGTTTTTTTCCTTAGCGAATTTAGTTAGATGTTTATTTCTCAGAATGAAGTATCGAGAGTTAATGGAAAACAATTTTGAAAATTCACGTCCTTTCTAAGAGATTGTTCATCATTGTGTGATATTTCTAATTTGTGTTATCAAATTATCTTCTTGATACTTTTGCAACCAAAAAATATAACACCTTTGGAAAAATCACTGTTTACAGCAATAACAGTGCCGTAGTACAATAGAAAAACGCAAAAATTTCCTATAAGCTGCCGTAGGATTTATAAGTTGCCGTAAATCTTATTCCCATAAGATTTTTTAATCGCATGATTGAATTAAAAATCGCTCCCGTAAATAGGCACTTAAGCCCAATTCAGACAACGATTGCGATTAAGATCACTGTTGAAGCTTCTCGACCAATGAGATCAAGGCTCTCAATGATAGGGAAATGAAAGGTATGATTTAATTGGCCGAGGAAGCTCAATTGTAATCGTTAGTCTGATTTGGGATTTACCCTGCCTGGTATTCCCAAGTGCCTACGCAAGTAGTTAGGACCACACATGACCGCGAGAAAGCGATTTCCTTATGTAGAAAACATTAAGATCTTATTATCAAAGTTACAGAAATACGGTGTAAAAGGTAACCTATTGTCTTTGCTTGAATCCTACTTGACGAATAGAGAAAACTGTGTAGTAGTCAACAATAGCATGTCTAAATGTTTCAGTCCATGTAGTGGTGTACCGCAAGGTTCTGTATTGGGTCCTTTTTTGTTTTTAATTTTTATAAATGACTTACCACAATTTTTATCATCTGACTCTCTTTTATTTGCGGACGATCTTAAGATTTTCAAAGTGATTAAATCTACATTAGACTGCGAAGCTTTACAACTTGACCTTGATTCTTTATGTATGTGGTGCAAAAACAATGACCTAAAATTAAATATACCTAAGTGCAATAAAATGACCTATTCCTTACTCAAAATTGGGACGAAATTTAAATATAAGATTGACAATAAATTTTTGACTGAAATTTACAGTGTTTCTGATCTTGGTGTGATATTCGATCCAAAGCTAAAATTTGACCATCATATACAAAATATTACCAATAGAGCACTACTACTTTCTGGTTTTATTGTTCGTTCTTCTGTTTCCTTCAGTAATCCTCGTACTTGTATTACTCTTTTCATAAGTCTTGTTCGTAGTATACTTGAATATTGTTCTGCTGTATGGTCTCCGTCATATATGTGTTCCATTAAGCAAATTGAACAAGTGCAAAGAAGGTTCACTAAACAAGTGTGCTTTAAATTCAAAATACAAAATGACAACTACAATGGACGTCTAACACACCTAAGTTTACCTAGTTTAGAAAAGCGCCGAATATTTCGCGATGAGTGCACCCTATTTAAAATTTTTAATGGTTATTTCAATAGCACTCTAAGCAATCGCCTTAATCTTAGATACTCAAATTTTCCCAACAGGCTTAATCTAATTTTTACACAGCCTCGAGCTACGATAAATCCATATTTTCATTCCCCACTAGTACTGCTACCAAGAAATCATGATAACTTTCAATTTGGTTCTTTGGACATACCATACTTAACTTTTCGCCGTAAACTAATTATTTGGCTAAATGCAGAAATTTTTTAATCTATTTTATTTATATAAAGCTTCATTTTATCTAAATTTTCAATTGTTCTATTTTAATTTTGTACGCTATTGAGTTATTGGAGTCATATCTGTTCCGTAGCGATATTGTAAATAAATAAGACTAAATTTCTGTGGAGCCTTACTTTTGCCTATGGATTTAATCATTTAAAAAAAACTAAATAACCACTGCACTGGGTTACACGGAAGACTAATGTCGAATTCGACAGGCGGATTTAGAGTAGAGTGACTATATAAAACTGTGGCTAGCGTGAAACTCATGTCCATTGAAATTTTCATTTTTTTTGGTCAATATCACATATTTCAACGAAAAATGTTTTAATTGATTCATTTACCAGGGGTGTTAGTTGAAATTTGCCGGTTTTTTCGATAAAGAAAACACTTAATTCTCAAGGGAATCTCAAGAATTTTTTATTCAAAGTATTGACCATTGGATTTTACACATTTTGCCCATCTTTCAGGCAAATCATGGATACCATTCCAAAAAAACTTTTTCTCTTTCGAGGAAAACCATTCGACGAGCCATTTTTCGACTTCTTCAAAATTGACGAAGCGCTGGTCTGCGAGTGAGTGTCCCATCGATGCGAAAATGTCCTAGTCGGACGGAGCCAGGTCTGGAGAGTACAGCGGGTGCGGTAATACTTCGCATCCAAGTGATTTGAACACTTCTTTGACTGATTTTGCTGTTTGAGACGGCGCGTTGTCATGCTGCAAAATCACCTTACCATGTCTTTCAGCGTATTGCGGACGTTTTTTGATCAATTCATGGTTCAAATTGATCATTTGTTGTCGGTAGCGATCAGTATTAACTGTTTCCTCAGGTTTCAACAGTTCATAATATACGACACCAATCTGGTTCCACCAGACACGTTTTTTGTCCTGGATGTTGAAATCGCCACTTTTGGATTGTCGAAACCACGTCTCATATGTTCTTATGGTTGGGGAATGATCACCGTAAGTTTCTACCAGCAAACGATGACTTTCAGCGGCCTTTTTCTTTTGATTAAAGAGAAAAAGTAATGCGTGCCGCGAATGCACGTTTTCAGGCACAAAACTTGACATTTTCAGACAGCTTTAACGCTATGACGTTGTTATTTTGACGGAACGTAACTTGTGTAGTTTTGAAGATTAATGTCAATAGAAAAATATGACATAGATGCCAAATCGTAGAAATGTATACATATCTCTAGCGACAGCTATTAGTAAAACCGGCAAATTTCAACTAACACCCCTGGTAAGTACAGGTTTTCTGGATCAAGGGGTTAAATAGTATAAAATACAACTTATTATTTAAAAAAAAAGCTCAAAACAAAGTTGATTTTTTGAACAAAATTTTTCTCCTACTTGGGAGTCTCTCTCTCTCTCTCTCTCTCTCTCTCGGCACTACAACCGGTTTCCGGTCTTGGCCTGCCGCAAAGTCTCTCGCCAGAGGTCGCGGTCACGTGCCGATGTCCTCCAGTTTTGCATCCCAATTCTCTTCGCGTCCTGGTCAACGCCGTCTTCCCATCTGAGGTTGCGTCTTCCTCGTCGCCTTTTTGTTAATAACCTATCACAGAAGACTTTCCGAGCCGGGTCACTTTCACTCATTCGAGTGACATGACCGGCCCATCGGAGTCTGTTGAGTCTTATGAGCTTGAACTTGGGAGTCTAGCTTTTCTTAAAACACAAGGAGAAATATAAAACAAATCAAAATTAATTTTGGAATTTTTCCTTAACTTGACACTGTTTTAATACATTTGTGACCAAATAATATTTTGCTTCACTAGATGAAGAGGAATCCAAGAAATCCAACACAAGAATATTTTCCATTTTGGATTCGACATGATTCTGTTAGCCTTAACCTCAAAACAGCAGAGACAACGTTCGGGAGAACACAAAATTGCTCGAAAACTGGGCACCAATCATGTATTCCGACGCGTCTCTGTCTTTCGACTTCGACGCAGCTTTTAACTCTTGACTTCGTCATATCTGCAGCTTGAACTTTCGCGGAATCGTCACTATGAATCGAAACGTGATTCTGGCTGTCACTCCAGGAAATTTGAAGCTGCTGATATGGCGAAGTCAAGAGTTAAAAGCTGCGTCGAAGTCGAAAGACAGAGACGCGTCGGAATGCATGATTGGTGCTCTGATCTTTTAGTGCTCGCACACAGAGTACCTTCGTCACTCAAACAAGCAACTCTTTTTCAAGCGATCAAAAAACCACAATCAAATACCAGTTCTCGGAGTGAGGCACTTTAGAGCAAATACAGCATGCCAATCGAATACGCCATAAAAGTGATATCTCTTCTCATGAAAATCTCTCGTGTAGACGCCACTTGCATGAAAGCGGTGTAAATATCAACTTAAGTCATATACTGAAACCGCATACAATCTCAGCTGAGGTTTGAACTGCAACTAATTTGAGATTTGAGGCTCTGAGCAGGACCGATTTAATTAAATTGGTGATTTTAGATGCGGGCAACAAAGTGTATCAAATCACACTAAAGTAACAGAAAAACAGAAAAAAAGTGTGTTGTAGAGACTCCAAAAGATTTGTTTGAAACTTTTAATGGAGAAGAAGAAAAATATTGTTTAATCACGGTAGTCGGAGACCTGTATAAAAGTGTATTAAAATGACCTTTCTCGCACCGAAATTCTATTTTTTTAGAATATATGGGAGGAAAGAGAATTTCCGTGAAATCAGGGGCCTTCAGATTTCAAATAATACTTTCGCATCCGGTGTCCGCCATTTTGATTTTTTTTGAATATTTTGTACAAGACCTTTCATTTGACATTTATCAAGATCGCTCTTGATGGTAAAATTTGGACAAAAACGAAATTATGTCTCCGAAATGACTTGAACTGCCAGGCATACGAAAAAATAGGTCGACAAAAGTTTTTGTTGTGGTCCTTTTTCCTTTCACAGATATGCTTCAATGGCTTAATTTTCCATTTTTTCGAGGAAATCATTTACTCAAATTTTCATAGGTTTTCTTTTTTGCCAAGTTTTCAACGCTTTCTGGCATTTTCCAACTAAAGTCGCAAGCGATTCAATAAGACAGCACAGCAAATTGTAAGATTTGTCACATCGAAAAATGCAAATACTAAAAAAATTCCAATGAGCAAAATTTTTTTACCGCGAAAGCTAAGTGAAGTTCTCTATGAAGCATTCGTTTGCAAAGAATGTTACCTGCGGCCATAGATATACTAGATCGCTCGATTTGCTGTCTCAATGGTCCCATTTCAATACAGTTCAGTGAATCAAAACGAGTCAAGTAAGAGCAAGATAACCGTATGAAAATAATTATGGTCCTCTCGTTTAAACCATGAGCTGTCAAAGGAAAATAGACTTTCGGAATGGTGTTGGCGCCTAAAGTTATTTGTTTGAGACTAAAGTTAGTCTCAAACTTGTGAAATTTGAATTTCGCGGCAAACTAAATTTGAATTTCGCGACCTTAAAGCTAGAACCTGAATCGTATGTCGATGCGTCCGTCATGCGTCCGTCACGTTGACAGTTCGAGTAAAATCAACGGGCTGCTATGAGTACTCCCCTAATATGCGGCAACCGCATAGAGTAGGTCGACTTTCTACTTTTACATGCGGCAACGCACGGAAATGTCATTTCGCAAAAAAGTTTGTTTACGATTTTAGCAATTTAAGTATGGAACAAATTGAAAGTAATTGTTTCGACGATAAACTAATAGAAGAAGTGCAAAACAATGAATTAACTCCAGATTCGTTGCCGTACCCAACTGTCACCGCATCGAACTGTCAACCGGACGGACGCATGACGGACGCATCGACGTACGATTCAGGTTCTAGCTTTATACAGTTCAGTGGATACGTTCAAGTACGATAAAGAGGGAAATACTTTTGGGACCATTTTTCAGCAGAGCTTTGTATAGTGACAGCAACTTCTTCTTTTAGTACTAATACCACATTATGCAAATTATTTTTAAAATTACGTCGGATTTTCAGGGGGCGAGGTCTCAGCTGTTTGTTATTTCTTAGTAGTAGGTTTATTCGTTATAGTCAGTGTTATGAAAAAAGTCGTTAAAAACAAAATGGTGTTGTAAAATGTATTGAAAATAAAATTCGTAAAAACAGAAAAATTACAACCTCAAGCATTTTATTTTACTTTCCGAAACTAAAATTTTAAAGTAGTTGAGAACTTTAATTAACCCCAATCTTCTTTACTCCAACTCAAAAGAACTTCCCTTAGCTTTCGACTTTCATATCGTCTCGTTGTTAGCTTATTTTTTGTACTTCCTTAAAACTGGTACGTATTTAGGGAAGATTTCAAGGAACATTGGATTCCGTATTTCCGCGCACTTCCGCCCGCATTTAGTTCTGTTGTATTTACTATTCATGACACACGTGAGCCAAATGAATTCATGCTCGTGCTAAGGATCCATCCAGGTGCCATCGTCTCTGCTCCCCCTTGTCAAGAAGAGTCCTTCCTCAAATAAAAAACGAGTCTAGGATAATAGACTTCGACCTAGTATAGTAAATATGTCCCATGCCTTCATCGATAGTCTCGCGTTTCATTGGATCACCTTTCGATGGGACTGACTTCCGTTTGAATGAAAAACTTTCCGCAAGGAGCGGCAAAGGGACTCAAAGCTCGACACCGAGAAAATTATTGAAATTAAACCGTGGGAATCGGGTCTCTGCTACAGGAATGTTGTTGAATGCATTCGCGAAACTAACGGAACACGAGCCCCACGATTTCCGAGGAATGCTGACCCACTTTGTAGAGTAAACTTTGATTAAGTTCCATGCGTGTCCTTTTTAATTTTGTTTCTGCTACTGTTTTTTTTTCGTTTTTTCCTGTTTCCTTCGGGGATTGTCTATTATCTACTGATTTATCGTTAAAGTATTGTGGTAGGTAATGGAAGGAATCCATCTGCAAAATAAAAACATTTTAAAGCATTAGCCGCAGGAAACCATCAGAATCCTTTCATGCGATAATTAATTTAATAGCAATTTCATTCTGGTTTAGTTTTCCACAAGCGCAAAATGTTTCAAGGACATCTTCTAGTTTTTCCCTTCATATGGTGGCATCTTTTCGCTCTTCGGTGGGATTTATTTTTAGGATTCATTTTATTTTACATTAGACCAATAATTGTTGTTTATAAATTTAACCTAGTTAAATTTTCCATTAATTTTACTTTTTCGCGATGTTATACGATTATAGGTCAAATTATAAGTTTACAACTTTTCAAAATAAATTAAGTTTAATTTAAATGCAATCGTGACAACTTGAAGCATTTATAAAAAAAATGAATTGATGGCATTGGAAAGAAAATTTCTGTTTAAAAAAATGTGTTTAAAAAACTTATAAAAGAAATCTTGGCGATAAATCGTATTCAAGAAATTGGCCTTTCAACTCACTTGACATTTTTTTGCTCATTACTTCTACAATTCTTATAAATAGGGCGTCATAATCACAAGAAAATTGTCAAATCTCAATTTTTAACAATTTTTGGTGGTTTTGAAAAAAAGACAACTAGTTTAGGTTGTTTTTAAAAAGAAAAATTTTTCCCAATTTCAGCAACATTCATTCAATTATTAACAATTTTTCCAATTATTTACAAAAAGCATTATGTTAAATAGTCTAGAAAGTGAAAATATTGTGGCCGGTAAAAATATTCCATACAAAAAACCTCCAAAGAATATTTTACTACTACATGAGAACTGAGAATCAAAACTCAAAACACCTAAAAAAAGATCTATCCGCATGTTTACATTTTGCACACTAAAGCAATAACAATTCCATGTGTTGCATATTTTTATACCCGTATGGTGAAACCAAAGGGTATATTAACTTTGCTTTACCGTTTGTAACGCCAAGATCCCGTCATCACACACAAAAATGAATTACACCAGTGTGTTTAGAATTATAAAAAAAATTGAATTTTGCATGTCCGTCCGTCTGTCTGTCTGTCTGTCCGTCCGTCTGTCTGTCTGTCCGTCCGTCTGTCTGTGGCGCGGATTGCAGGCGCACGGATTGAGCTAGAGACTTGAAATTTTGCGCAGATTCGTTTTTCGTAAAATGCGAGGCTCAGTTCGTTAATGGGCAAAAATGGACCATTAGGGGGGGTACCCCCCATACGAACGAAAACGATTTTTGCGAATATCTCAAAAACGGTGCATCTTATCAAAAAAGTCTAAGAACAAAAGTTATTCAGGATATTATTCTACATGAAACTCCCATACATTAAAATCCGATTGGAACAAATTTAAAAAAATCTTATTGAAAAGTTTGACTTCAAAGTGCAATTTTGATACAACTCTTCGCCGTTCACTTAAATCATCATACGGGTTTTCAATAATTGCCAGATTGGCAATTATAGCTTTTGTTATGTTTTTACCTGGGCACCAATCATGTATTCCGACGCGTCTCTGTCTTTCGACTTCGACGCAGCTTTTAACTCTTGACTTCGCCATATATGCAGCTTGAAATTTCGCGGAATCGGACTGTCACTCCAGGAAATTTGAAGTTGCTGATATGGCGAAGTCAAGAGTTAAAACCTGCGTCGAAGTCGAAAGACAGAGACTCGTCGGAATACATGATTACTGCCCAGGTTTATTGTATAAAAACGAGTAAATTTTCGTATATTTTTTTTTAAATAATTTTTTAACAATTTTTAGATATTTTTTTTAACAATTTTTCGTGGCTCTACTATAATATTTTCCTAAAACTCCTAGCCATCCCAAATGAAGTCTTTTTAATAAAATTCAAGAAAAAAAAAGAATCACTTGTAAAAGGACGTGAAGTTTTTTATTTCTGTTCGAGGCAGCCGGAGACATTTCGTCGGCTGAGAATTTCAGTGTCGTATGTAGCTTTTTATGGTTTTGAGTAAATTGAGTTTAAAGTTTGAATCATTATAACTTTTTTTTACAGCAGACCGATTTTCTTCAAATTTAAACCGGAAATAGAGAAATTATCTGCATGGAGCATTTCAGGATATTGAAGTTCGACTTAGCGAGGTCAAAATCGGTTGCATCTTGTTAAACGGACGAGAGTTATATATTCAACTTATGTAGGTTTAGGCAACTTTAGTTTGCCCGAGTTATCCTCGATATTTAAAAAAACTGAATTATTAAAAAACTATTGCTGCTAATATCCTTGTGAAAGTATCCTTGTGAATGTTCCTAAAATGTTAAAACCAAATATACTTCTATCTAGTTTTTTATACAGCTCGAAATTTAGAAATTTCTTGGAAGTGTTTCTTTTTAAATTTTATCTGTTTTTATAATATTATTGCGGTGCAATTGCGTTTAAAGCTAGAACCTGAATCGTACGTCGATGCGTCCGTCATGCGTGCGTCCGGTTGACAGTTCGAGTAGAATCAACGGCCTGCTATGAGTACTCCCCTAATAATACGTTTTCCGATGCGGCAACCGCATAGAGTAGGTCGACTTTCTACTTTTACATGCGGCAACGCACGGACATGTCATTTCGCAAAAAAGTTTGGTTACGATTTAAGCAATTTAAGTATGGAACAAATTGAAAGTAATTGTTTCGACGATAAACTAATAGAAGAAGTGCAAAACAATGAGAGATTCGTTGCCGTACCCAACTGTCACCGCATAAAACTGTCAACCGGACGGACGCATGACGGACGCATCGACGTACGATTCAGGTTCTAGCTTAAAGATTATGGCTTCATATATACACAAAAAAGTCAAATTTTAATATATTAAATTTAGTATACCGTTTGTAACGCATCGAACCAATCCTCGGACACAAAAATAAACTACACCAGGGTGTTTGGGATGACAAAAGATTTTGATTTTTCGCATGTCCGTCAGTCTGTTTGTCCGTCCATGAACACCATAACTTCCGAAAAAATTAACCTAGAGACTTGAAATTCTGTATAGTTACGTTTCTCGTAAATGGAACGGGCAAAATTGGACAATTCCTTCCCCCCTCCATCATACAAACGAAACGTTTTTTTTCGATTTTCTCGAAAACGGTGATTTATATTGAAAAATTTATATAGATAAAATGTGTTCCGAATAGAATTTTACATAACTCATCCATACATCAAAATCCGATTGGACCACTGCTTCTTCCCTCTCCGATACAAATGGAATACTTTTTTCCTGTTTTCTCGACGCCATGTCCATTTGTTGTATTTCTACTTGCGCGTTTGTATACCGGGCACTTTGCCACTGATTCATGAGTCCATCTAGTGAAGATTGGTCGAAATTCGTACACTAAGGCCCCTATTGTGAGCTTCGTCGTTGAAATGTCAAATCGAAAAATCGGTATTGTGATCATCGATTTTATCGTTCGTGAACGATGAAATCGTTCAGTTGTGAACGATGACATTTGTTTGATCGTTCGATGAAGTTTATGTCAAGTTAGCGATCGGTGAAGTATTGCAATTACTTTTTTTTTTATCAAAATTAGAGGCTAATAATAAAATGGAAGTATTTGTACACATTAGGAAATTATTAATGAGGAATATCTTGATCAAAACCTCGATCAAAAATCCAATATAAAAATTGGGTGAAAAAATGAAGATAAATAAGACCAAAGTGGTATAAAAATAATTTAAATAAAAAATGAACTTAAAAACTGTTTTATTCACATAGATTTGAAATATTGGTCAATTCAAAGAACTCAACATTCGGTGTTTAATATTTTCGCCTTGACGTTGGTTTGTAAAACCGTCTTCTGGTGTAATTTCGCTCATATCGCCATTGTCATCCATCTCCTCTATGTTTTAAGGGAGCTCAATATTGTATTTTCTGCGTTGAAGTCATTTTTAAACATTAAAACAACTTCAACAATGTGAATTCCCAAACGTCAAACAATAAAAAATTCACAATAGCGATTGCTTGAACGATAAACCTTACGCAATACCAAATTGTTTTTCGATCGTTCCGGCCAACGATGGTCGATCGAATAGATATCGATAACCGCAATAGGCCCCTAAGCCAAACTTCAAAGATGACTATCAAACTACCGATTTGTAAATATTGCAGTTACTACAAAAAAGAAGAATGAAAAACCAATGGTTTCCATTATTTACCTTATACGTATATATTGTTTACTATGATTTTGGTATCTAAAATACGTTTTATAAACAATCTGCGCAATACTGCATTTGATTCGGAATACGAGTTTATTCAGGCAATACAAAAATTTAGATACAGGTTTTACCTCCGTCTTTTCTAAGCCCTTTTGTTAGGACGAATTGTTGAACACTATTTGCAATATTTAAACTAACGATTTCCTTATCAAGATTCAAGAAATTTATTGCATACAAAAATACATTGACGGCTTAAAGGTAGAACCTGAATCGTACGTCGATACGTCGTTCATGCGTGCGTCACGTTGACTGTTCGAGTAAAATCAACGGGCTGCTATGAGTACTCCCCTAATAATACGTTTTCCAATGCGGCAACCGCATAGAGTAGGTCGAATTTCTACTTTTACATGCGGCAACGCACGGAAATGTCATTTCGCAAAAAATTTTGTTTACGATTTAAGCAATTTAAGTATGAAACAAATTGAAAGTAATTGTTTCGACGATAAACTAATAGAAGAAGTGCAAAACAATGAATTAACTCCATATTCGTTGCCGTACCCAACTGTCACCGCATCGAACTGTCAACCGCACTCAGGCATCGATGTACGATTCAGGTTCTACCTTAACAAGTAGCAATACCCCACAGATATCCTACTCTAGATCGCGGCACTCGAACAATTCCATAGCAAAAATATGGGACAGCGTGACTATGGTTGTCTCATTTTGTCTTCGAATTTTAGTGATGTCAGACGTTCGAATCAACAAACTCAATAACACTTGAATTATATGTTTTACGTCGAACTCATAAGACTTATACACAGGTTTAGGGAATTGCATATTAATGTATGTGGCAGCTCTGAATATTAACATGAATAATCGGTATAGGGATTGAATAATATTTTAATTTCCCAGAATTACTAGCTTTGTCCCTTTTTTTCGGTAGAACTTTTTGACGTTTCAGTGGTCCATTTGAGATAGCAAATGGCGTGATCTAGTAGTATATATCAGTGCAATACCCGTAGATGCCCAAATGGAGTCATTTCTTCATAATAATTGTATTGAAAAAAAAATCGTTTGTGCGTGGTTTAAGGAGCCGCTCCATTACCATGACTTTTTACCACGACAAAAAAATAGAGACACATTTATGTGAAGATGCCTTGGCGAGAAAGGGAGATAAGAATCAACTGCAAAAATTTGTCGGCAAATGCAAAAATAATTTCCCCTCATTTTTTATGGCGATTTTATGGCGATTTCTAATACAATCACACATTGTCCCTGTAAGTAAATAGCAAGCACGGACACATCCAAAGTGTTATTATAGCGTGATGTCATTTTAAAAGCTTTTTCTCCTTCGCATGCATAGTCAAAAGCTTTGTTACCATGCCAATTTGAACATTATATTCATAGCATAAGGTTTGATATGATTGCTATAAAATTGTAAAATTGGAAGGGATAGCGCTTAACTTGTATTCAGTCATTCCTATTTAGATCTACATAAGTCTATCTTGCTCTAGTTTCCTGCATTTTTTTGTCATGGTAAAAAGTCATGGTAATGGAGCGGCTCCTTTATTTGAAATCATGATGAAAAATCTATAGTAAATAAAAGTCACGAGAGGTCTTCACGTAAAATTAATTAGGAGAAAATTGATGACAAAAAAATGTACGCAAGGAGTCAAAATGACTACATCGGGCATTCTAGTGTTAAATCTACGTGGTACATTTTATTTTATTATAAAAGAGACAAATGATTTCATTATCAAGATTCAAGAAGATTCAAGAAATTTATTGCATACAAAAATACATTGACGGCTTAAATCTACTTTATTTTTTATACAGAGGCAAACTATGCCTGCGTTAAACAATGTTGATTTGTCTATATCTAGGTATTGGAATTGAGAATTGTATTTAATCGTGGCAAATATGAAATAGTGAATCCAGCTGCAATGTGTTGGTTCACTGCAAATGATTTCATTATCATTCGCACATCAGCGAATCGAACTTGTAAGCGAACCGTCTAGAGAGCACCGAAGTATACAAAAGAAAAAAACGAGCGTTGTAAAGTATCGAACGAAAAAAAAAACAACTCGGAACTGTCAAACCGTCAAACCCATGTAAAAGTTTATTTATTTTTTCTTAAATGTTGTAAAAATGGATTATAATGTTCACAAAGTTTGCCGTATATGCTTGGAAGAAGGCGCCCTAACATCTTCAATATACACTACGGATTTTGCAATGATGCCGGCAACAATGTTAATGATGGTAGCTAAAGTTCGGGTAAAGAAAATTCCTCTAGGATTTCATTTCGTTTAGTAAAACTTTTATTTGTAACTTACTCAAGTCAATTTATCCTTTGTAGGTTTATAAAACTGATGGTCTGCCATCGGCAATTTGTAATAATTGCATTTATCGACTGGGAGTCGCGTACCACTTCAAGCAAGAATGCGAGAACTCCGACATGAGACTTCGCCAATATTTGGGAATTTTAGACCGTGGATATGGGTAACTTGGCTTTAAAAGTTAAAGAACTCAACTAAATAAAGATCTCTCTTAAGATTTTGTGATGCTGAAACGATGACTGATAGCCTAATTGAGGACTCTAAGAAGGTTGAGGATGAGAAGCGATTACGACCCAAAAAGAAGTAAATTAAATTGAGTGGAGATAATTTAATGTTTTTCTTAACATATTACTTTTTATAGTAAGCGTAGATCTCGATATAAGCGGAAGACCCCTGAGGAACGCAAGAAGCGTGGACCGAAACCAACGCCCAAAGTACCCCAGACATGCTACGAATGTAACAAGACCTTTAAATGTTCTGCACAATTGCAAATGCACATTAGGTAAGAAAAGATCGATATGTATGAAAAATCGGTTCTTATAATGAAAGTAAAAATGCTACCGAAACAACTTGCAGGACACATACAGGCGAGAGGCCATTCCAATGCAATTACTGCCCCCGAAGATTCGCTCAGAAGTACAATCTTTTGATACACATGCGAACTCACACGGGTGAAAGACCATTTCAGTGTGAGATCTGCAGTAAGCAATTCTCAGCTTTAGGGAATTTCCAGGCGCATCAGAAAATCCACTCCGGCATCCGGGATCAAATTTGCCCGGTCTGCAGTAAGGCTTTTTTCAGTTCTGGAGATCTGGCCAAGCATATGGTGACGCACACTGGACTAAAGAACCATCATTGTGATACCTGCGGCAAATCGTTCAGTAGAAACCGGGATATGGTGGCGCATAAGAAGAAAATCCACTTGAATGAGAGAGACTCTGAGAACTTCAAATGCCCGGAATGTCACAAAGTCTTTGCCACATCGAGTAGTCTAAGTGTTCACTTCCGAACTCATGGGGCTGTTGTCCCGCTAGTGCAACCCACTTCGATTCAACCGCCGCCACCATCCCTCCCCCCTCCAATTGCTCCAACGCCGACTCTGGGTTCAAATCTCGGTATAGGACTTCCACCGCCCGGTAGTTTGGGTATGTTATCTCACGCTCAAGGTACCCTAGGAATGATGCATACGCAACGACTTCATCCCTATTAGATTTGCTTTAAATTTTATTTATATTTATTTAATTAAAAAATTAAACTAAATTTGGGTGGTTTCATTCGCCTAAACTTCTCCAACTAAAAATAAATATCTAATGCGAACAGCATATGACTTATTCTTAAAAGGCTAACGGGTTTCCACCAAAAGTTAGTAAGGCCGTCCCATTCCTGGACTAAACATGCCAACAAACCTTCATGGCTTTAGCAGAGAGACATTTTTGTGATATGACCAACCGACTCGGGAGTGCTTGGGAAATGTTTTTTAGGCGAAATTAAGAGGTCGAAATTTTTCATAAATACAATACTTTATGATACTTCGTACAAGAAACTAAAAATCAGCATGGCATCTTCAAAAAAAAAATTCTAAAAATTTCCAAGAACACTCAAATTTTATTCCGCAATTCTGAAACCTTTGGACTGTATACGGAATTTTTCCACTGTGAAGAATCGAAAGTGTACACGAAATGAAAATTACGCTTTTATTCACGACAAAATTACGGTGAAAAATTGATTTTACATTCAAGCTAGAACCTGAATCGTACGTCGATGCGTCCGTCATGCGTGCGTCCGGTTGTCAGTTCGATGCGGTGACAGTTGGGTACGGCAACGAATCTGGAGTTAATTCATTGTTTTGCACTTCTTCTATTAGTTTATCATCGAAACAATTACTTTCAATTTGTTCCATACTTAAATTGCTTAAATCGTAAACAAACTTTTTTGCGAAATGACATTTCCGTGCGTTGCCGCATGTAAAAGTAGAAATTCGACCTACTCTATGCGGTTGCCGTATCGGAAAACGTATTATTAGGGGAGTACTCATAGCAGCCCGTTGATTTTACTCGAACTGTCAACGTGACGGACGCATGACGGACGCATCGACGTACGATTCAGGTTCTAGCTTAATTGTGGTTGAGGCTTAATTTTTCACACTTCTTTGTACATTCGATGGATTTGCGCGTAAATGAGTGGTCCTTAACCGCAAAAATTTACAAACTTCCCAATATTTTGCCAGTTAAAAAAATTTTTTTTTTGATTCACAAAAAACAAAACGAACGAAATTTTTTCATACAATGTTTATTTTGTCATGTTAATTTGTCTTTTAATAAATTTGGTATTAAAATGCATACAAAGCTTATTAAATTTGTATTATTATAAATAAATTATTGTACCCTTAACAAATGGAATTTTAAAATTCAGTACAATTGGAATACAAAAAATTCATTTAAAATTCGAATTCAGGTATTTTTTTCAAATAGGAATTCATGAAATATGAATTCATTTAAAATTGAGTAATAAATTTTGGCGTTCAATTTAATTACGTTAAATTTACAACTAATACATTTCTACTTTTACTCTAATTCTGGTTTCTCTAGTTTTCTAGCATTTTTTTTTTTTCATTTTCATTGATTTCTACGTTATTATAAAATACTTGTAGGTAAAGTGTACTTTATTTCAATTTCTCTCGGAGCCATTCTTCGGTTAGTTCTTCAAGTTCACGAATTTCGTACACTCGAGTCAAATCAACCTCACGCTGTAGAGCCGTTTTTGTACCAGCGTACATTATTTGGAGTTCAATCTAAAAGATAAGTTTTATATCATTATAAAAAAAAATGTTGAAAGCAATAGATTAAGATTAATCTCAGCTTCTTGATTGATTGTGTCCAATAAAAAAATGATCGTCCAATTAAGAGAATTTGAGTCATGTTTTCTATGACTCATGCAATCATTGAAACAATCATCTTTCAGTAGCATTGCATAAATCACAGCATAAGATCATTAAATTTTACTTTCAGAACTTTACGATAAAAATCTCACAATCGTCCTTAAATTCCTTGCAATTACCTGACTATCACGAGGTGTATAGAATATAAAACACATGGGGTAGGAAATTCTTTGGTCGTCATGGATCATTTTGTAAGTATAAATAATATAGCGAGGCTGATGTCCTGGTAGCGTTTCCTGCAAATCATCAACGGAAATATCGTCCAGGAATTCGTCTAGAACTACTGCTTGTTTTTCCCGGTCAACTTTAACTGTTCGAAAGGATGAAAAGGAAATCACTCAACTGTTATACAAGTTAAACAAAAAAAAGAGGGATTCTAGTTCTGATCCTACTTACGGATTAATGCCGAGTTTCTTGTACTTTTCCTGAAGCGAAATTTGCGTAATTCTTCCTTCACTTCTTCACTGATGTCACAGATTTTGTTGTCTCCCTGAAAATATAAAAGAAATCCCTTTAATTTCGATTCTCTGCATTGGCACTTTTAATATAGTGATTTTTCTGTTTTAGGTCGCAGTTGATTACCATTTTATACGTGTTTTGTTTCGGCAATTTCCCTATTATTCACTCAATCTTAATAGCAGCAAAATAACACTGGGAACTGAGGATTTATCACAAAACACGATATAAAACTCGCATGGAAACAAAGTCAGTTTTTTATCGCACTGCCGGCGGTTTCAAAGTACTTTAAACGAAAGCACTTAAAAACTCCTCTGAAATGTACTTTTAACCGACTTTTCAGTGTGCCTGTGTCAAAAGTTATTCAAAAGTACTTTTTTTCTCAGTTCTTCATAATATGTAACAAAATATAGAAAAATGTAGGTTATGTAATAAAACGTTGAAAAATGTCACAATTTAATTTTGTTCGTGTTACAAATGTCACAATTTGCAATAAGTAATTATTTTTTGCATGCAGTTACCCATCCTTGTTTTCCATAAAAAAATCTCATAGCGCGCGTTTATTCCAGTGCTAAGATGGCACTGCCAATCTGGCAATGCCAAACTGGAAGTGTATATTGCGTGAACTGTCATTTTTTTTGTGGTTATGTGACTATTTCACCCAGGTACGATGGAGGAAAATAAAATCTTTGCAATATATAGCATGAAAAGGGCAGAAAGAATTAGAAAAAGGATAAATAAAACCAACAGGACCAAAAGGTAAGTTCAAAGTAAAAATTTAGCTGTGCGAAATACAAAATGTCACAATTTTGAGGTTAAAACAGCACTGCCAGAATATAATTCCGTTCATACCGTCTGAAAATAGCAGCGCTAAAAATTAGCAGTGCCAAAAACCAACGGTATAAACGCGCCCATAGACTTAAGCTTGTCCCACAATTACGCGCAAAGCGGCGCGGTGACAGATGGTAGTAGGAACTATAGGTTTATATGAGTTGGTTTATAATTGCGCGGTGACCAAACGCGGCACCGCGAAGTGTAGGTATAGTTTCCACTTTCAGACGCGGTTGGAAGCGGTCACAGTTGTTTATGTTTTCTGAGTGTTGTTGCAAATATTTTTATCAAGTAAAAAGATGGAAAAGAACTTTGAAAACGCATTCGAAACGGAAAAATTAATAATCTTCAAATTTTCTGCGATTTTTAGGTTATGAGAACACAAATAGAGCTGCAACCGCGCCGCGTAATTTCGGTTTAAAAATGACTGCGGCTGTCGCCCTGCCGCTCTGAGCGCTAACCGCGCCGCGCCGCGCCGCTGTTGCACCGCGCCAATTGTGGGACAAGCTTTAATTTATAATTAGCCAGGTCTTAATTTATTAACTGACTATTTGAAAAGATGTCTGATAGACAAAAAAATAGGTTATGAATTTTAGTAGAGTCATAATTTAGTTAGTTTTAGACAAGAACAACAATTATGCTTAGCTCCAATTGCATAAAATTTTTGGATTTCGGCTATTTGCTTGTTCTCAGCAATTCATTCATCCAAAGCGCTAATTTTTAGCGCTGGAAATTTACTCAGCGCTAGGGCAGGATGAATGCACCTATTGAAAGTTATTACATTTTGATATGGGATTCTTTGTAACGTCTTTCGAGAGGTGTCTGTCGAGTTTCGGATTTGTCGTTATTTTCATACGTCGTTATTTTCATATATTTTGGCTATTATTTGTAACAACGAACGATATTTTCAAAGTTTTCGCGCTTATTTTTCGGCATAGCAGCCATTTTTACACAACCGATTGTCCACTCTCTTGGTTACAGGCTCTCTAATTTTTAACTGCGAAATCAAATACGAATGGTCTAAATACAATTTTAAAGGTACTTTGGTTTCAAGTAAAATTTATGGTTTTAGTTCAGTTTTCTTGTAGCCGAACAAATCTCAAGATTCAAGATTCAAGAAATTTATTGCATACAAAAATACATTGACGGCTTAAATCTACTTTGCACATTTTATTTTTTATACAGAGGCAAACTATGCCTGCGTTAAACAATGTTGATTTGTCTATAGCTCGATCCAGACTACACGATGTACGGGGTACGAGGTTGGCACGTACCCCGAACATCGAGTGTTTGGATGGGAAATTTGCACATGGTTTCACCTAGTGAGTAAAATCAGAAGCTGTTTGATTATCCTCGTACGTGGTAACCGCGTACACGAATGAGCAAAACCCTGTGCAGTGTGGATGCAGTTCCATGTACGAGGAAACCAAAAACCTCGTATCTCGTACCCCGTACATCGTGTAGTCTGGATCGAGCTTATATCTAGGTATTGGAATTGAGAATTGTATTTAATCGTGGCAAATATGAAATAGTGAATCCAGCTGCAATGTGTTGGTTCACTGCAATTCTGGTTTTGTTGCCGAACAAATCTCTTTGTGTCATTCTAATCTTCAATTAAAATAAATTCAGAAATGTTTCTTTGAAATCGATTTTTTTCTTAAATTTTTATATTCAGGGTATTTTCTTGTGGGTAATTTTTGATAGCTGACAGTTGAACCAATCAACACCTGACAGCGCCGTCGAGAAATACCGCCAAAAACAAGGCTTTGTGTAATCTAAAAATTTGAAAACGAGGGAGCGTACACATTTTTCGTCCTGTCTTCTAATAAAACAGCTGCTTTTAAAGTTTTAAAAGTTACTTTATCGTGCTTTGATTGCAAAGTTGTAATTTATTTTCCGGGTTTGTTATAAAAATAGAAAGGTAATTCATTTTTTATAATTTTCACCGAGTGACGGATTTCACAATTTTCCAGAACAAAATGTTTGAGGCACGTTTATTAGCCGCTTCCACTCTCAAAAAAGTCCTTGATGCGATTAAGGATCTGCTCAATGAGGCAACATTTGATTGTAGCGATTCGGGAATTCAGGTAAATTGAATTTTAAAATGATGCTTGCAAGGACTTCGCTAAGACGCCCTCCCTGATTTTAGCTTCAAGCGATGGACAACTCTCACGTTTCCCTTGTGTCCTTAACGTTGAGATCTGACGGCTTCGACAAGTACAGATGCGACCGGAATCTGTCGATGGGAATGAATCTGGGTAGCATGGCCAAGATCCTGAAATGCGCCAATAACGATGACACAGTGACGATGAAAGCTCAGGACAATGCCGACACTGTGACGTTTATGTTCGAGTCACAGAATCAGGAAAAGGTCTCCGACTACGAAATGAAGCTGATGAATTTGGATCAGGAGCACCTCGGCATTCCGGAGACCGACTATTCCTGTATTGTTCGAATGCCTTCGATGGAGTTCGCTAGGATTTGCAGGGATTTGGCGCAGTTTGGTGAATCTGTGGTCATTTGCTGTACCAAGGAAGGTGTCAAATTTTCTGCGTCTGGAGATGTGGGATCCGCCAACATTAAACTCGCTCAAACATCTTCGGTTGATAAGGAGGAGGAGGCCGTCATAATTGAAATGCAGGAGCCGGTCGTGTTAACTTTCGCCTGTCGGTACCTAAACGCATTTACAAAGGCCACTCCGCTCTCCAATCAAGTCCAGCTTTCTATGTCGGCTGATGTTCCGCTCGTTGTTGAGTACCGAGTACAGGATTTGGGCCACATAAGGTACTACTTGGCCCCCAAAATTGAAGATGATGAAAGTTAATTTAAGTATTTTATTTAACTCTACACAAGATATTTTTTCACATAATAAAAATAAATCTTTTAAGTAACGAATTTTTTACAATTGCATATCCCAAATTTTCGTTTTCAATAAAGTGGTTACAAAAATTATTTCAAAGCATTTTGTTTTACCTAAAATTAAATAATTTTAAATTAAAATTTCTTTCATTTCTAAACAGAATGTAAATATATTTCGATAAACAAAATGAAAAAAAATATTAAAGAATATCTCTTAATTCTCTTAAAATATCTTAAAAAGATTAAAAAAACTAGTAGAGCTAGAGCCATGAAATTACACCGGGAAGTTTGGTCTTGGGTTGGGACGATCTTCTCAACTTTTAATGGAAATCCGTTGAACGCAAGTAATCAAAATGGCGCATTTTTTTAAATCGCAATTTCATTTTTCACTATTTATTCCGAAACTACGCGTTTTGCAGTAGTCTTATGTATGACGAAAGTTGAAGACAGTAAAATTTCCTAAATTTTTGCCTTGTACTTGAACTGCGTATCTCAAACCGTTATCGAGATATTTAAAAAAAATCAGTTTTTCCGATTATTGCGAAAAAACCGTTTTTTTCTGGTGGTGTGATTGAGGTGAATAAATGAGAGTGGTATTCTCCACAACTTTGTCTTTTACTTGATTATCTTATATTCTCGACCGTTGTTATTCTACTATCTTAAGTCTTCACGGGTTATACGGTCTGGATTAAAACTCCAATTATGTATTGAACATTATTTTATTTAATGCATCGACGTTTCGCCTGCTGGCGCTAGGCTTCTTCAGGAGTGCTAGGATCTATGATGCACAGTTTATAATGATTTAATCTAATTGCACAATTTTTTTCTACTTACATTATTTGTTGTTAAAATTTAAACAATAAAACACTGTTACAAACGTACATAGAAATAAATTAATACGTTGCACAAAATAAATAAATATTGAAATAAAAATCGGAAACATCCGTCCTTGTCAAATTTAAAAAAGATTTTTATTTTATATTAGTCAATTTAAACCGTTTTTCCGTTCTAAAAGAGCACAATATGTTTCGTTGATATTCTCTGTGTCTGTTCTCTTATTTACTGAGTTTTTAGTGGTGTATATGTGTAATGCTTCTAGCGTCATTCTTTTATTAAAATTTTTTTCTTTACAAAGAATTTTGGTTTCGTCAAAATTAGGAGCATGATTAAAATTAATACAATGCTCCGACAACGCTGTTTTGTTTGCAGATTTGGATTTAATATCTGATCTATGTCCCGCGATTCTGTTTTTTAAATGTTGGCTGGTGGTGCCAACATATTTAGCATTACAAGAATTGTTATTAGTACCCGAGCATGGAATTTCATAAACTAAGTTAGATTGCAGGAGTCTCGGAATTTTATCTTTTAATCTCGTGTAACATTTGTTTACTGTTTTTAGCGGTTTGAAAGCTGTTATTATGTTACCATCATTTTGTTTAATAAGGAGTTTCAGATTTTCCGAGAACCCTGGAATATAACCTACACTCCTAAAACATGGGTTTGCCATTCTGTCATTAACGGTGATGTTGTCGTTGTTTGTATTGTTCTGTGATTTCATAATTTGTGTTTTTATAATTTTATTTATCAAATTCACAGGGTAACCGTTTTGGTTCAGAATCTTCTTGATAATATTGATATTTTTGTTGTGGAATTTTGCGTCGCTTAAAATTAAAATTTTTCTGACTAGATTCGTTGCAGTATTGATCTTATGATGTTTTGGATGATGTGAAGCGAAATGGAGCATTCTACCTGATGAAGTAGGTTTTTGATACCAATCAAAATTAAGATCAATTCCATTTCGAATGACTTTCACATCCAAATACGGTAGAACACCTTCCGATTCTTCCTCCACAGTAAATTGCAATTTGCTGTGGAAAGAATTTAGTGTAGATAGTGTCTCTGATACTTTGTTTTTTGGCAAAATCATGAACAAATCATCCACATATTTAATACAAATTTTTGGCTTGAAAGATAGTTTGCCTAAAGACTCATCTAATAACTCCTCCATAATTAAGTCCGCTAGAATTGGCGATAGGGGACTGCCCATAGGTAATCCAAAGATTTGTCTGTAATTTTGATCATTAAATGTAAAATAGTTGCATTCAATGATGCAAAATTTCAGAGCTTCTAAAAACTTTACTTTAGAAAAATTAGTGACATTAGAAATTGCATTCCATCGTTTTTCAACTATTTTCAAAACATTAAAAACCGGGACGTTAGTGAACAAAGACTTAACATCAAAGGATACCATAAAATCACTGGGTAACAACTTATAACTAGTAATTCGATTTTTAAATTCTTCTGAGTTTTTTACATTATATGTCGAATTTTTTGTTATTTGATTTAAGATTTGAGATAAGCATTTGGCTAATTGATAAGCGGGGGAGTTAATAGAAGAGACAATAGGTCGCATAGGGCAATTATCCTTATGCACCTTCGGTAGGGCATACAACTTAGGAGATACCGCCGTATACGAAGTCAATTTTCTTTTATCTGAATCCGAAATAAAATTGTTCAAAGCCAGAGATTTGATTATTTCATTATTTTTTGTTTGTAGTCTGCTAGTTGGATCAGTTCTCAATTTTCTGTATGTTGTTGTGTCATTGACGAGTTCATTCATTTTTTTGAGATATTCAATTCTAGACATGGCCACCGTTACATTGCCCTTGTCTGAGTTAACAATGATAATGTTTTTATTTTTCGCAAGAAATTCCACCGTATCATCAAAAATCTTAAGTAAAAATTTATTCGAAAATTTATTAGTTCGTTTTTGGTCAAAATTCCATAACATTTTACTAAAAGCCGCTCTGGCAACCCCACGTTTATGTGTGTCAGCTATTGCTTGTAAGCAATGCTCTCCATCTGCGATCACTCTCTTTAAAGGAAAATCCCGTTCACAAAAAGGCAAACTGAACTTTCGTCCCAAAGAGAGCAACCAACCTACGTCATCTGGTAACTGTATCCCACTTAAATTTTTGAACCATTTCTCTTGTGATGTTATTTCGAGTGAATTTAACATGGATTTTTTTAGATTTTCAAATTTTTTGTTGTCTTTTACTGTTATCCGCTATCTTTTGCCGTTATTGAGATATTTTCATTAAAATTTAAAAAAATAGGTTTTTGCGACGGTTTGTGTTTTGAAAAAAAAAAACGGTTAAAAGAAAAATTAAAGATATTAAAATTCTCTACTTCTTTGACTTTTACCGTAAATTGATATCTTTTACCGTTATCGAGATATTTCAGATTTAAAAAAATACATTTTTATACTAGCTTGCAAACCAGCCGTTGCCGGGTTAAATTTTTTTGTTTTAGAATACCAACAAAAAACTGGAAAGAACTTAAAAGCTTTTGAGAAAAATCTTATCATTGCAGGACTTTCCGTTTCGAGTTTAACACCAGATTCGGGATCAGAGATCCCAAAAACCCACAAATATCGATTTTTCCGAGAGAAAATGGAAAAAATTATATTTGGTTATCCTTGCAGGTAATTCGGTTTCGAATTTTGAAATTGAAGGGGAGGTAAGTCAATTTTTTGGTTTTTTGGGAAATTAAAAAACAATATTTTAAAAATTCAATTTTCAACTTTCATCAAAATTTTTTTTACCACTTCTGTTATATGCCTTTACACATGTTTTAGCACCATAATCATACAATAGTACCAATTCCGTTGAACGGGAGAACTTTTTAAATTGTGGACTTGCCTCGTTCGTGCCCCAAAACTAAAGTTTAAAACTCTGTTCCCATAATATTTTGGCATGAATAAATAAATTAAACTACAAAATTGGGATGAAAGAAGGTGTTTTAATAGTTAAAATAAAGTATAAAGTAAACAAAAAAAAATCAGCATTAGAAAGGAGACAGCTCCAGGACTTACCTCATTCTTGCCCCAATGTACCGGTGGCGGTAGCTCCATATCCTGAATAACGGAGAAACTAACCGTCGTCGTAGCAAATTCCTTATTGCATCAATCGATGGAGTAATTTTTTTCAAACTAGATAGTAAACTTAACTCAAAATGGCCAAAAATGGACTTAAGTAGGGCACACATCTATCGGTTTTCCATCAGTCGCATCTGTTACGGTACTCGAAGTTTTCCATCAGTTTTTTACATCTACATAGTTATGCGTTCACATCTATCAGTTGCGACTGACAGTTTTTTGTGAAAAGTTTCTATTCACTTTGATTGCAGACTATAAAAAATGTGGGTGGATAATCGAGACAGAGCGTGTTTATGCATTATTATTGCATTAAGTTCAAAAAATAAAATTCGGATTTTACATTCACACCAATCAGTTTCCCATCAGTTTCTCAAAAACTGATGGAAAACTGATAGATGTGTGCCCTACTTTACCCCCTTCTTGCTTCAATTCTTGAAAAACCCAATTCGTGATCAGTGACCCAGAAAACCTCCTAATACAATTTTTCCCGGAAAAAATGGAAAAGGATATTTGCATTATCCTTACATGACATTCCAATTCGAATTTTGAATATCTAACACCGGATTCGTGATCAGCGACCCGGAAAACCCTCGAGTGACACTTTTCAGTATTCTAATGAGCAGGATTCATGGCGAAAATCAAGGTTTTAAAACACCCAAACCCTTTTTACCCTCGTGTACTCCCTTAGCGGTAAAATTTCGAAAAATCTAGCCTTAGTGAGCGCCTACGTGATGGTTGGGACATACTGTGAAAGTTTCAAGTTTCTAGCTTCAGTGGTTTGGGCGGGGCGTTGATGAGTCAAACAGTCAATCAGTCGGCTGTGTGAAGACTAGGGATGTCAAATTTTTGAAAAAACCGGTTTTCGGTTAAACCGGTTTTTAAGACTCCGGTTTAAACCAGGCCGGTTTAACCGGGTCCAAAAAACCGGTTATTAAAACACCGAAAAAGCGTGTTGTTGAAATTGGGTAGGTTAGGTCTTAGACGCAACAAATACACTAAAATACAAACAAAAGACGTGAAGTGCCATATAATCCATTAAGAGACCATAAATGGCACAATATAATATTGTATTTGGTTTAGAGTGCCTAAAAAGAAGTGTTTCTAACAAATCAGTTGCACGAAAATTGGTTTAAAATTATTTTTCCGTACAAAAAAAAAATGATCGGTTTTTTTGGACGGTTTTTGGCGTTAAAAAAACACCGGGTATAACCGTGCAAAAAAAACAGAAAAAACGGTTAACCGAAGCAAAAACACCGGGTAACCGGTTTAACCGGTTCTTTTTTGACATCCCTAGTGAAGACAGCACTTATGTTCCAGCACTTATGTTCCAGCGCTTATCTTTCCATACTCACCTCGGTTTGAGTCTTTGCTATGACATCTAGCAAATTCACCACGGATACTTTATTATACTTTTTTTTGTAACAATATGTTTGAATTTTTAAATATTTCACCTGAAATTACTTAAAAAAGTCTAAATTATATAAAAAATTGTAACTTTATTTCAAATAAATTAACAAAAAACAAAAACATTTTTTATTTGTATATGTGTATATGTTTGACATTCAAAAAAAGTTTAATATCTCTCGATTGACAGTTTTTTTTTTTTCGGAAATCGGAGAAATACCATTCGAGGTAAGTGTCCCCCTTTCCAAAAACCGTTTTCAGGCCGAAAAAATTCGCTTCCGGTCAGGAGAAATTGATCGCTAAAGGTGCCAGCACACATTTTACAAAGAGTGAAAAATCTTCCGACTGGTGTTTTTTTTCGGATATCGCATTTTACAATAAATTAAATATCTCTCGATTGGAAGTTTTTCTCGGAAATCGGAGAAATACCATTCGAGGTAAGTGCCCCCCCTTCCAAAACCGTTTTCAGGCCGAAAAAATTCGCACCACACATTTTCCGAGAAAAACTTCCAGTCGAGAGATATTTAATTTATTGTAAAATGCGATATCCGAAAAAAAAACCACCAGTCGGAAGATTTTTCACTCTTGTTAAAATCTGTGGGGTATAATACCTGAGGGGTATAATACCTGGGGTATAATACCTGGGGTATAATACTTGGGGTATAACACCTGGGGTATAATACCTGGGGTATAACACCTGGGGTATAATATCTGGGGTATAATACCTGGGGTACAATACCTGGGGTATAATACGTGGGGTATAACACCTGGGGTATAATACGTGGGGTATAATACCTGGGGTATAACACCTGGGGTATAATACCTGGGGTATAATTAGGGATGCAACATCGTTCATAAAACCTCGATATATCGAAAATACCTCGATGTATTCCCGATGTTTTGAAAAAGTTAAATTTAATAAATAATTTAGCTACCTGGCGGATGCTCTACTGTGGGTGGAGTGCACCCAGGTAGGACTAACACGGTTTTAATTCTTCTTATACGTTGAACCACCAAAAACCCGTTAGTTTTCGAGATATTCGCAAAAAACTAATTTTTTGGAAATACCAGCATATCTTCATAACCGCTTCAGACACAGAGTTCTCGTAAAAGACATAAATGTAGCAAATTTTATTGTCTTCAAGTTTTGTAATACATAAGACTACTGGAAAATGGTTAGTTTCGGAATAAATCGCAAAAAACCGCATAGTTTTTAAAAAGCTGCCGTTTTGGTTACTTCCGGTTAACGGATTTCCACATCAGGACCAAACTTCTCTGTAGAATTTCATGGCTAGCTCTGGTATTTTTTGCAAAATCTTGTAGAAAGATGAAACCGAAAATTGATACCAAAGGATATTTAAACAAATCTTTAAGTAGAGTGGCTATATTAAATCAGCTAAAATTAGTTTCTCTACTAATTTTATGAAGAGTAATGTTCTAACATCGTAGATAGCAACATCGATACCTCGATATATCGGGCTGTTCAACATCGAGGTTAAAACTCGATATTTTTCAACGATACCTCGATGTTTTCCAAACATCGAGGTATCGTTAGCATCCCTAGGTATACTACCTGTGGTATAATACCTGAGGGGTATAATACCTGGGGTATAATACGCGGGGTATAATACCTGTGGTATAATACCTGAGGGGTATGATACCTGAGGGGTATAATACCCGTTATTTGATAATGTGACAAAGAACGACATTTTTAAAGCTTTCCGCGCTCGTCTTTCAAGTCGGTGGCCATTTGTACAAGTCCGGATGTCCACTCTCTATATGATAGGCTCTCTACACACATGATGGCGTGTCAACAACTACAACTTTCCAAATTTTGATATGAGCTTTTTTTTATTGATATTGACCGATTTAAGTTATTTTACTAATTATTTGTGGCAAAGGATTAAATTTTTAAAGCTCTTCTTACTGATTTTTCAGCTTGGCGGCCATTTTTACACGTCTCATTGTTTATTCTCTAGATTATAGCCCAAATCCACACAAATTCAACAACCAATAGGCTTTCCCGACGCACACAAATTTTAAATTTACTGTAATGATTATTTTATCCTTTTTAAAGGATTTTTTTCATTCAAGAGTTTCAATTTTTTAAGGTTTCTCTTTAGTCGGGGGTTTTTCATAATTTTTAATTAGTTTTTTTTCACTCTTTTTAAAGATAACAGTGAACAAACTTTTTATGTCCGATTGAATTTAAAGTTTTTTGGTAACCATTTTGTATTGTAATAATTATTTAAAGATTAACCATTTTTTTCAAGTAATGTCCCTCGAATGCCGAAGCGGGACCGAAATCGGTTCAGAGGAGGGGGTTTAAATTGAGGGGGGAAGGGGTAATTTTTAAACGCAAGAACGAGACGACACCCATATCTAGCCGAATGCCAAAAACGGGACCGAAATTGGTTGAGTGGTTCAAAAGTTATGAGGGAAGGACGCACAAACTTCGGGCCAAACGCATATACCATCTCCGTTCCGTCGGGGGTAAAAATGCGATATCCAAAAAAAACCACCAGTCGGAAGATTTTTCACTCTTAGTAAAATATGTGCTGGCACCTTTAGCGGTCAATTTCTCCTGACCGGAAGCGATTTTTTTCGGTCTGAAAACGGTTTTGGAAAGAGGGGACACTTACCTCGAATGGTATTTCTCCGATTTCCGAAAAAAACTTCCAATCGACAGATATTAAACTTTTTTTGAATGTCAAACATATACACATATACAAATAAAAAATGTTTTTTGTTCTTTGTTAATTTATTTGAAATAAAGTTACAATTTTTTATATAATTTAGACTTTTTTAAGTAATTTCAGGTGAAATATTTAAAAATTCAAACATATTGTTACAAAAAAGTATAACAAAGTATCCGTGGTGAATTTGCTAGATGTCATAGCAAAGACTCAAACCGAGGTGAGTATGGAAAACTAAGTGCTGGAACATAAGTGCTGTCTTCGCACAGCCCAAATAAGCTAATAATATTAGCAACTTACAGCCTTATTAATAAACGTTAGTTAACTTTTATCAATGGTTTACGCAGTGGATAACTCGAAATTCTTATTAATAAAAATTTTTAAGATTTAACTGACGTTAGTTCTCTGTTAGCTAACATACCGATTCCCTCGAGTTAACGAGTTGATAACTCTTGACGGCACATAACTCTTGCAATAATGGCTATAAGAAACAATGATGCATTAAAAAAATGCAATTTATGTTATTATATTATATTATCTTATCACTTGAACACAACTTTTCTGATCGCTTTCCTTCAATTTTTAAATTTTCCACTTTTAATCACTTTTCAGTAAATCACAATTAAAATAAAAACATTAATTTCACTCCTATTTTAATATTGTCTCCAAGGAAACGGATTTAAAAAACCAAAATATGACTTATTTTAATATCGTCTCCAAGGAAACGGATTTAAAAAACCAAAATATGACTTAAATGTAAAAGATTTTCGTGTTTTTTGGTACAATTCAGCACAAGGGTTGCCTTATTCAAACTAAATTTTTAAATAAAATACGAGTTAGCTATTATATGGAGGAAAAATTTTTATTAATAAGAATAGTTAACTAATGTATAAGTTTGCTATCTCGGAGTTAGTTAGCACATGAGTTATCTCCGTGTTAGGGATTTTTTATTAATAAGGCTGTTACAATATAAGCAGACTATTAAAATAGTAAAAATGCAATTGTTAGAGCAATTAACAATTAACGATTAAAATTTTATTTTTAATTGCAATTGACGATTACAATTAATTAATTGTAATTCTAAATTCTGCAATCGATAGTTAATTAATTGTTAATTGTATCTTTCACAATTAACAACTAATTAGTTGTTAGTCGCTGTTATGCACAATTATGTCGTGGCCAATTCCCATAATCATACATGGGAAATGTCTGCATAGTTCCTGAATAATCAAATAATCAGCACATGCAGACATCGCACCTGTAGCGCTGGCCTCGACACCCGAAACCCGCAGACGCAACACGATCGCGTAAAGGAGCCTCCACACGTTCAATGTTACTTGACAAGTATTATTGATGAAAATTTTCGTCAAGTAACAATGATGGATTTTGCCTGCAAACGTAACATTGAAGAGCATCCAAACGATCAATGTTACTTGAAGCATGAGTCATTCAGGTAATATTGTCAAGTAACATTGAACGTGTGGAGGCACCTTAAGAGTTGAAGATTCTTACAGGTGGGAACCAAAAACAGAGTAGTAATTTTGGTTTCGAGCCGACAAGTAGAATGTTCTAAGACGGTAAGCAGAATGTTTTTAGACTCACAAGTGGTAAAAGATGATAGAATAAAGAAAGTAAAAAAGATACGCGTTTTACTTAAATATCTCGGAGAAAACACGACAATTACAACTAATCAATTGTTATTTGTTTGATCAATCACTGCTAGTAACAACTAACAATTAAATTTAATAAACTTTACAAAATCAAAATCCCGAATGAAAAATCCCGAATATTCAACACCTTGCAATTAACGGTTTTGGAAAAGCAAAATTAAAAAGAAATAATATTTATTTTTTATTTATTTAGAACCAACAGGAATATAAACCATCTTATTACATTATTACTTGACTAAATATTAGGTTTTATATTTAAACTTAGTTTTTAAAAAATCTTTTGTTACATTAAAAACATAACAAAAGCTATAATTGCCACTCTGGCAATTATTGGAGACCCGTATGGTGATATTCGTAACAAAATTCGAACAGTTGTATCGAAATTCCTCTTTGAAGTCGAACTTTTCAATAAGATTTTTTTAAAATTTATTCCAATCGGATTTTGATGTAGAATCATATCCTAAATAACTATAAATATAAGATGCACCGTTTTTGAGATATGCACAAAAAACGTTTTCGTTCGTACCCCCCTAATGGTCCATTTTTGCCAATTAAAGAACTTAGCCTCGCATTTTACGAAAAACGGATCTGCGTAAAATTTCAAGTCTGTAGCTAAATCTGTGCGCCCGCAATCCGCGCCACAGACAGACGGACGGACGGAAATTGCGCAGGAACGTAGATTTTGTATAAGAAAGTTATGTGCGGTTCACATCAGATATTTTTTACGCTATATTTTGTAGTTCATTCTAATTTAATTAGTAATTATGACATTTTCAAAACTTACAAAAAACAACAACCAAAACAGAAATTGCAAACAAAAATTCATCATCAATACTCGGCACTGCGATTTAAAAATTTAAAATGTCTGAAAATTCATTAAACCCGCAACAAATGTATTCACGGCACAATATTATTACTTTCTCTAAGAAAAACAACTACTTACCTCGAAGCAATCATGATCCCAAATTATAAAAAAACAATTATATTTATCCAAGAGAACTTCATGAATAAGAATTAAATAATGATATGACCCAAATTACATGAGAAACAAGTCGAAATGAAAAACGAATAAAAAAACGGAAAATGAAATCTCCTTTCTTAAAGCTGAAATTCTAATTAAAGGAATTTGAGGGATTATAAAACATTGTTATGCACAGCTGGAATATTTCTCACAATGCATACACATAATATTCGGCTGGACATTCAGGAAACCTTACACACAAATTAGGTTTCTGGTAGAGAAATAAGCCTCAAAATAGTGCGGGATGAATTTTCCACATAATTTTCACTTTTGCACACTCTACGGATTTATAAATAAAATTTCCCTGTCGTCAACTAATGGTGGAATACGAATTATAATTTATCCAAGGGAGTTTTTCAAGTAACATTAGTGGTGTAAATTTTTAAATGATATTATGAAATTTAATACTAAAATCCGAAACAAACTTTTTCGGTAATATTTATATCTACTTTAGGGTGTGATTTCATTTTTATAGGATTTTATGACACCACCTTTTTATGTCTTTTGGGTTTTATTGGGTTTAATAATACAAATTTGAATAAAATTGATACCATACCGCCAATTGTCAACAAAAAAAATTCGGCACGCGACCGGGACTTCTGGCGAGAGACATTGCGGCAGGCCAAGACCGGAAACCGGTTGTAGCGCCGAAAGAGAGAGAGAGAATCACAAATAAAAGCGAGATAAATATTTGTTTTATTTTTATGATTTATCTCGCTTTTATTTGTGATTCTCTCTCTCTCTCTTTCGGCGCTACAACCGGTTTCCGGTCTTATCCTTTTTAGTCATTTCGTATTTGGTTTCTATTTATTTTTATTTGAAAACCCATAGATGAGATTTTTCCCGGGAAATATTAGGAAAATGATAATCACGTTATCCTTACAGGACCTTCCGTTATCCTTACAAGGACGAAGTAGAGAAAATATTGTATTGTCATCGGACTTACGTTTGCGTGCAAAATTTCAAGTGAATAAGATGAGTGGAAGTGGGTCAAAATTTGATTGCAAGATTTGACCCTGACAGACAAACAGACAAACAGACAAACAAGATAGCGAGCTAAATAAAAGCTTTTAAAAAATGTTTATTCATTTAATCAAGAGTTGTAATTCACAGACGTTGCAAAAATTATTTGGTTTTAAATTCTAGTGTATGGAATATGGGACACAACAGGCTCGGGTACCCCCCGAAATCCATTTCAGACAAAATTATGAGGATTTCCCTGCATCTGCCTGTCGGTCTGTCCGTTTTACATATCCTATAATATAATACGAGGAATGTCTGTCTGCCTGTCTGTCTGTCTGCACAAACGATCTGGAGAACTCGCCTAACGATTTTCACGAAACTTGGTGGTTAGGGATTTTCGGGGACAAGGAATCGATCTTGATAGGTCTCCCCTCTGAGAAAATTCCCTTGATACCCCTCGCCTGGTATCTTCGAATTGGGTGATCCGATCTTAATGAAACTTTACAGTATTACTAAGGGGGCTAAGGGCTTTCGATTTTTCCAATACAAACCTGACTTTTCCCCCCCCCTCGATAACCCTCACCTGGTGTCTCAAAACAACGTTTCAAAAATCGATTACTCAATAACCACTCAACCGATTTCTATGAAATTTTGCTATCGCGCGTTAGTTTTAGTTCTAGCTTTCTAGGTCGGGAATTTAAAAACTCTGGAAAAGCTTTGTAAAGATAATGTGAATTTAGTTTTTCCCCTCTGGAAAAGCTCTGTAAAGATAGTGTGAATTTAGTTTTATGTGAAGTAGGATTTTGAGGTCGCCTTTTGGAAAAGTAACGGTAGCTATAATGGGGCACCTGCCAAATTATTTGTTTTCCAAACTGAAGTTTTGGTAACAATTTTCTAATCCGCTGCCACACCTACAGTTTTGGATGGATTTCTAATTATTGGGCAGAAGGTATTTCAAAAAAATTCGCAACACATCAATATCAAATACTCTTATAATATTCTATATCCGGGATGTTTAACTCATAATCCCTTCTTGCCGCCGCTAAAACTTAATTTTCATAACCAATACAAATATTTAATAGGAATCATTTAACGCACACTGAATTAAAAAGTTTTGCTGAGGTGTTTTTGATGGTTAATTGTGAGATTAATTGAAGAGAATAATATTTGCCACCATTTTGTCTTTTACTGTTATCTGCTATCTCTTGCAGTTATTGAGATATTTTCATCAAAAAGAAAAAAAAATAGTTTTTTTTGCAAATTGCTTGCAAACTAACGGTGTTTAAAAAAACAGTTAAAAAAAGAATTAAAGATATTAAAATTCGCTACATCTTTGCCTTCACAGTAAATCAATATCTTTTACTATTATCGGGATATTCCAGATTTTGTAAAAAAAAATCATATTTTTATATAAGCTTATATTTTATTTGTCGGCTTATAATGTAAACTAGGGGCTGCGCCCCGAACCGCTTCGCGGTTCATCCCCCTTCCGCAGGTCGGCCTTCGGCCTCGCCCCTCGCGCTTGAATTGTTGGATTTTGATGTATGGAGATGTTACGTAAAATTATTTAAATATATTTCAGCTCTCGCCTTCCTCTTTACTCGGCCTTCGGCCTCGACTCAAATGCATATAGTTAACCCAAAAAAGGGAAATTTTTTTAGAGACATTTTTCTTTGTGACCCAACGGTGTATTACAAAATCGTACTGTTTACTTACAATATATTCAATAACGGTAAAAGGTGGTTATCCACACGGGGAAAGACAATATTGTGGGAAATGTTATTCTTTTTAATTCATGTCATATATTGAAGCACCAAATCCCTTTAGAATTGCAGAAGATAGCAGGTGAGGGCTATACATAACGATGGTATCTATACCGTTTTTCGCAGTATTATATTGTTTTTCAGACTCCAATACTGCATTACTGCTTTTTTCCCCAAAATACTGTATTTAAATACTCAGAAAACTTTAATTCTTTAACGTTTCGGTATTCAAATTTATTAATAGCAATGCAAAACGTCAGTGGCAACACAAAACAGTGGCATCACATGGCAAGTGTAAATACATTCAAACGACGAACAGCGAAGTATTGAAAGCAACATGTCATATAGATTCGCTTCTTCCTTTCCCCATCGATTACTGTCTTGTCATTATTCATCCTTCTTCAGAACGCGTTACTTTGATTTTGCTTTCCATTGTTAATTTAAAAGAATAAAAATGTCGAAATTAAGAGCAAAGACACAAATTTTCATTGAATAAAATTTATACTGCGAAAAATACTGTTTTTTCAAATCGATTTACTGCTTTTTTAAATTTTTAGGTGAAATATACTGTTTTTTGTCCGAAAAAAGATACCATCGTTAGCTATACATAAAAAGGAGGAGTAGATATTAGTGAGCAAAAATTTTCCCTGCGGGCTGACCTCTCTCATGGTGAAAGCCGGATCCGAAACCCTTAAGCGCATAAAGAGGTTTCAAGAGAGGGAAAGGGGGTGCTATTAAACTGGATCCGACACCCTTGAGTAAGAGATATCAGAAGAAACGGGGATTTACATCAAAAAGAATCAGATCCCTTATTCTGTCAATAACTGTCCCTGTGTGCAAAGTTTGATCAAAATCGGCCGCGCCGTTTTTGCGTGATGCCGGAACAAACATTCAGTCAAACAGACAGAAATACCGACCGACATACAGACAGACGGACAAACATAAATTTTAAGCATAACAAAAGCTATAATTGCCAATCTGGCAATCATTGGAGACCCGTATGGTGATATTCGTATCAAAATTGGAACAGTTGTATCAAAATTCCAGTTTGAAGTCAAACTTTCCAATAAGATTTTTTAAAATTTGTTCCAATTGGATTTTGATGTATGGGAGTTTTATTTAGAATCATATCCTAAATAACTTTTGTTCTTGCACTTATTTGATAATATGAACAGTTTTTGAGATATTCGCAAAAAACGTTTTTGTTTGTATGGGGGGATACCCCCTAATGGTCCATTTTTGTCCATTAACGAACTTAGCCTCGCATTTTGCGAAAAACGGATCTGCACAACATTTCAAGTCTCTAGCTCAATCCGTGCGCCCGCAATCCGCGCCACAGACGGACATGCAAAAATCAATTTTGTTTATCATTCTAAACACACTGGTGTAATACATTTTTATGTGTGGTGACGGGGTCTTGGCGTTACAAATGGTAAGGCAAAATTAATATACCCTTTGGTTTCACCATACGGGTATAAAAATGTCATTTTTGCCTATTTAGGCACCGTGCCGTATTTAGGCACCGTGCCGTATTTAGGCACCGTGTCGTAATTAGGCACCGTGCCGTAATTAGGCACCGTGCCGTATTTAGGCACCGTGCCGTATTTGCCATAATTAGGCGCCGTGCCGTATTTAGGCACCGTGCTGTAATTAGGCACCGTGCCGTATTTAGGCACCGTGCCGTATTTAGGCACCGTGCCGTATTTAGACACCGTGCCGTATTTAGGCACCGTGCCGTATTTAGGCACCGTGCCGTATTAAGGCACCGTGCCGTATTTAGGCACCGTGCCGTAATTAGGCACCGTGCCGTATTTAGGCACCGTGCCGTAATTAGGCACCGTGCTTTAATTAGGCACCGTGCCGTATTTGCCATAATTAGGCACCGTGCCGTATTTAGGCACCGTGCCGTAATTAGGCACCGTGCCGTATTTAGGCTCCGTGCCGTATTTAGGCACCGCGCCGTATTTAGGCACCGTGCCGTATTTAGGCACCGTGCCGTATTTAGGCTCCGTGCCGTATTTAGGCACCGTGCCCTATTAAGGCACCGTGCCGTATTTAGGCACCGTGCTGTAATTAGGCACCGTGCCGTATTTGCCATAATTAGGCACCGTGCCGTATTTGCCATAATTAGGCACCGTGCCGTATTTAGGCACCGTGCCGTAATTAGGCACCGTGCCGTATTTAGGCACCGTGCCGTAATTAGGCACCGTGCCGTAATTAGGCACCGTGCCGTATTTAGGCACCGTGCCGTATTTAGGCACCGTGCCGTATTTAGGCACCGTGCCGTATTTAGGCACCGTGCCGTAATTAGGCACCGTGCCGTATTTAGGCACCGTGCCGTATTTAGGCACCGTGCCGTATTTAGGCACCGTGCCGTATTTAGGCACCGTGCCGTATTTAGGCACCGTGCCATAATTAGGCACCGTGCCGTATTTAGGCACCGTGCCATAATTAGGCACCGTGCCATAATTAGGCACCGTGCCGTATTTAGGCACCGTGCCGTAATTAGGCACCGTGCCGTATTTAGGCACCGTGCCGTAATTAGGCACCGTGCCGTATTTAGGCACCGTGCCGTATTTAGGCACCGTGCCGTAATTAGGCACCGTGCCGTATTTAGGCACCGTGCCGTATTTAGGCACCGTGCCGTATTTAGGCACCGTGCCGTATTTAGGCACCGTGCCGTATTTAGGCACCGTGCCGTATTTAGGCACCGTGCCGTATTTAGGCACCGTACCATAATTAGGAACCGTGCCGTATTTAGGCACCGTGCCGTGCCGTATTTAGGCACCGTGCTGTAATTAGGCACCGTGCCGTATTTAGGCACCGTGCTGTAATTAGGCACCGTGCCGTATTTAGGCACCGTTCCGTAATTAGGCACCGTGCCGTAATTAGGCACCGTGCCGTATTTAGGCACCGTGCCGTATTTAGGCACCGTGCCGTATTTAGGCACCGTGCCGTATTTAGGCACCGTGCCGTATTTAGGCACCGTGCCGTAATTAGGCACCGTGCCTTAATTAGGCACCGTGCCGTAACTAGGCACCGTGCCGTAACTAGGCACCGTGCCGTAACTAGGCACCGTGCCGTAATTAGGCACCGTGCCGTATTTAGGCACCGTGCCGTATTTAGGCACCGTGCCGTAATTAGGCACCGTGCGGTAATTAGGCACCGTGCCGTATTTAGGCACCGTGCCGTGTTTAGGCACCGTGCCGTATTTAGGCACCGTGCCGTATTTAGGCACCGTGCCGTATTTAGGCACCGTACCATAATTAGGAACCGTGCCGTATTTAGGCACCGTTCCGTAATTAGGCACCGTGCCGTAATTAGGCACCGTGCCGTATTTAGGCACCGTGCCGTATTTAGGCACCGTGCCGTATTTAGGCACCGTGCCGTATTTAGGCACCGTGCCGTAATTAGGCACCGTGCCGTAATTAGGCACCGTGCCGTAACTAGGCACCGTGCCGTAACTAGGCACCGTGCCGTATTTAGGCACCGTGCCGTAATTAGGCACCGTGCCGTAATTAGGCACCGTGCCATAATTAGGCACCGTGCCGTATTTAGGCACCGTGCCGTATTTAGGCACCGTGCCGTAATTAGGCACCGTGCGGTAATTAGGCACCGTGCCGTATTTAGGCACCGTGCCGTGTTTAGGCACCGTGCCATATTTAGGCACCGTGCCGTATTTAGGCACCGTGCCGTAATTAGGCACCGTGCCGTAACTAGGCACCGTGCCGTATTTAGGCACCGTGCCGTAATTAGGCACCGTGCCGTAATTAGGCACCGTGCCGTATTTAGGCACCGTGCCGTATTTAGGCACCGTGCCGTATTTAGGCACCGTGCCGTATTTAGGCACCGTGCCGTATTTAGGCACCGTGCCGTATTTAGGCACCGTGCCGTATTTAGGCACCGTGCCGTAATTAGGCACCGTGCCGTATTTAGGCTCCGTGCCGTATTTAGGCACCGTGCCGTATTTAGGCACCGTGCCGTATTTAGGCACCGTGCCGTATTTAGGCACCGTGCCGTATTTAGGCACCGTGCCGTATTTAGGCACCGTGCCATAATTAGGCACCGTGCCGTATTTAGGCACCGTGCCATAATTAGGCACCGTGCCATAATTAGGCACCGTGCCGTATTTAGGCACCGTGCCGTAATTAGGCACCGTGCCGTATTTAGGCACCGTGCCGTAATTAGGCACCGTGCCGTATTTAGGCACCGTGCCGTAATTAGGCACCGTGCCGTAATTAGGCACCGTGCCGTATTTAGGCACCGTGCCGTATTTAGGCACCGTGCCGTATTTAGGCACCGTGCCGTATTTAGGCACCGTGCCGTATTTAGGCACCGTGCCGTATTTAGGCACCGTGCCGTATTTAGGCACCGTGCCGTATTTAGGCACCGTGCCGTATTTAGGCACCGTACCATAATTAGGAACCGTGCCGTAATTAGGCACCGTGCCGTAACTAGGCACCGTGCCGTAACTAGGCACCGTGCCGTATTTAGGCACCGTGCCGTAATTAGGCACCGTGCGGTAATTAGGCACCGTGCCGTATTTAGGCACCGTGCCGTATTTAGGCACCGTTCCATAATTAGGCACCGTGCCGTAATTAGGCACCGTGCCGTATTTAGGCACCGTGCCGTATTTAGGCACCGTGCCGTATTTAGGCACCGTGCCGTATTTAGGCACCGTGCCGTAATTAGGCACCGTGCCGTAATTAGGCACCGTGCCGTAACTAGGCACCGTGCCGTAACTAGGCACCGTGCCGTATTTAGGCACCGTGCCGTAATTAGGCACCGTGCCGTAATTAGGCACCGTGCCATAATTAGGCACCGTGCCGTATTTAGGCACCGTGCCGTATTTAGGCACCGTGCCGTATTTAGGCACCGTGCCGTAATTAGGCACCGTGCCGTAATTAGGCACCGTGCCGTAACTAGGCACCGTGCCGTAACTAGGCACCGTGCCGTATTTAGGCACCGTGCCGTAATTAGGCACCGTGCCGTAATTAGGCACCGTGCCATAATTAGGCACCGTGCCGTAATTAGGCACCGTGCCATAATTAGGCACCGTGCCGTATTTAGGCACCGTGCCGTATTTAGGCACCGTGCCGTATTTAGGCACCGTGCCGTATTTAGGCACCGTGCCGTATTTAGGCACCGTGCCGTATTTAGGCACCGTGCCGTAATTAGGCACCGTGCCGTAATTAGGCACCGTGCCGTAACTAGGCACCGTGCCGTAACTAGGCACCGTGCCGTATTTAGGCACCGTGCCGTAATTAGGCACCGTGCCGTAATTAGGCACCGTGCCATAATTAGGCACCGTGCCGTATTTAGGCACCGTGCCGTAATTAGGCACCGTGCGGTAATTAGGCACCGTGCCGTATTTAGGCACCGTGCCGTGTTTAGGCACCGTGCCATATTTAGGCACCGTGCCGTATTTAGGCACCGTGCCGTAATTAGGCACCGTGCCGTATTTAGGCACCGTGCCGTATTTAGGCACTGTGCTGTAATTAGGCACCGTGCCGTATTTAGGCACCGTGCCGTATTTAGGCACCGTGGCGTATTTAGGCACCGTGCCGTATTCAGGCACCGTGCCGTAATTAGGCACCGTGCCGTATTTAGGCACCGTGCCTTAATTAGGCACCGTGCCGTATTTAGGCACCGTGCCGTAATTAGGCACCGTGCCGTATTTAGGCACCGTGCCGTAATTAGGCACCGTGCCGTAATTAGGCACCGTGCCGTAATTAGGCACCGTGCCGTATTTAGGCACCGTGCCGTATTTAGGCACCGTGCCGTAATTAGGCACCGTGCCGTAATTAGGCACCGTGCCGTATTTAGGCACCGTGCCGAATTTAGGCACCGTGCCGTATTTAGGCACTGTGCCGTATTTATGCACCGTGCCGTATTTAGGCACCGTGCCGTATTTAGGCACCGTGCCGTAATTAGGCACCGTGCCATAATTACGCACCGTGCCGTATTTAGGCACCGTGCCGTATTTAGGCACCGTGCCGTAATTAGGCACCGTGCGGTAATTGGGCACCGTGCCGTATTTAGGCACCGTGCCGTATTTAGGCACCGTGCCGTATTTAGGCACCGTGCCGTATTTAGGCACCGTGCCGTATTTAGGCACCGTGCCATAATTAGGCACCGTGCCGTATTTAGGCACCGTGCCATAATTAGGCACCGTGCCATAATTAGGCACCGTGCCGTATTTAGGCACCGTGCCGTAATTAGGCACCGTGCCGTATTTAGGCACCGTGCCGTAATTAGGCACCGTGCCGTATTTAGGCACCGTGCCGTAATTAGGCACCGTGCCGTAATTAGGCACCGTGCCGTATTTAGGCACCGTGCCGTATTTAGGCACCGTGCCGTATTTAGGCACCGTGCCGTATTTAGGCACCGTGCCGTATTTAGGCACCGTGCCGTATTTAGGCACCGTGCCGTATTTAGGCACCGTGCCGTAATTAGGCACCGTGCCGTATTTAGGCTCCGTGCCTTATTTAGGCACCGTGCCGTATTAAGTCACCGTGTCGTATTTAGGCACCGTGCCGTATTTAGGCACCGTGCCGTATTTAGGCACCGTGCCGTAATTAGGCACCGTGCCGTAATTAGGAACCGTGCCGTAATTAGGCACCGTGCCGTATTTAGGCACCGTGCCGTATTTAGGCACCGTGCCGTATTTAGGCACCGTGCCGTATTTAGGCACCGTGCCGTAATTAGGCACCGTGCCGTATTTAGGCACCGTGCCGTATTTAGGCACCGTGCCGTAATTAGGCACCGTGCCGTATTTAGGCACCGTGCCGTATTTAGGCTCCGTGCCGTATTTAGGCACCGTGCCGTAATTAGGCACCGTGCCGTATTTAGGCTCCGTGCCTTATTTAGGCACCGTGCCGTATTAAGTCACCGTGTCGTATTTAGGCACCGTGCCGTATTTAGGCACCGTGCCGTAATTAGGCACCGTGCCGTAATTAGGAACCGTGCCGTAATTAGGCACCGTGCCGTATTTAGGCACCGTGCCGTATTTAGGCACCGTGCCGTATTTAGGCACCGTGCCGTAATTAGGCACCGTGCCGTATTTAGGCACCGTGCCGTAATTAGGCACCGTGCCGTAATTAGGCACCGTGCCGTATTTAGGCACCGTGCCGTATTTAGGCACCGTGTCGTAATTAGGCACCGTGCCGTAATTAGGCACCGTGCCGTAATTAGGCACCGTGCCGTAATTAGGCACCGTGCCGTAATTAGGCACCGTGCCGTATTTAGGCACCGTGCCGAATTTAGGCACCGTATTTAGGCACCGTGCCGTATTGAGGCGCCGTGCCGTAATTAGGCACCGTGCCGTATTTAGGCACCGTGCCGTATTTAGGCACCTTGCCGTATTTAGGCACCGTGCCGTATTAAGGCACCGTGCCGTAATTAGGCACCGTGCCGTATTTAGGCACCGTGCCGTATTTAGGCACCGTGCCGTATTTAGGCACCGTGCCGTATTAAGGCACCGTGCCGTATTTAGGCACCGTGCCGTATTAAGGCACCGTGCCGTAATTAGGGAGCGTGCCGTATTTAGGCACCGTGCCGTGTTTAGGCACCGTGCCATATTTAGGCACCGTGCCGTATTTAGGCACCGTGCCGTAATTAGGCACCGTGCCGTATTTAGGCACCGTGCCGTAATTAATCACCGTGCCGTATTTAGGCACCGTGCCGTAATTAGGCACCGTGCCGTAATTAGGAACCGTGCCGTAATTAGGCACCGTGCCGTATTTAGGCACCGTGCCGTATTTAGGCACCGTGCCGTATTTAGGCACCGTGCCGTATTTAGGCACCGTGCCGTAATTAGGCACCGTGCCGTATTTAGGCACCGTGCCGTATTTAGGCACCGTGCCGTATTTAGGCACCGTGCCGTAATTAGGCACCGTGCCGTAATTAGGCACCGTGCCGTATTTAGGCACCGTGCCGTATTTAGGCACCGTGCCGTAATTAGGCACCGTGCCGTAATTAGGCACCGTACCATAATTAGGCACCGTGCCGTATTTAGGCACCATACCATAATTAGGCACCGTGCCGTATTTAGGCACCGTGCCGTATTTAGGCACCGTGCCGTATTTAGGCACCGTGCCGTATTTAGGCACCGTGCTGTAATTAGGCACCGTGCCGTATTTAGGCACCCTGCCGTAATTAGGCACCGTGCCGTATTTAGGCACCGTGCCGTATTTAGGCACCGTGCCGTATTTAGGCGCCGTGCCGTAATTAGGCACCGTGCCGTATTTAGGCACCGTGCCGTATTTAGGCACCGTGCCGTATTTAGGCACCGTGCCGTATTAAGGCACCGTGCCGTAATTAGGCACCGTGCCGTATTTAGGCACCGTGCCGTATTTAGGCACCGTGCCGTATTTAGGCACCGTGCCGTATTTAGGCACCGTGCCGTAATTAGGCACCGTGCCGTATTTAGGCACCGTGCCGTAATTAGGCACCGTGCGGTAATTAGGCACCGTGCCGTATTTAGGCACCGTGCCGTATTTAGGCACCGTGCCGTATTTAGGCACCGTGCCGTAATTAGGCACCGTGCCGTATTTAGGCACCGTGCCGTAATTAGGCACCGTGCCGTATTTAGGCACCGTGCCGTAATTAGGCACCGTGCGGTAATTAGGCACCGTGCCGTATTTAGGCACCGTGCCGTATTTAGGCACCGTGCCGTATTTAGGCACCGTGCCGTAATTAGGCACCGTGCCGGAATTAGGCACCGTGCCGTAATTAGGCACCGTGCCGTATTTAGGCACCGTGCCGTAATTAGGCACCGTGCCGTATTTAGGCACCGTGCCGTATTCAGGCACCGTGCCGTATTTAGGCACCGTGCCGTATTTAGGCACCGTGCCGTATTTAGGCACCGTGCCGTATTCAGTCACCGTGCCGTAATTAGGCACCGTGCCGTATTTAGGCTCCGTGCCGTATTTAGGCTCCGTGCCGTATTTAGGCACCGTGCCGTATTTAGGCACCGTGCCGTATTTAGGCACCGTGCCGTATTTAGGCACCGTGCCGTAATTAGGCACCGTGCCGTATTTAGGCTCCGTGCCTTATTTAGGCACCGTGCCGTATTAAGTCACCGTGTCGTATTTAGGCACCGTGCCGTATTTAGGCACCGTGCCGTATTTAGGCACCGTGCCGTAATTAGGCACCGTGCCGTAATTAGGAACCGTGCCGTAATTAGGCACCGTGCCGTATTTAGGCACCGTGCCGTATTTAGGCACCGTGCCGTATTTAGGCACCGTGCCGTATTTAGGCACCGTGCCGTAATTAGGCACCGTGCCGTAATTAGGCACCGTGCCGTAATTAGGCACCGTGCCGTATTTAGGCACCGTGCCGTATTTAGGCACCGTGTCGTAATTAGGCACCGTGCCGTAATTAGGCACCGTGCCGTAATTAGGCACCGTGCCGTAATTAGGCACCGTGCCGTATTTAGGCACCGTGCCGAATTTAGGCACCGTGCCGTAATTAGGCACCGTGCCGTATTTAGGCACCGTGCCGTGTTTTGGGCACCGTGCCATATTTAGGCACCGTGCCGTATTTAGGCACCGTGCCGTATTTAGGCACCGTGCCGTAATTAGGCACCGTGCCGTATTTAGGCACCGTGCCGTATTTAGGCACCGTGCCGTATTTAGGCACCGTGCCGTATTTAGGCGCCGTGCCGTAATTAGGCACCGTGCCGTATTTAGGCTCCGTGCCGTATTTAGGCGCCGTGCCGTAATTAGGCACCGTGCCGTATTTAGGCTTTGTGCCGTATTTAGGCACCGTGCCATAATTAGGCACCGTGCCGTAATTAGGCACCGTGCCGTATTTAGGCACCGTGCCGTATTTAGGCACCGTGCCGTATTTAGGCATCGTGCCGTATTTGCGATAATTAGGCACCGTGCCGTAATTGGTACCGTGCCGTATTTAGGCACCGTGCCGTATTTAGGCACCGTGCCGTAATTAGGCACCGTGCCGTAATTAGGCACCGTGCCGTAATTAGGCACCGTGCCATATTTAGGCACCGTGCCGTACCGTGCCGTATTCAGGCCTCGTGCCGTATTTAGGCACCGTGCCGTATTAAGGCACCGTGCCGTAATTAGGGAGCGTGCCGTATTTAGGCACCGTGCCGTGTTTAGGCACCGTGCCATATTTAGGCACCGTGCCGTATTTAGGCACCGTGCCGTAATTAGGCACCGTGCCGTATTTAGGCACCGTGCCGTAATTAGGCACCGTGCCGTATTTAGGCACCGTGCCGTATTTAGGCACCGTGCCGTAATTAGGCACCGTGCCGTAATTAGGAACCGTGCCGTAATTAGGCACCGTGCCGTATTTAGGCACCGTGCCGTATTTAGGCACCGTGCCGTATTTAGGCACCGTGCCGTAATTAGGCACCGTGCCGTATTTAGGCACCGTGCCGTATTTAGGCACCGTGCCGTAATTAGGCACCGTGCCGAAATTAGGCACCGTGCCATAATTAGGCACCGTGCCGTATTTAGGCACCGTGCCGTATTTAGGCACCATACCATAATTAGGCACCGTGCCGTATTTAGGCACCGTGCCGTATTTAGGCACCGTGCCGTATTTAGGCACCGTGCCGTAATTAGGAACCGTGCCGTAATTAGGCACCGTGCCGTATTTAGGCACCGTGCCGTATTTAGGCACCGTGCCTTAATTAGGCACCGTGCCGTATTTAGGCACCGTGCCGTAATTAGGCACCGTGCCGTATTTAGGCACCGTGCCGTATTTAGGCACCGTGCCGTAATTAGGCACCGTGCCGTAATTAGGCACCGTGCCATAATTAGGCACCGTGCCGTATTTAGGCACCGTGCCGTATTTAGGCACCGTATCGTAATTAGGCACCGTGCCGTATTTAGGCACCGTGCCGTATTTAGGCACCGTGCCGTATTTAGGCACCGTGCCTTAATTAGGCGCCGTGCCGTAATTAGGCACCGTGCCGTATTTAGGCTCCGTGCCGTATTTAGGCGCCGTGCCGTAATTAGGCACCGTGCCGTATTTAGGCTCCGTGCCGTATTTAGGCACCGTGCCATAATTAGGCACCGTGCCGTAATTAGGCACCGTGCCGTATTTAGGCACCGTGCCGTATTTAGGCACCGTGCCGTATTTAGGCATCGTGCCGTATTTGCGATAATTAGGCACCGTGCCGTAATTGGTACCGTGCCGTATTTAGGCACCGTGCCGTATTTAGGCACCGTGCCGTAATTAGGCACCGTGCCGTAATTAGGCACCGTGCCGTAATTAGGCACCGTGCCATATTTAGGCACCGTGCCGTACCGTGCCGTATTTAGGCATCGTGCCGTATTTAGGCACCGTGCCGTAATTAGGCACCGTGCCGTAATTAGGCACCGTGCCGTATTTAGGCACCGTGCCGTATTTAGGCACCGTGTCGTAATTAGGCACCGTGCCGTAATTAGGCACCGTGCCGTAATTAGGCACCGTGCCGTAATTAGGCACCGTGCCGTATTTAGGCACCGTGCCGAATTTAGGCACCGTGCCGTAATTAGGCACCGTGCCGTATTTAGGCACCGTGCCGTATTTAGGCACCGTGCCGTATTTAGGCACCGTGCCGTAATTAGGCACCGTGCCATAATTACGCACCGTGCCGTATTTAGGCACCGTGCCGTAATTAGGCACCGTGCGGTAATTAGGCACCGTGCCGTATTTAGGGAGCGTGCCGTATTTAGGCACCGTGCCGTGTTTTGGGCACCGTGCCATATTTAGGCACCGTGCCGTATTTAGGCACCGTGCCGTAATTAGGCACCGTGCCGTATTTAGGCACCGTGCCGTATTTAGGCACCGTGCCGTATTTAGGCACCGTGCCGTATTTAGGCGCCGTGCCGTAATTAGGCACCGTGCCGTATTTAGGCACCGTGCCGTATTTAGGCACCGTGCCGTATTTAGGCACCGTGCCGTATTTAGGCACCGTGCCGTATTTAGGCGCCGTGCCGTAATTAGGCACCGTGCCGTATTTAGGCTCCGTGCCGTATTTAGGCGCCGTGCCGTAATTAGGCACCGTGCCGTATTTAGGCTCCGTGCCGTATTTAGGCACCGTGCCATAATTAGGCACCGTGCCGTAATTAGGCACCGTGCCGTATTTAGGCACCGTGCCGTATTTAGGCACCGTGCCGTATTTAGGCATCGTGCCGTATTTGCGATAATTAGGCACCGTGCCGTAATTGGTACCGTGCCGTATTTAGGCACCGTGCCGTATTTAGGCACCGTGCCGTAATTAGGCACCGTGCCGTAATTAGGCACCGTGCCGTAATTAGGCACCGTGCCATATTTAGGCACCGTGCCGTACCGTGCCGTATTTAGGCATCGTGCCGTATTTAGGCACCGTGCCGTATTAAGGCACCGTGCCGTAATTAGGGAGCGTGCCGTATTTAGGCACCGTGCCGTGTTTAGGCACCGTGCCATATTTAGGCACCGTGCCGTATTTAGGCACCGTGCCGTAATTAGGCACCGTGCCGTATTTAGGCACCGTGCCGTAATTAGGCACCGTGCCGTATTTAGGCACCGTGCCGTATTTAGGCACCGTGCCGTAATTAGGCACCGTGCCGTAATTAGGAACCGTGCCGTAATTAGGCACCGTGCCGTATTTAGGCACCGTGCCGTATTTAGGCACCGTGCCGTATTTAGGCACCGTGCCGTAATTAGGCACCGTGCCGTAATTAGGCACCGTGCCGTATTTAGGCACCGTGCCGTATTTAGGCACCGTGCCGTAATTAGGCACCGTGCCGAAATTAGGCACCGTGCCATAATTAGGCACCGTGCCGTATTTAGGCACCGTGCCGTATTTAGGCACCATACCATAATTAGGCACCGTGCCGTATTTAGGCACCGTGCCGTATTTAGGCACCGTGCCGTATTTAGGCACCGTGCCGTAATTAGGAACCGTGCCGTAATTAGGCACCGTGCCGTATTTAGGCACCGTGCCGTATTTAGGCACCGTGCCGTAATTAGGCACCGTGCCGTATTTAGGCACCGTGCCGTAATTAGGCACCGTGCCGTATTTAGGCACCGTGCCGTATTTAGGCACCGTGCCGTAATTAGGCACCGTGCCGTAATTAGGCACCGTGCCATAATTAGGCACCGTGCCGTATTTAGGCACCGTGCCGTATTTAGGCACCGTATCGTAATTAGGCACCGTGCCGTATTTAGGCACCGTGCCGTATTTAGGCACCGTGCCGTATTTAGGCACCGTGCCTTAATTAGGCACCGTGCCGTATTTAGGCACCGTGCCGTAATTATGCACCGTGCCGTATTTAGGCACCGTGCCGTGCCGTATTTAGGCTCCGTGCCTTATTTAGGCACCGTGTCGTATTTAGGCACCGTGCCGTATTTAGGCACCGTGCTGTAATTAGGCACCGTGCCGTATTTAGGCACCGTGCCGTATTTAGGCACCGTGCCGTAATTAGTCACCGTGCCGTATTTAGGCACCGTGCTGTATTTAGGCACCGTGCCGTATTTAGGCACCGTGCCGTATTTAGGCACCGTGCCGTAATTAGGAACCGTGCCGTAATTAGGCACCGTGCCGTATTTAGGCACCGTGCCGTATTTAGGCACCGTGCCGTAATTAGGCACCGTGCCGTATTTAGGCACCGTGCCGTAATTAGGCACCGTGCCGTATTTAGGCACCGTGCCGTATTTAGGCACCGTGCCGTAATTAGGCACCGTGCCGTATTTAGGCTCCGTGCCTTATTTAGGCACCGTGTCGTATTTAGGCACCGTGCCGTATTTAGGCACCGTGCTGTAATTAGGCACCGTGCCGTATTTAGGCACCGTGCCGTATTTAGGCACCGTGCCGTAATTAGTCACCGTGCCGTATTTAGGCACCGTGCTGTATTTAGGCACCGTGCCGTATTTAGGCACCGTGCCGTATTTAGGCACCGTGCCGTAATTAGGCACCGTGCCGTAATTAGGCACCGTGCCGTAATTAGGCACCGTGCCGTAATTAGGCACCGTGCCGTATTTAGGCACCGTGCCGTATTTAGGCACCGTGCCGTATTTATGCACCGTGCCGTAATTAGGCACCGTGCCGTATTTGCCGTAATTAGGCACCGTGCCCTAATTAGGCACCGTGCCATAATTACGCACCGTGCCGTATTTAGGCACCGTGCCGTATTTAGGCACCGTGCCGTATTTAGGCACCGTGCCGTAATTAGGTACCGTGCGGTAATTAGGCACCGTGCCGTAATTAGGCACCGTGCCATATTTAGGCACCGTGCCGTACCGTGCCGTATTTAGGCATCGTGCCGTATTTAGGCTCCGTGCCGTATTTAGGCACCGTGCCGTAAGTAGGCACCGTGCCGTAATTAGGCACCGTGCCGTAATTAGGCACCGTGCCGTAATTAGGCACCGTGCCGTATTTAGGCACCGTGCCGTATTTAGGCACCGTGCCGTATTTATGCACCGTGCCGTAATTAGGCACCGTGCCGTAATTAGGCACCGTGCCGTAATTAGGCACCGTGCCATAATTACGCACCGTGCCGTATTTAGGCACCGTGCCGTATTTAGGCACCGTGCCGTAATTAGGTACCGTGCGGTAATTAGGCACCGTGCCGTAATTAGGCACCGTGCCATATTTAGGCACCGTGCCGTACCGTGCCGTATTTAGGCATCGTGCCGTATTTAGGCACCGTGCCGTATTAAGGCACCGTGCCGTAATTAGGGAGCGTGCCGTATTTAGGCACCGTGCCGTGTTTAGGCACCGTGCCATATTTAGGCACCGTGCCGTATTTAGGCACCGTGCCGTAATTAGGCACCGTGCCGTATTTAGGCACCGTGCCGTAATTAGGCACCGTGCCGTATTTAGGCACCGTGCCGTATTTAGGCACCGTGCCGTAATTAGGCACCGTGCCGTAATTAGCAACCGTGCCGTAATTAGGCACCGTGCCGTATTTAGGCACCGTGCCGTATTTAGGCACCGTGCCGTATTTAGGCACCGTGCCGTAATTAGGCACCGTGCCGTAATTAGGCACCGTGCCGTATTTAGGCACCGTGCCGTATTTAGGCACCGTGCCGTAATTAGGCACCGTGCCGTAATTAGGCACCGTGCCATAATTAGGCACCGTGCCGTATTTAGGCACCGTGCCGTATTTAGGCACCATACCATAATTAGGCACCGTGCCGTATTTAGGCACCGTGCCGTATTTAGGCACCGTGCCGTATTTAGGCACCGTGCCGTAATTAGGAACCGTGCCGTAATTAGGCACCGTGCCGTATTTAGGCACCGTGCCGTATTTAGGCACCGTGCCGTAATTAGGCACCGTGCCGTATTTAGGCACCGTGCCGTAATTAGGCACCGTGCCGTATTTAGGCACCGTGCCGTATTTAGGCACCGTGCCGTAATTAGGCACCGTGCCGTAATTAGGCACCGTGCCATAATTAGGCACCGTGCCGTATTTAGGCACCGTGCCGTATTTAGGCACCGTATCGTAATTAGGCACCGTGCCGTATTTAGGCACCCTGCCGTATTTAGGCACCGTGCCGTATTTAGGCACCGTGCCTTAATTAGGCACCGTGCCGTATTTAGGCACCGTGCCGTAATTATGCACCGTGCCGTATTTAGGCACCGTGCCGTGCCGTATTTAGGCTCCGTGCCTTATTTAGGCACCGTGCCGTATTAATGCACCGTGTCGTATTTAGGCACCGTGCCGTATTTAGGCACCGTGCTGTAATTAGGCACCGTGCCGTATTTAGGCACCGTGCCGTATTTAGGCACCGTGCCGTAATTAGGCACCGTGCCGTATTTAGGCACCGTGCTGTATTTAGGCACCGTGCCGTATTTAGGCACCGTGCCGTATTTAGGCACCGTGCCGTAATTAGGCACCGTGCCGTAATTAGGCACCGTGCCGTAATTAGGCACCGTGCCGTAATTAGGCACCGTGCCGTATTTAGGCACCGTGCCGTATTTAGGCACCGTGCCGTATTTATGCACCGTGCCGTAATTAGGCACCGTGCCGTATTTGCCGTAATTAGGCACCGTGCCGTAATTAGGCACCGTGCCATAATTACGCACCGTGCCGTATTTAGGCACCGTGCCGTATTTAGGCACCGTGCCGTAATTAGGTACCGTGCGGTAATTAGGCACCGTGCCGTATTTAGGCACCGTGCCGTATTTAGGCACCGTGCCGTGTTTAGGCACCGTGCCATATTTAGGCACCGTGCCGTATTTAGGCACCGTGCCGTAATTAGGCACCGTGCCGTATTTAGGCACCGTGCCGTAATTAGGCACCGTGCCGTATTTAGGCACCGTGCCGTAATTAGGCACCGTGCCGGAATTAGGCACCGTGCCGTAATTAGGCACCGTGCCGTATTTAGGCACCGTGCCGTATTTAGGCACCGTGCCGTATTTAGGCACCGTGCCGTATTCAGGCACCGTGCCGTAATTAGGCACCGTCCCGTATTTAGGCTCCGTGCCGTATTTAGGCACCGTGCCGTATTTAGGCACCGTGCCGTATTTAGGCACCGTGCCGTAATTAGGCACCGTGCCGTATTTAGGCTCCGTGCCTTATTTAGGCACCGTGCCGTATTAAGTCACCGTGTCGTATTTAGGCACCGTGCCGTATTTAGGCACCGTGCCGTATTTAGGCACCGTGCCGTAATTAGGCACCGTGCCGTAATTAGGAACCGTGCCGTAATTAGGCACCGTGCCGTATTTAGGCACCGTGCCGTATTTAGGCACCGTGCCGTATTTAGGCGCCGTGCCGTAATTAGGCACCGTGCCGTATTTAGGCACCGTGCCGTATTTAGGCACCGTGCCGTATTTAGGCACCGTGCCGTATTTAGGCGCCGTGCCGTAATTAGGCACCGTGCCGTATTTAGGCTCCGTGCCGTATTTAGGCGCCGTGCCGTAATTAGGCACCGTGCCGTATTTAGGCTCCGTGCCGTATTTAGGCACCGTGCCATAATTAGGCACCGTGCCGTAATTAGGCACCGTGCCGTATTTAGGCACCGTGCCGTATTTAGGCACCGTGCCGTATTTAGGCATCGTGCCGTATTTGCGATAATTAGGCACCGTGCCGTAATTGGTACCGTGCCGTATTTAGGCACCGTGCCGTATTTAGGCACCGTGCCGTAATTAGGCACCGTGCCGTAATTAGGCACCGTGCCGTAATTAGGCACCGTGCCATATTTAGGCACCGTGCCGTACCGTGCCGTATTTAGGCATCGTGCCGTATTTAGGCACCGTGCCGTATTAAGGCACCGTGCCGTAATTAGGGAGCGTGCCGTATTTAGGCACCGTGCCGTGTTTAGGCACCGTGCCATATTTAGGCACCGTGCCGTATTTAGGCACCGTGCCGTAATTAGGCACCGTGCCGTATTTAGGCACCGTGCCGTAATTAGGCACCGTGCCGTATTTAGGCACCGTGCCGTATTAAGGCACCGTGCCGTAATTAGGAACCGTGCCGTAATTAGGCACCGTGCCGTATTTAGCCACCGTGCCGTATTTAGGCACCGTGCCGTATTTAGGCACCGTGCCGTAATTAGGCACCGTGCCGTATTTAGGCACCGTGCCGTATTTAGGCACCGTGCCGTAATTAGGCACCGTGCCGTAATTAGGCACCGTGCCATAATTAGGCACCGTGCCGTATTTAGGCACCGTGCCGTATTTAGGCACCATACCATAATTAGGCACCGTGCCGTATTTAGGCACCGTGCCGTATTTAGGCACCGTGCCGTAATTAGGAACCGTGCCGTAATTAGGCACCGTGCCGTATTTAGGCACCGTGCCGTATTTAGGCACCGTGCCGTAATTAGGCACCGTGCCGTATTTAGGCACCGTGCCGTAATTAGGCACCGTGCCGTATTTAGGCACCGTGCCGTATTTAGGCACCGTGCCGTAATTAGGCACCGTGCCGTAATTAGGCACCGTGCCATAATTAGGCACCGTGCCGTATTTAGGCACCGTGCCGTATTTAGGCACCGTATCGTAATTAGGCACCGTGCCGTATTTAGGCACCGTGCCGTATTTAGGCACCGTGCCGTATTTAGGCACCGTGCCTTAATTAGGCACCGTGCCGTATTTAGGCACCGTGCCGTAATTATGCACCGTGCCGTATTTAGGCACCGTGCCGTGCCGTATTTAGGATCCGTGCCTTATTTAGGCACCGTGCCGTATTAATGCACCGTGTCGTATTTAGGCACCGTGCCGTATTTAGGCACCGTGCTGTAATTAGGCACCGTGCCGTATTTAGGCACCGTGCCGTATTTAGGCACCGTGCCGTAATTAGGCACCGTGCCGTATTTAGGAACCGTGCTGTATTTAGGCACCGTGCCGTATTTAGGCACCGTGCCGTATTTAGGCACCGTGCCGTAATTAGGCACCGTGCCGTAATTAGGCACCGTGCCGTAATTAGGCACCGTGCCGTAATTAGGCACCGTGCCGTATTTAGGCACCGTGCCGTATTTATGCACCGTGCCGTAATTAGGCACCGTGCCGTATTTGCCGTAATTAGGCACCGTGCCGTAATTAGGCACCGTGCCATAATTACGCACCGTGCCGTATTTAGGCACCGTGCCGTATTTAGGCACCGTGCCGTATTTAGGCACCGTGCCGTAATTAGGTACCGTGCGGTAATTAGGCACCGTGCCGTAATTAGGCACCGTGCCATATTTAGGCACCGTGCCGTACCGTGCCGTATTTAGGCATCGTGCCGTATTTAGGCACCGTGCCGTATTAAGGCACCGTGCCGTAATTAGGGAGCGTGCCGTATTTAGGCACCGTGCCGTGTTTAGGCACCGTGCCATATTTAGGCACCGTGCCGTATTTAGGCACCGTGCCGTAATTAGGCACCGTGCCGTATTTAGGCACCGTGCCGTAATTAGGCACCGTGCCGTATTTAGGCACCGTGCCGTATTTAGGCACCGTGCCGTAATTAGGCACCGTGCCGTAATTAGCAACCGTGCCGTAATTAGGCACCGTGCCGTATTTAGGCACCGTGCCGTATTTAGGCACCGTGCCGTATTTAGGCACCGTGCCGTAATTAGGCACCGTGCCGTAATTAGGCACCGTGCCGTATTTAGGCACCGTGCCGTATTTAGGCACCGTGCCGTAATTAGGCACCGTGCCGTAATTAGGCACCGTGCCATAATTAGGCACCGTGCCGTATTTAGGCACCGTGCCGTATTTAGGCACCGTATCGTAATTAGGCACCGTGCCGTGCCGTATTTAGGCTCCGTGCCTTATTTAGGCACCGTGCCGTATTAATGCACCGTGTCGTATTTAGGCACCGTGCCGTATTTAGGCACCGTGCTGTAATTAGGCACCGTGCCGTATTTAGGCACCGTGCCGTATTTAGGCACCGTGCCGTAATTAGGCACCGTGCCGTATTTAGGCACCGTGCTGTATTTAGGCACCGTGCCGTATTTAGGCACCGTGCCGTATTTAGGCACCGTGCCGTAATTAGGCACCGTGCCGTAATTAGGCACCGTGCCGTAATTAGGCACCGTGCCGTAATTAGGCACCGTGCCGTATTTAGGCACCGTGCCGTATTTAGGCACCGTGCCGTATTTATGCACCGTGCCGTAATTAGGCACCGTGCCGTATTTGCCGTAATCAGGCACCGTGCCGTAATTAGGCACCGTGCCATAATTACGCACCGTTCCGTATTTAGGCACCGTGCCGTATTTAGGCACCGTGCCGTAATTAGGTACCGTGCGGTAATTAGGCACCGTGCCGTATTTAGGCACCGTGCCGTATTTAGGCACCGTGCCGTGTTTAGGCACCGTGCCGTATTTAGGCACCGTGCCGTAATTAGGCACCGTGCCGTATTTAGGCACCGTGCCGTAATTAGACACCGTGCCGTATTTAGGCACCGTGCCGTAATTAGGCACCGTGCCGGAATTAGGCACCGTGCCGTAATTAGGCACCGTGCCGTATTTAGGCACCGTGCCGTATTTAGGCACCGTGCCGTATTTAGGCACCGTGCCGTATTTAGGCACCGTGCCGTATTCAGGCACCGTGCCGTAATTAGGCACCGTGCCGTATTTAGGTTCCGTGCCGTATTTAGGCACCGTGCCGTATTTAGGCACCGTGCCGTAATTAGGCACCGTGCCGTATTTAGGCTCCGTGCCTTATTTAGGCACCGTGCCGTATTAAGTCACCGTGTCGTATTTAGGCACCGTGCCGTATTTAGGCACCGTGCCGTATTTAGGCACCGTGCCGTAATTAGGCACCGTGCCGTAATTAGGAACCGTGCCGTAATTAGGAACCGTGCCGTATTTAGGCACCGTGCCGTATTTAGGCACCATGCCGTATTTAGGCAAAGTGCCGTATTTAGGCACCGTGCCGTAATTAGGCACCGTGCCGTATTTAGGCACCGTGCCGTAATTAGGCACCGTGCCGTAATTAGGCACCGTGCCGTAATTAGGCACCGTGCCGTATTTAGGCACCGTGCCGTATTTAGGCACCGTGTCGTAATTAGGCACCGTGCCGTAATTAGGCACCGTGCCGTAATTAGGCACCGTGCCGTAATTAGGCACCGTGCCGTAATTAGGCACCGTGCCGTATTTAGGCACCGTGCCGAATTTAGGCACCGTGCCGTAATTAGGCACCGTGCCGTATTTAGGCACCGTGCCGTATTTAGGCACCGTGCCGTATTTAGGCACCGTGCCGTATTTAGGCACCGTGCCGTAATTAGGCACCGTGCCATAATTACGCACCGTGCCGTATTTAGGCACCGTGCGGTAATTAGGCACCGTGCCGTATTTAGGGAGCGTGCCGTATTTAGGCACCGTGCCGTGTTTTGGGCACCGTGCCATATTTAGGCACCGTGCCGTATTTAGGCACCGTGCCGTAATTAGGCACCGTGCCGTATTTAGGCACCGTGCCGTATTTAGGCACCGTGCCGTATTTAGGCACCGTGCCGTATTTAGGCGCCGTGCCGTAATTAGGCACCGTGCCGTATTTAGGCTCCGTGCCTTATTTAGGCACCGTGCCGTATTAAGTCACCGTGCCGTATTTAGGCACCGTGCCGTATTTAGGCACCGTGCCGTGTTTAGGCACCGTGCCATATTTAGGCACCGTGCCGTATTTAGGCACCGTGCCGTAATTAGGCACCGTGCCGTATTTAGGCACCGTGCCGTAATTAGACACCGTGCCGTATTTAGGCACCGTGCCGTAATTAGGCACCGTGCCGGAATTAGGCACCGTGCCGTAATTAGGCACCGTGCCGTATTTAGGCACCGTGCCGTATTTAGGCACCGTGCCGTATTTAGGCACCGTGCCGTATTCAGGCACCGTGCCGTAATTAGGCACCGTGCCGTATTTAGGCTCCGTGCCGTATTTAGGCACCGTGCCGTATTTAGGCACCGTGCCGTATTTAGGCACCGTGCCGTAATTAGGCACCGTGCCGTATTTAGGCTCCGTGCCGTATTAAGTCACCGTGTCGTATTTAGGCACCGTGCCGTATTTAGGCACCGTGCCGTATTTAGGCACCGTGCCGTAATTAGGCACCGTGCCGTAATTAGGAACCGTGCCGTAATTAGGAACCGTGCCGTATTTAGGCACCGTGCCGTATTTAGGCACCATGCCGTATTTAGGCAAAGTGCCGTATTTAGGCACCGTGCCGTAATTAGGCACCGTGCCGTATTTAGGCACCGTGCCGTAATTAGGCACCGTGCCGTAATTAGGCACCGTGCCGTAATTAGGCACCGTGCCGTATTTAGGCACCGTGCCGTATTTAGGCACCGTGTCGTAATTAGGCACCGTGCCGTAATTAGGCACCGTGCCGTAATTAGGCACCGTGCCGTAATTAGGCACCGTGCCGTAATTAGGCACCGTGCCGTATTTAGGCACCGTGCCGAATTTAGGCATCGTGCCGTAATTAGGCACCGTGCCGTATTTAGGCACCGTGCCGTATTTAGGCACCGTGCCGTATTTAGGCACCGTGCCGTATTTAGGCACCGTGCCGTAATTAGGCACCGTGCCATAATTACGCACCGTGCCGTATTTAGGCACCGTGCGGTAATTAGGCACCGTGCCGTATTTAGGGAGCGTGCCGTATTTAGGCACCGTGCCGTGTTTTGGGCACCGTGCCATATTTAGGCACCGTGCCGTATTTAGGCACCGTGCCGTAATTAGGCACCGTGCCGTATTTAGGCACCGTGCCGTATTTAGGCACCGTGCCGTATTTAGGCACCGTGCCGTATTTAGGCACCGTGCCGTATTTAGGCGCCGTGCCGTAATTAGGCACCGTGCCGTATTTAGGCTCCGTGCCTTATTTAGGCACCGTGCCGTATTAAGTCACCGTGTCGTATTTAGGCACCGTGCCGTAATTAGGCACCGTGCCGTATTTAGGCTCCGTGCCGTATTTAGGCACCGTGCCGTATTTAGGCACCGTGCCGTATTTAGGCACCGTGCCGTATTTAGGCACCGTGCCGTAATTAGGCACCGTGCCGTATTTAGGCACCGTGCCGTATTTAGGCACCGTGCCGAATTTAGGCACCGTGCCGTAATTAGGCACCGTGCCGTATTTAGGCACCGTGCCGTATTTAGGCACCGTGCCGTATTTAGGCACCGTGCCGTATTTAGGGAGCGTGCCGTATTTAGGCACCGTGCCGTGTTTTGGGCACCGTGCCATATTTAGGCACCGTGCCGTAATTAGGCACCGTGCCGTAATTAGGCACCGTGCCGTATTTAGGCACCGTGCCGTATTTAGGCACCGTGCCGTAATTAGGCACCGTGCCGGAATTAGGCACCGTGCCGGAATTAGGCACCGTGCCGTAATTAGGCACCGTGCCGTATTTAGGCACCGTGCCGTATTTAGGCACCGTGCCGTATTCAGGCACCGTGCCGTAATTAGGCACCGTGCCGTATTTAGGCACCGTGCCGTATTTAGGCACCGTGCCGTAATTAGGCACCGTGCCGTAATTAGGCACCGTGCCATAATTAGGCACCGTGCCGTATTTAGGCACCGTGCCGTATTTAGGCACCATACCATAATTAGGCACCGTGCCGTATTTAGGCACCGTGCCGTATTTAGGCACCGTGCCGTACCGTGCCGTGCCGTATTTAGGCACCGTGCTGTAATTAGGCACCGTGCCGTATTTAGGCACCGTGCCGTATTTAGGCACCGTGCCGTATTCAGGGAGCGTGCCGTATTTAGGCACCGTGCCGTATTTAGGCACCGTGCCGTATTTAGGCACCGTGCCGTAATTAATCACCGTGCCGTATTCAGGGAGCGTGCCGTATTTAGGCACCGTGCCGTATTTAGGCACCGTGCCGTAATTAGGAACCGTGCCGTAATTAGGCACCGTGCCGTATTTAGGCACCGTGCCGTATTTAGGCACCGTGCCGTAATTAGGCACCGTGCCGTATTTAGGCACCGTGCCGTAATTAGGCACCGTGCCATAATTAGGCACCGTGCCGTATTTAGGCACCGTGCCGTATTTAGGCACCGTATCGTAATTAGGCACCGTGCCGTATTTAGGCACCGTGCCGTATTTAGGCACCGTGCCGTATTTAGGCACCGTGCCTTAATTAGGCACCGTGCCGTATTTAGGCACCGTGCCGTAATTATGCACCGTGCCGTATTTAGGCACCGTGCCGTGCCGTATTTAGGCTCCGTGCCTTATTTAGGCACCGTGCCGTATTAAGGCACCGTGTCGTATTTAGGCACCGTGCCGTATTTAGGCACCGTGCTGTAATTAGGCACCGTGCCGTATTTAGGCACCGTGCCGTATTTAGGCACCGTGCCGTAATTAGGCACCGTGCCGTATTTAGGCACCGTGCTGTATTTAGGCACCGTGCCGTATTTAGGCACCGTGCCGTATTTAGGCACCGTGCCGTAATTAGGCACCGTGCCGTAATTAGGCACCGTGCCGTAATTAGGCACCGTGCCGTAATTAGGCACCGTGCCGTATTTAGGCACCGTGCCGTATTTAGGCACCGTGCCGTATTTATGCACCGTGCCGTAATTAGGCACCGTGCCGTATTTGCCGTAATTAGGCACCGTGCCGTAATTAGGCACCGTGCCATAATTACGCACCGTGCCGTATTTAGGCACCGTGCCGTATTTAGGCACCGTGCCGTAATTAGGCACCGTGCGGTAATTAGGCACCGTGCCGTATTTAGGCACCGTGCCGTATTTAGGCACCGTGCCGTGTTTAGGCACCGTGCCATATTTAGGCACCGTGCCGTATTTAGGCACCGTGCCGTAATTAGGCACCGTGCCGTATTTAGGCACCGTGCCGTAATTAGGCACCGTGCCGTATTTAGGCACCGTGCCGTAATTAGGCACCGTGCCGGAATTAGGCACCGTGCCGTAATTAGGCACCGTGCCGTATTTAGGCACCGTGCCGTATTTAGGCACCGTGCCGTATTTAGGCACCGTGCCGTATTCAGGCACCGTGCCGTAATTAGGCACCGTGCCGTATTTAGGCTCCGTGCCGTATTTAGGCACCGTGCCGTATTTAGGCACCGTGCCGTATTTAGGCACCGTGCCGTAATTAGGCACCGTGCCGTATTTAGGCTCCGTGCCTTATTTAGGCACCGTGCCGTATTAAGTCACCGTGTCGTATTTAGGCACCGTGCCGTATTTAGGCACCGTGCCGTATTTAGGCACCGTGCCGTATTTAGGCACCGTGCCGTAATTAGGCACCGTGCCGTATTTAGGCACCGTGCCGTATTTAGGCACCGTGCCGTATTTAGGCACCGTGCCGTATTTAGGCACCGTGCCGTAATTAGGCACCGTGCCATAATTACGCACCGTGCCGTATTTAGGCACCGTGCGGTAATTAGGCACCGTGCCGTATTTAGGGAGCGTGCCGTATTTAGGCACCGTGCCGTGTTTTGGGCACCGTGCCATATTTAGGCACCGTGCCGTATTTAGGCACCGTGCCGTAATTAGGCACCGTGCCGTATTTAGGCACCGTGCCGTATTTAGGCACCGTGCCGTATTTAGGCACCGTGCCGTATTTAGGCGCCGTGCCGTAATTAGGCACCGTGCCGTATTTAGGCTCCGTGCCTTATTTAGGCACCGTGCCGTATTAAGTCACCGTGTCGTATTTAGGCACCGTGCCGTAATTAGGCACCGTGCCGTATTTAGGCTCCGTGCCGTATTTAGGCACCGTGCCGTATTTAGGCACCGTGCCGTATTTAGGCACCGTGCCGTATTTAGGCACCGTGCCGTAATTAGGCACCGTGCCGTATTTAGGCACCGTGCCGTATTTAGGCACCGTGCCGAATTTAGGCACCGTGCCGTAATTAGGCACCGTGCCGTATTTAGGCACCGTGCCGTATTTAGGCACCGTGCCGTATTTAGGCACCGTGCCGTATTTAGGCACCGTGCCGTATTAAGGCACCGTGCCGTAATTAGGCACCGTGCCGTAATTAGGCACCGTGCCGTAATTAGGCACCGTGCCGTATTTAGGCACCGTGCCGTATTTAGGCACCGTGCCGTAATTAGGCACCGTGCCGGAATTAGGCACCGTGCCGTAATTAGGCACCGTGCCGTATTTAGGCACCGTGCCGTATTTAGGCACCGTGCCGTATTTAGGCACCGTGCCGTATTCAGGCACCGTGCCGTAATTAGGCACCGTGCCGTATTTAGGCTCCGTGCCGTATTTAGGCACCGTGCCGTATTTAGGCACCGTGCCGTATTTAGGCACCGTGCCGTAATTAGGCACCGTGCCGTATTTAGGCTCCGTGCCTTATTTAGGCACCGTGCCGTGTTTAGGCACCGTGCCGTAATTAGGCACCGTGCCGGAATTAGGCACCGTGCCGTAATTAGGCACCGTGCCGTATTTAGGCACCGTGCCGTATTTAGGCACCGTGCCGTATTCAGGCACCGTGCCGTAATTAGGCACCGTGCCGTATTTAGGCTCCGTGCCGTATTTAGGCACCGTGCCGTATTTAGGCACCGTGCCGTATTTAGGCACCGTGCCGTATTTAGGCACCGTGCCGTAATTAGGCACCGTGCCGTATTTAGGCTCCGTGCCGAATTTAGGCACCGTGCCGTAATTAGGCACCGTGCCGTATTTAGGCACCGTGCCGTATTTAGGCACCGTGCCGTATTTAGGCACCGTGCCGTATTTAGGCACCGTGCCGTAATTAGGCACCGTGCCATAATTACGCACCGTGCCGTATTTAGGCACCGTGCCGTAATTAGGCACCGTGCGGTAATTAGGCACCGTGCCGTATTTAGGGAGCGTGCCGTATTTAGGCACCGTGCCGTGTTTTGGGCACCGTGCCATATTTAGGCACCGTGCCGTATTTAGGCACCGTGCCGTAATTAGGCACCGTGCCGTATTTAGGCACCGTGCCGTATTTAGGCACCGTGCCGTATTTAGGCACCGTGCCGTATTTAGGCGCCGTGCCGTAATTAGGCACCGTGCCGTATTTAGGCTCCGTGCCGTATTTAGGCGCCGTGCCGTAATTAGGCACCGTGCCATATTTAGGCTCCGTGCCGTATTTAGGCACCGTGCCGTATTTAGGCACCGTGCCGTATTTAGGCACCGTGCCGTATTTAGGCATCGTGCCGTATTTGCGATAATTAGGCACCGTGCCGTAATTGGTACCGTGCCGTATTTAGGCACCGTGCCGTATTTAGGCACCGTGCCGTAATTAGGCACCGTGCCGTAATTAGGCACCGTGCCATATTTAGGCACCGTGCCGTACCGTGCCGTATTTAGGCATCGTGCCGTGTTTAGGCACCGTGCCATATTTAGGCACCGTGCCGTAATTAGGCACCGTGCCGTATTTAGGCACCGTGCCGTAATTAGGCACCGTGCCATATTTAGGCACCGTGCCGTAATTAGGCACCGTGCCGTATTTAGGCACCGTGCCGTAATTAGGCACCGTGCCGTATTTAGGCACCGTGCCGTAATTAGGCACCGTGCCGGAATTAGGCACCGTGCCGTAATTAGGCACCGTGCCGTATTTAGGCACCGTGCCGTATTTAGGCACCGTGCCGTATTTAGGCACCGTGCCGTATTCAGGCACCGTGCCGTAATTAGGCACCGTGCCGTATTTAGGCTCCGTGCCGTATTTAGGCACCGTGCCGTATTTAGGCACCGTGCCGTATTTAGGCACCGTGCCGTAATTAGGCACCGTGCCGTATTTAGGCTCCGTGCCTTATTTAGGCACCGTGCCGTATTAAGTCACCGTGTCGTATTTAGGCACCGTGCCGTATTTAGGCACCGTGCCGTATTTAGGCACCGTGCCGTATTTAGGCACCGTGCCGTAATTAGGCACCGTGCCGTATTTAGGCACCGTGCCGTATTTAGGCACCGTGCCGTATTTAGGCACCGTGCCGTATTTAGGCACCGTGCCGTAATTAGGCACCGTGCCATAATTACGCACCGTGCCGTATTTAGGCACCGTGCGGTAATTAGGCACCGTGCCGTATTTAGGGAGCGTGCCGTATTTAGGCACCGTGCCGTGTTTTGGGCACCGTGCCATATTTAGGCACCGTGCCGTATTTAGGCACCGTGCCGTAATTAGGCACCGTGCCGTATTTAGGCACCGTGCCGTATTTAGGCACCGTGCCGTATTTAGGCACCGTGCCGTATTTAGGCGCCGTGCCGTAATTAGGCACCGTGCCGTATTTAGGCTCCGTGCCTTATTTAGGCACCGTGCCGTATTAAGTCACCGTGTCGTATTTAGGCACCGTGCCGTAATTAGGCACCGTGCCGTATTTAGGCTCCGTGCCGTATTTAGGCACCGTGCCGTATTTAGGCACCGTGCCGTATTTAGGCACCGTGCCGTATTTAGGCACCGTGCCGTATTTAGGCACCGTGCCGTAATTAGGCACCGTGCCGTATTTAGGCACCGTGCCGTATTTAGGCACCGTGCCGAATTTAGGCACCGTGCCGTAATTAGGCACCGTGCCGTATTTAGGCACCGTGCCGTATTTAGGCACCGTGCCGTATTTAGGCACCGTGCCGTATTTAGGCACCGTGCCGTATTAAGGCACCGTGCCGTAATTAGGCACCGTGCCGTAATTAGGCACCGTGCCGTAATTAGGCACCGTGCCGTATTTAGGCACCGTGCCGTATTTAGGCACCGTGCCGTAATTAGGCACCGTGCCGGAATTAGGCACCGTGCCGTAATTAGGCACCGTGCCGTATTTAGGCACCGTGCCGTATTTAGGCACCGTGCCGTATTTAGGCACCGTGCCGTATTCAGGCACCGTGCCGTAATTAGGCACCGTGCCGTATTTAGGCTCCGTGCCGTATTTAGGCACCGTGCCGTATTTAGGCACCGTGCCGTATTTAGGCACCGTGCCGTAATTAGGCACCGTGCCGTATTTAGGCTCCGTGCCTTATTTAGGCACCGTGCCGTGTTTAGGCACCGTGCCGTAATTAGGCACCGTGCCGGAATTAGGCACCGTGCCGTAATTAGGCACCGTGCGGTAATTAGGCACCGTGCCGTATTTAGGCACCGTGCCGTATTTAGGCACCGTGCCGTATTTAGGCACCGTGCCGTGTTTAGGCACCGTGCCATATTTAGGCACCGTGCCGTATTTAGGCACCGTGCCGTAATTAGGCACCGTGCCGTATTTAGGCACCGTGCCGTAATTAGGCACCGTGCCGTATTTAGGCACCGTGCCGTATTTAGGCACCGTGCCGTAATTAGGCACCGTGCCGGAATTAGGCACCGTGCCGTAATTAGGCACCGTGCCGTATTTAGGCACCGTGCCGTATTTAGGCACCGTGCCGTATTTAGGCACCGTGCCGTATTCAGGCACCGTGCCGTAATTAGGCACCGTGCCGTATTTAGGCACCGTGCCGTATTTAGGCACCGTGCCGTAATTAGGCACCGTGCGGTAATTAGGCACCGTGCCGTAATTAATCACCGTGCCGTATTCAGGGAGCGTGCCGTATTTAGGCACCGTGCCGTGTTTAGGCACCGTGCCATATTTAGGCACCGTGCCGTATTTAGGCACCGTGCCGTAATTAGGCACCGTGCCGTATTTAGGCACCGTGCCGTAATTAGGCACCGTGCCGTATTTAGGCACCGTGCCGTATTTAGGCACCGTGCCGTAATTAGGCACCGTGCCGTAATTAGGAACCGTGCCGTAATTAGGCACCGTGCCGTATTTAGGCACCGTGCCGTATTTAGGCACCGTGCCGTATTTAGGCACCGTGCCGTAATTAGGCACCGTGCCGTAATTAGGCACCGTGCCGTATTTAGGCTCCGTGCCGTATTTAGGCACCGTGCCGTGTTTAGGCACCGTGCCATATTTAGGCACCGTGCCGTATTTAGGCACCGTGCCGTATTTAGGCTCCGTGCCGTATTTAGGCGCCGTGCCGTAATTAGGCACCGTGCCATATTTAGGCTCCGTGCCGTATTTAGGCACCGTGCCGTATTTAGGCACCGTGCCGTATTTAGGCACCGTGCCGTATTTAGGCATCGTGCCGTATTTGCGATAATTAGGCACCGTGCCGTAATTGGTACCGTGCCGTATTTAGGCACCGTGCCGTATTTAGGCACCGTGCCGTAATTAGGCACCGTGCCGTAATTAGGCACCGTGCCATATTTAGGCACCGTGCCGTACCGTGCCGTATTTAGGCATCGTGCCGTATTTAGGCACCGTGCCGTATTAAGGCACCGTGCCGTAATTAGGGAGCGTGCCGTATTTAGGCACCGTGCCGTGTTTAGGCACCGTGCCATATTTAGGCACCGTGCCGTATTTAGGCACCGTGCCGTAATTAGGCACCGTGCCGTATTTAGGCACCGTGCCGTAATTAGGCACCGTGCCGTATTTAGGCACCGTGCCGTATTTAGGCACCGTGCCGTAATTAGGCACCGTGCCGTAATTAGGAACCGTGCCGTAATTAGGCACCGTGCCGTATTTAGGCACCGTGCCGTATTTAGGCACCGTGCCGTATTTAGGCACCGTGCCGTAATTAGGCACCGTGCCGTAATTAGGCACCGTGCCGTATTTAGGCACCGTGCCGTATTTAGGCACCATACCATAATTAGGCACCGTGCCGTATTTAGGCACCGTGCCGTATTTAGGCACCGTGCCGTATTTAGGCACCGTGCTGTAATTAGGCACCGTGCCGTATTTAGGCACCGTGCCGTAACTAGGCACCGTGCCGTATTTAGGCACCGTGCCGTATTTAGGCACCGTGCCGTAATTAATCACCGTGCCGTATTCAGGGAGCGTGCCGTATTTAGGCACCGTGCCGTGTTTAGGCACCGTGCCATATTTAGGCACCGTGCCGTATTTAGGCACCGTGCCGTAATTAGGCACCGTGCCGTATTTAGGCACCGTGCCGTAATTAGGCACCGTGCCGTATTTAGGCACCGTGCCGTATTTAGGCACCGTGCCGTAATTAGGCACCGTGCCGTAATTAGGAACCGTGCCGTAATTAGGCACCGTGCCGTATTTAGGCACCGTGCCGTATTTAGGCACCGTGCCGTATTTAGGCACCGTGCCGTAATTAGGCACCGTGCCGTAATTAGGCACCGTGCCGTATTTAGGCACCGTGCCGTAATTAGGCACCGTGCCGTATTTAGGCACCGTGCCGTAATTAGGCGCCGTGCCGTAATTAGGCACCGTGCCGTATTTAGGCTCCGTGCCGTATTTAGGCGCCGTGCCGTAATTAGGCACCGTGCCGTATTTAGGCTCCGTGCCGTATTTAGGCACCGTGCCGTAATTAGGCACCGTGCGGTAATTAGGCACCGTGCCGTATTTAGGCACCGTGCCGTATTTAGGCACCGTGCCGTATTTAGGCACCGTGCCGTGTTTAGGCACCGTGCCATGTTTAGGCACCGTGCCGTATTTAGGCACCGTGCCGTAATTAGGCACCGTGCCGTATTTAGGCACCGTGCCGTAATTAGGCACCGTGCCGTATTTAGGCACCGTGCCGTATTTAGGCACCGTGCCGTAATTAGGCACCGTGCCGGAATTAGGCACCGTGCCGTAATTAGGCACCGTGCCGTATTTAGGCACCGTGCCGTATTTAGGCACCGTGCCGTATTCAGGCACCGTGCCGTAATTAGGCACCGTGCCGTATTTAGGCACCGTGCCGTAATTAGGCACCGTGCCGTATTTAGGCACCGTGCCGTATTTAGGCACCGTGCCGTATTTAGGCACCGTGCCGTATTTAGGCACCGTGCCGTATTTAGGCACCGTGCCGTATTTAGGCGCCGTGCCGTAATTAGGCACCGTGCCGTATTTAGGCACCGTGCCGTATTTAGGCACCGTGCCGTATTTAGGCACCGTGCCGTAATTAGGCACCGTGCCGGAATTAGGCACCGTGCCGTAATTAGGCACCGTGCCGTATTTAGGCACCGTGCCGTATTTAGGCACCGTGCCGTATTTAGGCACCGTGCCGTATTCAGGCACCGTGCCGTAATTAGGCACCGTGCCGTATTTAGGCACCGTGCCGTAATTAGGCACCGTGCCGTATTTAGGCACCGTGCCGTATTTAGGCACCGTGCCGTATTTAGGCGCCGTGCCGTATTTAGGCGCCGTGCCGTAATTAGGCACCGTGCCGTATTTAGGCACCGTGCCGTATTTAGGCACCGTGCCGTATTTAGGCACCGTGCCGTATTAAGGCACCGTGCCGTAATTAGGCACCGTGCCGTAATTAGGCACCGTGCCGTAATTAGGCACCGTGCCGTATTTAGGCACCGTGCCGAATTTAGGCACCGTGCCGTAATTAGGCACCGTGCCGTATTTAGGCACCGTGCCGTATTTAGGCACCGTGCCATAATTAGGCACCTTGCCGTAATTAGGCACCGTGCCGTATTTAGGCACCGTGCCGTATTTAGGCACCGTGCCGTACCGTGCCGTATTTAGGCACCGTGCCGTACCGTGCCGTATTTAGGCACCGTGCCGTATTTGCCATAATTAGGCACCGTGCCGTAATTAGGTACCGTGCCGTATTTAGGCACCGTGCCGTATTTAGGCACCGTGCCGTATTTAGGCACCTTGCCGTAATTAGGCACCGTGCCGTAATTAAGCACCGTGCCGTATTTAGTCACCGTGCCGTATTTAGGCACCGTGCCGTATTTAGGCTCCGTGCCGTATTTAGGCACCGTGCCATAATTAGGCACCGTGCCGTATTTAGGCACCGTGCCGTATTTAGGCACCGTGCCGTATTTAGGCACCGTGCCGTACCGTGCCGTATTTAGGCACCGTGCCGTAATTAGGTACCGTGCCGTATTTAGGCACCGTGCCGTATTTGCCATAATTAGGCACCGTGCCGTAATTAGGTACCGTGCCGTATTTAGGCACCGTGCCGTATTTAGGCTCCGTGCCGTATTTAGGCACCGTGCCGTATTTAGGCACCGTGCCATAATTAGGCACCGTGCCGTATTTAGGCACCGTGCCGTATTTAGGCACCGTGCCGTATTTAGGCACCGTGCCATAATTAGGCACCGTTCCGTAATTAGGCACCGTGCCGTACCGTGCCGTATTTAGGCACCGTGCCGTACCGTGCCGTATTTAGGCACCGTGCCGTATTTGCGATAATTAGGCACCGTGCCGTAATTGGTACCGTGCCGTATTTAGGCACCGTGCCGTATTTAGGCACCGTGCCGTATTTAGGCACCGTTCCGTAATTAGGCACCGTGCCGTAATTAGGCACCATGCCGTAATTAGGCACCGTGCCATATTTAGGCACCGTGCCGTATTTAGGCACCGTGCCGTAATTAGGCACCGTGCCGTATTTAGGCACCGTGCCGTATTTAGGCACCGTGCCGTAATTAGGCACCGTGCCGTATTTAGGCACCGTGCCGTATTTGCCATAATTAGGCACCGTGCCGTAATTAGGTACCGTGCCGTATTTAGGCACCGTGCCGTATTTAGGCTCCGTGCCGTATTTAGGCACCGTGCCGTAATTAGGCACCGTGCCGTAATTAGGCACCGTGCCGTAATTAGGCACCATGCCGTATTTAGGCACCGTGCCGTATTTAGGCTCCGTGCCGTATTTAGGCACCGTGCCGTAATTAGGCACCGTGCCGTAATTAGGCACCGTGCCGTAATTAGGCACCGTGCCGTATTTAGGCACCGTGCCGTATTTAGGCACCGTGCCGTAATTAGGCACCGTGCCGTATTTAGGCGCCGTGCCGTATTTAGGCACCGTGCCGTATTTAGGCACCGTGCCGTAATTAGGCACCGTGCCGTATTTAGGCACCGTGCCGTATTTAGGCACCGTGCCGTAATTAGGCACCGTGCCGTATTTAGGCACCGTGCCGTGCCGTATTTAGGCTCTGTGCCGTATTTAGGCACCGTGCCATAATTAGGCACCGTGCCGTATTTAGGCACCGTGCCGTATTTAGGCACCGTGCCGTATTTAGGCACCGTGCCGTACCGTGCCGTATTTAGGCACCGTGCCGTAATTAGGTACCGTGCCGTATTTAGGCACCGTGCCGTATTTGCCATAATTAGGCACCGTGCCGTAATTAGGTACCGTGCCGTATTTAGGCACCGTGCCGTATTTAGGCTCCGTGCCGTATTTAGGCACCGTGCCGTATTTAGGCACCGTGCCATAATTAGGCACCGTGCCGTATTTAGGCACCGTGCCGTATTTAGGCACCGTGCCATAATTAGGCACCGTTCCGTAATTAGGCACCGTGCCGTATTTAGGCACCGTGCCGTACCGTGCCGTATTTAGGCACCGTGCCGTACCGTGCCGTATTTAGGCACCGTGCCGTATTTGCGATAATTAGGCACCGTGCCGTAATTGGTACCGTGCCGTATTTAGGCACCGTGCCGTATTTAGGCACCGTGCCGTATTTAGGCACCGTTCCGTAATTAGGCACCGTGCCGTAATTAGGCACCGTGCCGTAATTAGGCACCGTGCCATATTTAGGCACCGTGCCGTATTTAGGCACCGTGCCGTAATTAGGCACCGTGCCGTATTTAGGCACCGTGCCGTATTTAGGCACCGTGCCGTAATTAGGCACCGTGCCGTAATTAGGCACCGTGCCGTAATTAGGCACCGTGCCGTATTTAGGCACCGTGCCGTATTTAGGCTCCGTGCCGTAATTAGGCACCGTGCCGTATTTAGGCACCGTGCCGTATTTAGGCGCCGTGCCGTATTTAGGCACCGTGCCGTATTTAGGCACCGTGCCGTATTTAGGCACCGTGCCGTAATTAGGCACCGTGCCGTATTTAGGCACCGTGCCGTAATTAGGCACCGTGCCGTATTTAGGCACCGTGCCGTATTTAGGCACCGTGCCGTATTTAGGCACCGTGCCGTAATTAGGCACCGTTCCGTATTTAGGCACCGTGCCGTAATTAGGCACCGTGCCTTTTTTAGGCACCGTGCCGTAATTAGGCACCGTGCCGTAATTAGGCACCGTGCCGTAATTAGGCACCGTGCCGTAATTATGCACCGTGCCGTATTTAGGCACCGTGCCGTATTTAGGCACCGTGCCGTAATTAGGCACCGTGCCGTATTTAGGCACCGTGCCGTAATTAGGCACCGTGCCGTAATTAGGCACCGTGCGGTAATTAGGCACCGTGCCGTATTTAGGCACCGTGCCGTATTTAGGCACCGTGCCGTATTTAGGCACCGTGCCGCAGTGTTGGGCATCAATCAATTAAATTTTCATCAAAGCTCATCAAATTACTTTTTCGTTGATTGGGTAATTGGATTTTCCCATTTTTAGCCACAAAACAGACAAAAACCCTCCCAGAAACGTAAAAATACTCGTTTCTCGCCATTGGTAAGAATTCGTACTACAAAACCTTTTTTCACATTTTTGTTTATTTTTTCGAAGAATGTACCGCAAAGCGGTAAGGGGTTGAGCCCTTAGATCATTTTTATTCCAAAATCAATAAAAATTTTCACGTTTTTCTGGAAAAAATACCACATATTGAGCATATCAGAGTATTGGCTATTTGTCGTGGTTAAGAATTTTTACCACAATTTTCCGGAAAACTGTGGGTCGGAAAATTCTGAAACTTTTTGAAAGTCATATTCGACCCAAAAGTAGCTTCCACACAAATTTTGATGGAAAAATTCCCACGCGTCTAAGAGCGGCGAAAAATGGGTTAAGCTGTTAAATTAGCATGTCGGTGACGCGAACTCAAGGTTTTACCCATCCAAAAATCGCACAACGCGCCTAAAGAAGTATGATATAAATAAAATAAATAATTTAAGGTCAAAAAAAAAAATTTAAAAAAAAAACATTTTGTCACCACTCGGAATCGAACTCGCACATCTGGCGCATTGTAGTCTAACACTTATTCAGGAGTAAACTTAAAGATAAATTAAGTAATAAAATATTAAAAAAAAGTAAATAAATCAACAAAAAAGAATTTAAAAAGAAAAAAAAAACAATTTTGTCACCGATGAGAATTGAACCCGGTGCTGGCGCATGGTAGTCCAACTTCTAACTCACTGCACTAATCGAACAGTACGAAATGTCGTTTTAACATTGAAGACTTAGTTAGCGGCATATTTATAATTTTGAAAGGCAAATTACTAATAAAGTATTATTAAAAATGGGGAAAAAAGTAAAACGGACATATCTACAGCTATAGAGCTTTCATTTAAAAAAAGAATCATCAAAATCGGTTCAATAGGAACTGCAGGAGCTCTGTCGAAAGAAATCCATACAAAATCGCTTTGCCTTTTAAATATATAGATTGCGCAAGAACGTAGATTTTGTATAAAAAAGTTATGTGCTGTTCACATCAGATATTCTTCTGGTGGTGTCAAGCAGATAATTTAAATTGGTCTCATTTGCTGCCAAAGCTCTTCAAAAGATACATTTTTTCTCAATTAGATACGTTTATTTCAATTTATTTGTTACAAATGCCCATTTTATGCCGAAAAGCGCTATTTACAAGTTTGTATTTAAATTTTAAATAAACATTTTAAAGTTTTTTTTTCCATATTTTACGTTGAATTAAAAATGCTGACGAATTCGTTTTTGTCGTTTTCGTGACAAACACTTTGCAAATAGTGAGTGTAATTCACTAATATCACCGTATAACAGATTGTTCACTTATTGAGTCCAGAACATCTCCACATATGCAGAGATTTTATTCCCTGTTGGGGAACAATAAAAAGTCCGAAAGCAATAAACTCCCAACTCAAAAACAATCGTCTTCAACGTCCAAGTAGTCCACGAAAAAGGAGAAACCATAAAAAACAGATTACCATCCGCTTTGATCCACAAGGAAGATTGAATCCCACATCATTACTTGAATCGGTGCTTTAAAATCGGGGTAGACAACAACAGATCATCCCTGTTTTCCGGTTTGTAAGCATAAAAAAGACCTTCACCCTATTATTATTATTATTACTATTATTGGGGACCAGGACACATGTAGTAATAAATGGTGGCCATGGAATAATGTATCTACGATTCTCTACTTATATATCTAGTCGTATTATTCCCAACAGTACTTACAACGTTCAATCACTATCCCCCATATACATATACTACGTGGACGAGAAGTGTGTGTGTGTGTTTGTGTATGTTGATATTTGGATAACATCCAATTGGAAAATGCCAGGATTCCGGATTAGGGAAAGAAAATTGCTGCTGAGAAAGTTATTTCAATTACCCTCTCAAGCTAATTTTCCTTTATCCTTGAATTTATTTTATTCAAGTGCTGACACCGTACAACTTACTATTATGAGGTGTCACCGTTTCGTATCACGGCCATGCTTATAATTCCATTAAATAAAATTTCGCGATATAATTTTTGCTAGACGGTGTCAGGGGTGTAATGCTTTCGAATAGCCTTTAATGTCGCGCCATTATTAGATTCCTTAACATTTCTATTATGAATATCTATACCTACTGACTGTTATAAGAAGCTATTTAACGAGCTTAACGCCCCAAAAATGTACTTTGGGTCGGTTGGGAATTGGAAAATATTGCTCGTTACTTACCTGTTGCTTTAGTTCAGGAAAAATCAATAGGAAAATTACACATTAAATTGGGTAGACTTTTTTTTAATTAAAAATCAAAAATGATATTTAAAAAAAATATTCCTGGACCGAAAGTGCTACAAAAACATGTAAATTGTGAATAAATATTGGGATAAAAGAAATATATTTTCGTACCACAGAAAGTAACGAATTTAAAATTTTATTTAACGAATTTTTAAAGTATAGTACTACGAACAGCTATTGCGCACCAAGTATTTTGCGGAGTCGTATTGAACGATTTTTGAAGACAGCCAAACGAATTTGGCGTTTCTCCTTCTCCAAAAGGTTATTTTTACATTGTTTTTATTGTTTCTTATTTAACCCTTTAAACCGGCAACCGGCAAGGTTAGCCAGTTTAACTTTTTTTTGCTCATAACTTCCAAGATTCTTATAATATTTGCCTGAAATTTCTAGTAAACCTAAATGAGTTTTGATTAGATTAAAAATAACTGATTAGATTAAAAATTAATAAATAAAAAAAACCCAAATAAATAAATGGCCTGCTACACATTTACTTTTTTATTTCGATTCCAGGCAACCAGCCACATCTGTGGCTACTTTTCTTTCCTGATTTTTACTTTCTTCTACGGAGTATAATAAAGTATTGTATTCATGAAAAATTTCGACCCCTTAATTTTACCTAAAAAACATTTCCCGATCATTCCTGAGTCGATTGGAGTCATATTTAAAAAATGTCTTTCTGTCTGTCAGTCTGTCAGTCTGTCTGTCAGTCTGTCAGTCTGTCAGTCTGTCAGTCTGTCAGTCTGTCAGTCTGTCAGTCTGTCAGTCTGTCAGTCTGTCAGTCTGTCAGTCTGTCAGTCTGTCAGTCTGTCAGTCTGTCAGTCTGTCAGTCTGTCAGTCTGTCAGTCTGTCAGTCTGTCAGTCTGTCAGTCTGTCAGTCTGTCAGTCTGTCAGTCTGTCAGTCTGTCAGTCTGTCAGTCTGTCAGTCTGTCAGTCTGTCAGTCTGTCAGTCTGTCAGTCTGTCAGTCTGTCAGTCTGTCAGTCTGTCAGTCTGTCAGTCTGTCAGTCTGTCAGTCTGTCAGTCTGTCAGTCTGTCAGTCTGTCAGTCTGTCAGTCTGTCAGTCTGTCAGTCTGTCAGTCTGTCAGTCTGTCAGTCTGTCAGTCTGTCAGTCTGTCAGTCTGTCAGTCTGTCAGTCTGTCAGTCTGTCAGTCTGTCAGTCTGTCAGTCTGTCAGTCTGTCAGTCTGTCAGTCTGTCAGTCTGTCAGTCTGTGTACAAGATTTCTCAAAAACTAATAGAGCTAGCGCCATGAAATTTTATAGGCATGTTGGGTCCTGAAATGGGACGATCCTATCAACTTTTGGTGGAAATCCGGTAACCGGAAGTATCCAAAATGGCGGTTTTTCAAAAATCGCAATTTCGTTTTTCTCGATTTACTCCCAAACTACGCGTTTTTTAGTGGCCTTAAGTATGACAAAACTTGGAGAAAATAAAATTTCCCACACTTTTGTCTTTAGCTATAACTCGATATTTCAACATGTTATCGAGATTAACCGTTATTTCCAAAAAATCAGTTTTTTGCGATTATCTCGAAAACTAACGGGTTTTTGCTGACTGAATGTATGAAGTGAATTAATGAGAATGGCATTTTGCACAATTTTGTTTCTTGCCGTTATCCGTTATATTTTACCGTTATTGAGATATTTTCATTAATATGTAAAAAATCATATGATTGCGAATAATTTGCAAACTAACGGTTTTTCGACAAATCAGTTAAAAGAATAATTAAAGATGTTAACATTTTCTACATTTTTGCAATTTACCGTAAATTGATATCTTTTACAGTTCTCAAGTTATCTCAAATTTTGTACGTTTTTGATATTTTTGAATAAACCAAGAATTTATTGGGAGGTCGTCTTAGGTTGACAACGCGACAGTGCTCTAGCGTAAATTGCGCAGGGTCGTAGATTTTGTAGAAGAAAGTTTTGTGTTGACCACAACTGATATTTTTTTATTGAAATATTACACGAGTGTGTAATATGTATATCTTTTTGGAAGGCGGAGCTTGGCGAGGGGGGAGGAGGGGCTAGAGGCTAAACCCTAGGCATTCAAAAATTTTCGGCTGCTTCCCATTTTTTCCGAACTTCTGCCTATAATGTATTTCGCGTTTAACCATTGAACCATTTCTGATTCATGGTCCATACTCGACCTTTTAGCACTGAATCCCATTGGAATTTCTCGGCCTATAAGGTCTGCAAAAACTAATAATATAATTTTGTTGTTTTTGCAGACCTTATAGGCCGAGAAATTCCAATGGGATATAATGTATTTCTTTAACACGTTGACTGCCGATCAAATTTCGCAAATATTTGCCATTACATGTAGATCTGTAGAATTTATGTAGAGCGTATGTATATGTATGTATGTATGTATGTATGTATGTATGTATGTATGTATGTATGTATGTGTGTATGTATATATGAATGTGTGTATGTGCAATGTATACATGTAGAATGGAGACCTGGCTATAGCAAATAATAGCTGGGGCCCGTCATGAAATTTGTGCGATTTTTCCCGGGCTATTAAAAATGATAGCCATGACAGTCAATCTGTTAATAACAATTGATGCGGCGGTATATCGAAGAGCTAAGATGCCATTATAACTTTTGATCTAGATAATCGCAGATAAAAAATGAAACAAACCCTCTGATTGACCATTCCTAATTTCCAAACGCATGGAAATGCATTTTTATCATTTTTTTTTCGAAAGGGAGGGGACGCTAAATACAGGTTTTGCATCTAAATTTGTTTAGCTGCCTGTAGAATGCACGCAACGCTGCAATGCAAAGCTCTTGGTAGGCAATAGCTCTTACTTTTTGATATTTCCTTAATTTAACCCTACGGCAACCTCGGCCTCTAAAAACATTCCACTTTAGCTACAATAACCTCTTTAGAAATAACTTTTGGGAAGTAACAACTTTTTGTTGAATGTTTATTTACTAATATTTTTTTTAAGCTTGAAAACTACACGTACAGAAATGTGCTACAAAAAAGGCCAAATGTGGCTTAAGCAGGGTTTATACACAGCAAGTAACTTGCGGCAAGTAAAGAGAGGCAAGTAGTTTGCTTAGTTTACACGTTTCAAGTAAATCATTTCAAGTAGAATGACAGCCGAAGGAAAACATAACCTAAAATTTTCTGAGAAAAAATATCACGACTCTTTTTTGTGGAAAAATTTGCGAATTTCGACCTGAAACTGTTTGTTGCCGACGAGTTTTTTATATCCGTGTCGTTTTTTCCTTAAAATGTTACGACGTTTTCTGGCAAAGCAGCAAATATAAAATGAACCGAAACACACACACATAAAACCACTTCATTTGTACGCGGTTCCATGTTCTTGTATTGGTTTTACTTGCCACAAAAATAGAATGGCTTTCTATTATTTTCGAGAGAGCGGCAAGTATTCTCACACATATGCGAGCGTCGCACACTAGGTCAAATCGCGTGTATTTACGTCTACTTGCCGCAAGTTACTTGTCTCGTCTAAACCCTGCTTAAGTGGTAGTTTATGACGAAAAAGTTTGTCTGAAGCCAAAGTCTTGTGTGTTTTAAATTTTAATAACTTTTGATTCGCTTTTCTAAAGAAACATAACAGTAAAATCGCGTACTTTAACAAGTACTGTTGGCGATCTGAAAATTTCGTTTTTTCTGTTATTACAGTAATCCCTCCAACTGCGCGGTTTCGCAACTGCGCGGTTTCGCAACTGCGCGGTTTCGCAACTGCGCGGTTTCGCAACTGCGCGGTTAAGTTTTTAATACCAAAATTTCGAACTGCGCGGTTTTTTTTATAATTTCTGTTTAAAAAACATGTTCAGAACATATATTTTGGTGAATCGCCGACAAGAAGGAATCAGCTGATAATTTGGTATCTTCGTACATATGGTAATTTCGTGCTTATATTAGTGTTTATATTTAGTCGAAATTGTGACATTAGGTAAGACAATTGGTGGGGACGAATTTGAAGACTTAGAGTCAAGTCCTTGCAAGCAATGAAGAAAATATGACTACTGACGATATTTTGACACAGTTCGGCGATAATTATAGCGACGTAAATGATTAAAGTGAAGTTATAGAGATTATAAGAAAAAAAAACCTTACGCACGAAAAACTGGCAAATTTTTTAATGCTTGGTTGTCAACTTTAATAAGAAGCTCTTAATATGGAGCGTCCCTTAAAATTTCGGTGAAATTTGACAGCCGCTTTAGCCCCATACGTAAAAATTCATAATGAAAAACAAAAATGGGGTAATCAATCACTAATTTTTCAAAAAGATTAGTAATACATATCATATCTTTGTATTACTTTAAATATGTCGTTAAATAAAAACTTTTTTCTATTTTTTTTTGAATTTTTCTAATATCTGGGACCTAACCCCAATATTTCATACAAAGTAGGGTTCACAGTGCGCGGTTTCGCAGTGCGCGTTCTTTTTGTGGAACGTATCTACCGCGCAGTTCGAGGGATTACTGTATTTAGGGTGCTTGCATTGTGTTATGAAATGTTTGCATTTTGGGGTTAATGGAGAAGATGAAGGTGTAGGTCGTTTGCTCCGGCATTTGGCGAGAGTGTGGAGGCACTATTATGACTATGAATAACACAACTAATGTGTTTTCAAACCGAATTTCCTGCGATTTTGTATGCAAACACACGTTATTTATAACATGTGTATATAGTATCCAGACCAAAGATGGCAAAGGTTAATCCTTCGGTGCAAATAATCGATTATTATATTTCGATTAATCGATTAAAAGTCAACCCATTAATGGAATGCATTTTTAACTTCCTCTTCTATATGACGGAGACCGACTCGAGAATAAGAGCAGTTGGGTATGAAATCCGTTTGAAGCAAAATTTTGAGGATGTTTGGACATCTGTCTGTCGGTCTGTCCCTTTTCCGTATCTTAAATAACTCGAGAACGCGTTGGATTTGAAATTTTTTTGTAAATAAGTTTTACGAAAATCGTAAATTTCTATCAACTTCCGGAAAAGTATCGGTAGCCATAACGGGTACCTATCATACAATTTTTTTTTTTTTAAAATACGGTTTTTTGAAAATTTCTCCAAAAATTGTGCGCTTTTGTAAAAAATGCATACAACCAAATTTAAAGGAAATAAAATTTTCTACGTTTTTTTGCTTTAACGGTTTTTACGTATTTTTAACGGTATCGATGCACTGTAACATATTTACAATGGCAAAAGGCAGTTTTTAATTTATAATATTTTTATTTTACACGAAAATATTGAGTAAGTTTCTTTTGGACAGATAACTCCCTAACTTTCCTTAATACAGGCAGATCACCAAAATCAACCCGATTTTGCATCGCCCAAGTGATTGAAAGATTGTGGGCTTCTACAATCCTGTCTATGGAAATATCTGGCACACAATAACCAAAACTCCAAAATTAAATAAGTAAAACTGTGTGTTCGCTATTTCAAGTGATTCACTATTTTAGGGGTTATAGGGGTCACTATACCGAGTTCCTACTATATTTAACAAAATGCACTAAAAAAGAAAAAAATAATTTCTTGGGCACTGTGTATCAGAAATAAAAAAAGGGATAAAAGCATAAAAAAAATATATATTTATTAAAAAAATATTTTTTTCTTTTTAAGGCACTTGGCACACTGAATGTGAACTCGCACCGCATTGCGAAAAAGTTTAAGGTTACCAGTGTTGGGCAAAATTCAATCTGACTAATGATTGAAGAAATTAATCATATCTTTTTATACCCGTATGGTGACACCAAAGGGTATATTTGATTTGACTTACTGTTTGTAACGCTAAGATCCCGTTATCACACACAAAAATGAATTACACCAGTGTGTTTAGAATGATAAAAATAATTAATATTTGCATGTCCGTCCGTCCGTCCGTCCGTCTGTCTGTGGCGCGGATTGCGTGAGCACGGATTGAGCTATAGACTTGAAATTTTACGCAGATGCGTTTTTCATAAAATGCAAGGCTAAATTCGTTAATGGGCAAAAATGGACCATTAGGGGGGGTACCCCCCTATGAACGAAAACGATTTTTGCGAATATCTCAAAAACGGTGCATCTTATCAAAAAAAAATGCAAGAACAAAAGTTTTTTAGGATATGATTCTACATAAAACTCCCATACATCAAAATCCGATTGGAATAAATTTAAAAAAATCTTTGACTTCAAAGTGGAATTTTGATACAACTGTTCGCCATTCACTTAAATCACCATACGGGTTTTCAATAATTGCCAGATTGGCAATTATAGCTTTTGTTATGTTTTTAGGCTATGTTGTAACCCGTATGTTGTGGCAATAACTCTTAAAATCGCAAAACTCATGCCCTTATCAGCTAGAATAAGAATAGCTTCTTTTTCTCGCCACTAAGTTTTTTTTCGGTTTAGGGTAATAACCATAATGCGATGGAAATAGTATTCAATATCCATACACCTATGAAACCAAAAATGCTAGCTGAGACATGCACCGGGGGAAATTTTTTATTTCCCATTAACTCAGAAAGCAAATCAGATCATGATCCCGATAAAACTTGGGTTACAAATTTGTATGAGAGTTAATCCAGGCCTCTGATCGGATCATTAATAAAATACAGCTATAGTCGCAGCAACGCACCGGTCTAATCATAATTTTGCTGCACAGCAATTTTGGAAATTTTGTTTAATCCTTTAACCGGAATATTTCCGAAAAAAATTCACCAAAATATGACTTTCAACTTGCGACAGACAGTAACCAAGACAACGTACAGGGCTAAATTTTTTCCAGCATGTAAAGCGATAACTTACAAAAGTCAGTGTAAGCCGTTCAGGCGATTTCCGACGATTAAAATTGTTACCCGTTATAAACAAGCGAATTCCCCGAAGCCCGCCTTTAGGCGAGCATTCCGGCTAGAGGGTTAATTTATAAAAATCTTGGGTAAGTTTCTTGATTTTGATTGTCTCTGATAACCTCGGCTTTGGGCTTTTTTGTAGTACGCATACAAACATCGGTACTAAATGTTAGATGTTTGTAAACGATACTTAAAGTTTTGGGAGCAATGTGTATCCCTCCCTAGTACTCATGGGGACCGGTTCACGTAATTTTTTCTAGAAGACTTATTCAGGGCTGAATTGTATTATGAAAAAAATAATCGAAAATCGAATAATTGATAATTTTACAGAAATGCAAATCATCAAATAATTAATATATTTTTCAGTTAATATTATTTTTGTCATTTCTTTTGCAGACTAAAAATAAAACAATTCGAAATACACATTTTTCAGCATAATTTAACCAAGTGTTTAAACACCGATACAAATTGACTAAGAAACTAATTCTGTAACTATTCTCGTGAAAAACTTTTCAAACATCAAACATCACAATATCAACAAATGTATTTTAAGGGCACAAATCCCAAATCTTTGGTTCTATTTCATTTTCTGATTAGATACCTATAAGGAAGCCCCTTTCATATCTCAATCATGTTACTTGTAATTGTAAAGCATAAAACCACATCAGAGTGGAAAACAAGTTTTAGTATTGGACAGAAGATGTTCTTACGTAATAATATTGTTAGGACAGTAAACATCGAGTGACCGAATATCCTTTTGATATGCTCTCAGGTGGGTGAAATATACACTCCATGAACAACATTGAAACAGGAGATAGATCTGTACATCGAACTCAAAATTAAATCTGATTTGCATAAACTACCCGAACCGAACGTATACTCAATTTACCTATCGTAACACTATATCGGAGCTCCAATACAAATACAATGGTATGCATCTTGGCCCTGTTTTGAGGTCTTTGTAAATAAACAAAGGGCGGCTTACTCTATCCCACAAGTGAAATTGTACGTCCCAGGATATTCAATTAGACTTTTGCCTTTCGGTGGTGTCAGTATTTTATTGATATCAACTTGGCAAATCCATTACTATTCACGTGTATATGGCAGTAAAAAAGAGTTCACTTCCGATTCCAACTATATGTGACCCATCGTCATGTAGATGTAGTCGTATCTGATTTATAGTTATAGTATAGCTTTTTAGCAAATCAATACCAGCATTTTCAATCAGTTTGATTTCTGTTATTTGAAAAATTATATTCAAATTCAATCAGTAATGCCTATTAAATTTTATCAAAATGAATTAATTCTTATCAATTACAGATTGGAAACATTTCATATCAACCTACCGCCTCTGTTCAAATCGCTTGGCCATATCATGAAATCGCATTAAAATGATTTAAAATATGACATTATGTAAATAGACATATGAATTGAATAAATAATTGAGAGAAATTTGCCAGAAATTTGAATTAAATTTTGTCAAAAGTATTTTACTAAATACACGACTTTCGACTATAACTGAATTGATTTCAATTGATTTTTAAATAAAGTGATATTTTGAAGTGATTTCCAAGATACCAAAAATCATATTTATCATTCGTTTATATGTACGGACTCGATTTTAGTACAGATTGTGCACATATAATTCAAATATTTGATTTTAGTTTCTCAAAATATTTGATTTTGTGTAATCTTTTCAGAACGGTCTTGAAAATATTCAGTTCAAAGTTCATAAATTTATTAAATAAAAATATCTGATGTGAACAGCACATGATTTTCTTATACAAAATCTACGTTTCTGCACAATTTATCTGACGAATAAAATATTAGTTTACACAAACACATGAATTTTTTTTCTACAAAATCTGAAATATCTCGATAACGGTAAAAGATATCGACTTACGTTAAAAGGAAAAAATCAGGGTATTCACAGTCGTCTTTTAAAATGCGGGTAAATTTACCGCTCGGTAATTCAGTCAAATTTAACAGATTTTTACCGAGACGGTAACTTGGTTCATGTAAAAATGAATTACAGGAAAACCTGTATAAGCCGGACTCGCACGGGGCCGGGAAATTTGTCCGGGTTAGACAGGTTTCCGGCTTATACAGGTGAACTGAAAAAATTTCAGTTTTACGTATTATTATCTTTTATTGATACTGTAAATGTAATTTCCATACTAAAAAAAACAAATTTTCCGAAAATAAAAACAAAAGAAATAAAAATTGCTTTCAAAGCATATTTGGTGAACAAATTATAGGAAAAGCTATGATCATACAGAAATCACAAAACTACATATTGAAAAATTCGGAAATTTTAGTTTGCCGGCTTTTGTTGATAGCAATTTCTTTTTCGATTTTTCTAGCCAATGAAAATGTCTGAGCAGACATGTTTTCATCACCTTGAAGAGTGGCATAATTTCTGGTAATCTGGAAGGTTTCCAAGCCATATTCTCGAAAGTAGATCATAGTTTATAGTCCAACACGTTGAGTTATGGACTTATGGAGGGCCACTCTTCGCTTCTAATGAAATCATAAATTTGATTTTGAAGCATTTTTTGTGGTCATTTGGCTTTTTGAGCCAGAAATGAATACTGTGGAAAATTCCAGTCCCCATTTTTGAATAAGTTTTCGTTTACATGCCTAACTATACATTTTAAACAGTTTCATGAGCAACTTTGGCTGCCGTTTGCGCTTCTTTTTCACAAAAAAGGCTCAAAAACAATTTTCATAACTTCATGCCTCCAAAAGTCCGCCCCCCGGAAGTTCAGACCTTAAGTTGTTGAACTATAGACCCGTTGGACTGTAGTGAGCATGATTTGCCAAAAAAAGAGACCAAAATATTGAGTCCTTGAAGAAGGATTTCAACAAAAACATTGGATAATTCTCAAATAGATCGAGCGTGTATTTTGCAGCCCTGTTGGCTCCATCGTTAAAGGCGTGTTGTTAAATCAAATGGCGGTATTTTCGAATAATGTGTTCTATGATTTGTGGCTGTTGTGTGGCCCAATAAATAAAAAAAAAAGTTTTGAAAAATACCAATGCGTTCTCATTTGGCATCAATTTTTCCTTGTGTCAGTATTTATGGCTAGACTAGGTAGTTTGACGAAAAGTGATCAAAGTTTGCAACCCCTAAATATTATCCAATCTTCTTAAAAATGGCATATACATATATATTTTTCATCACTGAGACTCGGGGCGTAAGCAGTCTCCAAAATTTTTATATTTTATTTTTTGCCTAACAAAATTAAACACCCTATTGCATATGTGTCATTGATTTCTACGAACTACACCAACCTATAGTTGGTAGAAATCACTAATCGTTGGCTGTCAACACAATCAGGAAGGCCAGAAGTATTTGAAAAAAAAAAATATCCGGCTTATACAGAAAAAATGATGTCCGGGTTCGCGTTAGGCAGGTCCGGCTTATCCAGGTTCATTTTGTATGGAAATCGTCTTCAAAATCACGGGACTTTTAAAACTGTCCGCCTAAGGCAGGTTTCCGGCTTATACAGGGTCCGGCTTATACAGGTTTGACTGTACCGGATTCGGTAATTGTATACATGCCTTGAGTCGTGTTTTCCGGCCCGGTTATTCGGTATCAAGAATCAACCGCGAGTGGCGCTAGTATTGTTTTTAGTTGTCAAATTTTCTCGCTGGTTATCTCATCGGACTGCAATTTTTTCAATTTTGGTAGCCGTTGCCACAATAGAAATTCAAAGAAATACATCAAACATGGATTTAAAGGTATGTGACATATTTTACAATTAAATTCGCAGTTCATGATTTGGTCACGTATCCAATAAAAGCGCTGTTCTCAAATCTGTGCTGTGGGATGTTCACAGCAGAATATTTTCAGTCTTTTAATATTACCGAAAATACCGAATACCGAAAATTAAAAGAGGATTGTGAATACCCTGAATGTAGATAATTTTAATACATTTAATTCTGCCATTAACAGTTTTTTTTTCGAAAATTCGTTAGTTTGAAAGCAATTTACTAAAATATATATTTTTTAAGTTTTAATGATAATATCTCGATAGCGGTAAAATATATCTGATAGCGGTAAAAGACAAATTTATGACCAACATTACTCTCTTTAATCCATCTTATATATCAAACCTCCAAAAACCAGCTCGAGATAATCGCAAAAAGCTGATTTTTTTAAATAACGGTGTAATCTCGATAACGGCTTGAGATACGGAGTTCCTGTAAAAGACAGAGATGTAGAAAATTTTGTTTCCAACTTTTGTTATACATAAGTCTACTGAAAACGCGTAGTTTCCGAGTAAATAACGAAAATCGAAATTGCAATTTCTAAAAATCTGCCATTTTGATTACTTCCGGTTAACGGTTTTCCCACTAAAAAATGATAAGATTGTCCCCTTCCAGGACGAAACATGTGTGCAAAATTTTATGGCTTTAGCTCTATTAGATTTTGAGTAATCAAAAGTGACAGACAGACGGACATTTTTGTAATATTTACTCAGGAAAAAATTTTCATGAATACAAACCGAATGGAGGCGATTCCAATATAAATGCGAAAAATGTGGAATAGTGGACTTTTATAAATAGTGGTTATTTCAATAAAAAATATCAGTTGTGGTCAACACAAAACTTTCTTCTACAAAATCTACGACCCTGTGCAGTTTACATAGAGCCCTGTCGCGTTGTCAACCTAAGACGACCTCCCAATAAATTCTTGGTTTATTCAAAAATATCAAAAACGTACAAAATTTGAGATAACTTGAGAACTGTAAAAGATATCAATTTACGGTAAATGGCAAAAAGATAGAAAATTTTAACATCTCCAATTCTTCCTTAAATTAATTTGTCGAAAAACCGTTAGTTTTGCAAGTAATTTGCAAAAATATATTTTTTTATGTTTTAATCTAAATATCTCAATAACGGTAAAAGATAACGGATAACGGTAAGAAACAAAATTGTGCAGAATGCCATTCTCATTAATTCACTTCATACATTCAGTCAGGAAAAACCTGTTAATTTTCGAAATAACGGTTTATCTCGATAACAGGTTGAGATATCGAGTTATAGCTAAAAACAAAAGTGTGGGAAATTTTATTTTCTCAAAGTTTTGTCATACTTAAGGCCACTAAAAAACGCGTAGTTTGGGAGTAAATCGAGAAAAACGAAATTGCGATTTTTGAAAAACCGCCATTTTGGATATTTCCGGTTAACGGATTTCCACCAAAAGTTGATAGGATCGTCCCATTTCAGGACCCAACATGCCTATAAAATTTCGAAATGAGGAAAAACCAACACCCATAAAACTGCCTTGTCTGAATACAGCTGCGTATGCTTGTATTAGTTTCTACTGTCCAAAAAAGTACAAAGGCGTTCTACTCGTTTCTAGTAATTCTCACACATATACGAGCGATTCACACTACTGCAAATCGCGTGTATTTATCGCTACTCGTTTCCACTAAGTGTCTCCGTGTAAACCGCGCTTTATGATTTCGGTGTTTGAGTAATTTTAATAGGGCTATTCACTCTTTATCGTAGTTGATCGTAAACTCGTAGAATCGTAGAATCGTAAATAAAATCGTAGTTTTTTGACAGTTCTCCATACAAATTTTTTTACGACGAAAACTACAATCTACCACACCCGAAGGTATGGTAAAATCGTAGTTTTTGTCGTGCTTCTAATAAAGTGAGGTTAAGGCATGTTTTGTGACATGTCAACTTGGTGCCAACTCTAAAATGCTGTACTCCAGAACTGTCGTAACTGACATTTTGCAAATTTTACAGGAGAGCCATTTAGTTCGGAATTGCAAACTTTTTATTATGTATGATTTTCGGTAATTATTTGAAACTTTTGTAGTTTATTTTATTTTAGGACATTGTTTAAACAAAATATTAGTTGATATAATATATACGTCCCCACAATATAGTTACAACAATAACCCCAAAATCGCGGTTTTGGCAGTTACGACAGTCTACCTCTGGGGTACAGAATGGACATTGGAAAAGCAGGTAAATTAAAGTATTTATATGATTTAGTATAAATTTAGAGTTAAAAAATACTTTAAACCATTTAGGTAAAGTAAATAAATAAAAGAGTCAAAAATTTACGACAAAACCCACAACCTCTAGTAAAGCGCTGCTCACGCTTCGTTGTACTTTTCCATCGTAGATGTACAGTACAATCTACGATTTTACTATCTACGATTTTACTATCTACGATCAAGAGTGAATTGCCCTAATATCTCGTAAGAAAAGCAAAAATTATACTTTTGAGAAAAAAAAATTTAATTATGAACGTGGTTTGCTAATTTTTTAACTGACTCTTTGAAAAAGTGTTTTTAAGTGCCGTTTGCACCAACAAAACTTAGCAGTTGTATTGTACATAATACAACTTAAAAAATTTAAGTCGAAGAATTTCTACGGTTTAAGTAGGCTAACCATAACTTAATTTTTTAAGAATAATACGCGCGAACGGGCCTAAAAGTCTGAAAAGGGGACAGATAGTATAGCTTTTTGACAATAACTGCAAAAAAATAATTTTTCCTCTGAAATAGAGGACTTCTCACCGTAAAAAAAGACGTCTGGTCACCCTACTCGTTACTATAAAGGCTTAACTGCCAAAATTCATAAAATTCCATCTAATAATAGCGATAACAAATTAACCTGAATTGAAATTTTGATGCCAATCGTCTTAGAACGACTCAAAATATGAAAAAATCTGAAGAAATCTGAAAAAAGGCTTCTTTGAACAAATCGACTGGCATACAATTTAATCTTTTAATTAATATAACAATAGATATGCCGCTTACAAAGTATTTCTCTAACAAATAATGTCCTTGAACTATAAACCTCAATATGGTGAATACATATATTTAATTACAATTGTATCATCTTTCATTGAGGATATGATTTGATTTTTGTTTGAAGCTAACAAAAAGATGAACTAAATTAAATTATGTATTTATGTACAATAGATCCCTGGCTAAGATCTGGAAATTAACAATTGACATCGCAAATGATGTCAATTGAGCTTATTCAGTGGTCTCATTTATGTCGTATTTTCTTGTATAGGCACTTTTCTTGTGTAACACGAATATACCTTCAAGGATTCCACGCAACAATGCGAATTTTATTTACAGAAAGTGGTTAAAATCATAAAACTGTAGGGAGAATATTGCCGAGCCTGGCTCATCCCGATACGGAAATGGATGGAAACTGCTTTAAAGGAGAATCTCTTTTTTTCTGGTTTGTTATTAATTTTGTGCCATAAGGAAAGCAACGAGAAACAGTAGAAAAGTTTTTATATTCTTTTCTGCAAGCTAAAGTGTACTCTATGTTGCAGTATATTTCAATGTCTACACATATATATGCGTATAGTGCATAGCATAAGCATTATATGGAAATTTAGAAAAAAAATTGACCGTGTTTGTGTGAATATTTTCTGTTTTCCTTCAATTGAAAGTATATTTTACGTATTTTTTTCAGATGAGCACAATATGCTTTGTTTTTGAAATGGAACTTATCCCGCTTTTGGAGTGTTTGCAATCTCATGAAAGTGATGAAAGCTTTTTTTTTACTCGGTCTACTTCAGACTACTTTGTTTGTATCCTGAATGGGTGCGCAAGGATTTCTTTTTTTTATTCATATATATTTTTCTTTAAAAAAATGAATGGTTCGCATTTGTTTTGGTTGTTGTTTCTGGAATTCCTTTTCCTTTTAAGTATACAAGTGGGACCTTATTGTATAATTTTCTTCTTTCTTTTTGTTTTAAATGTAACCCACATGGTTGAGTATGTGAATATAACAAGTGTTCGCGCATTATTATGTCTATTTAAAACTACAAATGTGTAAAGTAAGTGAAGTTTAGAATAGCACTTTTTCATGTAATATTTATTAGTTACATGTTTGAGATAGGATATAAATTATAAAAATTTGTCAAGTCAATAACAACATGTCCCACATAAGAAATGCATATTCATGGTTTTCAGGACGTTTTTGATTTCTAATGTTTACCTTTGCTGTTAGTTATAATATCATATTAATATTCAAAATTTTTATTACGTTCAACTTTTCATTAGGAAGTCAAAAATATCTTAACGTTTTTTTCATTGTTCGACAATGATTTTATTTGCTGTGCAGATTTCCAATTTTGAGATACACGATTAACAATAATTACAGCATTAAATGGTGCCATAATTTTGAATACTGTAATAATATCTCACGCTTGTAAATTTACATACCAAGTGTATAATTACAATTTGAAGTGTAAAATTAGAATACACATTTGTTATGTGATATCGCAAAATTAGTTTAATGAAATCGGAATTTCAAACAAAGAAATTAATAGAAATGTGTGCCTACTTTATTATTTTCTAAAACTTAAGGGAGAACTCCAATTGAGCAGAGGCAGCAGCAGAGTCAGAAGCAGTAGCAGTGGCAGAAGCAGAATCTGCTTTCTGCCCCACAATGAAATTTGAATTCTGACGAAAATAGCAGAAACCTGTCAAAACGTTGTACGTATTTATATCCGCGGCATGATTTGTCGTATAATATTTCGTTGTTTTTTAAGTATTCAATTAATTTCTCCTCCATTTCAAGTATTACAAATATTTACTTCCGTCCATATATGCAGAAATTATCAACAACGATTTGTGAGGTTAAATTGAAAGCAGAAATTTAGAGATTAGAGCTAAAATGTGTTTCTGCTTCTGCCGCTGCCTCTGCTGCTGCTTTATTGGAGCTCAACACATAAGACACTATGTATTCTAAAGTTCTGCTTCTGCCTCTGCTGCTGCCTCTGCTGCTGCCTCTGCCCAATTGGAGTTCTCGCTTTAGGCACTGAAATAAAATAAAAGCGACGAAACAATAAAATAAATTTCTATATTCGTGTCACTTTCGATCCCTTCTACTTCATCAAATCTAATATTATTAGAGTTGTAAGATTATAACGAAGAACTGATAAAATTCAGTTCTGTAGAAGGTACGGAAAAATTTGATTCGCGAATCGAAAATAAAATTCTGTTGTATTTGAATCATTCGCGAATCGAATTTTATAAAATAAAGTTTGCGAATGATTCTTTTCACGGAGAATTTTATTTTTCGCTCGCGAATGAGTTGAAACCGATTTTTAGTTGTTTAGTTCGTTCGCGAGCGAATCGAAAGCTCTTTTCACTCAACTTTTCGATTCGTGAATGAAAAAGAATGGAAAAGAATAATTATTTTTGATTCCTTTTTCGCTTGCTTTTCGTAGAGCTAGAATTGGAGTTATTATTTTATGCGCTTGTCACTTATAGTACATCTCCCACGCACCCCTACCCGAACCACCAGTTAACCCCCACTTCCCCCAATTCCCCTCCATTTACCCCTCCTACTTCGCAACTTACCCCTGTTGTCCCACCCGAATTTACCACCCTCCTCACGATTCACCACTCTCCAAAAATCTCCTCTTCCTCTCCCTTTCACCTCCCCATCAACCGTCCTGTCACCCTTCCCACCATAATTCCCCACCGCCCTACCCGTTTCATGGCATATTTTCGTTTCAAATACTTCGTAATCGAATCATATTTTCAATCCTCGATACACGAATGGAATTTTATATTTAAAAAAAAAAAAATAAAAATAAAAAAAAAACATTTCAGGAATGAGTCAAAAATAAAATTCGCGCGAAAATTATTCGCAAATGAACGAATCGAAAAGAATGATTCCCAGTACCCTGGTTCTGTAATTTCACAACAAAAATTTATTTTTACATTATTTTTCTGTAATTGGAAAAAATTAGAGAAAATAATTTGCAATTTTTACATGCCATGAATAATTTGACAACAAAAAAATAATTTTGTGAAAATTTCCACATTTCAATGATGGGATTGGGGTATCATTTTTAACTGTGTATGGATAAAATTTTTTTTTTTGAAAGCCAACCGAAGTAAAAAATCAACTTTTATATTTGTTTTGAACATTTTGAAATAATAGAAATTTAATAAAATGATATAATAATGTGCCTTAAACAAAATTTTCTATAGAAATCTTAAAAAAAATGCGCCGCAGACGAAAATCGTTTCGTGAGAAAGCCAAATACCCTCTAAAAATGAAATTCACATAATTTTGTTCTTTTCGGCGTATACACATTTTAACAAAACATTCCTAAATAAATTTTAACAAAAACATTCCTAAATAAATTGATTAATAAGATTATTTTTACATGGGACTGACAAATAAATCTTGAAAAATAAAAGACACGTATTTGTGTTATCGACAATCATCCATGTTTAAGGCCCAACCAAAGTCCTTCCGATCCGTTCAGTTTCGTTTCCATAAAAACGTATCGAACGGAGACCTGCCTATAGTACGACCGCTCCGTTTCGGAATCTGACATTTCGACCACTGTTTTGATTGTGTCTTTTGATCGAAATTGAAAATTGTTAAATAAGCAATATTGAAGTAAAAAGTCAGTTCCGGTTTATTTTGTAATTTAAAATATAATAATTTAAATATATGGATATACATATTAGGTTATGTGCGCGTGTCAAGTTTAGGGTTTGAGGTTATGCAATCCGTTTGAGATGGATTTTTGCGAACTCTTCCATTACGTTCCGCTCCGTTTCGCAGACTATGGGTAGCAACGTTGTTGGTCGTATGTTCAACTTTGACAGCTTACCGAAACGGAACGGATCGGAAAGACTTTGGTTGTGCCTTTAGGGTCCTTTTTGGCCTCCCTGAAAGTATGCAAATTTTAGTTTATTTGCATTTTTTGATATAAAAAGTTGGCCGGTTTCAATGAAATAAAATCTAAAATTTCATTGCAATCGAATTTGTTTTTGCTGTTTTCGAGATTTTTTTGGAATTTCGAAAGAACTTCGAATTAGAAAAATACTTCCATTTTTAGGGAAAAACGTAATATAATGGAACAAGAAGCAAAAAATAGGAACCGAAACTTAAAAAAATATAATATTAGACTAAACAAATTGTATTACAAATGACCTGCTGAGTATTTTACTTTAAAGACTTTAAAGAACTGTCCCAAGTAACAATTTGAGGTTACATTCCGGTTAAGAAACGTATTTGAAACCATGGTAACAAAACTCAAAAGTTTCACATTTGGTTTCTGTAACCTTTCAGAAACGTGTCAGAAACCCTATTTAGAAGCTGGTTTCAAAATAACCGTTTTTGGCGGGTTTATTCGGAAACCATCTAAAATGTAACCAAAATGTAACCTAAATTGAAGGTTTTTTTTGTAACCACGGTTACAAATTGTTACAAATTGTTTCTTGGGGTGTTATTTTCTTTTACATCTTTAGATAATTAAAAAAATCTAGATGGAAGTTGAAGGTTTTTATTTTGCAATTGGCTCTATTTTTCTTTTTCAAAATTTCAAAAAAAGGCCTTAAATATGAGCATTCATTAATTCATAGTGTTTAAAAAATGTCAGTCGAAAATGTTGGAAATTTGTGTAAGGTGCAACCGAAAAACGTGTTTTAAACCAATGAAAATTTTAATGCAAAACACTAAATTTCAAATACCTGTAATTATCTGCACGGTCCAAATTTTTAACTTAAAATTTCTAGATATCTTCTTAAAAGCTATAGATTATGAACCTAATTTTTTTAGAGTATATTTAAAAAAAATTACTAGTGTATAATAAACAAATAATTTTTAACAAATAAATAATTTCGTTATTCGAGAATCGTCCCAAAATAGCAACTAATATCAGCTATAAAATGTATCACTTAAAGTTGTCAAAAGTTTCCTTTTACGCTAGTGACAAGTGGAATTTCCAAATCATGTAATCTTTATCTAATTTCTACCATTAGAGTGTCCACAAATGGTAGAGATGAAAACATTCGAGTTGAAATTTAGTTACAAAACTTTTCGTAGTTCTTGTGGTGTAGGAAATATTTAGTACTTGAATATATTTGATTGATTTGGTTTTGTAGACTTGTTGAATAATTTATTTGATCAAATTAAAGCTATTTTATGATTCATATTGATTGCGTTAGTTTAAATAAAATATTTTTTTACCGGATGATATTTTACTTGTTGGCATTTTTAAATCATTTTTAAACAATTAAGGCCCGTTTGCGCGTATTATACTTAAAAAATTAAGTTGTGGTTAGCCTACTTAAACCGTAGAAATTCTTCGACTTAAATTTTTTAAGTTGTACATAAGTTGCTAAGTTTTGTTGGTGCAAACGGCACTAAGTCGATATAAGATTTCTTTCAAAATTAAGATTTCATGACTAAAATTCGCCTGCAGTATTGAAGTTATAACACATGATCCACAATTCAAATAATTTAAATGTCTTGTGAACGATTCTCTCATTAAAAAACAACATTTAAATCGGTATTATGAGCAGAAACGAATATTACAATAATATCACGCAATGGTAAATAAGTGAGTAAAACTCAAACATGGGTGCTAATTTGGTTAACTTGACGTAGGAATCGTTTTTTTTTCTATAACTACTTATGGACATTATGTATGGATTATAAAAATCACGAAGGTCCATAGTTCAACGATTACCAGCAAATGGCTTAACAAATAGCGTGACACAGTAATGGGACTTTTATAATTGATGTATACCGATTACTAAAAAATTTACAGAATTCATACTTAAAATATTCTTTCATTAGTTACTTTCTTCAACGGTAATCTATATAATATATCCATAGCAAAATTGAAGGGGAATGAATTTATGTGCCTTGGAGTTTTCTTAGAGATTTTGATATATATGTAGCGTAGAAATCTAGAAAAATATTTGTAAAATGGCTGATCATTACTTAATCAATTTAAACGGATTTCGGTCTTTAGATTTGAAATACATATTATTTTTTAACAACAACTTATCTTTTAAGACCACAAATTCAATTAAAAACCGTTGGTGGCAGCTATTCAATTTCAACTTCGATAATTTATAATTTAACCATTTGTTGACAGTCGGTCCCTTCATGTACCTTATATTTTTTGCTTATCCAATAGTATCAACATTCTATATACTTCTATATACTTCGAAATACTTCTATATACCACAGCCGTAAATACCACCCCTCCATAAAATTAGTTCAAGTCTTTTTTTTAAATGATTTCTGGAACCATTTTCAACGAAAAAAAGTCATGGTTATTGATTTATTATCAGTTCACTTCCTGATCCACAAGGGGTTAAATGAAATAATTTCGTTGAAAAATCTTGTAAGCCACTGTAAAAAAGGTATTTTGCATTGATCTAAACTCCTTCTTGATTCAATTCACGGTAAATTTTAAAGCGGTCAAGCAATTGGGGGTGTTTTGGCCAAATTCGATAAAGAGTATCTTGACAGAAAGATGTTGTCATCATATTACAAGAAAGTTTTCATAACCTGTTAAAAGAATTAGCAAATTGGTGTCTCGTGGGTTATGAACAGTGTTGCGGCCAGATAATTATTTTTTTATCTAGATAAGATAAAGATAAATGCTCGTAATGTTTATCTAGATAAGATAATATATAATAAAAATTTGAAAGATAATAGATAAGATCAGATAAAAAGCCAAATTATCTAGGTAATTTTTAGATAAATACTAGCAGACCCTTCGTTGCCAGCTTAAAGTTTTTTGTATAAACTTTTGAATGCCAAAAAAACATAAATAACTTCAAAACTTTTGGGAAAAAACGTTATCTTTACAGGACCTTCTGTTTCGAATTTTGAAATTCCAACCTGCTCCTGGCAACGCAGATCATTTTGCAAAAAACCGCGTAAAAATCGGTCCAGTAGTTTTTGAGTTTTGTAATCTCAAACAAACAAACCAACAAACATCAATTTTTATTTTATAAATAGATACTATACGGCAGTGTTTCCCAACCAGAGGTACATGCACCCTTAAGGGTACATCAACTGGTTCCAGGGGTACGCGAAATTTGAAAAAAGAAAATGGCGGCAACTAAATTTTGAAAAAAAATTGCGACGTATTGTTTGAAATGAATAAAAATATTCCAGTCAAACAAAAATATTCTAGATGACTAGGGCCACCAAACCACAAGAAAATGGTTAAGTTACAATTTTTAACAATTTTTGGTCGTTTTGAAGGAAAACAACAAGTTTTGATTGTTTTTTTTAAAAAAAAAACAACAATTTTTCCCAATTTCAGCAATTTTCATACAATTATTAACAAATTTTCTAATTAAATATTTACAAAAAGCATTACATTAAAAAGTCTAAAAAATGTGTGGCGAGTGAAAATAATGCGTACAAAAAACCTCCAAAGAATATTTTACCATAATCTGTGAATTGAGAATCAAAATTAGTCACCACTGGCAATACTCCACAATTTTGGTGTTTTTGTTGCAGTGTATTTACACACCCGAGAAGTCATCAAAAAACACGTAAAAAGATCTATCCATGCTTACATTTTGCACACTATTGCAATAACGCCTTCATGTGTGGCATATTTTTTCACTTGCACAAAACAAAGAATACAAAAAAAGGAAATTTTCGTTTTTTTTTCAAATAAATCTCAACTATTTTTTCAACAATTTTTTGCAATATTTTTTAACAATTTAACAACTATTTTTAAATACATTTTTTAACAACCCTCCAACTCTACAGAGCTGCAAAATTTCTATTATCCTATAATATAATACGAGGAATGTCTGTCTGTCTGTCTGTCTGTCTGCACAAACGATCTCGAAAATCCGCCTAACGATTTTCACGAAACTTGGTGGTTAGGGATTTTCGGGGACAAGGAATCGATCTAAAAGATAGGCCTCACCTCTGAGAAAATTCCCCCTCGATACCCCTCGCCTGGTATCTTCGAATTGGGTGGTCCGATCTTAATGAAACTTTACAGTATTACTAAGGGGGCTAGGCCTTTCGATTTTTCCACTACAAACCTGACTTTTCCCTCCCCTCGATAACCCTCACCTGGTGTCTCAAAACAACGTTTCAAAAATCGGTGACAGCGATTACTCAATAACCACTCAACCGATTTCTATGAAATTTTGTTATCGCGCGTTAGTTTTAGTTCTAGCTTTCTAGGTCGGGAATTTAAAAACTCTGGAAAAGCTCTGTAAAGATAATGTGAATTTAGTTTTTCCCCAAAACTAAGCAAAAGTAGGATTTTGAGGTCGACGAGCATGTCTCGGTCTTCCTGGTACTCAATGCTACCTATAATTTAATTCTGAAAGTAATAATAATAATTTATCCTAATACAAATATATTAACAAAATGATTTTTCCCATGGCATTGCCGTAATCTCAGTTGGCAACAAAACTTTTAACTATAGTTATTTGGTATTTTACATAATAGTAGTGACCTGAATCCATACGACGATTTTACAAAGCTGTAGAGTTAGTTCCAGTTTAAGCCGTTTAAAATTTTTATAGTTTCTTCCATCGAAAGCGTTTTTTTCTTGAAGAAGTTAAATCTCTGCTGGGCGAAAATTGGACAAACACACAGGAGATGGAAGCAGTCTTCTTTAGTCTTGAGATTGCATAAGGAGAAGAATTGGTCTAATCTTCCCTTATGGTGTTCCATTTAACGCGAGAAGCTCACATTGGGTCTTAAAGATGAGTGGAATTACCTTACAACTGTGTGCATCCGTAAAGTAGATATTCTGCATAAGGCTAAATTTAAGTTGTGAGCATAATATTCTGCTCTCCGATTGACGGGCTTTCGCCAGCAGTACTGCTATATCAGTATCCTTTTTCAAGGTCTCAGTATAAACATCATTACAAATATCATTAATAATATTACATTTTGTAAGTTTTTTTTTATTAATCTAAGTAAGATAATTAAAGATATTAAATAATTCCATATTAAATTTTTTCTCATGCAACATCAACATTTTCAAAAAAAGTAATGTTTGAAAAATTCGAAATTTTTATGTTGTATATCAGCTTAACCTTCGACTCCGACTCCGGAAATTTTAGAATATCCGACTCCGACACAGGAAATCTTAAAATATCCGACTCCGATTCCTGAAAGTCTAGAAGGTCTAACTCCAGCTCTGACTCCTTTGACTAAAAAATCAGCAGATCTCCTGAAACCCCAAAATCAAACATTGTTTGGTTGTAAATTTTCACTTTTTATAAAGAATTGCCACATTCGCCTAACATTAAGGTTTGACTTAAACTAGAGGGACAATTAACTATAGAGTGGCCAAACTAAAGAAACAATTAACTAGAGAGTGGAAGTATTAACAGAAACTGGTTCGGGGTTAGAGTTGGAGTTTTTCTCCGAGACAAATTTTCTCCAACTCCGACTCTTAAACTCTCCGACTCTTAAAAAAAATTGACACACTGCGACTCCGACTCCTACAGCAGCAGTTTTGTCCCGACTCCGACTCCACAGCGCATATAGTACATACATTCAAGATATTATTTTGTTGTTGAGATTCAAGATATTTTTGACAAAAAAATAGAGGCTGCCTAAAACGTGTAACATGGTATTTTTTTTTTAAATATTTTTTCTTATTACATATGGTTGGAGGACAATAATAAAATTTCCTACGATGGACAGTAATTATCTTTATAACATATCAAAATTTCGTCAAAATATGACTTAAGCGGCCCCTACACGTTCAATCTTGCAGTCAATCATGCTGTCACAGCAAAAAGCTTATTTGCACTAGACGCTCAATCATGCACGCAAGCATCACTTATTTCGAAACAGCCAAACCGACAGCACACAACACTTAATATAAATTAAAAAAATCTTTGTCCTTAAATTTTTCACTTTTCGTCATCCACAACTCACTTCTTTGTCTATATAACACGAAAAAAGATTCCCAAAAAATTTTGTCTTTTATATGCGACACCTTTTCACTACAAAAAATTACACTGAAATGACGAAATGATTGACAACATCGCCATACACGTTCAAGCATGCTGTGATTCAAAAAGCTCCCTTGAAAAATATCAAAATGATTTTGATATTGGCCAGCATGCTGTCAATCATGGAATTTGCATGACAGCATCACCATAGACGTTCAAAATGCTGTCACAGCATGCGATGATTGACTGCAAGATTGAACGTGTAGGGAACGCTTTAGGGTTTTTGGGAAAAAAAATTAAAAAAAAAAGATTTTTTTTTTTGAAAAGCATTAAGTTTTGAAGATTGAAAATTGAAAAAGTGCAAGTTACACAGTAAGCTACTTTCAGTTCTGTAGCCGGCTGTAGCTTTTTAATTGAGACAGTGAGGAATTGGAAAAAAATCTGATAGAAAACATCAAGTCTCGATCACTCTAGAATCTAATGACAACATCATGAGAAACATTTTTATACAATTTATTGATATTTTGTTGAACTTTTCGTAGACATTATTATAGCATGAAAAATTCCTACGATTTCCAGCCGATTAAATCTTAAAAAAACTGAAATGTGTCTAATCGTAAGTAACCATAATTTTGTAACGTTTTCACTTCAACATCAACAGCAACAAACTTATCCAATGCAATTTGGTCACAAGTAGAATACATTTAAATATGAGTTCTAAGATTATATGAACAAAATATGAATAATCTCCGGAAGCTGAGGGATCTGTGATGGCGTTTGTGAATTTATCATCACCCCAAAAATTGCATCATACATAAATGCGTATATCCGAAATTTGAAATGTTCATTCAAATGTACCATTCATAGTAGATGTTATTAAGTATGTATGTTAATATGCATATAAAACAAGTATATGTATATTTAGTTAGACTCTAGCAAACATTCTCCTAATTATTCTTGCAGAGAGAAGGATTATGTCGGGTTGATTGCATGGGTTAATGAGTTTGGCATTGATTTTGCGGTTTAATTACATAAAGCTGCACTGCAGTCAATGAATTGGTAGATCTAACTATGTGAGTGAATCATTGAATATGATATCACCACAAATATTGACCACTTTGGTGTTATTTTACTAATTATTAACAGTTTGATGTCTGAAAATCATGGCCAATTGAAAAGTGATATTTGTGGTAACTTAAATATCAATAATTAAAGATATTTCAACATTTTACAATTAATTAAATTATAAATATATACTAAATTTCATAACGAGTAAAAATCATTTCTAGTTTACATTAAATACACATTAAAATTCTATGGATACACTTGGCAGTTGATTTGATTACGCATTAATTAAATGTGATAAAAATTTTTTGGTTGAATATTAATTGAGTGTATATATGAAATAATTACTATATGATGTGCTGAAAACGAATAACACTTATAGTATAGTTGAACTTGTGAACTGTACCACCTGTAAAGAAATTTATATTTCAGAATTTTATCCCTTATTATGGCATATATTTCTTATCGAGAATAAATGAGAGCGTGAAAGGACGGCTTTTGTTATTATTATGGACTGAGACTAATTTGTGATGATAAGAAAAACGTCTTATAATTCAGGTGCTGGATATGGAATGTATTTACTAAAGTTTGATTGATTTATTGATGTTTTTTTCCCTATCTAACTTTTTTGTTTATTAGATATAGGTAAGCAGAATGAGGCCTGATTAAGGTGAACTCGTTTAAGTTTGAATGTAATATATATGGATAGCAAGATTGATTGATTTGGATGCGGTTACTTTTATTCAGAAGCGAATCACGAAAAACAGGAAAAATAACCAAAAAGCGTGATTTATCACCATCATTATAATTAGTAATGAGACGACGAGCATTTCATTTTATTGAGACAAGTAGTCATTTATAATTTTTAGGGAAGTTTATTTATATCAATGATCATCGTAATTAGTTTTTGTCCATTCATTTAAATGAGGCGCAAATTATTACTATAGGCAAAAGATTAAATGTTTATTAATGTTAATTATCAAATAGATTTTAATGGGGGTGTGGAATTAATAAAGTAGGTTTTCAAAAAAAAAATTGCCAAAACTGAAGTCTAAGAATTCGATTTTCCGTAAAATTTTCATAAATCAGATGAAAATCCTCGGAAACTTTCAAAGATGCAAACCAGACTCCAAGTCTTTGAATCACAACATCTAAAGCATTTTATAATTGTATCGAGAAGAAAGCGATTAGAATAAGATTTAACAACATGGACTTTCCATAATAACTGCCCTACACGGTCAATATTTTTGCTTCAATATTTTGAAGGGCCTTCAAAATCGTATTCCCTTCAATATTTTTGCTTCAACATAGCCCCAACACGATCAACATAAAAATATTGAAGCAAAAATATTGGCCAAGTAAAGCCCAATTCATACTAACGATTGCGATTACGATTGCGATTGCCGTTACGATTGAAGCTTCTCGACCAATGAGATCAAATCGAAATCACGATAGGAAAATGAAAGCTTTGATCTCATTGGTCGTGGAAGCTGAATCGTAATCGCAATCGTAATCGCAATCGCAATCGTAATCGTAATCGTAATCGTAATCGTAATCGTAATCGTAATCGTAATCGTAATCGTAATCGTAATCGTAATCGTAATCGTCATCGTAATCGTAATCGTAATCGTAATCGTAATCGCAATCGCTAGTCTGAATTGGGCTTAAGGCAGGTCTAAAGCCCAATTCAGACTAACGATTGTGATTACGATTGCGATTACGATTGCGATTACGATTGCGAGTACGATTGCGATTACGATTGCGATTACGATTGCGATTACGATCGCGATTGCGATTGCGATTACGATTACGATTGCGATTACGATTGCGCTTCCTCGGCCAATGAGATCGATGCTTTCATTTTTCTATCCCTGGCTGATCTCATTGGTAGAGAAGCTTCAATCGTAATCGCAATCGTTAGTCTGAATTGCGCTTAAAATACGCTACATATTTAGGGTGTACTCCATACAAAAAATCGCAACGTGGGACGGGGGTCTAAAAAGGATGAAATTAGCGTGACATATTTTTTTCGACAGCCACTTATACCAAATCGAGTTAGACCACGTTTTCGTCTATTCGCATGAGAAGTTTCTCTGTTTTTCACGTTTGTTTCGGGACGGTTGATTTTATCACAAAAGTTATGAAGACACCTTCCATTAAAGGGCAGAAATTTTAGTCCTGTGAGTGTCCGCTTATGGGAGTTCTCACTGTATTTTTATAAAAACTTTCTTGTTTGACTTTTTGATCTTGATTCTTATTCTCCATTTTCGTGTTTTCAGAAATGTTGACTCCCGCGGAAAATTTTCGATAAATCTTTAAACGACAGAAAATTTAAGAACCTTGTTTAAGAAAAATTTTACTCCTCATGGCCCCGCCCTTCCCTCGGTATATCGTCCTTTGCCTTTACCTTACATCAGGCGTTGCCTAGAAACAATGAGTATTTCCATTTTTATACCCGTATGGTGAAACCAAAGGGTATATTAACTTTGCCTGAGTCAATCGATAGGCCTTTGTCACATCTAACACGGCCGGCAGGCCAGGAACTTTTATTTTCATATTTTTGGGGATATATTTTAACATTTTTAACAAAAAATTGCGACAGAAATAGAATAAATTTCAGCATTATCGGAAACGCCACTAAATTTAATTCATCTTGTTTTGTGATAAAGTTGAAATTTTCAAATAGCGAAATGAAAATTACCAAATTCGATGAACCAAACTTTTCCCACCAGTAGGAAACATCGTTCTTGGTGGCAATTTTTACATGCCCGATTGTCCACTTTTTTGAGTTTTTAAATGGCCGATTGAGCTCCTTATCATAGATCTCTAGTTTACAGGTTCTATACTTGCTCCCGCCCTTAATGAAATTTGTGTCAATTTATTCAATGTGTTGACATTTGTTGTCATTGGTAAAAATCCAGAAAATAGAGAATCCGCAAAATAATCAGTAATAAAATAATCACCAGAAATGAAAAGAAATGAAAATCGGGAATTTTTAGATTTTTGCGCAAATTTGCGTTGATATACCATTCGAAAATCATTAAAGCTAGAACCTGAATGTTACGTCGATGCGCCCGTCATGCGTGCGTCCGGTTGACAGTTCGAGTAGAATCAACGGGCTGCTATGAGTACTCCCCTAATAATACGTTTTCCGATGCGGCAACCGCATAGAGTAGGTCGAATTTCTATTTTTACATGCGGCAACGCACGGAAATGTCATTTCGCAAAAAAGTTTGTTTACGATTTAAGCAATTTAAATATGGAACAAATTGAAAGTAATTGTTTCGACGATAAACTAATAGAAGAAGTGCAAAACAATGAATTAACTCCAGATTCGTTGCCGTACCCAACTGTCACCGCATCGAACTGTCAGACGGACGCACGCATGACGGACGCATTGACGTACGATTCAGGTTCTACCTTAAAGCCGGTCCAGCAGAACTCCATAACTAAGGATGGTCCCAAATCCTTAGCTTTTATGTATATAGATAGTAGGCTGTTGATGAGGGTACAGTTTTGCAAATCTTGCAAATAACACTTTTTATACCCGTATGGTGAAACCAAAGGGTATATTAACTTTGCTTTACCGTTTGTAACGCCAAGATCCCGACATCACACACAAAAATGAATTACACAAGTGTGTTTAGAAATTTTCCATGTCCGTCCGTCTGTCTGTCTGTCTGTCCGTCTGTCTGTCTGTCCGTCTGTCTGTCTGTCTGTCCGTCTGTCCGTCTGTCCGTCTGTCCGTCTGTCCGTCTGTCCGTCTGTCCGTCTGTCCGTCTGTTCGTCTGTCCGTCTGTCCGTCTGTCCGTCTGTCCGTCTGTCCGTCTGTCCGTCTGTCTGTGGCGCGGATTGCGGGCGCACGGATTGAGCTAGAGACTTGAAATTTTGCGCAGATCCGTTTTTCGTAAAATGCGAGGCTAAGTTCGTTAATGGGCAAAAATGGACCATTACGAACGAAACGAAACGATTTTTGCGAATATCTGAAAAACCGTGCATCTTATCAAAAAAGTCTAAGAACAAAAGTTATTCAGGATATTATTCTACATAAAACTCCCATACATCAAAATCCGATTGGAACAAATTTTAAAAAATCTTTTTGGAAAGTTTGACTTCATAGTGGAATTTTGATAAAACTGTTCGCCATTCACTTAAATCACCATACGGGTTTTCAATAATTGCCAGATTGGCAATTATAGCTTTTGTTATGTTTTGAAATATTATTGAAAAAATGATCTAAGTTTCACTGATTTTTAGTTTTGTTCTTAATAAAACACGTCTTACATCCACCAGAACAACACATTACACGGTACCCCTAGCCAGTTCCTATAGCCTGATGGATACCCGGTTTCATAAAATAACGCTGCTCGACAGAACCAGATAGGTAAACCTAAGAAGTTCAAAAACTTTCACCATGTAACTCCTTATGGCTTTGACTAACTCCACATGAAACCCGACAATGTTTTTGAATTCATTAAATATCCTTAGATAAAACCTAATAAAAAATATAAATTGATATGTGTTCAATTTAAATATCTAATCGTTAAAAAAACTTGTTAAGGTAAAATCTATTAAAATACAAATTCAGAAGATTGTGAATGAAATTTTGACCATAAAATCAAAATTTCTCCACATAAATATCTTTTCGCTATTTTTTCGAATGTCATTTTCTTAAGTGCCGTACGTGACCATATTTCATAAAAATTTCATCTGTAGCCAAATTGAATGGCTTGTGACTTTATATGGGGTAGCCGTAAAGGAAACATAAGAAGTTTCCGTTTTAATAAGGGGCTTCCGCTGTTATAAAGCCCTTTTGTATTATGGGTTGCGGTTTATCACATTTTCATAATGTGTGACTCTGGTTGTTGAATTATAATCATATTGCATATTCCGTACTACAAACAATCTGAACGATATGTTGTTGAAAGACAAAATGCTAAACATGAGAATCCAATTTGTCATTTTGTTAAGGGAAACCGCAAAAAAGGAAAGTGAAATTGATTAATATATCATTTGTAGAAATTTTAGAAGCAGAAAATAGCGACATACACAAGATAATTAAGAATTCTGTATAAAAATAGTATAGAGTGACCACTTTTCGCGAACAGAAGATTTTTATAGAAACAATTTTAATTGAGAGTAGAAAATGTAATTATGAAATTAAACCACAAAAAATATACCTATATGTGGATTTGGCTTAAAAAGTACGGAAACTCGAAAAAACATTTAAATGAAAAACTGTATCGAATTTAACAAATACTCGAAAGGATTGGTTGGACATAAAAACTTTAACTAAGACCAGCTGGCAACATAGTTGGAAGAAATCAAACAGAATAATTGTATTAAAATCGTACTACAAAGGAAAATGATTACAAAACTTTATTAAACATCGTTTTGAGTGAACTGTAGAGTACAATGGCTACGTTTTTATATAAATTGCGTGGTACAATGTGGAATAAAATATCTTGATCATGAAAAATTTCGACCTCTTAATTTTTCCTAAAAAACATTTTCTGAGCACTCTCGAGTCGATTGGATTCATACAATGATTACCTAATATAGATGGGAAGTAAACGGAAGTTTCCGTTTACCTACGGCAGAGAAAAGAGATGCGCGATAAAAAAAAGTCACCGAGCAACACCATCTTTCCCTTTTTTTCCTTCATGTCATATGGAGTTAAAGAAAAAACAAGAAACTTGTCGTTTAGTCAGGGCTAAACCAAGCGAGATTTTCATATCCTTATAGTAGTCAAAAACTTGTATTATATTTACACAACCCTTGCACTAACACCATCATGCTTCCGACAGCGGCCTGACAGCTCACGAAAATTTTCAAGCAAATTATAACACTTTTTTAGTATTTAAATCGCGAAATACACTAAAAATCAACGAAATTAACACGAAAACTAAATTTTCCACCGAAATTGGTGGTTTGTTTTGATTTTTAACTAACTGACTGCTGAGAATCAAATTTGTGTATTGCCATTGTGCGATTTTTTTATGGTTTTTTCGAGGCGCATTACAACTAATTACGCATTACAACTGAGATGTGGGAACACTTGAGATGAGGCCGCACACATAAATAACTCAGTATTCACACAGAAATTGAAACCGCCAGCATGTCGCTAGTTGTCCCTCTCTCAAACTAAATATTTTAGGAGAACTTTCTTATCTATATTAGGTAATCATTGATTCATATAACAACAAAGTCTTTCTATCTGTCAGTCTGTTACTGAGTTAATAAGCTCCTTTTGCTTGGAATTAGCCCCATTACTCGATTTACCTGTCGCTAAAAGTTTCGTGAAACTCACCGTTAGTCTGTTGAGTTTCACGAAAAACTCAACAGACTCTTAGTCTGTTAGTCTGTTAGTCTATTAGTCTATTAGTCTATTAGTCTATTAGTCTATTAGTCTATTAGTCTATTAGTCTATTAGTCTATTAGTCTATTAGTCTATTAGTCTATTAGTCTATTAGTCTATTAATCTATTAGTCTATTAGTCTGTTAGTCTGTTAGTCTGTTAGTCTGTTAGTCTGTTAGTCTGTTAGTCTGTTAGTCTGTTAGTCTGTTAGTCTGTTGTTAGTCTGTTAGTCTGTTAGTCTGTTAGTCTGTGTACAAGATTTTATCAAAATGCTATATCTAAAACAAAACCTCTTTCTGAATTATCTAGAATTATCTCTATTCATTCTTCTGAATTATCTAGGTTGTAAGGGCCTAACTCGACTTTAGCCGTTTTCAATGTTTTTACAGAATCGTGTTCTCCTTCCAAAATGCTCTTAATTCCACTATCCCGTTAGTTTCTACGACCATTTTTGACCGTTATAGGCTACTACATCAAATGGCTAACGTCAAAAAATTTCCAAGTTGCATTTGGAAGAACGGCTAAAGTCAGATCCCATATATTTTTGTATAGACTTAATCCACTCTTATGGGCGCGAAGCTGCATTGATTTGATCGTTTTTGCACGTGGAATAGTGGCTTAAGTCGAATTAGTTCATTCTTCGGTTTTAATTTTTCCGAAACGAGCAGGCTAAAGTCTGTTTTAGCCTCTTTTTCAAATCGGGGTGTAGGTTTTTAGGGGCTTAACTTGACTTTAGCCATTGATTGTAGCCATTTCTAATCCGGCGGTCACACGACGCTGTTTTGCCAGCCGCTGGCTGCTGTTGGTTAGTAGCGCTGTCAAGTAGCAACAGCAGCCAGCGTACTGAGAGTTACACACAAATTTTAATAAATAAACGTAAAATAACAAGTTACAATAAACAAACTTTACCACTTATCCGACTTTTGACAGCTCAGAAACCATGTGACAGTTCCTAGTAGCGCTGGCAAAGTAAAACGGTCTCTACTTCATTACACGGTAAAAAATCTTGGAGTAAATTCCAATCAAAACTGAATTACGGTGGACCTATATGTAATCCAAGGGAAAATTCTAATCCAATAATATGGATTAGAAATTTTTATAAATTTTTTTGGTTTAATTAAGTAGGGGAAACTGGGGTATTCTGGACCACGGGGAATTGCGGACCAGCGTCATTTTGTTTCCCCTAGTAGTGGTTGGTAGCTGCAAATAACTGTAATCAGTTTGCCTCATGTTAAGCTAATTTTCCTAACAGTACTCGACTTTTGTATACGCACTATCACCTCGCTTCGATAACAAATATAAAAGTGATACTTCGAAAATTTTTTTTTCACCTTGTGTTTCGCTTAAATTTAACCACATTTTTCGAGAATCAACTCAAGTAAATATATTGATAATGTTCGCGGAGCCTTAAGCATTCGACACTGACAAGAAATTTTGCATGAAGTTTGCATTGTGTTACTAATAGCTGCCATATTGTAAAAAAGAGCATTCGGGGAATTGTGGACCACTTTTGTCGGGTAATTATGGACCACTCAATTCTTGACATTTGACAAGCAAACTTCGTGTATTTGATGCATATAAGTGTTTTTTCATGCAAAAACACAGCATTAGATTTTCGGCAATCATCATACTAATCATACTAATCATACTAATATATAAAAATGAGTTGGTGTCTGTCTGTCTGTCTGTCTGTTCCTCTTTCACGCAAAAACGGCTGAACCGATTGACTTGAAATTTGGCATGAGTGTCTGTGGTAGTTCTGGTTCCAACATAGGCATACGGAAAAGTAGCGCGAGGGATGGGGGGAGTAAGGGGAGGGGGTAAAGTGATTTCGAAACCGAGTTTTTGCGCTATGTTACTCTTTCGCGGGGAAACTACTGAACCGATTGGCCTGAAATTTGGCATAGATGTTCTTCGGGGGTCCAGCCCCAACATAGACACATTAAAAAGTAGCCCGAGAGGTGGGGGGAGTAAGGGGAGGGGGTAAGGTGATTTCGAAACTTAGTTTTTGCGCTATGTTACCCCTTCGCGGGGAAATTACTGAACCGATTGGCCTGAAATTTAGCATAGATGTTCGTCGTGGGTCCAGCCCCAACATAGACTCATTAAAAAGTTTTTAAGTTCTTTCCGGTTTTCTTCGTATTCTAAAATTTAGACAAAAAGCTTAACCCGGCAACGACGGGTATACAAGCTAGTTTCTAAATCGGCCGTTTTGACATCGCCAGAGGATGTAAATGACCTTCATGAGAAGGCTGATATGAAGCGAAAGAGATTGGTGAGAAAAGGTGATAAACCATAATCGAAAAAGCAAAAAGATCGTGTCAAATCGAAGACATCACAGAAGAAACAACCATCTTCAACCTATTGTGAGGTGGAAGAATACATCGATTTCTGCATAATTTGTAAGAAAAATATGCCAAAAAAAATGAACCGCCGAAATACCATCCATTGCAACGTGTGCGATCGAGCTGTTCACTTGGGATGCTCCGGAATGACTGCAAGTTACTGGACTTGCGAACATTGCGTTTCGGACTGATTTTCATTGCAATTTTTCACTTCATTTCACTTTGTCTGTTTTATAATAAATATATGAATCAAAAAAAAAAGTTTGTCTATCACATTTTTCCATTTTTAATCGATTTACAAAGTGGTCCACAATACCCCGAGATTTTTCAAAATCGCAAAAACGCCATTTTTGCGCCAACTGATAAAACTTGTATAATTTAATACAATTTGACCGAACTGCTGTGACACAAAGAGAGGTTATTTATCGTACTACAAATTCAAGCTTTGAAATTTTCAGAAAAAGTTATTTTTTTACGATTTTTTAGCCAAAATGAAAAAGCGGTCCAGAATACCCCACCCTCCCCTATTAAAGTCTAAAACTTTGATTAAATTGTAGACATTAATGTTAAAAGTATTTAAGTTCAATACATATTAAAAAACTTTTTAAATATGACTGCAAAAAAGGCTAAAATATTTTCAAAAATTCGCATGTATTAAATTCCAATCTAAAATATGTATTAAGATTTCGTCAATATAATTTTTGGATTGAAAAATACTCCAGGATTTTTTGCCGTGTAGCGCTGTTAAAATCATCACGCTGCTGCTGGTAGTAGCAACGCACTAGGGTTCACACGGTGCTGCTAAAACGGCTGCTAACAGCCAAACAATCACTAGCGCTGGCAAAACAGCGTCGTGTGACTGCCGCATAAGACATAAAAAAGTTTTGAAAGAGTGGCTAAAGTAAAATAATCCTTAATTTCTCTGAAAATATTAAGTTTGAATAAACCAGATTAAACCAATCGTAAAACGCTTATTTTTCATAACATTTTGTAGTTATAGGATTTTGAATTCGGTTTGATACCATTTTGCCACCAACAGTTAAAATTTCATAAATATTAAAATGCTTCTCCTGAAAAATGAAGAAATTCGACTTAAGTCCTTATTACTTGTGACCACAGATCTATTAACGCTACTTGAATTCCGCTTTTGCTTCTCTGTACTTTTAGACTAGTTGTTAAAATAAACTCAAACGTCAAACATCTTTGTTGTGTTTCGCTCTGCATCCCTAACAGATTTTTTAAAAACGTCGAGACTGTCTGGTCTGGAAATGGGACGACCCTATAAACTTTTTGTGGAAATCCGTTAACTGGAAGTGACTAACATGACGACTTTTCAAAAATCTCAATTTCGTTTTTCACATAATTCTAAGGTTTAGGAAAAGTTGAATAAAAAAAAACTAATAGAAACCTAATAGAGCTAGCGCTATGAAATTTTGCAGGTAGGTTTTGTCCTGGAATGGGACAATCCTGTCAACTGGTCTACAGTGTTATTCAACAAATAAATGATTAGGTCAAAAAAAAAAGAATCGTGTTGAAGACCAAAACAGTTGAAGACCAAAGTGTCAGGTTGCTATCAGGGGTATAGAGTCGGTAGCTTAACCTTCGACTACGACTCTTGAAATTTCAGAATATCCGACTCCAACTCCGACTCCTTCGGTTAAAAAAGTCATTCAGTCACTTCAAACCCCAAATCAAACATTGTTTTTGGTTGCAAAATATTCAGGTTTGATCTAAACTAAACGTACAAGACTCTCTCTAGTAGCGATAAATAAGTAAGATAAAAAAGTAAACGATTCGTAGTCGGAGTTGACATATTTTCTCCAACTGCGATTCCGACTCTAACAGCCGTCGCACACTTGAGCTAAGCGAGCTCGACTACGTGAACTAAGTTTCTCGCTGAAAGTAAAATCCTTAGCATTTGCATTGGCGACCGCACACTTCAGCGAAACTATGGGCGCATCCAACTACCAGAGCGGCTCTGGAGCGAAGCTCAGCTGTCAAAAAAAATGCTCAGCTGAGCAGCATTTTGTGTCCTGAATGCACCGCTCATTTATATATGAGCTGTCATTGAAAGAAATTATTAGATGGACCGCGATGTAATTATCTCCGTAATGTTAGAAATTTGTGCTTCTGATACGATAAATCTGGAAGCTACTTCACTTTTGGTTGAAGAGTGTAATACTTCAGTTGAAGTCGCCCCAATCCGGAATGCGGCACCCGAAAGAAACCGGGATTATTTTGAGGTGACTATGCCGAAGTACACTCCCGAACTCTGTCGCCAACACTTTTGCGCAACGCCGACTATTTCCATTCCCGTTTGCTCAGCAAGAACTTCCATGAGGCTTCCCGTATTATAAATAACATAAATAACTATAAATATTATAAATAACACCATTTATGTATTTCCGTCGTCGTTTTTAGACATGAATTGAGGTTCTGTAATTCTTCATTTGACATTTGCTCAGCTACTGAGCGGAGTTCTTTTACGCTCAGAAAAAATGTGAGCTGCTCAGTTGAGCCGCTCTGTAGCGATTGCGTTCAGTATCTGAGCACCTTTTTCGCTCTAGAGCGATGCTGAGCCGCTCTGGTAGTTGGATGCGCCCTATGAAACTACATCGCGTAGTCATGGGCGACGGGGACTAAGTTCGCTTGCGTAGTTCAGACCTCAACTACGCGAACTACTTCGCTGGCATCGCTGACACTCACATATAAATATTTTCGGCGTTATACAGTGTAGAATCGGTGTTTGCAAAAGTGTAGTATTTTGTGGACATAAAAGTGTAAGTGCCAATTGCATACAACTGATGGCATACATTTATTTAAATATCGCCGCGTAGTTTAGCTCAAGTGTGCAACGATAGAGCTAACCCAGCTAAGCTATGTAACTATAGCTAGCCTCGCTCAAATAGCTTAGCTCAAGTGTACGGCCGGCGTAAAACTCTCTTGTGAAAATAGACCGGCACGGACTCCTATAGCAATAACTGTCATGAAACCGACTTCACATCCCCGGTTGCTATTGTGATAAATTTATAATTTATAATATTATTTATGAATTATGGTATACTTAAAAAAATACTATTCTTATAAAAAGCTATCGTACGACATATTTTTCCCCTGATTGGAACACAATATTCCTTTGCATTTCATTCAAGCAATCCTTACAACATCGTTAAGGAAAAATTGATTTTTATTGCAAAATCTGTTAATTTGATTAATAGTGATATAAAGATAAGAATATTCAACAATCAGTTCCACTTGCATTGAGAAAAATTTCCATTACAAGTGGAAATGTAATAAAAATCCAATTAGTTGACGTTTTTAAAATTTCGAGTATGACAAATTTGAATGTGAAATGCAATTGGTTTAAAAGAATCGATTTCTTCTTTTATGGTTGACTTACAATCGACGAATATAAAGCTAAGCAATGCGGTCTAGGATACATAATGCATTGTTAGTTCAGGTCAATTATTCTGGAATTGGGTAGGGATCAATACGTAAATTGCAATCAAACTGAGAATTCAAACTTAACGAGAGGATGAACATTAATATTCAAAGTTGTTTTTGAATTCCTGAGTTATTTGTTGGAAAACATTCCGTAATTGACATTCAATTAGTTTCTCATATATCAACATTATGAACCGTTCAACCGAGAAAGGAGTTATTCTCGGTTTATTTCCTATTGATATACGCCGCCCGTAAGATTTAATAGATTGTTAGATTGTTTCCTCGCTTAAATGTGTGTGTAGAAAGCATTACAACTTATGTTGCCTGCATAAGACAGATACTTGTATGTACATCCCCATTCCAAGACGGCCAATGGTAGTGCGAACACTATTTTCACGCCGTTGAGCAAAATTTGGTCGGCAATTTTTTTTTCGGTGATATACAAGACACGCTCAATGACATCCCTTAGGAATCTTTCAAACTATATCCTCTACTTGGTTGAATTCTTGGTTTTATTTCATCCTTGGTTAGGTGTTTCCGCACTTATGACTAGCAGAGAAAATAAAATGAAGACACAGCAGCACTTAAATTTTCTGTTCGGCTGATGATTGCAGAAAAGCTATACCCATGGGACTAATTCCTTCCAAGTTAAACAAGCCTTCTTATATTTGCCTTTCAGTTGTGATGCTGCTTTCTTGCCTTGCGTTAGAATATACGTTTTTTACGTCAGTTCTACTCTTCAAACGAAACTTTAAGCTACGCTGTATTACGAAAATGATATAAGAGAGAGCGAAAAAAAACTAAAGGAAATTGGTTGGAACTTAACTGCTTGTCAAAGTTTGTTTTAATTTAAAAAGTTTAAGCAATATAGACACAAAAAACAGCAGGAATTATTTCTATTTGCAATAAAAAATAAATTAATTTAATAAGCCTTTAATTTGTCGTAAAATAACTTTAGGGAAATGCACTAATACTTGTAATTTTGAATTGAAGGTATTTTTTAATTTTTATTCATAAATATTTTTTGTTAAAAAATCAATTTTCAGAATTTAACGATTTTAAATACATATTTCGAAACTTAGAATTTATACTGCGCTAGGAATATGGACAAAGCAATTTATTTCAAAAATTCAGAGAATTTTTTCTCAAAAATTGAGAGAAGTTTGTCTTAGTGCCATTTGCACCAAGGAGAATTAAAACTGATGTTCAACTCAAAATATTAAGGTCCTACAAGAACCATCCAGGATTCGACGTTTTTTATGCCCCCGGGCTAACTTTTGAACCAGTTGGGGTTTCAAATTCGTTGTACCTGGATTGGAAAGGTAATTTGCTCTAGTTTCATTGACATAAGCTCTTTTTCTCGGGGAACTACCCTGCAGGACTGGCCATCCCCTTGGAGTTCCCCGCCAAAAAAGAGTTTATGTCAATGAAACAAATTACCTTTCCAATCCAGGTACAACGAATGTGAAGCCCAAAAGTTAGTCAAGGGGCATTTTCGTGCATAGTTCTTTCTACTGTTTAAGTAGGCTTTCTAATGTTTAACTTTTAACTTTTAATTTAACCCTTTCACTCGGCATTTATTTCTAATAGCAAAAAAAAAATATGTTGTTGCTTTTTTTTATAATATATAGCAACACAATATATTTCAAAATATAAAAAAATTAAATATCTTTTTAGAAGTTGTGTACATAACGTGTTAATCGTTGTTATACCCGTATGGTGAAACCAAAGGGTATATTAACTTTGCCTTACCGTTTGTAACGCCAAGATCCCGTCATCACACATAAAAATGAATTACACCAGTGTGTTTAGAATGATAAAAATAATTAATTTCTGCATGTCCGTCCGTCTGTCTGTCTGTCCGTCTGTCCGTCTGTCTGTCTGTCCGTCTGTCTGTCTGCCCGTCTGTCTGTGGCGCGGATTGCGGGCGCACGGATTGAGCTAGAGACTTGAAAATTTGCGCAGATTCGTTTTTCGTAAAATGCGAGGCTAAATTCGTTAATGGGCAAAAATGGACCATTAGGGGGGGTACCCCCATACGAACGAAAACGGGTTTTGTGAATATCTCAAAAACGGTGCATCTTATCAAAAAAGTCCAAGAACAAAAGTTATTTAGGATATGATTCTACATAAAACTCCCATACATCAAAATCCGATTGGAATAAATTTTAAAAAATCTTATTGGAAAGTTTGACTTCAAAGTGGAATTTTGGTACAACTGTTCGAATTTGGTACGAATATCACCATACGGGTTTTCAATAATTGCCAGATTGGCAATTATAGTTTTGTTTTATGTTTCTTAGTTTAGTACGCCAAAAGGATTGTATGTCACCGAATAAGGTAATTAAATTTGAAATAAGCTTGTGGCTCACCTTATTTTCGGGGCACTGACTCACTCAGCGGCCTGGATGACAGCTCAGTGTGTCGAGTAATCATCCAGGAAACCGGGCAAGTGGTGTGAGTGTGCGGAGTGTCGAGGGGGTGAGTGGCATTTTAATTAGCATAGTTTTATTGTAAAGAATAATCGAGATGGTGCGAATGAAAATCGAATGGGGGTTGCTAGTTTTGGGGCGCTTTGCGTCTTTTCTGTCCGTCGAGAAAGGGGCGCGGGGACGAAGAGCAAACGTGTGTCGTTGTGCTAGTGTGTGTCACTGCGGTCTACGTGTGTCGTAGGACAGCACAATATCGTCCCTGACGTCCAGCTAAGCAACAAAGGTTCTTGTTATGTGTGTTAGAGCGGGTTAGGCGTATGCCCTCATTAAGTCGCGTAGACTTACGTTTTGTTTCTTTGCAGGAGTGAACTGGACCGGCGTGCGACAGAATGGCATCCGACTTGTGCTGCTTGTTAATAATGGACTGTATTAATATGTACCGAAAAATGAAGTTAGAATAAAGCGATTCGTTCCATTCCGATGTTTGAGTTTAGAATGAAGATAAAAGCCTTCTGACATGTAAGATAAATTTTTGAATAAAAAAACAGTTCCTTCGTTCTAATATCAAAATAAAGTTTTATTAGTTTCAAATTCAGACGACTTTTGCATTATAACGAATACAAAAAATTAACAAACATAACACAAACAACAAAAATAAAAATTAGGAACACAGTAAGTTTGACTATAAAAAAAATTGTCTTACAAAAACTAGTCAGCAAGTCCAATCAGATTAGTTGTAATTTAAATAAGAAACTATATAATTATTGCTTATTTGGTATAAAAAGCAGAAAAGCAATTACTGTCGTTTGATAAACACAGATGTATTTTGCATTTTTTTCACATTACACGAGTGCGACCAGTACAATTAGAATTTTTGCAACGTGTAGCTTCCTTCGTATCATCATGTTGAGGGAGATGATTAATTTCGTCATATTGAACTTCTACTAAAGGCCGTACTTCTCTGACAAATTTTGAAGTATAAATGCTGCATTATAGTGACGTAAACCTTATTTTTCTTATCAAATCTGCGAACTTTTCGTTCTTCATTTTTTCCGACACAGTTTCTTGCTAAATATACAGCTTTGTTAACCTGCCATTTAACAAGAACAATTTTTCCATCCCTACTTGTTTACTGATCCGAAGACCCACGTCCTTGTTTTTTGAGCTCTGCATCGGATAAGAAATTTGGATTATGGAATCGGTTGATCCTTATTGTTCCACTGGCATTTATTATTCGGTGTTGCAAAATTTCCAAGAGCCGGTATGTTGTAAAATAATTATCCATATATAGGTTATGACCTACATTAGAAATATAAGATGAAGCACTGCAGCAGCACCATGTCCAAATCGAGAACTTTCAAAACTTGATATTACTGTATTGCTTCTTGATATAAAACGAAGTCATAAGGGTATCCACTTTTACCAAATAACATGTAAACCTTTAGGTTTTACACTGTTTTTTTCTAATTCCTCGTTTTTAGAATCATTATCAGAAAGCTCTATCTCTGAAACCGCATTTAAAATTTCTTCTAATTTCCTTTAGTTAAGTTTTTTTTGAACATTTTGAAGCCATTTGCTGCAAATAAATTCAAATTTAATAATGGGATTTCAGTTAATTTGAGTCGGTTAGACCACAATTGTGTACATGTACACATATGTGTACATTTGACTTGACTTCGTATGTACATAAATGCGTACATGCGATTTTGTTATAACTTTTACAAAAAAAATAATATTAAACTTACCAATTTTGTAAGTAAAATATAAAATATGAAGATTTACTTTACACAAGTAACTACTTTCACAATCCAAAACACTTATATTTTATTTTTAAACCAAAATTTATAATTCAATCACCTCGATGCGACTTTGATTTTTTTGACAGCTACAGCAAAATGAGAAAAATATAGCAATTAAGTACAATGCAATTAACATCTGATTTTCTATTTGAGAGAATGGTGTAACAAAGAAAAATACTTACAAAATAGATATGGCTAACCCCTCTAATTTTCTTAGAAATACGAGTTTAATATGATGTACACAATTGTGTACGCGCCGAGTGAAAGGGTTAATTTCTACTGTTTAACTCCATTTTTTAAGAACAGTAATTTTTTTTGAAAAAAAGCTTTTATTTAAAAAAATACAGTAAAAAGGAAAAAAAATTTTTTTTGAGCACTGTATAGAAATAAAATCGAGGTAAACATTTATTTCATTTTATTTTTTATGCTTTTATTTCGCTTTTTTTCTGATATCACAGTGCACAAAAAAATATTTTTTTTTCTTATTTTTATTTTATTCTTTTTAGTGCTTTTATAAATAAAATTTCTTGTTTTTATTTCTTATAAGAAGTATAATAAAGTATTGTATCCATGAAAAATTTCGATTCTTAATTTTGACTAAAAAATATTTCTTTACCATTTAATGAGAGTACTCAATAACGGTAAGAGATACAAGATAACCGTAAAAGACAAAATCATGGCAAACATTATTCTCTCCAATTTATCTCATATGTATATCAAACCACCAAAAATACGTTTCTTCGTGATAATCGCAAAAAACTGATTTATCTCGATAACAGTTCTAGAAAAAATCAAAAATGTGGAAAATTTTCTTGTCTCCAACTTTTGTCTTACATAGGACTATTGAAATACGCGTAGTTTCGGAGTAAATAACAAAAAACGAAATTCGATTTTTAAAAAGTTGCCATTTTGGTTACTTCCGGTTAACGGATTTCCACCTAAAGTTGATAGGAATGTCCCATTCCCCGACATGCCTGTAAAATTAGCGAATGGCTCCAGCTATATTAGTCTTTGAGAAATCTTGTATACCTACTACATAAAAGAAAGTAAAAAATAATTATTCTTAAATTAAAAAACAATCGAAATAAAATTTAAAAGAAAAAAAAACTGGTACAAAAGTTTTGTTTATTTAAAAAAAACATTGCCCGACAAAAGCGACATTTTTCGTGTTGCCAAAGATATTAAATTTTAGGGTATTTTGACGTCGCTGATTCTGAATCAGACTTTAATTTGGCTGGATTCACTCTACTTCTGGAGATACACACACAAAAAATTTTCGATACCAAAAAATTTCAAAAAATGTTTACTATTTTATTTTTTCATAAGTAGAGTGAATCTGGCAACAGAAAGTCCGACATAGAATCAAAATATGATTAAAAATATTACTCTAATATTTTTAATGATATTTTATGCAGGTGGCAGCTCTGTGGAGCTATACTTGATGAAATTTTCTGGGAAATTTCACAAAAAAATAATACAAACGAAATAAAAAAGTCAAAAAAAAAAAATAGATAGGTAAGAAACGAAATAACTTTTTTCAGTTTTCGTACGTTTTTCATTATTGTAACGGAATTAAATTTCTATAACGTAATTTTGGAAAAAAATGGAAAGTTTTTCGTTTTTTTCGTTATTTTGTTACGATAACGTTTCCCATCTCTGATTAATACATTTAAAATTGTAAGTTTTATAAATTTGAGTGTCGCGAAAGTAAATAAATAGGTCACTGCTATATTCAAAAATATTCTTGAAATCTGCAATAAAAAAGAGGAGTTTAATACGTTTTAAACTTTTTTTTAACCTAATGAATAAACTAAATCTTTTCTCAATATCAAAATCTCATTCATATTTAAGTAAAGAAATTTCTTTTCGATGCAAATTGACAATAAACGGAAAGAAATTTAGTTATCTATTTATTTATTTTTTTGTTAGAGACTTTTCTGGAATTTTAATTCGAATTTGTGATTCAATTTTGAAATTCCTTAGGTTATACTTTGTCCTCAGTGCCTTCTGTCATCTGCAATGGTACAGATAAGTGCTGAAAACTGAAAAGTTTTGAACGAGTAGTAAGACACAAAACTATTCTTCAAAAAGCATTAAAATCAAGTTAAAAAACTTTTCAAAATTGTTTTGAAAAAGTTTTCAAAAGAATCGGCCTGTTTTATTATTTACATTCATCACTAAAGATCTATGTTGTATGCCTAAGATTTTTTGCAGACGGTAACGAATTCGAAATCGTTGGCGATGTTGATATGTAATAATGCAATATTCTCTATAGTTTATGATGTTTTTATTGAAATAGGGCAATTCCATTTGTATACAATCGATTTCTTGAATGGAATTTGATTAAAGATATTTAAATCTATCCAACAGTCATAATGTTATAATTCAATTATAAAATTAATTTATTGAAATTTGACGTAATAATGATTTAAAGATTCACTTTCAGTCAAAAGCCAAGGTGATGTTTGAATTAATTTTAATGGAATTAAATATTTTTGTTTGTCATACAAATAGCCCCAAGATGCTTGTCAGTTTCATGTTCACGTTTAACGCGCCGTTTAGATTTAATTTCCGGAAAATTGTTTTCTCACCTCGAAAATTTTCTCTTAAACAATTTTGAAATTCATTTTCGCCTACGTATACGTGCCGGAGTACTGGTATATTTGTATCTGTTGCGCTTTAACATATGCCTTTGCGGTCGTATAAGTTAAGCAACTTTCGAAGAAGAATATTTGCGTATAAACAAATGTATGTAAGAAACATGCATGGATATTTCAAACATGTGCCGTTTCGCAATAATCTCGTTTCTTCAACTTACATATAATGTTAACGATGTGTATGCATATTTGGCTGTTAAAAAAGGGGGAGCATGTGTACTTGGGTTTGGCAAACTTTAAATGCACACAATTTCCTTTTGAGTTAAAAGATTTCTCCATTATGTATCTAGCCGCTTGAAAACACACAAATATATGTACGTACACATTACGCAATTTATACATGTTTAAATATATTTTTGCAAATCAGTATCTATAGACTCTCACATTATTAAGCATAATATTTTAGACAATATACTCGCTCATATGTATGTATATATGCGATGTTCTTCTTTTCTGGTGTTTAAGGAAATGTTCATGCAACGAGATATCCTTTAATTAAAGTAAAATGCTTTTCAACAACAGTTCCTTCTCTCTAACACTCCTTAATTTCATGGATGATATTAGGTTAATTGGGGTCTGTTTAAATGCGAAATGTTAATAGATGTAAACTAACTGTAAAGAAGCAATTAAGTAAGGATTATATCTGATGGTTAAAAGTGGTTTTAAAACCCTGAGGGTTTTTCAAGAGATTTGAATAGAATTTTAAGTAGATTCATGAATTAATGGATTTATTAAGCGAGAATGGAGTGTACGTAAAATGTTTGTGATTATACACTGATATGTATATTATGTTTTTATTCAAACTAAATTTTCGTTTGCTTAATGCTGAAGTTTGAGTTATCGAATATTTATAAAAGTAACAGACTTTAATGGGCCTTAACAATGAGTTGTCACTATTTCATCAGTAATAACTTAATCATATACAGTAGAATCCCGATAATTCGTATTTCAAGGGACCAGCAAATTCATACGAATTAACGGGATATACGAATTATCGGGGTACGAATTATCGGGATTCTACTGTACTAAAATAATTTGTGGTTTGTTAGGGTCGAAACTAACTTTGTCATTAGCTAGTAGTATTAAAGTATACTACTAAAATTCGCTAGCTTTAAAATTACTTAGGCCCGGTTTACACTTGCGATTTGGTCTTCAATTTCTCGGCAAATTTTATTCAGAATTTGTTACGCGAATTCTATTCATCTATCGCAGAATAATATCACCTGGCAAATAAATTTATTTTGCTTTTATTTCTGATACACGGCGTCCAAACAATTTTTTTCCCTTTGAGTACATTTTTATACCAAAGGGTATATTAACTTTGCCTTACCGTTTGTAACGCCAAGATCCCGTCATCGCACAAAAAAATGAATAACACCAGTGTGTTTAGAATGATAAAAATATTTAATTTCTGCATGTCCGTCCGTCTGTCTGTCTGTCCGTCTGTCTGTCTGTCCGTCTGTCTGTCCGTCCGTCTGTCTGTGGCGCGGATTGCGGGCGCACGGAATGAGCTAGAGACTTGAAATTTGGCACAGATCCGTTTTTCGTAAAATGCGAGGCTAAGTTCGTTAATGGGCAAAAATGGACCATTAGGGGGGGTACCCCCCATACGAACGGAATCGTTTTTTGTGAATATCTCAAAAACGGTGCATCTTATCAAAAAAGTGCAAGAACAAAAGTAATTCTACATAAAACTCCCATACATCAAAATCCGATTGGAATAAATTTTAAAAAGAGCCGGATTGGCAATTATAGCTTTTGTTATGTTTTAATATCACTTTTTTTTAAAAGATTTTTTTTTAGATTCTTTTAGGTATTAATCCTTTTTAGTTATTTTATATTTGATTAGTATGACAAAGATCTAAAATGACGTCAGTTTTTCACCATGTTTGCATACAATTGTTATCAAACTCATATTTATATAAAAAAATCTGAAAATATTTCGGTTTTATTTTTTTTTTTAAAAAAAGCACTAAAAAGGAAAAAAATAATTTTTTGGCCACTGTCCCAGTGGGGATTTAGAGCTTACTGAATCGCTTACGTAATCGGAAAAAGTAATGACCATTGATTACTCGTGCAGTTACCACATCGATTACTTTTACTTAGGAATGTCCGCGAAAAGTAAGTCCTTACTAGCAGCTTTACATGTAAGTACTTTATTCATGCATTACAAGTATGCACTTATCATTTAAAAAAAATATAATTCTTCATTTTTCATGGTTTACGATAGTAACAGTAGGTTTTTACAACCAATTTCCCAGTAGCGTTTTTTTTATTTTTTATGCCGTTTTATCGTTTTTATTTCTGATACACAGTGCCCAAAAAATTATTTTTTTCCATTTTAGTGCTTTTTTTAAATAAAAGCTCTTTAAAAAAAACATTTTTTGTTTTTTTTTTTATTTTAGTCATATTGTGATTGATTAGTATGACTAAAAAATCCAAAATGAAAAGGATTAGCACATTATACTAACAGGACCTTCCGTTATCCTTGCGGACTTTTTGACTCCGGAATTAGACTCAGCGACCCCAAAAATTTGCAGATGAGAATTTTTTTCTGGGAGATTCGAGGAAAAGTATAATCACGCTATCCTTACAGGACCCTCCGTAATCTTTATGGACTTTGTAATACAACAATCGAAGTCAGCGACCCCAAAATTCCCAAAATAGATTTTTTTCCCGAAAAATTTGAGGAAAAGAATAATCACCTTATCCTTGCAGGACCTTCCTTTATCGTTACGGACTTTATATTGCCATATTCGGAATCCGCGAAATGAACTACATACACTAGGGTGTGAGGGATGACAAAAGATTTTGATTTCCGCATGTCGGTCCGTTTGTCTGTCCAAAATGATTGAGCTAGAGACTTGAAATATTGTATGGTTACGTTTTTCGTAAATGGCTAGGCTAAGTTCTTGAACGGCCAAAATCGGACCATTCCTTTCCTCCTCCCCATACAAACGAAACAGTTTTTCTCAATTTTCTCTATAAAGGTAAAATATGTTTAGAATAGGATTTTACATCACTCATCCATACACCAAAATCCAATCGAATCGCCGCTTCCCCCCTCTACCAAACAAATTGATTTTTTTTCCTGTTTTCTCGAATATTGTGGTTTATATAGAAAAATTTATAAAGATGAAATGTGGTTTGAATATAATTTTATATAGTCGCTCCACATGTAAAAATCCAATCGGACCACTCCTTCCCTCCTCTCCTATATTTTTTAATAAATATTTTGTCTGTCATCATATAGAGTATTTGACTATAAATACTTACAAAATATCCAAAAGAAATACAAAAGTAGATTTTTTTCTTCGTTCTCCTTGCGAACAAATTTTTTTCTACGCATAAACTTATGAAAAAACCCTGTGTGGGGGGCTCGAAATCGAATGTCGGCATCGGGCCAGTAATTCCGAGGTACAGCTCTGGCCCAAAGCGTTCGTGAGATGTTTCCCAGGTGAAATTATGGTAGCGATTTTTTAAAATAAAAATAAAACTTATGAAAAAATCAGAGAAAAAAATTCTGCAAATAAAACAAAACTACTTTCAAAAAAATTAGGGAATATAAATATTTAAATGTTGTTACTTTTAATAATTAGCAGGGCCCGGATATTTAAGGCAAAAAGGCATTTTGCCTATTTTGCTTTTTTCGTTCATTTTTGTATAATAACTGCCTTTTAGGCATTTTTGCTTATTTTCCCACTTTTTCGACCATTTAGCCTTTTTTTAATGCCTTTTTTAATAATTCCGATCTTAAAAAGATTTATAAATTCCTTTTAGGGTAATTTAAGTACCCATAAAAATTATCATTATTTTTTTTTTGATTTGGCAATGCCTATATTTATGACAGTTGCGCCAATGTACGATCAGTTTAGTTTTGGTAGTAAATTGAAATCTTAGAAATGCCAAAAATCACACGAGAAAACCGCCTTATACTCGTGAACCTTGTAAATACATTTGGTAAAGACTGTTTCTCGACAGACGGGAGTTTGCTTTTCTGCAAAATGTGCGAAAAAGTAGTGAATCATTCAAAAAAGTATTTTGTGACACAACACATAAAAATTGCCATACACAAGAATTTATTGCAGAAAGCAATTTCAAAAAAAGTCGGGTTATTCAAAAATGCAATCAGCAGAAGAAGCGACTCATAATTTTTTAGAGATTTATGTATGGCATTTGTTAAAGCAAATATTCCACTTTGGAAATTGAATAATTATATTTTGAAAGAGTTTTTTTCAAAAATATTGCCATGAAAAAATTCCAGATGAATCAACGTTACGAAAAAATTGGAAACCTGCTATTTAGAAACAATTTCGGGGATTAGAAAAGAACTTTTAGGTAAGTTTTATTAGTTCACTTAATTATTTCTTGCAATCAGTATTAGATCCGTATTACCTATTATGATTCTTAATGCACCTAAAGTAACGTCACTATAACAAGTTGTAGGTAAAAAGCAGCGAACACTTATATTACTTAAATGAAGTGAGGCTCTTTATACGGCTATTAGCTTTTTATATATTTTTTTAAATTTATTTATATGAATTTAATTTATCTGAAATTTTTTGCAAGCGTTCTGCGTTCAATTTTGTGATACATGATATGTCATATTCGTGCAATGAAAATGCCTTTTGTTTAAATAAATGCCTTTTTTTTGAAAAATTAATGCTTATTCAGTCTTTTATACTGCCTTTTTGCCTGCCTTTTTTCCCATTTTATAAGTGCCTTAAATCCGGGCCCTAATAATTAGGATTGAATAGTTACTGAACAATCAATTTCTCCGCACCAGTGAATAAATGTTAATTGATTTTCAAACTCGTCTATATTATAGACAAAACTATTTCAATACATCTATTTGTAATATCTTCATCGAATCTTTAATGCTAGTCTAGGAAACTTATCTTTTTAACAAAATGTAAAAAGATTTTTTTCCTGCTATGGAGTCAACGATTTTTTTTGTTTTTGCAGACATACCTGTATATATACATATATTATACTATATGTATTTATATGTATACTACATACATATAGTATACAGGTAGCAAGGATAAGACTAAAATAATTTCGTGATTGGAATGTGAAACGACTTTTAAAGCTAGTGAAAAATCATTTTTGTACAACTTTAATATAACTTCAAACTATCTCACAGTCCATGTAGATATAAACGATGAATCAAAGAAAATTTTTTTCCGGACTTTGTACATTTGCCAACTCAGATAGAAGTTCAGATGGAAGAAAATTTCTACAATTTCTGTATTGGCATAGAGAAATAGAAATACCGAGTTCTAAAAAGTGAAACTTTGTGTCTAGTCATAATGTACGTGAAAATTTTCAAAATCATAATTTAATAAATTCTATTTATTTATTTTTTCATGCACCGTTTTTGAAATGTATAACATGTTGCATAAACTTTAACTCTATTTGGAATGGTATTAAAAAAAAAGTTTTTAGTCTCTATACATAGGGTGGAAATAAAAATTCTGAGTCCCTCAAGAAAAACACTTCGTTAAATTTTTTCTCTTTTTCCATTTTTTTAAAAATTTCTGTCAGGCTTTTGAAAGCGAGTCTACAGTTTTAGTAGAGATTTCCACTGTTTTTTCTTGAAAGTTGTTGCAATAATTCTATACAGGGTTGTGCCGCGTAGTCTACGTGATGTAGACTACACCATTGTCGACGCGTAGACTATTACTGTAGACAATGGTCTATTCTCTACGCGGGGACAATGTAGACAATCAATAAAATAAAGGATAGCTTTTAAAATCTCATTCCCGTCAATTAATTTTAACATAATAAAGCACAATTTCCAGGAAGCAATCGCCAAATGCTGTACATGAGAACTTCGCAGCAAACTTTAATGGCGATTCTAATTCTATGCATGCAATCTAAAGGTACGGCGCGGCGCTGGTGCCTCTGAGGAGCCCAGTTAGCGAGTTTTCATATAAATTTAATTCTTTAGGAACACCAGCGCTTCGCCATTTCTTGTAATTGGCCATTTCCTATATAGTATAGTATTAGATATAATACTATACTATATAGGAAATGGCCAACAGATATGAGAAAGTCTACATTGTCTACGCCAATGTCTACATTGTCTACCCCAAATCTATAGTCTACGCTATTGTCTACACTGAGGTGTAGACAATTAAAGTCAACGCTTAGAGGAACAACACTGATTCTATATTATTGATTAAAAAATGTGTCACAACTCGCATTTGAGCACGGTTTCAATATCTTTAAACGTTTTTGAAAAAATCCAAAAAATAAAATAAAAATTAAACTCTCTTTTGGAAAGTTCGAAAACTTGAAAAAATTTTACGAAGAAAAAGGTAACTTTTTTTATATTCGAAATATTAATTTATTGTTGCATCGAATTTAGTCACCAGAAGAAGTGAAGCATCTGGGATTGTTGAAATTTAAAATTTATCTAATTATGCATCTATCCGGCAGAAATTCATCTATCAATGAAATTTTGAATTAGTGGTTTACTTTCCAATCGACACATAGTTTGTTCACGTCGGTCGGTTTGTTGCTATGAATAATAAATCAGAACCGAAATGAGATTTTCTGATAATTTATTTCCCATTGGAGGCGGAAATATTATACATGTATTCGTGTAACCATGATAATTAATTTTCGCTATTATCACTGATTTTCATACCTCTAGACTAATCTCCTACATTTACATTTTGCCTTATCGATCTTTTATTAATTACAAAGAAAATTTACAAACTTAGAGGTTGGAAAATTATTTTCGCCTGTGATATGTGATTTCTGGCCTCGGTAACATGTAAGCTATAATGTTGCAGTTAAAGTTTGAAGAAGATAATGTCTGCTTCTCATGTCAACGTAAATAATGGGATGTAATATGGGAAACATTGAATATTAGAAGGTTATTAAATAACATTTTTGTCCTTTTAGTAATGAAATTTCATTCGAATAAATTTTATAGTTGGTGATTCGAAATAGAGAACCTTTAAAAAATGTTAGTTTGCAACAATGTTGTTCTTCTACGCGTAGACTTTAATTATCGACACTTTGAAGCAGACAAAATAGTAGATAACGGAATTCACGTAGACAATGTCGACTTTGGCGTAGAAAATGTCGACTTTGCGTAGACAATGTAGACTTTCTCATACCTGTCAAAACAAACTCACTAGTATTTAAGTACACGATAAAAATTTTTGACTGAATTTTAATCTTTTTGGTATTGTATGCAGTTCCACATCAAAAAAAAGATTAAAATTTAATCTCCCGAAAGATTATTATTTTTTAAATATTTTTTTTTTATTAAAACGTAATCCAAATAAGTTATTGATTTTAATACTTTTTTTTTTGTTAAAATTCAATTCAACCGCGTCATTTTTTAAAAAATGTTTTTCCGATTACGTTATAATCCAAATGCGCTATTTTTTATAACTTTTTTTTTTTTAATTTAGTGCAACTGCATTATTTTTGTAAATGCATTTTTGTATAAGAATGTAATGCAAATATGGTGTTTAAAAAAAATAGTTTTATTCAAATTTATTCTTAGTGAAATTTTATTGATTGAAAAAAGGAAGTAGGGTAACTCACGGAGAGATGCCCACTAGGATAGATGCCTCACTGTTAAAAACTGGTACTTCACGAAACAAATCGTAACATGTCACATTCCACATATGAAGTGTTTGCTCAATGAAACTTCAGTGCGTTGTTAAAATTCGCGAGAGTCGGACGTATTGTGGGATAATTGGAGCATTTTTGTTTTTGAACCCCGAAAAATTATTTTGAGCTGCACAAAATCTTGTGGAACTTTGGCTTAAAGAAATATATATATATATATTTTATTTTTTATGTGTCAAATGCAGTGTTTAGTGTTTGTGATTTTTTTCCCTTTTTATCCACATTTAATTTATTAAATAATTGGCGCATCTATCCGGTACGAAAAGGATAGACGCATTCTAGACGCAGGTAATAACACTTACCTATTTGCTTTCCCACATTCATTGATAATCTATATATTTAAAAGGCAAAGCGATTTTGTATGGATTTCTTTCGTCAGAGCTCCTGCAGTTCCTATTGAACCGATTTTGATGATTTTTTTTTTAAATGAAAGCTCTATAGCTGTAGATATGTCCGTTTTACTTTTTTCCCCATTTTTAATAATACTTTATTAGTAATTTGCCTTTCAAAATTATAAATATGCCGCTAACTAAGTCTTCAATGTTAAAACGACATTTCGTACTGTTCGATTAGTGCAGTGAGTTAGAAGTTGGACTACCATGCGCCAGGCACCGGTTCGATTCCTATCGGTGACAAAATTCTTTTTTTTCTTTTCAAATTATTTTCTGTTGATTTATTTACTTTTTTTAATATTTTATTACTTAATTTATCTTTAAGTTTACATTTTACTCCTGAATAAGTGTTAGACTACAATGCGCCAGATGTGCGGGTTCGATTCCGAGTGGTGACAAAATGTTTTTTTTTTATTTTTTTTGACCTTAAATTACTTATTTTATTTATATTATACTTCTTTAGGCGCGTTGGGCGATTTTTGGATGGGTAAAATCTTATGAGTTCGCGTCACCGACATGCTAATTTAACAGCTTAAGAATGCTGATTTGCTTTCATTTGATTTTTTTATACAGAAAAAATCGATTTTTTTTGGAAGACAGTACCGAGCAAAATAAAATTAGCGAGAAAATTTCTGAATAGCACGTGACTTTGTTATACAACAAAAAATCGATTTTTTTTAGAAAATATACAGCAAAATAAAATTACACAGAAAATTTCTAAACAACACGTGGCATTCTTATACAGAAAAAAATAAATATCTCTAGCCATTTTTAGTATAAGAAAATCATGTGCTGCTCAGGAATTCAAACCTTAATATGCATATTGACTTTTATTTGAAATTTACTGTTTATTAGCATATATTTTCGAAATTTCAGGTTGAAAAATATATAGGTATAAATACACGACAAAATTACCTTACATATATTATTGTTTTCATTTCTGTTGGCAGTCCCCAATGACTGCAGTTTTTTATTACTTAATTTATCTTTAAAATTTATATTCTTACTACTGAATAAGTGTAAACTACATCGCGCCAGGTACGGGTTCCATTCTAAGCGGTGGCAAAATATTTTTATTTAATTTTTTTTTTGTTGAAATTGAGTTTTTTAAACGTAAAATTAAACATAACAAAAGCTATAATTGCCAATCTGGCAATCATTGGAGACCCGTATGGTGATATTCGTATCAAAATTCGAACAGTTATACCAATATTCCACTTTGAAGTCAAACTTTCCAATAAGATTTTTTAAAATTTATTCCAATCGGATTTTGATGTATGGGAGTTTTATGTAGAATCATATCCTAAATAACTTTTGTTCTTGGACTTTTTTGATAAGATGCACAGTTTTTGAGATATTCGCAAAAAAAGTTTTCGTTCGTATAGGGGGTACCCCCCTAATGGACCATTTTTGCCCATTAACGAACTTAGCCTCACATTTTACGAAAAACGGATCTGTGCAAAATTTCAAGTCTCTAGCTTAATCCGTGCGCCCGCAATCCGCGCCACAGACAGACGGACAGACGGACGGACATGCAAAATTCAATTTTTTTTATCATTCTAAACACACTGGTGTAATTCATTTTTTTGTGCGATGACGGGATCTTGGCGTTACAAACGGTAAGGCAAAGTTAATATACCCTTTGGTTTCACCATCCGGGTATAAAAATATCTGTTACGCATCGTCTTTTATTGGAAAAAGTGAAAACCATCTTCTCTATATATAAAATCGTTTAATCTGACGCCCAGCCCAAACCCCTGAAGATAGAGACTTGAAACTTTCAGAATATGTCCCAACCATCGCGTAGGCGCTCACTAAGGCGAGATTTTTCGAAATTTTAGCGCTAAGGGGGTGAACGGGAGGTAAAGGGTGTTTGGGTGTTTTTAAACCGTGATTTTCGCCATGAATCCTGCTCAATAGGAGGCTGAAAAGTATCACTCGGGGGTTTTTGAGGTCACTGATCACGAATCCGGTGTTAGATTTTCAAAATTCAAAACGGAAGGTCCTGTAAGGATAATGCAAATATCCTTTTTCCCATTTTTTCCAGGAAAAAATGTCATTAGGGGGTTTTCGAGGTCTCTGATCACGAATCTATATATTTAAAAGGCAAAGCGATTTTGTTTGGATTTCTGTAGATAAGTCAGTTTTACTTTTTTCCCCATTTTTAATAATACTTTATTAGTTATTTGCCTTTCAAAATTATAAATATGCCGCTAACTAAGTCTTCAATGGTAACACGACATTCCGTACTGCCTGATCAGCGCAGTGAGTTAGAAGTTGGATACCATGCGCCAAGCCCGGGTTCAATTCTATCGATGACAAATTCTTTTTTTTTTCTTTTCAAATTTTTTTTTTTGATTTTTTTACTTATTATTACTTAATTTATCTTTAAGTTTACATTTTTACTCCTGAATAAGTGTTAGACTACAATGCGCCAGATGTGTGGGTTCGATTCCGAGTGGTGACAAAATGTTTTTTTTTAATTTTTTTTTGACCTTAAATTACTTATTTTATTTATATTACACTTCTTTAGGCGCGTTGGGCGATTTTTGGATGGGTAAAATCTTATGAGTTCGCGTCACCGACATGCTAATTTAACAGCTTAAGAATGCTGATTTGCTTTCATTTGATTTTTTTATACAGAAAAAATCGATTTTTTTTTTTGAAAATATCATACAGCAAAATAAAATTACACAGAAAATTTCTGAACAGCACGTGGCATTCTTATACAGAAAAAATTAAATATCTCTAGCTATTTGTTGTATAAGAAAATCATGTGCTGCTCAGGAATTCAAACCTTAATATGCATATTGACTTTTATTTGAAATTTACTGTTTATTAGCATATATTTTCGAAATTTCAGGTTGAAAAATATATAGGTATAAATACACGACAATATAATTATTACCTTACGTATATTATTGTTTTCATTCCTGTTGGCAGTCCCCAATGACTGCAGTTTTTTATTACTTAATTTATCTTTAAAATTTATATTCTTACTAAGTGTAAACTACATCGCGCCAGGTACGGGTTCAATTCTGAGCGGTGGCAAAATATTTTTTTTTTGTTGAAATTGAGTCTTTATTGAAACAAGTGAAAACCATCTGCTCTATATATAAAATCGTTTAACCTGACGCCCAGCCCAAACCCCTGAAGATAGAGACTTGAAACTTTCAGAATATGTCCCACCATCGAGATTTTTCGAAATTTTAGCGCTAAGGGGGTGAACGGGGGGTAAAGGGGGTTTGGGTATTTTTAAACCGTGATTTTCGCCATGAATCCTGCTCAATAGGAGGCTGAAAAGTATCACTCGGGGGTTTTTGGGGTCGCTGATCCCGAATCCGGTTTTTTCAGATTTTCAAAATTCAAAACGGAAGGTCCTGTAAGGATAATGCAAATGCAAGAAATAACTTTTAGAAAATTTTCTTTAGATGTGTCCATTTTACTTTTTACCCATCTATATAATAAAAACTGTAAAGGGGACATTTTTTGTAATTTTGGATTTTCTCAAAAATATTGACATACATTGATGTATTTGGTCGTATAATACTGATGCCAAAAATGACATTTTTATACCCGTATGGTGAAACCAAAGGGTATATTAACTTTGCCTTACCGTTTGTAACGCCACGGTACCCCTCATACGAACGAAACCGATTTTTGCGAATATCTCAAAAACGGTGCATCTTATCACAAAAGTCCAAGAACAAAAGTTTTTTAGGATATGATTCTACATAAAACTCCCATACATCAAAATCCAATTGGAATAAATTTGAAAAAATCTTATTGAAAAGTTTTACTTCAAAGAGGAATTTCCATACAATTGTTCGAATTTTAATACGAATATCACCATACGGGTCTCCAATGATTGCCAGATTGGCAATTATAGCTTTTGTTATGTTCATAGTCAAAACTTGCCCACGGACTCTGGGTGAAAAACTACATATGTAAATGTTTAATAGAAAAATTACAAATTTAACTTTGATGTCTTGAATGGTAAATGGTAACGTAAAAATAAAATATAAATCAAACATTTCTTTTTTTTTGTGATGAGGCTCATAACGGCACTGAATCTACGTTCTACCAAATAGGAAGACGGAAAAGCAATCAACAGCTTCTGTTATTTATTTTAACTTCCATATTAATAAAAATGTGTCACAATTTTTTTTATTTTATATTAAACCTTGCGCGGACCCCCTGGATGATCCCGGGGACCCCTGGGGGTCCGTAGGGACCACTTTGGGAACCACTGGTTTAGAATGATAAACAAAATTGATTTTTGCATGTCCGTCTGTGGCGCGGATTGCGGGCGCACGGATTGAGCTAGAGACTTGAAATTTTGAGCAGATCCGTTTTTCGTAAATTGCAAGGTTTAGTTCGTTAAAGGGCAAAAATGGACCATTAGGGGGGTACCCCCCATACGAACGAAAATGTTTTTTTTGCGAATATCTCAAAAACTGTTCATATTATCAAATAAGTGCAAGAACAAAAGTTATTTAGGATATGATTCTAAATAAAACTCCCATACATGAAAATCCTATTGGAACAAATTTTAAAAAATCTTATTGGAAAGTTTGACTTCAAACTGGAATTTTGATACAACTGTTCCAATTTTGATAGGAATATCACTATACGAGTTTCTAATAATTGCCAGACTGGCAATTATAGGTTTTGTTATGCTTAAAATTTATGTTTGTCCGTCTGTCTGTATGTCGGTCGGTATTTCTGTCTGTTTGAGTGAATGTTTGTTCCGGCATCACGTAAAAACGGCGCGGCCGATTTTGATCAAACTTTGCACACAGGGACAGTTATTGACAGAATAAGGGATCTGATTCTTTTTGATGTCAATCCCCGTTTCTTCTGATATCTCTTACTCAAGGGTGTCGGATCCAGTTTAATAGCAACCCCTTTCCCTCTCTTGAAACCTCTTTATGCGCTTAAGGGTTTCGGATCCGGTTTTCACCATGAGAGAGGTCAGCCCGCAGGGAAAATTTTTGCTCACTAATATCTACCCCTCCTTTTTATGTATAGCTAACGATGGTATCTTTTTTCGGACAAAAAACAGTATATTTCACCTAAAAATTTAAAAAAGCAGTAAATCGATTTGAAAAAAAAGTATTTTTCGCAGTATAAATTTTATTCAATGAAAATTTGTGTCTTTGCTTTTAATTTCGACATTTTTATTCTTTTAAATTAACAATGGAAAGCAAAATCAAAGTAACGCGTTCTGAAGAAGGATGAATAATGACAAGACAGTAATCGATGGGGAAAGGAAGAAGCGAATCTATATGACATGTTGCCATCAATACTTCGCTGTTCGTCGTTTGAATGTATTTACACTTGCCATGTGTTGCCACTGTTTTGTGTTGCCACTGACGTTTTGCATTGCTATTAATAAATTTGAATTCCGAAACGTTAAAGAATTAAAGTTTTCTGAGTATTTAAATACAGTATTTTGGGGAAAAAAGCAATTATGCAGTATTGGAGTCTGAAAAACAATATAATACTGCGAAAAACAGTATAGATACCATCGTTATGTATAGCCCTCACCTGCTATCTTCTGCAATTCTAAAGGGATTTGGTGCTTCAATGTATGACATGAATTAAAAAGAATGACATTTCCCACAATATTGTCTTTCCCCGTGTGGATAACCACCTTTTACCGTTATTGAATATATTGTAAGTAAACAGTACGATTTTGTAATACACCGTTGGGTCACAAAGAAAAATGTCTCTAAAAAAAAATTTCCCTTTTTTGGGTTAACTATATGCATTTGAGTCGAGGCCGAAGGCCGAGTAAAGAGGAAGGCGAGAGCTGAAATATATTTAAATAATTTTACGTAACATCTCCATACATCAAAATCCAACAATTCAAGCGCGAGGGGCGAGGCCGAAGGCCGAGTAGTTGTGGAGGCCGTAGGCCGACGGGGGCAGGGAGGCCGAAGGCCGACCTGCGGAAGGGGGATGAACCGCGAAGCGGTTCGGGGCGCAGCCCCTAGTATATATTTATTATAGGTAAACATCCTATCCTTGGATTCGGAAATGAAAAACGGCTCGTGCGTGAAATTAGAGGCCGTTGGATTTCCTCCCGAAAAATGTATAATAAATTTTTTTTATAACTTAATAAAACGATTTTTTCCATAAAGGCATCTATCCCACATGCACATTTATCATGTTGGGCGTCTATTCCATAGGTTGGGCATCTATCCCAAAAAGTAGGGACTGACAAAAACATTTTTATCACAGCAAAAATAAAACAATTTGTAAGTTTTTTTCCGCTAAAATTGTTGATAAATGTTCAGATTAATATTTAAAAATAAAATAAAAATCGAAAATGCCTTTCTTCATTGTGAAATATAGCAAAGTCAAAATGTGGGGCATCTCTCCGTGAGTTACCCTATTAAAAAATTGTGCGTTATAAAAACCTCCGTTTTTTACTACTCTCCTTTAGCCTTATATACTCCGATGTTGCGGACTAATATGTGAATTATAACGGAAGGAAAAATTTAAAAAATACTGAAAAATAATACTAATTTTATTAAAAAATATCGAATTCTAGAACTGGGAATAAAAGTTAATACAAAAAGCATTAAAAATGTACCCATTTAATTTTGTTGGCATTAAATGTGATACAGTAATCCCTCGAACTGCGCGGTAGATACGTTCCACAAAAAGAGCGCGCACTGCGAAACCGCGCACTGTGAACCCTACTTTGTATGAAATATGAAATATATTAGACAAATTCAAAAAAAAAAATAGAAAAAAGTTTTTATTTAACGACATATTTAAAGTAATACAAAGATATGATATGTATTACTAATCTTTCTGAAAAATTAGTGATTGATTACCCGATTTTTGTTTTTCATTATGCATTTCTACGTATGGGGCTAAAGCGGCTGTCAAATTTCACCGAAATTTTAAGGCACGCTCCATATCAGGGTCCATATTAAGAGCTTCTTATTAAAGTTGACTACCAAGTATTAAAAAATTTGTCAGTTTTTCGTGCGTAAGGTTTTTCTTTCTTATAATCTCTATAACTTCACTTTTATCATTTTCGTCGTTATAATTATCGCCGAACTGTATCAAAATATCGTCAGCAGTCATATTTTCTTCATCACTTGCAAGGACTTCCATGATATTTAAATATAAGCACGAAATTACCAAATATATACGAAGATACCAAATTACCAGCTGATTCCTTCTTGTCGGGGATTCACCAAAATATATGTTCAGAACATGTTTTTTATACGGAAATTATAAAAAAACCGCGCAGCTGCGAAATTTTTACCGCACAGTTCGAAATTTTGGTATTAAAAACTTAATCGCGCAGTTGCGAAACCGCGCAGTCCGAAACCGCGCAGATCGAGGGATTACTGTACTTTTTTTTATTACAACCTGTTAAACTCTGAGAAAGTATTGAAAAATAATACAAGTTTGATTAGAAATGTTAACTACATCATTTGAGAGGATTGAAATTTAATAGAAAAAGTATTAAAAAATGTCGAATTTCAGAACTGGGATTAAAAGTTAGTCCAATAATTTCAACCGTGTACGCGACCATCTGGGTGTGAAATTAAATATTTTAGTTAGGCATGTTTGCCCTGAAACCCTATTAGAAGCCTGTTTCTGGTACGAAAGCTGGCTCACCGTCGTCAGAGGCTGCTTTACAAGCTTCCACGCGGTTTTACAGGGTTTTAAATAATATGTATTAAAGGTTAAAGGATCAATAAAAATATTAAGATAATAAGACCAAAAACCAATTTCTTGCAACCAATTAATACGATCTATATTTCTACCTATTATAGATGGATTTTTCTTTGGCCATATTCCAGAAATCGGAAAATTTGGGAATTGACAAAATTTTGATTTTTTAAGGCCGCCAATGTAAACAATATCTGAAAGTTTCATTTAGTAATTCCAATGCACTTTTTTACTGCTTGGTAAAGGATTAACGGTACATAATCATATGGTCTAAATCCATATGGTCTAAACTCCACTCCTTGACGCCAGTAAGCTCCCCTGAAAGTTTCATCCATATCGGCTCGGTGGTTCTCGAGTTTAGAGTGAAGAGATAAACAGACAGACACAAGCGTATTATGTAAATAGATTTCGGGGGAATATTTTTAATGTCTTTACTTTAAAAATGTTCTCCAGAGTAAAAAATAATAAAAAAAATGTTTTTTCTCTAATCTCTTATGAAATATTGATATGAAAAATACTCCTTGTTAGTATAAAAAATATCTGGATATAACTTACAGAAAATCTTCCTTAAAAGCAATTTTATTTATTGATTTCATATATTGTTCACTTTCTAAAGGGCCGTTTACGTCTAACACTTTCATGTTGCATCCCTTAAAATTGAAGTACTGTTAAAAAAATTACGTATCAAATATTTTTTCATAATTCTACAAATGTGCAAAGATTCATTAAAATCGGGAAGAGACACTTCCCTAGATTTGCTTGTGACAGAAATTCCGTCATTAATCGTAAATGTAAACGGTCCCTAAGTCATTAGCACAAACTTTTGAGATAGAAATTTACCCATCATAGCCAATTATAAATTTACCCTTCATAGTTCTTCTTTGGATGAAAATTTGGAATCAAAAGCAATTGAAATCATTCAAAAAAAATGTGGCACATAACTATTTGTCAAATGAATGTTGTGTGAAATCGCAAAAAAAATATTTTTTCATCTTACAATTCGACACAATTCAATAACTATAAATGCAACTTAATTTAATATTGCCATTCAAATATAAATAAATATTTTTTCATAGCAATATCAAATGCTAATAAAAAGGAAGCTATATTATATAAGTAAGAGTTTCACTATTTTTTGCATTTAATAAATAACTCATAATTAAATTACAAAATCGGCTTGTTGAAATTTATTCGGGCGAGATTTTAGCACTTTATTAGTTTCTCGATGAAATCATTTTGAATGTTAACGTTGTTGAAAATTATTCAGGCATTATTTTATTAATTTAGTGCTACATAGAGTATATAAAAACCACAAAAAAGTGCGTTAACCAATCAATAAATTTTTATTTATATTGCAATGAATTAAACTGTTCAAGTATACTCATTACAAGCTTGTTCGAAAAAGGGTAGTAAAATGTCAAAGGTTGCGAAAAAGTTTAAGAGATTGATTTGATCAATGTGAATAAGAACTACAGGATTCTGAGAATTATTCTTTTTCTAAACACAAAACTTTTAAAAGAATGCGAAAAACCAAAAGGTCTTTTATCGACTTTGGGTAAAAACAACAAGAAGCAATAAAAGTATTGATTAGAAACAAAACTAAGCTGAGCTTTATAGACGTTTTTCAAAAGTTCATTCGCATGTTTATTTATAATTGATGGGTCAAATTAAAAATAACATTATTACCTCAGTAAATCGATAGTTTTATATCATGTGGCTAGTAAATATTTCAAAGCAGGACTATGACCGATGAAATCCATTAATTAACCTCTTACGTACCCAGTCTATTATTTGTAGCCATTCAGGTTTTACAAATCAATACGTAAAATTGATTGCTATCTAATGGAAGCTCGATTTATGTTTTTAAATAATGAGTTATAACCGAAAATTGTAAATCTCTGAAATTCCTGAATCGCTCTGCAACCCCGAGTTTTTAGTATTTACGAAAAGCTATTCAAAATTCAAAAAACCACAAAAACCAATTATATTATTATTTCTATTATTAAATTCTTATCTAACCGTATAATATGTTGGAACGGGGAAAGATTTTCACAATTTTATTCTTCAAATTTTCTAGTTTCCTTGTAACTTTTGTTCAAGATATTCTTAAAATTTTCTAGTTATCTTGAAACTTTTGTTCAAGATTTTTGAGCAAAAATTTAAAAAAAAATTAAGAAAAGCTACAATATCTTAGCTAGGGATTTGAAATATTCGACAGATCCTGTTTTGTGGAATAAGAAGTCTCGAATGAAAGAAATCTAATATTTTGCACCATTTTCTCAAAACCTTTGCATCGTATTGAGAAAATTGGGAAGAAAAACATCAGAAAATCTACAATTCTCAGGAGCCAGCCCTGCTAAGAATGTCATTACAAAGTGCCCGATAAATTTCTTATAACTCCAACGGTGACCTATTTAGTAAGGCATGCCACCCCAAGTCATTTATTTACCTTAATTTACCTTAAGGTGTTCTCTATTGATGTTAGTGCAAGCTAAGTAGCATCTCGATGACAATTCTTTTGGCTTTCCATGACCATTCTGAAGAACGAACCGGTGCCGTCAGAAGAATTCTCTGCGGAAGAGTGACGGTTCTGAAGAATGAAGAATGCTCCACTGAAAAACGAAACAAAAAATTCGCCTGCGGCGCATATTTATGACTATTTTAAAAGACATTTATCTTGAAACCTTACAACATAATTGGGAAAATTTGTTTTGTACTTTTTAGAGCAATTTGGAAGTGTAGAAGATTAGAAAACTTGTTTTTTATACTCTAGCTTGAAAAAACCGGGCGTTGCTCGGCTAATAAAAAATTTTTGAACATGAAAAAAAATCTTCTTCCGAAAAGTTTTTTCATGTATAAAAAAGATTATGCAAGTACATTGAAACCTCGATACTGTATACCGATATCAAACCGGGGTAGTATACAGTATCGAGGGGTATACAATATCGAGGGGTATTATAACAGAAGAAAATATTGTCATGGTTTTAATTATAAAAAACAGAGAATACATTTTTTAATGTTTTACTCATTTTATACATTTAATTTATAAAGTTATTTACCAAGGTAAGAAGTTATTGTTTGTTGCTTAAGAAGTTTCTGCTGTTTCGCCCCCATTGTCTTCTCCTGACACTTTCTCTGTGGGGTATACACTATTGAGGGCTATACAGTACTGAGGGTATCGAGGTTTCAATGTATATTTCAAATAATTTTTTTTTCATAAATTTTTCGATTTGGCATACTCAAGAAAATCCAAAATATTTTTCCATCTGCTTGGGAGAAAGGAAATAGGGCGAATTCCCCTAGCGCCGCCGGACACTTAACGTTTTGCATTTATTTTGCAACATAACTTGAAAATCCATACAATAGTTTTGGAGATAGCTGAAGAGAGGGATCGCAGTGTGGGTGGTTTGAGTGGGCGAAAATTTTCCTTGACAGATAACCTATCTAGCACCAGAAACAGTATAAACATTAATTCATTAGTTTAGAATATAGCAGGAGAGGGGGTTCGCATCATCTAGAGGGGGGAGTGGTTTGAGTGGGCCAAAAGTATCCTTTAAATTCCTTCAGTGGTTCAGAAGATAACAGGCGAGGGGTAAAAGGGAGCCGATACCGGGACCATGCTCATGACCCATAGAACATATATATAAACTTTTGTCTAAGTTGGTGGAGTACTTCTCTTTAAATAATAAATATTATAGATTATATTGGAGTACATTAGATTAAGTATATCGTTTGTAATGCATCGAACCAATCATCGGACACAATAATGAACTACACCAGGGTGTTTTCGTTGACAATAGATTTTTGCTTCCCCATATCCGTCCGTTTGTTTGTCCGTCCGTCTGTCTGTCTGTCCATCGATCTGTCTGTTCGTGAACATCATAACTATCGAAAGGATTTTTTTTCTCGGAAACTATGCGCTTTTGAGAAAAAATGCTTCTAACAAAATTTAAAGAAAATAAAATTTCGTGTATTTTTTTCTTTACCGATTTTTACGTGTCTTAAAGGTTCTCGATATATTTGAAAAAAAATTACTTTTTACATATCATTTCTGAAACTAAATATTGCAGAGGAATGTTTTCTGTTAATCACAACTGATATTTTCCAGAAATTTTGATTTTCGGCCACTCCTCTCCTCCTTCGCGCCTTTATATACGTCATGCCCGCAAATATTCAATAATACTTTCCTGACGTTGTTTTTTGATCAGTTCATATTGTATCATTTCATTTTTATACTCTGATGATGTAATTTTCCTTGCAAAGGCTTGCTGCGTGATTCTGCAACAGAATTTCTGGGCGATATGTAGCGTAACTTCCGCTCGGATTGATTGATGTTTGATTGAAAGTCGATAATATTTTGATTTTTGTGAGCTTCTAAATAAATAATCTTTTGATCAAGAAAATTATTAATTACTTTTGCAATTTATTATACATACGATTATTCTAGATGGCTGTTTCCTAAAGTCACTTGAAACATTTCAATAGATTGATAAAAATAATTTTCAGTGGCATGATGACAACACATTAAAGGATATAAAAATTTCACGCTAGACATTTTCAAAACAACAACACTGTAACTAAATTTACAGTTGAAATATATATGTGGCATACATCCTTTGACATTATTTACTGTTAAATTTATGTTTACTGCTAAAGTATAGACGCCTGTAAAGAAATTCATATGCAAATACTGTAACGAAAAATAACATTTACCATTGACTTTGTGCCCGAAAATTAGCAGTGATAATGCAGTCATCAGGACTGCTGTCAGCAAGGCATTTCCGTGTCCATAGTTGGCAATCAATTCACATAAACTATACATACTTCGACCTGGGGTCTTGGCATTGGACGTAGGACAATTTGTGTCCTCCATTGAGCAAAAATAGCCATCGAGCTGAACGACTGATGCAAGTGGTTATTGCATAAAGTCACGACATAGCAGATGTCAGCCCTAACAATATGGTATTTTATTTCCATTCATTGGTGAATATATGCTGCTTTGTACGTACGTACGTACGTTGTTGACTTCTATTATATTATTTCACTTGATTTAGCTAAAGTTTTCATTTAATTCTAGACGGTTAAGATTCATTTCATTTCATTGTATTTATGCTTAAAACTTCTCAATAATTTGCCTTGACTAGAACCGCTTCTGATTAAAAATGCAAACTTCGATTAGTATAATTCAGCCTCGTATCCCAAAACCAGACGGATGTGGCATGAGGTTGTTTGGAGTTCCGTCAAACTTTCATTGACGTGCAATTGCTTAACTGTTGAGTTTTCTATTGTAACTACACTATTCTGTATTTTATATGTATAGGCATAGCCAATGTTGCCTATAACTATCTGTGTATAGAAAAGCGGATACTATCGGAAATTTAGTACGGCTCGTTTTAGATACACATCAATACTTGTACAATGCAACAAGGATTCAATTTTTAATTAGCATTGTCCTTTCTTGTATTGATTTCGACTCAATTGCAAAAGGTTCAGTACGCTAACTAATATCCATACAATGAGGGATCTACATTCTACACACTCAGTCAAAATGTAATTCGACTTGAAAATTATTCCATTGATTCGGTTGAGTATTTTACTCTGTTTTATTCGTATTGTAAGACTAGGTAATTATTAGACATGCACATTGCTTGAATGACCAAAATAAAGCATTCTTGGGGATTCTTAGGACAATTACTACAATGCGGAAGTTTTAATCACGATTTGATTAAGGAAATATTGAGTCTTTTGTTAATATAATCAGGAACACTATTGGGACTTATTGCTTTTGATATACTTTTGCCTATTAATGTTAATAGAATTCAAATTTCCCTATTTTAGCGTTTAAATGTTAATTGAGATCTGCTACTGTGGCGAAAGGATCCACGGCAGAACAAACTAAAAAAAAGACTTGTTTCCTTGGCAAAGGCTGACAACAGAAGAGATCGTTCGATCGGTTTATTAACCAGAAGTCATCATTTTACATTGTACTGATTTACAGCTTATTTCATTTGAAATGATGGCTTTGTTCAAATAATTTAGCCTACACTACTTTATTGGAGATTAGTGAAGACCGAATCAAAAACATAAGAAAAGCTATAATTGCCAGGCGCCAATCGTTAAATACTTTATATGAGGACAAACAAAATTTTTGTTTAACACGTTGAGCGCCAAGTGCCCACGGGTGAGCATTTTAATTTTCCAACAGAGGACCAAGTGACCACCGGTGGACATTATTGGATGTCGATGATGGGACAACGTGACCACCCGTGGGTGCATCGTGACCACCAGTGGGAACCTTTTACATATATTTAGCTTTGAGAAATATTAAGTTTGGTTCCTATTTTACTTGGAACTGGTAGTACTTGCAATCAATTAATAAAAAAAATTAAAAAAATGTTGGTCCCAGAATGTCACCCAAAAAATACCCGCTCGTAAGAACGTGGTCTACTGTGTAATTCAAAGAATGATCACCGGTGGGCACGTGGCGCTCAACGTGTAAAAACATAAGAGAAATTGCAATTGCCAGGGACCAATTGTCAAATACTCTACTATATGAGGAACACAAAATTTTTATGAGAAAATCCATTTGTCTGAGAGAAAGGGGAAGAATTGGTTCGATCGGATTGTGATGTGTGAAGGAGTTTTTTGAGAAAATCCATTTGTCTGAGAGAAGAGGGGAAGGATTGGTTCGATCGGATTTTGATGTGTGGAGGAGTTATGTGAAATCATATTTTAAACACATTTCGTCTGTTTAAATTTCTCAATTCTGTGCATTCGGGAGGGGGCGAGGGAAGGAGTGGTTAAACAGCATTTTGATGTATAGATAAATTATGTAAAATCATATTCAAAACACATTTGGTTAGTACGACTCTCCGTTTTCGGAAACAACTATACAAAATTTCGAACATTAACAGCAAGCAAAAGTCACTGTATTTAGTCCGAATTTAGATGAAAATGATCTTGGTTAAAAATTTGGCTCAGTAGTTTCTGAGATCTTTAGCATTCACATAAAAAATTGCACTTTCTGTCTCACTCAGTGGCGTAATTAGGAATAGTCCAATGCAAGCGAAATTTACTTTTGATTTCTTTGAAAACGTGCACTGAGTTAGAAATTTTGTCGTTTATGTACCCATAAATTCTTATAATTTATAACATTTATCTTGCGCCCACCTTTCTCTTTCCCAACAAAAGTGAGAAAAGTGAATTTTTGCGTGTCTGAAAATTTTGTAAGATCTCAATTTTGTTTATAGTTGTCTAAGCGAAAATATATGTATCTAATTTTTTCATGATTTAATAAAAATTGGTCCTCATATACAATAATCCAGAGTATCGTAATGAAATAGGCCACTGGAAATTTTTTTGAAAAAACATGCCTAGCTTTTTAAAAAAAAAAACTTCGTCGTAGGTAAAAATACACTTGGCATGGGTCCCCTATGTTCTTTGTCCCCTAGTTACGCCCGCCGCTGGCCACACTTTAATGTAAAATTGCAAAGAATTTTTCCGACCAGGGGGCCTATTCTCGAAACGTTTCGGATTTTTCGTTACGTTACGGATTACGAATCTCGCCGAAATGTTTTTCCGTAATCCAAATCCGAAACGTTTGAAAGATCGTATTCTGGTCATCAAACGTTTATGTTTCGGAATTATATTCACCATATTCACCTCATTCCGAAATGTACGTAGAATAGAGCTGTTAAAACGGAAATATTTGAATAGTTTTGTTTTGTTTATATTTATTAACTAGTGGTTAACTTGTATTAGAGTAATTTTTCACTAATTTAATATCATGTAATAATATTTGACTAGTGTTCAATGTAAGTAATAGTGTATTATGAGTGATTTTTGTTTATTTGTTGATTTTAACGTTTGTTATCGTTTGTTAGGGGGGAGGGAGTGGTTTGATTGAATTTTTATGTATAGAGTTATGTTAAATCGTATTCTAAACATATTTTACATTTATAAATTTTTCGATATGAAGCGCCGTTTTTGAGACAATTGTAAAAAACTGCTTCATTTGAATGGCGGAGGGGGGAAGGAGTGGTCCGATTTTTCCCGTCCAATAACTTAGCCTTACTGTTTACGAGAAACGCTACTGTACGAAATTTCAAGTCTCTGGCTCAATCCTTTTGAAAGTTATGGTGTTACTTTTACTTCATATAATAATTCCATTCGAAAATCATTCTTTTGCGATAAGTTCGTGAGCGAATTTTAATTTTCTATTCGTAAAATTTTCCATTCCATTCGCGAATAGAATTTTAAAAATACGAGAATGGAAAAATTAAATTCGTGAGTGCATGAAAACTAAAATTCTCGTGCTAATCATTTGCAAATGAATGAATGAAAAAGAATTATTCTCCGTATTATGCTTATTACACGATTAAAATTATGCCCGCATCGAATAACAATAAACAACGGACGCGAAACGATAACTCACAGCACACAAACGTTTCGGAAAGTAACATCTGGACGTTTCGGATGAATCCGAAACGTAATGTTTTGTTATGTTTCGGATATTTCCGTAATCTAAGTTCGAGAATGCGGTTTCGTGTAAAGTGGTGAATTGAAAAATCCGAAATTCAAGAATTTAGTATTGTTTTTAATGAGCTACATACTTTTGCGAAATGCCAAATCTCTAGCTCAATTTTTGCTTACAACTTTCAACAAACATTAATTCACATTTTATAAATTTGGTATTGTTTAACATTTTTTAAACGTTTTTTTCTGGCAATTTTCACATGATTTTGTGCATTATCAATATTTCTAAACTCATAATTATACGAAATTAACAGGATTGCATGTTGAAACAACATAAGATTCATGTTGGATAAAAATTGATAATTTTTGTTCCTCTCAATGTACGGCAGGAACTAAAATCTTTCGTCATTTGAAACCTACTGGTTGTCATGCATTTTTTTCAATTGCAGAGCAAACAATAGTTATAAGATCCATCTAAGTGCTGAGATTTAATTCCGAATTATGATAAAGACTTAAAATTATGCCACATGAGCTGTGGCGGAATATATCGCTCACTGGCTGCAATAGGGCACAACTCAAAAAAATGCAAATTTAAACTGTAAACGCCATTATGATTAAAATTTAACTCTCCACAATTTTGTAAAATCGGCAGTTCGATATCTCTTATCAATTCCGAAAGATGACGATAGTGCTATTAAACTTTCTTCGCTTTTCTACCAAATTGAAAAAAGGCATGATTTTTAATGGCTTATATCTCGAAACTGAAAAAAATGAGTTGTGCCACTATTGCAGCCGGTGAGCGATATGTGATTACATATATTTGATTGGGCACATTTGACTTGGCATAATAAAAGTATTATACGAAAATATTAAAAGTGTTTTGTGGCAAGCTAACAATCATACAAAAAAAATCTTTAAAATTTACTACTGTCGGTTTTTTATTGAATAAAAAAGAAACACCTAACAAAAATATTGAAAAATAGTCCACCATAAATAAAAAGGTTTTCATATTTAAATCTCATTATAATAGCAGACAGAAAAGATATGAAAGTAGGTAATAAAAAAGAACTTTTAAATTAATTAAGTCTAAAGTTTAAAGGTGGAAAAAATGAAATCGATCATCATCAAATAGCTCACAAAATATGGGTCTGATCAGATAAATTGGTCCTTAAGGAAATTAAATCCTGTATAGTCAAAGTCATCTGGTGTACCCTTTTGTAACTCTTTCCCGTCTATTAAGCTGTCATACTTAGAAAGAAGAATTTTTCTTTTTGAAGGGGTTTCGTATTTTATTTTTTTCATGACCAATTATCGTAAATAAGGGGTAGGATTATAAGCATAATTCCTGGTAAATGAAAATTGAGTTTAAGAGTTCAGGATTTCGATGTTCCTAAGGTAAAAGTTTTATTGTATAAGATACATATTGGGTTATTCCACGGAAATAGAAAATAAAACATAAAATGTATAAAAAGCCTTCAATTATTGTTCTTCTAAACTTTGTAGCTTCATAGACATATATGATATGGTAGTATCATCGAATTTTTTAAATTTTTAAGTGGTAAAGTGGAAGAAAATTCTAAGACATAATTTAAAGGCCTGAAAATTTTTAAATACACCGTTTGGTCCACAGGACGAATTTTTTTCTGAAAATTTGCACCAAGTTTACAGTGGTCAAACGTTCCACATTACGAGGGAGACAGTACCGCGTAACTGTCGCATGTTCCGCCTTGCTAACCATCTCGTAAAGTGTCCCGCATTTGGTGTAATGTGTGCCGCATTCGATACTCATTTTCCGCATTGGACCATAGTATCTTCTGTTTTGAACAAAAAATGTACGGAATTAAACGGAGAATTTAAACTTTTTGGTCATATCGATAAAATTTATTAGTCTTCTTGCCAACAAAAGAAGGGTGCTCGATGACGACGGCTGGGCAATCGTGTATAGCCGCGAACTGATATCTCTTTGCCAGTCTATTATTTTAATGTCTTTGGTCCATACATAATGTTGTTTTTTCATTCTTTACTCCATAGTCTGTGCATGTGAGATGCTATTGGAATGACGTTAGGAATCAGAACTGATTTTTACTTCGTCCCTCGCCCGTAAACTTTGGAGTAGCGAATAAAATTACATAACGTCTAAACGGTTTAAAGATGATACAAGAGCAGTGCTGAACCTTCTACTACTATTGCAGTAGATCTACTACTAATTAAAATACCTTATCGATTCTTGAATAGACGAATTATTTGCCTGCATCTTGAGTTTTTGGGAATTCTACTAGCTTCAGATATGTGGTCTGGTCACCTTAACTAAATTCTAAAATTGGCAAAAGCTGTGGGATTTGCCTGTGGATAAAACCTTTTAATTATTCCACAATACTTGAGGAAAACCCCTCAACATTCTCAATATTTTTGCACACCAATTGCTTTAAATCTTAAAGATGCATTCGTATAAAAACATTGAATAACACATTTAAAACCATTAAATTAATGAAATGTTTAACTTCCAATTTTGATGATCTCATTAAAATTTTCTACATTTCAGATGATAATGACATTACATTTATTTGGTTTTTCGAAATGATTCAGCGGCCTTACACAAGCAACCATTTGCAACTCAGGTTACGCATTTGCAATTCTATCAGTAGATGCTTTACACTTTGTTTGTTTGTTTTACTATTATTAAATTTAAATAAAAAAAAACCCCTGGTCTCAAAGTGGCGGTAGGAAATCCGTTTATGCGACGGTTATTTTGTGACCCGTAACAATAAAACGGGGTTCAAATTGGTTACTTTGTAACCGATCATAAAAAAAACTGCTTCAAATCTGATACTTTGTGACCAGTCACAATGAAAATGGTTGCAAATCAGTAGCTTTGTGACCAGTCGCAAAGTTGTTGTTTTTCGTTATTTTTATCGATACCAATGTTTGTAATATAATTCACTTACAAACAGTGGTATTAAAGTATAAATAGTCAACTTTGGACCAAGGAAATCATACTTACATCGTTTTGTCATGATCGAATTGATCTGCCCACCCCCTCCCATCCATTACCAAACTTCGTCACAAAAAAGGTTTCTCGGAAACGGTTGTGCAACCGTTACTTTGCCACTATAGTTACTAAAATACTGGGCAAAAACTGTTCCATAAATTTTGTAGCGAATTAACAACCAATTTGAACCCGTATATTTTGCAATCCAGGATGTGTGACCGTCGTCGTGCAAGCAGCATGTGACCATTTTTGGTTACTTGGGTACACCACACGGCGTCGTCTGTATCCCTTAAATAGCTACTAAAGGGCTGCCAGCGCCCATTATGATGATGACGATGATGTGCTCTTGATAGCGGTAGACCATGGAGAAGTTAATCTGTTAATTAATTATTGGATTTCGCTTGCAAATTGTTGAATCAGGGAATAACTCATGAATTTTGATATTAAGTACCTCTTAAGAGTTTCGATTACACTACAGCTTCAACGTACAAAATTTATCCCTTCACAAATAATAACTCGGTATAAATGCATATTCAACCATTTCGGATTGTGATTTAATCGCAATGTCTGCCAGATACACTAACGAAATCATTGGATAAATTTTGTTTTTGTTGTCTCTGTACTCCTAGAAGCAACGAGTAAAAAAATATTAAGAATGAAGGAGTCTGATTTAAAATTCAAGGTATGCAACCGGGTAAAAATTAATTTTATTTTGGTTCAATTTTCGCCATTGACCAATGCTATAAGAAATTGTGTTGAATGTAATCAGACGCTTATTTGAATGCAAAGGTTTCATTTTCATTGTGATTGAATTTTTCACACCTTTCTTCCGCACTATCTTCTCTAATTTTTCATTTTACATCAGGAAAGATTGCATGTTGAAATTAAAAGGTTGCCTGTGCATGCTAAATAGATATTTTCATTTGAGAATTTTCATAGTTTGGAATTTTCCTGAAATCCTTGATAAACCCAAAAACAATTCAAATCAAAATTTATAAATGGTGTATTTTTTAGCACGAAAAGTTTTTTTTTAGTGTTGAATTGAACTTATCAAGGGATCTAGGACTGTATAAGAACAAACACACCTTTCTAAAATTTAGAATTTCTAGAGCAGAATTATAGAACTTGATTTTCTGGCAGGCCAAAATTTCACTACCAAACTCTAGGGCTAATACGGCCAGTAATCGGTGATAGGTAAATTTTGGGTTCCCCATTAATTAAACTTGCGCCAGTGCAAGACAACGCGGCGCTTGGGGCGAAACCTGTATTTGGAGAAATCTGTATGTGGAAAAACCATTCAAAAAGAAGAGGTTTGTCTCAATTTTCACTTTCCTCTTCTATAGAGGGAAAGTATTGTATTTATGGTGGAGACCGCCTCGTCAACGGGGGCAGATAGAAAATTTCTGATCAGTACGAAATCCGTTTCAGGTAAAATTATGAGAATGTCCATCTATCTGTCGGTCTGTGCGTTTCACGTATCTTAAATAGCTCGAGAACGCGTTGACCTAGCGACTTGAAATTTTTTGTGAATAACAGAATTCGCAGTTTTCTATCAACTTTTTGAAAAGTAACTGTAGCTACAACGGGTACCTCCCATATAATTTTTTTTTTGAAAAAATGCAGTTTTTTTAAGATTTTGTAGTATGCCAGTGTGAAATTTCACTATATGTTTCATTTACTTTACTGATTTTTTTTTTTTTTTTAAAAAGAAGTAAGCAAAAATTTTCTGATCGGAGAGGTCGGGGTGAAGAAAATTGAAAAAAGGACACTTGAGTTTAATTCATTGAAAAGTCGAGACGAATTATAAAAATCCTGCGAGGTCTTTTTAACGAGTTTTCTAATGATAGAAAGAATTTGAGAACGTCGAAATAATTAATATATGAGTTTTTGTTATACTCGTCGTTAAAATTAACACGGATGATAGAAAATGTTTGATTTTCTTTAAAATTAGTTTTCTTTGTCTGGAAAATTTTTGAAAAGAAGAGAATAGTTGGATAGAACAGTCTGGAAGAAATTAGAATTTAATAAGGAAGAACTGGCAGTCGAAGAATAGGAAGAATTTCACAAGAGAATCAATATTTTCAAGTCTGCAAGTAAAAAGAATTTTGGAGGAAGTCTCATTTCTTGGCTTGGTTGTGCTTAAGAATTTTTATTGCGTCACAAATTTGTTGCGTCAGGAATTTGTTACGTCAAGAATTTGTCACGTCAAGAATTTATTACGTCAAGAATTTGTTGCATCATTTTGAGCTTAATACGTCATATGTAATTTTCAAGAATTAAGTACAAGAACAAATAAGAGTTATTACAAGAAGACATTTTTTTTTCTTTTTGGGAACATCAGAGATTTGTTTAGCAAGAGTTGTTTTATAAATTTTTATTAAAATTTAGAATATTTTCCTTAAAAAAATTAAATAGAACGAGCTCAAATAAGTGGAAAAAATAAGGAAAGTAATCTTTCTAAGATGAAAGAATTTATTATAGTCTCTTAATCATATGCATAATTTTTTTTGATGATTTTTTAGCTATGATATTTCTGCAACCGAAGATGTGCACATCCACGGCTGAATTCATTTAATCAAATCAACCATAAAGAAATATATGAAAAGAGTGAGTAAATATTTGAATATATAATTTGTGCATATTTGTAGGGGATTATTTTTTTGAGTTATTTTGATTTATTCTATTACCGTGATCTTATTATCTTATTTGAGAATCGTTAATGTTTGAATTTGATGTGTTATTACAAAATAAGGTTTTATAAATTTAAACTAATTATGCAAGATTGTGTACAGGTATTTATAACAATTATCAGGAGTTTATGTTTTTGAATAAAACTATTGTTATAATGTGGTAAAAGTTTTTTTTAAAATGGGAGATTGAATGATGAAGGGGGAAATGGGCCATTATACATAATTAAGTCAACAAAAGGGATTATTTTGGTAATTGTGTTGTAAATATTTTTATTCGGAAATGGTCAAAAGACTAGAAAATTCGATAGTCGGACGAACAGACAGACATGAGTACGGATAGACGAACGGACAGTACGATAGACGGACAGATAGACAAACAGATATGTGGCATATATTTTTGGCATGTACAAATAAATTCTGAAGATGTTCTTCACACGTTCAGTAACAAGGACACCACGAAACCGATGAGCTAAGCCAGGCATAAAGCTAGCATGCCAAGTTACTGAGTATGTGGGCAGAGGTCGGGGCACTCACTGGCAGGTGATAAGCATGCCCCAATCATCTGTTTGCTGTCACAAAATTCACAGCAAGGACATCATAACAGATGTGGCGCCCAACGTACAGGCATAAGGTTTGAGAGATCGTTCCTTTATGTTAATTGATATATTGAACATCGTGGTTTTTTTTGTTGCCTTAGATTTTGTCCGCTAAATTCAAAAGTAAAGATATTTTAGTTCGGTTTTTTTTGGCATTCGACATTGGATTTTTGAGTGAAATTATAGAAAAATAGGGAATTGGTTTCGATCGCAAGTTAGCCTAATTTAATGATAACATTTCGTTATTAGTTGTGGTTTGTGTTAGAAGCTTAATTCACTCTTTTTCAGATAATTGGTGTGGTGATATTTTTTTTTTTTTTTTTTTTGAGCCAGTAGTTTGATGGTAGTCGAGCACTGTTGTCAGGAAGAAATTTTGATCCATGAGATTGACTTGTAGTTTTGAATTGGTATTTTTCATGAGCTCATACTTATGATTATATGAGTAGTGATTGTCATGAAAAAGAGCTTTTATAATTCTATGAGAGTTGATGACATATTCTTTGAAGCCTGATTTAAAAAGGAAAATTTTAATCAGTTGTTCGGGAATGTGTAGTTAACAAATATTATATTTTATTGATTGAGGCTACATTAGATAACTAATTACTTTTGTATTGCTCAATTCATTTAAAATAAAAAACATAGGTTTTCATAGATTGAGGCTGCATGAGATGAAAAAATTCTTCTATGTATTGCTCAATCATATGAGATAGAAAAATTATAGAGTGATATATTTTTTTTTTTGGGAAAATACGGCTTAGATGATATGTGTGATGGACGTTTCTTTTTCTGAAGTTATTCAATCTCCCAATTTTAATGAATATTAATTGTTACACAAATTGATATACTGATTAATTCTGCAAATACGAATTAATTAAAATAATTGTTTTAATTATATATATATATTTAAATTATTTAAATATTGATTCATTGTTCTCTTAATTAGTTTAATATTTTACGAGAGAGGATAGCTTTTATATTTAAACTTTGTGTTTATTAGATTTTATTGTTATCATTGAGTTAGAAACTTAGGTTAGTTTTCTTAAATAGTAATTCTATAAATTATATCTTAAACTATTTACTTATATATAATATTTTAAAATGAAGAAAGGTAATAATGATACTTACCATCTTCGTTCTAAGAAACCTGAAGATAGGGTAGAAAATCCAAGTAAGGGTTCATCTCGAAAAGTTCAGGGTAGAAAATCTAATGTTAGTAGGAATTTAGAATTTAGACAGGACATAATTGAGCCTTCTATTCGTACTAACACCATGAATCAGCGGCAGGTATTAAACAAAGATACCGCGATTTTAAATACGTGTAAATCTGACAGTCATGCAGCTGGCACTGTTCCAAATGATATGGCACTTTTTGAAAATATAGTGCGTATGTTATTTCAAGGGATAATCAGCGAAGGAAATGACACAAATTCAAACACGACTAGAGGCAATCAGGAAGTTTTAAGGCCTCAAGGTCAACGGGATTTTGCTCCGCGAGCTGAAAACTATAATACAAGAGACCAGCCAGAATTAGTACCAGACAGAAACCATCAAGATTTCCGTGAAAGAGATTTGCATGAAAATCTTCTTTCTGACTTTCAAGCTTGGAATCTCAATGGTTCACAGCAACAACCAAATTATAGACCGTCAAATTCAAATAGAAATGCATCGAATCACTTCAGGTCAGAAGCACATTCCGTCAACGAGTGCAAACTCGAAAAATGGAATTTGAAATTTAGTGGTACATCGGATTTGTCTGTAGAAGATTTTATATTTAGGGTTGATCGATTAACTGCTGCTTATGGATATTCACCAATGCAATTAATTACGAAATTCCATGTCTTACTAAGTGGACAAGCCGAAACTTGGTTCTGGGGTTTCATTAAAAAGAATCCTTCAGCTTCCTGGCTCGACTTAAAAGATGGGTTATTAAAACAGTTTCGTTCATTACAAACTGATTATGACATTTTACGGATTTTGGTAGATAGACGTCAAGGGATGAGTGAATCTTTTGATGAGTTCTATAACAAAACAGTTAAAGATGCATCGAGACTTCAATCACCTATACCGGAAGTTGATCTAATTAACATGATCAAACAAAATGTACGTGAAAGACTTGCAGCATTGATTTTCTCCCAGTCTTTTTACACTCTTGAACAATTGCGTGATGGAGGTAGAAGGGCTGAGCAGTATTTGAATCGAAGATTTGGACCAATGAATAGACAGCCACTGACTGGACAACAGAGACCCATACATGAGGTTGATTGGTGTGAAACAACTGATTATGAACAATCGGAAGTTTTTCAATCACCGAATATATCTGCTGTTCAAAATCAATCATATAATTTCAAATGTTGGAATTGTGATCAGATAGGTCATTCTTTTATTTATTGTCCATCCAATGAAAGGAAACTCTTTTGTTGTGTTTGCGGGACCAAAGGGGTTAACACCATATCCTGTACGAATTGCGATAAGGGAAACGGGAGAAGGGGCGAAGCTCGAACGGGGGTGTTTCGTCACCGATACTCGAACCCCGAGTCAAAATAAATACAGTGAAGGACCCAGAAATAAAAAAACAAATAATTAGCGACAATAATTACCCAGATGTGACAATTTTAAAACGAGATACGATACCTGCTATAGATCACAATTTTCCAAATTTAAATAGTGTACAACCAAAAAGTCTTCATGAGAGAGTGATTGCTTATCATGAGGCTAAAGATAGGATTTTTAGAGATTTTGTTCCCAAAATTACTTGTAATAAAATTCAAAGAATTCAGAATACGCGGGAAAAATTTAAATTGAAACATAGGTTTCACAATGAAATTTCGTCAACTTCTCTGAGTGATGATTTTGACAGTCGTCCTTATGCAGAAGTTGATATTTGTGGGAAAAAAATTAGGGGACTTTTAGACAGTGGAGCCTCAGTCAGCTGTTTAGGAAAAGATGCTGAGAGTTTCCTAAAGGATATTGGGATGACTCCTCAGAAATTCACATCAGAAATAAGGACTGCTAATGGACAAAAACAAAGAATTGTAGGCAAAGTTGTAGTATCAATTACTTATAATAACTTGTCTAAGGACATTGTATTGTTCATTGTTCCAAGTTTATCGCAGACTTTATATCTAGGTGTTAATTTCTGGCGGGCGTTTGAGATAGCACCCAATATAATCTCCGAGGTTGAGATAAGACAGGAAATGGCATCTGCAGACCCAAAAGTTCATGATCTTTCGGAAATGCAACGAAAAACTTTACAAGTAGCGATTGATCGGTTTCCTTCATATGATAAGGATGGATTAGGAAAGACTAGCCTTGAGGAGCATATCATCGAGGTAGAAAATACACAACCGATTAAACAGAGACATTACCCAGTTTCTCCAGCAGTGGAGAAGCTGATTCATGAGGAGGTAGATAGGATGATTCGACTTGGTGTCATCGAAGAGAGCAATAGTGCGTGGAGCTCACCTGTAGTCCTGGTTAGAAAACCTGGGAAGAATAGACTTTGTGTGGACTCACGCAAGCTCAATTCGGTCACCAAGAAGGACGCTTATCCATCACATCATGTAGAGGGACTGTTAAGCCGTTTGGAGGATACACAATACATTTGTAGTGTGGATCTGAAAGATGCGTTTTGGCAGATTCCTCTGGAGAAGAAGTCTCGGGAGTACACAGCATTTTCGGTACCGGGTCGTCCCTTGTATCAATTTACAGTTATGAGTTTTGGATTGTGTAATGCGGCGCAACGACTCTGTAGGTTGATGGACAAGGTGATTCCCCATAGACTCCGGCAGAATGTGTTTGTCTATCTTGATGATCTACTTGTCGTGGGTAGGTCATTCGATCATATGATTGAACTTCTCAAGGAAGTGGCCGATCGTTTAAAATATGCAGGTTTGACCGTAAATTTAGGTAAGTGTAAATTCGCTCACAGGGAATTGAAATACTTGGGATATGTTGTAGGTGGTGGATGTCTGAAGGTAGACTCTGGAAAAGTTGAGGCAATTATGAATTTTCCTGTGCCATCAACAGTAAAACAGGCTCGCCGTTTTCTGGGCATGTGTGGATGGTATAGGAGATTCATACAGAATTTTGCTTCACTTTCTGCTCCAATTACAGATACTTTGAAGAAGGGTAAATTTCTTTTTACGGATAATGCGAAAAAGGCTTTTGATCTACTTAAGTCAGCGTTAACTTCAGCACCAGTACTCGGTCATCCAGACTTTTCGAAGCCATTCATAATCCAGTGTGATGCTTCTAAGGATGGAGTGGGAGGTGTCCTTTGTCAGTTGGATGAGGAAAGTGCTGAGAAACCTATAGCCTACGTATCAAAGAAACTAAACACTGCACAGCGCAATTACTCAATAACTGAGTTAGAGTGTTATGCAGCGATAGTTTGTATTAAGAAGTTTCGTCCGTATGTTGAGGGATTGCCATTTAAAGTAGTGACGGATCACGCTAGTTTGAAATGGTTGATGAGTCAGCGTGATTTGACTGGACGTTTAGCTAGATGGAGTTTAAAACTCCAAGGATTCGATTTTTCCATTGAACATAGGAAAGGAAGTCAACACATCGTTCCAGATGCTCTGTCAAGAGTATTTTGTGAGGAAATTGAAGGGCCTGAAAACAGAATAATTGAAGTAGACTTGAATTCTTCAGAGTTCAAATCAGATGAGTATTTGGATTTGATAAACACTATAAATCAAAACCAAAACCGATTGCCTGATTTGAAAGTTTCTGAAGGATTTGTCTACAAAAAGGTCGATTTTAATAAAGGTGATCCAATCCAAGAATGTTCAACGTGGAGAATTTGGATCCCATCAAAGCTAACTGAAGGTTTGCTCCAGATGGCTCATCGACCACCTCAAGCTAGTCATGGAGGTATTGCAAAGACGTTGACTAGACTGCGTTATAAATACTTTTGGCCAAATATGGCTACTCAAGTACGTAACTTTGTTACTCAATGCGATACGTGTAAGGAGTGCAAAGCTACAAACCAACAGATGAGACCAAAAATGGGAATTGTTACTTTGGCAGACAGACCGTGGCAAAAACTATATATAGATTTGCTTGGTCCGTATCCTAGATCCCGTGGCGGAAACACAACAATTTTGGTGATAATAGATCAATTTTCTAAATTTATAATGTTGAAAGCTATGAGTAAAGCTACGACTACTGCCATTATTAAATATATTGAAAACGATATTTTCCATGTATTTGGTGTACCTGAAAAGATACATTCAGATAATGGTAGTCAGTTTGTGTCTAAACAGTTTAAAAATTTGCTAAATTCATATGGGGTGGAACATATTTATACCGCAATTTATTCACCACAAGCCAACATATCAGAGAGAGTCAATCGAACTATTTTAGCTGCGATTAGATCCTATGTCAAAGACGATCATAGGAGATGGGATGAAAATCTAGGTGCTATAGCTAGTTCCATACGCAGTTCTCTACATCAGGCTACTTCTTCTTCTCCTTACGAAGTTCTTTTCGGGATGAGAATGATCACGCACGGATCTGAATATGCGTTACTTAAGAAGTTAAATGTATTAGAAGATGGAGAAATACAGACATTACCTTCATGTTTGAAGCAACAAATGTTTAGATCTGGTGTAAAGAAGAGATTAAAGGAAGCTCAAGAACGAAGTCGCAACACATATAATCTTCGTGCCCGAGAAATCACTTTTAGTCCTGGACAAGTGGTATTTCGAAAGAATTTTGTTCAAAGTGATGCTGCGAAAGCGTATAGTGCTAAGATGGCAAAAAAATATTTGCGCTCAAAGATAGTAAAAAGGATTGGGATAAACATGTATGAAGTTGAAGATGGCACCGGGAAACTTTTAGGAGTTTATCATGCTAAAGACTTAAAACCGTAGGTGGTATCGGATTCATTTCATATCATAAGCCCGGCTTGAGACTCTTACTCAGGTGTGGACGAGCCCCACGTTGTTTTCATTGTTTGACTACGACATTCACTGGCAATTTTTTCTTAACCATTCTCAATTTCGAAGATATTTCGAATGTTTAAGCCCTGTAGTATGCCAGTGTGAAATTTCACTATATGTTTCATTTACTTTACTGATTTTTTTTTTTTTTTTAAAAAGAAGTAAGCAAAAATTTTCTGATCGGAGAGGTCGGGGTGAAGAAAATTGAAAAAAGGACACTTGAGTTTAATTCATTGAAAAGTCGAGACGAATTATAAAAATCCTGCGAGGTCTTTTTAACGAGTTTTCTAATGATAGAAAGAATTTGAGAACGTCGAAATAATTAATATATGAGTTTTTGTTATACTCGTCGTTAAAATTAACACGGATGATAGAAAATGTTTGATTTTCTTTAAAATTAGTTTTCTTTGTCTGGAAAATTTTTGAAAAGAAGAGAATAGTTGGATAGAACAGTCTGGAAGAAATTAGAATTTAATAAGGAAGAACTGGCAGTCGAAGAATAGGAAGAATTTCACAAGAGAATCAATATTTTCAAGTCTGCAAGTAAAAAGAATTTTGGAGGAAGTCTCATTTCTTGGCTTGGTTGTGCTTAAGAATTTTTATTGCGTCACAAATTTGTTGCGTCAGGAATTTGTTACGTCAAGAATTTGTCACGTCAAGAATTTATTACGTCAAGAATTTGTTGCATCATTTTGAGCTTAATACGTCATATGTAATTTTCAAGAATTAAGTACAAGAACAAATAAGAGTTATTACAAGAAGACATTTTTTTTTCTTTTTGGGAACATCAGAGATTTGTTTAGCAAGAGTTGTTTTATAAATTTTTATTAAAATTTAGAATATTTTCCTTAAAAAAATTAAATAGAACGAGCTCAAATAAGTGGAAAAAATAAGGAAAGTAATCTTTCTAAGATGAAAGAATTTATTATAGTCTCTTAATCATATGCATAATTTTTTTTGATGATTTTTTAGCTATGATATTTCTGCAACCGAAGATGTGCACATCCACGGCTGAATTCATTTAATCAAATCAACCATAAAGAAATATATGAAAAGAGTGAGTAAATATTTGAATATATAATTTGTGCATATTTGTAGGGGATTATTTTTTTGAGTTATTTTGATTTATTCTATTACCGTGATCTTATTATCTTATTTGAGAATCGTTAATGTTTGAATTTGATGTGTTATTACAAAATAAGGTTTTATAAATTTAAACTAATTATGCAAGATTGTGTACAGGTATTTATAACAATTATCAGGAGTTTATGTTTTTGAATAAAACTATTGTTATAATGTGGTAAAAGTTTTTTTTAAAATGGGAGATTGAATGATGAAGGGGGAAATGGGCCATTATACATAATTAAGTCAACAAAAGGGATTATTTTGGTAATTGTGTTGTAAATATTTTTATTCGGAAATGGTCAAAAGACTAGAAAATTCGATAGTCGGACGAACAGACAGACATGAGTACGGATAGACGAACGGACAGTACGATAGACGGACAGATAGACAAACAGATATGTGGCATATATTTTTGGCATGTACAAATAAATTCTGAAGATGTTCTTCACACGTTCAGTAACAAGGACACCACGAAACCGATGAGCTAAGCCAGGCATAAAGCTAGCATGCCAAGTTACTGAGTATGTGGGCAGAGGTCGGGGCACTCACTGGCAGGTGATAAGCATGCCCCAATCATCTGTTTGCTGTCACAAAATTCACAGCAAGGACATCATAACAATTTTTTGATTTTTTAAATGCTTGTTTGGGAAAAAAATAATATCAAAACATAAAGTATATAAAACTTTCTATATTTTTCGCTTTAACGTTTTTTCTGTATCTCGATGATTTTTAACGATTTTTCTTTACGGTTCTCAAGATATTTGAAAAAATACTCACCCCTATTCCCGTAACCGGCGGGACGTGTATACGCCACGCACGTTTTATCTCGATCGAATGAAATTTTCTTATTCTAGTAGACGTAGAAACGCAGTTTTATTCAGACCCGCGCTGACTATTTTGACAGTTTTGCTGATTTGATACGCATGAAGTTTTATTTGTTCAATTAAATGATTGTACTGCGTCTAGTTAGTTTTTCCTGACCTTCAAAACTTATATTTAGTTAAAATTCATTGAATGTATAAATAAAATTCACATTTTTGTTCAAACTTTCTATTTAATTGATTGGTCCCGCAACGATTTACTCGCGGGAAATAAATGTATGGAAAAGTCAAAACATTCGCGGGTGCGTTTAGTGTAATACCGAAAGTAAAACGTTTTCAGCACCACGGCACACGCCGGGACAATTGCGTTTAGCAGAATGCAAATTTTCTGCGGGAAGCGCCAAATCCCCCGGCGTACACGTCCCGCCGGTTACGGGAATAGGGCTGATTATATTTTACATATTCTTTCCGAAACTAAATATTACAGAGGAAAGTTTTGTGTTGATCACAACTACTATTTTTTATGAATATTTAATTATACAAGGTTTCTTAGTTCTTCGGTATGCAATAAAAATTGTACCGCAAGCAAAAATTTCCTTTATTTTGAATATCAAGGTCAACCCTTAAATTAGGGTTTCTATGTAGTTTTTTTTCGATTCGGAGCAATATATAGCAGCCCTAGAGAAGCAGTACTGGGACACATTAAAAAAATCCCTTTAAAAAAGCCTTAAATAAACGACAATAAACATAAGAAAAGCTACTATTGCCATGGACTTAACGTCAAATACTTTATATGATAACGGACTAAATGTTTATTTCAAAAAAATTCATTTGTATAGGAGAGGGGGAAAGAAGTATTTCGATTGTATTTTGATGTATGGAGCGCTTAGGTAAAATGATATTCTAAACAAATTTTACCTTTAAAAATTTTGCAATACGACTCAACGTTTTCGAGAAAATAGAAAAAAAAATTCAATTTGTATGGGAGAGGATTAGATTTTGACGTATGGATGAGTTATGTAAAATCTTACATTTTACTTACAGAAATTTTTCAATATGACTAACCGTTTTCGAGAAAATTGTAAAAACTGTTTCATTTGTATGGGGGAGGAAGGAGGAATAATCCAATTTTGCCCGTTCAAGAACTTAGTCTATACATTTTTGAGAAATGTAACTGTACAATATTTTAAGTCTCTTGCTCAATCCTTTCGAATGTTATGGTGTTCACGGACAGACGGACAGACAGACGGACAGACAGACGGACAGACAGACGGACAGACAGACGGACAGACAGACGGACAGACAGACGGACAGGCAGACGGACAGACAGACGGACAGACAGACGGACAGACAGACGGACAGACAGACGGACAGACAGACGGACAGACAGACGGACAGACAGACGGACAGACAGACGGACAGACAGACGGACAGACAGACGGACAGACAGACGGACAGACAGACGGACAGACAGACGGACAGACGGACAGACAGACGGACAGACAGACGGACAGACAGACGGACAGATAGACGGACAGACAGACGGACAGACAGACGGACAGACAGACGGACAGACAGACGGACAGACAGACGGACAGACAGACGGACAGACAGACGGACAGACAGACGGACAGACGGGCAGACAGACGGACAGACAGACGGACAGACAGACGGACAGACAGACGGACAGACAGACGGACAGATAGACGGACAGACAGACGGACAGACAGACGGACAGACAGACGAACAGACAACCGGGCGAACAGCCGAACGGACGTTTGGAAATCAAAATCTTTTGTCATCCCTAACACCCTGGTGTAGTTCATTTTTGTGTGATTGATTAGATGCGTTAAAAACGGTATACTAAATCTAATAGACTCATATATGATATATCATATATAAAACGGGAAAACAAATAAGCTACAACACTACATTGCTGTCACTGCGCTAGCCTGTGCATAAACTCTTCGGGTTTTACTTCTCTAGAAATCTCTAGAAATGCTAAGAAGAGCTAGCCCAGTTAGACGATCCTGTTTCAAGGCATATTTAAGTTCAGCAGACGACAAGCGTGGGAAGCGTGGCCAACATTTTCAAAAGCTGGGGAAAGAAATGAACAATTATTTGTGCAGATTTCTTTAATATTTCGATTGCAGTAAAATCACCTCTGATTCCTTCTTATTTTCACCAAATTTCAAATTCATTCAACAAACCATCCAGATATTGGTTTTGCTGGCACATCTGTTGAATCTCTTTTTTAGCTATATTCTATAGCTGCTCTGCTTTTTTTAGAGAAAAAAAGTTAAAAGTGCACAAACACAGATATTAGATAGATGTAACTACAAAATCTAATAAAATGAGAAAAAGTTAGTTAATCAAGGAACAAGAAGGTTTGAATTATACTCCGGACTTGTTCCCAAATCACGGCTTCTCCGCTGTTTGTAGTCATTTAAATTGATGTTTTTGTTCAAATTTTTGTGCATTTTGGGAAAATTGCAAAAGGTTTACGACTATACTAATTAATTAACACTTATTGTCTTTTGTTTTTGCCTCCATGAGTCGTGAAGTTTTTTCTGTTAACCTACTAACGGTCCAGTGCTACATTACTCTTACTGACATAACGTGTTTATGGAGTAAAATCCATTACTTGTAAATTTCTAGGCTGTAAAAAATAGAAGTAATGACCTGTCCAATACAAATAAAATATGTGATAATGGATTTAGTACGTGCCAAATATAAATCGATAAGGATTTTCGTTTATATCAAACTTTTGCAGCCTAAAGCCACAAACGTGTCAGTCTAGACACAAATTGCCAACTAATAAACATTTGCAGGCAACGTGAATGGGTCAAATTTACTTTGGACATCCTTACGTTCTCTCCTTAAAGGCATATGAATTATGAAAAATACACATAATGTTTGTTTCTATGAGTAAATTAGTTTGCGCTTATACTAAGGATTGGATTATTGTGTTTGCTCACTTAATAGACTAATGTGAAATCGTGCCGAACCAGTGAGAACCATTTTTTTTTTGGTGTGATGTGTCAATTTGTTTTTGCGCTCAAATTATAAATTTTTTTGTTTTATTTTATTTGAAAACTATATATGGCGAAATATTGGTTTATTAAGTTTTTTGGAGTATAGGAAATGCTGTGATTTAGTGAAAAAATAAAATCTTGAAATATTTTGTAATCTGTTGGAATTGATTTTCTGGAGTTCAGATATAATCTAAGCAAGTCTTTACGACTCAGGTCACAATGTGACCCTGGTCACAAATGAGCCCTTGCACATCAGTTTATGTGACGGTTACCTTGTAACCGGACCCAAAAAAGCGTTGCAAATCGGTTACGCTGTGATGATTCGGAAAGTTTTTATTTGCTAAATAAAAGCTTTTAAATTTTGCTTGCCTTCGTATCTGTCTGTTTGTTTGTTTGTGTTTGTCTGTCGGGGTCAAATCTTGCAATCTAATTTTTACCTACTTCTACTCATACGATTGATTTGAAAATTGTCACACAGAGGTAAGTCCGACGACAATACAATATTTTCACTACTTTGCCCTTATAAGGGCAAGAGAAGGTCCTGTAAGGATACCGTGGTTATCCTTTTCCTCAAATTTTCCGGAAAAAATTCTCATCTTGGAGTTTTTGGGATCGCTGAATCCGATTTCCATAAATGTTGCAGCGAAGTTGCTGTGACGTCGCAGCAACCAATTTTTAACCCCATATATATTGCAACGTGGGTTGTGCGACAGTCGCGTAACCGGTATGTAAGCACCAGCACCGTGCCGAAGGGAGAGGGGGACGGGTCACCAGGCTGATGTATATTTTAGATGAGTACTACAAATTCAATACGGTAATTCCCAACAAGATTAGAATTTTCGTCTAAAATTTGTAAATGTACTTTAAGGGCCTAGCGCACCTAAGAATAAATGGTCTTAAAATTGTACAAATCCGAGAAATAGATAGATAGACTGATGTGTGTAAAATTGACATGAAAACTGTATTTGACAGAGAAAAATCTTTTTTATGTCATCTATTTACGCAATTGAATCGAAAAGTTATACCGAAAACATTTTTCGAGCAAAGTGCGCTGAATTTATAAAACAAATGCCGCTAAATTTAAAAATTGAACTTTTTGTCATAACTATCGCAAAATCTATTTATGTTTTTTTGTTTACGGAATATTAGACGAATTAAGAAAAATATTTAAATTTTCTATGCGTTTATTCGCCTAAAAACCAAAAAGTTGTCAAAGTAATTTTCAACGTATGCTTTTGTATTGAATTGATTACATTGCCACGACAGCGACACGACAACGCCACCAAAGTTTGAAAAATTGAACTTTTGCCGCGACGCCATCGAATGACAGTTGAATTGTTTGGTTAGGTTAATTGTGTTTGAGTTGCTCTCTTTTGGTGAAAAATTGGCAATTTTATCGAAATGCAGAAATTATCCATAGTAGCATATAATAATATTTTCTTTACATTCTGCACTCTCATCTTGTACTTTCAAAAAAATTTGTTAGGTTATGGGATTGTTTGTCGCGTGCTCGCAGCTCTGGTAATGTAATTTGGATGACGATAACGACAATGTCGTGTGACTCTCGTCAACTTCTCGTGTCGCCTTGTCGTCGCAATGTAACTCAGGCTTAAGCAGTGACGTTTCTTCTAAGGTGCGAGGGTGTTCACTGCACACCCTACTGAAATCCAATATGTATCGGAAATCTATTGTTAATTAATTTCTTTTTTTTGTGCCAATTCTTTCGACAATTTACCAATGGCAATGATTGCCTAAATCACCCGCACCCTACATTACCAACCTGTTTCTTTATCTTTCGATCTTTCGACCAACCAAGTGTTCTCCACTTTACAGCGAACCAAAGTAAAAATTACTTGTGGCCTTCTTTCCTACTCGCCCCTTAGCGAAACACACTCGAAACGCAATACCGACTCTTTCGGTCGTTCGACCGACTCGAGTGTTCTCCAATTTACAGCGCACCAAAGCAAAGTAAAAACACATATGACTAAGTAAAAGTCTATAATAAAAAACGTTTCACCGCACACAAAGTTCACAAGAAGCAACCGCACACAACGATGAATTTGGGTGCTCCAGAAAAAGCCGCACGGCGAACCGATGCGATGTTGCTTGCTGCTGGCCGCGATGCTGCGAAACCCGACAATAGAAAACCGACCATCGTATGGCCGTTCGGCTGACGTGCTGATGCGTGTGGGTGGGTGTGTGCCAAGCAAAACAGCAATATTGCTTGCTCATCAGCTCAGTCGGTTTCTGATTTTACAGGTGTTCAGTTGGCTTTTGTGTATGAGAAATAATTAATTTAATATTATGGCTTGTGAATGCGGATGCGCAATCGAAAAATTGTTTGAGAAACCATTTTCTCAACTAAATATCGAGGAAAAATTGGATCTTCGTCTATCACGTCCCGGACGTGATCCTGGATAAAACTAAGAGTAGACGTCTAATCATTTAACAGAAACTTAATATTGAACACCCTACTGAAAGCAGCACGCCACGTCACTGGGCTTAAGGCATAATTTTTCTGAGGCGTCGCGGCACTTTAGGCGATATTTTGGGACATTTACTTGGGAAATAAATAATTTAATAAAGTTTTAGCATAGTTTAGAGATATATAGTTAGGAAACGCGAGAGAAATTTTTTCTTGAAGAAGAGTACGTTGTCGTCTGTTTCATTTGCTTTGTAAAGACACTAATTGCTTTTGTGTGAGAAATGCAAAACTCTCGGGATATTTCGTATTGTCGGCAGAAAATTCCGTAAAATGTTCCTTGCCAGGCATTTTTTCTGTTTAAGCAACGTAACAAGTGAAATAAAAGTGTTTTTTTTTTTGCTAAAAAATCCTATCGCCATTGCCAGTTGAAGAAATTGTGAAAGGCCGCTGTCGGCCCTTGTGTATGTGTTGGTCCAATATTTTGGTTTGTTCTGTGCGAGTATTACAAAATGATTTTTTTCAACAAGTCTATTTGAGCTAAATGATAAAAAGAGAGAAATGATGCTGTCGACTACGGAATGATGCTGTCGACTACTTCTTTCTACAGGCGGCAAACGGAAAACCACGTTTGTGTCTTATCTTTAGTAGGTCTCTAATCTTTGGTTTTAGTGTATGAACAATAGTCTTTAGGAGCGTACTAAGTTCATAAACTGAGGTTATAATGAATTGAGTAAGTATATAAACAGGCATTATATACTTGAATAAAAAAACTTTTAAAATAAAAGTAAAAAAAACCGACTTAAAAATGCACTAAAAAGGAAAAAATAATTTTTTTGGAAGTTGGTGCCAAAATAGAAACTTAAAGAGGACTTCTATTCATATTTCTTGAGTGTTACAAATAATTTTATTGTAACAAGAATTGTTAAGACAATCAAAAGCTTTTTACAGTTGTCGAGTACTTTTATGTACAATAGACTCGCGGTTAAAATATCACAATGACTATAATTTTTACATCCCGCGTTTCGTTTAATGCATTGCAAATATTCGATGTGATAAAAATAAATTTTTTATAGTGACAAGAATCGATATTCAAAATTTGGGGAATATAAAACCCATTCAATATGTATTTTAATACTTTTAGATTGTACAATAAAAGAGAGCAAATTGTTTGTTTCTATTTTGGCACCAACTTCCAAAAAAATTATTTTTTCCTTTTTAGTGCATTTTTAAGTCGGTTTTTTTTACTTTTATTTTAAAAGTTTTTTATTTTATAATTTTTAGTGATTTTTGGTATATACATTATATAGATATATTTAATGTTAGGAAATGGGTAGAGCAAAACTTTGATCGTTCCAAACAGCGAATTTTTAGGGATGGCAACAGTAAGTTGTAAACTAAATTTTAGAGGTCGACAGCAAAAATTTTGGGGGTCGTCACCAACATTTTTTAGATCGACAGAAACCTTTCGTTAACCTTACAGACTTCTAAACATTAGAATTGGATTAGGCGACCCTAAAAACCCCCATATGTGTTTGTTTTTATCTGGAAAATTTGGGGGTTGAAGGATTCGCTGCCCCCCAAAATATACGCATAAAAATTTTCAGACCGATCGGACCATCCGATTAGGGGACAGGGGAGGGGTTAAGAAGCGAAAGGGGTAGGGGAAAATAGATAAGGGGAAAACACTAGCCGTCCCCCAAAATGTGAGCATACAAATTTTCAGATCGATCGGACCATCCGATTGGGAGTTGATAGGGGAGGGGTTAAGAAGCGAAAGGGGTAGGGGAAAATAGATAAGGGGAAAACACTAGCCGTCCCCCAAAAAGGTACGCATACAAATTTTCAGACCGATCGGACCATCCGATTGGGAGTTGACAGGGGAGGGGTTAAGAAGCGAAAGGGGTAGGGGAAAATAGATAAAGGGAAAACACTAGCCGTCCCCCAAAACGTACGCATACAAATTTTCAGATCGATCGGACCATCCGATTGGGAGTTGACAGGGGAGGGGTTAAGAAGCGAAAGGGGTAGGGGAAAATAGATAAGGGGAAAACACTAGCCGTCCCCCAAAATGTACGCATACAAATTTTCAGATCGATCGGACCATCCGATTGGGAGTTGACAGGGGAGGGGAAGGCCGGGAAACGTCGGCGAGAGGGGAAATTAAAATGGGACCAACTAGGGAGTGAACTCTGTCATCCACCAACGTTTCAACAAAATCCATGCAACGGCACCCAAGTACTGCGTGAACATACAGATATAAAATAAATAAATAAATAAATAAATAAATAAATAAATAAAGTTGGACCAAAACGAATTGATAACCTCCTCCTTTTTTGGAAGTCGGTTAAAAATATGAATTATTGTGAATTCCGTCTTGATGCCCGTTAACACGACATCTTTAGAAGACACTGAACTAGAGATTTGAAATTTGTGTGGAGATAAGTTTCTCGCAAAAGGCAAGTTTAAGTTTTTGTATGAAAACAATTTCAATGCTGTTTTCCGATGTTCTCGGAAACGGTGCGTCAAATTGAAACAAACTGAGACAAAAAGTGTTTAGAATGTAATTTTACATAATACTTCCATACATTAAAATTAAATCGGACTACTGCTTCTGGTAACATTTGAAAATTTAGTTTGAAATTCATATTTTTCGTAGTGTTGGAATATGACCTCCTGGCAATTAGAGCTTTTCCAATGAATTCGTTATATTTTCTAACCTTCAATGAAAAATCGGAAAATAACATATATTTTCATTTGGTCCAATTATTTGACGAATGATTTGCCCATCAAATTGGATTTTCTAAATGGAAAAACAATTTTGCAGCAATATTTTATTAAAGAAAATATTGTTTAAATCAATATTTCTGAAATCAATTTAATTTCCCAAATACAATTCGATTAATACGTATCTATATAATTTCCTTCCTCTTATACAATACTTATTGGAATAATGAAACTTTTCATTTCAATTAATTGGGTACTGAAAAAAATAGCAAATATGTTTTGTGTGCGAAAGTATTTTATTTGCATTTATTTTCAAAATAAAAATAATTTCGATTGGATAAATTGCGCGAAATTTCTGCTCCTGGTGAATTAAAGCTAAAAGCCATCAGCATTTTTAAATGAGAAATAATTTTTTATCGAATTATTTTAAAGTGAATTTTTGTGTGAAACACTATTTTATATTACACAAATTAAAAATAAGATAGTGTTTCTCAAAGTATGCCATACATTAATTAATACTGAATTCACTATTTTTATCAAGATAAGGTATTTTTTTGAGCTTAATATGTTACGATATCGTGTAAAAAATTAAAGGATAATATAAAGAAGACATTTTTAGCATCGATTAACCGAATTCAATTTCATCTGATTTTCCGGACCCGATTGGAATTTAAAGAGTTTGTCTCACATGGTATTTAATGAATTTATTTGTTAACCAATTTAATTATTTTAATTAAACAGTGAGTACATTGCTCGCATTAGCAATAAAAACTTTGAATAATTTTCATATATATCCGAGTGATAAATTCTGTTTATTTTGAGACGAACATACTAGAGAAATTTATTTATACAAAGTTTACATCTATAAATGTTCATGAGACTATCTATACTTGTATAACCGAATGCATACATGTAGAATAATACTCATGTAGCTGGCGAATAATTTGGAAATCAGGCTGAATAATAAGGGAGTTGAAATTCCTATAAATTATTTATATACATATTTATTAAGATGTTTTGTCTGGCATTCCAATGAATGATAATTACATGTAAATTTAGCGAAACAACAGATCTCACATACTAGGAATCATTACATGATTTTCAAAGGGGGATTTTTTTGTAATTAAAAAGGGGAAAGCATTTGTAATCTTAAGAGGGAGAGATTTGCTAAAATCGCAGAATTTTAAGTAATTTTTTGAAATGCTAAGTTTTTTCAAAAAAAATTTAAACTGGCTGTCGCGTTAATTTTCGTTTTGTAGAACCTCATGCTCTTCTACCCTCGTTATGCTTTTTGTACTCGCACACCCGCCGTTGCCGGGTTATAGTTTCTTTGTATAAGATATCTGGACCAAAAAAATCCAGAAATAACTAAAAACTCGTAAGAAATGAAAACTTCTAAGAAATGAAATGAAAAAAAAAATGTTTTTTTATCGAATTATTTTAAAGTGAATTTCTTAAACATGTTAAAAACTAAAAATTCGATAATTTTTTTTCACAAGTTTTTAGTTATTTCTGAATTTTTAAGATACTGTTTCTCAAAGTATCCATTAATTAATACTGAATCCACTAAAAAAACTTGCTGCTTATCAAAAAAATAAAAGCAAGATAAATATTTATTTTATTTTATTTTTTATAGCTTTATCTCACTTCTATTTCTGCTACCCAGCGCATAAAAAAAATTTTTTTTTTCTTTTTTAGCAAATTTTTTTAATAAAAGCTTTTTTTCAATTATGTTATCTTTTTTTATTATTATTTTATCCTTTTTAGTCATTTCGTATTTGATTAGTATGACTAAAAATCCAAAATGACGTTCGTTTTTAGCCACTCTTGTTTATATTTGTTAGGCTTCGAATATACATCCTTGCCTTTGAGATATCAATTTTTGATTCCAGAATCGGATTCAGCGATACCAAAAATAACCAGATGAGGATAATCATATTATCCTAACAGAACCTTCCGTCATCCTTACAAACTTCTTAACATCAAAATCGGATTCATCAGCCTCAAAAATCCTGAAGTGAGATTTTATTTCATCCGGAAAATTTTATGAACAGGATGATCACGTTATCCGTCCGTTATAGGACCTTCCGTTATCTTTGCAAGGAAGATGTAGTAAAAATATTGTATTTTCATCGGAGTTAGGTATGTATGTACATTTTCAAGTGGGAGAAAAGTAGATTACAAGATTTAACCGTGACAGACAAACAAACAAATAGACAAATCCACAAATTGGCAGATAGAAAAACAAGTTAAATAAAAGCTTGGAATACGGTTTAAATTCCTATGATTTTATCCTATAAAACTTTCTATAAAGACTCGTGCCCGTATTCTCTCTTTCCCATTGACAATTACAGCTATCTGTCTCTTTCTATTTGTAACACATTTTTGTCGCAACTAAAATATCCTGGCAATGGAGAGAGCCCATTAAGGTGTAAATATTCAGATTAGTATTCTAGGGTTAAGAAAAAAGAATCATGTTATGAGTATATATCTGGTAAGCAATCACTATTAAAAAGATTTTTTCAAAAAGGGATAGTATCAGAGTCATTGGTATCAAGCTCGTCAAAATATGACAGTGATTACGACAAGATAATGTAATGTACAGAATATAATTCCTATGTCTAAGAACTTTTATATTTATGTTCAATTTTTCTTAATATTTTTTATGTTTATATTAATTATAAGTCGTTGAATTTAAGACCAGAATCCAATTGGCCCCACACAACATTTACGGCGACAATTCAGATTTTAAACAATTAATCCGACCAACTTTGTCGTCGTAAAAAGTTGAATAGAATTGGACTTTTGTCGGTCAGCTCGTCGACAAAATTTCATGGTTGATTCAAAACGAAATCTTATGTGGACGTCATAAACTCTAAAATTGGTCACTCAAGCGGAAAGAATGTATTAAAAAATATAGTTCGTATGCTGTGTTTCTTATTTTCACATTCGATAATTGGTAACAAAAGAATGTTATATGTGGCTCACCGTCCGAGTGTCAAAATCAAATGAAAAACAAATAACGTTTAGAACAGCGGTGGCCAACCCGCGGCCCGCGGGCCGCATGCGGCCCGAGACGTTTGAAAATGCGGCCCGCCAAATGATTTGAAATTTTCAAAAAAAAAAAAAATTATGTAACTAATAAAATACAAAATACTAAAACTGCTCATAAAGTGTGATGCAATTTTACAATTTAATTTTTATACCCGTATGGTGAAACCAAAGGGTATATTAACTTTGCCTTATCGTTTGTAACGCCAAGATCCCGTCATTACACACAAAAATGAATTACACCAGTGTGTTTAGAATGATAAAAATAATTAATTTTTGCATGTCCGTCCATCCGTCTGTCTGTCCGTCCGTCTGTCCGTCTGTGGCGCGGATTGCGGCGCACGGATTGAGCTAGAGACCAGAAATTTTGCACAGTTCCGTCTCTCGTAAAATGCAAGGCTAAGTTCGTTAATGGGCAAAAACGGACCATTAGAGGGGGTACCCCCCATAACAAATGAAAACGTTTTTTGCGAATATCTCAAAAACGGTGCCTCTTATCTAATATGTACAAGAACAAAAGTTATTTAGGATATGATTCTACATAAAACTCCCATACCTCAAAATCCGATTGGAATAAATTTTAAAACATCTTCGACAGTTTGACTTCAAAGTGGAATTTTGATATACCTGTTCGCCGTTCACTTAAATCACCATACGGGGTTTCAATAATTGCCAGATTGGCAGTTTTAGCTTTTGTTATGTTTTATTTTACATAAGTACTACTCGTATATATACATTTACATTTACATAAGTCCATTTATATATATATTTTTTTAGCAAATATTTTTTTCTTACCCCACGACTCCATTAGACTCTTTTCCAGATTGGATTTAAATCCAATCACGAAAAAGTCTAATGGAGACTCAAAAAATCTTGCATCATGATGTAAATCTCCTTACTGTCATGATTTTTTCGGCTACTGAAAAGTAGGATTTTTTTTTGACATTTGTTCAGTCAAATTAGCTGATTTATAGTTTGCTGCCCTGATTACCTCCTGGTTGACATTTCTAAGTACGCTATGGAGACACGATAAATATGAAAAATCATGACTTCTTTATTCGCCAAAATATGGAGTGGGGGAAAAAATCATGATCTTTAAAAGCCCAATGGAGTCGTGGGGTTATGCTCAACTTTTTGTATTTTGTTCTAAATTTTTTTTAAACCAAGTGACTTAAAAAGCAACATAAAATATTATTTGAAAATTTTACTAAGAAATGGCGGTTATTTTATTTTTTCATGTGCGGCCCGCCAAAAAAAATGAATCGCCAGGCCTGGTTTAGAACAACAAAGTGTGCGAAATTGTATATGGAGGGCGACATTGTCGCCGTAATCTGCCATCGTAAATGTTGTATCGGGCCAATTATATTAAAGCTTAAGACTGTTTTTTCATAATTTTCATGTTCAATTTTTATGTTTATAATAATTTAAATATAAGTCGTTGAATAAACACTTTTTTCTCTATTTTTTACAAATTTTCTAATATCTGTAACCTAACCCCAAAATTTCGTACAAAGTAGGGTTCATAATGCGCGATTTTGTAGAACATATCTACCGCGTATACTATATATAGATTTTACGATTGTCTTTTGTAGTTTTTCTTATGTTTGTTTTTCATAAATTTTTACAAATCAAACAAAAACACATCTTATTTTGAAAAATCTATAATCTTAACTAAATTAAAATCTTGATTAAATGCTCCACTACTGAATTATCATATCAAGTCGAATCAATAGCTCAAGGTCTTGTATTGGGGAAAACAGGTTGAAAGGTGGTGTCATACACGCGAAATTGAGAAGCTATTGAATTTCCACCTGGCACAGGTATGTTAAGTGTGAAGTCACGATACAAATTGCTATTTTCCTTGTGAACAAGCAGTAAAAGGAAATATTTATGATCATTGACATGTCATAATATGTTTGTAGAGACACGCATTTCGGTAGTATAAAATGTCACACAAAAATCGCACAACGTGATTTTTATAAGCGGTACATAGTAGCGTGTAATCTTTAGAGGTAATTTGCCGTTAAATGTAAGTAATAAATTACTAATTTTGAAGTTATAATGGAAACGGAAAAGTGAAATTGATCAAATTTCGACAATAATCCGCATTTAGGTACACGGTAACAATTTTTGGGCTGATTTTTAAATCTTTTAGGTATTGTATACAGTTCCAAACCGAAAAAAAAAATTAAAATTTGATCTCGCGAAAGATTACTATTTTTAAAATATTTTTTTTTATTAACACGTTGGCTACCAGCCAAAAAAACGCTTACTCCGCTAGTATACACTGGGAAAAAACGCAAAAATCATTTCTGTACTTTGTGAGTCACCGGTGAACACAAGATCAATACAGACAAAAACGAACGAATCGAATAAAATATAACGGAAAAAACTTACCACAACAAATTTTTCACATGAAATATGCTCCACAAAAAACCCTTTGTACCGTACGAGCGACTGCACTCAACCATGGAACTTGAAAAACTGACGGTAATCACAATAGTGTGTGTACACCGCATGGTAGCCAACGTGTTAAAATGTAATACAACCATATTATTTTTTAAATGCATTTTTGTATTACAATGCAATGCAAATGAGCTATTTAAAAATAAATTTAATTTTATTCAAATTTAATATTATTATTGGTTTTTCAAGACCTCCTTTTTTTAATACTTCCCTTTGGGATGTTTCAAATATACGAATTATATCGGAAGGAAAAATTAAAAAAATATTGAAAAATAATACAAATTTTTTTAAAAAATAGTACCAAAAGCATTAAATATATACCCATTTAATGCTGTTGGAATTAAATGTAATATTTTTTATTACAATCTATCAAATTCTAAAAAAGTATTGAAAACTAATACAAGTTTGATTAAAAATGTAGTTAATCATTTGAGAGGATTGAAATGTAATAGAAAAGTATTAAAAAATGTGATTAAAAATTAGGTCAATAATTTTAACCGTGTATGTGTAGGTATCTGAAAAGTAAACCATTTCAGTATTTGTGTTTTTTGTAATTAATTTGTAATTGCAACCTGTAGCCTATTTCACCAAACTACAAATTACAATTACAAATTTGTACTGAAGCAAAATAGCCCAATAATTTACAAGTTGTGTTAAAAAACACTTAAAAAACACTTGTAAATACAAATTTGTAGTTTGGTGAAATACGCTACAGATCTCTGCATACCAGAGTTTTTTCTGATTTTTTGAAAAGTCTTTTTGTATTTTTTTTCTAACACTATAATATATATTTTTCTCTACGTCTTTCAAAATAGTTTTCCGTGGAAGAAAAAAATAAAAATTTCTTACACAAGTATGCATAAAGGATGGGTGAAGCTTAAACAGCAGAGAGTACAGTCGGTTCAACAAGAAAGGAACCAATAAAAGATATTTATTTCTAATTTTCTTTACATAAAGTACAATGAATATGCTGAGGCGCTTTTAGTTAATAAATAGTAAAATCGCCACCGTTTTGTAGAATTGCCTGACACCTTCTGGGCATACTGTCGACAAGTTTTTCGGCGTAATCAGTAGGAAAAAAACGCCATATCTTTCGAAGAGCCCTTGAAAGCTGCCTCAAATTGTAAACAGGCTTCCCTGCAAGCTTGTTCTTCATGATGCCCCACACATTTTCAATGGGATTGGCATCAGGAGATTGGGAGGGCCAATTCATCGTAAAGATACCATTTTTCTTCTTCCAGGCTGTGCAGAGGCAACTACGATGTTTTGGACCATTGTCCTTTTGTAAGACCCAATCTTTGTTATTGGATCCAAACATCTTGTTGGCTGAGGAGGCCACGCTGGTAAATTTTGGCCATTTTATCTGCGTTAAATTTTCGGTAAAGTGTTCTAAGCAGACGAAACCGCGCTCAGAGAAACATCCCCAAACCTTTACCTGGGCACAAATCATGTATTCCGACGCGTCTCTGTCTTTCGACTTCGACGCAGCTTTTAACTCTTGACTTCGCCATATCTGCAGCTGGAAATTTCGTGGAATCGTCACTATGAATCGAAACGTGATTCTGACTGTCACTCCAGGAAATTTGAAGCTGCTGGTATGGCGAAGTCAAGAGTTAAAAGCTGCGTCGAAGTCGAAAAGCAGAGACGCGTCGGAATACATGATTGCTGCCCGGATGTTTAACAGTGCGCTGGATAAAATGTGTAAATGTACAAATGTTTTTGCAGCCGCGGAACACGACAATTTTGGTACTTTTGGGTGCGAACATAAAAATACTGCCTCGTAAGGCTTTGCGTACACGGCTCTCATTTTGGTTAGGTCGCGTTCACTCCGAGGTTTCGAGCGACACTAAAATGAATTGATAATGGCGTCATAGCCAGTGATGCTATATCGAGGGGAATTCCCCTTTTTGCGGGGAATTTGACTATAAAAATTGTTAATAGGGGAAAAGGGGAAAACGCTTCAAAACGAGGGGAAACGATTTACAACAAGGGAAAATCTTCGCCTTTCAACTAAATCCGAAATAATTTTAAAAAATTACGGAAAAGTAAAAATACAAATAAATAAAAACAATTACAATCCAATTCCAAGCTTAGGCAAAGGTAAAGAGTAAAGGAAATGCCCTTATTTATGCATTTGCCACTTTTTAATGATCTTATTGCAATTGTAAAGTACACACCAATCTTTTAAACAAAAGCACTTTAAAATGGCTTTGGAATGTACGTTTAACCGATTTTTCAGTGTACTTTTTAACCGCTTTGAAAAAAGCACATTAAAAAGTACCATTTCTCATCTTATTCAAAGTAATGACTTTAAACTACTTTAAAAGACTTTGATGGAAAGTAGTTTCCATGAAAGTTCATTGACACATATTTTTTGTTCGTTTTTCGGATTTCCTAAATATATTTTCAATAGAAATATTTTCAATTGCAACTCAGCAGAAGTGCTTTGTTTAAATTATGTAAAAATCAATTAAATCGGTAATTTCTTGGTCATCTTTAAAATTTGGCTTAATGTTCTAATTTCGACCAATATTCACCGGAATACAAAAATCGAGTTCCAGTCGCGACTTGATTTCGTTTTTTTTCCATTTTTTGATATTTTTATATTTTTTAAATTCAAAATATGGAAATAATTTTTACCGAATTTAGGGAGGACAGGGTCATTTTAAGCTCGAAAGCAAAGGAACTACCTTGATTTATAAATTTGTGACTTGCTTTGATTATTATCTAATTGTGAATCCCGGCTTCTTTTCATATCTTATTTGACGTTAGGTTGGAGACCCGTGACGTTGTTATCGGGAATACAATTAACGAGTATTTTGTTCAAGCTTTCCAAAATATAAAATTATTTCCTAATTTGTGCTTTTTTCTCTTAAAAGACTTTAACATGAGTCCCGATGACAATAATTTTGGTTTTAATAAATGAATTCTTTATTTAAAATTCGTTGTTTTTATAGGGGAAAAACGAGGGGAATTTCGTCATTGAAAAAGGGGAAAAAGGGGGATTTCGTCATTTGGAAAGGGGAATTTCACTAAAGGTACATAGCATCACTGGTCATAGCTAACCGATGATACAATCATGCCGAGAAAAAAAGAGAGAGATATCATTTATTTTTCTTAAAAAGTGCCGGTTCCTTTCTTGTTGAACCGACTGTAACTAGTGGTTGGACGAACTCATTTTGAGAGCCCCAAAAATCGGTCTTGAGCGATTTTCAATTAACATTGGACAAGTACCCTCCAGGTTCTCTATTAATTAGTATTAGCTAATTTGAAGTGGTGAAAATTAATTTTATGTGATTGTTTTTGGTGTTTAAATGACTTCGAATTTTTGAAAGCCAACAAAAAGACGACAAAAGTGAAAGTGGCGACTTTCTACACTTTTATGCATATCTACACAATGGAATCTTTCGATTTAGGTAAGAATAATTCGAATCGGTCTTGCAAAACTCCATACTGTATGAAAACATGTATATTTTTATTTTAGTAGGTACAAATAATGATTTTTTTTTATAATGGTTAAATTTAATTTTAAAACCCGCAAACCATTGTTATAAAATTTGTGAGACAAATGATAGCAGAAGGATACTCGTTTTTATGAAAAGTGAGTATTTACCTGTTATTACGTCAACTGTCAATAAATCTTTACCAGATTCAGAGGGTAATTTTGAGATTTATTTAACATAATAAAATCATGGTAGACGACCCATTAAAAGTATTTTCTTTTCAGGGTGCATCGTCTTTAACAATTTGTCAATATAAAATAGCAACAGTTATTTCATTTTAACAGCCGCTCATAAATAATTTCTACATGGATAAAAAGAACGAAATACTTGGTGAGTATACAGAATAAGGAATAAACCGAAGGACCTTAAGACAACATTCAAGTCGCACGTGCTGAGCATTTCATTTCTGGTGGGCGCCCCCTATTATCGTGGACAAAGTGATGAAAATTTCTAGAGTTACCATTGAAATATCATGCTGGGTGAAGTATGGGTTTGACTCACTTTTGTTGAATATGATGAAATAAATTTGATCAATTTATATTAGGTGATTCCATTTATAAAAAAATAAGCATAATGCATGTAATAACAGTAATTTATAATAGTTGTATTTCTTAAAGTTTTGTGATGTTGTTCTATTTTATATTTTGTTTGAAAAATAAATCGTAGTTAATATTGCAAGGTGATGAAATTATTATTATGTAGTTTCTGGGCGGTTTGAATAATCACGATGATATTTTTCCTCAATTTTATCTTGTTTATAATTTGTAACATTTGAACTTTTACCATAATATTTAAAGTGACAAAAACATTCAATAAAATTTCAAGAAACCAGAAGTAATATTTAAGTAGCAAAAACAAAAATACAATTCTAACAATAGCGAAAATATGTCTGAAGCAGTGAGTTTCATATTTTGTTTTTATTATTACCTAGAAAATTGAAAGCCTCTTTTCCACTCCATTAGCAAATCAAGAGTAATTTAATTTAACATTAAAGATTTTTTCTTGCTTTGAGAAAAAAGTCAGAATTCTGAATTTGCTATTCATCATTTTGACTACTTACATCATCACATAAGAAAAGTTATTTTCGGAAAGTCATGGTATGGCGGCTTCACTTTGGAAAACCTTTCTGAGTAATTGAACTTGGGGCAGTTATTTATTCGCACGGGGCTTAGTTGCTTCATACTTCTCCCGAGAATATTGTAAAAATGAAAGAAATCCAATGTTTGCATTTGTTTACATACAAAATGTCTGTTAAGAGCCCTTAGGGATTTTTAGGAAAATGAAATTAAAAGCCGATTTTGTAATACGTACATCACAATCTCATGGAACAAAATAACCAGCAGTTATCGATTTAACTTTATCGATTCTATTACATTGATTGATCACAGGTAAGAAATTTTTCTTAACAGATATTATGATTTTCCCATCTATAATATTCTTATTTCAGTTGTTCAGCAGTATTTTTGAAAATGGATCAGTGAATAGGCTACTGATTTGCATGCATAAAATTCAGTGTTCAAATATTTGAGCATGTTTTGCTGGCATGTTTTCTATATATTCACTGCGAATTACTCTATTTTTATACTCTATATGATATATCATATATAAGTATATTAGATTTAGTAAATCGTTTGTAGTCCACTCAACTTGCTTTACGAAATTAGTAGTGATAGTTGCCGCTTGGCGTTAACGACATCATCGGTCTACATTGCTATCACGGCCTCTGCTGTTGATGGGTTGCAACGTAAAAACCTTACAAATGTTGTACTAAACATTGGATCCATGTTTCGCAATCCATGTAAAACTGTAGGTGCAAGGCAGGAAAGAAATTGTTGTGAAACCTCAATTGAGGAGGCCCAGGCTCTTTTGCGGCAGTCACACGACGCTGTTTTGCCAGCGCTAGTGACTGTTTGGCTGTTAGCAGCCGTTTCAGCAGCACCGTGTGAACCCTAGTGCGTTGCTACTACCAGCAGCAGCGTAATGATTTTAGCAGCGCTAGTGAAGTAGAGACCGTTCTACCATAGAATAAGGAATATATAGAAAAAACTCTGCCGAACAAATTTTTGACAAATTTCCCCTTCGAAGGGGGGAAAAACGTCCCTATCATTCACTAGCTACGGCCTAAAAGCAGAGAACAAATAATCTAGAGAATAAACTCTTAGAACAAATTTTTAGAGAAAATTTTTCCACTGTGAGATGAAGCAAGAGGATCCGATGTAACACGGAAAAATTATCCATTCGATTCCTCCATCTCATTGAATAGATACGACGAAAATGATTAGAAAATGTTCTCTCTGCTTCGTGCTCCCTAGTCTAAAAGTAATTAAGTTTTAGGCCGTAGCTAGTGAATGATAGGGACATTTTTCCCCCCTTCGAAGGGGAAATTTGTCAAAAATTTGTTCGGCAGAGTTTTTTCTATATATTCCTTATTCTATGCTAAAAGTTAATTACTTTTAGACTAGGGAGCACGAAGCAGAGAGAACATTTTCTAATCATTTTCGTCGTATCTATTCAATGAGATGGAGGAATCGAATGGATAATTTTTTCCGTGTTACATCGGATCCTCTTGCTTCATCTCACAGTGGAAAATATTTCTCTAAAAATTTGTTCTAAGAGTTTATTCTCTAGATTATTTGTTCTCTGGTTCTACTTTGCCAGCGCTACTAGGGATCACGTGACCCTGTCACATAGTTTCTGAGCTGTCAAAAGTCTGATAAGTGGTAAAGTTTGTTTATTGTAACTTGTTATTTTACGTTTATTTATTTAAATTTGTGTGTAACGTTTATTATTTAAAAAATCTCCCAGATTAAAATTTCAAACCACTGTTTTGCTACTTGCCAGCGCTACTAAAGTATAAATCGTGTGAACACTATCAGTACGCTGGCTGCTGTTGCTACTTGCCAGCGCTACTAACCAACAGCAGCCAGCGGCTGGCAAAATAGCGTCGTGTGACCGCCGCATTTGAGAGCTGTAGCGCCGGGGATGATGATGATGAAATCGTTTGTAACGCATCGAACCAATCACCGAACACAAAAAAGAACTACACCAGGATGTTCGGGATGACAAAAGACGTTGATTTCCGCATGTCCGTCCGTCTGTCTGTCTGTATGTCCGTCTCTCCGTGAATACCATAACTTTTGAAGGGATTGAAATAGAGACTTGTAATTTTTTACAGTAGCGTTTCTCGTAAATGGCTAGGCTGGGTTCTTGAGCGGGTAATTTTGGACCATTCCTTTCCCACAAACGAAACGGTTTTTTGTAATTTCCTCGAAAACGGTGAGTCATATTGAAAAATGTATGAAGGTTAAATATGTTTAGAATAGGATTTTTTATAACTCATCCATACACCAAAATCCAATCGGACCAGTGCTTCCTCCCCCTACCATACAAATGGAATACTTTTTCCCGTTTTCTCGAAAACTGAAAATTTTATCTTCAAAAATTGATGAAGAAAAAATGTTTTTAAAATATAATTTTATATAACTTATCTGTACATTAAAATCTAGTTAGACCACTCCTTCTCCCCTCCCCAATACAAATTGCATACTTTTTTTTATTTTCTCGAAAAGGGTGAGCGGTATTGAACAATTTATAAAGGTAAAATTTGTGTAGAATATGATTTTATATGATTTTCCATAATATTAAGTTTCGGAAAAAATTAAAAGAAAATTCTTAATTTAATGTATAGTTTTAGGCACACTTGAGATTTAAAAAAAGAGAATATATTAAATAATATAAACATTAAAAGGACTGCAATATAAAAATGTTTTAGCTTGCTGTAAACGGATTCTTATTAATGGCAATAAAAAACCAAAATTACGCACATTTTGTCAATAAATGTTTCTACTAGTGTTTTCATGTTTATTTCATATCTTTTTTTTCTTCCTTTCTTATTCTTTTTCGTATAACGTCTTTATTATCACAGCGTCCTGATCATTGTGCAGAATTCCAGAATTCCTAAAATCTCAATGAAACGTGAATAAAAAAAAAGTTTTTACAAGAGGATTTTCGCCTAAAATGACAGTAATAAAAAAATAAAAAAAAAGTCACGGGCTTACCTTAACATTAGTTATAAAAATTAAAGAAATGAATTTGACGTGGGTATTTATAACATGTAATAATTAAAGAAATCGACGGAAGGAAAACATGTCCCACTCCTATCCTGTCCGTCGTACGTCAAACGCTGATTTTCCAGATGGAAGTTACCATTTTTTAGGCACAAAAATCCAAAATCTTCAACGAATGTAACTGGATCGTGGTCGGAAAATTTGTCCACTTTCCCGAACACACGTGGATGGAAAATGCACGATTTTCCAGATTCCTATTATTATTTTTACTTTTTTATGCGTATTTTGCTGAGCTTGTTGTAAATAAAACTATTTAGCAAAATAAATTTAAAAAAATAGGAACATCGATCCATACAAAGATAAATCTTAAATCAGTTGTGGTCAACACAAAACTTTCTTCTACAAAATCTACGACCCTGCGCAATTTACGCTAGAGGCTTGTCGCGTTGTCAACCTAAGACGACCTCCCAATAAATTCTTGGTTTATTCAAAAATATCAAAAACGTACAAAATTTGAGATAACTTGAGAACTGTAAAAGATATAAATTTACGGTAAATGGCAAAAATGTAGAAAATGTTAACATCTTTAATTATTCTTTTAACTGATTATTCGCAAAAATATGATTTTTTACATAATAATCTCAATAACGGTAAAAGATAACGGATATCGGTAAAAGACAAAATTGTGCAGAATGCCATTCTCATTAATTCACTTCATACATTCAGTCAGCAAAAACCAGTTAGTTTTCGAGATAATCGCAAAAAACTGTTTTTTTTGGAAATAACGGTTTATCTCGATAACCGGTGGAGATATCGAGTTATAGCTAAAGACAAAAGTGTGGGAAATTTTATTTTCTCCAAGTTTTGTCATACTTAAGGCCACTAAAAAACGAGTAGTTTGGGAGTAAATCGAGAAAAACGAAATTGCGATTTTTGAAAAACCGCCATTTTGGATACTTCCGGTTAACGGATTTCCACCAAAAGTTGATAGGATCGTCCCATTTCAGGACCCAACATGCCTATAACATTTCATGGCGCTAGCTCTATTAGTTTTTGAGAAATCTTGTACACAGACTGACAGACTGACAGACTGACAGACTGACAGACTGACAGACTGACAGACTGACAGACTGACAGACTGACAGACTGACAGACTGACAGACTGACAGACTGACAGACTGACAGACTGACAGACTGACAGACTGACAGACTGACAGACTGACAGACTGACAGACTGACAGACTGACAGACTGACAGACTGACAGACTGACAGACTGACAGACTGACAGACTGACAGACTGACAGACTGACAGACTGACAGACTGACAGACTGACAGACTGACAGACTGACAGACTGACAGACTGACAGACTGACAGACTGACAGACTGACAGACTGACAGACTGACAGACTGACAGACTGACAGACTGACAGACTGACAGACTGACAGACTGACAGACTGACAGACTGACAGACTGACAGACTGACAGACTGACAGACTGACAGACTGACAGACTGACAGACTGACAGACTGACAGACTGACAGACTGACAGACTGACAGACTGACAGACTGACAGACTGACAGACTGACAGACTGACAGACTGACAGACTGACAGACTGACAGACTGACAGACTGACAGACTGACAGACTGACAGACTGACAGACTGACAGACTGACAGACTGACAGACTGACAGACTGACAGACTGACAGACTGACAGACTGACAGACTGACAGACTGACAGACTGACAGACTGACAGACTGACAGACTGACAGACTGACAGACTGACAGACTGACAGACTGACAGACTGACAGACTGACAGACTGACAGACTGACAGACTGACAGACTGACAGACTGACAGACTGACAGACTGACAGACTGACAGACTGACAGACTGACAGACTGACAGACTGACAGACTGACAGACTGACAGACTGACAGACTGACAGACTGACAGACTGACAGACTGACAGACTGACAGACTGACAGACTGACAGACTGACAGACTGACAGACTGACAGACTGACAGACTGACAGACTGACAGACTGACAGACTGACAGACTGACAGACTGACAGACTGACAGACTGACAGACTGACAGACTGACAGACTGACAGACTGACAGACTGACAGACTGACAGACTGACAGACTGACAGACTGACAGACTGACAGACTGACAGACTGACAGACTGACAGACTGACAGACTGACAGACTGACAGACTGACAGACTGACAGACTGACAGACTGACAGACTGACAGACTGACAGACTGACAGACTGACAGACTGACAGACTGACAGACTGACAGACTGACAGACTGACAGACTGACAGACTGACAGACTGACAGACTGACAGACTGACAGACTGACAGACTGACAGACTGACAGACTGACAGACTGACAGACTGACAGACTGACAGACTGACAGACTGACAGACTGACAGACTGACAGACTGACAGACTGACAGACTGACAGACTGACAGACTGACAGACTGACAGACTGACAGACTGACAGACTGACAGACTGACAGACTGACAGACTGACAGACTGACAGACTGACAGACTGACAGACTGACAGACTGACAGACTGACAGACTGACAGACTGACAGACTGACAGACTGACAGACTGACAGACTGACAGACTGACAGACTGACAGACTGACAGACAGAAAGACATTTTTTAAATATGACTCCAATCGACTCAGGAGTGATCGGGAAATGTTTTTAGGCAAAATTAAGAGGTCGAAATTTTTCATGAATACAATACTTTATTATACTCCGTAGAAGAAAGTAAAAAAGAAGCTCGAAATGGAAGATTACGTAAATATCTTTTAATCTACTTTTCTCGGAAAATTTAGGTAATCTGAAAATTTTGAGATTTGTAGAAAAGTAAGAAAAGTAATTTCTGGAAATTTTTCCGTATTTTGAGAACGTATACAAAATACTTTAACCTCAATATTCGGCTCTGTTATAATTGTACTTGAACTTATAGTTTATTTTCAGATACAATCAATAAGGGTACAGAAAAACCTTCACCTTTCTGTCATTAATAAATCCATTATTCCTTGGGCCAGAGTTTAACGTCTGCGAAAACTTGGTGTTTTAGGCGTATTACATTGTTTTTACTACTGTTTTAATTTGCATTACTTATCAATTGCAGTGGAAATATGTGCTCAGGTAGAATCTTGTCCTATACATATGTAGAAAATATTATACATACGATGATATCTCACCAAAATTTTAGCATATAAAAGAGTTAAAAATTGTATGCTAATACATTCCCATTGAATTACGTCCGTGTCGTACAGCTCCACTTTTTCACATTTTTCATTGTATGTTATTAAGGGTGTAGTACAGATTAGTGGATTAAAAAGATTTTTTTATATAATTGCAAAGTATAATGTCGAATCTTGTAATTAAAATATACACTTTAAAAACTTCTACATTTTGAGTGTAAATTTATTTATGCGTAGAATTACTTCATTAAATGAAGTAAATTTACTTCCCAAAATGTTTAAAATTCAATTTTTGCGTATTATTCAACCCTTTTAAAAGCTTTTATTAAGTTTGCCTTCGCGTCTGTTTCTCTGCCAGATTCAAAGCTTGCAATCCAATTTCACTCATCCGATTAACTTGAAATTTTGCACATATCCGATGACAATACAATACAATATTTTCTCTATTTCGTCCTTGTAAGGATAACGTGATCATACTTTTCTTCAAATGATCACATGCACGCTGACTTTGAGTTTGGTATTAAAAAGTCCATAAGTATAACGGAAGGACCTGCAAGGATAACGTAATTATCGTTTTCATCAAATTTTCCGGAAAAAATCTCATCTGTGAATTTTTGGGATCGGCGAATCCGATTCTGACATTACGAGGTTTGTAAGATGACGGAAGATCCTGTTAGGATAATGTGGTTATCCTTTTCATTTTGGATTTTTAGTCAAAATGACTATACATGATAAAAAAAACCAAAAAAAAAATTCTTTTTTAAAATGCTTTTATATAAAAAAATGCACTAAAAAGAAAAAAAAATAGTTTTTTGGGCGTTTTGTATCAGAAATAAAAGCGAGATAAAGAAAGCGTAGAAAATAAAATAAATATTTATCTCGCTTTTATTTCTGATACACGGCGCCCAAAAAATAATAATATTTTTAGTACATTTTTTTAAATAAAAGCTTTTTTAAATTTTTTGTTTTGCTTGAAACATTTGTTTAATGTTGAATTTTACACAAAAAATGTTTAATTTTCAACAAAATTGTTTAACTTTCAACAAAAACTATTTAATTTTTAACAAAAATTGTTTTATTTTCAACAAATTTTACCTCACAAATTTTTCTCGTTTCGTAAGTGACAGGCGAGGTAAAATGGTGTGTATGTTCAATTTCTGTGAAGAAAATTGAACATCTGTGCAGTTGCATAATAAACACCTTGATATTCTAAACAACCCCTTATGTCACTTGTCACGAAATAAAATGGGAAAAGGGATATTCGTGTTATCCTTGCAGGACCTAAATTAATTTTGACACGACGCCACATTTGTACTGTGTCTATTGCAGGTCAACAGAAAAAACTTCACAACTGATAATGGCAAAGCAAAATGAAATAAATGTTATTTCATTTAGAGCACAGACGAAAACCAACAGTATGAATTCTCAAAGTCGTTGATTGCTAAATAATTCGCACAGGCCATTACTTTTCGTATTTTTTAGATTCGAGCTATCGAGGTTTGATTGCAACTTTAAGACTACAGACATTTTTTCATTAAAATCATATAGCTTTTTGTTTTAAATATTTGTTATATGTGAATATCTTGAAACTTGACTCATGTTTCCTTAAGAATTTCCCCTTCCTTTGTTTCATTAAAATACCCAGTCGTTCGCCAAGATAAATCCGGTACAAATGAATATAAATAATGTAACCCATGCAGGAAATAGTATATTGCGCAACAAGGGGCGAAAGCCAACGATTTCATGAGTGTAAAGTTAGCTGCACGAGCGAGGCGAGGGCAGATATCACACGAGTGAAATCGTTGACGCGCTCCGAGTTGCGTATACAATTTTTCATAACAAATTCATTGAAAATATGACTTGAGATGCCATTTAATTGCGATTTTCGTATTGGAGAGTAACCCAAAAGGGGGTCCAGGGGACGAAGCCCCCTGATTCAGCAGAAGTAAATATTTAAAAGAAACAAAACAACTATATTTTATAAATTCGTTTTATTGCTAAGAAATGTTGGTCAAAACAGATTTTAATTTTTAAATTTGTCTCCTCTGAAATAAAAAATCAACATAACAATAAATGGAAATCGGCAATGCTCAACTCGTGCAGCTAACTTCACACTCGTTCAGTTTCGTTCATAAATTTTCGGTTAGAAGCATATATGGCTGTACTGCTTACTCTAGTGTTTTCTGCCTATGAAGTTTGTCTTCTGTATTCTGTGGTACGAGAAACACGTCGCGAAAACACACTTTCGGTCAGCTGATCGCACTTTCGTCCCTAGGGCCGAAAACGCAACTTTCGACCAGCCACGGAAAGGCCTATTTTCGATGCATATGTTTTGAAAAAATTGTTTACAGCAACCCCCGAAGCGCGCTGTGTTTTACATATTTAGTGATCGTTTTTTTAATGATCAATAAATGATAACCGTGAATTTCAAACACCGGCACAAATATATTTAGGCTGCGGGATGCCTGGCCCACATGCCGAAATCCGAGACTTTGCTCGCTAATCAAGGACGTATGGCCACCTTTACTATAAAACTGATTCTTGATTAATTATAATTATCTTAAAAATTATTGTGAACCTAGCCTAGAGTTAAATTAAATCCTATGGTTGTTTTAAAGAACATCAAAATGTGGGAAATGAAACATGAATACAATTCTCTATCGTTTAAAAAGTCAAAAAGTTGAATTTAATATTCCGTTTGTGAGACTAAAGGAAAACGAAAGAATACAGACTGAGAATCTTCGTCATGTCTGGGTAAAATGTTTCTACGTCAAATACTTAAATATACACCCACCAAGTTTTAATTCAAATATAAAAAAAAGAATAAACTCAGTAAAAAAATCAATGGCTTTTTGTGTATATATAAAGATTTATTTCACCAAAAGATATTTTACCAAAAGGTCTTGTGCCTTTTTTTCTGATAGAGAAAACTTCGACAAAATGTCGCGCTATTTGATCGGAAGGCGAGTAGTTAAAAAGAGTGGTTGGTATGATGGTTTGCATACATTTATGGTGTGTTAAGAAATCACCACACGATGGTTGAGAGGAAAAAAATCTTCTCAATAAAGAAAAAAAAGAGTTTTTTATGTCGGTATGTATATTTTTGATGTTTGTGAAATTCTAAATGGTAGTTTTGAATTTAAAAAAAAATCTACCAAACTTTTTACAGTATTGCTGGGGCACAATTGCTACACGTAGACTTTCGATGGGCCGACGATACAAAAATTCCTAACAAGGCACTGTGCTCTCTTTCCCACTATTCCTAACAATGAATTTTTCTGGGCCCAATTACTCGATTGTTACATGAAATTTTCCTAAATGGGAAGAGTGCCGCAATGGAAAAGGTTCCGGATCGACGTTGACATGTGGAAAATCGAATGTAGACACAATCAAGGCCCGAAATGTTAGTTAAGATTGTTCGCAAACCGAAGAAATTGTTGGGTTCAAAAGTGGTTCACAAACCGAAACGGGCCCAAACCGAGGTCGTCACGGACCGAGGTTCGACTGTACATGGATGCTTTTAAATTACCTGTTTTAAGAGCACGTGCGTTTATTGTTGGTAATTTGTTTCTAGTTTAGAAGCTAGTTGACTTTCTTTAAAACCAGCTTTACTAAAGTTTGACAAAAAATTTTTTTTTTATTAACCTTCAGCAATCTACAAATTATCGTTAGTGTTCTAAAAATTTATGCAGAAAAACATGTAAACTTTAAACACAAATGTTGCAAAATAAGAGTTTAATGCAATCAATTTTCACCAAATAATACAAGATCAAAGGAAATGAAACCGAAAAAAAGGCACGATGCTCCCAGAAAAGCATGAAAACGCAAAACCATAAGCCTCTCATTATTCGAAAAGCTTTTAACTAATCGATACAAACATAAATGTGCTATGCTTCTCAATGCAGCAAAAGAAAAAAAAATGCGATAGAAAAGCAAAACCATAGAAACTGAACTGCAGTCAGAATTTCAAGAAATATGTTTCTGGTTCCGATGAGCTCCCCCTTTTTATGTGGCTTTACATTCATTCATTCCATCTGCAACTCATTTTTATAGCTACATTGTATAATTTTCGAGCATTATACGTATAAACTTTCAACATACAGAAATATTTTGACTTCAAAGCAATAAGCCAACAATACAATTTGCTTTGACTCAATTAATAGCAAAATAATACTTTATTTCTTTATTGGAATGCTTTTTGCGATAAAATTTAGCATTTGTGGGCTTGTACGGACATTAAATGGTTTTTCTCCATATTGAATTGTGATTATTCCAATTTAACAAACAGTGAATTTTCACTTTCTGGCTTTTTCGACATTTTTTACATCTGAAATAGACAAACGTTACATAAATGACATACATTCCTTACATATCCCAAGTAACCTTATAGGTCGTAAAGTGGACACTTCGTCTTCAAAGGCGTCCCTATTGGTCGTAATGCCCACGACTTTGTCGACACTAGGTCGAACTATCGTCGACCTATCGTCGACAGTGGGGAAGGTCCGCCGGACCACGAAGTGCCCTATTTCACGCCCTATAAGGCTTCACGACTTTGAAGGCCAAAATAGGGCCTTGTTTTACCATGACGAAATATTTTTTTGACATTTCATCTGGCGACATTATTTGTCTTTCTCTATTCTATAGGCCGCATGAGGAGAGAAAGATAAGACAAGAATCATAAAGTTTAATAGATATATTTTGTGGAAAAAAACGTTCAAAATAATTTCATACGGTGATGTTAAGGTTTTTTGTGGATTTTATTGTCACAATTCACATGCGATTTAAAGTTTACGTAGGAAGTGGTTTTGCCAGGAGCTCTATTTACGTGGGCCGTAGCAATTCTCGATTTTAGTGATATAATTTGAAAATTATTTATTCAAAGAATTTTCTTTTTTATTCGATTTTAATAAAATTCTTGTAAAAATAAAGTTATGCTGTGTACCCAAACACCTAAAATTACTTTTTATTCGAGGTTTTTCCATATTGTGCTTTAAAACAGATTTTAAATTTTCAGTAGGAATGTTTTTTTTTTCATTTCGATGAACGTCATGGCGGCTCGCGCCGTGAATGCTAGAAGCATATTCGAAGTATGCTAGAAACAAGCTCGAAGCAGATATTCATCTGCGCATACTCGAAACATGCTCGAAGCATTCTCAAATAGGGCCTTGGAGTGTTCTCAAAGGCATTATGCCCTATAACGCATTTCGTGGACGAAAGGTGGAAGGTTCGTCTTATAAGGCAGGACGACTATGAAGGCGTCTGGAGGACACTACGACCATGAAAGCCAAAACAAGCCATTCGAACATTAAGACTATCAGGGCATATATTTAGGTCACTCGGACCGCTTGACGACCACTGCAAATGCCTTGAAAGGCATCACGCCTTATAAGGCGGATTCGCTGGTCTTGGTGTGGTCGTAACGACCAATTTTAAGACACCACGCCCTAATCCAAGTCATTATGCCTTATCTGGTTGCTTGGGATACGGGAATTGTTTACTCGGAGTAAATTACATTGTTGACATTGGTTGAGGTACACATTTTTCGGGAACTAAAAGCAGTAAAAACAAAATGGAAAGGGAAAGCTTGAATATTACAATTTGGGGATGAACGTCAAGTCATCCTATTCTACATGCCATGATGCTTTAACTTTTAGAACGTCTTTTGATTGTGTAATTCCAGTAACAATCTTACGGAAAAATTCTTTGCAAATCAGGGACATTTCGTGTATCCTTTGCAAATCAGGGACAGGTAATCCGCTTAACTTGATGCAAATTGATAAAAAGGACCAATTTGTAGAATTTTTTTTTTGGAAATAAGGTCAACCCAAATTAGTTTGAAAATCCATTCATAAAAAACCATTATTATAACTGTCATGTTTTTGCTTTATTGTCTAACACGTTAAGCAAACATGAAAAATGTCCTGTTTAAGACATATGTTTACGTGCGTAAGCTGGTGTATTCAAATCGAGGACTCTGTTACGCTTCCAGTTAGGGTGGGTGAAAAATTGCCACCAACGAGCAATAAATTACACCATTTTTCTGGTTGGATTATCCTCCAGATCTGTTGATGGACACAAAGTTGAAGTGCAATTCAATTTAGGGTAGGAAACTAAGATTTCTTTTGAGTTATTAGAAAAAACATGTAACTGTTATTTGTACGGAAAAATAATATCTTTAATAGGTATAAAGTATAGTCGTGTTGACTTCTATTTAACAATTATTTACAATAAAAATTCGTTCTCATAGTTTCCAGTATTTTTGCAGGCAATAAATTTCATAAATCTCGCACACGTAAAGAGATTTATAGTTGAACGAGTCTATGGATGTTGAAACAAGGATTAGAGTTCAAAATTCAGAGAAATTTAAGAGGTTTCCATTTAGTCCAAAAATCGATAAAGCTCCACTAGAAAATTTGTGAAGTTGCATGAGTTGTTATAGCGATTAAGTTGCACCGGATGAAAATAGCTGATCTTGATAAGATTGATATCTAAATTTTAATCCTTTATTGTCCATGACCGTAAATTTTTGTTCTCAGCAAAGAAAATGAAAAAAACCCCCTCATTTGCATGAATTTTATTTTACACATGCGAGACGTAATCCCTCATAACTCGAAAATCAATATTACTGGTAGATTATAATAGGACAAATGACATAAGATAATTTCATTACATCAAATAATATTTAATTACACTATAAAAAAATTATTTTTTATAGCTGTAAAATATACAATCGTCACCTACTCTAATTATGAAGTCACCAAATGGAATATTTTACGGGAATACCAGATATTTCAGTATACAGAAGACTGAATTCTTTTTGAAAAATTATAAATTCAAATGGAATATTTCGATTATTTTTGCTTATATCAATTTTAATTATGAAAACCAATTTGTTTTATCGTTTTTGTCAAAGAATTTCGATGAAATGATAGCGTATCGATATAATTAACCGTGAAATGATTTACCTGATGATGACAATATCGATATGCGACTTTATACGGAAATTGCGATTCAAACAACCTTTTAATAGCTTTCGATCTTCATACAGGTGTCGATATTATCATTATAACAGTTAAATCCAATAATATTTCCATTGGTGTTAAATAGCTCATAAAATTTCCATTTTCAGGACCATATGCTGTCGACACTTTTAAATGAAAAAAAAACCGAATTTTACCCTATTGAACATTTCTAGTGAATTAAAGTTGAAACGGATATTAACAAGCCCAATGAAATCATGTGGCATTTAATATTGTGAAATTAACTTCCGATTAAGAATAACAAATTATTTGAATTTTGTTCTGCACCTAATGATACCTCGAGTTCAATATTATTTGAAATATAATTATTTTTGAAAAGAAGTTTTTCATTTTAAGTGGTAGACTAATTGTTACTGCTTACCAGAAATGGTAAACGTTATCGTATCTTAACGCAATAACGAAACGTTTCTTTAAAATCCCGGAATTATGTTATAGAAATTAAATTCCGTTACAATAACGAAAAACGTAACGAAAGCCGAAAAAATTGCGTTACATGGTTTTGCTTAACTGCTAAAAATTTTCATATTGCAAAATTTGTTGGGTTAGTTTCAGTTTGCCAGAGAAAATATTTAATATCTAATCTGTGATGCCATGAAAAGGTGGAATAGAATCAATTTTAGATTTCTGGTTCTGTGACAAAGTAGACCTGTTAGAAACACAAGTAAAGAGGAAGAAATTACACCTGGAGTTTTCATCTTAAATTTAAGAAAAAAACTTTAGAAAAACTACAATTGTCAGGGAGTAATTGTCAAATACTCCATATGAGTATTTTTATGTAAATCGACCGTATTTATGTATTTATGGTGTGTCCGACAGGCTAATCGGTCCAAATTTAGCTTTAAGAGGTGTTAAATAAAAAGGATCAATTTCTCTTTTGTAGTTTCACGATGGTGACCATCTTCAAGAGCCTTATGTCTAAGTACAATAAAAATCACAAAGTGTGAACACTTTTTATTTAACACCTCTTAAAGCTAAATTTGGACCGATTAACCTGTCGAACACACCATAACTCTATATGAGGTGGGGCATGTGACAAACCGGAGAATTTCAAAATCTGGTTTTCGGTGTTTTATCAAGAAAAAAAGGGTTAACCAGTTTTTAACCGGTTTTTCTATTAAAAAATCTGTTTTGAGTATCCTATAATATAATACGAGGAATGTTTGCCCAACGATCTCGAAAACCCGCCTAATGAAACTTGGGGGTTAGGGATTTTCGGGGACAAAAAACCGATCTAGATAGGTCTCACCTCTGAGAAAATTCCCCCCAATACCCCTCGCCAGATATCTTCGAATTGGGTGGTCCGATCTTAATGAAACTTTACAGTATTACTAAGGGGGCTAAGGGATTTCGATTTCTCCACTACAAATCTGATACCCCTCGCCTGGTGTCTTCGAATTACATGAAGGTATCTTAATGAAAATTCGCAATATTGCTAGGGAGTAAGGTTTTTCTTACTCCTTAAGGTTTTTTTTAGATATCTATCGGCAGCGAATTTCCTTTTCCTCTAGGTCGAGAATTTAAAAACTCTGGAAAAGGTCTGTAAGATAATGTGAATTTAGTTTTTCCCCAAAAAATCAGCAAAAGTAGGATCTTGAGGTCGCCGAGCATGGCTTGGTCTTCCTGGTACTTACTTTAAATCTAGAATGAAACCTACCTTTAATATACTGGAAGTGTAAATCAGATATATACCTGTAACTTATATAGCTGTAAATTGTATTATTTAATTATATGAACAAGTTAGGGGGTTCGCTCTGACTGGTTTGCGGTCCAACGCCTAGTCACGAGTCTGCCTTCGGCATCCCCGTCCCCGTCGGCATGTGGCCATCCCTTTTTCTTGGCCTTCGGCCAAGCGTTAAACTACGTTAAAATCACTTTTAAACTTGAAAACATAAAGATCCATTAAAGGTTAAAGGATCGATGAAAATGTTATGCGAATAAAGTAGAAACAAGAAATTAATAACTGGCCATTCTATATATATATTATTACCTGTTATGCCGCGGTCAAAACGACGCTGTTTTGCCAGCCGCTGGCTGCTGTTGGTTAGTAGCGCTGGCAAGGAGCAACAGCAGCCAGCGTACTGAGAGGGTTCACACGATTTATACGCAAAACAGGGGTTTGACATTTGAATCTGGGAGATTTTTTAAATAATAAACGTTACACACAAATTTAAATAAATAAACGTAAAATAACAACTTACAATAAACAAACTTTACCACTTATCAGACTTTGGACAGCTCAGAAACCATGCGACAGGGTCACGTGATCCCTAGTAGCGCGGGCAAAGTATAACGGTCCCTACTTCACTAGCGCTGCTAAAATTGTCACGCTGCTGCTGGTAGTAGCAACGCACTAGGGTTCACACGGTGCTGCCGAAACGGCTGCTAACAGCCAAACAGCCACTAGCGCTGGTAAAACAGCGTCGTGTGACCGCCGCATTAATTATCTTAAACTTTCCCATTGACGCTGCTAAAGTTCCTTGAAAGTTTCATCAAAATCGGTTCAGTGATTTCCGAGTTTTAGGCCAGAGACAGACAAACAGACACATAAACCTTTTTTGGAACATAACGAAATAACGTAAAATTTTGATTTCGTAGAATAACACAATGTGTAACGTTACGATTTTTTTTCGATGTTCATCCCTGCTGCTTACCACATTAACAATATTAAAATATAGTAAATATTAAAACAGTTTGAGTAAATTTTATTTAAAGAACAAAAACACATTAAAGGTTTTCGACTCCATTATTCAGTGTAGTTACACGCAACTCAAATATTTAACTTTCTTAACATCGTGCAAAATTCTGGCTTACATAATTTTCACTTCACGTTAATTTGGATGATGTACACAGAATGTTCATGTGTATTGAATTTATTAAAATAGATGTTTTATTAGAACCGATAGCTTCCGCTTAATAAGTACTTTATAAAGTTTGAAAGTGCAATTTGAGAGGTTCCTGCTCTATATTGCCTTTTAAAACATCGTTAGCATGCCACGTCAAACTTTGAAGATATGGTGGTTTCTATTTTCATCATAGCTTTAATTATGCTTTTTTTATATTTCCGGCGTGCATATTACTAATCTTACATATTACAAAAAATGATTTATAATCGACACGTTACTTGTTTTAACTTCTTGAAGATTGTGGAAAATAACAAAACTGGAGTGTGTGACTACCCAGAATTAATTGTAAAATTGATTTGTGGTGTGAAGGACTTTTGTTAACCCATTAAGGACAGAAGCTTCGAGGTTTGAATTTTTGGGAGTCAATTCGCCTAGAGGTTTGTTTTTTTTTTCTATTTTTTGTGAGATATATTGGTCACAAATGGGTTAAACTGGTGCAAAAATCTGTGGCTGACGATTTGCAAATACTTTTATTTATGCATTCTTACTATTTTGGATGCTATTTAAAATTTCGAGCACAAGGAATTTTATTGCGATAATATTCGAAAAGGCCTTTCCTCTCGATCGGGCCGTGTAAACTTTATTCTCCACCCTTTTTCGAATATAATACTGATAAATCACATGTCCATACACACACATATACTTAATTAATATGGTCTACACACATTAATATTTAATTCAATCTAAATGCAAATATGTAATGAAATATGCATTACGCATTTTTGTGTTGACTTGATACTCGTTATGCCCTTTAAGGTCATGAACACCAACAGCCTACGTCGTCCAGTCAGCTGCCTGAAATATTTCCACAAAATTAAATTAACCTCAATTTATGCTATCCTATCATATACAGGTTTTCAATTCAAATATAAATCTTCCATATAGCTTTCACACTGATAACACTTTCGGGATACTGGGACACCGATTCTTGTACTCGCATATACACAGTGAAATTCGCAATCATATTTCGATTGGCGGTCACGTGTTATTTTACACAAATAATTACTGATTGGGAGATTGATTTTGGTTTACAATTTAAATAGCTATCGTTGATATAATATTTTATCCTATGATTTCGAATTTGTGTTTTCAACATCTAATAGTAAAAATTTAATTAATTTTTTAAAAAACAGATTTGTGCACGAAATCGAAATTCAGCAAAAAAAAAAATCAGTTGTGATCAACACAAATCTTTCCTCTGCAGTATTTAGTTTCGGAAAAGAATCCTCATTTTATTCCTCATTCGTAGAACAGCCAAAAACTCCATAGTTTTTGAGACAATTGCGAAAACCCGAATTTTTCAAAAGCACGGTATATCTCTATAACGTTTTGAAATACAGGATTCTAATCTATTTAATAAAAATTGATGTTTGCTTTTTGCAAAATGATCTGCGTTGTCAGGAGCAGGTTTTTAGCTATGTTGGATTTTCAAAATTCGAAACACAAGGTCCTGTAAGGATAACGCAAATATCCCTTTTCCCATTTCTCCTGATCACGAATCCGGTATTAGATTTTCAAATTTCGAAACGGGGGGTCCTGTAAGGATAACCCGGCCCTTACACGCGACTATAAACACGCGACTATAAAGTCTGACAACGCATTAAAATACAATTAGCGAACTGGCAGTCAGTGCATTTACACGAAACTGTGTCAGCGACTGTGTCAGCTCTACAGACGCGTGTAAGGGCCGGGTTGCGCAAATGTCCTTTTTCCCATTTTTCTCGCAAAAACTGGCTTTGGGAGGTTTTCAGGGTTGCTTATCACGAATCTGGTGTTGGAATTTCAAAATTCAAAACAAAAGGTCTTGTACACGCTAAAAAATAAAGTCTAATTTTTAGACTTTTTTCCTACATATAGGTCAACACCTTTTTGAGCCTAAAAACAAAACTTAAAAGTTTGAAATTATTTTCAAATTTTAAATAGTATTATCCGGTCTAAATTTAAGGTATTAAAATTTAAATTTTAGTCTAAAATAGTTTAAAAATTAGTTCCAAATTTCTAAAAATTCTCAAATTAAAACCTTACGGTTTAAGTTTAAGATGTCTGAGTCTTAAATTTAGACTGGAATGCTTAAAAAATATTCATAAACTTCTAAAGTTTTAAATATAGAGAAAATAGTTTAAAATTCCACTAAACTTTCAAAAGTTTAAAAAATAGAGGAGAAAAGTTAAAAAAAATTAGACTCCAGTTTTTACCGTGTAGGATACCGTTTTTCCCAAAAGTTTTTAAGTTATTTATGGTTTTTGGCATTCTAAAATTTATTCAAAAAACTTTAAGCTGGCAACAAAGGTTCTTCTAGTGAAATATAAAAGTGTGTAAAATTTTTCTATATTCAATTATTGTCATAAGACTATTGAAAGACGCGTAGTTTTGCGAAACACAAAATTGCAATTTTGAAAATGACACCATTTTGGTTGACAGGATCGTCCCATTCTGTAAAATTTCATTGCTCTATGTCCAATTGTTTTAGAAAAACAATAGGCCCTATCACAGAATCCGATACGAATGGTTCGGATCACAGAAATATATCCCATAGAATGCGCCTTACTTGAAAAGCCGGTATAAAGAAATGGGCCAAAAACACTAATGCTTTCTCTATTTTCATAAGCCTAAAATTTATTTGCATACCATAGTCAGAGCTGGGCGTACTTAAGTACTTTTTGTACTGCAGTACAAAAGCAGTACCAGTACATTGGTACTGATACTGGAAAAAATCAGTACCAGTATTTTAGATAGTACAAGTACTGGTACTGGTACTGGTACTGTTTTTCTCTCTATCTAAAATACTGGTACTGGAAAAAACAAGTATCAGTACTGAGTACTGGTACTGGAAAAACCAGTACGCACTTCAGAATTTTAAAAATACTGCATTACTTTAAAAATACTGCAAGTTTTTCAATACATGAGAGGCGATTTTTTCATTTTCTGAATTAAGTCAAAGTTTGCACTTTACATGTACTCGCGGAAATAGCTCTTAACTGAGAAAACCGCATAAGTTTACCATTTGCCAAATGAAATATCAAAATTTTTATGGAAAATAATTTGCAGCAGGCTGATAAATTTCCGCGGTGATTTTGAAGTGTCAATAATCGAGAAAATTTATGCTCATCGTATAGAATAATGTTTGATGTAATTGTAAACTGTCTAATGGTTTTTGACTAAATTGAAGTCAAAAATACACAATTAATTTCCCTAAGCTCAGGAAAATTAATTGTTGTTTGGAGTGGTTGGAGTGGTATTAAACATTATTTTATACGAAAAAGTGATCATTTTTAAATTTCGTGGAAAAACGTTTGGGATTAAAGTCACTTCCACAATTAGTTTGAAGAGTACGTCATGCAATAGTTTGCATATGAATATGCTGAATTTTTTTTATATTCAAACACTTGTTTTCTTAATTTTTTTTTAAATAAAAAGCCGGTGTCTGTCTCGTAGAGACGGCCAAAAGACGTGGATACGCCTACAACGAACGCCAATAGATGTTTAACACTTTGAGCCCCACGTGCCGACCATTCATAAATGTATTCGGAAGTCGCGGAAATTGCACAAAACATTTTCTTACATCTTCCTGTAATACTTATGTAGTTGTACAATAATTTTCGAAAGTAAACTAACTAAACAAATAACATAACCGAGTTTTATTAACGCTTTCATTCACGAATTATTTCTAGACCTGAAATAATTATTTGAAGCATTTTAACTAATTAAGAGAGGCTTAATTAACATAAAAAATAAAGTTTTTTAAAATATTTTTTTAAACAGGGGTTTTAGAAGATGTACAATATACTGTACATACTTTTTATGCGATCATCTTTGAATTTTTTCAGTATTTTTTGAAAAGTACTGGTACTTGAAATCAGCTCCAGTACTTTATGTAACATACTGGTACTGATTTTTGTTTTCAGTACCAGTACAAAAAAGTACTGGTACTGGTGTTAAGTACCAGTACATTATGTACTGGTACTGGAAAGGCTATTTCAGTACCAGTACCATATACTGGTACTGGTACTGATGTACTGAGTATTTTGCCCAGCTCTGACCATAGTGAAATGAATCCAGAATTGCCAACTTTGCTTTTATCAAGTTTCAAATTAAAAATGAATTTTAGCTTTTAAGTGAACTACAAACATTCTATATTCCAAAACGAAGCATGATATATTTATCTCCTTTCCCCATAATAATATTTTGACATTTCAGTGGCCCATTTGAGATAGCAAAACACGATATCTATTCTAATTCCGATATCTGTGGTTGGGATCGTAAACTCAATGTTGTTGTTGGTATAAAACACTAAAAACAACATTGAGTTTACGATCCGAACCATTCGTATCGGATTCTGTGATAGGGCCTTATAACTTAACAAAAATAAAATAAATTCATTTGTTGTAATCTTTCAGCTTTTTTTTTAAATCAAATTAGTTTTGAGAATTTTGTGGTGAAGATGAAATTATATTTCTTTCAAAATTTTTCTGGAAAACTTCTGATTGCAGGACACTTCATGTATAACTAGCTTGCATACCCGTCGTTGCCGGGTTAAGTTTTTTGTATAAGCTTTAGAATACGAAGAAAACCGGAAAGAACTTAAAAACTTTTGAGAAAAATCTTATCCTTGCAGGACTCTCCGTTGCGAATTAGTCCAGATTCGTAATCAGCGAACCCGAAAACCCACTAATGCCATTTTCCCCGGAAAAAATGGGAAAAAGGATATTTGCGTTATCCTTACAGGACCTTCCGTTTCCAATTTCGAAAATCTAACACCGGATTCGTGATCAGCGAACCCGAAAACCCCCGAGTGAAACTTTTAAGCCTCCTTAAAGAAGGATTCATGAGCAGGATTCATGGCGAAAATCACGGTTTAAAAACACCCAAACCCCATTTACCCCCTTAGCGGTAAAATTTCGGAAAACCCCGCCTTAGTGAGCGCCTTCGTGATTGGTGAGACATAAGGTAGAAATACACGATGAGAGACTTTGGTCTCTGGTCTCCAGGGTACAAAAGGCAAAAATCTCCAAAGTGTATACACGTTCAGAGACATTTAAGTCTGGAGATCAAAAAATAGATCTCCGGAGACCTTTACTAAAAAGTCTCTAAAAGCAATGTCTCTGGAGTGCATACACGACGCAGGTATCTCGTCTCCAAGCATAACAACAATATCACTAATCTAAAATATAAAATAAGTAAAAACACTTTTTTTCTTTATAAAAACTGACCTTTAATCTCAAAACAACGAAACAAATTCTCGTTCCCACAAAACAATTTCCTGAAATGTCAAAAGTCGTTTCCGGAGACCAAGAGAGAGATATCAACACGTTTTGAAGACCGGAGACGCATTAAAGAGACTCTCTCATTAGTAGCTACACGGCAAGAAACTTAAGTCTGCCAAGAGACCCTAGAGACTTGATACTTGGAGACAAATCTCCGGTCTCCGAAGTGTATACACAGGTCTCTTTGTATGCAGAGGCGAAATTGTTGGTCTAAGAGACCAAAGTCTCTCGTCGTGTATTTCTACCTATACTGTGAAAGTTTCAAGTCTCTAGCTTCAGGGGTTTGGGCTGGGCGTTGATGAGTCAGTCAATCAGTCAGTCAATCAGTCAGTCAATCAGTCAGTCAATCAGTCAGTCAATCAGTCAGTTAATCAGTCAGTCAATCAGTCAGTCAATCAGTCAGTCAATCAGTCAGTCAATCAGTCAGTCAATCAGTCAGTCAATCAGTCAGTCAATCAGTCAGTCAATCAGTCAGTCAATCAGTCAGTCAATCAGTCAGTCAATCAGTCAGTCAATCAGTCAGTCAGGTTAAACGATTTTATATATATATATAGATTACTTTCAGGCACATTTTTTTGTCATGATCGCAAATTCCAATATATTTGAATTCTTTGAAAATTCTGAGACACGAAAAATTCAGTTTAACATATTTTTATGAGAGTCAGGTATTAAATTTTTTCACGAACTACTATTTAATATAAAAATCACTTTATTTGTCCACCAGCAAATATTAAAGACTGTTTAAAGCAAAAAAAACCCTGAATCCTTTTATACAAATAAAAAAAAACATTTTAGGCTTCATGGTGAAAAAACTCACAATGAGTTGAGTTGGCAAGATACCGAACTGCAAACTTACCGTCAGGTAGAGGTTTTTAATCAACACTTAACCACATTTATTGTAAGATTCTATTTGTTTTTGAAGTAAGTGAAAAGCAAACAATAGGTTTTTATAGTTAAAAAGGCTTTTCCGGATTTTGAATGCATTTTTCAGGATTGTTATTCCTGTTTCCGGTATCTTTGTAATTAAAAACATTTGTTGACAAAGCGCGTCAAAGAGTTTTATTTTATTGTACATTTCCATTTGCGAAAAGAAACCCTTTCACAATATGAAGAATAGAAACTGTAAATACAATTCGGGGTTTTGTATCTGTTTAAATTAACATTTTGTTGTTGGGAAAAATATTAAAATGTTTTGTAAATCCCAGAAATGAAGTAATAGAATTAGGAAGAAACTTTATTATATGCAAACTCGAAAAAACTTGGTGACCAATTAACACCTACAAGGAACTATTAAGAACACTTATTTCACAGTAATATGGTGGCATTAAAGCTAACATCGAAAATAAATGGACTCCGTCAAACTCCATTTCGCTGCGTGATCGATGGGCGCCAAATAAAAGGCCTTACGAAAATATTTTTAAATATTAAGTTACAATGTGTTTAGAATATGATTTACATAACTTATCTTTACTTCAAAATCCAGTTTGATTACCCCCCCCCCCCCTCCCACCACATACAAATTAAATACTTTTTTCTATTTTCTCGAAAACGGTGCATAGTATCGGAAATTTTTTTGCGACGAAATTTGTTTAGAATATGGAAATTTTTTTGCGACGAAATTTGTTTAGGATATGATTTTAAATAACCGTTCCATACATCAAAATCCAATCGGACTAATCCTCCTCACCCCTCTCCGATACAAATGAATTTTTTTCATAAAAATTTTGTCTACCCTTTCTGGCAATTGCAGCTTTCTTATGTTATTTCAATAATTTTTCACAAGTTTTTTTACATTTTTTTTTTCTATAATTGTTTTTGTTTTTTGTAATTTACCCAAGCGAGTTACTAGTGTTAGCGTTTTTTTTGAGTTTTCAGTGTTTTTAAGAATTTGTTCACACAAAAATTAGAATTAGATCGAAATTTGAATTATACAGAGAAAAAAAGAATCTAAAGATATTAATTTTTGAGATATTATAAAAAAACATTTAATTACACATAAATTTAGTCTCTTTATTATTCCACTGAGCGGTAAATATATGTATATATTATTTTTTATATCAATTCCCACTTTTACTATACCATACCACTGAAATAGAGATCTGTACGACAAAAAATGTACACATAATGCGAGTAAGATAGGCGCAAAAAGAATAAAAATTGGAACCCCAAAAGGAAGGTCGTGTTTTATTTCAACAGAACAAATCTCGAAGGAATCACTTTTGCCGTACGTCCCCAAAAAAATGTTTGGATTTTTTCTCATTTCCTCACTTGTTATTTTATAACACATAAGAATACACAGCTGGGAAAATCGTTTACACACACATTCGTCCTTAAAAATGGTAGAAAAGTGTACCAAGGTGAATGCTTTGTACATGTATATGTAGTCGTAGAATTCCATTGGGGAGTCATAGAACATGAAAAAAGCATATTAAGGAAAAAATTTGCACGGAGGGTAATTTACCAAATAATCTCGTTTTTCACTTTGTTTACGGCACAGACGTGTCTGATTCAACAAAAAAAAATTTTTTTTCTCAACTGAAGACACATCGGAGGGAAATGTAATTAGGATGTAAGGTACATGCCAAGGTGAAGCCAATGCGAATAAGTATTAAAAAAATACACGAAGTTTAAAACATGTTCGCCATGATTCTGACAGCGTTTCATTGGAGTTGAAGTTTTTGAACCATACAAATCTTTTGATTAACTAACATGGGCTGGGTGTACTGGTATTATGTCTTAAAACACAAAGTGCAGAAAGTTGAGCGCTACCCAACGTGAAATTATTTTCTTCGAGGACACACATTTTATACGAATAAATATTTTGGTTAACGAAATTATCATATATTCAAATGGAGATACTATTTTCAATAAATACGGGAACTCTCGTATGCCTAACATTAAGTCTATTTCCTTAATTATTGAATTTTTTTGTGGTTGTAGGAAAACAAAAATCAGATAAAAACAATTTGAATCAATAAACATTGTTGCCGTCTCTACGGTTGGAAAATAGTTACCCTTTCAGTGCAATTAAATGAAATTACATTCGCAAAACAGCGACTTTGGCTGAGGAAAGTTTCACATATGGTGCTTAAGTGTTCCTCTTAGATGTTAAATTATTACAATAAAGACCGATTGAATGAGTAATTTACTTAAGGCATTAGCAATGAACTCCGTTTTTATGGCGCTCCTCCTAATGATCAAACACACGAAACCTTACATGTGAACGTAAACTTTTAACGACCTCTTAGTTTTCGTTTCAAAAAATTTCTTTTCTATTTGCCATTTTAACGTTTTTTTTTTGTTTTTTGAAACTACTTTAGTCGCAATTTCCCTGAAAAAGTTTCGTTTTCAAAATGAGAAACTTGCATGCTTCGTGGTTATGATTTTTGGACAAGTAAGTTTTCAAACTGAAATTAAATTCTACGGATTGCGGATAGAGAAACGATTTTGATTATTAAGTAGTTGTATGGTTCTTCCGTTAAATTGAATAGTTTTGCACAAATTAAATAATTAAAATTAAAACAAAGTCTCTACATGGATCAATAATGATGGAGATTTAAATACTATTTCGAGAAATTCGAGTAGTTCTTGTAACTGGGAGTGTTTTGAACCAAAAAACGCTTTAGTCAAAACGTTCTGCACTTTCTTCATCAGTGGTATTGTGTCTCCGACCCTACTAAGAGTATTCCACATCAAGTGAATGAGTAATCAAATTTTTTTCCCGTTTTTTTTAAAATTTTGTTTACCGAAATTGGCTTACCTAGTTAGAGTTTCAAAATGCGAAACGGAGGGCGCTGCAAGGATAACGCAAGTACCTTTTTCCCCATTATTTCTCCGAAAAATCGTCATTAGGGGTTTTTCTGGGTTGCCGATCACGAATCTTGTATTGAAATTTAAAAATTCTAAACGAAAAGTGATTTAAGGATATGACAGATATCTTTTTACTCCTTTTTATTTCAAAAAAGTAATGTTCGGGGTCGCTGATTACGTATCTGGCGTTAGAACTCCAAAATCGGAACGGGAGACCCTGCAAGGATAACGAAAATATCTCTCTTCCCATTTTTTCCGAAAATAGAAGTCTTGAAGCAAAATTTTTATGTTTTTTTTGTGCAAAAGCAAAACTTAAGTAAAAACTTTAACCCAGCAAACGGTAGAAACCTTAAATACTTTCACAGTCTTGCTTATTTGGCATATTCGGCGACAGAGGGTTACTTCAATTCAAGAGTCTTGAAATATTTTTTTCTTCAAATTAACTGTAGTGACACTATTAAACTAAAGTCATCAATAGGAAAATGTTTTACACTAGAAATAGTAATTTAGTGATTAATATTATTTATCATTATGTTATATGATTTTTGAATTATTTAAACATAACAAAAGGTATAATTGCCAATCTGGCAATTATTGAAAACCCGTATGGTGATTTAAGTGAACGGCAAACAGTTGTATCAAAATTCCACTTTAAAGTCAAACTTTCCAATAAGATTTTTTTAAAACTTGTTCCAATTGGATTTTGATGTATGGAACTTTAATGTAGAATCATGTCCTAAACAACTTTTGTTCTTGCACTTTTTTTTTTGATAAGATGCACCGTTTTTGAGATATTCGTAAAAAAACTTTTTCGTTCGTATGGGGGGTATCCCCCCCCTAATAGTCTATTTTTGCCCATTAACGAACTTAGCCTCGCATTTTGCGAAAAACGGACCTGTGCAAAATTTCAAGTCTCTAGCTCAATCCTTTCGAAAGCTACGGTGTTCACGGATAGACAAACGGATAGACAAACGGACAGACAGACGGACGGACAGACAGACAGACGGAAAGACAGACGGACAGACAGACGGACAGACAGACGGACAGACAGACGCACAGACAGACGGACAGACAGACGGACAGACAGACGGACAGCCAGACGGACAGACAGACGGACAGACAGACGGACAGACAGACGGACAGACAGACGGACAGACAGACGGACAGACAGACGGACAGACAGACGGACGGACATGCGGAAATCAAAACCTTGTATCATCCCTAACACCCTGGTGTAGTTCAGTTTTTTGTACGATGATTGATTCGATGCGTTATTAACGGAATACTAAATCTAATATACTTCTATATGAGATATCATATAGAGTGTAATAAGCGAATAAAGCCAAAAAAAAAGTCCAATTTGTTAACCACGAAGCTTGCCTGAAAATTTCATCCTACTTGGTCTACTGGCTCTTAAGTTATAGGCGAACAGACAGAAAAACTAAAAGCGATATATGTACATAACTCGAGGAAACTGGTACGAAAAACGGGGAACCTTGCGTTAACCTGTGGTCTAAAACCCGCCCATTGAAAAATATAATTCTTTGCTTAAAATACATCAAGCTATTTTTAGTGTTCGATTCCGCATTTTTGCGGGCAAAGGGTTCTAGTATTGCCATCACATTACCGCAATCCCATCTTGGTCAATGTGTGACGTACTTTACGGAGCCAAATTTCAATTTAGAAGCATTGGTGAGTTGTTTTCATGAATTTTTAAATTAAAATTTTTTTTCTTAGTATTCTTACTTAAAACATCGAATTCTATGACTGTCTTTTTGCAATGAAATACAGTAAGATAATAAACAATTATTTAAATTTATTAGATGAAAATATTTAAATGGTTTATAATGCAAAAATCTTATTAAAAGAAGAGAAACAGATTGTTAACACCTAATTACTATGACCACCCTTATTTATTGAATTAATTAAGTATTCAGCTCTTCGAATTAGTATCGCGTCCTAATTGTAGAAGCTTTCTTAGTTATTCATTTGGCCATAATACGAAGGATACCTACGAGTCAAGCAACAAGCAGAAAATTAAATTTTATGAGCCCTTATTTGTCGACGGTTGGTGGTGGTGGTAGAAAGAAAATAAACGGAGGCAGTTGTATAGTTATAACAACTTCTATCGTCTTCCTTATTCTTCTTATCGAGCGAGCTATTTAATGATACACTCGTAAATCGTTCCCAAAGATAGTTAACACTTTTTGTGAATTAATTACATCGCATAAATTATTACACCAATCAAAAATTAAGGCTTGTTGTCTTTTTTTTGTCTACTCTACATTAATTTGTATTTATATTAACTGATTAAATTACTTGTCTACATTTAATTCATAATATATTATTTAAAAAAAGGCACACTGGACAAAAAACACCTAATGCTTTTGTAAATTTTGATGATAAAAATATCCTTTAGTACACGGCAAAAAATCTTGGAGTGAATTCCAATCAAAACTGGATTACGCTGGACCTATATGTAATCCAATGGAAAATTCTAATCCAATAATATGGATTGGAAATTTTTATAAATTTATTTTTGGTTTAATTCAGTATTAAAGTCCAAAATTTTGATTAAATTGTAGACATTAATGTTAAAAGTACTTAAGTTCGATACATAATAAAAAACTTTTCAAATATGACTGCAAAAAAAGCTAAAATATTTTCAAAAATTCGCATGTATTAAATTCCAATCCAAAATATGTATTAAGATTTCGTCAATATAATTGTTGGATTGAAAAATACTTCAGGATTTTTTGCCGTGTACTTACATAACGTTATAAGAAACATTATAAGACAAGCTACAATTGCCAATCGTCAAATACTCTACATGATGACAGACAATATGTTTTTTTAACCTTTTCGCGGACATTTCTTTTAAGAGTGAGCTACCCAGAACGTCACATATCATATCTTTGGCATTTCTGAAGATAGAGAAGTTCTGAAACAGCAAAATGTAAGAAACTAAATCATGTATCATAACTAATCATAAAATTGCAACTAAAATTTTGACGTATTATGCCGTATTATCTATACAAACTCATATATTCTATGACGGCTAGGCTCGTCATGCTTTTCTTGGCACCTAACATAAATTTTGACGTGTATACGCATCATGTCCCCCCAGAAAACCGGTTCATGACGTGTATACACGTCAGCGTCCGCGAAAGGGTTAAAAATCCATCCAAAAACCGATTGGATTTTGACCGCTTGGAATGGTTATGTAAAATCATATTCCTTTATAAATTTTTCAATACGACACACCGTTTTCGAGAAAATAAAAAAATAGTGTTTAATTTATATGGGGGAGGGGGGAAGGAGTAGTCTGACTCCAGAGTATTAGGGATGATAAGAGATTTTGATTTATGAATGACCGTCTGTCTGTCTGTCTGTCCGTGAACACCATAACTTTCGAAAGGATTGAGCTAGAGTCTTAAAATTTTGTACAGATGCATTTCTCGTAAATGGCTAAGCTAAGTTCTTGAACGGGCAAAATTGGACCATTCCTCCCTCCCTCTCCCATACAAATGGTGTACTTGTGTTTTCTCGAAAAAGGTGCATCGCATCGAAAAATTTATGGAAATGAAATCATTTTAAGGTGCCGCTCCACATGAGAGTAAATGCCGGCGAGAACCTCTCGATAGCAGCTACACACAAATGGACACGTCTCTGAGAGTCTCTCGCAGAAACTCGCAAAAACTCGCGAGCTAGTTTCTGCGAGCTGTCTACTCTCTACTTGACACGCACCCACTGAACTCTCGGGGAGTTGCTCGCCAGATACGAATGCCGTTTGAATTTCGCTAGTAGTTCCCGAGACCTCGCAAAGAAATATGTCAAAAAAATCAAGATATTGGTCTTGAAAAGAGAAAAATCGCCGAAATTAACTCTCAAATGGCGAGTATCTCCTGTGAGTAACTCTCGAGAGTTTTTGAGTGGAGCGGCACCTTTAGGATATGATTTTACATAACTTATCTGTACACCAGTACACTCTCATGTGGAGCGGCACCTTTAGGATATGATTTTACATAACTTATCTGTACACCAAAATCTAGTTGGAGTACTTCTTCTCCCCTACCCCATACAAATTCAATACTTTTTTTCTATTTTCTCGAAAACGGTAAGTCATTTTGAAAAATTCATAAATGTAAAATATGTTTAGAATAAGATTTTACATAACCCATCTTTACATCGGACCACTCCTTTCCCTCTCTCCTATACAAATGAATATTTTTAAATAAACATTTTCTCTGTCATCATATAGAGTATTTGACGATAGGCCCCTAGGAATTGTAGCTTTTCCTATGTTTTTATTAGCAAACATTCATGTTTAGGGTCCTTTTTGTCCTCCCTTAAAGTATGCACATTTTCGTTTTTTGGTATTTTTTGATGGATAGAATTGTCCGATTTCGATGAAATAAAATCTAAAAATCTTTTTTCATCGAGTAGAAGAAAATGAGCTTTTAAAAGGCAGGCGTGCAATTGTATAAATCAATTGTTTAAATATCTTCAGACTTTTATTTCTTCAGCTAATAAAATTCGTTAAACCAAATTAAGACAATAAAATTCAAATTTACTAATTCGATAGCTGATTTTGTAACATTTGGCTTGAATAAAGTTTTGTTTTGAAATTTTAGTTTTCTTTTCAATTGGTCACTTTGGGAGAAAAACGAATAAATGTCGTAATTAATCTCCAAGGATCAACTAATTGGCGTTTTTGTTGTTTCAATTTGGAAGAGAGGAATTAAATTTGATTAGTAACAGTATTCTTAAATGAGCGCTATGTAATTGCAGTTTTAAACCATTTAAACTGTAGAAATTAATTTTAACTTGAATTCACGAGTCGCAAAAACAAACTTCCTTTAAAAAAGTTTTCATCTTCAAAACTTATCCAGACTCTCATTTCACTTTTCTATTTTCATTATATATTTTTTTGCTGAATAAAATGTAGCGCACAATTCACCTTAACGAAATTTATGTATTTACTGATGAAAAATAAAGTTTCAAATTGTTTAAACAAAATAAAAAAGTTGAGAAGAAAATACTTCTTTCATACAAATATTTATTTTTTTTACAGAAAGTAATTAAAATATTTAGAATGGATGAAATGTGGAGTATTTTAAAATTATAGTAAGCCTGCTAAAATTCTCAATACAATATTGCTAACACATTAAAGTCCAGTGAACTGAATTTTTTTTTATCCGACTTTCAAAAAGGAAAAGGTTTTCAATTCAACTCTTACGTATTTTTTTATGCTTGTTCACGCATAACTTTTTACTGAGTTGACCGATTTTGGTCATTCCAAACAGAAATTTCTAGAGAAAGTTCCTGATTAGGTCGCGCTGTAAGTGTTGCTCGTATGACGCTAATCCTTCACACCCCTCCCTCCTCCTGCTGGATTAGATATATCGAGTTGAATCTTGTTGTGTTGTGGTAAGCTTAATTTTCAGGCATAGTTGGGAAATGTTCATTCATGAGCTTTGCCCATAAGGCAATTAGTTCTGGTCATGAGTAATTTTTGCTCCTCATGAGCAGTGAGCTAAACGTTTAGTCAAAAACTCTTATTTATCCATGAGATCTGGAAGGGGGAAAGGATTGGGAAAGTGACGTAAAAGTGTGGTGAGGAGGAGGGAAGAGATAGGATTTTTTCCTCCTCTCCCCTCTTCCCACTAAAAATTTCCCCAAAAATTTTCCAAAAAAGTTGCCCGTAAAAATGAAAAAAAAAATCCCAGAAACTTTCCCGAAAAATTTCATGAAAATATTCCCAAAACATTTTGCGTCCAAAAATGTCTGCAAAACTTGTCGTTTTCCCGACAAGTCCGTTTTGCTCTGCCCTTTGCTCTCCCTTTTCCGCATTTTCTACCTACAGCCCCGCTCCCACACCACAAATTGCCAGAGAAAAAATTGCTCGCGAACATATGAATATTACTCACGAGCTGCCCACGAGCACAACAATTTACTCATCTCAAACTACTCGTGAGCAATTCAATCGCTCGCAGTCAAATCAAATGCTTATACTCACGAGTTTTTTAAATTGCTCATGAGCAGTGAGTCATTTGGAAATTCATGAGTCACATATGAGTACACATGAGTGAACAATTCCTGTGCTGGGATTTTATCTTGGTGAAACAATTGATTTAATGTGGTTAAACAATTGATTTACATGTTTCTTTACCAGAGCTTTATTTTTCAGTACTTTACAGTACTTAGGCCCGTTTGCTGATACAAGTCATAGCTATTTAAGTTATGCTTAGCCTTCTTAAACCATAGAAATTCTGGCACTTAACAAATTGAAGTTCGACATAAGTTGCTAAGTTTCGTTGGTGCAAACCGCTCTTAATATCTCAAATTATATATTTTAAAAATTATTTTTTATCACTTTATCTTTTAAATCGGTCCTATTTTTTAAAGCAACGAAAATTCTTTATTAAATTTTTCATTTACCTACAGATTTATGTATGCATTTTATTATATTCCGTTTAAACTTAATAAGTTTTTTGTTTTCTTTTAATTTTGCGTATCCAATAAACAAATTCCACATAAAATAATGACAAAGAAGACTGATTGAATTGGCATATCTGAACAATATTCCGTTTGCTAGATTTATGAACGTGTTGCATTTCATTATATTTATGTTTGTGGAATGGATTGATGTTTATTGTCTGCTGGAGTCCTTTGGTAACTTCCACATTTTCCACTATATGCCAAACAATAATAAAGGGCTACGTAGGTATATGGATTTTTTTTATTATTATTTATCATTGGCTTATAATAACAAAGCTGAAAATTCAGTTCATATTCACATCACTTTATTTGCCGCAAGGTTCAAATTAGATCCTGTTTTCGAAAAGTTTTCCTGCCAAATTGAATTTCTCACTTTCATCATAGTTTTTACCATCGTTTGTACACAACATAAAATACAAACTAACAGTTCCGAGTGTATTGTGTTGTACATTGAAATTCAGAGAGTCTGTCATATGTTGACAAAGTTCGTCTCAATTACTATTTGTGACAAGTTACATGTACAAAATTTTTAGTTTTGAATCATAGACCAATTTATGTTGTGTGATAACTATGAGTGAGAACTTTCCTATGCCATACATTGATTTTGCCATGATAACCGTATAAAATGTTTATGAACTAAAGAAAAATTGTCAACAGAGTCAAGAACTCTTTAAAAAATCACTGTAAATTCAAAAAAAAAAAAAAAATTAAACTTCATGGATGTATAGAGTAACCATATTTAGTTTGTTTGTCAATCAGGGACAAGATGAGCGCGGGGCGGGGGTGTGTATGAACGAACCAATAAATTTTATGTGGAAATAAAACTGAAAAATATGCGCCGCATGTGAAATTTTTTGAACAGAATGCGACATAATGATTCAAATCAAGAGCTACACAGTCCCCAGTAAAAATTAACTTAATTTTTCGCACTTTTTACATTCCATAAATAATGGCAATGGAAATTGTAAAAGAAAAAACTAAAACATATTTCTTACACATTAAAACTTCATATGTTGAATATAATGGAAAAAATCGAAAACTAATTCATGCAGAAAGTTGAGATTTGGCACGGAACAGGCTTTTATCAAAAGTTACACCTCTTTCAAAAATGGGAAAATGAACCATTACCCCTACCTATTCCAAGCAATATCCCAGGGACTTGCGGGGCTCCGTCATGATTTTGGGGTTTGAAGTGATTTTGATACCTTTATTATATGTAAGAAAGGTAAAAAACGATCACTAAATATCCAAAAAAAAATATTCTACTTCGAGTGGGGACTGCTGTAAATTACATTTTTTTCTCTCCTGGGGTGTATTTTTTAGACGATCCTCTCCAAAAGCGCGTTTGTATATGAAAAGATTTGACCTACGGCGCGGCGCATTTGGCTTTGTTACCTGTCTTACATATAATTACCTTTCTTACATATAAGAAAGGTATTAAAATCACTCCAAAAACCGAAAACATAACGGAACCTCGCACGTTCACGGAACATATACCCATCGACTGTATTTTAAGTATGGTCTAGCTAAAGATAATCAGCCCTATTCCCGTAACCGGCGGGACGTGTACGCCGCGGGATTTGGCGTTTCCCGCAGAAAATTTGCATTCTGCTAAACGCAATTGTCCCGGCGTGTGCCGTGGTGCTGAAAACGTTTTACTTTCGGTATTACACTAAACGCACCCGCGAATGTTTTGACTTTTCCATACATTTATTTCCCGCGAGTAAATCGTTGCGGGACCAATCAATTAAATAGAAAGTTTGAATAAAAATGTGAATTTTATTTATATATTCAATGAATTTTAACTAAATATAAGTTATTTATAACTAACTAGACGCAGTACAATCATTTAATTGAACAAATAAAACTTCATACGTATCAAATCAGCAAAACTGTCAAAATAGTCAGCGCGGGGCTGAATAAAACTGCGTTTCTACGTCTACTAGAATAAGAAAATTTCATTCGATCGAGATAAAACTTGCGTGGCGTATACACGTCCCGCCGGTTACGGGAATAGGGGTGAATGTAATAATCAGTAGATTTCAGGCCCAAAAATATTTAAAAAAAAATAGAAATAAGAATAAAAGAACTGGTGAGGTAACAAAATTTCAGAAGTTTTTTTAGTTTAGGTTTTTGTCTTCGAGTTAATTAGATTTCACTTTTTTCATTAAAAAAAATATATTAGAGTTTTAAACAGAACAGGGGTTTTTCTTTTGGTTATGCCGCGGTCACACAACGCTGTTTTGCCAGCCGCTGGCTGCTGTTGGTTAGTAGCGCTGGCAAAGTAGAACGGTCTCTACTTCACTAGCCGCGCTACTCAAATCATCACGCTGCTGCCTGTAGTAGCAACGCACTAGGTTTCACACGGTGCTACTGAAACGGCTGCTAACAGCCAAACAGCCACTAGCGCTGGTAAAACAGCGTCGTGTGACTCCCCATTAGGGTGCTAGATACATCAGTACAGCGATTTTTGTGCAAAAGGTGATAATTTTCCCGTGATCTTTCCCATGATAAATGAAATGGGAAGTTTTTCAAATTTCAATTCAGAAAGTCACAAGACTGGGAAATTTTATCTCTAAAACAAAAAAAAATTTGGTTTTGGGAACCCGGTTGCCCTGTAGTTTTTTGTGGTGGCCCTTTTCTGTTGACTTCCCTTGTTATCTCTTCCCAAACACGCTGTTTTTTGGCTTTTGCGTTGGGGGTTAGACGGCGGTGCAAAACAGAGAAGTGCTTCTCCACTAAATACTAAATTTATGAGAAGCAGCCGATGTTCCGCCGTTGGCCTAGCAACCTAAACATTAACAATTTTAACATTAATTTATTCAAATATGATTATTAAACTTACCCGTGACATTTTTTCGCGAATCAATCAACACACAAAAATTGAAATTCAAGTTCAAATTCGATTTATTGCGGCTTATATTTACACAAAATGGTTTTTTTACAGATGAAGTTTTGATTTTATTTTATAACGATGGAGGAGACACATCTAATATGACAGGAATTCGCGTATTACAAATTTCAACACACAAAACAAAACTCAGCCACCCTCGAAAAATCTCGGTGCGTCAGTGACAGTTCAAAGTGAAGAGCACAGCTAGTGTGACCATATACAAATTTCGAGGGAAATTTCCAGTCGACTTTCCAATAAAATCTCACCAACACAGGTGCATGCAAACAAGCATACATTGACAGGAATTTGTGTCTTTATTGTTATCACGGCTTTTATCACATATCACCTTTTGCACAAAAATCGCTGTACAGGGCACCAATTATGTATTCCGACGCGTCTCTGTCTTTCGACTTCGACGCAGCTTTTAACTCTTGACTTCACCATATCTGCAGCTTGAAATTTCGCGGAATCGTCACTATGAATCGAAACGTGATTCTGACTGTCATTCCAAGAAATTTGAAGCTGCTGATATGGCGAAGTCAGGACTTAAAAGTTGCGTCGAAGTCGAAAGACAGAGACGCGTCGGAATACATGATTGGTGCCCAGGTTTTTTTTAATGAAACTCAATGTCGTACAATTTTAATTGATATAAGTTAAAGAATTGATGCACGGAAATTTTTGTTGTGGATCTTTCGTCGACGCTGTCAACATTATAAACATGATCGAAGAGTTTAATTTCCAGACTCTTAGGAATTTGTTGGCAGCTCATTAATTTATCGACTGAAAGTGACGCCTCATCAAACATCATTCCGAGAATTCGTTGTAAAAGGGCTGAAATAAAGTAATTAGAGTAATATCTTCTTTCCCGGTATTCAACTACATTTTGATGGTTTGAGGTTTGGATGTAATGTGATTATGTACTGTGGTAGACTATATCTGTTTAGGTTAGGTTAAGTGTGCGGGAGAATGTGGGCTTAAGCTAAATGCTAAATGGAACTGTTAGATGGGTGGGGGTTGATTAAACTCCTTTCAGTTCCTACTAAGATTACACCTATATTTGTACATTGTGGTTGTTACGGTTATGAGTTTCAGTGAATGGAATTTACATGCTAAATCAGTAGGATAAGATCCGGTCTTATCATGGGGTAATAACTTTGTTTAGAGTTATATTATTGATGCAAATAATTTGTATAACTTGGGAATAGATTTCTGATTCTTGATTTGGTTTATCTGATTTTGCATCATAATTATTTTATTTATATTAGTACTAAGTACTAGGAAAATATTTTTTGGTTATATCGCTATAGGGCTATAGGGTGACGTTAAATTCAATTCGAAGTAATTAATTATCAATATACATATATTAGTAATAGTATGTTTTTGTTTGTGTTTTATATCCTATATACTGAAACCATAAAAGGATATAATAAGCTTGCTCTTCTATTTGTAACGGATAGAACTAATCGTCGGACAAAAAAAAATTTCATGAGTATGTTTAGAATGATGAACCGAGTTAATTTTTGTATGTTCGTCTTTCTGTTTGTCTGACCGTCTGTTTATTTGTCTGTCTGTCTGTCCGTCTGTTTGTCTGTTTGTCCGTATGTCTGTCCGTCTGTCTGTCCGTTTGTACGTTCAGCCGTATGTCCGTCTGTCCAGCCGTATGTCCGTCTGTCTGTCTGTCTGTCCGTCTGTCTGTCCGTCTGTCTGTCCGTCTGTCTGTCCGTCTGTCTGTCCGTCTGTCTGTCCGTCTGTCTGTCCGTCTGTCTGTCCGTCTGTCTGTCCGTCTGTCTGTCCGTCTGTCCAGCCGTATGTCCGTCTGTCTGTCTGTCCATCTGTCCGTCTGTCTGTCCGTCGGTCTGTCCGTCTGTCTGTCCGTCTGTCTGTCCATCTGTCTGTCCGTCTGTCTGTCCGTCTGTCTGTCCGTCTGTCTGTCCGTCTGTCTGTCCGTCTGTCTGTCCGTCTGTCTGTCCGTCTGTCTGTCCGTCTGTCTGTCCGTCTGTCTGTCCGTTTGTCTGTCCGTCTGTGTGTCCGTTTGTACGTCCAGCCGTATGTCCGTCTGTCTGTCTGTCCGTCTGTCCGTCTGTCTGTCTGTCCGTCTATCCGTCTGTCCGTCTGTCCGTCTGTCCGTCTGTCCGTCTGTCTGTCCGTCTGTCTGTCCGTCTGTCTGTCCGTCTGTCTGTCCGTCTGTCTGTCCGTCTGTCTGTCCGTCTGTCTGTCCGTCTGTCTGTCCGTCTGTCTGTCCGTCTGTCTGTCCGTCTGTCTGTCCGTCTGTCTGTCCGTCAATTTATACGTATATCTATCCGTCTGTCAGTCCGTATGTCTGCCTGTCCCTCTGTCTGTCTGTGAACACCATAACTATCAAAGGGATTGAACTAGAGATTTGAAATATTTTAACAGTTGTGATTCTCGTAATAGTAAGGGTAAGTTATTAAAAAGGCCAAATTGGACCGCTTCTTTCCTCCCTTCCTTCCCAATACAAATTAAACCGTTTTTCGTACTTTTCTGGAAAACGATTAGTCACATCGAAATATTTTTAAAGGCAAAATGTGTTTATAATATAACTTTACGTAGCGCTTTCATACATCAAAATCCAATTGGACCACTTGTTCTATCCTCCCTCTTACAAATGTATTTTTTTAAATACGAATGTTGTCTGCGCTCATCTAGAGTATTGTATGGTTGTCCCTTATCAACTGTAGTTTGTCTACAATTATAGCCATAGAACCAAAAAATATTTTTGTAAATATTTTAGATACGTACCGAAATTTTCCTTTAATAGTAAAGAAAATGTGGTTGCGTTGTAAGGGGAATATGTATAAGTTACAGTAATTGCTAATTCTTATATTAGGCCATTTAATCCCCTAAGATTTGTCTTAATGGATTTATTAAAAGCTGTTTATTGTAGGATTCCGTTGCAAATAATTCACAACTCCAGAGTTATTCTCCAGGGGCAATCGTTAATCGCTTTTAATTATTACATATATAGAATTCTTGTAATAATCCAATTATAGTTAACTACAGCTATCTGTACTATGCCTTTATTTTCCAAAAGGATTAATATGTGATAATAGCCCTATTAAAAGGAATCTACAATACATAATGTGAATTCAATTATCGATAGAAACAATCAATATTAGGTCGATATTACGGATCAAACAGAACTCGAGGGTATTCGCATTCGTGTTTGTTTCATTGAAATGTTGATTCTTGAAATACGATTTTACCAAACCTTTAACAAATATTTTATACCATATGTGAGCAAGTGTCATAAACGAGAGAACGCATATGTCCCCCAAATTTCAAGAATGTTTTCTTGTCCCATAAAAAATCACAAAATTTCTGCCATACAATACTTTGAGTGTCAATTGCGACACATATTTACACACACACACACATCATACATACGTATACATATATGGGTCAAATTTGTATATGCGTTTGTGATATATTCCTAAGGTTTGATGTTTTCCTGGGGTGTATCAAGCCGCAACCCCCATTTGAACAATTGTCTCCTTTCGCGTGAACTAAACAACAACAATAAGTGCCTCTAAGAAAATAAAAATATACGAGCTGAGCCAAGAAAGAAAAAAAAAATCAAGGAGAATACAGGAAAAATTGTCACGTGCAGTTGAAACATGAAAATTGGTGAAGAAATGGCACCAGCGGCCAAAAAGGAATGGAAGTCGAAGGCAAATTGGCTTCGCGTGTTGTAGAATATTTCAGAGTAGAAATTTCCCGGCAACACGTTTTTTATTTCTGTTATTCAGCAATAAAAAAGGATTTGGGCCGAAATGGGTTCCAAAGAAATATAAAAACTCCAAAAATATGAGTTCACGGCGTGCTGTGATTTTTTCATGCCTCCAATTCGACGTCTCTTGATTATTTTTTCATGAATTTTCATTGGTCATTTTTCGAAGGATATGTGTTTCGGATTTAGTAAGAGCAGACGTGCCTGGATTAAGGGAGTTTAACTAAATACAAGACGTTTTTTTTCGTATGTGAAAATGTCGTGAAATATCAGAAATCGAACTTTTGGTGTTTTAGTAAAAGTTTACCTTGAAAAGGGACAGAAGAAGAAATTTTGTGAGTCGTCTAATACTCATAAATAAAATCATAAAAATATTCGTTTTTAATAGATTTATGTTTATATGATCATCGTTTATTAATAAATCAGAAATTATAATCTATTTGAATTTTGTAAATTTTATGTTCAAGGTGTGATCAAATTAATAAAATTGCTGGATATTTTCAGTTTTTAAGGTATTATATTTTCTGATTACCGCCGAGATGTTATAGCAACGCCATTGTTGAAAATTCATTGAAGAAGCAAACAATATACGCACATCAGGTATTAAACTAACAAAAATTCAAGATTATTATTTAGATTAGAAGTGAAGACATACAAAATTATTACAACAATAATCTGTAATAATTTTGTATGTCTTCACTTCTAATCTAAATAATAATCTTGAATTTTTGTTAGTTTAATACCTGATGTGCGTATATTGTTTGCAACTTTAATGAATATCTTTATGTGTAAAAGAAAGATTTTCAGTTATGGAGTTTTGTCGAACCGATTTAAATGGTTTTTTTTTAATCGAAAGCTATCATCATCTAATGCCGCGGTCACACGACGCTGTTTGGCCAGCCGCTGGTTGCTGTTGGTTAGTAGCGCTGGCAAGTAGCAACAGCAGCCAGCGTACTGAGAGGGTTCACACGATTTCTACTTTAGTAGCGCTGGCAAGTAGCAAAACTGTGGTTTGACATTTGAATCTGGGAGAGTTTCATGAAGTATTCTGTCCAGTGCCGCATTTTTTACATCTCTTTTTACGTAACACGCTGAAGAAGCATCCCATAAACATTCGTATTGTTGATACACTTCGAAAAATTTTAATATTAGGTCTGCGCTCCACTTCGCTTCCATGATACTGTGATATTATTTTCGTTTCTATAATAAAAGATATAAATTTAAATAAATAAATGTAAAATAACAACTTACACTAAACAAACTTCACCACTTATCAGACTTTTGACAGCTCAGAAACCATGCGACAGGGTCACGTGATCCCTAGTAGCGCTGGCAAAGTAGAACGGTCTCTACTTCACTAGCGGTGCTAAAATCATTATGCTGCTGCTGGTAGCAGCAACGCACTAGAGTTCACACGGCGCTGCTGAAACGGCTGCTAACAGCCAACAGCCACTAGCGCTGGTAAAACAGCGTCGTATGACCGCCGCATAAGTGTGCACAAAAATCTAAAAAGTCGCGTTTTTCACTTCCGTCTAATATTTATTTGGTTTTATAAAATCAAAGTGAATTATGAACTAACAATAATAAATGTCACCACATAAAATTAATTTTCACGGCTATTAAGGTGTAAAACAGTTACCCAATATAAAAACGGCCAGTTTTTGTTTTTAGGTTTTTATACTGTATATAAGAATCATATCGCAAAAGTATTAGATTTAGTATTCTGTTTGTAACGCATCGAACCAATCATCGGACACAAAAATGAACTACATATCGTCGGTGATAGTGCAATACCGCGTATGAGCAATTTGTAAATACCGCGTATCTACATTTTGAATATTTTACAGGGGGAAGAAAAAGGTTGATATTTCTAACCCTTTAAAGAGACTTTCTCGCCTAAGATTTCTTGGGATCTCATTATGACAGTCATATAATGAGGTCCCAAAAAATCTTAGGCGAGAAAATCTCTTTAAAGGGTTAGAAATATCAAGCTTTTTCTTCCCTCTGTAAAATATTCAAAATGTAGATACGCGGTATTTACAAATTGCTCATACGCGGTATTGCACTATCACCGACGATATATCAAGGTGTTAGAGATGACAAAAGATTTTGATTTCTGCAGGTCTGTCCATCTCTCTGTCCATCAGACTAGAGGTATGAAAGGTACAGACGCGTCTTTCGTAAAAAGCAAGGCTAAGTTCCTGAATGGGCAAAATCGTATCTTTTTTCCCTCCTCCTATAGAAATAGTTTTTTCTGTTTTTCTTGAAAACGGTGAGTCGTATTGAAAGTTTTTTTTTAAATTAAAATGTGTTTACAATACGATTTTATGTAAACATTCCACATATGAAAATCCAATCAAGCCACTCCTTCCCCCACTCCCAAGCAAATGGATTAAAAAAAATATTGTCCGTCCTCATATAGAGTAGGTACTAGCTAGCATACCAGTCGTTGACGGGTATTTTGCACACATACGTAAGTCCGATGATAATAAAATATTTTCATTACTTCGTTCTTGTGGAAGGTCCTCTAATGATAACGTGATTATCTTTTTCTGCAAATTTTCCGGAGAAAATCTCATCCGGGGGTTTTTGGAGTCGATGAATCCGATTCTGAAATGACTAAAAAGGATAAAATAAAACATAACAAAAGCTATAATTGCCAATCTGGCAATCATTGGAGACCCGTATGGTGATATTCGCATTAAAATTCGAACAGTTATACCAAAATTCCACTTTGAAGTCAAACTTTCCAATAAGATTTTTTAAAATTTATTCCAATCGGATTTTTATGTATGGGAGTTTTATGTAGAATCATATCCTAAATAACTTTTGTTCTTGGACGTTTTTGATAAGATACACCGTTTTTGAGATATTCACAAAAAACGATTTCGTTCATATGGGGGTACCCCCCCCTAATGGTCCATTTTTGCCCATTAACGAACTTAGCCTCGCATTTTACGAAAAACGGATCTGCGCAAAATTTCAAGTCTCTAGCTCAATCCGTGCGCCCGCAATCCGCGCCACAGACGGACGGACGGACGGACGGACGGACAGACAGACAGACGGACGGACATGCAGAAATTAATTATTTTTATCATTCTAAACACACTGGTGTAATTCATTTTTTTGTGCGATGACGGGATCTTGGCGTTACAAACGGTAAGGCAAAGTTAATATACCCTTTGGTTTCACCATACGGGTATAAAAAGAAACTAGTTAAGAGATAAATATTTATTTTATTTTATTTTATTTTTTTTTTAACTTTTGTTTCCAATACTAAGAGGAAAAAAACAATGCTATACTCGTATTATGGTATGGAATCGTTCCCATTTGTTTTTAAAAGTGACTCCAATATTATGTAGGACTTAGTCCTACAAAAAATTGAAACGAATCCTAAGTGTTGTCGGACTCATTCCTATGCAAATAGGATTCAGAAAATATGGTAATTCAAGCCAATTTTTTTTCTCCGATTTTATTATTCGCATTTGGATTGCTTTATATACATAGTTTGGATCTGCCTACTACCACACTCTAACACTTGCGTCAGAGAAATTTTTTAATTACAGGAAATTTTATTACTCGAGCTTTTTGATATCTCGAATATTTTCAAGCCCTTCGAACTCCTCTATGTCGTATATTCGATAACTCGAATTTTTGTCTGTCCCGTTTAGATTGGACAGAATCCAATAAAAAAAAGTATCCAGTCCTATTCCGATAGGACTTGGTGCTATCATTAAAGGAACTTTTTTTTCAAACCCTTAGGCCCGCCGTACACTTCAGCTAAGTTAGCTCAGCTATGTGCCTGTTTAGATGCGGACGTTTCGGGTCATATTATCCTCACTTTGATACGTGACGAAACACACCACGTCAACCTCTAAACAGGCACATAGCTCAGCTAACTTAGCTCAAGTGTACGGCGGGCCTTATTCCACAATATTTTTCGCTTACTGTCTGACCGAATTTAAGTGTTATACTTCACAGGTAATACTCGATAAATTTTGCTCTTTTTCGGATGTCAGCCTAACTTGTTCTCATTTTCAAAGAGTTTTAAGTGAGGTGTTTTGACGATAGGTTGATACGGTTAACCCATATTCATGTTTTAATTATCGCACACTCTAAAAACTTGTTATTGAATATTCATTCAATAATTGAGTGTAACACAATTACTGAGTGAAAATTCAACCTGCGTTGTAATTTTGAACACGCTTGTTTGCAACAAAAGACTCCATACATTTCCAAAAACTTTTAAAAATATTTTAGTTAAAACTAAATGCATTATATTGCTGCAAATCACACAAGACGTTGAATTTTAACGCAATAAATGTGTTACACCTATTACACTAAATTTTTGGGTGAAAATTATATGAATCGAGTGATTTAGATGTATTTGATTAGCTTTCTTCAGTCAAGCTCAATGGCGAGGCTCATATAATTCGGCACTCTATCTTAATTAATACTAAGACTCATAACACGAATTATGACTTAAATGAGCCAATGACGTCTATGTCAATTTTATATTACAATACAGTTTATTGTGATTTTATTCTAACGAAAGATTTTTTAAAAACTAATTTCAAATGTGAAACGTAATCCATTTTTTGAAAAATCTCGACCGTTGATTTCTTTCCTTAGATTTCTCGGTCGTCGAATGATCCAACAATGGCTGAAAGCACATGGCAAACTTCAACAAATGTTGAATATTTAACAAGTCTGATCAAAGAATCAACCAAACATATTCTGAATTTTCAACATCAAATTAAGGATTGTCGTTAAATTTAAATAGCAATTATGTTGGATTTTCAACAAATGATGAATTTTCAACTAAAAACGACTAATATTCAACAAAATTTTCAATTCATTCAATTATTGAGTTAAATTTTCAATATTTTGATGTAATTTTAACACCACATAGGAGAAATACAAACTCGATAATAAACTTTAAAAAAACACGTATATATGGGAATTTTCGTAATGATTTCATGATTACATACACACTCCGGTCACACCTTGAAGGATTTTCACGGTAACAAAATATCCACAAAATATCCAACAAAATATCCATAATGAATAAACTTATTTTATATACTGTTTTATGTTTCTTTGAGTCTGTTGCATTACCCTATCATACTCCCAGCCATACAGAAATATAAATGCAAAGTGCTGTTGCCCATTTTATGCACATTATTATAATAATGGGAAAACGAACATAAACAAATAACGTCGACAAATGTAAAATTGAAAACCAGCAGAAAGAAAGCAAAGCCAATGCATTTTCTGGTGGACCACATTGCGGTGATGTTTTTATTATGCTTCCTCTATAATTTCAAAGTTCATCAGACATACCGAGGTGCATTTACGTACACCTATGTATGTACTTGTATATCGATCAGCTAAAAGCTTTTCAAATAATAACCAGGTTCAATTTTATGTTTGCGTGCAACATTATGCTATTTCATTTCTATTTTATTTCTTTTGTGAATTGATACATGAAAAAAAACCCAGAATTATGCTAAACTATTGAGTATTGGCAGAAGCCAGAACTAATTCGGCCTGGATTATTTTCTCAAATCTAGAGAGAAAAAAAGGTAATAAAATTTTGTAGACAAACATTGTATATTTGTTTAAGGTGGGCACAGAAATTAATATCAAATTTATATCAAATTTAAAATAAAAATTTCTGTGATTTTTACGGCACGTTTCCTGGCAGCTATATTTTAGCAAAATTTAAAATTTCTTTACAATTAAAGAAACTTATACTTGTTTTTATTTCACATTTAAATAAACCGGGGCTGTGGAGTTGGCAGCTCAACCTTTGCCGCCGACTTCAACTGTGATTCCGAGTCTGACTCGGACTCCTGAAAGTCTAGAAGGTCTAACACCAACTCCGACTCCATTGCTAGGTAATAAAAAATCATCAAATCACCTCAATTCCCAAATCAAATATTAGTTTTGATAACAAAACATTGATTTTTGACCCGAACTAGAGGCACAACAAACTATAGAGTGGCCAATGGAGGTAAAATAATCGGTTTGGAGTTGGGGTCAACAAATTTTCTCCGATTCCGACTCTTAAACTCTCTTAGGAAAATTGACCGTCTCTGAATCCGACTCCTAAACCAATAATTTAGGCTCCCTAACCCTGACATAAATTTAGGGAGACAGTAAGAATCTAGTCCCTTTTCAAAAAATTTTCTCTAGTGGGGTCTGCAGAAGTCCAAAAAGTAGCTCATAAGTTTAGTTTGTAGTTAGTTGTTTATATAACTTGTGGTTTGTTGTTTATAAGATACTCGTACTTATTGGCAATACCGTTCTGAGAGGAGTCGAAAGGATAATCACAACTTTTCACACATCAAATTAATAATTTTGCAGAAAAAGTTGATCCTTTTTCACATCAAGTTGGCTATATTTCACGTTGAAATAGCAATTTCATATATGAAAAAACTTTATGAACAAAAAACATCTTTTTTTGAAAAAGCTTTTATTTAAAAAAATGCGCTAAAGAGGAAAAAATAATTTTTTGGGCGCTATGTATCAGAAACAAAAGCGAGATAAATATTTATTTTATTTAATTTTTAGCTCGCTTTTATTTCTGATACTTAGCGCCAAAAAAAATATTTTTTCCTTTTTAGTGCATTTTTTTAAATAAAAGCCTTTTTAAAAAAAATCTTTTAATTTTTTGAATTTTATCATATTTAGTTATCTCGTATTTGATTATTATGACTAAAACTCGGAAACGAAAAGGATAATCACATTATCCTAACAGGACTTCTGTTATCCTTACAGGCTTCTTAATGTCAGAATCGGTGTTGCCGATCCCAAAAACCCCCAGATGAGATTTTTCCCGAAAAATTCGAGAGAAAGAATAATCACGTTATCCTTACCTTCCTTGGTTCTTACAAGGACGAAGTAGTGAAAATATTGTATTGTGATCGCACTTACGTATGTGTGCAGAATTTCAAGTTAATCGGAGGAATGAAGTGAATATTTTTTTTAATTTTCGTAGTCTTTCTCTGAAAATGGTTTAAAATAAAACTGAAACGTTGGAAATGAAAAATTAAAACTTTTTTTACACCAAGTCTCTGCAAAACAAATATTATTTTTGAATTTTTGTAGATAAACTGGATTTGTATATGGTCAATTTGACTTGTAAAAACCTAAATTTTATCTGTAAAGGTAGAAATACACGACGAGAGACTTTGGTCTCTTAAGGAGCCTCCACACGCTCAATGTTACTTGACAATTTTACTTGAATGACTCATGTTTCAAGTAATATTGATCGTTTGGATGCTCTTCAATGTTACGTGTTGAGGTAATTTCCATCAATGTTACTTGACAAAAATTTTCATCAATAATACTTGTCAAGTAACATTGAACGTGTGGAGGCTCCTTTAGGCCAAACATTTCGCCTCTGCATACAAAGAGACCTGTTTATACACTTCGGAGATTTGTCTCCAAGTATCAAGTCTCTAGGGTCTCTTGGGAGACTTAAGTTTCTTGCCGTGTAGCTACTAATGAGAGAGTCTCTTTAATGCGTCTCCGGTCTTCAAAACGTGTTGATATCTCTCTCTTGGTCTCCGGAAACGACTTTTGACATTTCAGGAAATTGTTTTGTGGGAACGAGAATTTGTTTCGTTGTTTTGAGATTAAAGGTCAGTTTTTATAAAGAAAAAAAGTGTTTTTACTTATTTTATATTTTAGATTAGTGATATTGTTGTTATGCTTGGAGACGAGATACCTGCGTCGTGTATGCACTCCAGAGACATTGCTTTTAGAGACTTTTTAGTAAACGTCTCCGGAGATCTATTTTTTGATCTCCAGATTTAAATGTCTGTGATCGTGTATACACTTTGGAGATTTTTGCCTTTTGTACCCTGGAGACCAGAGACCAAAGTCTCTCGTCGTGTATTTCTACCTTAATGCGGCCCCTAGACGTGCAATATTATTGTGCAATATATTGTACAATATTATTGACATGCCCCTAGACGATACAATATTATTGCACAACAAATCATTTTACGTTTGATTCGTGAGCAGCCAACATGTCTCTAAATGACATTGAAGCTAGTTGTGTAGCCATTGCACTGGCTGTGAACTTCAAAAATTAGTTTGACAAAAGCGCAGATGGTTGAAGGAGTGGTTAAAAAAAAGAACGACTTAAAAATAAGCGAACCAAGGGATTTCCTTCGCCATAGTTAGGTGTACTCTCGGCGATATTTCATACGATACTGAGCCAATATTGTACAATATCGCCCTCAGACTATAAAAACTTATTGTGCAAAAAAAATCAAACCGATTTTGATTCCTTTAATATATTGCACAACCGTTCAATATTACCCCTAGACGGTCAATATATTGCACAATATTGAAATATTGCACAATAATATTGCACGTCTAGGGGCCACTTAAGAATCCCAATTTGATTTGCAAAACGATGACTTTAATTCACAAAAAAAAATTAACACGTTTACTGCCAAATGATTTTGTTTTGTGGCCAACTGCGAGTATACTCGTATACTCGTAGTTGGCAGTGAACGTGTTAATTTGATATTATGTTGAACAAAAATTTTTCCTGATAGGCGACTAATTTAATAGTGAGAGTTGAATTAACATTGTCTAAACGGCTCAGAATACTTTCAGGAGAGGTGGTTGAAAGGAAGAGGAGTTTTAGGTTAGTAATGCCCACCATAAAGCTTGGACCATAGATATACTAGATCGCTCGATTTGCTGTCTCAAATGGTCCCATTTCAATACAGTTCAGTGAATCAAAACGAATCAAGTAAGAGCGAGATAACCGTATGAAAATAAATATAGTCCTCTCGTTTAAACCGTGAGCTGTCAAAGGAAAATAAACTTTCGGAATGGTGTTGGCGCCTAAAGTTATTTGTTTGCGCCTAAAGTTAGTCTCAAACTTGTGAAATTTGAATTTCGCGGCAAAGTAAATTTGAATTTCGCGACCTTATACAGTTCAGTGGATGCGTGGGAAATACTTTTGGGACCATTTTTCAGCAGAGCTTTGTATGGTGACAGTTGTTCTATGTTATACAGTTCTGTGGCTTGGACAAAATTGGTTCAGCTATTATTAGGGTGACTAAATTTATTTTGGGCCAATCCGTGACAAGATGAGTGGGGCGGGGGAAGAAAGAAGGCTGAAACGAAACAATAACGAAATAAAAAAAAGTATATAGAAAACTATACAAGACTCGGACAACATTTAAGAAATAAAATTCGGGGAAAAGCAGTTAACAAATTTGAGCCACAGGCGAAAATCTTTAAAGACAATGCGGCGCAATGAATTAAATCAAGAGCTACACAGTCCCATGCGCAAAGCAACTCAATTCTTCGTTCATAAGGCAACCTAAATGAAATCGCCAAACCATTAATAAAGAAAACTGAGCCGCGGACGGAAATTTTTAGAAGACAAAATCCCACGGTTGAAAATTGTTTAAAAAATGCGCCGCAGGTGAACAAAACATACAATTTCCAGCTATCCCCATCCGAAGTAGATTTATGTTTATATTTAGTAATATTTCTGTGGTCACAAGTTGTAAGGGCCTAACTCGACTTTAGCCGTTTTCAATGTTTTTACAGAATCGTGTTCTCCTTCCAAAATGCTCTTAATTCCACTAACCCGTTAGTTTCTACGACCATTTTTGACTGTTATAGGCTACTACATCAAATGGCTAAAGTCAAAAAATTTCCAAGTTGCATTTGGAAGAACGGCTAAAGTCAGATCCCATATATTTTTGTATAGACTTAATCCACTCTTATGGGCGCGAAGCTGCATTGATTTGATCGTTTTTGCACGTGGAATAGTGGCTTAAGTCGAATTAGTTCATTCTTCGGTTTTAATTTTTCCGAAACGAGCAGGCTAAAGTCTGTTTTAGCCTCTTTTTCAAATCGGGGTGTAGGTTTTTAGGGGCTTAACTTGACTTTAGCCATTGATTGTAGCGATTTCTAAGACATAAAAAAGTTTTGAAAGAGTGGCTAAAGTAAAATAATCCTTAATGAAAATATTAAGTTTGAATAAACCAGATTAAACCAATCGTAAAAAGTTTTTTTTCCTAACGTTTTGTAGTTATAGGTTTTTGAATTCGGTTTGATACCCCTTTGCCACCAACAGTTAAAATTTCATAAATATTAAAATGCTTCTCCTGAAAAATGAAGAAATTCGACTTAAGCCCTTTTTACTTGTGACCACAGAATTCTAGCGCTTGATAAATCTTAACATTAAATGGAATAATCTGGAACAAAAAATTAATATCCGCGACGCCGGAAAAACATGTTTAAATTCTGGACTGTCTCGGCGTATCCGGGGCGTAAGGGGCCCTAGTTATAACCGAACAAATAAAAATAAAGTCCACACTTTTATTAAAAAATTAAATATTTTCTGCAATGACAGGTTTGAAAATGTTAATGGCAAATAGTACGTGTATTTTACCAATTGTCAAAACTAAGCAAAGCTAAGAGGTCACGGATAGAAAAATTAAATAACTCTCTATCACATCGCCCTAAACGAATAATTTATCACTGGACTTGGAAATAATAGGGGGTGATCCTATATCAATTTTCCTTTTCAATTGAAAATCACATGCAAAAGTAGTCACAGTCTGACCGTAGTGGGGTTTCCTTTCACACGGCGTCGAAACGCTATTTCACTTTCATACAACGGTGTTGAAATTAAAACCGTGTCGTTCATCATTCACGTTTTCCGCTTTTCCTAGTTTTCACGTATTTACACAATGCTTAAACCGACAAAGAAATGTCCTTTCAGTTAAAAAAACAATAAATCAAAGCAATGCCAGTATTGACACTGAATAGGGAAATCAGTAAAGAAAAGTTAAAGAATTTTGAATTTTTCGTCGACTATTAGAAAGTTTTTAGTAGTATTTTTGGATAATAGTCACATGTGTAAACTTTACGCCTCTTTTTTCTCCGCCCTCAACAAGTGTGAAGCGCTGATCACATGTTTCTTATCATTTTGTTGTTAAAAGTGCGTGACTTCTTATACGCTTAGAGGACTTCTTTTAATAAAATTGTCTTTCATGAGGCGCCACCCTTCTTTGGGGAAATTTGGGAAATGCGCAAGTGCTTAAATTTAATGGTATTGGTTCGGAAGGAGGCAAACTACATTAGGCGCATGTTGGAATTATTGAAACGGAACAAGGGAAAAATTGTTTTGCTCCGTTTTATTTTGGCTAAAAACCGTAATTTATTATTGTTATAAATAAATACGTACAAATAAAAAAAAGCGGTGTATCTGACCTTGAGATGATGGTTTGTTATATTATACGAGGCGTACAGACTTCTAAAACGTGTATGCAATATTTTTAGTGAAATCTAATCACAATAGAAAAGTTTCCCTAAATAAAAGTTTCCAAACATCATTTTCTCATTTTCTTTTATGCTTAATTTATTGATGGAAGTGTCCCATTGGACTCATCCATAAAAATGAATACCGTAAATGACCTAAACATATTTTACTTAAAATCTAAGTGATACCTATTTTGGCAAAGTTTCTTGGAATTTGCAAATGAAAGGGCATTACTTATAATTAGGTTGATGTGGTCAAATTGGTTTCTTACTTTTTCTTAATATTAGTAAGATATAAATTTTTTTTCAATATTTTGTGTTTCATAAACTTTCGAAAAAATATATTGAAAATAACCATAGAACCTAAAAAGGTAATGACGACATAGCAATTTCTTGGGTATCCCTGACTTATTTTTTCATTATTTTTTATCTTAATATTTGGTGATTCTGAACATAATATGCGGGCTATTTTTTTTATTCAACCAATTATGCCAAGTATTGTCCGATCAAAAGTTTCGGTTTCGGTTTCGGGCAAAAAATACACAAATTTGCAGCTTTTTCTTCGAAAAGAAGAGTATTTTTTAAAAACTTTTATTTAGCGTATTTATTTGTTTGTTTCTTTGCCTGTCTGTCAGATTCAAATCTTGCAATCAAATTTTGACCCACTTCGACTCATCCGATTGACTTGAAATTTTGTACACATACGTAACTTCGATGGATGAAGTAGTATTTACTACTTCATCCTTGTAAGCATAAGGGAAGGTCCTATAAGGATAACGTGATTATCTTTTCCTCAAATTTTCCGATAAAAAAAATCTCATTTGGAGGTTTCTGAGGTCGCTGACTTCGATTCCGACGTTAAAAGTCTGTAAGGACAACGGAAGGCCCTATAAGGATTGCGTGATTATCCTTTTCTTCAAATTTTCCGGGAAAAATCTCATATAGGGGTTTCTGGGATCGGCGAATCTGATTCTGACATCAAGAAGTCTGTAAGGATATCGGAAGATCCTGTTAGGATAATGTGATTAGCGCTTTCATTTTGGAAAGGATAAAAAATAAATAAAACAAAAAAAATTTAAAAAAACTTTTATTTAAAATAAAATTTACTAAAAAGAAAAAAAAATTTTTTTTGGGCGCTGTGTATCAGAAATAAAGGCGAAATCTCGCTTTTATTTCTGATACACAGCACCCAATTTTTTTTTCTTTTTATCAATTTTTTAAATGAAAGCTTTTTGTTGCAGCTGAACAAAAGTAAAAGAAAAACCAATGTTTTGATTCGTTTTAACAATTTATTTTACACGGAAACGCTAAAAAGAAAACCGACCGATCGATCTCGAGGATTACCAATAAGTCCTTAAACAATAAGAATTCAGATTTTTGATACTCTAAATTATTACAATGAAATAGAAAACGCAGTGGCGGCGTCAACACTATAAAAAAAAATTTATAAAGCGTTTTGGAAACAAGGCAAATATGTCAAAATCACTTAAAAGGAGAAGAAAATATCAAGAAATTTTTATTTTTCCAAACTTTCTGGTCATACATAGCTCGCTAGACAAAGGTTTCAATTTCGGCCGAGACTAACTTCTAGGCCGAATGTGGGTTTCGGTTTCGACCTGAAAATTGGGTTTCAGTCGGACACTTACGCCAAGACATAACTTTAGCACATACGTTTGTCTAAAGTAAAACATATTAAAAATGACCTTAGGCATGTATAGTACGAAAGCATTATGAAAACTTTACGCTTAATTGTGAAAACCTTAGGTTGGAAAAACACAAGATATTGTGTTACCTGATTCAAATTTCAGATCCATTAGGCGGGTAGTTTTTAAGGGAGTGAAGACAAATTTGTTTTTTACATATGTAAAGGTATTAAAATCACTTACAAAATCGAGATTAGAACATGGAAAATCGAAATTAGGGATCCACACTTTCCTAGAACATATCGACTCCTTTCGATGATTCCGTAACATAACAGTGTGTGTGTGTGTGAACCTGTATCGATATTGACGCGGTTTTTTGCATTTGGAAGCAGTTATTGTTCGATAGAACCATAAAGAACATGATTTTAGAAAAAACGAACTGTTTGAAATCGCAAAAATGTTTTCCAATTGTATGGGAGAGGGCGGAAGGAGTGTTTCAATTTTTCTTATTTTAGAACAAAGCTTACCTTTGGGTTAAAGCCTGTTTTTTTTCTACTTTCTACTTCTATTAGTTATTGAGTTTTCAAATGTTTTTGTGTAGAATATGTCGACATAAATATCTAATTTTTCATCATATGAGGTTTAATTATATTGACTTGGACGGACATTAGTAAATTTAATTTGGACCTACACAAATAATAGATATGCACTCGGTACACATTTGTTGAAGAATGTGCCGCAGACAAAAATTTAGTGTCCGGAATGGTTTAAATCCGGGACTGTGTCGGCTAATTCGATGCCTATTGTTATAGCCAGAGATAGGTGAGTTTCGGTTTTGCTTCAAGCTTTGTGAGAACTACATGCTTCACTGTTTTTCGCAAATAAAATGGAAATAGGTTATTTGAATTAAAAAGCATTTGGAAGACAGAATTTGTTACATGAGTAGTGCCCAAAGCACATGAAAAATATCAGTTGTGATCAACATAAAACTTTCCTCTGCAATATTTAGTTTCGAGAAATAATATTTTTTCAAATATCTCGAAAACCGTTAAACATACGTAAAAACCGTTCCTTTAAATTTGCTTATATGCAATTTTATATATAGTTTTCGAAAAACTTTAAAAAAAACATTTTTTTTTTAAATATATTGAGAACCGTTAGAGATGAGGAAAAAATGTAGAACATTTTATTTCCTTTAACTTTTTTTATATTTTTTCCCCCCAAAAGTGCATAGTTTTCCGAGCAATTTTCAAAAAAACGTATTTAAAAAAAATTGAATGGAAGGTACGCGCTATAGCTAAGGTTGCTTTTCTAGAAAACTACGATTTTTGTAAAATTTATTTACAAAAAATTTCAAATCGCTAGTTCAACCTGTTCTCGAAACATATGCTAGGACATCCTCATCATTTTGCCTGAAACGGATTTCGTACACGGCAAAAAATCCTGGAGTATTTTTCAATCTAAAAATTATATTGACGAAATCTTAATACATATTTTGGATTGGAATTTAATACATGCGAATTTTTGAAAATATTTTAGCCTTTTTTGCAGTAATATTTGAACAATTTTTTATTATGTATTGAACTTAAATACTTTTAACATTAATGTCTACAATTTAATCAAAATTTTAGACTTTTATACTGAATTAAACCAAAAATAAATTTATAAAAATTTCTAATCCATATTATTGGATTAGAATTTTCCCTTGGATTACATATATAGGCCCAGCGTAATTCAGTTTTGATTGGAATTTATTCCAAGATTTTTTGCCGTGTATTGATCAGAAATTTTCTAGCTGCCCTCGTTCTCAAGTCGGCCTCCATCATGAACGGAACACTTTGCTTCAGAGCAGAGGAAAGTAAAAAACAGCGATTGATAATGGTGGTTTCAAGAAATAAATATTTGGAAGAGATATGGACGACTTCTTTACCAAATATTTTATTTAAATGAAAACCACGATGATCTACAGAAAGATCAGCGAATATATTTGATTAAATTCAAATGGTCGAGAAATTTAAATAATATTTTATTTATTTTCACCTGATATTTTGTTTTCTTACTACGCATTTTTACACAATTTCGATTTTTCATTGCATAAATTTTCATCATTTTTGACTTTTTCAATTAATGCTTTACCATCGCGACCTCTGCTGTTGATGGGTTCCAACGAAACCTTACAAATGTTCCAATTCATAAATATTTCAGTCCAGACTAAAGCCCGGAATCCAATTGGCCCCACACAACATTTACGGCGACAATTCAGATTTTAAACTTATAGCACCCTATGATTTTGTACACAATCAATCCGACCAATTTTGTCGTAAAAACTTAAATCGAATTTAACTTTTGTCGGTCAGCTCGCCGAGAAAATTTCATTGTTGATTCAAAATGAAATCTTATGGGGACGCCATAAAATCTAAATTTCGTCACTTAAAAAAAGTATTGGGAAATATAGTTCGTATGCTGTGTTGCTTACATTCACGTTCCTAATTTGTATGATAATTGGTAACACGAAATATTGTATGTGGCTCACCGTACGAGTGTCAAAATCAAGTGAAAAACAAATGACGTTTAGAACAACAAAGTGTGCGCAATTGTATATGGAGGGCGACATTGTCGCCGTAATCTGCCCCCGTAAATGTTGTGTTGAGCCAATTGTATTTTGCGCTTTAGCGCGGTATTACACATGGCAACTTTCGGGCTTACATAAGCCGACTTTCGGGAGAAACGACTGCGGAGATGGAAGGGAAAAGTTGCCACTCGAAATCATGGCTTATCGACAACTTTGTGCATACATGCAAAGCGTGTAAACCGGTTTGGGAAAAGTAGTAGGGAGAAATCATTTTCTTTCTGACCGTCAGCAGGTAAAGATATATGAAGCAGCAGCAATTTCAATGGTTTTTCCCATATTAACTGTCTGGCAACTGAAGCACGACTGATTTTGAGTCCACACACACACACATGTAAACTTGTGTAGCATATGCAAACAGGATTGGCCTATTTAAGCCAAATCTATGCACAGTGGCTTATTTAAGCCCAAAAGTTGCCAGCTTAAATAAGGCAAGTGTAATACCGCACTTATGATGTAGTGCCATAGAGAAGAGAGCAGCTATGCAGATTCATCAAAACCAGAGGTTGTGACAGGAGTCTAGACGGATGGTATCGTCGACACCAAGTAGTAGCTATTGCTTTTCATTTTTGTAAAGCAGATAGAGTGAACTTGAACACACAGCATTCTATGTTTCAGTTGATGTATAAGTCGACTTTAAACTTTCCATCACCACAGACTTGTGACTGACGGTGCAGATTGGTCTATGCCAGCTAATGTATTCTATGAGTTTTACAATGAGTTTTACAATTTTGAAGCAAATCGTGAATTCTTCAAAACAACATTTTTTTGTCCGTAGAAATTAATGAGATTTTTCTTCCAGATAGCGTATTACTGTTTAAGCTGAATTAATTGTTTTATACAGATTTAAAATAATGATTTAATTATTTTAGTTGACGTGTTAAAACGCTGCATAAATTTACTCCATGTACGCGGAATGACCATCATTTGACAACTGATGTGATTTTATAAGAGCAGCACGTGGTTTGGAAAATTATTGTTAATCGCGCATGTACAAGGATTTTTCCCCATGAGAAGATGGTTTGTATGTGAAAGGTTTTTTGAAAGGACTCTTAGGCAGCGGCAGGATATGTTGAAAACTTGTTTGTTTTTATCTGCTTCAACGGATTTGAAATCACAGTCAGTCTAACGTCGGTGGTTGTTGCGTTTGGTCGCTATTACTAAGGATATTGTTGAATTTCGTCGTTTCACGGACAGCACGTTTTGTGTGAATATTTCATGTGGCCCCAATTTCGTGGTTGGAAAGTGGTAAACGAATACAATTTGGATTAATCCTTGTTACGTACATGTCCGGTTTCCAACGGCCACTTTTGCATCTTCTCGCTTCAGTTGTAAATTTCAAGTGAACGAAATTAAATGCGAATTAAAATAATCTGGATAATTTGCGGGATTACAATAATAATTTCAACAATGTAAATTTGAATCAGTATTCAATTTAATCCTAGGCTCTGTCTAGAAATTTTAATCAAGGTTTCTCTTTGTAAAATTGTGATTTGTGCAAAAAATTTAAGTGTTTTAAATCAAAGTGAATTTTTTAACTAAAAAAAATTATATAGGTTGAAAATTTTGTTAGATATATTAAAAATACTAATTTCCCTTGAATTTTTAAATTAAATTAATAAAGAAAACCACTATTTGAAAATAAAAAGATCAAACCATTAATTACGTCAATTACTACAAAATTAATCATGAACCCAAATTATTTTTGAATCAATTCCTATATGCGTATCATATAGGAGTACATCATTTTTCTTCAAATTAATTTAATTGCTTTATAATGAATTTTTAAGAATTCTTGATAGAATTTCTGATTCATGGTTTTTACGTGACCTTCCTATTGTCAAAAAAAAAATATATTACAAAATGTTACATTATTTTTGTGGATGTTTTCCCATGAATCTTGGATGTGAAAACATCCATAAAAATAATATAACATTTTGTCATTTTTTTGACCGATAAGCCAGGAAATTAAAGGTTTTTTTTTGTATTAATTAATTTATTAGTTAGCAAAAAGCGTTACATACTTGTTCCTGGCGTGCTGAACTGGCCAATATAATCTAATATGATTTTTTTGGGTTTAATTACTATTAATTACTCGGGCGTAAAATAGACGTTGTTTTGGTTAAAATCATCCACTCAAGAGATTTATAAGATGAACAATGAAGATCAGTCGTGATCAACACAAAACTATCCTATGAAATATTTAGTTTCGGGAAATATGTAAAAAATAATTTTTTTTTCAAATATCTTGATAACCGTTATAGATACGTAAAAACCGTTAAGGAGAAAAATGCAGGAAATTTTATTTTCCTTGAATTTGGTTATATGAATTTTTTCTCAAAAGTGCTTCATTACCGAGAAATTTTAAGTTTTTTGAAATATGTTGAGACATGTAAAAACCGTCAAAGCAAAAATGTGGGAAAACTTTTTTTCCTATAAATTTGGTTATACGCATTTTTTTCAAAAAAGTGCATAGTTTTTGAGAGATTTTCAAAAAACCTAATTTTTTCTAATATTTTGAGAACCGTTTGGGATACAAAACAAAACCGTAGAAGCAAAAAATTTATAAAATTTTATATTCTTCAAATAATTTTTTTCCCAAAAGCTCATAATTTTCGAGGAATTTTCAAAAAAATGTATCTTTTGTTAAAAAGAAATGTATGGAAGATACCCGTTATAGCTCACGTTACTTTTCCAAAAGTTGATAGAAAACTACGAGTCATTAACAGAAAATTTCAAGTCGCTAGACCAACGCGTTCTCGAGTTATTTAAGATACATAAAATGGACAGACCGACAGGCAGATGCTCGGACATCCTCATAATTTTGCCTGAAACGGATTTCGTACTGATAAGAAATGTTTTATCTGCCCCCCGTTCTCAAGTCGGTCTCCGTCATAAATACAATTTTTTCCCTCTATAGCAGAGGAAAGTAAAAATGATTTATTGGCTGAATTTTTCCAAAAAAAACCACCTGCAGTGGTTAATTTGAAGCCTAATTTTTATTAAGGTTTCTTGTAAAGTCGTTTTTCAAATCCTTTCAAGAAAATGGTTAAAAAATTCTTTTTGACAACGGGATAGTAAATCCAAATCAATTTTTGTTATAATAAATTTCACTCTTAATACGACCAAATTAGCTATTTTGTTTATAATTTTAGAAGATAAATAAACTATTTTATCAATGAACAATTAAGGCCTAATTGCGCGTACTATTAAACCAAAAGAATTCTGGCACTTAAATTTTTTAAACTTGCTAAGTTTCGTTGGTGCAAACAGCTCTTAAGGTGCCGCTTCACATGAGAGTAAATATCGGCGAGAACCTCTCGATAGCAACTACTCGCAAATGGACACGTCTCTGAGAGTCGCTCGCAGAAACTCGCAAAAACTCGCGAGCTAGTTTCTGCGAGTTGTCAAAAGTGATTCTACTCTCTAGTCGAGACGCACCCACTGAACTCTCGGGGAGTTGCTCGCCAGATACGAACGATGTTTGAATTTCGCTAGTAGCTCTCAAAAACTCGCCAAAGCAAGATGTCAAAAAAAATCAAGATATTGTTCTTGAAAAGAGAAAAATTGCCGAAATTAACTCTCAAATGGACAATCTCCTGCCAGTAACTCTCGAGAGTTTTTGAGAGTTACTCGCGTATTTACTCTCATGTGGAGCGGCACCTTATCTTTAAGGCCCGTTTACTCGTACTATTATTTAAAATAAAAAAAACAAGTTGCGGTTAGCCTACTTAAACCGTAGAAATTCTGGGAATTAAATAATTTAAGATGTACATAAGTTGCGAAATTTCGTTGGTGCAAACGGTAACTGAGTGTATGATGAGAAAACCTTTTTAGCTTACATTAAATAACTAAATCCAAATAATGTTCGGAGCTGGATTGAAGATGATTTTTCATATTTTCTAAAATTTTCGACAGGGATGGGAAACGTTATCGTAACGTAACGAAATAACGAAATAACGAAATGATTTTCGGGCTATTTCTTCATAATTACGTTATAACGTTATAGAAATTCAATTCCGTTACAATAACGAAAAACGTAACGAAAAACGAAAAAAAATATTACGTTTTTTCGTTATTTATTAATTTTTCCTTGTTTTGTTCAGTGTTATATTTTTGTGAAATTTTCCACAAAAGTTCATCAAGTATAACCCCACAGACCTGCCACCTGCATAAAATATAATTAAAAATATTGCAGTAGTATTTTTAATCGTATTTTGATTCTAATGTAGGGGCCACATCTATCAGTTTTCCATCAGTTTTTGGAAAATTGATGGGAAACTGATTGGTGTGAACGTTCGCGTCAGTCGCTTCAGTCGTATCGCATTAGAATAGAACCAAATATTATTTTTTGAACTTAATGCAATAATAATGCATACACACACTCTCTCTTTATTATCCACCGGTATTTTTTGAACTCTACAATCAAAATGAATGGAAAATTTTCACAAAAATCTTTCAGTCGCAACTGATAGATGTGAACGCTTCACTGGATGTAAAAAACTGATGGAAAACTGACGAGTACCGTAACAGTTGCGACTGATGGAAAACTGATAGATGTGGCCTTTACATAAATCGGATTTTTTTTGGCCCGATTCAAAAATATCTGGAGATACGAAAAAGGAAATCTTTCAAGCAACTTTGTTGGTATCGAAAATATTTTCTTTTTAGTAACTCCAGAAGTAGAGTAAATTTCGCGAAAGCTAAGTGCGACTCAGAATCAGCGATGTCAAAATAGCCTAAAATTCTATATCTTTGATATTGACCAAAATGTCGATTTTTTAACTTAGTAATCAGTAATCACTATTTTATTTTATTTTTTGTTTTTATTTGTATTTTCTTTTTGCTAAGTTTTATTATTTTTTATAGAATTTATTTTTATGGAAACTGAACTGAATTACTTTGTGACAAACTGTTATTAAAGTGCGTTGTGGCGCGGATTGCGGGCGCACGGATTGAGCTAGAGACTTGAAATTTTGCGCAGATTCGTAAAATGCGAGGCTAAGTTCGTTAATGGGCAAAAATGGACCATTAGGGGGGGTTCCCCCCATACGAACGAAAACGATTTTTGCGAATATCTCCAAAACGGTGAATCTTATCAAAAAAATTCAAGAACAAAAGTTATTTAGAATATGACTCTACATAAAACTCCCATACATCAAAGTCCGATTGGAATAAATTTTAAAAAATCTTATTGGAAAGTTTGCCTTCAAAGTGGAATTTTGGTACAACTGTTCGAATTTTTAAACGAATATCACCATACGTGTTTTGAATAATTGCCAGATTGGCAATTATAGCTTTTGTTATGTTTAAAATTGTTTGCGGTGCAGTTTTTGTTACATTTCGAAGATACCCTTTTTATCTAGATAATGTCCAACAAAAAGTAAGCCAAAGGAACCAGGGGCAAATCAATTGAGAAGAAGCTTTTTACAAAAATGTATAAAAATAATATATTTCAGATCATGCTCGCCTTCTCCAGGGAACATTATAGAATTTGAAGTTAACCAGGCGCTTAAACACGTCTGTAAACTACTTAACTCCAGACAAAAATTTAGATTCCGGGACGCCGCGCCGAGGCAACTTGGAACTGTCCCAGTTAATACTGGATGTATGGCTACCCTAATGAGATCCCATTAGAACATGATATACAGTCGAACCAGGAAAATTCGAACCTGTGTAAATGAGAAACTCCTAAAAGTAGGATCCGCTATACGACAGGAACCTTATTTCGTTGACCGTGTGAACTAGGCTCTAGCGTATATTGTAGCCTAGTCCACAAATTATGCCGAAGAAAATTAGTTAGGTTTTTTTATTTTAAAGAAAAAAAAAGAACCGCTCATTTCCCCTCTATTAATTCTGTTTAAAATTCTTAAAAACTATTTGAAGATCGTATGGATAGTACAGATTTTCTTTCTTCAAAATTATTTCGCAAAGTGGTAGTTTTTAGTAATTTTTGGCAGTTTTCTTCAGGAAACGAGGAACGCGTATCCTTTTTTTGCCTATTTCGCTTCACTTCGCCCAACTTCCTTTCCCTGCTCTTCACTGGTAAGCTGACACGGTTTCAGAATAAACAAATATGATCATATACGGCGCTCGAAATGCGATGATCCTTTTGAATTGTGTCTCTGCTTCGATATACGCCGCTCATTGATTCAATATATGACGAAAAATCGAGGAATCCCTCATTTCACTGCACTGATGTGAATTAAATAGAATATTTATTATTATTAAAAATCTCTAAAAGCCACGTAATTTAATTGCCGTTTGACATCTTGCATGTGAACGAGAAACAAAACGGTCAGATTTCGCACCGCCGACCCTGTTTAGTAGGTATGAATTTTTGTACAGTCCCATCAAACATTCAGCTTCCAAATAAGAACCAAATAAAGCTAACCGCAACCGCAAGTGTAAAGCAATCGCGGTTCTATCAAAAATAAAATATATTTTGTTAAAAAGATTTGAAACATTTGAAAACTTACAATTACTAAATCAAAGCACAGACATTGAGAAAAAGTTTTTTTTAATATTTTAAAAATTGTCATAATCAGTCAACTGAAGACGGAACACTTGTAAGAGTAGGTACTAATGGTTTTCCCACAACGTGCTTTTAAAATTTTTTGAAATCAGTTAAAAAAAATTTAGATATCCAATTGTAATTAAACTTCTAACAAAAAAATTCATGTATAAGGAGCCGCGGTGTTAACATCTGACACTATTCCGTGGACAAATAAATAATTTCCTGTAATAAGCCGTCATTCAACACACACAATTTTTTGGGAAACTTGAGTTTAAAAAAAACTACAAATTAGACTCCGCATATCGGTTTGCTTTTGTTTTGTTTTTGTGTTCTCATTGCGTTGACATTTGACAGTTCACTTGCACCTTCGGCTTCGACGAAACCTTTGGCTTAATTTTTGGCCGAAGGTGGCCGAAGCCGAAGCCAAAGCGAAGCTAAGCCGGAGCTAAAACGAAGCCAAGCCGTAGCCGGAGCTGGAGCCAAACCGAATCGGTCGGAGTCTGCGAATGATAAATATGTATGTGTAATGATTATAAGCTTTTATTTAGCTTGCTTTCGTACCTGTATGTCTGTCAGGGTCAAATCTTGTAATCTAATTTAGACCCACTTCCACTCATCCGATCAACTTGAAATTTGCACACATATGTAACTCCGATGAAAATACAACATTTTTTCACTACTTCGTACTTGTAAGGACAAGGGAAGGTTCTGTAAGGATCACATGATTATCTGTAGGTTTTTGGGGTTGCTGAATCTGATTCTGATGTTAAGAAGACTGTAAGGACACAGGAATTCCTGTAAGGATAACATGTTTATCCTTTTTCTAAAATTTTTCGAAAAAAATTTCATCTGGGGGTTTGTAAGGTGGCTGAATCCTATTCTGGAGTCAAAAGGTCCGTCAGGATATTTCAAATGCAAGGATATATATTACAAGACTAAAATGTATATAAGTGTTACGAAAGACACATCATTTTGAATTTTTAGTCATACTAATAAAATACAAAATAAAAAGAAATGTATTTCGCTTTTATTTCTGTTACACAGACCTCAAAAATTATTTTTTCCTCTTTAGTACACTTTTAAAAAAAACCATTTTTTTAATTTTTTTCAAATATTAATTATTAAATATTTCTAGTAAGTGAATTTGAATTGCTTTGATTGTGTCTTAATTCTTCTCTGAGAGAATTCTAGCTTATAGACATAAATACAGATCGAATGGTTAAATACCTATTAATTTGTATAAACTGGTTTTTCAGCTTTATTCTCTTGATATCTTTACTGATCATTAAATCTTTGACAGGATGTTATTTTGGTTTTTAAACTTTGAAGTGATTTTGATTTAGAATAGACAGAATCCCGAGAAAATAGGGATCCTGCAGACCTAGGGAGACCGTGAAGCGGTCATGGGCGGAGTCTCGACTCTATTATATAACAGTCTTGAATCTATGTCGGGCTGGCTGTTCGTTTAAAACTCGAGAACCAGCGAACCGATTTGGATAAAATGTTCAGGCATCAAAGAGTGGATTTTGAGCCCGAGATTCGGCCAGTGGAGAAGCCCCTAGTGAAAACTTAAAACATAATTTGCTTGACTTGACGAAACCAGACACACAAAAAAGTAATTATTTTTTGTTTAAATTTGAGTTTTAAAATTTATCTATATATATAAAAACGGATGTTTGTTGGTCCGTCTGAGATTACAAAACTCAAAAACTACTGGACCGATTTTCACGCGTTTTTTTACAAAATGATCTGCGGTGCCAGGAGCAGGTTTTTAGCTATGTTAAATTTTCAAAATTCGAAACAGAAGGTCCTGTAAGGATAACGTTTTTTCCCAAAAGTTTTTAAGTTATTTATGGTTTTTTGGCATTCTAAAATTTATACAAAAAACTTTAAGCTGGCAACGAAGGGTCTGCTAGTATACGATAAAATCTCTCCATCGCGGCAAAAACTTGCAAAAATTTAATTGTTTTTCTTATAACTTGGTATAATTTTTAATGACATTAAAATTTAATTTTAATAAGTTTAAAAATTCGAATAGTGGTATTCTTTAGTATGTATATTTATCTTTATAATATTTTAATATGAATTGAATTATCTAACTAATATATTTTCTTCAAATTGATATTAATAAAGGTGACCGGTTCTTCCTTTTCTTGGAACTACATACTAAATTAATGTAAAAATACAATTGCAACAAAATGAAATTAAAAAAAGCAAAAATACATCTTCTATTACAAAATTATAATAAAATATTGCAAAAATTACTATAAAAATAATTGAATTAATAACAATAATAATTCAATTAGGTGAAAGTGAAGGAATACGGAAATAATATTTTCCATTGGTTAATTTAAATGTGCAGGTCAAAAGTGGGTGAATTTTGAAGGTGTTTCCGAATATATGAAAAGGTGGCTAAAATTTGGAATTCGGAGGATTTCTTTTCGTAAATCAAAATGTGAAGAGTGTGCTTTAAGTTTGAAACGGAAGTATAAACTCAACACGAGAATTTTCACTCGGTCGTGTATGGTTTGCGTGTTAAACTTCACTTAATTTAGTGTAAACTTAAAAACGAGAAAACGTAACTGATATTGTAAAATTCCACGTGATGATATAAACAGTATATATCTTACACTCTGTGCTATGTGATAATATTACCGACAAAAGTATGTGTAAAGTATCTAATATGGCGCCCAAGAATTTTCTCTGGTAAATATATTATAAAGGTGCTACCGGTGTAACTAAAAATGAATTACAAGCTACCAATGAGCTGTGCTAGTTGGTTCCTGGCAATGGCGTTTATGTGTTATAATCAGTTTAAGGAAGTTGCTGCCGAGATTGCTGGTGAGTTTCCTAGACAAAAAAAAACCAAACTCTATAGAATTATTTAATATGTGCTCATTAGATATATCAATTTTTATATGAAATTCATCAATAAAAGCATAAGGAATGGTGTCACAATATGGACCACTCCCTAATACGAGTATACGCGACATTTTAACACGGAAAAAACATATCGTCGGCTAAAAGTGAAATTGTGCTAAGTCCATTTGGTATAATTTTCCAGAAGAGCAATGAAAACCTTGTAAAATCGTTTTAATTCTCTTTCAATAATACTGAGTTTTCTTTAAATGAGAAAAATTGGGCTCAGTTTTCTTTAAATGAGACTCTGTTTTCTTTAAATGAAAATTAAAATGATTTAACAAGGGTTTTTATTGCTCTTCTGTCAAATTTGGTATAATGGACTTAGCACAATTTCACTTTTAGCCGACGATATGAAAAAAAACACCAAAATTGAATGCTCTATCCCAAATTTATGGGTAAAAACGGCATAGTGGCCAAATATTCGATGGGTTTAAAAATAAAACAGCTCGAGTAATAAAATTTCCTGTAATTAAAATTTTTTTTCGACACTGGTGTTAAAGTGTGGTAGTAGGCAGGTCCAAACATTATAAACCACCATATGCGAATTATTATCGAAGAAAGAAATTGTCTTGAATTGCCATTTTCGCCGAATACTGTTTGCATAGGAATTTGTAAGTACTATAAATGATAAGCGGATAAACGAATACTCCAAGTTAGCTTTCCGTACCCTGATGTTTGGGAGTTATCTTACATACATTTTGGAACATTTTTGTATTTAAAAAATTTTTTTTTTATTCTATTGTAGGTTTATATGTATTGGAATTGATTTTTAATATGTTTTATAGTACATTTTGTTACTTTTATGTTTTATTTTTTTTTCATATATTTTATTGTATTTTATTTTGTTGTTTAAGAATTGGTTAGTCTAGGAGATAGTTTAGCTTCTTGTTTGAAAAATTCTTGAAAGTGTGTATTTGAAAAGAATAAAAAGTTGAAAAATCAATTTGTTCGACCGGTCACAGTGTGGTAATGTTATTTTCTTAATCTTTAATTAACTACGGAAAACTTAACATCATATCTTGCCAAAAGGCAAATCCCCGGTATCGTAAACTGAGGTGACTTTGGCCCAAAAACATAACAAAAGCTATAGTGATTTAAGTGAACAGCGAACAAATTGTATCAAAATTCCACTTTGATGTCAAACTTTTCAATAAGATTTTTTAAAATTTATTCCAATCGGACTTTTTTGATAAGTTTTTGAGATATTCACAAAAAACGTTTTCGTTCGAATGGGGGGTACCCCCCACTAATGGTCCATTTTTGCCCAGCCTTCATTTTTGCCCAACTTAGCCTTCCATTTTACGAAAAACGAATCTGCGTAAAATTTCAAGTCTCTAGCTCAATCCGTGCGCCCGCAATTCGCGCCAAAGACGGACAGACAGACGGACGGACGGACAGACGGACGGACGGACATGCAAAATTTTTTTATTTTTATCATTCTAAACACACTGGTGTAATTCATTTTTGTGTGTGATGACGGGATCTTGGCGTTACAAACGGTAAGACAACTTTAGTATACCCTTTGGTTTCACCATACGGGTATAAAAATACCAATGCGCTTGTTGAGAAAATGTGCTGCAATCAAAAAAATGTAATTTACTGCAACTCCTAGCCGGGGTATAGTTTTTATTGCATATTTTATTGTCGTTTTTCCTAGTTTTATATAAATTATAGCACTAAGTTAAAGATTCGAGACAGAAATTTAGTTTCCGATTCGCCGGGACTACAGTCTCTTCAAATCCAAGCGGGTCCTGGTTATTTGGGGACGACTGGTCACCTAACATATAAATGTTGTTATATCTTATCGAGTAATTCACACTTATTAAGAATTCTAATAAGTTGGTACTAAAGGAGTGAAGGACTTAATCTAACTCTATATTTAAAAGAAGGCAGTAATCCTGTTCCTGTTGCGATAAAATTCACGGGTAAATAAAAGCAAATTAACTAATCTCGATTTTACCTAACATTCGCCGAACCATAGGCGATGCTTTTAGCTTAATAGAAGTTTCATCGATAGAATGTACCCAAATAATATCATTAGATCGTCTCATTTGCGACCAGCTCAATTCCTTTTCTGATTATTACGTATAAAAATAGAGTATTACGTTCGAGGTTAAACACACCCACAATTGAAAGGCTTACCTACTATTCATTTATCATTCGACGCAATTAACTTAGTTTTCTATAAGGAGCTAAATATGTACTACGACTCTATAATAGCACTAATGAAAGTTGAGTTTCCACTTAAAGGAAAACTATTTTATGGAAGTGGTTTAGTTTGGTCGATTTCGGTTTACCTTTGGTTAAACGCTAAGATTCGGAGTCCATATGTTTTATCAGCCTAAGTACGATTGGGTAAGGATATTTTCTACCCTATCATCGAGATTGCATTCAGTTCGAAACGGTCAAATGTCAACATAACAAAGTCAACGACCATCATCGATAGATAGGATATTACTTGCCGCATGATAGCCAATTCACAATCTGTGGATACAACTTAACTGATGGGATTCAGTTCCTATTTAAGTCATCAAATCTAAACGGACTACAGTATTTCTGTTGGGTCTTATTGACAAAAGTCACGATAGTTAACCCCACTATTCTAGCATAAAAATATGCAACGCAGATAGTCTCGGTTTGTATGTATCAAAAATGTATCTATTCGTATGAGGAACACAGAATGGAAAATCTGTTTCAATTATTTCTCAGGGAATATACAAGTATGTAGGTATACTTTACGATTACAATCTATCTGGCCGTTTTATCTACACTGTAGAAAATGAATTTGAATTTAAACCGAAAAATGGGGTAAAAACGGGGTAAATTTGCAAAAACGTCGTAAAATTTCGAAAAAAAATCAGAATTTAGCTCGCACACCATTTAAGTTGTAAAATCACCCAAAAAACATTAATCTTACACTAGAAATAGGGTAATTTTAAACCTTGCGTAAAATTTCGACCAATATTCGTATTTTTACTCTCATTTTGGTGTAAAAACACGCTCGCATGGTATTTTTGCATTATTGTACGGACAATTTAACCTTAACCTTATAATTCGCATAAGGTTTGTGGCATCGGAGTATAAATACTCGAATCGAGTTTTACTCTACCAAAATCCTGTGTGGCGCCTGCCACATGGCAGACATGCCCGGGAAATTTGGATGTGAAAACATCCGCAAAAATAATATAATATTTTTGTTTTTGCAGACCGTATAAGCCGAGAAATTCTAATACCATTTTCGGTGTAATTTTAAACAAAAAATGTCGTAAAATTACACCTTTAAGACGCGGTTTTGCTACCAAATAGGAGGAAAATTACAACAAAAATGTGGTAATTTTAAACATCCATGTCGTAAAATTACACCCGTATTGTACTTTTACTTCTTATTTAGCTTAAATTTCCCCCGTAAAAGAGGCTTTTGTACGCCACAAAATGAGTAAAAATGCATAGCTTTTAAGCCGTTACGACTCGGTGTAATTTTACCCCTATTATCGTAGGAAAATGGTTTCCTACGATAATAGGGGTAAAATTACAATAAAATTTTCTAGAGTGTAATTAGAGTCGTGTTGGCTGTTAAATGTCAAAGGACTCTTCTATTAGTTCAGTAAATAAATGTAAATTTTCTCGCTAGATTGTTAATCTAGCCCAGAATTGACTGGTAATGGTTTCTACTATTAAGGAAAACAATTATTTTTTTTACTTTTTTCGGCAATAGAGGGAAAGTATTGTGTTCATGCCGGAGATCGACTCGAGAAAGGGGCAGATAAATACTTTCTGATCAGTACGAAATCCATTTCAGGTAAAGTATCTGTCGGTCTTTCCGTTTTACATATCTTAAATAACTCGAGAACACGTTGAGCTAACGACTTGAAATGTTTTTGTAATTATGCTAAACACAAAATAAAGGGTGGTTAAATTTTAAGGGCCGATGTTGAATGTGAACCACACCTAAACGTCAAGTTTTTTTCTGCATTTCATTTGACATTTCTCAATTTCAGACTAACTCAATTTGAACCATGGAAAGATACACAATCGAGCAACGCGTTAAAGTTATTCAGGCTTATTATGAAAATGGGCGATCAATTTTCGAAGAAAATCATCTTCAGTGATGAGGCACATTTTCACCTCAGTGGATTCGTCAATAAGCAGAACAGCCGCATTTGGGCGAATGATAATCCAAGAGTGATTGTCGAAAAACCAAATTTGGGCGAATGATAATCCAAGAGTGATTGTCGAAAGTCACAAAGAGTGACTGTTTGGTGCGGTTTATGGGCTGGCGGCATCATCGGGCCGTATTTCACGAAGTGCACGATATGCATTTTGATTTGAACGCCCATTTTCATAATAAGCCTGAATAACTTTAACGCGTTGCTCGATTGTGTATCTTTCCATGGTTCAAATTGAGTTAGTCTGAAATTGAGAAATGTCAAATGAAATGCAGAAAAAAACTTGACGTTTAGGTGTGGTTCACATTCAACATCGGCCCTTAAAATTTAACCACCCTTTAGTCTATTCGCTCTGGCTTGATGGAGCTATGTGGCCTTAACCTTATAATTCGCATAAGGTTTGTCGCATCGGAGTATAAATACTCGAATCTAGTCTTACTCCAACAAAATCCTGTAAGCCTGCGTGGAAGCTGGTAAAGCAGGCTCTGGAGCAGTGATGCTATGTACCTTTAGTGAAATTCCCCTTTCCAAATGACGAAATTCCCCTTTTTCCCCTTTTTCCCCTTTTTCCCCTTTTTCCTCTTTTTCCCCGTTTTCAATGACGAAATTCCCCTCGTTTTTCCCCTATAAAAACAACGAATTTTAAATAAAGAATTCATTTAAGTATTAAAACCAAAAATTATTGTCATCTGGACTCATGTTAAAGTCTTTTAAGAGAAAAAAGCACAAATTAGGAAATAATTTTATGTTTTGTAAAGCTTTAACAAAATACTCGTTAATTGTATTCCCGATAACAACGTCACGGGTCTCCAACCAAACGTCAAATAAGATATGAAAAGAAGCCGAGATTCACAATTGGATAATAATCAAAGCAAGTCACTAATGTATTAATCAAGGAAGTCCCTTCGCTTTTGAGCTTAAAATGATCCTGTCCTTCTTAAATTCGGTAAAAATTATTTCCATATTTTGAATTTAAAAAGTATAAAAATATAAAAAAATGGAAAAAAACGAAATCAAGTCGCGACTGGAACTCGATTTTTGTATTCCGGGCACTTTGCCACTAATCCATGATTCTTCTGGCGAATATTGGTCGAAATTAGTACATTAAGCCAAATTTTAAAGATCACCAAGAAATTGATTTTTACATAATTTAAACAAAACACTTCTGCTGATTTGCAATTTAAAATATTTCTATTGAAAATATATTTAAGAAATCCGAAAAACGAACAAAAAATGTGTGTCAATGAACTTTCACGGAAACTACTTTCACGGAGGGCATTTCCTTCCCTCTTTACCTTTGCCTAAGCTTGGAATTGGATTGTAATTGTTTTTATTTATTTGTATTTCTACTTTTCCGTAATTTTTTAAAAGTATTTCGGATTTAGTTGAAAGGCGAAGATTTTCCCCTCGTTGTAAATCGTTTCCCCTCGTTTTGAAGCGTTTCCCCTTTTCCCCTATTAACAATTTTTATACTCAAATTTGCCGCAAAAAGGGGAATTCCCCTCGATATAGCATCACTGCTCTGGAGTGGTATTCCGTAACTTGTTTCAAAAGTTTGTTTCGAGTTAGAAGAAAAAGTAGTACCCGCTGTCTCTGTTTCGACCAAAATAAATTACAGGGAAAAACAGAGCTAGCGAATACTAATTTTTCTTCTAACTCGAAACAAACGCTTGAAACAAATTACGGAATACCACTCCTGATGACGGTGAGCCAGCTTCCTTACCAGAAACAGGCTCCTGATGGGTTTTCAGGGCAGACATGCCTGACCTATTGGGGGGGAAATTGGATGTGAAAACATCCACACAAATAATATAATATTTTTGTTATATTAGGGCTATTCACTCTTTATCGTAGTTGATCGTAAACTCGTAGAATCGTAGAATCGTAAATAAAATCGTAGTTTTTTGACAGTTCTCCATACAAATTTTTTTATGACGAAAACTACAATCTACCACACCCGAAGGTATGGTAAAATCGTAGTTTTTGTCGTACTTCTAATAAAGTGAGTTTAAGGCATGTTTTGTGACATGTCAACTTGGTGCCAACTCTAAAATGGACATTGGAAAGCAAGTAAATTAAAGTATTTATATGATTTAGAGTTAAAAAATGCTTTAAACAATTTAGGTAAAGAAAATAAATAAAAGAGTCAAAAATTTACGACAAAACCCACAACCTCTAGTAAAGCGCTGCTCACGCTTCGTTGTACTTTTCCATCGTAGATGTACAGTACAATCTACGATTTTACTATCTACGATCAAGAGTGAATTGCCCTATTACTTTTTGTTTTTGCAGACCTATAAACTGAGAAATTCCAATAGGGTTTTACGAAAATTGTAGTTCAACTTTTGGAAAAGTAACTTTCGCTAAAATGGGTTTCTTCCATACAATTTTTTTTTTTGAAAAAAACCCAGTTTTTTTTTGAAAATTTCTCGAAACTAATACACTTTTAAAAAAAAAATAAATACAACAAAATTTAAAGGATATAAAATTTTCTACATTTTTTGCTTTAACGATTTTTTTGTACCTCGAGCGGTTCTCAATATATTACTAAAAAAATTAAGTTCTTTTAAGATTTCTCGGAAACTATGCACTCTTGAGAAAAAAATCCTTATAACCAAATCCAAAGAGAATTAAATTTTTTTTTTAAATTTTTTTGCAATTAACGGTTTTTACGTATATTTAACGGTTCTCATGATATTTAGAAAAAATACCGTTTTTTAAATATATTTTCCGAATCTAAATATTGCAAAGCAAAGTTTGGTGTTGATCACAACAGATATTTGGATGTTAAAAAGTGAGGCGTATTATATCGAGCCCTTTTTAGCGAATAGGGAAGATTATTTTCAAAATCGAACAGAATTTTTGTATGGAGAAAAAAAAGAAAAGCAAAATAAATATTGGAAGGATTGACAAAAAATTTAATTAATAATTTTTGCAATTATTTTGTTTTGTTTCGACCGTACTTTGGCTTTCAAAAAACTTTTTTTTCGCCTAAGCCTTTTATTTGGATGTTTTTATATCCGAAATTACTTGTGCGCAATCCTCTCAAACCGAATAGCGATTAAATTTTGTTTCCAAAAATAAACACAGTCAAAACAAAACAGAAAATGGCAACTAGAGAGACTATAATCAAGAGAGTGGACTTCAGCACTTAACACGTTCGTGACATTTGCTTTTTCAACTTTTTTTACATTTGGACATCGTGTACCACGAGTGGACTGGTGGGTGGGTGGATTTGGACTTCGCACTGATATACTTCTTGATAATTTAAAAATAAAAATTTACGTCCACAAAAAAACTACCGCACTATTTACTCGCGCGGTTTTAAAAAACTGTAAAACTGTACACGATGTCACGAACGTGTTAATAGAGTGTCCTACTGAGTAGAATAGCCTATTAACTCAAATTAGAACAGTCTATTAGGCCAGTTAGAACAACTATTTCTTCAGATTAGAGCAGTCTGTAAAATTTTTCTGAATTCATTAAAACAGCGATTCTCAACGCGCCAGCATATCCAAGAGAAAATATTTAAAAAAGTTGATTAACTGACTGAAAGGAAAGTACAAATAGAGTGTCCTACTGAGTAGAATAGCCTATTAACTCAAATTAGAACAGTCTATTAGGCCAGTTAGAACAACTATTTCTTCAGATTAGAGCAGTCTGTAAAATTTTTCTGAATTCATTAAAACAGCGATTCTCAACGCGCCAGCATATCCAAGAGAAAATATTTAAAAAAGTTGATTAACTGACTGAAAGGAAAGTACACACACACATGCAAAACAAAATACATTTCGACATAATATTTAATAATTAACTTATTAACAACTTACTAAATTAAAACCAAATTTAATAATTATTAGTCCTTGGGCCTGTCTTGCAGAGCAAAGTTTTTCGAAGGAAGGCTTAATATTAGATAGACACTCATACATTTTATTGTATGCAGGGGGGCGCGATGAAAATTATGATTGAAAATTGGGCCGCGAATACTGAAAGGTTGAGAAACGCTGAATTAAAACAAGTCCAACTTTTCAAATTTTTTTGATACCTTAAGGTGCCAGTCCACATGAGACTAAATGCCAGCGAGAACCTCTCGAGATTTTTCGATAGCAGCTACTCGCAATAGACACGTCTCTGAGAGTCTCTCGCAGAAACTCGCGAGCTAGTTTCTGCGAGTGATTCTACTCTCTAGTCGACACGCAGCCACTGAACTCTCGGGGAGTTGCTCGCCAGATACGAACGGCGTTTGATTTTCGCTAGTAGCTCTCGAGAACTCGGCAAATCAAGATTTCAAAAAAATCAAGATATTGCTTCTCTCATTTTTGTAGTTTTTTTTACGACAAACGGTCCGACTATTTTAATTAAAAACTCTATTTCCGAAATTTCTAAATTGTTACGCGTCTTCAATTTGCAATTCTCTTATTAGATTTTTCCCGGCAACCAAAGGATTTCTCCTTTGAATCCAGGACTTAACCCAGCATTTTTTTTGGTTGATTTTGTTTGTCACTTATTATTAATTGGGATAACCACAGCTGCTTCAACCTTCCTGTAGTGCGATGATATTTCGATTACTTTCTATTTTCAGTCGTGCAGCACTCTCAAATGGACAGGGTCTGGAGAGTTCTTGCGAAAGTGCTTTCCGCTAGAAACTCGCCGAGAGCTCGCGATAGAAAAATCGCCGAAATTAACTCTCAAATGGACAACCTCCTGCGAGTAACTCTTCAGAGTTTTTGAGAGTTACTCACGTATTTACTCTCATGTGGACCGGCACCTTTAGTCATGAGTTTTTTACTTGTATTAACCAATTTCAGTTATTTTGGCAATTATCTGTTACAATGAATCAAATTTTTAAAGTTTTTCGCGCTCGTTTTTTAGCTCGGCGCCCATTTTCACACGTCCCCATGTCCACTCTTAAGATTATAGGCTCTCTATTTGCAACTAACTCCGGCGCCCGTAAAGTTCAAGATAATTCATTAACCGAATTTTTAAGGAGTGAGATATATATATATATATATATCCTGTTGTATACCTGAGGGTTTGGTCATTCCTCTATCCCTGACGAAGGCTAGACCCTCGAATCAGAAACATGTCTTGTGTGCATTTGACATTCAATTTGAGTGGATTCCATAAAATTAATTTTGGGTGTAAAAACATCCAAATAAAAGGCCGCTAATTTTTCAATAAATAGTTAAAATTGCGTCAACCTACGAGAATAGTGGTTTAACCATGCTACATGGTAAAATCTTCTCAAACCTTGATGGTGGTTGGATGGTTTGATTGTAGGAGGGGGGCTCACAAGGGAACCCCACGCACGTAGGCCTCAAATTGGGCCAATTGTACACCTCCGATGTCCCTCGCTGGAGCAGATTGAGCTCAAGTACGGTTGTTTAGCCGTCCCGACAGTGCTATATAAATATTTCCGAATTGGCACCCAGACCTGAGTTCCTGCCTCATGGAGTTCCTCTAGCAAGGGATGGCCGAAGCATTTGACGCGAGTACGGGTTAAAGCTGGACAGTGACACAAGAAATGCTCCACCGTTTCCTGCTCTTCCCCGAATCGCCTGCATTGTGGATTATCCACCAGCCTCATCTTGAAGGGGTGATCCTTCAGGAGGGAGTGCCCAGTTAGAATCCGAGTCGTTAGACGAAGCGGATTCCGTTCCAGATTTAAGGGGCTCTTAGTAAGGTTTGCATTTAAGCCACCCAATAATTCCTTTGTTGTAGTGCCGATCTGGCACGTGGACCAAAGTTGTTGGTTCTCCTGATCCACCCACTGCTTAAGTTGCTGTTTGAGGGTTTACATCGGAACCCCAACAGAAATGGGTTGACTGTCCATACATGTACCCTTACGAGCAAGTTCGTCTGCCTTCGCATTTCCGGGAATATTACTATGCCCAGAAACCCAAACCATTCTAAGGTGGTTGGTTTCGGAGATTCTCTTTGGGTCTTCCTTACATGACTGCACAAGCTTCTCAAAGCTTACTACACACGTACTTAATCCAACTATTACAAATATTTTTGTCCATTTAATTAAGTACGTTTGTAGTAAGTTTTGAGAAGAATAAGCATGGCTAAATCACTATTCTCGTAGGTTGACGCAATTTTAACTATTTTTTAATATTTTTTCTTTATGTGAAGTTTTTTCTATATAATAATATTTTTATATACACGGATCTACATATTCCGGATGTCATGTTTTTGCGTCAAAATATTTCATTTCGGTTTTTGCGATAATTATCTTCATCAAATCGTCGCAGGGTGTTAACCCTCACCATCTCCCTACAATTCGGTGGTTCTTGAAGCCATATATGGATGAAACTAGAGACTGTGCCCTTTCCAAAAAAGTCCTCAACCAAAGTGAAAACTTCACTGTTTTAAAAGTTAGTTTATGGGCAAAATCGTGCATCGTTCTTTGGTTATATGCATTTTTCCACAAAGTGCAAAGTTTTCGAGAGACTTTCAAAAAACCGACTTTTAAAAAAAAAAAATCAAAAAACTGACTTTTGGAGATAAAAAAAAAATCGTTAAAGCAGAAAATGTCGAAAATTTTATATCCTTTAAATTTCGTTATATTCAAAAATTAAAAACGGTATTTTTTCAAAAAAAAATGCACGGACATTCTTATCATTTTTCCTTAAACGGATTTCGTACTGATCAGAAAGATTCTATCTGCCTGCGCTCTCGAGTCGGTTTCCGTCGTGAATTCAATACTTTTCCTCTATAGCGAAGCGTAGGAAAGTGAAATTTTGTTTAGAACATTTTTTAGAACAATTCTTTAATAGATTAGGATCCAATTGTAACAACCCTCTTCCCAATAAAAATTGACTATTTGCTAACAAAAATTAGTCTGTCTTTATATAGAGTATTTGGCGATTGCCTCCTGACAATTGTAGATAATCTCTCTTTCAATGTTCGAAAACGTTAACTACTAATAATTCGAAGAAAACTATCGGGTCTTTCAATAAGGACATAACAATTTTGTATTTAAATAAAACACAGAATAATTGAGATATCGGGCTGAAATTTATTCCAGGTGTAGTGGACATGTTACATTCAAGTATGAAATTCGATGTCGTTCATATGGCCACCGCGAGCACGTTTGCTGATTGATTCTTTGGAGTCAATTTTCCACCACTCTTCCACACATATCGGCCGGAACGTTGGCAATTTCGCGTTCGATATTGTTCCTGAGCTCCTCTAACGTTGTTGGCTTGTTGGCATAAACCAACGACTTAACATAACCCCATAAAAAGAAATCCAACGGCGTTAAATCGCATGAGCGAGGTGGCCATTCGACCGGACCATTTCTCGAGATTACACGATTACCGAACTTCTCCTTCAATAGATCACTTGTTTGACCAGCTGTGTGGCATTGCTCGTTCGTGAACTTCACCATGATAAAAATGTAAACCTGGACTGACGTTTTAGCATTGCCAGATCATAAAAAAAGTTTTAGGGTGCGTTTTTATTAAAATACAACATTGTTATGTCCTTATTGAAGGCCCTTTACAAGAAATCGACGAATGTTAAGTTAAATACAGCGGCTTTTGTTTAAACCGGAAGTTCTAACCGATTTTCGAACGACAATTTTATTATTCTTTGGTGATTTCACGTGAAATATTATCAAATTTAACTATCTACCATTAAAAACCTAAAATTTACGGCTCCATTGAGCTCCATTAAGATAATTTATCATAATTAAAATCATAATTATAGTTTGTTTTCTATTTGACATTATTCAAAATAATTTATACGAAAATATCCAAACATTTTCAAAAATTACCTTTTTCGTTGTTTCTGGTATATTTTCAGCCGACCCGAAATTTAGTGCACCTATCCTGAATGTAACAGTTCCCGTGGGGAGAGAAGCTCAGCTAACATGTGTCGTCCAAGATTTAGGCTCGTACAAAGTAAGTTGATTAATATACTGAGAAACCGAAATTGAATGTTGTTTATTTACTCTCCAAGGTAATATCATATGTAATAATAACAAAGGTAATGAACCTGTTAGTACACATAGAAAACATGTAGAGCTGTTCATCAAATTATGTTAACGAGCTTTCACAAATTTGGTTTTTGGGCGATTTCAGATGGTTATTTCTATGTACCTACTCTTATATAGGTTGTTTTTTTTTAAATATAGAATATTAATAGAGTTCACCACAACCGTCTACGATTCTATAGTCTTTAGACAGGATGAAAAAAAATGATTGTTTTTGTTTTTAGTAATTATGGCTATTAAGAATGAGAAATTAAGGCAATTGCTTTAATGAAATCATTATCCTTTTGTTTTAAGAAACGGTCAGAATTTATTGTAATTCTTTTATCATCATCTAATATAGTTCAACATATTCGGTTATAAAAGAAATTATTGAAATTATTTGATTGTCCACAATAATCGACTAATAAGTGAATTGTTTAATTGAAACCTATTGTTTGCGAAACGAAATCGATAACATTAAAGTTACCACAAAGTAACATTCCTTGAAGGATAATATAACAATGTCTATGTCCACATAGTTTACAACTTCTTCTATGTTTTCTTTAATAAAGTAGTACACGTGGTTGGTCGGTCGTTTTGATTTTTCAGCGCATTGTGGAATGGTTCTACGTCTTCTTCTATACAAATGTGTACTAAGCCGGCGTTTTTTGAACATAATATACGTATGCAGGTAAACCGAATATGTTATTTCAATAAATTGTATTTGTTTTTGTAGATTTTATGTAGAAATATTGTGCTATATTATAATATAATACATATGTGTAAACAATTTTATTCTTATAAGTTATTTTTGTAATTGCAGGTAGCGTGGTTGCGTGTTGACACTCAGACTATTCTTACAATACAAAATCACGTAATTACGAAAAATCATCGAGTTGGTATAACTTATTCGGAGCATAAGACATGGCAACTGAAGATTAAGGATATAAGGGAAACGGACAAGGGATGGTATATGTGTCAAATCAATACGGACCCAATGAAGAGCCAAATGGGTTATTTGGATGTTGTAGGTACTTGTCAATGTGTATTAATACATAACGGTTAGGTTTCGTCATGGGAATCCATTACGAAATTATATCTCCCCCACTTCTTCAGAACATCATCATTTCCTTCATCTTATGTAATGATGAAAAGCTTTCGCTGATGCTTTGGTGGTGATTTGATTGGTAAAGGTTAATTAAATTAATTTCAGATGCTTTCGTCCGATATGTATCCAACTGGTTATCATTATAATTTTTGTTTTTCATTAGCACCGCGTACAAAAACCCACAATATATTTTTTTTTTCATTTTGGTTTTTTATTTACGTAATATAAGTCTTTAATATTTCTTTAGATATTCTCGAAGAAGTCTTTATGCGGTAAAATCATTTTGCAAGAATTTAGCTTGAATTGAAAAATAATTTATCAAAAAAATGATTACCGTGTTCACTGATTTTTTTTTTCCAAAACGAGCCTTTTTTAAAACCAGGGATAGCAAACGAAAAAAAATTGTGACGTTGTCCATTCGTTATGTAACGAAATTCCAATTTTACTTCGTTACGTTATTTCGTTTTGTAACGATAAAAAAATTCATTTCGTTACGTTATAACGTTATCATTCGTTATACATAGTATTGAAACTGAAAACTAAAAAGAACAATCAGTTCTGTGGTCACAAGTTGTAAGGGCCTAACTCGACTTTAGCCGTTTTCAATGTTTTTACAGAATCGTGTTCTCCTTCCAAAATGCTCTTAATTCCACTAACCCGTTAGTTTCTACGACCATTTTTGACCGTTATAGGCTATTACATCAAATGGCTAAAGTCAAAAAATTTCCAAGTTGCATTTGGAAGAACGGCTAAAGTCAGATCCCATATATTTTTGTATAGACTTAATCCACTCTTATGGGCGCGAAGCTGCATTGATTTGATCGTTTTTGCACGTGGAATAGTGGCTTAAGTCGAATTAGTTCATTCTTTGGTTTTAATTTTTCCGAAACGAGCAGGATAAAGTCTGTTTTAGCCTCTTTTTCAAATCGGGGTGTAGGTTTTTAGGGGCTTAACTTGACTTTAGCCATTGATTGTAGCCATTTCTAAGACATAAACAAGTTTTGAAAGAGTGGCTAAAGTAAAACAATCCTTAATTTATCTGAAAATATTAAGTTTGAATAAACCAGATTAAACCAATCGTAAAAAGCTTATTTTTCATAACGTTTTGTAGTTATAGGTTTTTAAATTCGGTTTGATACCCCTTTGCCACCAACAGTTAAAATTTCATAAATATTAAAATGCTTCTCCTGAAAAATGAAGAAATTCGACTTAAGCCCTTTTTACTTGTGACCACAGAGTTTAAATAATAAATAATAGTTTTTTTTTATCACAAAGTAATTCAGTTCAGTTTATATAAAAATAAATTATATAAAAAAATTAATAAAACTTAATAAAAAAAAGTGGAAATATTGTAAAAACCAAAAACTAAAATAGAAATTCTTAAGTTAAAAAATCAATAAAAAACTTAAAAGGAAAAAAAATCGTACAAAAGTTTTGTCCATTAACACGTTCACCGCTCACGCATTTTTTGAGTTTTTTGTAATTTTTTGAACATTTTTTCTAAGAGAAACTGCATGTCACATATCTGGGATAGATATCTAAGACACTTAAATGTGAATTGAGTTTTTAGTAGGATTAGTGTCACATTACATTTTTAATAAAATGTGACCCATATGTGTGACGTGAATTTCAGGGAAAACTACAATGTCACATATACGTGACGTTGAGTGGTGAACGTGTTAAATAAAAAATGCCCAACAAAAACTAAGATATTGATTTTCAGGCTATTTTGACGTCTGAGTCGGACTTTGCTTTCGCCAGATTCACTCTACCAAAAGAAAATATTTTCGATACCAGAAAAAGTTGCTTTTTAAATTATACAAATTAAATTACTTCATAAAAATCATACGCCAACTATGAGTAAACTCGTGAACGTGTTAAAAACTTTCTTTTTCATATCTCCAGAAATAGAGTGATTATGGCAAAACAAAGTCCGATTTAGAATCAAAATATCCTATAATGTCTGTCTGCACAAACGATCTCGAAAACAGGCCTAACGATTTTCACGAAAATTGGTGGTTAGGGATTTTCGGGGACAAGGAATCGATCTAGATAGGTCTCACCTTTGAGAAAATTCCCCTCGATACCCCCCGCCAGATATCTTCGAATTGGGTGGTCCGATCTTAATGAAACTTTACAGTATTGCTAAGGGGCTAAGGGCTTTCGATTTTTCCACTACAAATCTGACTTTTCCCTCCCCTCGATACCCCTCGCCTGGTGTCTTCGAATTACGTGAAGGTATCTTAATCAAAATTCACAATATAGCTAGAAAGTAAGGTTCTTCGATATGCATTCTAAAAATATCACTTTTTAGATATTTGGATCCAGGATTTCAAACCTCAGGAAAGGTGGTGTTGAGATTACGTGAATCTACTCTTTTCTACAAAATTTCAGCAAAAGGACGACTTTGAGGTGGCCGAGCATGGCTCGGTTCTCCTGGTACTGATTAAAAATACTACCCCAATATTTTTAATTATATTTTATGCAGGGGGTAGGTCTGTGTGATTTATATTTGATGAACAAAAATAAATAAATAACGAAAAAACGAAATAATTTTTTTCGGTTTTCGTTATTGTAACGGAATTAAATTTCTATAACGTTATCACGCACTTTTGAAGAAAAAACCGGAAAATCGTTATTTCGTTTCGTTATTTCGTTACGTTACGATAACGTTTCCCATCCCTGTTTAAAAGGCGTTAAAATGCACTTTAAAGATAAAAACAGAAATTACTTTAAAGTAACAAAATAGTAACAAAAATATCTGATGTGAACTGCACGGACTTTCATCTTCAATCTTTAAAGACTCGGTTTTCGTTATGAAAAATAAATGTAAAAATAAAATCTTTTTCAAAAATCTCAAGAAAAAGTGCAGGAAACTTTATTTCCTTTTGATTTCGTTAAATACTTTTTTTTCTCAAAAGTGCATATTTTTCGAGAACTTTAAAAAAAATGTGTCATTTCAATTTGCTAGCTCAACGCTTTCTCGAGTTAAGATACTTGAAACGCACAGATCGATAGACAGATGCACGGACATCATCATAATTTTGCCTTAGACGGATTTTGTACTTATCAGAAAGTTTCTATCTGCCTCCGCTCTCGAGTTTGTCACCGTCATTAATACAATACTTTCTCTCTATAGCAGAAGAAAGAATTAGGGGAAAAATCTCGAAAAATTGGCGCAGGAAAATTCAACAAAAACCGCTTTCGTCTGCTATAGTTAAGCAGATGAAACCCAAAAATCATGAAAATAAGTGAATGGAAAAGCGGTTTTCGTTGAATTTTCCTGTGCTAATGAGATTTTTTCCGTAAATGCTTTCCCTGCTATTGAGGGAAAGTCTTGTATTCATCACGGAGACCGACTCCAGAACGGGGACATATAGACAATTTCTGATCAGTACGAAATCTGTTTCAGGCAAAATTATGAGGATGTCCGTGCATAAGTCTGTTGTCTGTCTGTCCATTTCACGTATCTTAATGACCTCGAGAACGCGTTGAGATAGCGACTTGAAATTTTTTGTGAATGAGTTTTATGAAAACTGTTGAGATGGAGTTTTTTTTAATCAACTTTGGGAAAAGCAACGGTAGCTGTAATGGATACCTTCTATACATTTTTTTTTTGAAAAAATATGGTTTTTTTTAGAAATTCCTCGATACTTATGCGCTTTTGGGAAAAAATTAATATAACTAAATTTAAAGGATATAAAATTTTCCACATTTTTTGCTTTAAAGGTTTTTATGTACACCAAAACCTCGATATGCGCCGTGCCGATTTGCGTTGTTTCGTAGTTGCGGCGTTTCATAATGTTCGTGGTTTCAAAGTTGCGTCAGTAATATTTCGATTTGCGTCGTCTTCCTGTGGTCCCAATTAACCACGTAAATCGAGGTTTTGGTGTATCTCTAACTGAGAACCGTTTCATAGAATTCAGTTTTTTAAAAATTTCTCGTAAACTATGCGCTTTTGAGAAAAAAACATCAAGAGTGACTATTGAGTGCTTGGCAACTCTAAACGAGCTAGCTGAGTTCTTCAATATCAAATTATTCTGGATACCTGGACACAGGGACATTCCGGGTAATTGCAAAGCGGACGAACTCGCTAGATACGGCACTACACTCCAAATCATGCCGGAAAAGGAGTATCTGGGTGCACCATTAACAACGTGCAAATAACTGATTCGGGAAGAAGCAGCCAGGCTTGCAAATCAAAGGTGGTCCTCAGGCACCTCGTGTTACGCTACCAAACTTATTTGGCCAAAGCTGGATAAAAAGCGTACATGCAAGCTGATTCGGCTGCACCGAAGATCTATTACCATGATTGTAAGAGTGATCACAGGACACTGCCTCATAGGGAGACATGCGAGTAGACTTGGTGTCCCCTCTAACGACTTCTGTAGAAGCTGCAAAGATGTAGAGGAGGAAGAGACTGTAGGTCATCTGCTCTGCACCTGCCCAGCACTGGCTCGTAGAAGGAAATCATTTTTAGGATCGTTTTTCTTTGAAAATACTAATGAATTGGAAGATGTAAACATCAACAATCTCCTAGGCTTCATAAAAAGCTCACACTGGTTCGAGTAGAGAAGAAATAAAAATATATGTGGTATCACAATAGACCTCATTGGTCTAAGTGGGTCGGAAGACCGCCACTCTAACCTACCTAACCTACCATGATGTTGGCAGTTGTTACTGTTTGTGCGTAATGGAACAATGTAGAGTTCATATGTTTCGATTGCGTTGACTGCGTTCGCTTAGCTCAATTAAGACCAATAAATTTTAATACTCACCAATATTTGATTATGCCATTCTCGGCTCTGAGTAGTTTCAATTAATTATCAGAAATCCAATCATAACTATACGAAATGGTTTTTTCACTAATTAGAATTTTCCACAACTTTTGTGTAATGCAAAAAATGATAAAAATTCATTCTATGATTAACACTCGAATATATAGTATTGTTCAATTATAAATCGCTAATTATACAATTCCGTATATTATGTTTGATTTCTATTCTTCCATTTACGTATTTACAAAAGAAAAGTTTCGTAATTTTTTCGTTTCATAATTACCGCTGAAAATTCGAAGGGAATTTTTTTTTTGTTTTATTAGACTATGACATTAATATGTTAACTGAAAGATTACATTTTGGGAAATGTAGCTTTATGTGTTTGTCATACAAAAGAAAAAGTTAGAAAAGGTCAATCGACCCATCGGTTATACTAAATACAGGTGCAAAGAAACTTGGTTTGCGTGTACAGGATCATTACATTTTCGTCTCAAAGAATTTCTAATTTACTTTTGGACTGTTAAAATAATACAATCGCATGAGCAAGAAGCAAATAATCCATTCATAGTAAGTTTGAAGGCGTAAAACTACACCCGTGAGAAAATCAAGTTCGTCACGGTATGCAGATTTCTTTTTCGTTATACCATTTTCCAAGAAAAAAGAAAATGTTGGTATATTGACTGAGTCTGAGTAGACTTTTTTCTCCTTGTATTTTTTGTTTTAAATTCCTTATTCATCCAAAGCAGGGAATGTCGATAAAAACACATTTGCTTGTTGTAAACGTTGGAAAATAAATTTTATTTCTTTAGAGCTTAGACGAATGAAAACTTGAGGTTTGCAATTTCAATAGGTATCAAATTTTACTTCTATTCAGAAAAAATCATAAATTTTAACCCGAAATTTTTCGCCATACTTCTTCCTTTTTGGTTGCGCGGTTTCTGTGCAAAAAAAAAAAGGAAGCAACTGAACCAAATTCAATCCGAAGTAAAACAACAATTCAATCGTAGCAATTGTTATGGAGCCCAACCAACACCGATGCCACACAAGGGGCAAATATAGTAAAAATGCCTTCATTTCGATTTTTATACAATAACGAAACACTTAATGCTCTCAGTCACGGAACTTGAAACACTGTAGACGCCTTTTGCCTTGCTACCACCCCATCTATTTTTTTTACTGTTTGAATGCGGCTAGGGTGAAAATGGGATCTCAGAGCGCCTCCAGCTGGAGTACGTCCCAAGTTATGTTAGGTTGTAGAGCCTATACTCAGGCAGGTCTCGATATTCTTGTATTTTGTGGCAGCAGTCCGGGCAGTGCCCTGGAAGGTATCCACCAACCCCTAATTCGCTAGTATATCGTCATCGCAGCAAAAAACCAAATTGCATGCAGTCGTGATTGTTTTTCTGTGACGTAAATTACTTTTTGAGTGAGTTCCGGGAATATTTCTCAGATCAATTGTCGGCCATAAGGTTGCTGCTAAAATCGTTTAGAATCAAATCATCACAAAAGACATCAGCGGGCGTTTGTTGAGCTTTAATTTTTCGTGCAAACCTAAGATAATAACATACATTCAAGGAAATCATATAAGAAAAGCGAACTTTATTTATATATTTTTTCGTTTTTCGTTTTTTTTTTTTTTTGTGATATTCCCTCAATATTCGCGTGTCAATATGTTTTGAAATGTTAAAAAAATATAAAGAGTGTGTTTTTCTAAAGCCTGCTGCACATCCTCAATTTAAGGGGAGTTTTTTTTTATTCAATCGCAGTCATAAGGGAAAAATCTAACAAAGTGGCCCAAACATAGCCACAATGTTCTAAAAGTCTATTTTCAATTCATATATATATATATATACATATATATGTAGACACATATTCCAATGGATTTTCAAGTAAATGGTTAAAAAATTTACAAAAATGTGTTTTCTGTTGGCGTCTGGTTTAGTGCCGCCGGATATCCTAGATTATCCTACCAGTACGGATATGGTAGTTCGAGAGGGTAGTAATGTGACGCTCAAATGTGCTGCAACCGGATCGCCAACCCCAACCATAACATGGAGGCGGGAAGGTGGAGAGTCAATTTCGCTGTCCACTGGAGTCGAGGGTAAGTAAATAGTTTTTGTTGTGTTAGTGCTGTTATTTCTGTTATCGTTCCTTTGCTTTTTAGTTGCCTTTTTTATGCTATACTCAGTAGTGATTACCTATAATAACAGGAAGACAATTTTAAACCTAAAAAATTCATTTGGTTTTCTTTTTTTTTTCAAACTATTGATCGAGAACCGACAATTAAAAAATATACTACAAATATGCAGTGTGTACGTATCCGTTTTTTTATTCAACGATATTAGATAATTATTTTACAAACAGAATTAATTAATACGTACAACGAATGCCTGAAAAGTTTTACCAAAAAATTTTAAAAGTTTTTTTGGAAGCGATTTTTTTTCCTAACTCACGCCACTGTAATATCGCGCATACCTCTCAAATTTCTTGTTAACACTGTTTTACTGATCATCAGTGAAACTTGGTAGACTCAGTGCACGGAAGGAAATCTCTGCCGAAATCAAGAAGATAATCTAATCGGATTCGCCGGAACAGGATTTAGGTTTGTTGTCTCGGAAGCAACATTTTTTGTCTCGGATTTTTCGATTTAGCCTTAAAATCGAAAATTAAAATTTTTCGTCTAAATTTTTCCTCTCAGATTTTTCGACTTTTTTTTATGGTTTCAGCCAGAGCTTAGGGGAAGACCACCCTTTAATGTCGAAGCACAGCTCAGGATGGTCGGAAGAACTGAAGGAGATGTTGGTTTATATTCTCCTTGAACTTCTGCAGGTTTTAGTCCGGGGGAACACATCGGATGTTAAATCGTCCCAAAGTCTTGTTGTTCGCGGAATGAAGGAACCCCTAAACTTTACCGTACGAAAACGGGGAGGCTCAAGGAAGAAGTCGTGTGCCGCTGCAGCTGCACGAGATTGTTTAGGGAAAATATATCGTGCAGGAATAAGTTGGGAAATTTCGGTGGAACATTTTCCATGGAAATATCTATAGAATATGCTGAGTACTCCAACATAGCGACGATGTTCGAGAGACGGTAATGAATCTGTCAAAGACTTGTCTCCAATTAGTCGGGTCGCACGTTTTTGAATTCGGTTCAGCAGTTGCAGGACAGTTTTTGGGGCTTCAGCCGAAATGTGCGAATTGTACTCAAGTCTCGGTCGAATGTAGGTCTTGTAGATGTTGAGCACATCAATTGGTGTGAAATATTTTTTGCAGTGTCTCAGAAAGCCTAGGCGCTGTGAGACTTAGACTTCAAATGAAATCGAAAATTTTCGCCTGCGGCGTAGTTTTTTTAAAAGTTCACCTTCATTGTGACTTTCTTTTTTCAAAAAAAAAAATTGTTTGCAGGACGTTTCACTAGAAAACAGTTTTGATTGTTTTTCTGTGACGCAAATATAAGTTTTGTGTGAGTTTCGGGAATATTTCTTAAATCGTGCTTTTATTTTAAAAACATAACAAAAGCTATAATTGCCAATCTGGCAATCATTGGAGACCCGTATGGTGATATTCGTATCAAAATTCGAACAGTTGTACCAAAATTCCACTTTGAAGTCAAAATTTCCAATAAGAATTTTTAAAATTTATTCCAATCGGATTTTGATGTATGGGAGTTTTATGTAGAATCATATCCTAAATAACTTTTGTTCTTGGACTTTTTTGATAAGATACACCGTTTTTGAGATATTCACAAAAAACGATTTCGTTCGTATGGGGGGTACCCCCCCTAATGGTCCGTTTTTGCCAATTAACGAACTTAGCCTCGCATTTTACGAAAAACGGATCTGCGCAAAATTTCAAGTCTCTAGCTCAATTCGTGCGCCTGCAATCCGCGCCACAGACAGACAGACGGACAGACAGACAGACGGACGGACAGACAGACAGACGGACGGACAGACAGACGGACGGACATGGAAAAATCAATTTTTTTTATCATTCTAAACACACTGGTGTAATTCATTTTTGTGTGTGATGACGGGATCTTGGCGTTACAAACGGTAAAGCAAAGTTAATATTGTAATGGTATCGAAATCGTAAATTAAAAACAAAACAAACAATCGATGACAAATTATGACATGACCATAAGTATGCATGCAATGGGTTACTCGTGCTGTAAACTTCATGACTCAACATAAAGTCCACTCAATGCACAAGCATACGGTAGTCAGGTGCATTCAAATCGAAGATGAAATTTGATTCGGATGACACAATTGACGATTTGATAATTTATGATTTCGAACCTAAGACAACAAAGTGCACCGTGAGAAAAAGTTTACTTAACATTTAAGAAAGTAATTATGTATTTAAGAATTAGGGCACTTGTAGAATTATGTGCAATATTGTAAATAAGAAAGCGGCGCCTATAAAAGCCGTATTAGCTCTAGGAAGAATTCAGAATTAAACTTACGCTTTAATTGAGCAGTTCGTCTTTTTCTCATTAACATTCTGGCAGTCTTTTTAGACGCCTGTTAAATTGCTGGTACCTCCGCCAGCAGGATAAAATAAATAACGGAGCTATAGGCAACATTATTGGACTTAGTTAGTTTGAACATTTTATATTACAATATACCCTTTGGTTTCACCATACGGGTATAAAAATCGTCTGCCGGACATCTATAATATATAAAATCGTTTGTCCCGACTGACTGACTCATCAACGCCCAGCCCCAATCACTGGAGCTAGAATTCTTAAATGTTCACAGAACGTTGCTTCTATGACGTTCCAAATTCGAAACGGAAGTCCTGAAAAGGTAACGATTTTTTTTTTCAAAAGTTTTAAGTTAGTTCGGTTTTTTTTATCCAAAAAAAATCTTAGGTAAAGAACCTTTACTCCTTTCGCCTTATTGGGACAATACGTCGCAGGAAATTTTGTCAGAATACGACTGGGATTTCAAAGCAATTTGCAGGTTTAACATCCAGTTATATATAAATATGAAGTATTTACCGTTAGTTATACACCACCATTACAAAAATAAGAATATTGCATACCTAGATGAGTATTACCAATGTGCAAACCTCACTTTTTGCTTAGGGTCATCAGCCAAAACTCGGGGCAAAAGACTTAACCCAGCAACAACGGTTACGCAAACTAATTTGGATAGAATTTTTTATAAGATTAGTGCAAAATTACCTCAAATACGCTATTTTAAAAGAAATAACCACCAGAAAATAAAATATCTTTCCATAAGATGCCCAGTTTTCTAGAAAACAGGAAAAAGTTCCATTTTTATTGGAGAGGGGGAAGCGGTGGTCCGATTGAATTTTGTCGTATAGATGAGTTATGTAAAATCATATTCTAAACACATTTCACCTTTATAAATTTTTTAGTATGACTCATCGTTTTTGAGAAAATTGCAAAAAACTGTTTCGTTTGTATGGGGGAGGGAAGAAGGAATGGTCTAATTTTTGAAAATTTTTTATTTTCCACAAATACGTACACTGTAGTCCAGATTTTTACTACACTAATCAAAATTGGGCCACAAATGCACTTAAAGGTGCACTGAATAAGAATAGAGTGTTTGAAAATAAATAAATATAAGTCAATTCAAATTTTTTAGCAACTCTAACCCGGCCTTTACACGCGACTATAAAGTCTGTCAGTAGCACAGACTCCAAATGTCAAATTACTGACAACGAATTAGAAGACATTTAGCGAACTGTCAACCAATTCATTTTCAAAATGACTTCGTTTGTAACACAGCTACAGTCCCTCGTATTTCAGAGGCATAAATTTTGCTCGTATGCTTCATTATTTTAATTATCTCGTTCCTAGTTAGTCTTCTTTCGCCAGTCTGAGAGTTCTAAAAGTAAAAAAAAGAATTAAAAACAGTGAATTCATAATAATTTAATAGATTTACCTCAAATTCTTCATTTTCCGCCATCTTAGAAGTCTGAAATGTCAAATTACTGGCATGTCTGTACTGACTACAAAAATGTCCCGTCAGTACAGACTTGTCAGTGCCAGTAAGCATTTACACGAGACTGTGTCAGCGACTGTGTCAACTCTACAGACGCGTGTAAAGGCTGTGTTAACTGCGTTGCCATATGGCATCAAAATACCGAATGGGTTAAAGAACGTATCCTAGACATTTACGAGAAACGTAACTATACAAAATTTCAAGTCTCTAGTTCAATTCTTTCTTAAGTTATGGTGTTCACGGATGAAAGGACAGATATATGGACGGACATGCGGAAATCAAAATCTTTTGTCATCCCTAACACCCTGGTGTAGTTCATGTTTGTGTCCGACGATTAGTTCGATGCATTACAAACGGTATACCGAATCTACTATACTTCTATGTGATATATCATAAAAAAAGATATGGCAGAAACCCGATATAGCTAACGTTACTTTTGCAATAGTTATTTACAAAAAATTTCAAGTCGCTAGCTCAACGCGTTCTCGAGTTATTTAACCCATTTTGGCCCGGCCTCGTGTTTTCATAATAGCAACTTTGACTTATATGTGGTACCAATAATAATCAAAATTGCTTAACGTGCTTAACGTAGCCAAAATGGGTTAAGAAACAAGCATTTGTTTGTGAGGTGAATTTCATTTGTTTTTTAACTGTTAATTAGAGTTTAACAGTAAAAGTTATTAAAAATAGACACCACAGGGAACTGTTACGAACTTCCTAGCCCGGAATTAGATTTTCTCCGAAAGGTAATGGACTCCGACGAACTGACTCCATTTTTGAATAGTTGAATAGTTTTATCATTTACTAGCTTGCTACCCGTCGTTGCCGGGTTAAGTTTTTTCAATTTTTTTTTTGATGGTTTATGTTGCAGCTAAACTTCAAACCAATCGGTTCAGTAGTTTCCCCGCGAAAGAGTAACATAGCGCAAAAACTAAGTTTCGAAATCACTTTACCCCCTCCCCTTACTCCCCCTACCCCTCACGCTACTTTTCCGTATGCCTATGTTGGAACCAGAACTACCACAGACACTCATGCCAAATTTCAAGTCAATCGGTTCAGCCGTTTTTGCGTGAAAGAGGAACAGACAGACAGGCAGACAGACAGACAGACAGACAACAATTCATTTTTATATATGTATTAGTATGATTACAATAGCATTTCTAGTCCATAGCGAATAAGATGAATGTTGAGTAAAATATGGACATTGATATGAGTCGATTCTAGCTTAAAAACTTCAATTCCAGTTGATTTGAGTATTGATCCTCTGATCATTAAGTATGTCACCTTTTTTAAATTCAAATAAATTTTCAAGTTTTCGGTTTCCGCATCATACCTCATGAATTTAGTGACACTCTGCTAGTAGACACTTGTTAAGCTTACTTCTTCTTTCGTTAGTGAATAGTTACAAGCGAAAAAAAAATAAGGAACTGAAGAAAATTTTAATGGAATAAGAAATAAGATACCAGAATCGAAATCAAGAAACGATACACACACACATTCAATTTCCTTTTTACATTACATGGCTTCAGTTTCGTTTTACCACTTTGTAGTTTAATTATTAACCGACAAGTACATAGGCAACATGTGTTTCCACTCACAGACGGATAAAATTCTCTTTTATTGTTTGAGGATTTTTTTTCTTTTAAATTTCTTACACTATTTGAAAAATAACATTTTAAAAATATCATAAGTTATGTGATAGATCTGTACAATTTTATTGTTGTTCATTATGATTTTGATTTTTTTTTTCGCAGTATCCAGCATCGAGGGATCAACATTAATTATACCCCGTGTAAACAGGTTGCATATGGGGGCATATCTCTGTATTGCATCAAATGGTATCCCACCATCTGTTAGTAAACGTATTATTCTCATAGTGCACTGTAAGTATTTGAACGTTGGTTATTAATTACTATTATTTATTAATTCGTTACTATTTGTCTATCATATCACATGTACTTACATACGTTGTATCTTTCCATTTGCCTTACAACATGGACAAATACATTAGTCCCGCCAATGATATGGGTGCAGAATCAACTAGTTGGTGCCGTTGAGGGCCAACGTGTAACACTTGAGTGCCAATCGGAAGCGTATCCGAAATCAATAAACTACTGGACCCGTGAAAAGGGAGAAATCGTTCCTCAGGGTAAGATTTTTTCTATAGTTTATCAAATATTTCGTGTTTAGCATGTAGAACATATGATAATGATTGACCCAGGATTTCGAAACGGTAAAATTGTTATGTACTGGAATTTGAAGGAACACCTAGGTGTAACCTTTGTAGATATAATTAGTGTTTAATATTCAGCATATAGAACTTAAGGCCGTGTTACCATTGCAAAACATTCAGAATTTTACTGGAAAAATCATTTAATTTTATTTTGTTGTTGGCATATCTCTGAATTTTACCATTTGATGGTTGATCATTAAAAAAAATCCGATCTTTTCTTTGTTTAAACATAGATAAAACTAAGAGCAAAATTCAATTGGACTATAGCTTATAAAATTTTTTTTTTAAAAGCTTTTATTTAGAAAAAATGCACTAAAAAGGAAATTCTATGCATGCAGACTAAACAGTTTTTTTTTTTGATTTTTTCAATTGAAATCACATTGAGTTTTAAAACCTTTTTGTTTCACACATTTTTCAATATAGCGAACCGTTTATTTAAAAAACTGATTCATTTGTATGGGATGGCTTTGCTCATTTAAGAATATCTGTTTAATTTTTTCAAAAAAACACGTTTGTTTCTAGTCTTTAGCTTAATTCCGTTGAGAGTTGTCGTATTTACAGATAGACGGAAATCTATACGGAAGTAATTCAAATCAAATAACGTAAATCAAATACCCCTAGTGGAGTATAAAAAAATATTAAAAATAAAAACTACCAAAACTAATTTCATAATTTATTTTTTGCGCTTATATCGCTCACCGAGTGCAATAGTGGCACAACTCATTTTTTTCAGTTTCGAGATATTTATAAGCGATTAAAAATCATGCCTTTTTATACCCGTATGGTGAAACCAAAGGGTATATTAACTTTGCCTTACCGTTTGTAACGCCAAGATCCCGTCATCACACATAAAAATGAATTACAACAGTGTGTTTATAATGATAAAAATAATTAATTTCTGCATGTCCGTCCGTCTGTCCGTCTGTCTGTCCGTCTGTCTGTCTGTCTGTGGCGCGGATTGCGGGCGCACGGATTGAGCTAGAGACTTGAAATTTTGCGCAGATCCGTTTTTCGTAAAATGCGAGGCCAAGTTCGTTCATGAGCAAAAATTTACCATTAGGGGGGGTACCCCCCATACAAACGAAAATGTTTTTTGCAAATATCTCAAAAACGGTGCAACTTATCAAAAAAGTGCAAGAACAAAAGTTATTTAGGATATGATTCTACATAAAACTCCCATACCTACATCAAAATCCGATTGGAATAAATTTTAAAAAATCTTATTGGAAAGTTTAACTTCAAAGTGGAATTTTGGTACAACTGTTCGAATTTTGATACGAATATCACCATACGGGTCTCCAATGATTGCCAGATTGGCAATTATAGCTTTTGTTATGTTTTCCATTTGGTAGAAAAGCGAAGAAAGTTTAATAGCACTATTGTCATCTTTCGATAAGAGATATCGAACTGCCGATTTTACAAAGTTGTGGAGAATTAAATTTTAATCATAATGGCGTTTACAGTTTAAATTTGCATTTTTTTGAGTTGTGCCACTATTGCACTCAGTGAGCGATATGTTTTGTACATAAATCAATCTTAATCAGAATCATTGTCTTCTTCGTAATCTAAATTATCATTTATTCGCAAAGAATAACAAATATGGAGTAGTTTTTTAGACCTTTCAAAAATCAGTCGATTTCGGCTTTGAGAATGCACTTGTGACCAGCTGGAAAACAGTCTTCCTATTTGCGCAGATGAAGCTGAAATCTGCAATAGTTTTATGGTAAACTTTGTCTTGACAGATATGAGAAAGTCTACATTGTCTACGCAAAGTCGACATTGTTTACCCAAAGTCGACATTGTCTACACAAAGTCGACATTGTTTACCCAAAGTCGACATTGTCTACACAAAGTCGACATTGTCTACGCAAAGTTGACATTGTCTACATTGTCTACCCCAAATCTATTGTCTACGCTATTGTCTACACTAAACACTAAAGTGTAGACAATTAAAGTCCTCGAGTAGAGGAACAACACTGCGAGAAACAAATATCATACCACTTCATATCACTACTCCAAACATAAAAGAAAAACTTTCCTCTGCAATATTTAGGTTCGGAAAAAATATTTAAAAAAATTATTTTTCAAATATCTCGAGAACTGTTAAATATACGTAAAAAACGTGAAGGGAAAAAATGCAGGAAATTTTATTTCTTTTGAATTTGGCTATATGGATTTTTCACAATAGCGAACAGTTTTCGAGAGACTTTTAAAAGCCGAGAAACTTTCAAAAAACCTATTTTTTTAAAAATATGTTGAGAACCGTTAGAGATACGTATAAGCTAATAAGTCAAAAAATGTGGATAATTTTATTTCTTATAAATTTGGTTATATGCATTTTTCGTAAAGGTGCATATTTTTCGAAAGATTTTCGAAAAACGGTTTTTTTTCAAATATCTTGAGACACAAAAAACAGCGTTAACACGTTGACTGCCAGACAAAAATGTAAGGGAGATGCCAATACATGTAGACGTAGTAGAATGTCGGTCAATGTCATGAATGTCATCAAAAATGATAGCCATGGCTCACTGGCTATCAAAAATGATAGCCAATGTGTTAAAGCGGAAAATGTAGAGAATTTTATATCCATTAAATTTTGTTATATTCATTTTCCTCAAAAGCGCATAGGTTTTGAAAATTTTAAAAAAAGGTGTTTTGTCAAAAAAAAAAAAAGTTTGGAAAGTAACCGTTATAGCTACCGTTACTTTTACAAAAAATTGATAGAAAACTGCGATTTTTGTCAAATTTATTTACAAAAAATTTCAAGCCGCTAGATGAACGCATTCTCGTGCTTTTTAAGATACGTAAAACGGAAAGACCGACAGACAGATTCACGGATATCTTCATAATTTTATCTGAAATGGATTTCGTACTGATCAAAAATTTTCTATCTGCACCCGCTCTCGAGTCGGTCTCCGTCATGACTACAATATTTTCCTTCTCGGAAAGAGGAAACTAAAAATTGTATTACCACAAGTTGACAGCCACGAAATTCAAAAGAGAAATCTTGCTTGACATTTTGAATTTCTTCGGAAATACTTGTACAAAAAGCGATTCATTTAATACAAATTAATTGACGAATTTATTCCGCTATTTTATTTTGGAATATAAGAATTATTTTCCAAATCTCGTGAACTTTATTTGAATGCAACTTGAATTTTTTCATACAAAATTCCCAGAATTTTGTGAACTTTTGCTAAAAGTAAAATTCGTGGAAAAATTCAAGAAAAAATCGCAGGTGCAAACGGGCATAATAAATACACCAGTCTATATCGATTATTGGAAGTAATAAAAGTGAGATATTTAAAAACATTGAATATGATACTTTACTGATGTATTTATTAAATATCATCGCCCTCAAATCGGTTTCACTGCTATTGGTAATCGTATTAGGAAATTAATTGTATCCCCTCTAAGTAACCATTATATTGTATACAATCAATACCGAGATTCATAAACAATAATGAGGTTTATCTACTATGTCTCATATGACATACGAGTATATTGTATTTTGGCGTATCGATGATTAGGGGATACCCTAGTAAGTGGGTAATAATAGAATTCCTTCTGGGATACATATGAGTACATAAATTATTTTTTACGCATTTCAACTAGATATATGAGTGGGTCGCCTACCTCGGCACATTGTTACATATTATGCCGGTAATGATGTATAAATTGAGCTGGCAGGCATAAATATTTAATTGGACAAATTGCCATTCCTCGGCCACAACATCGTTTTTCAATTGAGATATTCTCGCTAATATGAATATCACACTTTGAATTTATGAGAAAACGCTTCACTTGTAGGGGTGATGTTGGCTGAAGGTTGAATCCGTAGTATTTCTCAAACCCCATGCGGTGAGTGGGCAACCGACCCGGCAGCGCAGTGTCCATGAGATGTCGAGTCTAATATAGAGTGCCAACTCATAGTAGCGATTTAATATTGTTCTGACCGTGAAACGGAAACAAATTCGAGCAATTTGCCAGAAATAAGGGTATTCGCAATATGCGTTTAGGACTGACTACATATAGTGGCCTGGCTCCTAGTGTGGCTTCACTCTTAAATTCACTCTTCGAGTTAAGTTGAATTGTGTTGGCTATAGGTTGGTGGTAGGAAGTTACTTACAGTTACCTAGAATTCAGCTCATGGTAGTTGGCCGGAGTAGATATTCTAGGGTGCTTTCAAAAATTCACGTGATAAAGTGGATTTAGGCACGTATGGGCCAACCCGGTTAGACATATGTTGATATATTTGATATATGCTCGTGTTACCGAATGAAAAGGGCCTTCAGTCTATTATCTTTGAGTACTCAACTGTGAAATATTAACATTGTCGATTGTAGGCACAAACAGTTGGAGTATATATACATATTACTTATATTCATATTTCATCACAATGAACGAAGCAAGCGCTGCAGCACCATATGAGCATACAAAGATGATATATTTCATATATGAAACCAATATGTTCCATAGGGAAAGGCCGTTTATTATCAAGTATCAAGTTTATTATCAAGTACCTACTAATGGCTGTAAATGTTTTTAAAAGGAATAAGCGATGCTGATTTTGATTGGTGTTAAAGTGTTGTGCTTATTATTTCATTTACATTATGAATATATGCTAAACCGCCCAAAACAACCGGATTTACACTTGAAAAGTAATATAGACAGTTGCGTGCAATTGTGAGTTTCTACTTAAACTAATTATTTATAAAGATAACACCGTGTAAAACGTCTATTTGTCGTACGCTTCTGTTCGAATAGGCGCCCATTGTGGCGTTTAAACATGAAAAAGTTAAGATAACTAAGATAGATTATTTTAATGTAAATATATACATTGTAAATAATTACGTTCTCCATTTTATGTTATTTACAGGTATGTCAAACGAAAAAAAAAATATCTGTTGTGATTAACACAAAACTTTCGTCTGTAATATTTAGTTTCAAAAAAAAATATGTAAAAAACAATATTTTTTCAAATATCTCGAAGATACGTAAAAACCATTAAAGGAAAAAATGCAGGAAATTTTATATCCTTTAAATTTTTTTTATATTCATTTTTTCCCAAAAGCGCCATAGGTTTCGAGAAATTTTCAAAAACCTAATTATTTCTTCAAATATCTTGAGAACCGTTAAAAATATATTGTCCAATAAACCATGAGTTTTGAGATATTCAAACATGAAAGTGGTCACACCAATTAGAAAATTGACTTGCGCCTTGGGTGAAAAAGGCTTCCTAGAATTGAAACATTCCTACAAAAAAAATTCAAAACTTTTTTTCATATTCAAAAGTATCTTATTACCTGAGCAACGCCGGGTACTTGCAACCTAGTAGATACAGAATACTACATACAGCAAGTGAAAATGAAGAAAATTTAATCAAATTGATTTTCTTGATGAATTTTCCCATGAATTTTCCGATTTTACAGAAACTCATTTTGAAAAACAGTATTTCGCGCACGGTTTGCCGCACAATCAGCTTGTGAATTGATAAGATATTTTAAGCCAAACACCATCGTAATTCTTGCATCCCATCACACAATGGGCGCATCCAACTACCAGAGCGGCTCAGCATCGCTCTAGAGCGAAAAAGGTGCTCAGTTACTGAACGCAATCGCTACAGAGCGGCTCAACTGAGCAGCTCACATTTTTTCTGAGCGTAAAAGAACTCCGCTCAGTAGCTGAGCAAATGTCAAATGAAGAATTACAGAACCTCAATTCATGTCTAATGGTTCAACCACAATTGGGGCGGCAAGCGGCAGCGGCGACGGCGGGCGGCATGGCGCCGCCACACATACCGCCGAGCCAGCTACAATGATAGCGGCACCGTCGGCATATGCTTCTGTCAACATTGAAACATCAAAACTTATTTAATTCGTCCGCTACTTCGCTCCATTTATTTTCCTTGATGTCTGTCTTTTTATATTGAGGATGGCCCAAATCGTAGAGCATTGGATTTCCTTTCACGAACTCAATTAATTTTTTCTCCGTTCTCGGCATCTTGCGAAATCAAAACGTCAAAAAACTGCATAGAATGTGGCGCCGAATGTGGTGGTTGTCACAAAACAACGAAGAAAAATCGTCATAGAATGTGGCGCCGAATGTGGTGGTTTTCAGAAAACATTTTGGGCGGCGGCGGCAAGTTTGACTTTGATTCAAACTCGGCGGCGACGGAAAAAGTGCGCTGCCGTTGCCGCTGCATTGTAGCAGCTCTAGTTGCGCTACGTAAGTGCAAAAAAAATGCCGCCCGCCGCTGCCGCTTGCCGCCCCAATTGTGGTTGAACCATAAAAACGACGACGGAAATACATAAATGGTCTTATTTATAATATTTATAGTTATTTATGTTATTTATAATACGGGAAGCCTCATGGAAGTTCTTGCTGAGCTAACGGGAATGGAAATAGTCGGCGTTGCGGAAAATGTTGGCGAAAGAGTTCGGGAGTGTACTTCGGCATAGTCATCTCAAAATAAACCCGGTTTCTTTCGGGTGCCGCATTCCGGATTGGGGCGACTTCAACTGAAGTATTACACTCTTCAACCAAAAGTGAAGTAGTTTCCAGATTTATCGTATCAGAAGCACAAATTTCTAACATTACGGAGATAATTACATCGCAGTCCATCTTGAACAATAATTTCTTTCAATGACAGCTCATATATAAATGAGCGGTGCATTCAGGACACAAAATGCTGCTCAGCTGAGCATTTTTTTGACAGCTGAGCTTCGCTCCAGAGCCGCTCTGGTAGTTGGATGCGCCCAATGTTTCCCAAAAACAACTTGTTTAATAGTCTCTTTGGCGCGCTAGAATATTTATCGTAATCTGCCATTATCTTTTAAAAAAATAAAATCTTCATTTTCCACGGTTTTACGATAGTAATACTAGGTTTTTACCAATTTCCCAGTAGCGTTTTTTTACTTTTTACAGTATTTATCTATATATGTATAAAAATGGATGTTTGTTGGTCTGTTGGCTTGAGATTACAAATCTCAAAAACGACTGGACCGATTTTTACGCGATTTTTTGCAAAATGATCAGCGTTGCCAGGAGCAGGTTTTTAGCTATGTTAGATTTTCAAAATTCGAAACGGAAGGTAAGGATAACGCAAATATCCTTTTCCCCATTTTTCCCCGGAAAAATTGGCATTATGGGGTTTTTGGGGTCGCTGATCATGAATTCGGTATTACATTTTCAAAATTTTGAACGAAAGGTCCTGAAAGGATATCGCAAAAATCCTTTTTTCCGGGAAAATCGGCATTAGGGGGTTTCCGAGGTCACCAATCACGAATCCGGTTTTGAATTTTCAAAATTCGAAACAGAATGTCCTGTAAGGATAACATTTTTTCCCAAAAGTTTTTAAGTTATTTATGGTTTTTTTGGCATTCTAAAATTTATACAAAAAACTTTAAGCTGGCAACGAAGGGTCTGCTAGTAAATTATAATTATTTTCTTACGTATTATTAAATGTTGGAAAACTTTTGCTCATACCGAGATTCGAACCCGAGATCCCTGGGGTTTGAAGTCCGCTCGCAAACGCATACGGCCACCGAAGTCAATTAACAAAGCGATTCTAAACGTGAATGGTTTCTATCTCCCTTGAACTTTAGGCGTCATTGAAAAATTTCTGAGAGAAAAAATATTGGGAGATTTTTTTCAAAAGCTTTTCGCTCATTTGCCTTGCCACTATATGACACAGTATATGAGAATTTGACACTCCATCAGTAGTGCCTGGTACTAACATTGTAGTGATTGGCACTCAAAATATACATTTCCGTTCTCTCAGTGTAATTTATAAATAAAAAAAAAACAATACTGGGAAATTGATAAAATATACCAGATTTTTTTAATGGGAAATTGATAAAAAATAGTACAATCTCAAAAGCTGTGAAACATGAAGATTTTATTTTTCTTAAAGATAATGGCTCGTACTATACATATTGTAGTGCGCCTTCATAAATGTTGTAGGGGTAGCAAAAAATATAGTATTAATCGTAGAACGATTCTAAAAAGCTTTAGAAAAGCTTTTTTTCTGACAAAAAATATAGTAAGGGGTCCCAGAAACCTAAGTACGCCTTTTATTTAGTACCAGAATGTGATTCTTTCTCTCAGTATATTCTAAATACTTTTCGCCTTAATAAATCTTTCCACACATTTTTGGTTTCAACGGTTTTACGCATCTCTAAAGCTCGATTCAGACTAACAATTGTGATTACGATTGAGATTACGATTGAGATTACGATTGAGATTACGATTGAGCTTCCTCGACCAATGAGGTTAAAGCTTTTATAGTCCTATCCGTGAAAGCTTGGAGATATTTTTTGTTATGTAAAAAAAATTGATCTAAATTTTTTTTAAATATATTTTTTTTTTACTTAAAAATCGAAAATTGTTTTTTTTTTATAAAATTGTTTGAGCCGGTCCCAATATTGTGTGAAAATGAAAATGAATGAAACGTTATACGGAATTTAAATAATTACGGCCTAATTTTTGGACAATGTTTATATCGAGGCCCAAGGAGCACAAAGTCCTAAGAAAATTCTCACGACCGCTTGAAGACGTCGGCAATATTACTTTTCAGTTGCAAAGACTCTCTCCGGTCGTAAAACTGTCTGGTGGACTACAAAACAACTGGTTGTTGCGTAGTCGTAATTTGCATTATTTCGTAGGCCTAACGACTTATTACGCAACCATCGGACTACTTTTCAGGCCAGGAGGTCGTCAATCCAACCTCCGTACGTAATTATGGGTCAACCTTACGACGGTCGTAACAAAGGTCTTTAAAACCACGTTACAACCGCTGATGGAACTTGATACCGACCCGGTAAATTATTATGGTCGTGAGGTGGTCCTAAAAACCATTCTGGGGACCTGAAAAGTCGTACCGCTCACTGAAAACATTTTCTCTCTTTCCAACTTTGACATTTATATGAATAAAATTTAATTAAATGCTGTATGGGCCCTACAATCGGCTCAAATTCCCAAATCGAGGAAAAGAGAAATGTCAAAATGATAATTATCATTTTCTCTCTAAACCAGTGTTCTCGTTAATAAACTTTTCTAAATAAAATTCGGAAAAAATATTTAGGACTTCGACTTTTATTATCGTTTTCATTAGAACTTGTTACGACCAAGGAAGGTATCGCCAGAACCAGAACAGGTAGACACGCTAGATGGTATTTGGGCTCAGCTCGCCGGAAAGGGGTGGTTCTTTGTCTGGTCTGAACGACATTGGCCTTAACAAAAAAAAATCGTGTCTACTACATCATCTCAAATCCACAATATCAAATCAAAAATCTAAGGGATGGGGGAAAGGGAATAAACTATCAATGATCATCGCACTATCTCTTTAAGCTACACATAGTATAGCATAATTGTAGAACGCGCATGATATCTTTCGATATCCTTGCGACTCATTTTTATCAACTCACGTTTCACCACCTAAAAATAAAAACACTTAATGCACCATAATGAAAAATCGCAACCCAAAAATTTCAATATACAAATTTATAAAAAAAATAATGAAATTTATACAAAAAAAGTCTACAAACTTAAGCTTAAATAAGCGCTACTAATAAAACCAAAAATAAAATAAGTAATAAGCAAATAATAAGTAATAAGCAAAATAATAAATAATAAGCAAAACTAATAAATACTCTCATGCAGCAAATAATCAAAAAAAATAAATATTTAATAATAAAGAAAAATTCTAATCGTGCACAAACTAAATTTTCTAAATAATATTTGTAAATATGGATTTAAGAGACAAAACAACAAAAAAATATAAATATACAAAATATATATAAAATAAATATAATAAATAAATTTTCACCACCCGAAATGCGTTATAAATTTATGAAATTTTGATATCACTAGTGTGGGCCCACCTATAACGTTTTCAATTTTCTTCGTACGTTTACTATTATTTATCACGATAGTGGTGGAAACTGTACAAGACGGTTTCAAACGAAATTTTAAAAGTAGCAAATGATTCTAAGGTTTTTCCCTAACACAAATAAAAATCTGAACTACGAGCTGTCTATAATTGTAAATCGATGTTTCATTTTTTGATAGTGTTGTTCTGAGTTCACGACTTCGTCTGCCGGCGTAGGCTTTTCCACAATTGGGGATTCCGGACGAACCGTAAAAAAATAAAAATGACTTACTTTGATCACGGTTCATATATTTTCCACCTTCAAGGGGTTTGAAAACGACGGTGTTAACTGGAGCAACCAAAATTAGAATCCACACGCCTGTATGGAAGCTGACTTAGCTGGGTTCTCCTGTTTTTTTCTTGAGAATCACTAGCAGCACCACTAAGAAAATCCTTCGATGCAAAGAAGAAATGTTGAGCAATTTCGGAGGGGAAAATCTAATCCGATGATTTGCTCCTTTTTTTCCAGAGTGAAATGTAGTTTTCTTATTTTATTTTATAGAAAAATTCTAGGGGCTCCTCCCCTCTTACGGTCACTGCTAGAAAACGCATATGGTAGGAAAAATGATATAATAAAAAGCAAAAAAAAATACCCAAAATTACGTGGAAATCGTGTTTGAAGAATTCTTTTCCTGAAGATTTTCTTCGTTAAACAACGATCAGGTTTAACAAGTTGGAGATGAAAGTAGATGTTCCAAAGTGAACCATGAGGATCTGTGCCAGAGAGAATACTATTATTCACAAAATCAATTCCAGGTCACTTCAAAAATCACTCACTTGTAATTTGCCAGAAATCTATTCGCACGTATTAGATTTCGAATATAAAATTTCCACTTTCTCCAAACTTGAACAAAAATTTAAAAATTGGGGAGGAGAAAAATCCCCTGTCGTGCGACCACGAGCAATCTTCACCGGAAAAGGATTTTTGTCCCTCTCCTCTGGAGAAAAATGTGATTTTTTATAGAAAGTAGGGGCTAATGTGGCACACAAAAAATATTTGCTTCGCTAAATTTGATCAAAAATGAATTTGAGCTGATAGACCATAAGAAACAAAACAGGTAAGTAAATCCTTATAAAATCGACTGTATGACGTATTCACTTCGATCTAATTTGCATTTCAGTTGAAATAAGGGGAATTTGATCAAAGCGAAAACAATTCATCCCAGCAAGTTTGACGATGATCGATCCAAACAAAATCGAAACAAAAATCGAAAATGATATCGAAGCGATAACAAAATATTTTGGTAAGCGTAAAAATTTATATTTTATCTTCATGTTCTTTTAATTCTTTAAATTTTGTTACTTTAAAATTCAATGAACTAAATTTGAAAATACGGTAATCATTTTTAAAGTACTCTAGTTGTAGTTAAATTTTGATACAAATTGGCATTTTGCGGCGAGATCAATTTGTTTACATTATTGTGTCAAAAGTGCATTCGAATAAACGTCAAATTTAATTTACTTAGTGATATTGTTTATTTGTTTATTTTTTTTTTTGTGATTGCAAGTGAAGATGTTTTATTTATTACTTTGGTTCTTTTTTTCTCTTTTAGGCAAATCTTGCGGAAAATCATCGAAAGTGATGTTCTCACAGCGCAATGAAATCTGGACATCCCGGACAGAGGTGGAAGAAAATTGTTGATTGTTTGGATGCAAAGGTGCTACAATATTTAAACGGACAAACAACAAAATCGGCCAGCTTTCTTTGCAGGGAAGTAAATTTTATAGATATCCAGAAAATCTTTCTTCTCATTCTCCTTTCTTTTACAGGCAGCCGTAACAAACTTCTACTAGAATCACGCGCTGCATAATATTTTGTCCATATTATATGAAATATCAAACGAGTTGATCAATTTGATACATTTTTAATAAAGGCAACTAAAAACAATTATGAAAGTATTTTAAATCGAGCAAAATATAGAAACGGCAACCCAGTTATTTGACATAAGCAACTAATAATGGAGGCAAAATATAAATTGAAACGAAATTATATAAAAATCGAAATTTTAATCGGAATGTGTGCTGAAAAAACGTTTAAGTGGCTAGTATTGTGTTTTCAAGATATTTAAGTGACATTTTTAGACTATTCGAGTAAAAAAATACTCAAATATTGTCGTGGGAAAAAAATTATTTAGTGCAAAAAATGGTGTAAAAAGGATTTTCTGCAGGGCGCGTGAAATTTTACGAAGCATCATCATGATATTCGTCAAAAATTGGGAAGGGTTTGTCAATTTAAGCTAGAAAAGCTCCATAAATTCGATATTAAAAGTGCGTGTTTTCCATATCGTTTATAAAAATCATCATCTTCTCGTGTCATTTAATTTCTAAGTTGTTTTCTCTTCATGTTTATGTTTTCGCTTAACCAATATTAGTGTGAATTAATTTGTGTCAGCATTTTATGGTGAGAATTTTTTGTCGTTGTGTGGCATCTTCGCTAATTTTTTCTCTCCCGGTCGTGAAAATGGTCCTTGCAACCGACTTACGTAGGGTTTCTACAGACTTATCAAAGTTCTACCGCGGGATATTCGCCGCTCAGTCGTATTTGCGTCGCCAGCACTTCTTCAGTACCACAATTTGAGTCATAAGGACGGTCGTGAGTCATGACTTTCAGTCGGTTCGTGTGCCATAGGACTACTTCCCAACCGAAAAATGCTGGGTATAAGTGTCCTGTAAAAAGCAATTTATATTGTTGCAATTTCACTTATTAACCACAAAAGTTTAAATCATTAAGGCCCGTTTGCGCGTATTATTCTTAAAAAATTAATTTGTGGTTAGCCTACTTAAACCGTAGAAATTCTTCGACTTAAATTTTTTAAGTTGTACATAAGTTGCTAAGTTTTGTTGGTGCAAACGGCACTAAGTGGGCTGTTCAATTGTAGACCATTTGATTTCTTATCAAATAACATTCAACCTTGAAGTTCTTTACTTGTACATAGTATGGTAAGTTAGATTATTTTTAAAATTATCCAGAAAATTTTCTATTCATACAACGGAAAATAAATATGTTGTACACACACTAAATTACTATGTGCGACTTCTTAATGTCTAATTAGTAGTTATATAAAATCATATTTAAAAAGATACATTTTTTTTTTGAATAATAGATAACATCGAACTAAATTTGTGCTTGTGGGACTCGTTGAAATGCCAGAAAATAAGTGAAGAGCCATAATCACTAATATTTCCATATGCCTTGGAATAGAGTGCTAGAAAAACTTTTACGAGTAATTAAAGAGAAACTTACATTCTAAAGCCTTCATATAGTCACAGCCCGCCCACACACAATTAAAACTCTCAGCAACTTTTGAATTGTGAAAATAGCTTCATATACATTCATTTGGTCGGTTAGAATATTTTCTGTATAAAGTCGTAGTTGGTGGGTTTTTTTTTCAAATGTATGTAGGTAGATAAAAGGATGATTTTATGTTCCTCTACTTGTACTTAGGTATATTAAATATGAATGTAAATCTATGCAATTACAAAAAATTATAGTACTGTCGGTTGACAATTTAGTTGAAGCTTTATGGCAATTATCATAATTTTATGGTTAATTTTTTTTAGGTGGAAAATATTTCCCAAATCTAATTGACAACGCCTACAAAGTTACCATGAAATTACACATCAGTGCGGTTAGCTCATCAGATTTTGGATCTTATAAATGTGTTGCCAAGAATTCCCTAGGAGATACCGATGGAACCATCAAACTATATAGTAAGTACTACAATACGATTTTCTCTTACAATTATGTGTTATGCTAATTAACAGTGTTGCTGATAGCTGACGAGCATACCAAAACTGTGGCTCTGACATGATAACAGTATAGTTGGTATTCATTGAATGTCGTGTCGAGTTGAGAGTTGTATGTAATAATAAGCAATACTATCCTTTATACTACATATTTCACAAACTATAATATAGTGTTATATTATTACGAGTATCTATCTATCTGGTTTTACTATATAAGTTTAAGTTGAATATGCCATTGTAAGGGAAAGTGTCTTTTATTTTGGACTCTCACGTTCTAGCGACATTTTAATCGTTCTTTCGGTTGAGGACGCCATTCCCTCATAATCACGTCCTTCAGCCTGAAGTGATATTAAGAATAATTTTAAGTGTTATTTTTAGTTTTTTTTTCGCTCCTACTAAAAAAGAAGTACTCTCACTTCATCTACAGAGTAGTTTACATACTTACCCATTGAGCTATATTCTGCTTCATTAGCCAAAAAGTTTCTGCAATTTAAATATTATCTATTTAGGATATACTCTTATACATATACAAGTAATTTGTGAATTTAAACTATTTAAGAAACGATAGTTTTAGTATGCAGATAGTGAAATGGGCAAAATATACGAAAGCTAGGGAAGATTGAAATACTTATTTACTCAAGATATTTTTACTACAAAAATGAGATTTGCATTAATTTTCAATAATATTCAAGATATTTGAAGAATTTCGTAACATAATTGAAGCCGCCCAACACATTACGAACAGAATATTTTAATCAGAAGAGCGGAAAATCAAAATGAAAATTTTATAGTCATATGTATAAAATCACAAAATTTGTTTTAATTCGTATATTTTCATTAGAGCATATTAAGACGAAAGTACTTGTACAAAGACTTTTTTTCAACGAAACCAATTTTTGAAATACGGCGGAAATTAAAACGAAAGAAAAAATAATTTTAAATATTCAAAAATATGCGATTTGTCCTACAAAAATTCAAAAATATGCGATTCAGCTCCCAAAAGAAAAACACTGCTTAGTCCACATAAAGGCCAATTCAGACTAACGATTGCGATTACGATTGCGCTTCCTCGACCAATTAGATATCCCTATCGTAAAAAGCTTTGCACTCATTGATCGAGAAGATTCGATCGTAATCGCGTAGTTAGTCTGAATTGGGCTTAAGGGTGAGATTATACCTTTCTTACATAATCAAACCTCACATGATGAGTATAAGTGGGTATAATGTTGAGAGTTTTTATACAAAAACACTTGAAAACTCGAGAACTAATTGAATTAGAAATTTGAAATTTGGTATAGAACAGGGTTTTATCAAAAGATAAACTTCTTCTGAAAATGGGAAAAAGTGAACCACCCCTTCCCCTCTCCCCCATGCAAATGTTAATTGTTTTTGCAATTCCTTTAACAAAAGGTGTTTAGAAAGGTGAAAATTACTTTAACAAAAGGTGTTTTGAATCTGATTCCACATAACTTCTTTATATATCAAAATCCAGTTTGACCACCCCCTCTTCCATACAAATGGGAAAGATTTTTTTGATTATCTCTAAAACGGTTCATTTTTTAGAAATCGGGTTCCATAGGGTTCTATGTTCCAGTGCAAAAAAAACGAGGCAAAATCGGGTAAGATTTACTTCCAGAAGTCGATCTTACAATTTTCTTCACATACATACATAGTAACGAACACACAACACACACATACTGCGGATACAGACATGTTGCGGACTCGTCGAACTGAGCCAAGACCCTCTACAAACAAAGCCATGCAAAAGTTTTTCTATGTGTGCACTAGTAGTGTCAAGTAGCAACCCTACTGTCAGAATCACATGGGAAACCGTACGTAAAGTTCGATTTGTTTTCTTTGTTATAAATAATTTTATCAAGTTTTCAGAGTTTAATCGGTGGAAATATATAAAGTAAATGTGTGTAGTACTAACAATCGTTTGTGTTTTGTTTGATAATTGTGAATATAAAAAGAAATACTGCCGAAATCTTTCCTAACCTAAAAGAGGTTATTAAAGATTTTCAGTGCAACTTCAGCAATAAAAACAACTCAACAAGCTAAAATAAACGCCATTGGATAGGGCTGCGGGAAACGGATTGGCAAAGGCTGCTTATTACCAACAGATTGTATTGCACAGATAAGTAAAAATTTATTTAAAAAAGGCAGGTATTTTGCGTTTAATTTTAAGATTGATTGGCTGATCGAAGAATCCACTACAAGACTAGGAGCAGGGGCTGTGACAGGGGATGCAACATGGGCTAGGAGACTCCTGAGACTTATTTACTGCACTTTTCTGCCAAGGGTATTTCGGTTTTTTAAATATTCAATTTAACCCTTTATGGGCCAGGAAGTGAACAACAGTAAATCAATAACCATGACTTTTTTCGTTGAAAATGGTTCCAGAAAGCATTTAAAAAAAGACATGAGCTAATTTAATAGAGGTGTAGTAAATTTTGTGATTCGTTCGTTTAATACGTGCCGTTCTGTAATTCGAAATACAAATCCACTTTGTCCGTTATTGTCATTCATTATACAATAAAAAAGTGATTGTTTTAAATATCAGCTTAAAGTGAAATTGTGCTAAGTCCAAAATATCAAATTTCACAGAAGAGCAGAAAAAACTTGTTAAATCATTGTAATTTCCATTTCACGATAACTGAGTTTCATTTAAAGAAAACTGAGCCTAATTTAAAAAAACTCAGTTTTTCTTAAATGAGAATTAAAATGATTTAACAAGGTTTTTTTTGCTCTTCTGTAAAATTTGATATTTTGGACTTAGCATAATTTCGGTTTAAGCTGACGATATATTTTTGAATTCCATACTCAATTTTTTTTCCATTATATGTAAATTTGTTTTGCTTTCAAATAAAAATCATAAAATAACCAAAATGGTTTTTGTTTTCATTTTCATTTCCTCCAAATTTATTTAAACGATAATATAGGAACATTATTGATATAGAACCGCAAAAAAATTCGGAAACTTCATGCCGGCGCCATGTTAGACAATTCATCAGCGACCCTACTTGGCCATGTATATGTGGTAGTAACTCTCTTAGTGCATGGCTTTGTATGTAGAGGGTCTTGACTGAGCCGATGGGTATATATCTCCCCAAGTAGCAAAAAAGGTCGTAAAGTGGTAGTCGTAACCATACAGTCACGAAACTAAAGTCGCGACGCCCACTTTACGACCTTTTGTGTTCCTTGGGTCGGGAACGTACGTGATTTCGGTTTCTGGAGTAATTGTTATTTGTAACAAAGGTGAAAATAATTTAAAAAAAAATTATCAACTATAGAAAATTGCGAAACAAATTTAAGAAATCTTTTATCACTCTTATAAGGTTGTTGGATAGATTTTTTTTCAAGTTTTTCAATACTAATTAAGCGAATTGGTATCGTAAGTAATTTAAATGGAATTTAAGTTGCTTTATTCCGTTAGTACATATTTATTTTATTCCGTAATTTCCGATATTTTAAAAAAAATATTTTGAGAAAATTTCATGTTTTTTTTTTAATTTTTTTCACTTTGTCGCATATTTTTAGAACTTTTTAAATTATTTTTTTATTTTTGAAATTTTTATTACTGAAATTAAGATTTTATCGTTTTGTTGTGTGCCCGTTTTATAATTAAAATTCATTTTTTTTATATTATTTTACAGAAAAGCAATTGTGTTTAAAGTGCCATATTTCTTTTGTATTTATCGGAGGAGTAAGCAGAAAGGAAAATGGTGTACATTTTTAACCACATTATCTTTCGAAAACCCCATTATCGAGAACCCCATTAAAAATCGTTCGTTAGCTTCAGATATAGCGGGACAGAGGGTCAGAAGGGAAGAAAGATAGTGAAATTTTTTGGGTTATATGATCTCTAAAGATTCCTCTATTCAACCAAGGAAACTCCATAAAAATGGGTTGACTGATTTACGAGTTAGCTGATGAGGGGTTCAGAGGAGAGGGAGGTTCCTGCTGCGAACATCGCTCAAAATATTCGCAACATCTGAAGCAATTCAATGAAATGTGGTTCAATGTTCTGCGTTGAGGGGTTCAAAAGTTACAGGGGAACGTATTTATTTGATAGTTATAACCGAACGCATATACTCTTTTTTTTGGGCAATCGCATAAAAACAAATAATTCACTCTAGAGTTGTATGAACTATACAAGTTAAATGAACATTTTTTTAGATCAATTTGACTTTTTTGAAGAGCAAATTGATATTTTGCACATCTTTTTACTTCCCTTTTCTATAGCGGGAAAGTATTGTATTCATGACAGAGACGGACTCGAGAACGGGGACAGATAGAAAATTTCTGATCAATACGAAATCCGTTTCAGGCAACATTTTGAGGGTGTCCGTACATCTGTTTGTCTGTCGAGAACGCGTTGAGCTTCCGACTTGAAATTTTTTGTAAATAAGTTTTAGAAAAATCGTAGTTTTCTTTTCTGAAATAATTGTCAACAAAACATGGATGGGGAACATTGCAACTATAGGGCTGGGTAAAATGTCCCACTTATGTGGCAACATTTAATTTTATTTAAAAAACTCCAAGAAAAGCTTTCTTTATAAAAAAATATGTGTGTCGAAAATAAAAGCGAGATACATATTTATTTTATTTTATGTATGCTTCTATCTCGCTCTTATTTCTGAGACTCTGCGCCCAAAAATTAATTTTTTTCTTTTTCGTACATTTTTTTTTAAACAAAAGCTTTTTTATATTTGAAATTTTATATTTCCGAAACTATTCAACCTAGGAAGATAAAATTTTGCCACCTTTTGAAGTTCTGGTGACAATACTGGTTTCAATTTTCAAAAATATTTCTATACAATTTTCAAGAATTTTTCGTTTGGAACCCTACTAAACCATTGCGAAAAATTATTTTGTACTTTTTTCTCATTTTGAAAGTGTATAACATTAGAACACTTGTTATTTATATTTTTTTTCGAAAATTAATATTTTTAAAATTTTTGTTTGTGATCTTGTAAAGGGTGATCCAATAAGAGCTTTCTATTTTTTTTTAAATAAAACACAATAATTAATATATTAAGGAAAATCTTGATTTAAGTTGTTAGTTTGGTTCATGCCATTTAATGTTTGAAGATAATTTCCTTCAAATGTTGCCCACGACTAACTCTTAAATTGTCTATTCTGTGGGTCCAATTTTCGACAATTCTTTGAGCATATCGGTCGGTATTCCGCGAATAGCACGGTTTGCTGCCAAAGCTGTAATCGTTCCGGGTTTATCGACGTAAACAAGAGATTTCACACATCCCCACAGAAAGTAATCCAATGGAGTCAGATCACAAGATCTCGGTGGCCAATTAACAGGACCATTTCTTGAGATGATGTTTTCATCGAACGTTTCCCTCAATAAAGCGATTGTATCGTTAGCTGTATGACATGTAGCGCCATCCTGTTGAAACCACAAGTCAGCTACACCAATATCTTGAATTTTTGGCAACAAAAATTCATTGATTATTGCTCTGTAGCGAGCTCCATTGACAGTAACACGCACTCCTTCCGCATTTTTAAAGAAATACGGTCCGATGATGCTACTGCAGCAATATTCTTGTTACTACGGGCTGTACGCACGTTGATGGATGAATGTCTAATAGTGTAAAATTAGTTCGAAATTTGGTGATGGTTTCACGAATAGTGCGTTCAGTGGGACGATTATGATGACCAAAATGTGGACGAAGAGCTCTATAACAATTCCTAACTGAGCACTGATTTTGGAAATAAGTTTCCACAATTAGTAAACGTTGTTCACACGTAAGTCTATTCATGATGAAATTGCACTGAATCTGAACACAAACGTCATATAGACAAGCCAGTTGACACATAAGAACTGTCAAAACAACCCTATTGGAAAAAGTACCTTCAATTGGATCACCCTTTATTTAGTATGACTAAAATCCGTCTGTTTTTCGCCACGCTTATATATACTTTTAAGTCTTCAAATATATATCTTTGCCTTTGAGATATCCTGACGGACTTCTTAATGCTAAAAGCGGATTTCTTAACGCTAAAAGCGGCCCCAAAAACCCACAGATGAGATTTTTTTCGGAAAATTTGAGAAAAAGGATAATCACGTTATCCTTAAAGGACTTTCCGTATTCTTACAGGCTTTTTAACGCCCGAATCGGATTCATCGACTCTAAAAATCTCCAGTTTTTCCGGAAAATTAGGAGAAAAGGATAGTCATGTCCTTCCGGGACCTTCCGTTATCCTTACTAGATCCAAGTAGTGAAAATATTGTATTGTCACCCATCAATCGGATGAGTCGGATGAATCGGATGAGTGGAAATGGGTTAAAATTAAATTCCATAATTTAACTTTGACAGACAATTAAACACAAAAAATGACATATTTAGCAAACTTTTAAATAGGAAGAGAATTTTGAAAATGGGCTAAAAAAGTCGGATTTAACGTAAAAATTAAAACAGAGAATTTTTCGAATATGGTGTATTTGGCGCCACCATACAAGTAGTCATGAGACCGTAAGAAAAAAAGTTGCTTAAGCAATCTGTTATTTTGTGTCATGCAATACTGTTTGGAAACATGCATAATAATTTTACAAGAAGAAAACTATTTGGTGGAATAAACTATAAATAAAAACAGTAGAGGCAAGAAAATAGTAAAATTAGGAACAAGTTCTGTGTCCGATGCAAGGTGTTCCCTATAGTGGACATTAGATAGAGTAAAAAAATGGTTATGGAATTCAACAGGTTCAAAACTGGTTGGACGTTTTTTGTAAATTTGTAAATAGCATATCTGCAAAATGTTTTTGGATGATTGTAACATTTATTTCAAAACTGAAAAATAGCAGTTAAATACAACTTACTAAATAAACTGATCGGCCAAAAATCTGATTTAATTCTTTCAATTTAAGGTTAAATAATTCAATTTTGTTGGAATTTTTAAATACTATCGCATTTAATATTTTGCATTTGGATTTTGTCACATTAAAAAATATAATTTTAGTTATGAATAAAACAATTCGTGGCTGACTGAAAATCCTTTAATCTCCTTTTTAGGAATACCACGGAATACAGTCAATTCACTGGATTCACCGGAAGGACGATTCAAAGGTAGGCAGAGAGCACCGAAATGCTTTGTAAATTCCAAAGCTATAATTCTCTAAATCGCCTTTTTATTTTGATTATCTCGCATAATGAATTCAAATCCTTTATTAAGTCCTTATTATCATTTCACCTTTTTTCCCGCTAAACGTTAAAAAAATAAATCTTTTATTCCAGGGAAAACGAGAAAAGGCACTGAAATGTATCAATCACAGGGCATCAGTGTGGGTGATGAGTCTGAAAATCCTGGAAAACGAAAAGGTAAGAAAGACAGCAAGAAAAAAAAATCGAACAAGTTGTATATCAGCGGATATTATATTAAGTGAAGGTATCTTAACTTCATATCGTTTATTTTGATTGAAAGTCAATAAAACATGAAATTACCAGTCCGAGCGAATATCCTCGGCAATAACTTGTTAAATTGAATTCCATCCAACCGAGAATTAATGATTTGTCAACACACGTAAAATAAGAAAGTTGAAAAAAAAGTGAAGAAAACGCTGAACAGTTAAATACTGGGTGAAGTAGAATAGTCTTACAAATGCGGGAATGGGTGGGGGAAGGCGAAATATTAACGCAGTATGAATCAGACCAACAAGGATATCAACCGCAGGACATTTCATATAGGAATTGCGATGATGTTTGCTGAGACATACACAATTTAATGGTTTGCATCAATATTTGCTCAGAGTTGTCTAGAATTCGGTCGTAATTAGGTGCGCATTATAGATTGTGTTCTTTTTTTTGCTGTGCTTTTAATGCGTGTTCTTTGATCGTAAAATAGGGCTATGATTGCTATTGCCCTGCTTAGCTTCGTTATGGGCTCGACATTATCCCCAAAGATTTATGGCATGGCGTCACTTACTTACAAATCGAGGCTTTTTGGAAGTTTTTATGATTTTACGACTGGCTGTGACTTGAATGTTCTCAAATATAATTCACTTTGAATAGATTACAGGATAAAATAAATTTATATGAACTATTTTAGGAGGAAATTATGACTAACGCAAATCGATGGTAACACCGGTAAATAAACTCGTTTCGCACGTTTCAATTTGAAGTTTACCTTTTTTTATGTTTCCTTAGACATATAGTGGTGTTACTACCAATATAGCTAATTCCTGTACTAAAGTGTGATTAAAGTAATTTATTTGATTTCCATGCGATGGCCATAAAGTTTAAATTTTGTTAAAATCAATGTTTAAATTTTGCTGTGAATTCCTTAATTCAAGTTTTTGTTTTACAAATTTAGTGCCAGAAGAATTGGTTACTTGTCTTCAATGAAAAAATCATGCTACTTTCCGCTTTGAGAAATTAATATTTAAACTTACATTGCTTAAATTCAGAGATAAACATATGGATAATTCTCGAAAACGGTTAGTGAATAGTTAACCATTATAATTTTAAATAACAAGAATTTCGTAATAAGTTTCCCACGAAGAGCGACAAAATAATTTATGTTATGAAATATTTACCTCCTTTATGAAATAATTCATTGTAAATTTTATATCCACTATGGATTGACGTCATAATATTTAAAAATTCTTACCTTATGAAGAGTTTCCGCAAAATTTTACACGGAAATTCCTAGTGGAATTTTTCTTGAAGCAAAAACAAAATGTTTTATGCAGAATTTCATATTGAGATTAATTATGAATTTCATGCAGTTCATAAATAAGTTTACAGGTCATAAATAACTATTCTCAAAATCCGATAGTATATTTTGAGCCTGGCAAGTTTCTTGAAATATAATTTGAAAAATTAAAGACTATATAATAAGTAAAATTAAGTAAAATTGCACCCGGATTGTTTCTTTTAGGAACTTGCCAAGCTCGAAATATACTATCGGATTTTGGACACTTATTCATGACCAAAAATTTCGGAGTATTTAGAAGCTTTAATGTTCACCCTAATGCCTAATGTCAAGCTAGTGTAGAATTTTAAAGCAATTGGTGACTTGGCCTCCATTTACATCTCAACACTTTATTTAGTCAAACAGTTTAATGATCAAAAACTTGACGCTTTTTTAACTGGAAGTTTTTGGTTGGCGGTTTTGGCTGTGATTTCAACTATTTTTGTTTAACCTTAAAGGTTTCCTAATAAAATCCCTTAAATTTTTCCTCTTTTTATACCCGTATAGTGAAACCAAAGGGTATATTAACTTTGCCTTACCGTTTGTAACGCCAAGATCCCATCATCACACACAAAAATGAATTACACCAGTGTGTTTAGAATGATAAAAATAATTCATTTTTGCATGTCCGTCCGTCCGTCTGTCTGTCTGTCCGTCTGTCTGTCCGTCTGTCGCGGATTGCGAGCGCACGGATTGAGATAGAGACTTGAAATTTTGCACAGATCCGTTTTTCGTAAAATTTGAGGCTAAGTTCGTTTATGGGCAAAAATGGACCATTAGAAAACTTTTTTTCTGAATATCTCAAAAACGGTGAATTTTATCAAAAAAGTCCAAGAACAAAAGTTATTTAGGATATGATTCTACATAAAACTCCCATACATGAAAATCCAATTGGAATAAATTTTAAAAAATCTTTTTGGAAAATTTGACTTCAAAGTGGAATTTTGATACAACTGTTCGCTGTTCACTTAAATCACCATACGGGTTTTCAATAATTGCCAGATTGGCAATTATAGCTTTTGTTATGTTTTTCGATTGTTTCATTGAGAAACATTGAAGAGTTAAAAGTAATTATGATTGTTCCCAATTCCGCATCTGTGTTTATTCTCCTATTTTCTAACTGGGTTTGGCTTTGATTTACGATTTACGATTTGTTTAACCTCTACCTGCTAATTTTCAAAAAATCTGGACATTCAGAGCCAATTTTATAATCTTTTTCTTGTTGAAAAATGAGATTTTTTAATCCGAATTTTTTGTGCGCCCTGCCCACTTGCTTGGGAAAGTTCGAATTTTTTTCTCGACAGAATTAATTATGTTATTAACAACCTTTCTGACAAATTTGATGTTCCAAGGTTCACTAGAAGTACGCCAGGACTTTTGAGTTAAGAATGTATAAGGGATAAAATTTCGGTAATTTGGAACATTGATGCATTTACCTACTTCGTATTTTTTAGGGGTTTCTTTTGTTATCCATATGTATAAAAATGGATGTTTGTTGGTCTGTCTGTTTGTCTGAGATTATAAAACTCAAAAACTACTGGATCGACTTCTACACGGTTTTTTGCAAAATAATCTGCGTTGCCAGGAGCAGGTTTTTAGCTACGTTAGATTCTCAAAATTCCAAACGGAAGGTCCTGTAAAAATAACTCAAATATCCTTTTTCCCGTTTTTTCCCGGGAAAAATTGGTATAAGAGGGTTTCCGGGGTCGCTGATCGCGAATCTGGTGTTAGATTTTTGAAATTCTAACAGGAAGGTCCTGTAAGGATAACGCAAATATCCTTTTTCTAATTTTGTCTTAACATTTTTTGCCAAAAGTTTTTAAGTTATTTATGGTTTGTTGGCATTCTAAAATTTATACAAAAAACTTTAAGCGTAGGGTCTGCTAGTTTAATCTAAACCTCTCTAACTGTTTGAAAGAGATTTTGAGTACTTATACTGAGTACGCGACATAAGAACTGAACTTGAGTACTTATATTTATTACGATTGCCCAAAACACATGAGAATTATAAAGGATGGCAGAAAATTGATCGGGCAGCCAATTTATACTGTTTGTGTTTAACCATTGAATCGTTTCTAATTCGTGGTTTTACGCGACACAAAAAACTTTAGGCCTCAAAACGTCTGGGCGCGGATTTATGCGCGGACAAGGGTGTGAAACGGCTAAACTATTTAACACGATCATGATCAATGAATTACCAGAAATATCTACAACAAACAGAGTTTTATTGATGTTTATTGAAGCTTCCCCTAAACCAGGCATCATCAGCTAGTGGCTCGGCTGGCTCATCACACAGATTTGCTTTAACAGCGTAGCCACTATAATCGACCTTTTATTGTGTGCTGTAATGCTTGTGTGTGCGGCTTCGGATCGCAGGAATAAAACGAATCGTGCTTTGAGTTGGAATCGGGGCATTATTAGCATGACACATTTCATTTTAAATCAGTTCGTGTCAAGCCATTGCCGCGGAAGGTTGTGTTTCATTGCACTGTGTTTTTATTTGTACTAGTTATAAATTTTGATTGTAAAGGAAGCGACAGTTACTTTGATGACCCCTGCCCTAAACATAGAATATAATTTTTAAGTTTTTCGCATAATTATTTGCAAGAAACTGGTAAAAATCCCATCAGTTTATGGGGAAAGGTGAAGTGAAATTACTTACATCTTATGATTGATTCCTCATTTCCCATACCTTACATTGTAGATTTTCTGTAATTCAAACAAAGAAATCAGAGTTTAAAAACAAACAAACCAAAATTGTAATTTTAATCATTTAAAATGTACCAAAATTTCAAAAAATAAATAAATTGAATATGCATATACAAGTAGCAAGATTTTTTTTTTGCATATTTGCTGCTTATTAGGAATCTCGATAAATAAGACATGTGAGAAAATTTATTAGAAAAAATAATAAACTTTACGATTCTTCATTAATCAATTCGCCTCCTTGTGAAATATTAAAAATCTACACTATTATTCAGCAAATCGTAACAATTTTTTACAAAGTGTTGTAAATATGGACATCACAACAAAAAGTAGCAACAAAAGTAGTTTTTGTGCGGTACGATATTGATGGGGGATGGTTCTCGTAGACAATAATTCAAAATTGGTAGCACACATGAGAGTATATTTCAAGAAATCAATAATAGCTTAGAATTTATGGCGTACAATGTTTAAAGTCATAGCAGTATCTCATTCATTTTTCTTTTTTTTTCAGATGTTATGCTAGGGGAGAACGAGGACGACATTTATGAAGTTTCATCAACACAATCGAGGACACATAGAGTACACGATTTACTGATGGTTCTCGTGTCAATAGTTTCAATGATTCTTTGACAAATTTCAACATGAATGATAAATCTGTAAATTACAATACAATAAAAAATTATTACATTAGTATCTACTATTAAAAATATATCACGTAAAATAAACAAAACAAAACTAAATCAATATTGTTAATATTTATATTCTTGTAATTTAAGTGAAATTTATTAATCAACTTAAAACATAGTTAATTGGTCAATTGAATATATATAAAACATAAAACAAAAATAATTTTAATAAAACATAATAAACAACATTTATAGTATTTAAAATACTATAGTATTATAATATGCTAAATAAATGAACAATCGGCCCAAATACGGAGAAAGTGAATAATGGCACACTGTTTAAAAAAAAATAGGAATATTCTTAGCTAAAAGCTTATAATTTCTATTTATACTATAAGTTAATAAAATGCTTAAAGGGTTTTTAATCTAGAATGTTGAAAAAAAGCAATTGTTGTAAAAAAAATATTGTTTGTCTAAAATTGTGTAGAATATAAAAAAATATTCAAAATTCTTATTTGTGTGCGATTTTGCTGTTAATAATTCAATCATTATGCTACATATTACGATTTCTCCTTAACTTAATGAATTTCGTATAAAACATAACATATTTTAACAATCCGTTTTCTGATTTTTTAACTCAAGTCTTCTTACGGAAAAGTTTACCAGAACTATACACTATTTGATACAAATCATTCGTTTGTCTTGCCAGAGCCGGAAGTAATCACTCGACCTCCGTATAACGTTTCTTAAGACTAAAAAAGGAGATTTTTTGTAATCGTTTTTATTGGCAAAAATGCAGTTCAGGTTTTTAAAACTTTTACAATATTTAACTGGTTATTTGAAGATATAAAAAACATAAGAAAAGCAACAATCGCCAGGGGCCAATCGTCAAATATTCTATATGATGACAGAAAAAATGTTTAGTTAAAAAAATACATTTATTTAGGAGAGGGGGAATAAAGTGGTCCGATTGAATTTTGATGTACAGAATGGTTATATAAAATCATATTCTAAACACATTTCATCTTAATAAATTTTTCAATACGATGCACAGTTTTCGAGAAAAAAGGAAAAAAGTATTCCATTCGTGTGGAGCAGTGATCCCATTGGATTTAAAAGTATGGATGAGTTATATAAAATCTTATTCTAAACAAATTTTATCTCCATAAATTTTTCAATATGACTTACGGTTTTCGAGAAAATTGTTTCATTTTTATGGGGAAGGAAGGAAGGAATGGTCCAGTTTTGCACGTGCAAGAACTTAATCTAGCCATTTACGAGAAACCTACACAGCTATACAACATTTCAAGTCTATAGCTCTATCCTTTCGAAAGTTATGGTGTTCACGGACAAGCAGACAGACAGACAGACATACAGACGGACAAACAGACGGACAGACAGACGGACAGACGAACAGACAACTGGGCGAACAGACGGACGGACGTTTGGAAATCAAAATCTTTTGTCGTCCCTAACACCCTCTTGTAGTTCATATTTCTGTCCGATGATTGGTTCGATGCGTTAAAAACGGTATACTAAATCTAATAGACTCCTATATGATATATTATATAGAGTATAAAAATTCATGGTGAAAAATAATTGAAAAATGGCGCCGATCGTGGTATCCTATAATATAGTACGAGGAATGTCTGTCTGTCTGTCTGTCTGTCTGTCTGTCTGTCTGTCTGTCTGTCTGTCTGCACAAACGATCTCAAAAACCCGCCTAACGATTTTCACGAAAATTGGTGGTCAGGGATTTTCGGGGACAATGAATCGATCTAGATAGGTCTCACCTCTGAGAAAATTCCCCCTCGATACCCCTCGCCTGGTATCTTCGAATTGGGTGGTCCGATCTTAATGAAACTTAACGGTATTACTAAAGGGGCTAAGGGCTTTCGATTTTTCCACTACAAACCTAATTTTCCCCTCCCCTCGGGGTATCGTGTCTTTGAATTACGTGAAGGTATTTTAATGGAAATTCACAATATTGCTAGGGAGTAAGGTTTTTCGATATGCATTCTAAAAATATCACTTTTTAGATATCTATCGGCAGCGATAAATAGTAATTACAAAACAATCAAGTTCCCTGAACCTCATTATACGAATCATGTTGCAATTACAATCGGATTCAATTACTCAGAGACAGACTGCATTAAGAATTACAATTGTATGTTTTCATGTTTGTGTATATATTTTTTTCCGAAACAGGTTCTATAGATTTTGATGAAATTCGGCTACTTATAGTTTTTGGGGACAAAAATGCGATCACCTTAGGTCCCATCTTCAGGGAAATTCGTTAAAGTTCTATAAGGATACTGCGAATATTCTTTGTCCCGTTTTTCCTCAGGAAAGTTTACACTATAGGGTTTGTGAGGTCGCCGATCCCGAATCTGATGTTGGAAATTCAATATTCGAAACCAAAGGTCCTGTGGTGATAACAAAAATATTCTTTCTTTCCTTTTTTTGCGAGGAAGTTAGCGGAGTGGGCTTAAAACCTCAGGAAAACTACTGTGAAGTTACCGTGAATCTACTTTTTTTCCAAAAAAAAAAAATAGCAAAAGGAGGATTCTGAGGATTCCGAGCATGGCTCGGTCTTCCTGGTACTATCTCTAATCAGAGCGCTTCGCCAACCAATTCTCGGTGGAAAAATGTGACTCAGAACTCGATTGGAAAAAACAAATCAAAAAAGATTATTAATTTTCATGATTGGCGACTCGGAACGCTCGGAGGCGCCATTTTACAATTATTTTACAACACAGAAACTTTTTAAATCTGCAAATCACCAGTTAAATATGGTAAAAGCAAAGATTAGGTAAATAAAGGTAAGAATCCTAGAACAAATGTTGGAGTTCTAGCAGCGTAATTGGAATCTTTAGTATGCCTTGCAAAACGCTTACTTTTCTTTATATTTTGACTCATAACTGTCAAAAAATCAATCAAAATATTTAAATTGCATGCGTTACTCGATTGCGATTCATAACTCTACAGTATTATCCATCCATTTTAAAAGTTCTATGAAAAGTTCTTTGGTATCTTTAGTTATCTAATCCTTGGTAAAAGTTTGAGAAACTTCAGCTGCATTATTGTCAATAAAGAAATCCGTAAAAATCTCATTTTTTTAACGTCCTAAACCAGGTTCTCGCCTTAAATGTGGGAAAGGTGAAAAAAAATGTTTCATGTAAAAATTAATTCAAAATTGGCAATTTACGACATTTAAATTGTTCCAAGTAACACAATTATAATATGGTTACATCGGAACAGTACATCGGAACAGTAACGTGGCAGAAACAAACCGAAAAAACTATTTTGTTACTTTGTAACAATTTTATAACAACGGCAACAAGGAAAAAGGCCGGTTGCTACTAAGTTTCTAAGTTTCTGCAAAGTTGCTATTTTGTTATAACCGAGTCTGAATTGTTCTTGCTGGAGTATGCCTAGTTTCTAAGTTCTTAATAAAAAAATGATAATTCAAATTTAGACAAAATACTCGAAATTAGTAACTAAAATACTTGTATTTTATTAAAAAAATTGAAATAATTATTTTGCCATTTTAACAACGCACATAAAATTCAAAAAATTTATTTAAAAAAATATATATTTGAAAATGTTTATAAATATGCAAAATATTATAATGTAGAATAATTAAACAATCCCAAAGACTGGACGCCTCTTGCATGCAGAAGTTGAATATTAAAAATGTATAACTAAATTATTTAATATCAGCAAAAGTTAAAATATTAACTAACAGTTTATTCTAAATAAACAAATATCAAATAATAATAACGTTAGAACTAGGAAGTTTAGATAAGTTATGTATTTGTGTGTTTAATAAATATTTATATTTAGAAATAAGAACACAAAAAAATATATATATATAAATAAATAAAATATATATTTATTCTACGTTAATTATACCCTTTAAGAATAGAATTAAACAAATACATTAGGTAAGCGAAAGTAATATTAGTTAGTTTCAATGACAAATAAGGAAAACATATCATTATTGAAAACAAAGTGTAAATCAATAAATAAATAAAAAAAAAGTTAAGAAAAATTCTTGAAAAAGCTTTTTTGGGTGTTTTAGGGATGGCCCTGTATAACAGTTAGTAAAGGTTGGTTCAAGTTTGAGTTTCTCAAGTTTTCAAAAAGCTTTTAGCAAGGACTATAACCATCTAGTGAAGCTTCAGTCTGAATCCTTTAAAACATTTTTTGTATCCTTAATATATATAAAGATTTCCTTTGATTTTTGCGGGGCCTTTGACTAATAAATCAAAGCTTTGATTTGATTTTTTTTATTAATGTAGCATTACGTTTTTCCTCAGATTTTAAAGCTTCTTATTTTTTCTTAATTGTTTTTTAAAGTTCTAAGTTTCATGAGTTATCTGGAAACAAACTACCAATAGACAACTCAAGCAATTTTAGAACTTAATTTTCTTTATTATTTATTTATTTATTTTTGCAGAACCTGTCTTTTAGTATTTTTATGCAATTTTCAAAAACAGTAGATATCGACTCTTCCGTGCAAAACTATCGAAAAATACAATTTTGCAGAAAATATATTTTAGTTATTTATCCACATAACATTAAGAGCACTCGAAAAATGTTGGATTTTAAGGATATTTTGCTATAGCTTTTAGACCCCTCAACGGAGAATATTGAAATAAATTATATCACCTCTGACCTCCTTACCTGATATCCCGTAAATCAGTGAACAAATTTTAATGGGGGTTTTGGCATTACACAGAAAATAATATGAGTTACATATGTAGGGGAAACGTGCAAACGGTGAGACAATGCAAATGCATATTGAGCGTGTCGATTTCAATAATAACGTTATTTTTGACTCCTCCAACTTATAATTAAGTTCAACTCAAGTGCCTGTTTCGCATCTAATCTTTGCAAATGAACACTTACAGGTCGATTATCTTAGACGCGTCACTTTTGGAGACTCGAATTTTGCCTATTGTATTTGTTGTTTTGTATCAACAACAAACAACAGGCAATTTCGAGTCACGAAAAGTGACGCGTCTAAGACAGCGATTCTCAACCTGTGGGGCGCGCCCCCCTAGGGGAACGCGACGACATTTAAGGGGGGCGCGAGCATATCCTAGACAAAATATTTAAAAAAGTTCATTAATTGACTGAAAGGAAAGTACATACCCGCATACAAAACAAAATACATTTCGACATAATATTTAATAATTAACTTATTAACTTACGCTTGGAGCACAATGAACGCGAAACCAGCGCGAAACCAACGCAACTACAACGCTCTGAACTGTCACGCAGTGCAAAATTCTAGCGGCAGAGCACAATGGCAGCTCGTAAAGTAGTACAAGTGACATAATATAAAGTGGTATAAACTTGGAAAAATTACAAAAATGGATAATTTTGAAGCGATAATTTGCTTTGTTGGTCTTTATCTTTGTTATTTGCACTAAGGCTATCAATTTTTCCTTGAACGACATTTTTCCAACCTCACTTTATGAACTGTCAACGCAGAATTCTGCGGCAAAGTTAGAAGTTTGCAAACTTTTGCGTTGCGGTTACGTTGTAGCTGCGTTCTATACGTTCACTGTGCTCACTTCAAACAATTTGTGGGAACCAAACTTTTAAGTGACAGTTTCTGCGCCAGTTTCGAGTCGGTTTCGCGTTCATTGTGATTTCAGGTTAAAACAACTTCTCGCGAAACCGCAAAAATGACGCAAGAGCAATAAAAAGGCACCGGATTCTTGTTTTGTCAACGCTGAGGATCGGTGTTGCCAAATGTCAATAAATTACTGTTTTCTTGGTAATTTGTGTTTAAAATTAGGGTAGTAGTGTAGGTTTAGCGCCAAAATACTCAAATTACGTTATTATTGTATACATTTTATTGTATGCAGGGGGGCGCGATGACAATTTTCATTGAAAATTCGGCCGCGAATACTGAAAGGTTGAGAAACGCTGGTCTAAGATAATCGACCTGTTAAATTTAAACGCTTAAGTTTTTTTCGAGGGTGCTTGAAAATGATTAAAAATAATAATAATTAAAAACGATTAAGAGAATATTTTTTATATTATTGTTTGTTGTTTTTTTGGAAAAAAACTTGCAAATTCGCAGGTTTTTCAAATACAAGTTTTCCTCTAACTGTGAGACAATTTCATTGTTTTGGATTTAATTTGAAAAATCCATGTATGTTTTAAGAAAGATACGCTGGAAAATTAATAAGAAGTGAATTAAATGAAATTTGTTGAAAATAAAATAGAAAATACGTAAAAGAAAAAAAAAATTATAGAAAAATTGGCAAAAATTGAAGACCTCGGTGCAAAAAGCGGTCATCTCTACTTTTTGACGAAAATGAGTTATTGATGCCAAATGCAACAATAAACGAATGCGTACATTTGGCTGCAAACACCATACTTGTTGGGGGCATGTGTAAAAAGATATTAACCCTAGACCCGTGTACTATAAAACTTCCATATATTGTGTACTTGGGCACTCAGATGTAATTCTAATAGAAAATGTATTGTTTAAAAATTATAAAAATGTGGTTTATTCGTTAAACAAGTAAGAAATACAACGGGAAAATATAACCCCAAAAAATCGTTCTGGGCACTCAGTGCCCAGTACACGGGTCCAGGGTTAAAGAAAAGGAAACGACTGAAGGCATTGTTTCATATAAATTGACCCAACATTTTTTTTTTCAAAAAATTTTTACTTATTGTTTTCTGGGAATATTGTTTTGTTAAATTGAATATTTTTTTTATTTGTTTATTTTTAAAGGCTATTAAACATATTTTGGACTGTATTTTGTAGTCATTCACTAATTTTGAAATCCGTTGATCTACTCTTGGGTGCAAGAAACAACTATGTCCAAAATTTAAAATGTGTATAACTTTAAAAAAAAAAAAAAAATATAGATTTATCTCAAATTAAAATGATGTGCATGCTTGATTTAAATAGTAATTTGATAACTTTGTCCCAGGCAAACATTTCCCGCTAATATGTTTTTTGTCTCTCCTGAAAAATTTGAAAAAGTGGAGATGTCTAGCGAAAATAATCTCCTCGCTCTGTTCGCTTGATTGAGAAAAAAGATTGACGCAATTAAGACAACTGTTTTATTCTCTGGTACTAATTCGAACGAAAACGGAAAAAATCATACTAATATATAAAAATGAGTTGGTGTCTGTCTGTCTGTCTGTTCCTCTCTCACGCAAAAACGGCTGAACCGATTGACTTGAAATTTGGCATGAGTGTCTGTGGTAGTTCTGGTTCCAACATAGGCATACGGAAAAGTATCGCGAGGGGTGGGGGGAGTAAGGGGAGGGAGTAAAGTCATCTCGAAACTTAGTTTTTGCGCTATGTTACCCTTTCGCGGGGAAACTACCGAGCCGATTGGCCCGAAGTGTAGCTCCAACATAGACCATCAAAAAAAAAATTTGAAAAAATTTAACCCGGGTATGCAAGCTAGTAGTTACATAAACCTTTCATTGAATTTATTCTCTCTTCCTTGCTTTTAATTATAAAACAAGTTTCTGTTACTAAGCAAGTCTGTGCCAATAAAAAAACAAGCAAAAATATAAGGAAAACTATTATTATAAGGAACTACCAAACCGATTGCCACACAGTTTCGTCTTATCACATAAGTGCCCAAAAATGGGATTAAGAGTTAGTACAATAATTTTAACCGTGATACTTTTTTGCCACACTAAAATATATCGACACTTTGCTGTATGGAATCAACCCTACCCGTGACTGCTTTAAATTGCAGTCGGAGGCACATCGTTGCACGTATTTCAAGATATCTCGAGAATCGTAAGAGATATCAATTTACGGAGAAAGGCTAAAATGTAGATCATCTTATCGTCTTATTTTTCATTATTTTTCAATTGCGATTTTCACAATTTTGGATGAAAAGTTGGTTTAAGGAGATGCATGAAATTTATACAAATGGAGTTTTTTTTATTATTCCCGCACAAAAAACAAACTAACTTGCTAAATTCGTACGAACATTTTAAAAATATTTCGTTTGCTCAAATTCAATTTTTTTCATAAAGTAGCACAGAAAAGGATTGCCATAATTTTCTCTTTGTATGGTAAAAAGGCAAGGAAATTTTCTGAGAAATTAAAAAAAATATATATTCCAGAAAATCTAGTAATTTTTGCGGTTAAAATATTACAATAATAAAGTGTATTTTCGTTTCGTTTAAAAGGAATGAAAATATGATTTATTTAATTTTTAAAATGTAAAATATATTTTTAGAATAGTCCTAAAATTTTATTTATCTTCAGAAAATTCCACGCATACCAAGGATTAAAAGCAACGGAAAACATAAGAAATGCTACAATTGTCAGGGGCCAATCGTCAAACTACTCTATATGATGACTGACAAAATGTTTATTTAAAAAAATCATTTGTATAGGAGAGGGGGATAGATGGTGTCCGATTGGATTTAGATGTATGGATAAGTTATGTAAAATCCTATTCTAAACACATTTCAACTTAATAAATTTTTCAATATGACTCACGGACGGACATACGGAAATCAAAATCTTTTGTCATCCCAAGCACTCGATATAATTCATTTTTGTGTCCGACGATTGGTTCGATGCGTTACAAACCGAATACTAAATCTATAATACTCCTATATGATATATGATAGTATAAAAATCTGCTTGTTCCATACCTCTTCTTCAGCTATCTCCGGAAACGCTAATGGGATCTTCACCGGGGTTTCGGTGTTCTCTAAGCGAGATGTCACACAGGCGCATCAGCTCCTGCAGCTGGCTGAGCCCGACATCAGGTCGCGCAGCTGCAGGAACTGATTCGATCAGTTGACATGGCACACTGAACTGGGATCAGCTGACCTCAAACGTCAAAATGTCGGACTCGGAGGAAGAACTTCTCCTTATTTCTCTGCTAAAAAAACTGAATCTGTGTAATCGTACAAGCATCTACCTTTTCCTACAGCTTGTACGATTGCTGTGTTTAATTTTCCTCTTCGATGGACATCGTATTTATTTTCGCTCGTTCAAAAGTTTATTAGTTAAACAGACTTGTCAAAATTTTATGATGTTCCCAAATAGTAATTATTTTAAAGTCAACATTATATGAAGTAGAGAGCCTATAACCTAGAGTGGCCATGCTACCTTTATAGACTATGCCACTGATGACAATTATTACCGCCAGACAAAAAAAATATTGAAAATTATCATTTTGTTTTATGTAATCTAACAAAAATGGCATCAGAAACTACCCGACATGTATGACATCTCGCTAACACGCCATCCAGACCTGCCGGAAACGTTGACAGGACTGCTAACATAAATGTCATTAGAAAATTCTGTTGTGACGTAGGTGGGCTGCTGATTCTGGCATGACGTTTCAGTTTCAGAAATGCGTTGAGCAGTAAACAACTGAGTAGTAAATATGACAATCTCAGTGATTTCACTTTTTTCTTTAAAATCTCCGCACTAAAATAAAATTTGGCCTCCAGCTGCTCCCACGATGCCTTTTTCAAATCATTTCTTTGTAAAAATTACTTTTAAACAGCATTCGTTTATAGAACGGAGCGTCTCTGGACGTGAAAAATTAGAATCCGCCATCTTAAATTCCATTTCTGTTACCATCTCTGTTAGCAAAGATGTCAGCAAAAACTGTAACCCCACGGTTAGACGTGCGACTAGAAGTCGCATGCCGTATCTCATCTCAGGGAAATCGCTCGTGTAAACGCCAGTTGCATGCAAGCGGGGAAAATCGCAACTCAAGTCGTATGTAAAAACCTCATACAATCTGAGCTGCGACTGGAACTGCAAATGATTTGACATTTAAGGTTATGTCTGATTTCACAATAGCAGAAAATAAGTTGAGTAGACGTGAAATTTTGAAATTAATGAATTTGTGCCCGGAAAGAGAGTGCCTCTGGAAGACTGCCTCGAAATTGTATCGTAGAAACGATCTCAAGAGGTAGGCGTATGAACAAATCGGCGCGGAATTGAAACTCACAAGCGAGGAAGTGAAGAAAAAGTTGAGAAATTTACGAACGACGTATGTTCACGAAAAAAAAGAAAATATATCCGAGTCGGAAGTCTGGAGCATCGACAGAATATATTTATGAGCCTTCATAGTTTTTGGCAGACTTTTCTGCGATTTCTATCATTTTTATAGCTTACTGCGGCTAATAACTTTGTTTGTTTTCTTGCGTTTGACATTTTTCAACTGAAGTCACATGCAATGTCGCAAGACAGCAGAGCAAATCGCAACACATGTCAAATTGAAAAACGTAGTAGGAGGGATAATCGCATGCGACTTCTAGTCGCACGTCTAACTGTGGGGTAAGACTTTTCTGTCGTAACAGCTGACTTTTCAATTTTCACTAGACATAACATCAGACGTAACAGCGACAGTGACGGCATTCATGGCAGGTGTGGATTACTAGTAAGTCTTGCCTCAAACAAATTTTTCCAGATTTAAATTAACCCCTCCCCACCTTTTCAACCATTTCCCTATTATCTCCTTTAACCGCGGTTTTATCATCAGATCCCTAGATTCTAAAACAATTTTCTTCTCAATAGAATCTACCTAACCTTTTTCTCCTGTTACCGTTTGGTGAAACTTTGGTGAATTCTTGGAAATCGTTGCAATTGTTGCTCAGATAAACACCAGTCAATATGAAGGTCAAATATCTGACGAAGAAATTTTATGGTGAGGTGTTTTTTATTATTTTTTTTATGAAAAAGATTTTTTTTCTACTCTTGATTTGGCTGTTGCTTTTCTTGTCTATACAGGGGTGCGTTCCTTTATTAACCGTGGTTAACCGTGGTTAACCGCGGTAAAGAGAAATGCGTTCTTAAATGCCTACGGTTAACGCTCAGTAAACTTTACTGCCGTTCCTAAATGCCAAAGTTAAGCTGTCAAAGTTACTTTTCTCAACTCTGCTGGAGAGCTGAGTTGGAGAAAGTTAACTTTAATTGTAATTAAAGAACGCGATAAAGATAACCGAGACGGTTACAACTGTCAATCAACTGTCAATTCGTCTCGTAGAGTTTTTTATACCCGTATGGTGAAACCAATAAGATTTTAAAAAATCTTATTGGAAAGTTTGACTTCAAAGTGGAATGTTGATACAACTGTTCGCTGTTCACTTAAATCACCATACGGGTTTTCAATAATTGCCAGATTGGCAATTATAGCTTTTGTTATGTTTTTTATATAAAATTTACCATTTCATTGTTTTCAATATAAAGCTTCTGTTGGTCTTCAAACAATTCCGCGGCTCCCAAAAAGATTGCTTTGTTCATTTGTTGGTCCGACATATTTTTAATGTATTGTGCCAAATCGCGTTCTTTTAATCAGAGTTAACGTCGGTAAATTTTCAACTTTGGCAATCAGCTGTTCTAACTTTGACAAACCCAACCTTTACTTTACTCGGGAATAAAGGAACGCACCCCAGGCTAACCGGTTTTTGTTTAAATCCGGGTTAGAGTTTTTTGTATAAATTAATTAGGCGTTTTTGGTATTTTAACAAAAAGCCAAAAATAACTTAAAAGCGTTTGAGAAAAACTTTATCCTTGTTTCGAATTTTGAACTTCCAACACCATATTCATGATGAACGACCCGAAAACCCCTTAATGCAAGTTTTTCCGAAAAAACATTGAAAAATGGATATTTGCGTTATTCTTACAGGACTTTCTGTCGGGAATTTCAAAATTTTGACATCAGAATCAAATTATCCTTACTTTTCCCAACCACTTTCTCATTTACCATAATATCATACTTCCCACGATTTTCGAGCTTATTGTCGATCTTCGACCGATGTCACAAAAAGCGTGTTTTCAAAACACCATGTCGACCGGTATAATTTAAAGCAGTATAAATAATGCGGTACCAAGAATTGTAGGTTTCAGGAAAAAATTTGCAGGTAATTGTGACAGTTTGAAGTTGGCTACGCTGAATTAAAGGTAAATTCCGTGTTTTGGTCTGGATAGTTGTTTTTAATATTCGTTATTCTGCATACGACCATCCTGAGCTGTGCTTCGGCATTAAAGGGGTTTCTTCTAAACTCTGGCGGGAACTATAAAAAAAATAACTCCAGAACATAAAAAACCCCGCCTAATGTAAGATAAGATTTTTTTGTTGCATTAAAATTATATTTAATGGTGAGAAAATTTCCCCGAAGAAGTTCTCTAAAAGAAAATGTTTTAATTAACAGATACTTTGTTCCAAATGCTGAATTGTGGGCTTATAATTTTTTTTCTGCGGAATTTTTGATTGAAAGAATGTGAGGAGAGCAAATGAATGATTAATTCTTCTAAATGAAATTCGGTTGAGTCGTTTAAGTAAATCACAGTAAATCTCGGTTTAACAAATGAAATGAAATTCTACAGGCTGTATTTACAAATCAATTTTCTACTCTGAAGATTGCGTGGAAAGTACTTAAAGCCACGGGAAAAATTACTGTGGAAAATTTTCCGAAGGACAATGCCCAGCCTGAATATATTAAATTTTTTTTATTGCAAAGTTTAAGAGTTTTATTTTGCGTTAGGCTTTTTACTGCCTGCAATTAAATAATAATTAGGGTTGAAGTGTGCCATAAGACAAATGGTTCTATCGCCATTAAAGTCAACGTTTGGACGGATTTAAGGCAATGTTATACTGCTATATTGTGCTACATATTCTACATAGAGGGATGTACGGGACCGTTTTAGAAATGGCAAACATGGCTTGGTTTGTTTATCCATAATGTTGAAGCGGTGAACTTTTATTCATATTTATAGTCGCATGTGTGGCTTTGCTAAAATTGTTATAATGTTTCATTTGTGCTTCTATGTTAATTGTTATGGAGCTGAGCAGTTGTTATTCAAACTGACATTTTTATTAAGCTGAAAAATTGGTTTGATGTTGAAAGGTTGCAAATTGACATTGTATAATGAAAATTTTATTTTGATTGACTTTGTCGATTGGTTTTCAGATTTTCTCAACATCACTTTTGCACAAATTGTGAAACATTTTCATGAAAAGTTATAAAATTACTTACGGAAAATTGATTAGGTATAAATTTTTTTTTTAGAATTTCGAAGGCTTTGTAATAAAATTAAATACAAATTTTAAAACAAATTTTGAGTTTTTGGTCATTTTGTAACAAATATTTATCTCCTGCCAACAGGGGGTCATTAAAAATCGTTCTATTGACGTCACTAATGTGAAATACAGGAAAGCCTCGATTTACAACGATTCAATATACAATTTAAAATCACAAAAGTCTCTTTTTTTTCTTTCGTCAGGAGCATAGGCAACTGCTGCCTCTAACGCCAAGGCACAGTTCAAGACCCCTTTCCTTTAACTTTTAACACTGAATACTCCTCTTAACACTGTGAAATCAGATCTACATGATGTGTGTTTTTCGCCACACTCATATGCATATACTTTTTAGTCTTCTGATATATATCCTTGCCTTTGAGATATCCTTTTTTGGCTCCAGAACCGGATTCAGCGATCCCAAAAATAACCAAATGTGATTATTTTCCGGAAAAATTCAAGAAAAGGATAATTACGTTAACCTTGCAGAACCTTCCGTTATCCTTACCCGAAAAACCCCAAGATGAGATTTTCATCCGGAAAATTTAAGGAAAATGATAATCACGTTATCTTTCAGGACCTTCTCTTATCCTTCAAGGAGGAAGTAATAAAAATATTGTATTGTCATTGGAGTTGCTTATGTTTGCAAAATTTCATGTCAATCGGATGAGTGGAAATGGGTACAAAATTAGATTACAAGATTTGACCCTGACAAGCAAACAAACTGATACAAAAGCAAGCTAAATAAAAAAAAATGAAAATAGGGCTTTGGGACAAATATCGCTATACCGCTTTGGGCAACTACCGCTTTGGGCCCCAAGCACATCAAACCAACAGTAAAGCAATATGGTGGGGGAATTTTCGTATCGTGTTGTATGTCCGCTGGTGGTTTGGATGAGCTCGTCTTTATCAAGGGCATTATGGACAAAATTGTTTATGTGAATATATTAAAGGAAAACCTCAAGAAAAGGTCGAAAAAACTGGGCTTACAAGATAATGACCCCAAGCATATGTTATTACTTTCTTCTAACCCCATTCGTGGGATTAAACAGATACCTCCAAAATATCTTACGAGTGTTAAATTTTGAAGGTTTGTCTGTTTTCTTCGTCTCCACTGGCACTGATTTCCGGCTATCACTCAGTGGATCGGGGAGGTTCTTGTGGAGGGAGAAAACAGTCATAACAGTTCAAAGATGTGCCATAATTAAATAAAATACAAGAAGTAAAAATCGAAAACTAGAAAATCAAGAAAATACGAGCAACGATTGTAGTAATAAAATGAAAATTCCATTTTATTTGTTTGGCCGAAGCCGAAGCTGTATCTGAAAATTTAAATTTAGCGCCAAAGATTTATATACCATCGCCATTCTTTTCTCTTCCCCTATCTCAAAAACTTCTAGCAATTCATCCTTAAATCAATTCTTACTTTAAAAACTAAACATACAAACATTTCCCATTTTATAATCTATTTATTTTGATAAAAATCTTTTCTTGTCTTAATCTAATCTAACATTTTGTATTTTAAAAATAGTTATTTAAGAATTTAGTTTTATCATTTTGGGGTTTTTAATATTTAGGTTTGAGTCTTGACTAAAATATCGGATCGACCCTGAGCTATTTGATAAAATGAACTAGTTCACAATAGACACTTTAAAAAAAATTCGAATTTAATTTATACCGTGCAATAAATAAATTAAATAATCAAATAAATAAATAAACAAACACTTTTACAGTTAAATTTAAGTGAACCGATGAAAATTAAATAGGGATTTTATTGCACCTTAAAGAATTCGGGCCCTTTTGTTTATCGCAATGGCAAATTTTACCGCGAATTTCAAATTTAATAAAAAATATGCGTGTAACTCTTTAAATAATTAAAGGCTTATACGTGTATTACTTACAAATGATTCCTTTTTAAATTTAAATACCATTAATAAATTCTCGAAGCAGCTGCAGTGTAGAAGTCGTGCACAACGTCCACCCGCTGATTTCCTCTGCTGTTAATTTATTTTAAATATTGCTAAAAAATTTCAAAACGTGCATAAATTATGTTATCCTTAAAAGGAATTAATTGGAACGATACTTTCCTGAAAATTTCATTAAAAAAAACGCAAAATTTTGGATCCGAATTCCCTTAACAAAATCTCGGTTGGCAACAATGGTGAATTTTTTCAAAAATTAGAAACAGGGTCCTCGCTTTCCTTTCTTTCAGATTTTCAAAAATTGATGAAAAACAAAATGCGAAATTTTTGTCCGCTCTCTCTTCTCCACTTTGTCTGTCCGTCCACAAAATTAACGAAAAATTCCTCCTTCGCTTCCTTTCGTCCGTCTGTCCTTCAAACCAAGGAAAACTTCTTCGTCCTTCTTTCGCTTCCGTCCGTGAACTTTTTAAATCCGTCTTTCAAAATCTCAACAGAGAAAACGTATAATTCCTCGTGGAATATTTCAAATTCTCAATTCCGTTTAAGAAAACGTAGAATTCCACGTGGAATATTTTAATGCGCAATTTCGTCGTCTCCAAATCTCAATAAAGAAAATGCAGAATTCCTCGTGGAATTTCTTAATTCGCAATTCCGTCTTTTTAAAATCTCAATCCTTGGCTGCAATCTTTTGAAATCTTCTTGAACAACCAAGGAGAGTACCGTTTATTATGACCGTTCGTTTAACCGTTCGTACGGTATCCAAAAGTACCGGTATTCGCGTGTGGAGGCTTTCTTTTGTGCGATTCGTTGTAAAAAGAATAAAACTGAATATGTGCAAAAAAACACCTTTCGTTTCACGTTTATCTTTTAAATTAGCACTGCCACGGAATACCGGAATAAAAAAAATCGAATCACTGCCAAAACCTTTAGAATTTTCGAACTTTATTTTCCGCATTTCATCAAAATTTCATTTTTTTACGTACCCTCCCAAATAGCATTTTAAGCAGCAATTATGGTGTTTATCCCCATATTTCGTCACCATGCAAGTCGCGGCGATAAGCAATTTATGTCGCAAATACGTATCTAGTTGTGCCAACGAGACGCGCAACGAGACCCATAGTGGGGAACACTTTTCAGCGGTTTGCGGCGCCGCAATTATAACGACAGGGACGTAATTAGTTGCCTCATGCGCGAGCGTCATCTGACGGCATTATATCACATAATTACACAAATCATCGAGCGGGTTTTCTTTCTCCCTCGAATGCTTGCTAGTAAACAGAGATGAACAAATAAAAACGTAAGCAGAAGACGAACGAGAAAAATCTAATGGCGACAAATTAATGGAAACTTTTGTGGAGTGTTATTTTATAATGGACTTTTCTTCCGGTTGCATGTCGTGATTTTAATTGCCATTAAAATTTTTCGACAATATTGGATCTGAAATTTAAACAGATTTTAATGGGCCATCGAATTATTTTGTTTTTAATCAAAAATTTCTTTAATTTTATTTTATCGGTAAAATTTTTTTTTCTTTTCAAATGAAATTTTGATGCCAATAAAATTATGCTGTTTCAAAAATGTATGCTATCCACTTTTTATGCAATATCCTTCAGTCATTCGCCTGAAATAAGAAATTTAATTCTCGAAACGAAATCGTTTCCATCAAATGTCAGTGAGAAATATGGCGGCTGAAGGCATCAATTTTTTTTGGTGTTTCTCAGACGGGGAGCTTTAATGAAACTTTAGTGGCAGACTATTTCGACCCGAAAACCATCAAATGCTGCTCTATCGCTGCAGGAATTTTCATGAAGCGAATGTTGCCCCAAAGATGAACCGTGGGTCACCAATTTCCCCACTAAAGCAATTGTGGCTTTGCAGACGCATTATTAATCGGTGCGACGCGCTCGTCACTTCTTTCGCTTCTTTTACGCGGATGTGAATTATATGTGTAAATTTTTAGCCCCGATTGCGTAAATTGCTGCATTTTAAAGCCGCAAAGAACAAATCTCATGTTCCCGTACTTTTCGATGCTATTTGGGCTGTTTGACGTCCGCCAATATTTAAAAAAAATTCCGCTTCCAAAAAGGATTTTTAAATTATTGAATTCGGCCAAACTCCAGAAAATTCAATATTTCGAATTTGTTTTTCACGGAGGTTCAAATAGAACCTTCTAAATCAAGTGTCGCCAAGCAAATGGTTGCTGTCGAATTCTTTTCACCCAAACTTTTAAATATGGCGAATTTAAAGATTCTTCATATTTACTGAGCCACTGTTTCTTCTTCGCCCACTGAGCCAACCAAATTTTTGTTTTAAAAAATTTAATAACATTTAACATAAAATAGACTGACATCATATCCAATTTTTCCAAACAATTTTATTTATTTCTAAGATCGTTCATATTTTCCTTGAATTTGCTAAAATAAATCGAATAAAGAGTTTGAACTTGAGAGCCACTGAACTAAAATTGCTTTGGATTTGAGAGCCACTGAACTAAATTAGTTTAATCTTGAGAGTCACTGAACTAAAAATACCTTGCTATAAAATTGCCTATCTGCAGGTGCTAGAATTAATTAGACATCTGTATGCTTTGCAGAAGATCCCTTCTTCGACCACATAACACATACAGCTAATATTATGCGTTTTCAAGAGCGTCCCGAAGCGTCGGGGGATAGATCGCCACAGGGCAATACCTCCCATACACTGAAAATGCCTCTGCAGTGTCCTAATTTAAGCCCCATCGACCATATCTCGGACGAACTTGACAGACGTTGGTAAAAACATCACATTATCAGAAAATCTCAGCTGAACCAATATTTTTTCTTGAAGAATGGGGAAAAATTGGGAACAGAATGTAATCGGTTCACTCGATGCCAAATCATCCACAAGCAGTCAAATAAAATAACGGCTTTCACACAAAACATTAACCAGAAATTTTCACAGTATATCCATTCATCACATACGGGGGGTAAAAAGGGTTTGGGTGTTTTAAAATCTTGATTTTCGCAAAAAAAAAAACATAACAAAAGCTATAATTGCCAATCTGGCAATTATTGAAACCCCGTAAATATGGCATTGTTTGAAGTTTAAGTGAACGACGAACAGTTGTATCAAAATTCAACTTTGAAGTCAAACTTTCTAATTAGATTTTTTTAAAATTTATTCCAATCGGATTTTGATGTATGGGAGTTGTAGTGTACAGGAAGGGGGTAGGTTACGATGGGAAGGGTACGGGAAGGAGTCAGCCTGCCCTACACTGGGCGTCAATAATATAGGGTAAAGTGGGACTTGCTGGGCCCCACATTGAACGCCAATTAGGTAGGTACGGGAGGACATAAGGTTCAGGAAGAGGAGGGGGACTTAGACAAGGGAAGGAATATCTCCAGGTTCAGAGGGGTAGACACGCTTGCAGGTATAGGCATAGCTCGCCGGATGTGGGGGGGTTCTTTCTCTGACCTGTCGATGACGTCCACTACACAATAAATTCGTGTCTACATTTATCAATTTCAATCAATGTAATCAATGCAAATCTGTAAAATAAAATTATTGCCATGCTGAAGCAGCATGGTTATGTCCATCTTCCCTAAACACAATCACCACCACCAAATAAAAACTCAGTAACTCATTTCGTTTTGTTTCATAATCTTTTTAATAAATAAATCGTGTACCATTACTAATTTCTTATTTTTCTAGCGCTAATAAGAATACATTAGAATTAACCTTAAGTTGTATGCGAAATAAGTTAAATAAATTAATGAAAACGAATAGTAAAATTACGGTACATTATGCAAATAAATAATTTAGGATATCATACGGTCTCTATCACCACAAATTATTAAAAAACTAAATATTGGAAAATCGTCTTATCGATTTAAAGAAAATTTGAATAAATTATCGGGTACGATGCGTAGTTGGGCCCATCTAAACATGTAGATGTGAATTTTTGAAATTTGCGCAAAAAAAATTGTGGTTCTAGCTTACACCTTAAAACAATTTAACTTACAAAATCGAAATTATTAAACCAAATATAAGAAAAGGTAAAATTAATTAAACGTATTATAATAGTAATTTGTAGATTCTCCTTTGAGGAAAGTTCCCAAACTTCTTTAGGTTAATTGTAGTCTTAAAGTAGCCGGTTTCAAACACGTGAACGTAATTTTATATCCTTAGATTTTAAGTAGATAAAAAGTTTTTATATTTAATTCGTAGATTTTTTGATTTATTCTTAAGTTCATAGATTCCTTAGCGTAATTTCTTAGATTTTAACTATATTAAAATCAATTAAACTAGTATCTAATAAACTAATTGAACGAATATTAAAGAAAATCAAAAAAAAAATCTAAATTAAAAGAATCATGAAACCGGGAAAAGCTGATGCCGTTATATAATTTCTCCCAGGTGGAAAATTCCTAGTTTTATGGCAAAATTTAGCACTGAATTTCACTAAATCAAAAATGGTAAGATCTTACTTGGTTAGCTTTTTGTGATATACAAAAAACCTTCGGAAATTAAATTTGGTGACTGCTGCTTGATACTTTTTGAAGCACGTGCACAAGTTTTCCGGAAATTTTCCCACGGTCGCCACTTAAAAATTTCTTTTCGATTCTTCCCTAATCCTTGGTTGAATTTCATGGATTAAGCCGGCTTCTCGAATTACGATGAGATCAACAAGATTTTGTGAAGAAAGAATGAAAATGTGGTCTTGGTCCAATATGGAGGACTCGGCAATCCAGCTAATAGAATATTTTATTGTAAGCTAATGCACTAAACTATCACAAGAGATGGTTTTCTTACCCTTTCCCGGTACAAAAACTAAACACTAATATATGTATTTACCTAATTCCTAGGACTTATTTTAAGTTAAAGTTACACAAAACTTAAACTACTTAAACTAAAAAAAATTAAACCACTTAACGTGGCTAACCTCTGGGAGAAAAATGAGGCCAGAAATCTAAACCTTCTCACAGATTCATCATGTAAATTACTCCCAAAAAAAAATTACATGTAGTTGTAAGTTGCCCCACTATTTAGCGACATCGGTTGCAATGTAAATTACATTGCAAATCCTTACAATTTCTAAAAAAAGTGTAGTAGAGTAGTATGCTGTAATTGTTTTACTAAAAATGGTAAGTATCATAAAAAAATCGATCGTTTTCATCAAATTTTGTTACCAATTTCTCTTTTCATTGCAGATAAATCATCGAGGGAAAACAAAAATCACAACCAGAAGAAAACCATGGACAACGACCCACCAACTGATCAGGCATCAAATTCAATGTAAGTACAATTGAATTTGAAATAAGTATTATCGAAAATATCGAACATTTTGACCAAAACATAATTAAAATAGTTTTTTTTCTTTTTAGGAAACTTCGTCTTGGATTATTTGCTGCGGTTTAAATAAACAGGTAAGAAAAGTGGAAATTTTGAATTTGAATGATAGTGTAAACGGCTAAGGTGTAAACGGTGTAATTAATCGGTTAAATATCACGTAAACTTTATTTAATATATTAATATGGTGGTGTAATCAAAAATATAATTAAATAAAGCTAATGTGATATTCAAAATATTCAAAAAAAATAACAATTCGTCAATTCAAATTTCGTGAGAATGATTCGTTTGTCATTACCAGTTTTTTGTTCTTGTTCACTGAGACTCGAAATCAATTTGCAAGTTCGTGTTGTTGTAATTGCATGTAAATGTCTTATCAGTTTGTGTGTTTGTACTTCATGGATTAACTCCAAGTAATTTTATTCTTCTCCACTAGAATCAATCAGCTGATCGATGGACAATGGGCGATCGAAGCTAATGAAGTGGTTAGACGGCGTTAGAAAAATAAAAATGAAAAACCAAACTCAGCTAAGTATTTTTTTTTTCTTAGAACGTTTTCTAATTACTATTTTTACTATATTTTTGTTAAATTTATTTTCAGGGATTCCGCAAATCATCAGGAAGCTACTGGACCATTGAGTCAACAAAATTACCAACTTCGGGGAGCTCTACATACGGACAGACATGGAACTGAGAAAATATTTAAATTCGAATTTTCTTTATTTTCAGGCGGCTGTAACAGAGTTTTATGTAGAATCATATCCTAAATACCTTTTGTTCTTGCACTTTTTTGATAAGATGCACCGTTTTTGAAACATTCGCAAAAAATATTTTCGTTCGTATGGGGGGTATCCCCCTAATGGTCCATTTTGGTCCATGAACGAAATTACCCTCGCATTTTACGAAGAACGAATCTGCGTAAAATTTGAAGTCTCTAGCTCAATCCGTGCGCCCGCAATCCGCGCTACAGACGGACAGATGGACAGACAGACAGACAGACAGACAGACGGACGGACGGACGGACATGTTAAATTCAATTTTTTTTATCATTCTAAACAAATTGGTGTGATTAATTTTTATGTGTGATGACGGGATCTTGGCGTTACAAACGGTAAGGCAAATCTAATATACCCTTTGGTTTCACCATACGGGTATAATCATTGAGGCGGAAAAGTGTAATTCGGGGGTTTTCACGAGTGTTACAATTTCAAAAATGCTAGCGAAAAGTCCTGTAACGATACATCAAATATCCTTTTCAGCTTTCCAGGGAAAAATTGCATTAGGGGACTTTCGGGGTCACTGATCACAAATCTGATGTTTAAATGAAACGAAAGGTCCTAGAAGGATAATATTTTTCTCAAAAGTTTTAAAGTTTTTTCCGGTTTTTTTGGTATTATGAAACTTATAAAAAAAAACTTTAAGCCGGCAACGACGGATATGCAAGCTAGTACTCTATATGAGAATCATATATTGGGTGTTGAAATTGCTTGGGCCGATGTTAAATATGATTGATGCTTAAACATATAATGATTGTTTCCATGTCTGTCAAATTTGGTCTTCGGCAGTTTGGATACCAATGATTTATGGTTTCAACAGGAAGCAACAATGGCTTCATTCAATGGGAAGTTGCCAGGCCGCATCATCTAGCGAAACAGCAAAGTCAATTGGTCACCAAGATCGTGCAATTTGACGCCTTTTGACTTCTTCGTTTGGGATTATCTCAAGAGTAAGGTCTATGTCAAAAAGCCCACAATTCAACAGCTGAAGGATAAGGCATATTCGTAGGATCGAGAAGCGATTATGCAGAGATGTCACCCAAAATTTTGACCATCGAGTGGAGGTGTGCCGCCGAAGCGATATTATATTTTACACATAATTGCCATGTGCCAAATAACATGATTCAATAAAGACATTAAAATTTTTTAACAAACAACATTGTCTTTTTTTCTGTTAACATCGGTCAAAGCGATTGGAACACCCGAAGTATATAAGATTTATTATAATCGTCGGACACAAAAATGAACTACCCCCAGGGTGTTTGGGATAACAAAAGATTTTGATTTCCGCATGCCTGTCTGTCCGTCCGTCCGTGAACACCATTCTTTCCGAAAGGATTGATCAAGAAATTAGAAATTTTTTACAGGTGCGTTTTCCGTAAATAGCAAGGCTAAGTGCCTGAATGGACAAAAACGGGTCATTTCTTCCCCCCTCCCCCGTATAAACGAAACAGTTTTTTTTGCAATTTTCTCGATAACGGTGAGTCGTATTGAAAAACGTATAAAGGTAAAATATGTTTAGAATATGATTTTACATAACCCGTTCATATACGAAAATCCAAACGGACAACCCTTCTCCCTCCCCCATACAAACACAACGGTGCATCGTTCATAAAGACGAAATGTGTTTAGAATATCATTTTACATAGTCATTCCATACATCAAAATTCAAACGAACCACTCCTTCTCCTACCCCCCCCCCCCCCCCCCCTCCCTCCCCGCCTCACACACACCACATAAATGTATTTTTACTTTCTTCTACGGAGTATAATAAAGTATTGTATTCATGAAAAATTTCGACCTCTTAATTTTGCCTAAAAAACATTTCCCGATCACTCCTGAGTCGATTGGAGTCATATTTAAAAAATGTCTTTCTGTCTGTCAGTCTGTCAGTCTGTCAGTCTGTCAGTCTGTCAGTCTGTCAGTCTGTCAGTCTGTCAGTCTGTCAGTCTGTCAGTCTGTCAGTCTGTCAGTCTGTCAGTCTGTCAGTCTGTCAGTCTGTCAGTCTGTCAGTCTGTCAGTCTGTCAGTCTGTCAGTCTGTCAGTCTGTCAGTCTGTCAGTCTGTCAGTCTGTCAGTCTGTCAGTCTGTCAGTCTGTCAGTCTGTCAGTCTGTCAGTCTGTCAGTCTGTCAGTCTGTCAGTCTGTCAGTCTGTCAGTCTGTCAGTCTGTCAGTCTGTCAGTCTGTCAGTCTGTCAGTCTGTCAGTCTGTCAGTCTGTCAGTCTGTCAGTCTGTCAGTCTGTCAGTCTGTCAGTCTGTCAGTCTGTCAGTCTGTCAGTCTGTCAGTCTGTCAGTCTGTCAGTCTGTCAGTCTGTCAGTCTGTCAGTCTGTCAGTCTGTCAGTCTGTCAGTCTGTCAGTCTGTCAGTCTGTCAGTCTGTCAGTCTGTCAGTCTGTCAGTCTGTCAGTCTGTCAGTCTGTCAGTCTGTCAGTCTGTCAGTCTGTCAGTCTGTCAGTCTGTCAGTCTGTCAGTCTGTCAGTCTGTCAGTCTGTCAGTCTGTCAGTCTGTCAGTCTGTCAGTCTGTCAGTCTGTCAGTCTGTCAGTCTGTCAGTCTGTCAGTCTGTCAGTCTGTCAGTCTGTCAGTCTGTCAGTCTGTCAGTCTGTCAGTCTGTCAGTCTGTCAGTCTGTCAGTCTGTCAGTCTGTCAGTCTGTCAGTCTGTCAGTCTGTCAGTCTGTCAGTCTGTCAGTCTGTCAGTCTGTCAGTCTGTCAGTCTGTCAGTCTGTCAGTCTGTCAGTCTGTCAGTCTGTCAGTCTGTCAGTCTGTCAGTCTGTCAGTCTGTCAGTCTGTCAGTCTGTCAGTCTGTCAGTCTGTCAGTCTGTCAGTCTGTCAGTCTGTCAGTCTGTCAGTCTGTCAGTCTGTCAGTCTGTCAGTCTGTCAGTCTGTCAGTCTGTCAGTCTGTCAGTCTGTCAGTCTGTCAGTCTGTCAGTCTGTCAGTCTGTCAGTCTGTCAGTCTGTCAGTCTGTCAGTCTGTCAGTCTGTCAGTCTGTCAGTCTGTCAGTCTGTCAGTCTGTCAGTCTGTCAGTCTGTCAGTCTGTCAGTCTGTCAGTCTGTCAGTCTGTCAGTCTGTCAGTCTGTCAGTCTGTCAGTCTGTCAGTCTGTCAGTCTGTCAGTCTGTCAGTCTGTCAGTCTGTCAGTCTGTCAGTCTGTCAGTCTGTCAGTCTGTCAGTCTGTCAGTCTGTCAGTCTGTCAGTCTGTCAGTCTGTCAGTCTGTCAGTCAGTCTGTCAGTCTGTGTACAAGATTTCTCAAAAACTAATAGAGCTAGCGCCATGAAATTTTATAGGCATGTTGGGTCCTGAAATGGGACGATCCTATCAACTTTTGGTGGAAATCCATTAACCGGAAGTATCCAAAATGGCGGTTTTTCAAAAATCGCAATTTCGTTTTTCTCGATTTACTCCCAAACTACGCATTTTTTAGTGGCCTTAAGTATGACAAAACTTGGAGAAAATAAAATTTCCCACACTTTTGTCTTTAGCTATAACTCGATATCTCAACCTGTTATCGAAATAAACCGTTATTTCCAAAAAAACAGTTTCTTGCGATTATCTCGAAAACTAACGGGTTTTTGCTGACTGAATGTATGAAGTGAATTAATGAGAATGGCATTCTGCACAATTTTGTTTCTTACCGTTATCCGTTATCTTTTACCGTTATTCAGATATTTAGATTAAAATATAAAAAATATATATTTTTGCAAATTACTTGCAAACTAACGGTTTTTCGACAAATCAGTTAAAAGAATAATTAAAGACGTTAACATTTTCTACATTTTTGCCATTTACCGTAAATTGATATCTTTTACCGTTCTCAAGTTATCTCAAATTTTGTACGTTTTTGATATTTTTGAATAAACCAAGAATTTATTGGGAGGTCGTCTTAGGTTGACAACGCGACAGGGCTCTAGCGTAAATTGCGCAGGGTCGTAGATTTTGTAGAAGAAAGTTTTGTGTTGACCACAACTGATATTTTTCAATAAAAATTTTGTCTCTCCTCATATAGAGAATTTGACGATTCATACCTGGCAATTAAAGCTTTTCTTATGATTTAATATAAAAATTTTGTCTGTCCTCATACAGAATATCTGACGATTGCTCCCTGGGAATTTTAGGGTTTCTTCATTAATTTGACATTTACTGCTCATAGACTATAAAGAAAATTGTGCGATAATTGTGATCGGCTCTGTATATTAAATTTAATGCCAAATATTCTATGACGGTGTACGTGATTTCTGAAATGTTTAATTTTGTTAACAAAATAGTTACGATTTATTTCATTTAAAATTTCCCCTGGCAACCTAAAATATACTCTTAAAATTGTATCGTCCTCAAAGGCAAGAGCTACATCAAAAACCATCTGATGTTGAATGATATTTTTTTTTTGGCTATTATTTACTCAAAGGGCTTCAGCCTTGTAAATGACACGGTATAAATAGTTAAATATAAATTTTGATTTCGTTTAAAATTTTGTGTGTAGAGTGTTAGGAAATTTACATAGGCAAAAACACTTAACGGTGGCTGAACGGCAAAGTTTTGGTTTTTCCAGTAAATTACCTATCAAACCGCGACAAGCAAAAAGCACCAAAAAGTCCTTTAAAAAAAAACGAATTGCATTGCTTGTACCATAAACTCACTTCAAACTACTTTAATGAATTTGCCGGGCAAATAATTTCTATATATTTTCTCTCTGCGTTTTGTAACGGAAAATTTACATAGATATCTATAGAAATAAATATATATTCCTTGCTTATAACCCCTCGCCAAATTCATTTTCGCCTGGCGAATGTAATAATCCAATACCTCATGGACTTTTCCGAAATAGAGGGTTGAGTGGCGAAAGTTTTCATCCAATGCAGAATGCAAAAAACTCTACATTGGATCGCCTCTCAACGATTCAAACGGGGGGTCTTTTATTTTCTCGAGTATTTATTACAACTACGACTACATAGTTGTGGCTCTTCGCCGTCACAGTTCTGAAGTTAGAGACGTCTTTTGACGAATGCATTTCACCATGGAAATTCTATTTTCCTGTTTTTCTTCTTTTTTTCGTCTAAATAATGAATGAAAAAAAATACCAATATAAATAAAGAGTAAAAATTTCTCGGGTACAAAAGTATTTCGAATGACTTCATAATATGCAAACAAAGCCGGCAAACAAAGTCATTTCCACTAGAAATTTCGCTAAATTCCATAAAATTCATTTGCGAACATACCTTTTGATTATGGGAAACTTTTCAATTTTATTATTGTTGTCGTAGTTCAAGGACTTTATTATTATGCTCGTTAACAGGCCGCTTAATAAGTTGTTTGCTTTTTATTTCACAATTTTTTAATACTTGTTTTCGCATTTGTTATATAAAAGAAACAACGATCCGTTTTATTGCTAAAAACAAAAGCGAGAAAAATTGTTCATTTATTCATTAAAATTGTTCGCTCATTTCAATTCAGGAAACAGAAATTATTTTCATTTTATAAATGCGAGAGTACAACTGATTGTAATGTAAGCAACATTCTTCCACTTAAGTGTTAGTTTCTGGGAAACAAAAGGGTATAATAGGTAGTATTTTACGTTAGTTGATAATTATGTTTGTTCTTTGAAAAGTATTTAAAATTCAGAAACTTTTAAGGAAAAACAGATCATTCATCGCCAATCTTATTTTGTGTCGGTTAAATTTAAAAGTTTCACTAAAGAAGATCTTCCTCAACTTTAATTTTCTATATTTAACGGAGGAGGCAATTTATATTTAAAAGAATAGTCCATTGAGAGATATCTGAAGTGTATCCTCCATATAACTATTGAGCTGCATAATGTGGTGTATTTTCCAACTCACAACTTGCAATTTTATTATGGGTTTTCTTCACCTCCTTAGATATTTACTAAGCGATGGGGATTTTTAGCTCAATAATAGAATTGGTCAACAAATTCCGCACATGGTATGAATTTCGTACTGAAAACCGACATGAAATTTTTCATACAAAATCAATCTAAGTAAAAAAGACGAAAATTTGAATAGGTGTGAACTTTTACTTAATTTCAGTGTCGTAATCTACGTGATGTAGACTACACCATTATCGACGCGTAGACTATTACTGTAGCAGAGTTGGGCGTATTCAATTCAAAATTGAATGCATTCAAAATTCCATTCCCATTCACTTACTGAATGGTATTTGAAATTTTTACTCCATTACCATTCAGTAGTGAATGGTAATGGCCAAAAAATTCAACTCTCCATTCACTGAATGGGAATGTAAATCCATTTCCATTCCCATTCGATTTGAGTTGATATTTTATGATTTTAAGTGAATGGTAATTCAATTTAGTCAAATGATTTTTTTATATGGAAAAATGCTCGAAATTGATCGAAATGAGGGAAAAGTTAATTTGCCTCAAAACGACAGGACCGATTTTTATGATCCATATCACATTGGATAGGGATCAGTGTGGCCTATAGTACTAGATATGAGGCATTCTAGAAAAACCAAAATGGCGGCTATTAGACGCCATTTTGTCCAAATTATCCCAATAAAGGCCTATCAAGATAGGTATCAAATGAAAGAGTTTGGGAGGAAACTTATAAATCCCTATATTTTATTTTTTTTAGAAGAAACAATTGACTTATTTTTTGTTTTATTCAATTTTACTTTCATTATCACTAATTTTTCATGAAAGCAAAATTGAAGGAAGTTTCTTCCAGAGCTCTTTCATTTGATATCCATCTTGATGGGTCGTTATTGGGGTAATTTGGACAAGATGTCGTCTAACAGCCGCCATTTTGTTTTTTTGATACCCATGATATAGATATTTGTAAGTTTCTTCCAGAGCTCTTTCATTTGATATCCATCTTGATGGGTCTTTATTGGGGCAATTTGGACAAAATGTCGTCTAACAGCCGCCATTTTGTTTTTTTTTGATACCCATGATATAGATATTTGTAAGTTTCTTCCAGAGCTCTTTCATTTGATATCCATCTTGATGGGTCGTTATTGGGGTAATTTGGACAAAATGTCGTCTAACAGCCGCCATTTTGTTTTTTTGATACCCATGATATAGATATTTGTAAGTTTCTTCCAGAGCTCTTTCATTTGATATCCATCTTGATGGGTCTTTATTGGGGCAATTTGGACAAAATGTCGTCTAACAGCCGCCATTTTGTTTTTTTTTATACCCATGATATAGATATTTGTAAGTTTCTTCCAGAGCTCTTTCATTTGATATCCATCTTGATGGGTCGTTATTGGGGTAATTTGGACAAAATGTCGTCTAACAGCCGCCATTTTGTTTTTTTGATACCCATGATATAGATATTTGTAAGTTTCTTCCAGAGCTCTTTCATTTGATACCCATCTTGATGGGTCTTTATTGGGGTAATTTGGACAAAATGTCGTCTAACAGCCACCATTTTGTTTTTTTGATACCCATGATATATATATTTGTAAGTTTCTTCCAGAGCTTTTTCATTTGATACCTATCTTGATAGGCCTAACTTTTCCCTCATTTCGATCGATCATATCGTGACTCATCAGTCATAAACAGTTAATTGCCAGTGAATGTTTAGCACAAAGACCGAAATTTAGCTGGTAAACGAACTTTTTATGGTTTGGAATATTTTGATTTCTGTCTTAGTTTTTTATATTATTGAATATAACTTTGCCGATAATGTAAGTTAATGAAGCTATAATTAATAATATCCTTTGGTTTTATTACAATCCTTAACTATATTTTTGTGTGTGGTTAATAATTCAAAAAAAGTAGTGTCGGGGCTAAAATTAACAAACCCATGGGGCAAGAATTAACAATATAATGTCATAGACATAGAGTAAGAATTCTCATACTATGTTTTTATAGATACAAATGATGTACAAAAAAGCTTCCCTGAGACCTTTTTTTAGATAATAATAACTGTTTTTGTTTTTTTAAAACGACTTAATTTTTTTGTCAATTTATGTTCCTTGAAAAGGATATTTATTTGGTTAATTTTATTAGTTTTTGTGATAATTAATATATTTGAATTTAAAAGGATATATATTTTGTTTATTTTATAATTTTTGTGAAAAAAAAAATCTTTTCTTTTAATTATTTCCATGTTAAAACTTATGTTAATACTTACCCCATCGTTGTTAAAACTAGCCCCGTGACCGGGGTTAGTTTTAACAGATGACATTTTTTCATAAAAATGATTTTTTTCATATAGTGACTACCAGTTCGAAACTTTTTTTTATTTCTTATGATACCTGAAGACCTACAGTATGGCTAGATATAAACACCATATCAAAAATATTACTTGTTAAAAAACTATGACCCAATTTCCAGATTTTGTTAATACTAGCCCCGGCTTCCCCTACTGTAGACAATGTAGACAATCAATAAAATAAAGGATAGCTGATTTAGTTTTAAAATCTCATTTTCTTCAATTAATTTTAACATAATAAAGCACAATTTTGAAAATATTTTGAAACTTTTCTGCTCATGGACCTAAACACGGACCATAGTTTGGTCATTGCCTCCAGCCGCCTGAATACTCCTCCAACCTATGTATGTTAACTGGACAAAATGGTCGGTAAGGCTATGTACTGTCGCGACAAGTCTTCGTTGCAGTGGGGTATGGGGAGTATTCAGTGTGTGAATGGATTGTATGAATAGTTGAGTGAATGGTGTCTTGAGCTGGGCTTCGGGCATTAAAGGCAATTTGCCTAAGCTCCTGGCATAAACATATTAAAAAAAACAATTTCCAGGAAACAATCGCCAAATGCTGTACATGAGAACTTCGGAGCAAACTTTGATGGCAATTCTAATTCTATGCATGCAATCTAAAGACACGGCGCTGGTGTCGTTGAGAAGCCCAGTTAGCGAGTTTTAATATAAATTTAACTCTTTCGGACACCAGCGCCTCGTCATTTCTTGTAATTGGCCATTTCCGATACAGCCGTGGTTCCCAAACTTTTTCAGTTGACGCCCCCCTTGAACACTTATCAAACAGCTGACGCCCCCCTTTTTTGAAAACCTGTCAAACCTCCGTAGTTCTATTCTAATATTTTGAGTTAAAAATCCACACACACTTTTACTGTCCATTTCAATTATTTATTTCCCTAGTTTCTACAAAAAAAAACTGAAAAAATAGAAAATAATGGGATGAGTGACAGTTTTTCTTTCACTAAAATCTGAATATTAGGTCTGATGTTTGACAGAGCACACCGGAGATTGCTTTCCAGATTAAGTCTGCAACGTTGCTTTGTTTTTATTAGACAAGACGAGAACAATATCTTGAAATGTTAATTTCAAATTTCTTCACGACTACCGTCCGTAGCTCTACGCCCCCCAAGGTGGGCACGGCTGAAATTGCTTCACGCCCCCCTTGTCGTGGCCCCACGCCCCCCAGTTTGGGAACCACGGCTATATAGTATTAGATATATGTTTGTCACTGATGACTTTGTTTTGACAGATATGAGAAAGTCTACATTGTCTACCCCAAATCTATTGTCTACGCTATTAGAGATTACGCGTAGAGGAACAACACTGCTTAATTTTAAATTTGGTTCTAACATTTGCTTGACTTAAGGTTCGAATCTGTCTTAACTCCTACTCACTGAACAGCTCTTTATTTTCTCAAATTGTACTCTTCCCGGCGTTGATTTTATGTATTTCTCATCTAATTATTTTGATTTTAACGAAAAATGTCTTTAATTTTATTTTGCCGGTCAATTTGTTTTTCTTTTGCAATGAAATTTTGATGCCAATTAAAATGTGCTGTCTCCAAAATATCTGCTATCCATTGCTAATTTCCTTTAGTTATTAGCATGAAATAATAAATTTAATTCTTGAGCGAAATCGTTTGAATCGAATATCAATGGTGAATATTGACGGCTGAAGGCATCCACTTTTTTTTTCTTTTGTTTGTAAAGCGGGAGCTTTGAGGTAACTCTAGTGGCAACCGTGTATACCCTGTTCCCATTATACACTTCTTCAAAGTGAAACCGACATTCAGGCTCCACAGGTAATCACTGTTTCGACCCGAAAACTGTCAAATGCCGCTATGCTACATGATTTTCCTGAAGCGAATTTTGCCCCAAAGACAAACCGTCGATCACCAATTTCCCCATTATAGCAATTGCGGCTTTGCAGACGCATTATTAATCAGTGTGTCGTGCTCGTCACTTCTTACGCTTCTTGTACGCGGATGTGAATTATAGGTGTAAAGAACGATGCACGAAAATGCCCCTTGACTAACTTTTGGGTTTCACTTTCGTTGTACCAGCATTAGAAAGGTATTTTGCTCTAGTCTCATGGACATAAGCTCTTTTTTGGCGGGGAACCGCAGTGGATGGTCAGTAGGGTGTATCGAAAAAACGTTTTTTTTTTGAAATTCGAAATTCCAAGTTGATAAAAAGTTGTCTCTGTAGACCCACATAACCACAAAAAAATTGGCTTAATTGAAAAATAATTAGGTCTCCCGCAGGGGGCCTACAGTTTATAATTTTGTTCAAAAAATCGAAATTTAAATTTTTTTTTCTTTTAATTAAACATGAAATGATTTTTTTTCCAAGTTGAAAAATGTCTACAAAAAAGTGTGAAATTTAAGTATAAAAAAACTAATACTGTATTGCAACATTTATGTCTCCCGCAAATTGTTTAAACTTAAAGAATTTTCCGAAGAATGACAATGTTTTATTATTTAAAAAAATTTTTTTTTTTAAATTTCAATTTTTTGAACAAAATTATAAACTGTAGGCCTCCTGCGGGAGACCTAATTATTTTTCACTTAAGTCAATTTTTTTTGTGGCATATGTGGGTCCACAGAGACAACTTTTTATCAACTTGGAATTTTGAATTTCCGAAAAAAACGTTTTTTCGATACACCCTAATGGTCAGCTGCCATCTTAGGCGCAATGATTTTTCGATCAAAAAATCATTGCGCTTAAATTGCAGCTGACCATCCCCCTGCAGTTCCCCGAGCTTATGTCCATGAAACTAGAGCAAAATATATTTCTAATGCAGGTAAAACGAAAGTGAAACCCCAACTGGTTCAAAAGTTAGCCCGGGGCATAAAAATCGTCGAATCCTGCATGGTTCTTTTTAGCCCCGATTGCGCAAATTGCTGCATTTTAAAGCCGCAAAGAACAAACCTCATGCGCCCGTGCTTTTCGATGCTATTTGTGGTGGTTCACCAATTCAAGTACAGGTATCCCTCGAGTTACGCGGTTAATTGGTTCCTCGTAAGTCGAAACCGCGTAAGTCGAAACCGCGTAAGTGGAGGAGACTCAGGGTTAGTGCAAAACAATACACCTATTATCTTTTTTATATGAAAACATTTATCCGCGTAACTCGAACCTGTAGTACCGGAGGATAGCGACATAATGGAATTCTGTCCTTTATTAGATTCTTGCGATAATCTGGGGTAAGCAATGTTTTTAAAAAAATAAATATATAATGAAAAATCCGGTGACAACATAAAACTGTTCATCGATAAAAATTTTCTCGAAAGTGAAGGGATTTGCAATTATAAAATATCAAACAAAGTGATGTTGAGTAAAACTGGCAACGATGAATGACAACCAAAAAATGATTTGCAGCAAATAATTGATTTTCGATGATATTCTAAACCAAAAAATCCAAAAAAAAAAGAAATTCCTCGGTCGAAGTGTTTGTGTTAGTTCGAAAAAATACTTGTCCATTCAATATTTTACGAAAAAATGATTTTTTTTTTGTTTGAAAACATCGGCCTAAAAAATTTAACATAATGCAAATCAATTTCTAAATTAAGATACCGCTCACCGAGTTCAATAGTGACACAACTCATTTTTTTCAGTTTCGAGATATAAGCAATTAAAAATCATGCCTTATTTCAATTTGGTAGAAAAGCGACGAAAGTTTAATAGCACTATCGCCATCTTTCGGAATTCGGAAGAATTATCGATGTGCCGATTTTACAAAAATGTGGAGCGTTAAATTTTAATTATAATGGCGTTCACAGTTCAATATTGCATTTTTTTGAGTTGTGGCACTATTGCACTCGGTGAGCGATATGTTTTTGAAAACTGATATTTTTAAATTCGTTTCTTAAAATAGTAGTGCAATACTTTTTAATTGGATCTTAAAAACTAGAGAATCATGGCTAATAAAATCATCATCCTCAGCGCTACAGCTCTCGAAAAGCCTGGGCCTCCTCAATTGAGGTTTCATAACAATTTCTTGCATGCTTCGCATCCACAGTTTTACATGGATTAAGAACCATGGATGAATTACAACATCTGTAAGGTTTTTATGTTGCAACCCATCAACAACAGAGGCCGTGATAGCAATCTAGACCGATGATGTCGTTAATATTTACCAAGCGGCAAAACTGTCACTACTCATTACGTAAAGCAAGTTGAGTGAACTTGAATCACAGCGTGCGATAGTCGGGAGTTCTCCGGAATACGGGCCAAGTGCTTTACCACTTGAACTATGCTGGGCTAAATCATTCCGCCATATTATTTTGTAGTCGGCTACAGCGAGTAATTAGACCACTTCTAGGTGATGACGATACAAATTAGTGTAACGACATTAGTGTAACGACATGAATGCATGTTTAGATTATTTATGAATGGTTTCATAGAAGATCATATCGGTTAATGAAATCTTTCATAGAATTGATGAAATTTTTCATAAATACGATGAATATGAAATTGTTCATAAACCGTTCTTAATTTTTATGAACAAAATTTCGTATTTTGCTGGAAACAGTTTGCTAGTGTTGTACTATGTTTCTTACCTATCTACTTGTTTCTGATATCCACCTTGTGTTTTAATATTTTTAAATCCACTAAAGCAAAATTTAATGATTAATAAACCTACTTTTGTAGATGATAATAATAGTGAACTTCCATTCGAAAGGTGAATCCAGGATTCAAACAAACTTTGTAAACGATACTTCGCCACATATGAAATTAGTTAGAAATTATTATCATGAATGCATTGGAAATGTGAATTATTAACATGAATGCATTGAAAATTCTTTGATACTATTCATTGGAAAAATATATTTTTCTTTGATGGTTTATAAACATTAGTAGCATAATTACAAACTTTCAATAGCTTTTGAATTCTAATGCGATAATTAAAATCAGTTGGGGGAAAAAATAATGCAGGAATAAGATTATAGCTATAGTAAAACAACATAAATATTTCATTTTCTTCATTTAATAACTCTTACGCTAAATGCTTACAATTCATTTTGACTTTATATTATTATTATTATTAATAATATTATATTATCTCGCTCAACGGGCAAGCTTACAAAAGCTCTTTTACAATATATCCCCTACATTTACACTTATTTTTACGTAAATCTGCTTATTTTGTTTTTGTATATATAAATTAATTCTTTATTCGAAGCTGATATAACATATTGCAGTCTCATAAATATTAAAATGAGAATATTCATTTTTTTTACAACTTTTCTTTTAACATATGAGTAGGTATCTTTTTCATCATTCTGTAGTGCAATTCATTTTATATAACCTGATGATTTTGAGTGTGTTTTTTTTTTTATATATTTAGTTTCATCATTGTAAAAAATTTAAATTCAGTAGAAATTTCTTTACAATTTCTATTAGTATAATCAAAATTAAAAATTAATAATAATTCAAAAGGGTGAAAAAATGTTAGGTTAGGTTCGGTTAGGTTGAGAAGAGCGCGCCTGCTCAGGTGTAAACAAAGCGCGTTTAAAAAAAATGTTAAGGAAAAAGTAATCCATGTTGGTTTTCGGCAAGGAATTCTCTCACAGAAGAGACTGTGATTTACATTTAATGAGATTGTTTTGTTCGTTTTAAAGGATAATTTTATGTTTTGTATGTATTTTCTTATATATGTACGTTTGTATTTGTGCATTAATTTAATTAAAGTGAACCTTTGCGCTACACCATTTGCCAAATGTGTAACATTGAGAGGAATATGTGCATAGCTGCAGCAGCTACAAGCATTGACTGTTGCGATGATTTCATCGCCGAGGACTTTTCATGTTCTGTCAAGTGATCCGCTTCCCTTTGAATTGATGTACTCGGGTTATCGCTACGGTAGTTGTGATCTGGAACTAAAATGTTAAATGGAAATCAGTTAACAATACATGACTACAACATGGCTACAATGAATTTTACTTTACTATAATGACATTTTCTGAAACAAGTTATACAAGATAATGAAATTAAACACGATTTCTTCATGATCTCATTTTGTAATTACTTAAGCATGATAAATCTTTTACGTGAGTGTGCCGTTAATTATTTTCAGTTGACATACATTAAATTTCCCATACAGTTTTATAAATACGAAACACTTGAGGTTTATGTGAGAAAATTTCAATATTTTTAGAATCCTTATCACAAGCATATATTAGCGAACCCTTAAAAGAATTCGATTCGCTGGTAATTTCTAAACGGTCACTTTTTGGAAACAGAAATTAAACGTGCACCTGCCTTTAAGGATGTCTTCGCATTTCACGTTTCATCCATCATGTCCAGCTAAGATGATTAAAATGTCATTTGAAAAAAGCTCATCATTCGAGTAGTAGGGAAAAACGCCTTCTACAAAATGTATCTATATTTAACCCTTTAGTCTTTAGTTGCATAGTGTTGTTGTACAACAACACCTTTTCTAATTCAGTTTTTTTAATATTATAACATATATTTCATGCACTTATATTGACTAAATTTATTTCGTAAGTATCCTAGGACATCAATTGTTACGAAAAAAAAGTAATATGCAATTTTTTTTATAATTACTGCATTTTATAAATAAATAAAGAGCAAAAAGTAGCTATTTTGCAGATTAAATGTAACTGTGGCAAATCTATTACAGTTAAAAAAAAATAAATTTTTTTTTTAAAAAAGCTTTTATTAAAAAAATGCACTAAAAAGAAAAAAATAATTTTCTGGACGCTGTGTATCACAAATATAAAAGCTTTTAAAAAGCGAGATAAATGTTTATTTTATTGTTTTATGCTTTATCTCGCTTTTTAAAAGCTTTTATATTTGTGATACACAGCGTCCAGAAAATTATTTTTTTCTTTTTAGTGCATTTTTTTTAATAAAAGCTTTTTTTAAAATTTTTTTTTTTTATTTTTTTTATTTTGTTCTTTTTAGTCTTCGAATATATATCCATACATTTGAGATGTCCTTACAGGCTTTTTAACTTGAGAATCGTATTCAGCGAACCCCAAAACCCGAAGAATATATTTTTTCCGGAACAATTGAGAATAAGGATAATCACGTTACCCTTACAGGACCTTCCGTTATCCTTACATACTTTTTGATGACAGATTCGGATTCAGCGACCCCAAAAACACACAGAATAGATTTTTTTCCAGAAAAAGGAGTTTCTTAAGGCGGGGGGTCTACAGTCGAAGTTTTGTTCCCGGGATGGCGGGTCAACGTGCCTGATTTCGGGACTGTCCCGGCTAAACGAGAATTGTGGGAACGAGAATTTTGTGAGTGCAAAGGTAAATTTTTATGAAGAAAAAAAGTGTTTTTGCATATTTTATATTAGTGATATTATGACGACGTGGACAAAATCCAAAACCACAAAAAATGCTGGAGATGGTTGAGGAGCGCCCGGAGCTGTGGGAAGTCGAAAAATCGGACTTCAAAAACAGATTTGTCCGAGCCGAAAAACGCAAAATGATGCTATTGGTGCTGTAATTTTTTTATTTCTTACATTCATTTTAATCAAAATATCCACAATTCGAAAAATTTCACAGCACAACACCAATCAAAAACCACCAAATGTCAAAAAGATCTCCCAATGTTAAGCTTGGAGACGAGATACCTGCGTCGTGTATGCACTCCACAGACTTTGCTTTTAGAGACTTTTTAGTAAACGTCTCCGGAGATCTATTTTTTGATCTCCAGACTTAAATATCTGTGATCGTGTATACACTTTGGAGATTTTTGCCTTTTGTACCCTGGAGACCAGAGACCAAAGTCTCTCGTCGTGTATCTCTACGTTTAAGTTGTTAAGTTGTGTTGGTACAAATGGTACCTAGTAGTTTTGTATTTGATTAGTAAGACTGCAAATCTACGTATGACGTTTGTCTTTCAGCACGCTTATTAATTTAAATTAATAGGTTGCCCCGTTTTTCGAAATACGACTCACACATGCATACATACTCCATTGTCATCGGAGTTCCGTTTATGTGTCAAATTTCAAGTCTATTGGATATGTAGAAGTCGGTTAAAATTCAATTACAAGATTTGACCCTTACAAGATTTGACCCAGACAAACAAACAGACAAGCAAAAAAAAAAACTTTTGAAAGCAAGCTAAATAAAAAAGCTTTTTAAAATAGTGGATATGAGATTAAGTATAATAAAAAGGGTTCGAAATGTTCAGGTTCAATCATTGAAGGAAGTTTTAAGTAAGAGAGATTTGCATACCTACTCTACTGCGACTGTCTTAAAGGACTGTTAACAACTTTTAAAATGTTTTGCAATGGATACGAATATGTAAATAAAAACTTTCCTCCAGCAAAAAGAGAAAGAAATTTCGCATAGCGTCAAAACTGCTTATAAATCTTAAGAAGTTTATTCTCAGCTATTGAAAAATTCCCATCTCAATGTATGTGAAAGAGTTTGTTTTTTTTTTTTGCTTTTTTCAACAAATCATAAACAGCAGATACAAATGACATGAAAATGAAAAAAGGAGAAAAAACGAAACAACGTTTAATGCTACAAATTTAATCGGAAAAATCAGCACAGCCACTGACAGCAGAACAATTTGGTGTGGAAAAACAAAAGTTTACGCGATGGAAATTTAAATAAAAACCCTTAGCGTACATGACGACGTTCACTCTTGACTTGAAGTCGGAAAAATCACTTACTTTGCAATATTTTCTACGTTGTCGTTTTTTGGTTCTTGGTTCAGGTTAAGGTTTCGGATTAGGTATAGATCGTCTTGTCAAGTAAGTCATCATACATTGGGATTCACGAAGCATTTCACTTTCGTGAATAACACGTTCAGCTGACGTGTACCAAACGAAATGGGGACAGAAACATAAAATGGAGTGCGGACAAAAATGTATATTCGTTCGTGCCCTTTGAACCGGTGATACAGAAAAAAGCTGAAACGGAAGCCATTTGCGCTCATAAAGAGAGAGAGCTAAAATAGCAGAAAAAAAAATGTTACTTACAGCAGTAGCAACAAAAGTATATCGAATATATGAAAATACGTAAATTTTATCGCTATAAGGGGGTCTTTTTTTTGTCGTGCGTCTAAGGATAAATCATTTGTACTGAAATTAAAGCCTGGCATAGACTTTTTGATGTCTTAAACAAGGACTTTAGACGTCTTTAGACTAACCCTGCTAACATACACGGAAAATCCTATTTTGCTGCTTAGACGTCATCATTCGTCGTCCGAATTTCATTCACATCAAAATGACGTCAATAAGAAAATATGAAATGTTTGATGTGTAAAGTGGAACGATAAAAACGGAAAAATAATGAAACTTGGGATCGGATCCTTTTTTATCCCAACATTCCCTCCTATCGGCAATTGTTTCTTTTATCAAACTTGAACGATTTCTGTTTTCTTGCGTGTGTCGTCAATTGTTGGATATCAAGTGTTCCCCAAAGACCATTTCTACTATTTTACAAATAACGAATATAAAGGGATGAGAGTCGGTGTACGTCTTTCAATTTTTACCAGAACACATCCGGTTTTTTTGTTGATGAGGATATTTTAACGCTTCCGGTCAGCTGATCTTAAAGTTTACAACGAATTGTATCCATTTGTATGTTTTGTATCCATTTGTACACAATTGTATCCATTTGTACACCGGTTTGCAATGAACGTAGGGTGGAATTAAAAGTACCACCTTCATTTCTCTTGAAATTTAAAATTCCGTTAAAAAAGACTGTAAATATGGATTGACGGATGTTTCGATGGGTGATATTTTTTATACCCGTATGGTGAAACCAAAGGGTATATTAGATTTGCCTAACCGTTTGTAACGCCAAGATCCCGTCATCACACACAAAAATGAACTACCCCAGTGTGTTTAGAATGATAAAAATAATTAATTTCTGCATGTCCGACCGTCCGTCTGTCAGTCTGTCTGTCTGTCTGTCCGTCTGTCTGTGGCGTGGATTGCGGGCGCACGGATTGAGCTAGAGACTTGAAATTTTGCACAGATCCGTTTTTCGTAAAATGCGAGGCTAAGTTCGTTATGGGCACAAATGGACCATTAGGGGGGTGCCCCCCATGAGAACAAAAACGATTTTTGTGAATATCTCAAAAACGGTGCATCTTATCAAAAAACTGCAAGAACAGAAGTGATTTAGGATATGATTCTACATAAAACTCCCATACATCAAAATCCGATTGGAATAAATTTTAAAAAATCTTTTTGAAAAATTTGACTTCAAAGTGGAATTTTGATAGAATTGTTCGCCGTTCACTTAAATCACTTCGATATGATTGCCAGATTGGCAATTATAGCTTTTGTTATGTTATAATTAGGGCCCGGATTTAAGGCACTTATAAAATGGGAAAAAAGGCAGGCAAAAAGGCAGTATAAAAGACTGAATAAGCATTAATTTTTCAAAAAAAAGGCATTTATTTAAACAAAAGGCATTTTCATTACACGAATATTACATATCATGTATCACAAAATTGAACGCAGAACGCTTGCAAAAAATTTCAGATAAATTAAATTCATATAAATAAATTTAAAAAAATATATAAAAAGCTAATAGCCGTATAAAGAGTCTCACTTCATTTAAGTAATATGAGTGTTCGCTGCTTTTTACCTACAACTTGTTATAGTGACGTTACTTTAGGTGCATTGAGAATCATAATAGGTAATACGGATCTAATACTGATTGCAAGAAATAATTAAGTGAACTAATAAAACTTACCTAAAAGTTCTTTTCTAATCACCGAAATTGTTTCTAAATAGCAGGTTTCCAATTCTTTCGTAACGTTGATTCATCTGGAATTTTTTCATGGCAATATTTTTGAAAAAACCTCTTTCAAAATATAATTATTCAATTTCCAAAGTGGAATATTTGCTTTAACAAATGCCATAGATAAATCTCTAAAAAATTATGAGTCGCTTCTTCTGCTGATTGCATTTTTGAATAACCCGACTTTTTTTGAACTTGCTTTCTGCAATAAATTCTTGTGTATGGCAATTTTTATGTGTTGTGTCACAAAATACTTTTTTGAATGATTCACTACTTTTTCGCAAATTTTGCAGAAAAGCAAACTCCCGTCTGTCGAGAAACAGTCTTTACCAAATGTATTTACAAGGTTCACGAGTATAAGGCGGTTTTCTCGTGTGATTTTTGGCATTTCTAAGATTTCAATTTACTACCAAAACTAAACTGATCGCACATTGGCGCAACTGTCATAAATATAGGCATTGCCAAATCAAAAAAAAATAATGATAATTTTTATGGGTACTTAAATTACCCTAAAAAGAATTTAAAAATCTTTTTAAGATCGGAATTATTAAAAAAGGCATAAAAAAAAGGCTAAATGGTCGAAAAAGTGGGAAAATAAGCAAAAATGCCTAAAAGGTAGTTATTATACAAAAATGAACGAAAAAAGCAAAATAGGCAAAATGCCTTTTTGCCTTAAATATCCGGGCCCTGGTTATAATTATTAAAATGTATCCCGCTACCGGCTGAGTCACACGAGTAACATGAAATTTTCTCATCAATTTTTTACACAAATTGAACAATTTGACTTACACCAGTGTATTTAAAACGATAAAAAAAATGGAATTTTGTAGGTCCGTGTATGCCCGTCCGTCTGCATGTCCGTCTGTGGCGCGGATTGCGGGCGCACGGATTCAGCTAGACTTGAAATTTTACGCAGATTCGTTTTTCGTAAAATGCAAGACTAAGTTCGTTAATGGACAAAAATTGACAATTAGGGGGGTACCCCCCTACGAACGAAAAAAAAGTGCATCAAAATACATCAAAATCCTATTGGAATAATTTTTAAATAATCTTATTGAAAAGTTTGACTTCAAATTGGAAGTTGTATCAAACTGTTCGCTGTTCACTTAAAGTTCGAAGAATGCCACATCACCATATGGGTTTTCAATAATTGCCAGATTGGCAATTATAGCTTTTGTTATGTTTTTAAATAAAAGCTTTTTATTCATTTTTTTATTTTATCCTTTTTAGACCCGTTTGCACCAACTAAACTTATCAACTTATGTCCAACTTAGATTATTTAAATCCCAGAAATTCATTTTGTATTTGATTAGTATGACTAAAAATACAAAATCGTCGGCTAAAAGTGAAATTGTGCTAAGTCCATTTGGTATAATTTTCGAGAAGAGCAATGAAAACCTTGTTGAATCGTTTTAATTTTTTTTCAATGACACTGAGTTTTCTTTAAATGAGAAAAATTGGGTTCAGTTTTCTTTAAATGAGACTCTATTTTCTTTAAATGAAAATTAAAATGATTTAACAAGGTTTTTTATTGTTCTTCTGTCAAATTTGGTATAATGGACTTAGCACAATTTCACTTTTAGCCGACGAAATGATGTCTATCTTTCACCCCCCTTATATATACTTTTTATTTTTCGAATATCCTTGGCTTTGAGATATCTTTAAGGACTTCTTGACTCCAGAATAGGATTCATCGATCCCAAAAATCCCCATATGAGTTTTTTTCCGGGAAATTTGAGGAAAAGAATAATCACGTTATCCTTACAAGACCTTCCGTCTTCCTTACAGACTTCTTGATGCCAGAATCGGATTCGGCAACTACAAAAACCCCCACATGAGATGTTTTTCCAGAAAATTTCAGGAAAAGGAAAATCACGTTGTCCTTACAGGAATTTCCCATATCTTAAATTCTCATCGAATTTACGAATATATGCAACATTTCAAGTCAATCGGATGAGTGGAGGTGGGTCAAAATTAGATTGCATAAGATTTGTCGCTGACAGACACACAAACAGATATGAAGGCAAACTAAATAAAAGCTTTTAAAAAGCGTGAAAAAGTCTGACGATTTTATGGACAAATTAGCGTGATATATATTTTTTTCGGCAGTATGTTTGAAAATCAAACATAATTTAACGAAAAAGTTGCGATAAAATCGTAAAAACTGGTTCAGCACTCCGATCGAAATTTGAGGTATGGAAAAATTCATCGATTTCATGAAATCGCAAAACATTCCTTCGGTAGTATAGAGGAGGGAAAAAGGAGTTATTCGGTTTTGCCCATTTAAAACCTTTTACTGAGAACGCATGTGTGAAAAATTTCAAGTTTTTTGCCATTTTCTCGAGAACGGTGAGTCATATTGGAAAATTGATTAAGGTAAAAAATACATCCAAATCCAATCGGACCACTGTTTCCCCCTCTGCCATACAAATGGAATACTTTTTTCCTATTCATCATATAGAAGAATTTATCAAATTGAAACGTGTTTAAAATTTGATTTTACATAATCTTTTCATACATCAAAATCCAATCGAACCATTGCTTTCCGCTCTCCTATACAAGTGGATTTTTTAAAATAAAAATTTTGTGTGTCATTGACGACTCGCCATGACAATTGTAGCTTTTGTTATGTTTTTGAATTATGTCCTCTCATTTTGCCTATCGGTCGCATTGTGACCCGACCTACAGAAAAATTGGTATTTACACTACAGATTTATCTAACTTACTTCTGTCTTTGATGGCATCTGGTGAATTCCATAGACTGGAAGTCGCTCCCACTAAAACATTGTTTGTTGACACTGCAAACAAGTCCACCGTTGATTTATAATGAGGTGATTTTTCTGAAAGCGAAAAGCAAAACCACTTTTATTAGTATTAAATTATACAACGCTGTTGCTTTAATTGTCAGTCAAATCAAATGTAACAGTTTGCCCTGCACAAACATTAAAACATATTTCGTATACGTAAGTATTGAAAATAAAACTGATTTCAAATTTTGGCGGGATTTAAAATTTACAAATAAATCTATATATATGAAAATGAATCGTGGTCCGTTTGACTATCCATAACTCGGCTGAATATAATCCGATTTGCATGGGGTTTTTTTTTGTTGGATTCGTATTGCAACAGGTAAAAACACAACGGAGCCGAAAATTGGAAATTTCTACCGGAAAAGTTGGAAAATCTTGGAAACCCGAAATTGCATACTTTCAGGGGAGCGGTTTTCTGGTTTGCACTTTCAGTAATTCCAAATCAAAAATCTCGAATCTTTTTTCGTTTTGTTGGAAAAGTCGAGAAAAATTTTGGGGAAAAACGGGAATATCGGAAAAATTGAAATTTGCATTTTGTATGGGATTTTGGTATGGAAGCAGAAAATATTGTATTTGGAATTGAAAAACGGAAAATTTTGTACCTCACAATAATGTTATCGCCAACAAATGGCGTTACGCTCTCAGACTCACGTTTGACAGCTGAGAAATATATTCGCTCTTTCCTCATTGATGATCGATGCGAAGCGTTTATTTATGGATATAGTGCGCAAATTGTCGCTGTTTTCCCATTTTTAAATCGTCGAAAGTATTTTATTTTGTGATGAACGAAGTGAATCAAGGTATTTACTCAGTGACCAAATGAAATTAACTGGATTGGTGTTGAATTGATAATTTAAATTATTCATTTTGTGGAGAAGGAATTTAAATAAGGTATTTTGTCACCGACCAATTCGTTTATTTAAAAAAAATCTATTTGTGTGGGAGAGGGAGGTAGGAGTGGTCCAACTGAATAGATAAGTTGTATAAAATCATATTCTAAACAAATTTCGTCTTTATAAATTTTTCGATACGATACACAGTTTTCGAGAAAATAAAGAAAAAGTATTCAATTTGTATCGGGGAGGGGAAAGAGGTAGTCTAACTAAATTTTGATGTGTAGATAAGTTATGTAAAATCATATTTAACCCTAATCAGCTCAGGCTAATTTTGTCCTTAATCCACGCAGGCGGTGTCTGAAAGACACCATGCCGGAAAAATAGAATAATTTAATAAAAAAATTTTTTTTTGAGTTTGCATTTTTTAATTCAGTTAATAATATTTATTTATTTGTATATACATTATTCGTACTTTTTATAATTGTAGCATAAAATTGATTTTTAAGAATTTTCGTTATAAACATTTTTCTTGGATTTGCACTTATCTGCTTCAAAGCGCCTTAGAAATGGGGACACAGGAAGCAACGTTTTCTCTTTTGGGAAGTGCTACAGTTATTATCGCCTACTACAGTCCGATATTTTGCGAAATAGAAGCAAAGTGATACCAAAATAACCTTTCTTTGCTGGTAAAACCGTTACGGTGTCTTTGAGACACCGCCTGCGTGGATTAAGGGTAAATTTCATAAAAGCGAAATATTTTTGTTGTAGTAAAAAAAATTATTTTTTTTTTCGTTTTTAAATAGTATTGGCTTAAAAAAACAAAGTCAAGGAGCATGAATGCAACAACTTTTTTAACATTCGTAACAATCACTCTCAAAACTGCATCGGTGTCTCAAAGACACCGCGAATGCGGATTAGAGTTAAAAGACATTTTAGCTTTATAAATTTTTCAATGCGATTCACCTTTTTTGAGAAATTTCCGAAAAAAGTCTCATTTATATGGGGAAGGGAATGGTCCGATTTTACCAGTTCAAGAACTTAGCATTGCCATTTACGAGAAACGCAACTGTAAATATTTCAAATCTCTAGCACAATCCTTCCGAAAGTTATGACATTCACGGATATATAGACGGACAGACGACAGATAGACAGACGGTCGGACATGCTAAAATCGAAATCTTTTGTCATCCCAAACACCCTGGTGTAGTTCATTTTTGTGTCCAGCGATTGGTTTGATACGTTACAACTAAATCTAATATACTTCAATATGATTCTCATATAGTGTGGAGGTCCCCAATCTGGAGTGCAGCAAAAAACTTATTGGGGTGCGGAAGCGTTTTTTTTTTTGATTGGTGAGATAGAGTTATAATTTTTTTTGATTTGTGAGATGGAGTAACGTATAAACTCAAGAACTACTGCACCAACATAGACTATGTATCATGACCACGGTTTATAGTTAGGTGTGGTCGCGGTATCGGCTCCCCTTTCAACCCCTCGCTGTTATCTTCTGAACCACTGAAGGGATTTGAATACGGTTTTCAGTGTTGGGCAGGTCAATCATAAAATAAATTTTCATCCACTCAAACTACTCCGCTCTACATGATGCGAGCCCCTTCTCATGCTATCTACTAAACTACAGAACGGATTTTTATACAATTTTTAGTGTTGGATAGGTTATCTGTCAGGGTAAATTTTCGACCAATCCCCTTCTCAGCTATCTCTGAAACTATTTTATGGTTGTTCAACATATGTTACAACATAAATGCAAAAATCTTAAGTGTCTGGTGATAAGGGAATTCGCTCTATTCCCTTTCTCCCAAGCAGATGGAAAAAATATTTGCAATTTTCTTGAAAACAGTGCGTTAAACCAAAAAAATTATGAACAAAAATTGTTTGAAATATAATTACTGCATAATTTTTCTATACATCAAAATGCTTTTGAAAAAAAAAGGATTTTTTCATATTCAAAAATTTATTACTACCCGAGCAACGCCGGGTTCTTTCAAGCTAGTATTCAATAAAAGATACATTGTCCCAATAATCACAAAATCCGTTTCCGACTTAAAGCGGTATATTATTAGATAAAATTCCTTTAAATATTTAAAAAGAAATTTAATACTATGTAAATTCGCTCTTTCTCACTAAAAATAATACAGCTAAACAATACACAACATAATTGTTCTTCCGACAAAACAATGTTTTCAACAATTTCAAACCCTTTTCTACCTTAATACTCAAAAACGTTCAAGTTGACGTTGTATTATTTTTTCATTGCATTTTTGTAGATTGAAAATATAAGCAATACAGTTTCATTTTAAGCATAAATGCCTACTTATGTTTTTATAGCACCAATGGCTATATTTTCTTTTATCAAAGGACGGATACGGAACTGACGTGTTGTAAAGTGGGAGAACGAAGGTCACCAGTATCTACCCCCACCTCCTCCCCCATCCCACTCACTACCGGCTCCAGCTCGTAAAAATCTTCCTCGCGACTTTACTTTCAAACATAAAAACCGAAAGAAGGTTAAAGTCAAAGGTGAGTGTATCATAAGAAGAATTTCTCTTTCGTTATTACTAATATTTTCGTCCTATATATGTAGTAATATTATATACGAGGATTAGAAAAAAATATATTAGGTGAGTGGCATGATTTCAGTGTTGGTAAATCGTGTTGTTACAAAAAAAAATCCTTTTATTGCCTTACATATATTTGCGTCCTAGCTGTGGTACTTTTAGGCAGAATTTGTTTTTGTATAATTCCAGTCGGTTCGCATATAGATTTAACATTTATGAGCGAGATATCACAAACCAACACTCAGAATGTGTGCTACAAAGGGGCAACAACTTTCTCAAATAAAATTGTGTAGAAAAAGGGAAATGAACTAGAAAAAACTTACTTATGGCGATTTACCCTCAAAATGAAAATAAATAAATAAAAAAAAACTTCAAATTTGCTTTACAAAGCCACTAATGTCCATGTTATAACGCAATAAAACTTAGTAGTTAAATATTCTGAACTTGACGGGGAATATGAAATTAAGCGGAAAACTCCTTTCTACAAACTAGTTTGACGCTTTATCTTTGAGCTTTAAGTGATACATTTTTATTAAGGGTGATATTTACGTGACTAAATGAATTTATATTTATCATTTATCCAATCGAATAAAATTCCTTTTCTCTATATTATAACCTATTTTGAACAATTCATTTCAGTTACCCCGCGATATAAAAGAAAAAAAAATATCGCTTGATTTTTTTTTTGGTGTTCCAGGAATAAAGTTGTCGTGAACTTTAAAGCTCCTTGAGGAAGAACTAACAAATGTGTTCGAGACGGGCAAGTTCTCTCCCAGGGTCGCCGATTTTCTCCGGATACATGAAATTTCATGCCCCAGTTATTCCAAAGTGCTGCTGCTTTAAAAAAAAAAGTACACATGCCCGTACATACAGCCACAACCAAACGATCACCGAGAGAAATGCTTGTATTTGATATGTGCATTCGAGAAAATTTTGCAGTTACAGCGTTATACTACCAGGTACGAATCAAATTTATCGGAGCATACAAACAGTTAACTTGCATATTTATTTGTAATTTATTGTAACTTTGTCAATTGGTGAACAAAAATATCCAATTCAATTCAGTGTACGATATTTTTGCTTCATTATTGGTAGTTTCTTATTATAAAATATAAGCGGAATTTATGTTTTGTTGTAACTGGAATAATACAATATAGTAAAATTTTATGATTTAAAAAAAATGTGTGTGTTGTGACCTTTCATTTGATACCCATATCGACACTCACAGAAAAATTCGGTATGAGTTTAACTCCAAAAGTGTCTCAATAGGGTCGAACCGTTTGGATAACTCTGATTTTTATCCATTTGGGTGAACACTGACAGATAAATAAAAGAATCCATCGAGTGCTTTTTTAAACTCCACTTTGGTATTCAAATTTGGAGCATTTTGGGTTAATTATCCATTTGGAGTTTATAAAAAATCCATTTGGAATTTAAAACATAACAAAAGCTATAATTGCCAATCTGGCAATCATTGGAGACCCGTATGGTGATATTCGTATCAAAATTCGAACAGTTATACCAAAATTCCAATTTGAAGTCAAACTTTCCAAAAAGATTTTTTAAAATTTATTCCAATCGGATTTTGATGTATGGGAGTTTTATGTAGAATCATATCCTAAATAACTTTTGTTCTTGGACTTTTTTGTTTTTGAGATATTCGCAAAAAACGTTTTCATTCGTATGGGGGGTACCCCCCCTAATGGTCCATTTTTACCCATTAGCGAACTTAGCCTCGCATTTTACGAAAAACGGATCTGTGCAAACTTTCAAGTCTCTAGCTCAATCCGTGCGCCCGCGCCACAGACAGACAGACGGACGGACAGACGGACAGACAGACGGACAGACAGACAGACGGACGGACATGCAAAAATTAAATATTTTTATCATTCTAAACACACTGGTGTAATTCATTTTTTTGTGCGATGACGGGATCTTGGCGTTACAAACGGTAAGGCAAAGTTAATATACCCTTTGGTTTCACCATACGGGTATAAGAAATCTATTTATTTAAAACTACGCGAACCAAAACCCTACAAATGTTTGACAGCATGTGTAAGTTTATGGTGGTAGATGTAAAAATAAACATTTCTCCCTCTTTTCATAGCTACGTTGCTGATTCATAATAATTAAATTATTTTATTTTATTACGTCTATTTCATACGCAGGGAAAGTTTTGCCATGCTGCTTGCAGGTCAATCAAAAACAGTGGATTTTGATGAGAAAACAAGAAACCCGTTGCCCTGCTGTTTTTAAAATTAATAGTTTTTGAAATGTCGTAAAATAACTTTTATTTATTTGCCCTGCATTTCATATCTTGCTAGTTATTTTTTATATGAGATTTTCCTTTTAAATATTGAGGATCGTCATAGTAAGTAAGCTTTAGACTTTTTTTTAATTTTTCAGTGATTGGTATAACAATAGGTAAAAATATTTTTAAAAAATATATAAATAAAATAGCGTCTATTTCATATTTCACGAGGCTTTATTCCAATTTTTGGAAATAAGTAATTGGACAGATTCCTACAATAAATGGGAATATATGAGACATTGGAATTATTTGGTAATTACTCCCAAAAAAAGGGAATTAATGCCAAAAAATAAGAAATGTTCCCAAAATTCTAGGATAAATTCCCTATTTTTACGGAATCGTTACTAAAAAGTCGACTATCTCATATATTCCTAGTTTTATTTCTCTCCGTGTAGATTTGGGCAATCGGAAAAAATGTAATGACGGTGAATTTGCATGAAAAGCCATAAAGGATAATTTCGGGAAATTAAAGAAAAAAACTATTTCCTTTTGAATCATTCTTTTGAAAGTTAAATTAATCTGTCTATTACTGCACGAAACACTCAAAAACAAAAATTTTCTTGAAAATGATAGACTAGGATTTTATGAGGTAAAAAAATAAATGGGAAATTCAGCAAAAAAAGAATTGTTAATTAAAAGATTGTTCACGCGTTTTTCCAGAAATTATTTTCTTATATAAGGAGAATAAAAACAAACCCTTCAAGTTTTCCTCAATTTTCTTGGGCACGAGAATAAAATCAAATAAGTGTAAATTCTGATGTGAAAATCAATAAAGCTCTTTAACCTGTGAACCGTTTTGCATGTCTAAGGAACACGACGCTGGGAAAAAACGCTTTACTTTGTGTCATAATATATTAAATAGGAAAATTCAGGACTCCTTTCAACTGCACACATAACCACACATCATTTTAAGCGTCTCTATTCATTTCAGTTTCTGGTGAACAGTAGATGCATCGCATCAGCAAAACATCCAAAGCAAATACTAGAGATCCGCGGAATGCATTAATTATGAAATAAGACTATAACCCACCTTTATAGTTCCCACTTTTATGTACAACTGGCATCGTATCTAATGGAGCCGTTGGTGCTATCGTTGTCATTACAGTCGTATGTGGTATATCTGAAAATACAGAATAAAAACAGGTATAAAAGGAATTATGAAAGTAATGTTGAAATCATTAAAAAACTTTTAAGATTCTTTTACCTTGCAAAATACGATATGAGAAATGAGGACAAAAGCAAAAAAACCACCGACCGACATAAAAATGCACTTCAAAGAGAGAAAACGATTTACCAAATTGAAATACAATACAAGGTGTTGAGAAAAACAGTCGTTTAAATCCGAGGTTTTGATGAATAAATGTTCCAACAATTGATGACTTGTATAAAGCCTCTTCGTATTTCGGGCGTTGGGCTTTTAGCCCGCAACAACTTTTTAAGGAATTGTCAGTTTCATCGAAAATTACAGCAAAAAGGCTCTCGAGAACGGTAAGAAATCTTGAGAACGGTAAGAGATATTGATTTTGGTGGTTTCCAAACATTTTTTTTATCTCGCGATCCGGTTTTTAGAAATCTAGGCAGGGCACGGCAAAGACAATGTGCTGTGGGGAAATTTAAAAAAATATCTTTCGAGAAATTGCGTCAGAGGCGAGAATTCTTAAATTGAAAGCCTCACAGTTGTCAGAGACGGGTAATTCCAAGTTTTGACCTTTGTGGGGTCTGCATTTGTCGCAGTGAACTTCTAAATATTGAGCGACCGTATACGCTTTTTACACTTGTATCCAAGGTAGAGAAAATAGGCGAGTAACTCGATAGGGACGTGTAAACACCGTAAAGCTCTACACGAGTTCTTTACGAGATATTTCTGTCATGTAAACTATGTTCGGCGATAGTTCTAAATATGTCTCAAAAAACTCTCTACTCTCTATTCAAAATGTTGAAAAAGTAGGTGGTACTCTCGTCTAGTAATGGAGTAGCAAAATAGATCAAGCGTTGTGCTCACTCGGTAGAGTTTTCCCATTTATTCTAGTATTCTGACATTTGTTTGTTAATTAGTGTGTGATTTCGGTTGAGTTTTTAGGTAAAAAGAGTACAAAAACATAACAAAAGCTATAATTGCCAGTCTGGCAATTATTGGAGACCCGTATGGTGATATTCGTATCAAAATTCGAACAGTTATACCAAAATTCCACTTTGAAGTCAAACTTTCCAAAAAGATTTTTTTAAATTTATTCCAATCGGATTTTGACGTATGGGAGTTTTATGTAGAATCATATCCTAAATAACTTTTGTTCTTGGACTTTTTTTGATAAGATGCACCGTTTTCGAGATATTCACAAAAACCGTTTTCGTTCGTATGGGGGGTACCCCCCCTAATGGTCCATTTTTTCCCGTTAACGAACTTAGCCTCGCATTTTACGAAAAACGAATCTGCCCAAAATTTCAAGTCTCTAGCTCAATCCGTGCGCCCGCAATCCGCGCCACAGACAGACAGACAGACGGACAGACAGACAGACGGACAGACGGACAGACAGACAGACGGACAGACGGACGGACATGCAAAATTCAACTTTTTTTATCATTCTAAACACAATGGTGTAATTCATTTTTGTGTGCGATGACGGGATCTTGGCGTTACAAACGGTAAGGCAAAGTTAATATACCCTTTGGTTTCACCATACGGGTATAAAAATGAAAACAGACTTAAATTTTAAAAAAAACACTTTTAAATTGTGAGATAGACACTGAAGGGAAACCACAGCTGCAGCAGACTATAAATGGACAAAGGACAGAATTCGATAAATAATTGAATTATATAAATCTTGAAGTAATTTATGGAACGTAGCAAGTGATTTATACAGCAATTAGTATATTTGATTTTTGTTTAGGAAATTCTGTGGCCAAAATTTATCTGAAATTGCTGAATTGCGGGGTAGTTATTTTATTTTCTAACGCCCGGTTTCACAGTGGGAGCTTAAGCTTCGGCTTTGTTAAACTTATCCTGGTAGCTTAAGCTTTCGCTCACACAAGTGCTGTTTCACAGTTAAATTTTGTGTGTCGATTAACAAAACTCAGTTTAGTGAATTTAATAGGCCACTGTGTATTTCTGTACTCATGGTAAACAATATTTAGCTCCGTAAAATTTTTATTTTACGGAGCTAAATATTCAATTTAACACCGTTTTGACCTAAATTTTAAATGAACTCCGAAAAGGAGTCAAAAATTCACTACAACTCCTTTTAGGAGTTATTTAATTGTAAAGGGTGTTCACGTTTAGAAGAGGCTTACCAGTTGGCTTCAACAGCCTATTGGGAAGGCAAATGGTTTACAATTCGAGAGGTCCCGTGTTCGAGTCCCGGCAGAGACATGCAAGAAAAGTTTTTAACAAGTCAATATTAACTTTGGAAACACGAAAAAAAACTCAAAACATCTCAAATGCTTGCAAAAAAAAGAGAATTTGCGAGGTTTTTTTCTTGGTAATAAGTTGGTTTAACACCGAAAAATTGTTAAAAATTAACACCCATAAGGAATTGTTGTGAACTCCTAGCCCGGTGCTCGATTTTCTCCAATAGGTGATGGACTCCCTCAAACTCCCTTTCGGTGCGTAATCGACTCCATTTTTTCGAGAGTGTTCGTGTGCTGCAACCGAGAAGATTGCATAGCAGAAGAAGCTTTCAGAATTTTATACTCGTTTTAAGGATTCATAATTTTATACTCGTTTTAGAATGAGTAAGCAGTGTGCGTTTACAATATTAAACTAGATAAGGTCTCAAATAGAAAACACAACAACATGGTACACTGTCGAAAAAACGGAGTCAATCACGCACTGAAACGGAGTTTGAGGGAGTCCATCACCTATCGGAGAAAATCGAACTCCGGGCTACGGAGTTCACAACAATTCCCTATGGGTGTTAATTTTTAACAATTTTTCGGTGTTAAACCAACTTATTAGATGTCCCAAAAAAAACCTCGCAAATTTTCTTTTTTTGCAAGCATTTGAGATGTTTTGAGTTTTTTTTTCGTGTTTTCAAAGTTAATATTGACTGTTAACAACTTTTCTTGAATGTCTCTGCCGGGACTCGAACATGGGACCTCTCGAATCGTAAACCATTTGCCTTCCCAATAGGCTGTTGAAGCCAATTGGTAAGCCCCTTCTAAACGTGAACCCCCTTTACAATGAAAATAACTCCCAAAAGGAGTTGGAGTGATATTTTGAATCCTTTTCGGAGTTAATTCAAAATTGAGGTCAAAACGGTGTTAAAATGAATATTTAGCTCCGTAAAATAAAAATGTAAAAATAACTCCGCGCCACGGTGTTACATTTTTTCTGAATAACACTGCGAGGTGCTTACTTTTAGCTATGTTTTGAGGCGGAGTTAATTCGTCCCCGGATTTTTTCGAGAGTGAACAACCAGATAGTAGCATTCTTCATCACTTTCATCAAATAAATCTTCAAAATCACTATCCATTATTAAAAACTCCATTTAAAAACCAACAATAATAATATTTCACTGGACGATAAACAGAACCGACGTAACAATTTTTGACACATGAAACATAAAATGCCATTTCGCATGCTAAGCTTTAGCTTAAGCGCTCAAGTTTGGTGGCTTAAATAAACGGAAATTTAAACTCAGTTTAAGGACTAAACCAGCACTGTGAAACAGTAAAAACAATTAAGCCAAAGCTTAAACCAAATTCGAAGCTTGAGCTCGCACTGTGAAACCGGCTGTTATTCAATTTATTCCTGAAAAATAAATAAAGTAATTTTTTTCAGCGCAACTGGCGCGAAATGTCCAAACGCGAATGTTTTTTGCTCTACCATATCTTTGGTATAGCAAAATATACAATAGATCAGGTTAACACTCGATAGAGTCTACACTCAGAAAAATGGAGGCTAACTCGACGACCTACATACGACGTAATTGGCCTCGGGCAGTCGCGCGTTCGCCTGCATGTGGGCAAGTAAAACTGAGTTGACCTGTGGTCGGAGAAATTCTGAAATTAAGCCACCAGCAGGTGAAGTAGGGCATTGGGAGCTGCACGAGTTGACCTTAGATAGGTTAACTCTGACCGCTAGCTGGCTTACAGAAACCTCTGTTAACCCTAATCCGCATTCGCGGTGACTTTGAGACACCGATGCAGTTTTGAGAGTGATTGTTACCAATGTTAAAAAAGTTGTTGCATTCATGCTCCTTGACTTTGTTTTTTTAAGCCAATACTATTTAAAAACGAAAAAAAAAATTAATTTTTTTTACTACAACAATAATATTTCGCTTTTATGAAATTTACCCTTAATCCACGCAGGCGGTGTCTCAAAGACACCGTAACGGTTTTACCAGCAAAGAAAGGTTATTTTGGTATCACTTTGCTTCTATTTCGCAAAATATCGGACTGTAGTAGGCGATAATAACTGTAGCACTTCCCAAAAGAGAAAACGTTGCTTCCTGTGTCCCCATTTCTAAGGTCGCGCTTTGAAGCAGATAAGTGCAAATCCAAGAAAAATGTTTGTAACGAAAATTCTTAAAAATCAATTTTATGCTACAATTATAAAAAGTACGAATAATGTATATACAAATAAATAAATATTATTAACTGAATTAAAAAATGCAAACTCAAAAAATTTTTTTTTTATTAAATTATTCTATTTTTCCGGCATGGTGTCTTTCAGACACCGCCTGCGTGGATTAAGGACAAAATTAGCCTGAGCTGATTAGGGTTAACCTGACAAAAAGTTGACCTGGACATTTTTCTGAGTGTAACAGTCGATAGAAGCTCTATTGAATGAATGAGAGAGCAGAAAAGCCCGAACGTGTTTGGTAGAGGAGCTTTTTCAGCAGAGCTCTTGCTTGTTTTCTACCATGTAAACTGGGCTCCATGTACGAGAAAAAGTATCCTGCGCTTCATCAGTTCTTAGTAAGCCAATGAATCTTTATACTCTATATGCGAATCATACAGGAGTATATTAGATTTTGTATACCGTTTCTAACTCATCGAACCAATTGTCGGATACAAAAATTAAATATACCAAGGTGATTGGAATGACACAAGATTTTGATTTCCTCCTGTCTGTCCGTCCGTCTGTTTGTCTGTCAGTGAACCCCATAACTTTCGGAACGGTTGAGATAGAGACTTAAAATTGTGTACAGTCTATTTTCTCGTAAATAGCAAAGGTTTAAGCAAAGGTTTATCCGACAATTTCTTCCCCCCTTCACCAAATAAATGAAACATTTTTTTGCGATTTTTCCGAAAAGTGTGCACTTTATCAAAAAAAAATATTAGGGATAAAAACTTTTTAGAATACAGTTTTATATAACTATTCCACGCATCAAGAAGCTAGGAACTTTCTGATCAGTATGAAACTTGTTTCAGGAAAAATGATGAGGATGCCTGTCCTTCTGTCTGTCGGTTTGTCGGTCTGTGTTGTACGTATTTTAAATATCTCGACAACGCGATGAGCTAGAAACTTGAAATTTGTTGCGGATTAGTTTTCCCAAAATCGCAGTTTTTTATCAGCTTTTGGAAAAGTAACGTTAACCATGACGGGCACCTCCGATCTATTTTTACTTTCTTTAACGTAGTATAATAAAGTAAATAGCTGAATTAAAGGTATTCAAATTCTCCGTATTTTTGCTGTTCACATCCATTTTTTTAAATAGAGTAAGTTCGGCTATTGTGGCACACTTCTTTCATTTTTATAATAAATCACTAGTTTTAAAAGCAATTATGTTAGAATTTCGTTTACGATATCTCCAAAGGCTTATCTATAATATTCCACAGCAATGGTGGCAAGCATAAACATACAAACAAAAATATGATCAAAAAAGTACACTAACTGAAAATAAGTATCTACTTCAAAAAAAATGGCGGGTAATGTGGTATGCTGTTTCTTCCATTCAAATGTTAAATAATTGTATGGAAGAAATAGTATGCCACATTAGCCGTTTTCACCATGACAAACAAAAAAAAAATTTTCTTAATTAATTTCGCCTCAATCCAAAAATGTTCCTTTCAAAAATAAAATGTGCTGTCTAAATAATCGTTTACTGCTTCGAAGTTAAAATGACACTTTAAATTGGCTTTTAAAATTCACTTTGAAAGTGGAGACAATTAAATTTTGATTGCGCTCTAAAACGTCTTTAAGAAAATTGCGATATAGCCTGATAAAACATGGACTTGTCAACACCAACAATGGTTGCAGAATTTCACAAAAAACAGTTTTGTATGTTTGATCTTGCGATGCGACATCTCATATGCGAGAAATGATGGTGTACCACATTGCCCGCCTATACCACAATACCCGAACTTACTCCACATTTTTTTGAAAATTTCTCGAAAATTTCATATAGTTAAAGTTAAAGAAAATAAAATTTCATGTAATTATTTTTTGCTTTAACGATTTTTACGTATCTATAACGGTTCTTGAGGTATTTGAAAGAATATAATTTTTCTCACATTTTTCCCGAAACTTTAAATATTGCAGAGGAAAGTTTGTGTGTTGACCGAAACTGATGTTTTCAATAAAATTTTTGTCTGCCCTCAGATTTTCCGGTTGGCTCCTGGCAATTGTTTTTCTTATTTTTTTAAATAACTTTTATATATGTATTAATTCAATAGAATTTGTTATCAAATTTGCATCGGTACATTTCTCCATTTTAATTGGCTCTGAGAAATTTCACTACCTATTTTTATAATATATCAATTTTTAATAAAAAAAATGGTCCTGTGAAGTCATGGATAACAATATAATGATTTGTTAGCGCTACGGAATATGTGATTTCATATAATAAACATTTGGTAAAGCATAAATAAATGTAACTCAAGCGGTATTGAGTTTGTCCATTTTTACTTTCTTATACGTAGTATATTAAAGTATTGTATTCATAAAAATTTTTCGACCTCTTAATTATGCCTAAAAACATTTCCCGAGCACTCCTGAGTCGATTGGAGCATTTTTACAAAAATGTTTTTCTGTCAGTTTGTATACAAGATCTCCCAAAAACTACTAGAGCTAGAGACATGAAATTTTACACACATGTTTGGTCCTGGAATTAGACAATTCTGTTAACTTTTGGTGGAAATCCGTTAACCGGAAGTAACCATATGGCGGCTTTTTAAAAATCGCGATTTCGAGTTTTGTTATTTACTCCGAAACTACGCGTTTCTCAGTAGCCTTGTGTATAACAGAAGTTGGAGACAATAAAATTTTCTGCGTCCTATCTCAGCCGTTATCGAGATATACCGTTATTTAAAAAAAATCAGTTTTTTGCGATTATCTCGAAAAATTACGGGTTTTTCGTAGTGAATTCAACTACGAAATGTTTGCCATAATTTTATCTTTGACCGTTATCCGCTATCTTTTACCGTTATCGATATTTTCTCATAAAAAATTAAAAAAAAGAAATTTGTGCAAATTGTTTGCAAACTAACGGTTTTTCGAAAATATAGTATAGCAGAATTAAACGTATTAAAATTCGCTACATTTTTTCAGTAAATCGATATTTTTTACCGTTATCGAGATATTTCAGATTTCGTAAAATAAAAATCATATTTTTATGCAAACTAATATTTTATTCGTCGGGTAAATTGTGCAGAAACGTAGATTTTGTATGAGAAAGTCATGTGCAGTTCACATCAGATATTTTTGGTTAAAAAGGCAGGCAAACAAACAAAGATCGAATGTTTGACAAAAAATGCAAATATTTAAACTTTTATTTCCACACCAGTTAATTGAAAGGTTATAATGATGTGTTGTCAACACATTTTCATAAAATAAGTAAAAAATGAATATGTGTTAAAAATGTACTCTATTGCTGATCAGACCAGAAAAAACAACAAAAAGCTTTATATTAAATTGCGATTTATATTAAACCATTTTTTCGGGTCATTCTTTTAACAATTTCATCACGTATGATTTTTTTGTAGAAATATGGAGAGATTCATATAAAAAAATTTGTTTGCAACCTGACTGAAAGAAAGAAAAAACTACTTTTGTAGTTTTTTTTTGATTTTTTAAAAGTTTTTAAATTTAAGTTTTGTGAAAATAAATAAAAAATATCAGTTGTGGTCAACACAAAACTTTCTTCTACAAAATCTACGACCCTGAGCAATTTACGCTAGAGCCCTGTCACGTTGTCAACCTAAGACGTCCTCCTAATAAATTCTTGGTTTATTCAAAAATATCAAAAACGTACAAAATTTGAGATAACTTGAGAACGATAAAAGATATCAATTTACGGTAAATGGCAAAAAGGTAGAAAATTTCAACATCTCCAATTCTTCCTTAAATTAATTTGTCGAAAAATCGTTAGTTTGCAAGTAATTTGCAAAAATATGTTTTTTTATATTTTAATCTAAATATCTCAATAACGGTAAAAGATAACGGATAACGGTAAGAAACAAAATTGTGCAGAATGCCATTTTCATTAATTCACTTCATACATTCAGTCAGCAAACACCTGTTAATTTTCGAGATAATCGCAAAAAAACTGTTTTTTTTGGAAATAACGGTTTATCTCGATAACAGGTTGAGATATCGAGTTATATCTAAAGACAAAAGTGTGGGAAATTTTATTTTCTCCAAGTCTTGTCATACTTAAGGTCACTAAAAAACGCGTAGTTTGAGAGTAAATCGAAAAAAACGAAATTGCGATTTTTGAAAAACCGCAATTTTGGATACTTCCGGTTAACGGATTTCCACCAAAAGTTGATAGGATCGTCCCAAGGCGCTAGCTCTATTAGTTTTTGAGAAATCTTGTACACAGACTGACAGACAGACAGACTGACAGACTGACTGACAGACAGAAAGACATTTTTTAAATATGAATCCAATCGACTCAGGAGTGATCGGGAAATGTTTTTTAGGCAAAATTAAGAGGTCGAAATTTTTCATGAATACAATACTTTATTATACTCCGTAGAAGAAAGTAAAAAATACGGAGCAAACAAGTTTTTCATAAATGCGCCACACTCGATAGACTCTCTTTGCCTCTCTTTGCGCAGTTTGATAACTCGAGAACTAATTGAAGTAGAAAGTTGTATTTTGCCATAGAATTAGTATATTCCTTCTCGCGTCTCCCATACAAATGAAAATGCAATTATCTCGAATACGGTTCATTTTTTTTTCTTTCAAAAAAGCGTTCCATAGGGTTCTAGCTTTCGAATGTAAAAAACCGTGTCAAAGTCGGATAAGGTTTACTGGTAGAAGTCGATCTTACAGTTTTCGTTACATATTTACATGCATAGGAACGAACACACACGCAAACATACATATTTTCTGGACTCATCGAAATTAGTCGATGGGTATATGTCCCGGGGATGTGCGGGGCTCCGTTATGATTTCGGTTTTTGGAGTGATTTTAATATCCTTTTTATATGTAAGAAAACTATCAAATCAAATCAAAACTGTAGCTATTTTGTCCAAGAAATTGGATTTCATTTACTAGAAATGTGCAGTGAAAATATTTACACCCAGATTATGTCTAATTCAGTGGTTCTTAACCTGGGTTCGATCGAAGTAGACTTTACATATTTATCACATCGTACACTGTGGACATTGGAATTAGATTTTTTCTTTTGGAAACAAAGGCAAATTGTATTCCTGTTGATACTATTTCAATTCAAATAAAAAATGTGCATGAAACATCTTGTTGGCGCAGCGTAATGTTTAAGTTTTTACCATTGTGTCAATTTGACACATGAACGACAGATTAAGGGAATTTTTTGTACAGCGACCATGTGACACCTAACGGTAAAGCCAATTAGAAAAATTAAAAATTCATATACGATTTTTATCTTGCGCCAAAATCTCAGATCAATTTAATACAAAACAAAGAAATAAGTGGATTTGAATTCGAAAATTGTGTCAAATTGACACAAAATACGGATTAGGGTTAAGAAGGGTTCGGTGAATGCGCATATGAAACTGGTGGGGGTCAGTATCTCCAACAAAGTTAAGAACCACTGGTCTAATTCGATTCATAGAAAAAATAACACTGTTGTAAACATCAAAATTCACGTACAACAGTACCATGCAATTCAAAAGAAATTGCCGAAAACGTAACTCAATATGAATTGTAGTGCAAGAATCTAGAGTCTGACCGAAGTCCAGTTTTCTCGGCATTGAACGTTCGGTCGTACTGTACAAAAGTCAATTGGTGCGTTTAGACCGGCGCTAAATGTAGCACCGGTGTGTTCTACTTAAGCAATCTACTTATGCGTTCTAGTGAAGCAATACCTGCGATCTTAGCAAAATTAACTTGTTTGTAAGTTAAATTTTTACTTGAAACTTACCTTTTGGTTCTGTTTATTTTATTTCTGCTTTTTTCTAGTCCTTTGTGCAATTTTCATGCTATAGATTGTAAAAATCTTACATAAATGCAAAAAATTGACAGTCCTCGCAATATACACTTCTACTTTAGCATTGCCAGATTGGTATTGTCAAATTGGCTCGATTTAAACGTGCCCAAAAACTACTAAACTAAGTGAGGATATCTGGTTGTTCAAATGGAAATGAAATTACAAGGCTTTTTGCTATTTAGCCATCGTATTTGATTTACAGCAGTGTAGTGTAACATGGAATTTCCCAATTTTTGCTCGTCGATTTAACATGCGACGTATATAAAAACATGGACACCATTTAAAAAGGTCTCTCCAGGTATACCATGCAATCTGTGTGGTGAAAATTTCGTAGTAACGAGTTTTTTTTATCAAAATTTTCTTGAGTTTGTTGAAAATTCTAACCAGCGAGTGTGTTGTTTTTCTAAGTAAAACGATTGACTGGAATTGTCAAAAAACACCTGATATGAACCGCACATGACATTCTTATCAAAATCTACGTTTCTACGTTTCTGTAATATTAGTTTATATAAATACATGAATTTTTATTTTACAAAATCTCGATAACGATAAAAGATATTTCTTTACGGTATAAGTCAAAAATATAGAGAATTTTAATATCTTTAATTCTCTTTTTAATTGTTTTTCGGAAAACCCTTAGTTTGCAAGCAATTCGCAAAAATCTATTTTTTTTTAAATTTTATATGGATTTTATGGTCAAAGAAAAAAGAAAAAAATATTCACTTTAATTCATTTCATACATTGGCCTGTCAAAAAGCTGGTAATTTCGAAAACCGATTTTTTTAAATAACGGTATATCTCGATAACGACATGAGATATGGAGTTCGAGTGAGATATAAAGATGTAGAAAATTTTATTGTCTCCAACTTTTGTCCAACTTTTGTTATATCACCAAAACCAAAAATGAGGATTTTAAAGAATCTGCCATATTTGTAACTTACGGTTAATGGGACTTCCGCAAAAGCTTAGAAGATCGTCAGATTCTTGAATCGATCCTATCAACTTTTGGCAAAATTATAGGACCGACCATTTCTCCAAAATGTTTTCAACAAAATATTGGGAGTTGAAATTTTTCATTTTCATAAATTTTTTTAAAGTTTTTAAGCTCTAGTTTTTAAGCCCCAAAAACTGTCCTGCAACTGCTGGACCGAATTCAAAAACGTGCGATCCGACGGATTGGCGACAAATCTTTGACAGATTCATTACTGTCTCTCGAGTATCGTCGCTCTGTTGGGGTACTCGGCATATTCTATAGATATTTTCATGGGAAATGTTCCACCGAAATTTCCCAAATTATTCCTCCGCGGTATATTTTCCCTAGACCCTCACGTGCGCACGGCTTCTTCCTTGAGCCTCCCCGTTTTCGTACAGTAAAGTTCAGGGGTTCCTTCATTCCGCGAACAACAAGAATTTGGAATGATTTACCATCCGATGTGTTCCCCCCGGACTACTAATAACCCGCAGAAGTTCAAGGCATCTCCTTTTGTCCTTCCGACCATCCTGAGCTGTTCGGCATTAAAAAAAATACACCTACTTGTGCTCTATACAAAATCTATGTAAATATAGTGACCACAAGTTTGGGCTTTCCTTGCAACCACGATGCAAATTATTGCCTGGCAGGTTAGAGTTAATAGATCTCCAAACAAGTTTGCATAACTCCAATTAAAATTTCTATTAAATTTCCCTTTGAAGTTCTTATTCCAGGTATTGAATGATTGTCCCTTGGCAATTGTAGCTTTTCTTATGTCTGCCTTTAATTGTACTCCAATTTTACTCCATTTTCTTTACTTGATACTAGTTAAATAATTTTAAACACAAGTAGAAAAATCTAGTCGCTGTACAACTTAAATAATGTAGAAAAAATATAACATTTTAAAATCATAAGTAAACACAAGAAAATCCGCAATTGGCAGGGGCCAATCATCAAATACTGTATACGATGTTAGACAAAATGTTCACTTAAAAAAATCCATTTGTATAGCAGAGGGGAACGAGAGTGGACAAAATTTTAATGTATGGAACGATTATGCAAAAATCATATTCTAAACTGATTTTCCCGTAATAAATTTTTTAATACGACTCACCGGTTTCGAAAAAATAGAAAAAAAAAACGATTTGCATAAGGGCTGGGGGGAGGGGGGGGGGGGGGGGAAGAAGTGGTCCAATTGGATTTTGATATATAGATAAGTTATGTAAAATGATATTTTGAACATATTTTATTGTCATAAATTTTTCACACAATTTTCGAGAAAACAGGAAAAAGTATTCCATGTTAATGGGAGGTAGAAGCAGTAGTCTGATTGGATTCTGTTGTATGGATGAGTTATATAAAATCCTATTCTAAACACATTTTACGTTTATAAATTTTTCAATATGACTCTACGTTTTTGAGAAAATTGCAAAAAACTATTTCATTTGTATGGGGGTGTGAAGAAAGACTGGTCCTATTTTGCCCGTTCTAGAACTTAGCTTAGTCATTTACGAGAAACGCAACTATAGAAAATTTCAAGTCTCTACCTCAATTCTTTCGAAAGTTGTGGTGTTCACCGACGGACAGACAGACAAACGGACTGACAGACGGACGGACATGCGCAAATCAAAAACTTTTCTAACCACAAACACCAGGAGTAGTGCATTTTTGTGTCCGATAATTGGTTCGATGCATTACAAATGGTATACTAAATCTAATATACTCCTATAGAATATATCATATAGAGTATAAAAAACTTGTTCATAAAAAAAGTAAAATAATTTAATAAACAATGGCTTTATCTAATCGTTATTTAATTTCATCCTTACAGAACAGAAATCCGATTTAAATATGAGGAAAAAAGGTAATCTGATAAACTTTTCCTAAAAACCTCGAAAATAAAATGTCAGAAATTTTTTCTATCCCACTATACTAATCGGAAGGCTTAGTGTCGCTATAAATAAGCGTAATAACTGAATTTAAGCGAATAAACTTTTTTATAGTTGGCATACCTACATAGAGGACAGAATCACAACAGGACCTATTTTTGTAGACGCAACCACAGAGGATAAAAATAATCCTACTATTTGGGGTTTCTCATTTTATAATAAAAAAAAAAATGGAGATAGTTGGAAAATTGTGTTATGGAATCGTTTACAATTTGTAATATAATCATTACCTGAATACCTTTTGTGTGGAGGTTAAAATGATCAAAAATACTAATATATATGAGCATATCCTCATATAGTTATGTATGTGAACAGTTATTTCGTATTGTTTGTCGAACAAAGCGTCGCCATTCAATTTCGAGAAAATAGCTTTTAAAACTCAACGGAACGTGCACTGCATAAAAACAATCTTTAATGCAAATATGTGTTTACAGCGAATTCGAAATGCGCTGAATAAAAATATATTCTTGTTCTGACTGCAGTTAGTTTAAATTTGCCAGCAGTGTTGATATCAATAATACACTCGTACGTTTTGTATAGACATGAGTGTAGAAAAAAAAATATCACGAACATATGGTTGTATTTTTGATTTTGGGCACTTTTGATTTAACATGGACGAGTTTGTCCAAAATATGATATCAACTATAGGACATAATACAAAAAAAACACTTTGATTTCCGGTTAATCTCTACATCGGTATATTGATGCAGGTGGAAATTTTGTAGTTTGGACCGTGTTTATTCGAAAAATCTACCATTTAGTCCCACTTTGTTAACTAATGGAATGGAGCTGAAAACTCTTTCAAAAGATTAAAATATGTAGGTTGCAATTTATCATAATCTAGCTTTTAATACCTGAAGTTACTCGAGTATTTTTTTTTTAGTATTTCGCATAAAGATTCCTAGGGCGATTATGATTTTATTTATTTTGAAAAATTATGGAATATTAGTAGACCCTACGTTGCCAGCTTAAAGTTTTTTTTATAAATTTTAGAATGCCAAAAAATCATAAATAGCTTGAAAACTTTTGGGAAAAAACGTTATCCTCACAGGACCTTCTGTTTCGCATTTTGAAATTCCAACACCGGATTCGTGATCGGTGACCCCGGAAACCCCCTAACGCCGATTTTCCCGGGGAAAAATGGGAAAAGGATACTTGCATTATCCTTACATAACCTTCTGTTTCAAATCTTAAAAATCTAACATAGCTAAAAACCTGCTCCTGGTAACGCAGGTCATTTTGCAAAATACCGCGTAAAAATCGGTCCAGTCGTTTTTGAGTTTGGTAATCTCAAACATACAGACAAACAGACAAACAAACAGACAAACAGACAAACAGCCAGACAAACAAACATCCATTTTTATACCCGTATGGTGAAACCAAAGGGTATATTAACTTTGCCTTACCGTTTGTAACGCCAAGATCTCGTCATCGCACACAAAAATGAATTACACCAGTGTGTTTAGAATGATGAAAAAAGTAGAATTTAGCATGTCCGTCCGTCCGTCTGTCTGTCTGTCTGTCCGTCTGTCTGTCTGTCCGTCTGTGGCGCGGATTGCGGGCGCACGGATTGAGCTAGAGACTTGAAATTTTGCGCAGATTCGTTTTTCGTAAAATGTGAGGCTAAGTTCGTTAGTGGGCAAAAATGGACCATTAGGGGGGGTACCCCCCATACGAACGAAAACGTTTTTTGCGAATATCTCAAAAACGGTACATCTTATCAAAAAAGTACAAGAACAAAAGTTATTTAGGATATGATTCTACATAAAACTCCCATACATCAAAATCCAATTGGAATAAATTTTAAAAAATCTTATTGGAAAGTTTGACTTCAAAGGGGAATTTTGATACAACTGTTCGCTGTTCACTTAAATCACCATACGGGTTTTCAATAATTGCCAGATTGGCAATTATAGCTTTTGTTATGTTTATATATTAAGATTAAGATTAACTTCTGATTATGGCATACAATTCGACTTCAAAGAATCTCTACTAGCGTTTTTGGTGTTTGGCAATTATCTGCAACAAAAAGAGTATCTCATATTAAGTTGTATGCCCAAGAAACCATTAGTGACTCAGGTTACAGTGTAACCCTGGTTGCCAAGTGGCGGTTGCAAATGCGGTTGCCTTGTGACCGGTCGCAAAAAACCGGTATCAAAACTGGAAACCGATCGCAAATTAAACGTCGCAGATCGGTTATTTTGTAACCGGTTACAAATTAACCGCAGCAACTTACTTTGTGAGCGATCTGTAAAAAACCGCGTTGTAAACCGGTTAAGTGCTCATAAAAACCCCGTTGCAAATCAGTAGATTTTTTGCCTTAATTTCGAGAGAGGATTTCCCCTCCCTCAGCCATTTTTGGGTCGATAAAAAAAATACTTGTCGCTTATATCTCGATCTACTATTATATATAAAAGTTTTATCAAAATCGATAGCTTTGAGTTCGCGGCCTTCCCTTGTGAGTAGTGGCTGCTGTTCCCGGACTTTTTTTCAATCCCAGGAATCGGAAATGAACATTTATAAATTTTATTTTTTCAAGCAATTTTTAAATCGTGATTTTCACTACTTTGGTTGAAGAGCTATTTTAGAAGGATCACTTGAATTACAAATAGAATTTGTGGTCATTTTACAGATATCTAAATATATCTCTACTTCGGAGGAAGACTGTCACAACTCAAAAATTGTAAATTTTGGGAAATGACGTTTTAAAGTTATTCTGATATTTTGTGTTAGTATTTTTGATATTTAGAAAACATCTACAGTAACAAGCTTTTGCATGGTTAATAGTACTAACTTTTAAGCAAATTTTACTTAGGGGACAGTTTTACCAAAAAAGCAGCATGCTTTCACCTCAAATAACGATTCACAACTAAACATGTGACACTGTTGAAAAAACTTTCGCAACTTTTTCGCACAATGCAAGATCGACACATCTGCTCTCTGGTGGCCAGAATTATAAGTTACAATTGTGACACTCTTCTACAACAAAGTGTACCATAATTACCACTCTTCCGCACCTTTGGTACAAATTCGACATTTTTTGAGTTGTGAAAGTCTTCCTCCGAAGTAGCGATATACATATATAAAAATGGATATTTGTTGGTTTGTTTGTTTGAGATTACAAAACTCAAAAACTACTGGACTGATTTTTACGCGGTATTTTGCAAAATGATCTGCGTTGCCAGGAGCAGGTTTTTAGCTGTGTTAGATTTTCAAAATTCGAAACAGGAGGTCCTGCAGGGATAACGCAAATATCCTTTTTCTCATTTTTCCCCGGAAAAAATGGCATTATGGGGTTTACGGGGTCGCTGATCGCAAATCCGGTGTTAGACTTTTAAAATTCTAAAAGCAAGGTTCTGTAAGGATAACGCAAATGTCCCTTTTCCGATTTTTATCGCCTTTTTGAGTTTTTCAGGGTTGCTTGTCACGAATCGGGTGTTGAAATTTCAAAATTCGAAACAGAAAGCCCTGTAAGGATAACGTTTTTTCCCAAAAGTTTTTAAGTTATTAATGGTTTTTTGGCATTCTAAAATTTATACAAAAAACTTTAACCCTTTCAGTCACCACGTACACTATAGTGTACACACTTTTCAGAAGCCATAACTCATAACTTGACTTGGTAGAAAGTGTGTACACTATAGTGTACGTGGTGACTGAAAGGGTTAAATGCATTTGTGACCCAATTTTGATTTTTTGAGTAAAAAGCTGGACTACAGTGGACGTAATTTAAGAAAAAATTAAAATTTTTGATTTTTTTTTGTTTTTAATGAATACTAATAGCTTAAACATCATTAATTTGTATAGAGAGTATTTTTAACCCCCATAGAAAAAATATGTACTGAAAGGGTTAAGCTGGCAGCGAAGGGTCTGCTAGTAACAGATATAAAATCAAATCAAAACTTTTATAGGAAAATTGCAAAAAACAGTTTTGATAATTTAATGGCCAATTTATTCATAAATTTGTAGCATTCGAGGAGATTTCTGTAAGTTTAATTTTTAAGTTGAAATGCAAGGAAATTTTCTGAGAAATTAGAAAAAAATAATCTTGGAGGAAAGATTTTTCATTAATTTTCCCATAAAAACTAGATATTCTGGAAAATCCGGCAACTTTTTTTGGTTAAGTTATTAATAAACGGTATTTTCGTTTCATTTGAGTGTGTTTACATTTCGACTTTTTTCATTGGCTGCGGCTTTTGCTCCGGCATTCTCACTTACGCTTCGATTCTTCTTCATTTGCTAAACCGGTTTCAGCAACAAATGGAAACGAGAAAGCTTTCATCAACCAGACACAAACCATATTGCGACTGAAATTGAAGACTTCGGTGAAAAAACCGGACATCTCCACTTTGACGGTGTTTAGATGAAGTTGATCCAGGCGCCAGGCCATGAACGAAAAATATTGCTCGTGTTTATATTGAGATTGGAACTGAAAGCTGAAGTTTCAATGTGAAACGTGGAAACTGAACAAATTGACAATCGGTATAAAATACATATAATTCTATGACAATATCACAATTGAATTTGAGTGAAATAAATTTTAAATATCTTATAAACAATAAAAAATGAAAGAGTGCAATTAATTGCTTTCTTTTAAATTTCCCGCAATATTGGTGCTTTGAAAATTGGAATACAAATGACGGTGGAACGCAAGTAATTTGACAGCCAACCAATCAGAGCACGACAGGCGGAACTCTGAAAATGGAGATTTTAGATTTGTGGTGCAATTTCCTATTGATACCCCCACTTCCTCGTCTTGCCTGTATTTTGACAGTTTCGTTCATGGCCTGGATCGGCTAATCTAAACAGGGTCTTTTTTTTTGACGAAAATGAGTTATTGATACCAAATGAAAGAACTAGCGAACCCGCACCTTTGGCTGCAAACCCCGGATTTGTTGGAGGCCTGTGAAAAAAGATATTAAAGCAAAGGATACGACTGGAAGCAATTTTTCACATTGTCCGACGTCGATTTTTTTTAAGTAATATTTTAAATTGAATATAATTTTATTTGTTTATTTTTTAAGGCTTTTAAACATATTTTGTACTTATGTTGCTAATATCTAAAACCCCAAAAAGATACTTTATTTTTTATTCCAAAAATTATAACATTTATTAAATGCTGAGATTTCCAATGCTTGTCGAATGCCTTGTGAAAATTTTATAGAAGTCATACAATCTTGTAAATTGGGTAATTTACGTAAATTACAAAATTCCTAAATACTTAAATTGATTGCCCTGCATAAACATAAGATTCACTTCGTCCGACATAATAATTCTTTATGTGTTTGTCAAGATTGAATTCATTTTGGTAGTAAATATGATTTTATGCTCACATGAAATATTTACTGGCAATAAGTTCAGACTATTAAACACATAGTAAATCAATAAAATAAATAAATAAATACTTACGATATAACTTAATTGCACCATCAGTGTCCCCTAAAGAATTTTTTGCAACACATTTATATGATCCAAAGTCGCCAATGTCAACGTTCCGAATGGTCAGTTTCATAACCACTTTGTAGATATTTTCATAAGTTTCAGGTACAAATCGATCGCCTATTAAAATATAACAAAAAGGAAAATATTTATCAATTAATATCAAATTCAATCAATTTCCCTTGGGAGAAATTTTATTTTTAGTTTTTTTTTTATTTTGTTTTTATTTTGAATAATTACCTGGCACGATAATTGTATCGTTTTTCATCCAGTAATTAATTGACTTTGGAAATGCTTCCGATTGACATTCTAAGGTGATCGTTTGGCCAATTGCAGCACCAACTAATTGATTTTGTATCCAAATCATTGGTGGAACTATGAGAAAAAAAAATTAACAAAACGAAAAAGAAAAAAAAATCCAATTAATTCTATTGCCGTCTTCAATTAATTTTTTTTTTGCATTAGTATTTGCTGTTACTTTGTCTGTGTTTTTTTTTGTTCTATCATTGAGCTTTTGCTAAATGCTAATTAACTTACAATGCACAATTAACATTACTCGTTTGCTCACTGTTGGTGGTATACCATTTGTTGCGATACATAAGTAAGCTCCCATATTCAGTCGATTCACTCGTGCTATACTCAGTATTGATCCATTGTAGCTGATAACTAAATTAACACAAATACACACAGAAAAAGTGAAAAGGTTAAAAAATCATTCCGATTCTAGAATCTAGATATTTTGCAGATATATTTATAGGTGGATATTTTTTTTTACAGGTGCATAAATGGATATACACACATCTATCTATTTTATTCTCGTTTATTAGAATTTGAATACAAGACAGAATTGTATTTTCGTGGTATCTTATGCTCTTCTATCGTTATCTATTAATATATATAACGTGGGTGTATGCTTAGATTACCTTCCATTCCGCCTGGAACTGGGATAGTTTCGCCACCTTCACGTCGCCAGGTAATTGTGGGTGTTGGTGATCCTGTCGCGGCACATTTCAATGTGACATTGCTGCCTTCTCTTACCACCATATCAGTGCTGGTAGGATAATCCAGGATGTCAGGTGGAACTGAAAATGGCGAAAGTTTCAATTAATTAAAATGCACATAAATCAAAGTAAAGTACATAGGAGTGTAGTTGTGCGCCGCTGTGCTATTCCAGCCAGGAGCGTAGCTCAACTGCGTTAGATTCATTTTTCTCATTTTCAAATAAGTGCAAGATAAAGTAATTATAGTGGTAGATGTTAGTAAATTTGGACTTTAGGAAAAATGAAAGTTTTTCCGGCGTTATATTCTTAATGAAATTTTTATTACAACTTTTCCACGAATGAAGAAAACAGTTTTTAATTCAGAATTTTGGTAGATGTGTGGAAAATTACATTTTAAATTTAACTTCTTGTTAGATAGACATGTGAGTGAAAAGTATAATTAAGTGTTTTTTCAAGCATTTTTTTTTGCTAACTAAACACACACTTGTTGAAATGGGTTTTCACAGAAAATCCTTGTTAAACGAGTTTAAATCAATGTTATTCATTCAAGTTGTAAAATATTGTATATTCATTAATGTATGTGCCAAAGTTATGGAAACTTTGATCAATAGTAAAATCACAAACTTTTTAGAGCGGAATAACATAATCAACGATCGGCAATTTGGCTTTCATGCGCACCATTCCACAGCGCAGCGGTATTTTATGTATCGGGTCTTTCAATAAGGATGTGGCAACCCCGAGAACATTCGAATTTCATTTTATTATTTCGACATAACAATTTTGTATTTAAATAAAACACAGAATAATTGTGATATCGGGCTGAAATTGATTCCAGGTGTAGTAGACATGTTACATTTAAGTATGAAATTCGATGTCGTTCATATGGCCACCGCGAGCACGTTTGCTGATTGATTCTTTGGAGCAGTGTTGTGCCGCGTAGTCTACGTGATGTAGATTACACCATTGTCTACGCGTAGACTATTACTGTAGACAATGGTTTATTCTCTACGCGTAGACAATGTAGGCAATCAATAAAATAAAGGATAGCTGATTTGGTTTTAAAATCTCATTTTCTTCAATTAATTTTAATATAGGGTAAGTCACGGATAGATGCCCCACTGGGATAGATGCCTCACTGTTAAAAACTGGTACTTAACGAAACAAAACGTAACATGTCACATTCTACATATGAAGTGTTTGCTCAATAAAACTTCAGTGCGTTGTTAAAATTCGCGAGAGTTGGGCGTGTTGCGGGATAATTGGCCATTTTTGTTTTCGAACAAGGGAAAACTCCAAAAACTTATTTTGAGCTGCACAAAAACTCTTGGAACTTTTGCTTAAAGAAGTATGTATATATTTTTTTATTTTTTATGTGTCAAATGGAGTGTTTAGTGTTTGTGAAAAAAAAAATTTTTTTTCTTTTTATCCACATTTAATTTATTAAATAATTGGGGTATGAAAAGGATAGACGCCTTCTTTTTTAAAGGGATAGTTGACCTTAGGGGCAAATTAACTCTAGGTAATAACATATACCTATTTGCTTTCCCACATTCATTGAAAATACTTATTTATTATAGGTAAACATCCTATCCTTGGATTCGAAAATGAAAAACGGCTCGTGCGTCATATTCAGAAATTAGAGGCCGTTCGATTTCCTCCCGAAAGACACTGAATTTTGTTATTTCTTTCTTTATTATTTAATTAAATTTTTTTATATTGCAGTATGTGTATATTGGATAGACATATATGTATGTAAATGAATTAAAATGCATAATAAAATTTTGTTATAACTTAATAAAATGTTTTTTTTTCCTCAAAGGCATCTATCCCACATGCACATTTGTCATGTTGGGCGTCTATCCCATAGATTGGGCATCTATCCCAAAAAGTAGGGACTAACAAAAACAGTTTTATCACAGTAAAAATAAAACATAATGTAAGTTTTTTTCGGCTGAAATTGTAGATAAATGTTAAGACTAATATTTAAAAAAAAAAAAAAATCGAAAATACCTTTCTTCATTGTGAAATATGGCAAAGTCAAAATGTGGGGCATCTATCCGTGAGTTACCCTAATAAAGCACAATTTCCAGGAAGCAATCGCCAAATGCTGTACATGAGAACTTCGGCGCAAACTTTAATGGCCATTCTAATTCTATGCATGCAATCTAAGCGGTTTGTTTTAATTTTTGCAATTGAAATCACATTGAATTCTAAAACCTTTTTGCTTCACACATTTTTTAATATAACGAACCGATTATTTAAAAAATTGATTCATTTGTATGGGATGGCTTTGCTCATTTAAGAACATCTGTTTAATTTTTTCGAGAAACAAGTTTGTTTCTAGTCTTAACTTAATTCCGTTGAGAGTTGTATTTACAGATAGACGGAAATCTATACGGAAGTAATTCAAATTAAATAAAGTAAATCAAATACCCCTAGTGGAGTATAAAAAATATTTAAAATAAAAACCACCAAAACTAATTCAAGAATCCAGCACCTCGCCATTTCTTGTAATTGGCCATTTCCTATATAGTATAGTATTAGATATATGACTCACTGATGACTTTGTTTTGACAGATATGAGAAAGTCTACATTGTCTACACAAAGTCGACATTGTCTACGCCAATGTCTACATTGTCTATCCCAAATCTATTGTCTACGCTATTGTCTACACTGAAGTGTAGACAATTAAAGTCTACGCGTAGAGGAACAACACTGCTTTGGAGCCAATTTTCCACCACTCTTTCACACATATCGGTCGGAACGTTGACAATTCCGCGTTCGATATTGTTCCTGAGCTCCTCTAACGTTGTTGGCTTGTTGGCATAAACCAACGACTTAACATAACCCCATAAAAAGAAATCCAACGGCGTTAAATCGCATGAGCGAGGTGGCCATTCGACTGGACCATTTCTCGAGATTACACGATTACCGAACTTCTCCTTCAATAGATCAATTGTTTGACCAGCTGTGTGGTATTGCTCGTTCGTGAACTTCACCATGATAAAAATGTGAACCTTGACTGACGTTTTAGCATTGCCGGATCATAAAAAAAGTTTTAGGGTACGTTTTTATTAAAATACAAAATTGTTATGTCCTTATTGAAAGACCCTTTAGCTTGCTTGACCGAGAGTTGGAGTATAAGTGTACATATTTTGGGCGAATCAAAATCAATTGCTTTGAAGAACTTTGAAGCTATCGACCATGTTTGGCAAACATTTTTATTATTAACCCATTAATGCCCACTGTCACATACATGTTACTCAAAAATTGCCAAACCTTTTGGGAGATTGTTATTTATTTATATTCCTTTGCGGAAAGTTTGGGTACGAATAAGAGATATCAAAAATTTTTCTTTTACAAGGTTTGAGTACGATTATGAGATATCCAAAAGTTTCTCTTTCAAAGTTTCCCTTTCACGCATGGCAAAAAAAGGATTTTCTATTTTGGTTCCTACAAACAGGAAAACTTGTCCATCAAAATTTTAATGCTGAAAAGGCCTGGGCGCTAACGCGAGCCTTTCCGATCGTTCAAAACGGTTTGTACTGGATAAATTCAAGTCTGATTGCTTCAAAATTAACTCTGGTGTCCCTCAAGGCTCAGTTCTAACTCCTAGATTTTTCTTGATATTCATTGATAACCTACTGTCTTTCACTCGCAATCCTCTTTACTGTTTCGCCGATGGAAGCTCGCTTAACGCATTTAGGTGAACTGAAATGGTAGGTTAGCTCACCTGCAGAATAGAATGTGGTGTTTATGGTTGCGGTCTCGTTTTTGAAGCGGTATTGCAACTAAAATTGTAACTTCATGTGTTAAGGTGCCGCTCCACATGAAAGTAAATACGCGAGTAACTCTCAAAAACTCTCGAGAGTTACTCGCAGGGGGTTGTCCATTTGAGAGTTAATTTCGGCGATTTTTCTCTTTTCAAGACCAATATCTTGATTTTTTGACATCTTGCTTTGGCGAGTTCTCGAGAGCTACTAGCGAATTCAAACGCCGTTCGTATCTGGCGAGTAACTCCCCGAGAGTTCAGTGGGTGCGTGTCTCCTACAGAGTAGAATCACTTTTGACAGCTCGCAGAAACTAGCTCGCGAGTTTTTGCGAGTTTCTGCGAGCGACACTCAGAGACGTGTCCATTTGCGAGTAGCTGCTATCGAGAGGTTCTCGCCGGCATTTACTCTCATGTGGAGCGGCACCTTTACGCAACCAAGGTTACTAAACGGTTATTTGACCGGAATGTAACCATTTTCGGTTACGTGAGTAGCTCTACATATAGACTTTCTAGAAAACTTCAGGAATTATCCTTTTGCTGAGATATTGACCTTAAAAAATCGAAAAATTCTGATAGCTCGCTCTGTGGGAGCTATTTTGGGTCTTCATTATCTCCTTCATTACAAAACCGAAGGCAATAATGGAAATTTCCCCGAAAAATTAGAGATAGAGTTATATAACTGTGATCGATTTCATGGCGATAGGTCTAATAGTTTAAGAGTTATAAGACTTCTAAAAAACGCGAAATCGAGCCGGGAGCAAAATTGGCTGTCTGGACCCCAAAATTTAACAAGCCATATCTATAGAACCAAATGGTTTTGACACCTGAAATTTGGCGTACATTCCTAGCTCGAGCACATGAATAATTTATATGAAAATCTATGTTATTCACCTAGTAAAGGCTCTGATGACGGTGAGCCAACTTCCGTGCCAGAAACAGGCTCCTAGTAGGGTTTCACAGCAAACATGCCCGACCTATTAGGAGTAGCTTTACGGATGTGAAAACATCCACAAAAATAATAAAACATTTGTTTATGTCGTCAGCTTAAAGTGAAATTGTGCTAAGTCCAAAATATCGAATTTTACAGAAGAGCTAAAAAACCTTTTTAAATCATTTTAATTCTCATTTAAATAAAACTGAGTTTTAACCACTAAATTTCATTGGAATTCATTAAAACTCTGTCTCCATTTTGAATTAAATTCCTGCCCAAGAACCCAACTTTTGTTCATTTTTTGGGTTTTAAATATTTCACGAACCGAAACCTTTATTAACCAAGATTCCACATTAAAAGGAGGGTCATTTTTAGAATTCTGAATATTCTTAAAAAATGACCACATCAATTAGTTTTAATGGATTCAAAACAGGATGTGTATCAGGTGTGCTGTGTATTCTGAAAAATACTAAAAGGATAATCTCAGAGACTATATCTAGCATCAGAAACTTATGTTTCAGTAAAACGAAATGACATATGTATAATACTATAGAAAAAACTTGTAGAAAAGAAAAAAATCCAAGAATTAAGAGTGAAAAGGATTTCGAAAGTAATTTAAAGCGGCCTTTAAAATTTCATATGTTGAAATGTTGGACAAAAAACCCCAAATGATTTAATAACGCATGGAGAGAACTATTTCTGGAATTAAGAGACAAATAATATTAATTTACTTTTCCAAGCCACATAATAAATAAATATTGAGGCTGGATTCTAGCATAAAGTTGGCTATCTAGAGCAGGGCCAGGAAAGCTTTGAAAGTTCTCGGGCATCCACTACCACTGAGAAGCGATTTACTTGTTTATATGGCTTATTCTCCGAGCCACTTTGTTGAAAGCTCTTTTTCGTAATGCTTGGTTTTGACACTGTTAATTGTTTTACTTTACGTTAAAAAAAAGTTTTGATAATGAAAAACTTTTATATGAAATTTCCGAATTACAATCGGAAAATAATAATTTCATAAAATCAAAAACATTAATTTGATCAATTGATATTTTATGAAACGACTGAAAATGCCTATTTAAATCGTATTTTTTTATTGTTTTAATTTCCTGAAATCATAGTAAACATTGCATTGTGTTATCACACCGAATAAGAAAACAATCATGTTCAAAATTCGTGTCGTCTTTTGAGACAGAACGCTGATTTTCAGCAGTGTTAAATTTTTCATGATTTTCAGCAGCATGAAATACACCACTGCTTCAGTCAATGTCCTAATGACAACTGGAGCTAATAAAAATCTCTCGCATAAATGGCCTTACTTAGAGCTCAGCAAAGCTCCATGGTATGTAAAATGCACAAGTGGAAGCAAAACGGGTTATATGCAAGGTGAAACAGATTATTTCTTTCATATGCGTATGTATGCAGTTTTCGTACAAGCCAGAATGAAACGGGTAGCATGAAGAATCGATGTATAGAAGGGCAATTTGAGCCTCGAAGTTGCCCTTGGTGCCATGGCTGCAGCCCGCTGATCTAGAGGCAGCCCTTTACTCTATATTTTGAGGCATTTGGAAATTCGCTTCGTCAAATTTAGAAATCACAAAGGACAAAACATCCAACCAACCGTTATACTGTCAATTTAAGGATGTCTCCAAAAAATTTCGCGACGTAATTTTTGTAAAATAATTTTTCTCTATAACACATTTAAAAAAAAAAAACATAAGATAAGTTACAATTGTCAGAGGCCAATCGTCAAATACTCTATATGATGACAGACAAAATGTGTATTTCACAAAAATTCATTTGCATAGTAGAGGGGGGAAGAAGTGGTCCGATTGCATTTTGATGTATGTATAAGTTATGTGAAATCATATTCTAAATACATTTCGTCTTTATAAATTTTTCGATACGATGCACAGTTTTCGAGAAAACTGGAATAAAGTCCAATTGGATTTTGGTGTATGGATGAGTTATGTAAAATCCTATTTTGAACACATCTTACCGTTATACATTTTCCAATATGACTCACCGTTTTCGAGAAAATATCAAAAAACTGTTTCTTTGTATCGGGGAAGTTAGTCTTGCCAAGAACTTAGTCTTGCCGTTTTTGAGAAACCCAACTGTACGAAATTTCAAGTCTCTAGCTCATTCCTTTCGAAGGTTATGGTGTTCACAGACGAACAGACAGACGGACAGACAGACAAACGGACGGCCATGCGTAAATCAAACTCTTCTGTCATCCCTAATACCCTGGTGTAGTGCATTTTTGTGTCCGATGATTGGTTCGATGTGTTACAAATGGTATACTAAATCTAATATACTCCTACATGATATATCATATAGAGTATAAAGATCTGCCTAGAGCGCAATTTTCTCAATATTTTTTGCTGTTTACCAAGTATACCAGAACTAAAATTGCTTTATATATTTATACTGTAAGAAAAATTTCAGTAGGGTGTTTAGAATGATAAATCGACTTGATTTTTGGGAGTCCGTTTGTCTGCCTGTCTGTCTGCGGATATGGAATTAGACTGGAGACTTTAAATCTTTTTTTTTCACAGCAATTTTTTTTGCGTGAACTGCAAGGTCGAGTTCGTTAACGGACTAAATCGGACTACTCAGCTCCCCCCCCCCACACGGGCCCTAACCACCCGTATCATACAAACAGAAATGGTTTTTGGATCAGTTCAAAGAACCAGTTCACATTTCTGATCATCTTATTTTCTCTGCCGCCTTTAACTCTGATTATACTATTAACCGTAAAATAATTAAGTACTTAAAATATGCCAATTTCAACATTTTGAACTAAAAATTAATACTAAAATCGCTTTTCCTGATTGATAAAACATATTTTGACAAAAGATACTTGAAAATATGAAATTAGTTTTCGTTTCGGAAGTTTTACAAATATAATATCGATGCACGAAATAGTTTCATTTTATTAGACATTTGACTATGCTTCTTATCTTTATAAAGTGTAGAAAATCTTGACATAAACATTTGTCTGAAGGGATTTTGGAATGTTTAATTAGACGCGGTGTATGACAGTTTACGAAAGGTAAACTCTCGAAATGGAGAAGTAACGCTTTATTCCCACAGGGATTAAAACTTTATCTTTCGCTTTTAAATATTTTACATTCAACCATATAGAAGCAGAAGGAGATTTAACAGTTAAACAAATTGAAAAGAACAGGCAGACGGTATTGTTCTACCTACTTAAAAATTTTTTGGAAAGTGATATTTTAGTATTTAAGTTTTTTGATATAATAAGGACTAGATCACTATATTATATCTATAAGTAAATGTAGGCATCATTTAAATTCTTAAATGTTAATAAGTCTATCCTCTTTAGCAGTCAAATTAGCAGTTATGTTAAAAGAGTGTAAAATTAATTTGAGTGTTTTTAATATCAAGATATCGCTTTAAAATTTAAAGCACATTTAATAGTTGTAGGAAATTTGAGTTGGGATGCATCACTAATTATGAGAATGTCGAGAAAGAGAAATACACCACATATCTGGCTTAGGTTAAAATTCATTAAAAAAATGCACCGCAGACGAAAGATATTTGATTTACAGCAATATTCAGCCCCCTCTAATTCTAGATAAATCTAGACCACCCCCCTAATTCTAAAATAAAAGACTCAAACAGATCTGTTAACTTTTAACTTGGAAATTTTAATATTGTAGAAATTGCTATTCTCGATAAAAGGTTTTGGGGAATTTCGACTTTAACAACTCAAGTGATTCATCACGGTATCTTCATCTGACAGCACTTATTAGGAAACGTCAAATTTGGTTATTTTTCGCAATTTGAAATTATGAAAAGTGTCCAAAACCGTGGAAATTGTGTGAAAAACATATTCTGGCTCTTAAAAAATATGTGAATAGGTTTGTACTTGAAACAAAAATGGCTGTAAATGATATAAAAATGGCTGTATAAAAACATAACAAAAGCTATAATTGCCAATCTGGCAATTATTAAAAACCCGTATGGTGATTTAAGTGAATGGCGAACAGTTTTATCAAAATTCCTCTTTGAAGTCAAACTTTCCAATAAGATTTTTTAAAATTTATTCCAATCGGATTTTGATGTATGGGAGTTTTGTGTAGAATCATATCCTAAATAACTTTTGTTCTTAGACTTTTTTGATAAGATGCACCGTTTTTGAGATATTCACAAAAAACCTTTTCGTTCTAATGGTCCATTTTTGCCCATTAACGAACTTAGCCTCGCATTTTACGAAAAACGGATCTGCGCAAAATTTCAAGTCTCTAGCTCAATCCGTGCGCCCGCAATCCGCGCCACAGACGGACAGACAGACGGACAGACAGACAGACGGACAGACAGACGGACGGACGGACAGACGGACGGACATGCTAAATTCAACTTTTTTCATCATTCTAAACACACTGGTGTAATTCATTTTTGTGTGCGATGACGAGATCTTGGCGTTACAAACGGTAAGGCAAAGTTAATATACCCTTTGGTTTCACCATACGGGTATAAACAGAACCGACGGTTTTCAAGACACACAATATCTTTGTTAAACAATTTTTGTACAATTTTATTCATCGAATAATATATAGGGTTAAATACTGTGTTTCAGTCATATGGAAATGAAATTTGGTATGCATAAAATTAATGAAGTTGCAATCAATCGAGAACTTCAGCAAGGTGGTGTTATCATCACAATAATAAAAAAAAGGCAATTCGCATTCATTGAAAACAGTTTTTTTTTCGATTCTAAAACTGTTTCTTTCAGTTTTTATAATTTACTAGCAGACCCTTCGTTGGCAGCTAAAAGTTTTTTGTAAAAATTTTAGAATGCCAAAAAACCATAAATAACTTTAAAAATTTTGGGAAGAGATGTTATCCTTTCAGGACCTTCCATTTCGAATTTTGAAAATCTACATAGCTAAAAACCTGCTCCTGGCAACACAGATCATTTTGCAAAAAACCGCGTAAAAATCGGTCCAGTAGTTTTTGTGTTTTGTAATCTCAAACCAACCAACCAACAAACTTCCATTTTGTTAGTTCTGGTAACACCGGCGTGTCTGCTGACAGCGAGCTAGTTGCAGGTCTAGCTGAATAGATCTTCCTTCTTTCATTGATTACCGATCTGCACGGACGTGTTTTTGTATCGAGACGGTTTTGGCTATTTTTCCAATAAACGTGAAAACTAACTTATTGTGTTTTATTCCTTTTTTCGTTTTCGATCTGAATCTCAACACATTTTTATATATAGATTATTTTATTGGAAGGCAATTGTGATTGAAAGTCATTCCACTCAAGTAAAAATTTGTTTTTGGTGGCATCAAAGATAAAGAAAAAATGAATTTGTTATAAAAAATGTAAAATTTCGAGTTTCTGCGCGTCCAAAAGCAAATCCAAATTTTCTGAGATTTTGTGGAAACGCTGAATTTGATCTCAAAAAATGTACAAGGCTAAAAATGTTGTGAATCCCATTTACGATAACTTCTCTAAACATCAAAATTTTGTTGGGGCTCCCCTTGAAACAAATTTCGCAAGTTTGAAACGCAATACACAAGTTGAAAGATCGCAAAAGCTCATTGGCAAGACCTTTTAGGTTAAAAGGATTTTTGAGGTTAGAATCGTCCGTTAACTTTTACCTAGAATAGCAAAAAACTCGTAAAGAAATTCACCATGAAAGTTAAGAGATGTGAACTTTTTGACGTTTCTTAACTTGTCACACAGAATACGAAATTTTATTGAATTTATTTTAACGCCAATCGATTATCTAGAATTCAAACATATGCTTAGCGATTTTGGTGATAGTTTTTTAGTGTTGGATAACTGACAACTCTTAGGGAGATGTCACATTGGCGTATCAGCTCGTGCAGCTGCCTGATCCCGACATCAGGTCGCCCAGCTGCAGGAACTGATTCGATCAGTTCACGTGACACACTGAACTGGGATCAGCTGACCTCAAACGTCAAAATGTCGGACTCGGAGGAAGAACTTTTCCTTATTTCTCTGCTAAAAAAAACTGGATCTGTGCATCCGTACAAGCATCTACGTTTATCTACAGCTTGTACGATTGCTGTGTTTAATTTCTCCTATTCGATGGACATCGTATTTATTTTCTCTTGTTCAAAAGTTTATTAGTTAAACAGACTTGTCAAAATTTTATGATGTCCCCAACTAGTAATTATTTTAAAGTCAACATTATATGAAGTAGACACCCTATAACCTAGAGAGTGGCCATGCTACCTTTATAAACTGTGCCACTGATGACAATTATTACCGTCAGACGAAAAAAATATTGAAAATTATCATTTTGTTTTATGTAATCTAACAAAAATGACATTAGAAACTACCCGACATGTTCCTGATATCAGCTACATTTAGGTCAGTTCAAAAAAGTCAGCTCTGTGTCCCAGACATGCAGCTGCACATTTGTAGCAGTGTGTTATGCGGCATTGGATTACATGTGCACCTAATGTCGGGATCAGGCAGCTGCAGGAGCAGATTCGCCAGTGTGACATATCGCTTAGGGCCTGTTTCACCACTGCTGGATAAGTTTTATTTAGTGGCAAAGTACATCTCAGCGACCTTGTGTCGTAGATATAAAACATAAGATATATATTTATTTTTTAGATAAAGCTTATCAAACAGTGGTAAAACAGACCCTTAATTAAACAATCCGAGACAAAAACTTAGTATTCGGGACGCCCCGATTTATTTGTCACTAAATCTATATATATAAAAATGGATGTTTGTCTGTTTGTCTGTTTGTCTGTCTGTCTGTCTGTCTGTTTGTTTGAGATTACAAAACTCAAAAACTACTGGACCGATTTTTACGCGGTTTTTTGCAAAATGATCTGCGTTGACAGGAGCAGGTTTTTAGCTATGCAGATTTTCAAAATTCGAAACGGAAGGTCCTGTAAGGATAATGAAAATATCCTTTTTCCCATTTTTCCCCGGAAAAATTTGCATTATAGGGTTTTTGGGGTCGCTGATCACGAATCCGGTATTAGATTTTCAAAATTCGAAACGGAAGGTCCTGTAAGGATAATGAAAATATCCTTTTTCCCATTTTTCCCCAGAAAAATTTGCATTATAGGGTTTTTGGGGTCGCTGATCACGAATCCGGTATTAGATTTTCAAAATTCGAAACGGAAGGTCCTGTAAGGATAATGAAAATATCCTTTTTCCCATTTTTCCCCGGAAAAATTGCCATTATGGGGTTTTTGGGGTCGCTGATCACGAATTCGATATTAGATTTTCAAAGTTCGAAACGGAAGGTCCTGTAAGGATAATACAAATATCCTTTTTCCGATTTTTCGCCGGAAAAATTGGTATTATGGGGTTTTTGGGGTTGCTGATCACGAATCCGATATTAGATTTTCAAAATTCGAAACGAAAGGTCCTGTAAGGATAAATATCCTTTTTCCCGTTTTTCCTCGGAAAATCGGTATAAGGGGGTTTTTGGCGCGCTGATCACGAATCCGATATTAGATTTTCAAAATTCGAAACGAAAGGTCCTGTAAGGATAAATATCCTGTTTCCCGTTCTTCCTCGGAAAAATCTGTATAAGGGGGTTTTTGGGGGCGCTGATCACGAATCCGGTATTATATTTTCAAAATTCGAAACGGAAGGTCCTGTAAATATAACGCAAATATCCTTTTTCCCATTTTTCTCCGGAAAAATTGCCATTATGGGGTTTTTGGGGTCGCTAATCACGAATCCGGTGTTGGAATTTCAAAATTCGAAACGGAGGGTCCTGTAAGGATAAATATCCTTTTTCCCGTTCTTCCTCGGAAAAATCGGTATAAGGGGGTTTTTGGGGCGCTGATCACGAATCCGGTATTAGATTTTCAAAATTCTAAACGGAAGGTCCTGTAAGGATAACGCAAATATCCTTTTTCCCGTTTTCCCTGGGAAAAATCGGCATAAGGTTTCCGGGGTCGCTGACCGCGAATCCGGTGTTAGATTTTTAAAATTCGAAACGGAAAGTCTTTTAAGGATAACGCAAATATCCTTTTTCGCGTTTTTCCTGGGAAAAATCGGCATAAGGTTTCCGGGGTCGCTGACCGCGAATCCGGTGTTAGATTTTTAAAATTCTAAATGGAAGGTCCTGAAAGGATAACGGAAATATCCTTTTTCCCGTTATTCCCCGGGAAAATTGGCTTTATGTTTGGGATCGCTGATCACGAATCCGATATAAGATTTTCAAATTTCGAAACGAAAAGTCCTGTAAGGATAAATATCCTCTTTCCGTTTTTCCTCGGAAAAATCTGTATAAGGGGGTTTTTGGGGGCGCTGATCACGAATCCGGTATTATATTTTCAAAATTCGAAAAGGAAGGTCCTGTAAGGATAATGAAAATATCCTTTTTCCCATTTTTCCCCGGGAAAATTGCCATTATGGGGTTTTTGGGGTCGCTGATCACGAATCCGGTGTTGGAATTTCAAAATTCGAAACGGAAGGTCCTATAAGGATAACGCAAATATCCTTTTTCCATATTTTTCCCCGGAAAAATTGCCATTATGGGGTTCTTGGGGTCGCTGATCACGAATCCGATATTAGATTTTCAAAATTCGAAACGAAAAGTCCTGTAAGGATAAATATCCTTTTTCCCGTTCTTCCTCGGAAAAATCTGTATAAGGGGGTTTTTGGGGGCGCTGATCACGAATCCGGTATTATATTTTCAAAATTCGAAAAGGAAGGTCCTGTAAGGATAATGAAAATATCCTTTTTCCCATTTTTCCCCGGAAAATGATCACGAATCCGGTGTTGGAATTTCAAAATTCTAACCGAAAAGTCCTGCAAGATTAACGCAAATGTCTTTTTTCCAATTTTTCTTGATGCAATTGCCACTAAGGGATTTTCGAGGTCTATGATCGCGAATCCGGTGTTCGATTTTTCAAATGCTAAAGGGAAGGTCCTGTAAGGATAACGCAAATATCCTTTTTCCCATTTTTCCCCGGGAAAATTGCCATTATGGGGTTTTTGGGGTCGCTGATCACGAATCCGGTGTTGGAATTTCAAAATTCGAAACGGAAGGTCCTATAAGGATAACGCAAATATCCTTTTTCCATATTTTTCCCCGGAAAAATTGCCATTATGGGGTCGCTGATCACGAATCCGGTGTTGGAATTTCAAAGTTCGAAACGCAAAGACCTGTAAGGATAACGAAGTATCCTTCTCATTTTATCCGAGAAAAAAATTGCATTATGGGGTTTTTGGGTTCGCTGATGACGGATCCGGTGTTAGATTTTCAAAACTCGAAACGGAAGGTCCTGTAAGGGTAACGGAAGTATCTTTTTCCCATTTGTTCCAGGAAATATTGCATTAGGGGGTTTCTGAGCTCGCTGATCACAGCTCTGCAGTGGGATTTTTAAAAATCGAAACGGAAGGTCCTGTCAGGATAACGCAAATATCCTTTTTCCAATTTTTCTCGCAAAAACTGGCTTTAGGAGGTTTTCATGGTTGCTTATCACGAATCTGTTGTTGAAATTTCAAAATTCGAAACGCAAGGTCCTGTAAGAATAATATTTTTTCCCAAAAGTTTTTAAATTATTTATGGTTTTTTTGCATTCTAAAATTTATACAAAAAACTTTAAGCTGGCATTCGTAGGGTCTGCTAGTAAGATATATTTCCAGTGGCAGTTACGTGCTGTAAACCAAATATACTAGTAGAGAAACTCCACTATGCTGAATGGCCTTGAATTTTTTTCTTTTTTTTAACGAAAAATATGAAACTGTGGGTACTAGCAGGGATGAAAAATTATCCCAAATTTCAATCAAAAAAGAAGGGTATTATTCTCTAATATGTAAATAAAAACATCTTGTTGGAATTTTTTTTTCAATTACGTTAATGTACCAAAATTGGTCAAAACACAACTGATAATTATCCGAGATCGAAATCGAGCTTTCTAGTTTTTTTTTGTACTTAGTTTAGACTTGCACGGACTCTTACAAAATACACAAAATCACAGTCGAACAGATTCTAATCACTCAGCCATAAATAAAAATTGAATTGGCAATCAAAAACAAATTCGACCTATTAGTAAACTAATAAAAAATAGTTTATATTAAGCAATTTATTTGGTATTTGGAACGGAAGACGATGGGAAACTGTTAGATTGCGGGAATACATTTTTAATGGCACGACAGACATTTAAGGTGTTGAGGTGTGAATAAGCTCATTAAAGTATAAGTCGTAACTTACCGACGACGTCTAGGTATCCTACTTGACTCTTCATTGGATCTGTATTTATTTGACACATGTACCATCCCTTGTCAGATTCCTTAACATCTCGTATTTTCAATATCCAGGCACGTTTTTCGGCGTGAGTTATACTCATTCGATGATTTTTTGTGATTACGTGATTTTGTATCGTTAGGATCGTTTGAGTGTCCACACGAAGCCACGCGATCTAGAAATAAATGGAGAAATGTCCATAATCAGCTGAAAAAGGATTAAGGCGATTTTTACTTTGGCAGCTTTTTCGTTATTCTACATATATGTGAATGTGTATGTATATATTAGTATATGCTTTAATATTTTTTTTTCTCTTTGCTTTTTATTTATTCAGCTATTTTTATTATAAATATATCCATGAAAATGTATATTGTTCCGTTGGCTCAATATTCATTTTCCATATATATATACCTATATATATATGAGTGTAGGATATATTGGAACGATTTTCCCTAAATTGAGTTTCCCTAATAGTCATTATGGGAGGGTGCGAATTATCGCTTAAAGATTATAGTAGTAAATTTATGTCGCTCGAATAGCAAAATGAATAAAGAGAGGGTCATGGAACGAATTAAATTAGTTTCGGGAACATTACTGAATTTTGATAGATTTTTGCTTACCTTGTAGGTTTGAAGATTGTCGACGACGCATTGAAGTATTGCCTCCCGGCCAACTGGTATCGTAACATTTTGCAGTGGTTCACCGAATTTCGGAAGATCTGGAAATCAAAGCGTCAAATTTATGATTTTCGACAAACTAACATTTATATTAGCATAAAATTATATTTAGGTGTTATATTCGTACTTTGCGTATGTGTTGGTCGCAAATAATATTAATAGTATATTTGGGGAAAACTATTGAAGTGAAATTCAATTTTGTCCATACCAACTATAAAATATCAAAGAGTTTTCGCTTTTGTAGCACGTCAATTTTATATGTTTTAATTGTTGTATGTTTCAAAGGCAAAATCGATTAAAAACAAAAATGAGTTAAAAGAAAATAAAAAACGATTTGAAAAACGCACTGAAAAGTATGAAATAACTCGTTTTTCGTACTTAGTCTTACATGTTTTCGAAGTCAGGACATGTCGCTACCTCGGAGGAAGACTGTCACAACTCAAAAAATGTCGAATTTGTACTAAAGGTGCGGAAGAGTGGAAAATATGGTATACTTTGTTGTAGAAGTTGTAGAAGAGTGTCACAATTGTAACTTAAGCAAAAGCTTGTTACTGTAGATATTTTCTAAATATCAAAAATACTAACACAAAATATCAGAATAACTTTAAAACGTCATTTCCCAAAATTTACAATTTTTGAGTTGTGACAATCTTCCTCCGAGGTAGCGATGTTATCTGCGATATCAAACTTCTCGATTTGGAATTGAAATGGCTGAGACGAGGGAACTGTCAGATATCAAACTCCCCGATTTGACTTTGAAATAGCACAAGCTGATTAAACGCTCCATCACGTTCACATATATCTTTGGGTCCGACGGCTTTAAAATCAGTACGACATGGGCGGTTGGACTATGAAAATTTCATACTTATTTCATACTTCTCAGAGCGTTTTTGAAAAAGTCTTTTTTCTTAGATTTTTTCTTGTTTCACACTTTGTTTTTAGAGATTCACTGAAAATTTGAAGCAAATCGGTTCACCGGTTCTCATTTAATCGCCTTGTTTCGTTTCCCCTAAACTCAGCTCGGGTCCTCAAAACGTCCCGCGTTTTTTACAGGTGACATAACAAAATTTACGGTAAGTCTTTCCGACACACAGAACCTGGACTACGAGCCCACAACTTATTTTAGCCACGACCAAACTCACAAACTTGTTTTTTTTTGAAGTCGCATATGAAAATTGACCAAAATATGTCACCTAATTTTTGTATGGAGATCCTTTGGGCAATTTTAAGTTTTCAGTATGGACAATTTTTCATGGAGTTCAGATTTATGGAAAAATAATCACTGGATTATTTTCAATCAATTTTTTTGCCTGAACAAATGTGGGTCAACAACTGAAACGGAACACCAACGAAAAAACAAATTTTACAAGAAAAGCTTATATTTGGTCCAAAACCAAACGAAAATAATTAATAAATGTACGCCGCAGGGATTTTTTTAACAGAATGCGGCGAAATGATTTATAGTAAAAGCTAAAATAGGAACATAATCACAAGTGAAACTACGAGTACGTTAAACAGATGACCGCAACCGAGATTATAAAAATACTAATAAAGATAAATGTTCCGCAATTTTTTGAGATACAAAAAATTGTCCTCAGACGAAAAAAAATATAATTTGGAGCAACCCCCCCCCACCATGTTTTGCATATTAGACGATCGTTTATTCTACTGTTTGATAAAAGGTGAAAAAATAACTTATACCTGGACGGGACAATGATACTTTCTCTTCTCTGCACGAAGAAAAACTATCAGAAAACATTGCTGTAAACATTGACATTGAGTTTTTCTTCGTGCAGCGCAGCAAAAGTAGCCATCCAGGCAATAAGAAATCCGGGACAACTTCCCTGAATTCGGGACTGCTACGGCCATTCCGGGAGGTACAAAAAGAAATAAAAATATGATAAATATTCCAATATGGCTTGCAACTATTGAATTGTTTTCCTCAAGAATTTTTTTTCGTGGGTTTAGTCGATTTAAAACTCTTGAAATTAAGTGTCAAGTAAGTCAAACTTTTTGAAAAAAGGTAAAGCCTTTGTTTTCTTAGGTTCCACTTTTCGCGGTCCTACTGTACTTATTGCTAGTAAAAATTGCGTTTTTTATAGTACTGTCTAGAGGTATTACTTCGCTCGACGAAAATCTAATTCTAAAAACTGCATTTCCTGCCTGACTCGGAAAAAAACTGAGCCAAATGAAGAGATTGTGCAACTAAATGCAATCGGATATATTCTAAGAAAATCACATAAGGCGGAAGTCGAGAATCTAAAGAAATTTTGTATTAAATGATTTGATACACAAAAAATCCATATTAAAAAGCAAAAAAAAAAAATTGGCGAAAAAAATTATTCTTTGTTTCAAATTTTTTCTAACATACAGCTCGCATATGGCGCGAGGTCATAAGTTTCTCCATTTGGATTTCGCTTTTTCAAGAATTTTTATTTCTGCAAAGGGTTGCCAGACAAGTAGCGAATTGGGCTAGATCCACAATCCTGCGCTGCATTATATTGAATTTTGCTACTTGCGGCTTTTTGGGCTATTTTTTCATTTATCTGCGGTAATTTGAATTACTAATAAAAAATGTCCATCTAGAGCAGGGGCCATCAAAGTAACTGTCGCTACCTTTACAATCAAAATTTATAACCACTACAAATCAAAATACAGTTCAATGAAACACAACCTTCCACGGCAATGGCTTGACACGAACTTATTTGAAATGAAATGCGTCATGCTAATAATGCCCCGATTCCAACTCAAAGCACGATTCGTTTTATTCCTGCGATCCGAAGCCGCACACACAAGCATTACAGCACACAATAAAATGTCGATTATAGTGGCTACGCTGTTAAAGCCAATCTGTGTGATGAGCCAGCCGAGCCACTAGCTGATGATGCCTGATCTAGAGTCATGATTAATACCAGCATATTCAGCGGTTACAATTTATAAACTATTTTTTCGGTGGAAATTATGTTTTGAACTTTTTTACTATGGGACTAAACGGACCTTGGTGGACGTTTGAGCTAATTATACCTTTTTCTGTCTTTTGGCGATTAATACTGAAACTACTGAGTAACTTAGCCACATGGATAGCAGAGAAGGGTGTGATTCTCAGAATTCGAAAATTGCGAGTGAAACCCCATGTCAACAGCTGAAGGTTAAGAAGTATGTCCAGAAGTTGTCTAGAATTTAAAGAAAGAAAAGTAGCTGCACTGATAATCAATGTCTCATAGAGATTTCTTTGCATATCCATGAAACTTCCGAAATATTCGTCAAAAACGTGAAAAAAAATTCAATATGTCGGCATTAGCAGAACATCCTGGAAACAAGACGATCTCTTTCTCTGAAATGTGTAAAATGTATTTCTTTGGATATTTGGTCGGTATCTCCAGAAAATTTGATACTTATTATAAATACGAGTAGCCAGGAGTTTATCTATAAATTTATCAAGGGTGGAGGGGTAAAAAGGGAGAAGGAGGGGGAAGGAGGGGGAAGGAGGGAGGGTTTAATAAGTGCAAAATCTTCTATATGTGGAACAGAGCTGTCAAACTTATGCTGGGTTTACACGAATGACAGATAATGACAATCTGTCATAAAACAATGGACAAGTTCATTTTTTTATGAGAGATTGTCATTTTTCTGACAGAAATAATGATAAAAATGATACTATTTACACGATAATGACAATTTATGACAAAAAAAATGACAAATTTGTCAATCGTGTAAACGCAGCATAAATTGCCACATTGAGTTTTCTACACCAAACTCCGGGCCGCACTACAAAAAAAAATACGGGCAATAGTTATTTAATACTAGCACTGAAATCTAATTTAAAAGTTTACATACTGCCAAAACGTAAGAGAAAGTAATGCGCAGCGAAATATTTTGAAAAATCTACTCTGTACTCAAAAATTTTTTGAAAATGAGCTAAATGTGAAATTTAAGTTTCCATTTCGCGATGCGATCTAGTATGAAAATGTACTATAGTTAGGATGCAATTAGACCTTTTCGCATACGCCCTAAATATATACAGTAGAATCCCGATAATTCGTATTTCAAGGGACCAGCAAATTCATACGAATTAGCGGGATATACGAATTATCGGGGTACGAATTATCGGGATTCTACTGTACCTTTAAGTTGAAAGCTTAAGTTGAAAGCTGTATGTTGTGTTCCTCATTAATTAAACTTGCAGCCCGCGGCGTAAGGCAAAGCGACGTATATAGCGCCCCCCTTACAGTGTTGGGCAAAACGGTGTAAAAAACAGTTTTTTACATTTTTCACGTAAAAAACGTAAAAAACTGGTAAAAAACGTAAAAACCGTAAAAAACGTAAAAAATAGTAAAAAACCTAAAAAATGGGACATCGCAGTTCCTAAAAAGTATGACAGTCTGTTTGAAAGTTTTTCTCAGTATTTTATTAGAGATCCTATAATATAGAGAGTGGACATCAGCACTTAATAGACTGTACTACTAAGTAGGATAGTCTATTAACTCAAATTAGAACAGTTGTTTGAATGAAATTTTTCCAGTTTTTAGATTTCTTTTCCCTTTTTCCAGTTTTGTGTCAATTTCCGCCTTCGGAATGAGTCTCCTAGTGTTTAAAAACGATTTTTTGATGCTAACTTTAAAATTACGCTTGTTGCTGCAAGAACTAGTCCAAAAATGTTTCTTTAAAATAGCCCATAAGTCGCAAATCTCTCCACATTATTCACATTAATTAACGTTAAAATGAGTAGGCGGACGTAATGTAATGAAAGGATATAAACAGTTTTTGAACTCCTAGTTTAAAATCTTTTTCACATTCAAGAGGAAATGCTTTTGAATACTTTTCTGTGTTTGGTGAAGACTATTAACCTTTTTATTGTTCTAAGATGATTTATTTACGAATAATTACTATATTTAGTGAATGGCTACTTATTAAATTTTTTATCATCAATGTTTTAGGTTTTTTACAGTTTTTTACGTTTTTTACGTTTTTTACGTTAAAATTGAGGTTTTTTACGCGTAATTTTTTACGCGTAAAAAACTAGGTAAATTACTTTACGTAAAAAACCGGCAAAACACTGCCCCCTTACCTCTTTCTTTTAAAAAATGGATAAAACGCACTTTTGTGTATTCCTGGAAATTTGGAAAGACCAATCAAAGAGAAGAGGTTTGTTTCAATTTTTGTTTGTGGATATCTAGTTATAAAAAGTTTCTTAGTTCTCCGATATACAACAAAAATTGCCCCTTAGGCAAATTTTTTTTTATTAAAAAATTCTTACAGGTAGAAATTATTGCACCGCAGGGGAAAAATTTTAACTATCAAATACACCCTTAGATCAGGGTTTCCATCATGTACTCTTTTTCCCCGTACGCTGTCCTCTAAGGGTGTCCGGAGGTTTGTTCTTAATTCAGGGCAACGTAATCGCATCCTAGAAAAGCAGCGCCAGGACACATTAAAAAATTTCCCTGGTCTCCTCAAATAGAGGGGATAACATACGGGATAACATATAAACTAGTAAACTAAATTCAGTCGTTGTTATCGCTGCGCTAGCCCGTCCTCATTTTCTTTAAGTTTTATAAACACTTCTCCAGAAATTCTAAGAAGAGCTAGCACAGTTATACAATCTTGTCCCATGGCATTTCCAAGTCCAGCAGGCGACGTTGACACGGGAAGCATGGCCATATGAACAATAAATAGCACTATTTTTTTCGCGACTAAACCAGCTTAAAAGCTGGTTTAGTCGCGAAAAAAATAGTGCTATTTATTGTTCATATTTCTTTAATACTTCGACTATAGTCAAATTAAATTTATAAATCCAGTTTTCAATATTTTAATAGACATTTTTAAGTCTTTTTAAATTGAAACAAACCTCTTCTCTTTGATTGGTCTCTCCAAATTTCCAGGTATACACAAAATTGCGTTTTATCAATTTTTTTTACTCGAGATACAAATTCGCTACTCTTAGATTTTTGGCCAGTTTTAGAGTTTCTGATCTGGCAGCCCTGTTTGTGTTAGAAAAGTAAAGGTAACAGACTCCACATGGTGTATTTTTTCTAACTGAATCGAAAGAAAATTACGTTTACGTAAAATCGTTTCTAGGATTTTCTCATCGCACATACGATTGGACTCTTTTAGATTAGATATATTTAGATGTTATATGAATGAGTAGCGCATGGAATAATCGAGGATATCTTACCTTTGTCTGGTATAGAATTTATGGACGAGTCTTCTCTAATATCTTCCAGAAGTTCTTCGTGGTTTTCCATATCTGGAAAAAAAGAAATAGAAATATTATAAGCTTACTACAATATCACTTTAATTGTTATGTTTAAAATATAAAGATTTGTTGAAGTTATAATACAAACTGGAGGTTATCCGGGACCGAGTTTTTACTATTTTATAGAATTTAGATATTTTCAATAAATATGTTTTTGTTATATGAAGAGTAATTACCAGAAAAAGAATTTTCGAACAGAAAAAAAATCATTTTTGTTAAATTAAATAAATTTAATCTTGTTGTTTAAGGGAGAGTTTATATTTGCGTTTTTTACCTGAATTTCTAGACATACTCATCACAACTTATTTATCTATCGCATCCTCAGTTCACTCACTTTAGCAAAACTTCTTAGAATTCGAAACTATTCTGACATTTTTGTATGAAAAATATCTGATGTGAACAACACATTACTGCCTTCTTATACAAAATCTACATTTCTGCACAATTTATGTGACGAATAGAATATTAGTTTACATAAAATTATGAAGTTTTATTTTACATAATCTGTAATATCTTGATAGCGGTAAAATGTATCAATTTACGGAAAAAAGCCAAAATGTAGAGAATTTTATTACCTTTAATTCTGCTATACTATTTTTTTTCTCGAAAACCCGTTAGTTTGCTAGCAATTTGCAAAAATTTTTTTTTTTTAATTTTTTATGACAAAATCTCGATAACGGTAAAATATATCGGACAACGGTAAAAGACAAAATTATTGAAAACATTTTTTCTTCAATTCGTTTCATACATTAAACCACCAAAAACAAGGTATTTTTCGAGATAATTGGAAAAAACTGATTTTTTTTAAATAACGGTATATCTCGATAACGGCTTGAGATACGGAGTTCTAGTAAAATACAAAGATACAGAAAATTTTATTGTCTCCAACTTTTGTCTTACATAAGACTATTGAAAAACGCGTCGTTTCATAGTAAACAACAAAAAACGAAATTGTGATTTTTAAAAAGCCGCAATTTTAATTACTTGTGAAGACGAAATTATTGGTTTATCACACTTCCGAGCAACTAATTTGTTTGCAGGCTAATTTGTTTGCAGGCTAATTTATTTGCAGGCTAATTTGTTTGTAGGCTAATTTGTTGTTTTTTTCTTAGAACTGGAGGTCTTAGAATTGGACTCAACATTCAGTGTAATTCCTTTACTAAGTGGCCAGCATTTTCTGGCTTTCTTTAGGTATATGGTGACTATACGTCCCACATTAGACGGGATAGTTCCGAACTCATATTTCGTAATCGTTTTTTTTTCTTACATTTGATAAATTATAACACAAAATTCAATATTCAAAAAGAACACCTAGTTTTTGTTGATTTTTTCACCGAAAAATATGGCAATGTTTTTCACAGCATGAGCTATCGAGGTATTGGCGTGCATCTTCAATGGCATCTAATCTGTCAAAAGTTGTACTGAAAGTCGAAAAATAAAAAAAAAATTATTGTGAAAACGGCGTCAGCGGTCATTTTAAACCACTTTTATGAGCTTTGTGACCCCAAATTGAGGCGTTAAAAGCTAGAGTGGACCAAGCCACATAATCAAGTTTTTGAAGCTTTTCCACTTTTGTACTATTATTGACTGTAAATTTTTGGAAAAAAATGTCTGTGGACTTTATTACTCAATGTTGAAATGTTCTTTTGTGCATCCAAACATTTTTATCTAAAAACTCACTCGCAATAGTGATTCAAACACAAAAAAATTCACGATTTCGACATGTGGGTTGGTCCACTCTAGCTTTTAACGCCTCAATTGTCCTAGTGAAAGTGTGTTTTTTGCAATCCCTCGGATTTCGGTCAAGTAAAATTGTGCCTAAAAAACAATAAACAAAAAAAAAATAGAAAAGTCTAAAAAAGCTTTTCTGATGTTTTTAAGAAAAGGACTCCTACTCTAAAAAATATCTCTTCTCATTTCATACTCTTTTCTATTTGCATATATCTAAACCAGTCAAAACCCTTTAATTTTTAGTCTATATCTAAAATACATTAGAATTCTGAGACTTGTTTTTAATGTTCCGTACCTACCGTCGATAAGTGTTTGTCTTCGGCGATTGAAAAAATGATTTTTTCCAAGCGTTTTTTGTGCTAAATTGTAAACAAATCTCCTATATGAGGGATGAATTAAAATAGACCGGATTTCAAAAACACTGACAAAACTACTGCATCAACATGGCACCGTTAAGTTCAAATTTAACATCTTCCCCACTCGCTTTCGCACAGATTTTCTACAAGTACGAGATGTTTGTACAAATTTATAAAAGCAAAACTTGAAATAACACTTCCTACAACTTGAAATGACATTTCAGAGATAATTTCAAAATGAAGTTGGAGTAATTCTTCCCTCATCTTCCATTCATATATAAGTAGTAGGTTTTCGTTATTTTTGCACTATTTTGGAGTAAACAATGAAAAATTTTAAATCCCGAAAGCTTTTTATTTACGAAAATGTTTAGTAAACACTCATTCACGAAATTAAATTTATCAAAAAGAAAAAAAATTCTAAAAATTCCGTTGGTGTAATAATAATATTGATATGCAAAATAGTCAATTTGATGTGAAATAGAATAAATAAGAAAATACCTTTTTACACCAAATAGACTGATTGTGTAAATCTTCACATTTTGCAATTTAAAAAGACAAAAAATCATCAGATCAGGATTTTTTAATTTTACATTAAAAGGTTACGATTTTCTTTTGGATAACAAACAGCTGTTTTAAAAAAAAATTATAGTTACCTCATATGAGTAAAAAATAGGAATGGTGGTCCACCGTACCAACACTGGTGAGCCAGCTTCCGTGTCATAAACAGACTCCTAATGGGGTGTCGGGGCAAACATGCCTGACCTGTTGGGGGGAATTTGGATGTGAAAATATCCACAAAAATTATATAACGTTTGTTATATTATTTTTTTGAAGACCTACAAGCCAAGAAATTCTAATAGAATTCTTAGCAACTTATTTTCAACTTAAATTATTTAAGTCCCAGAATTTCTACGGTAGGCTAACCACAACTTAATTAAAAAAAACCCAAACGGGTTGTACGGCCTAAATACAATTGGCCCCACACAACATTTACGGCGATAATTCAGATTTTAAACTCATAGCACCCTATGCTTCTGTCTGTAATGAATCCGACCAACTTTGTCGTCATAAAAAGTTGGATCGAATTTAACTTTTGTCGGTCAGCTCACCGACAAAATTTCATGGTTGACTCAAAATTAAATCTTATGCGGAAGTCATAAAATCTAAATTTCGTCACTCACGGGATATTATCTTTCATACATAATTTCCATATCCCAAATAACATGATTCAATAAAGAAATAAAAAAAAAATGTACAAATCACATAGTCTTATTTTCTGTTAACATCGGTCCAAGCGATTGGAACACCCTCTAGTATCTCCCTGAGGGTCTTAAACTTTTGACATTTTTGTATATCCGGTACAATTATGTTATGGGAATAACATAATCTTGGAAGAAAATCGTTCAATTTGTAATTGTGAACTCTGAACATCTCAAAACATTTAACGGGTTTTATATTTTAGCAATCTAAAAATTTAACATTGAATAATGTTTTACGTCAAGTTACAACTGTCTAACACGGAGTGGTCGATATAAACAGCTTTTACACGGAGAGAACTATTTAAAAATCAAGAAAATACAGAACGATTCTCGTCCAAGTAATATGTTTCGCAATTTAAGAAAATTGGGATCAAATGTAGAAAGTTATATTTTGACAGATGAAAATTTTTCTAAAATTTCTTGAATCGAGAACTTTTTTTCAGGACACCCTGTTCTAGATCATAACGAGAATCACTGGATGCGTTTTGATAAAGCGCGCATTTTGGCCCCAGGAAATCGTTATCACTTACGCCTGGTCCGTGAAGGCCAACGTTTAATCGTGTCGACAGAATCAAATTATCAAGTTCTTGGAATCCAGTTCCGCGCATGGTAAAACCACAGAAAAAAACGCTGTATAAACCGGAAAAAAGTTACACATGCTTATCTACTAACCGCGGAAGCCTTAAAACACATAAAGCTCTCATTTTATGGAACTCTGCAATCAAAATGAAGAGAAATTTCTCACAAAAAACTGCCAGTTGCAATTGATAGATTTGAACGCTTAGTACACACAGAAAAATAAAAATTCGGAGTGAGTTTAACTCCAAAAGTTTCTCAATAGGGTCGAACCGTTTGGATAACTCTGATTTTTATCCATTTGGACGAACACTAACAGATAAATAAAAGAATCCATCAGGTGCTTTTTTAAACTCCACTTTGGTGTTTAAATTTGGAGCATTTTGGGTTTTAAAATTATCCATTTGGAGCATATAAAAAATCAATTTTTAATTTAAAATAATTCCATTTATTTAAAATTACGCGAACCAAGACCCTACAGTATTTGATTTTTTTACAGATATTATGATGACATATTTAAAACAACAAAAGCTATAATTGCCAATCTGGCAATTATTGAAAACCCGTATGGTGATATGGCATTGTTCGAAGTTTAGTTGAACAGCGAACAGTTGTATAAAAAAACCACTTTGAAGTCAAACTTTTCAATAAGATTTTTTAAAATTTATTCCAATCGGATTTTGAGGTATGGGAGTTTTATGTAGAATCATATCCTAAATAACTTTTGTTCTTGAACCTTTTTGATAAGATGCACCGTTTTCGAGATATTCACAAAAAACGATTTCGTTCGTATGGGGGGTACCCCCCTTATGGACAATTTTTGCCCATTAACGAACTTAGCCTTGGATTTTACGAAAACGGAATCTGCGTAAAATTTCACGTCTCTAGATCAATCCGTGCGCCCGCAATCCGCGCCACAGACAGACAAACAGACGTACGGACATGCAAAATTCAATTTTTTTCATCATTCTAAATACACTGGTGTAGTTAATTTTTGTGTGTGATGACGGGATCTTGGCGTTACAAACGGTAAGGCAAATTTAATATAGCCTTTGGTTTCACCATACGGGTATAAAAGCCACTTCTCTCTCATTATGGCTGCGTTGCTAAATCATAATGCTTATACCCGTATGGTGAAACCAACGGGTATATTAAATTTGCCTTACCGTTTATAACGCCAAAATCCCATCATCACACAAAAGAATGAATTACACCAGTGTGTTTAGAATGATAAAAACAATAAATTTTTGCATGTCCGTCAGTCCGTCCGTCTGTTGTTGTTCGTTGTTCGGCTAAGTTCGAACGAAAACATTTTTTCCGAATATTTCAAAAACGGTGCATCTTATCAAAAAAGTGCAAGAGCAAAAGTTATTTAGGATATGATTCCACATAAAACTCCCATACATCAAAATCCGATTGGAATAAATTTTAAAAAATCTTATTGAAAAGTTTGACTTCAAAGTGGAATTTTGATACAACTGTTCGCCGTTCACTTAAATCACCATACGGGTTTTCAATAATTGCCAGATTGGCAATTGTAGCTTTTGTTATGTTTTTTCCAATGACTTAAATTTTTTATCCTTTATCCGTAAACAAAAACGTGGTTAGAGAAAATTTCCAGTTTTATCCTTTTTGATACAGTAAAAATTTTATTCAGCTTTGCGGAGTTAGGAATGTCAAAATAAGCCCATACAGATTTAAAATTTAAAAAAAATCGGATGAAATCGAGTTCACCCCGCCAAATCTTTCTGCGTGTAGATGTACAAAAATGAAGGAAAACTGACGCATTTGCGACTGATGGAAAAGTGATTCATGTGACCCAAACTTAAGAATCAAACAGACTAACGAAGGAATCACAATTTTTTTATATAACTTTGTTCAAAACATAACAAAAGCTATAATTGCCAATCTGGCAATTATTGAAACCCCGTATGGTGATTTAACGGCGCGGCGAACAGTTGTATCAAAATTTCACTTTGAAGTAATACTTTTCAATTAGATTTTTTAAAATTTATTCCAATCGGATTTTCATATATGGGAGTTTTATGTAGAATCATATTCTAAATAACTTTTGTTCTTGCACTTTTTTGATAAAATTCACCGTTTTTGAGATAGTATGAGGGGTACCCCCCCTAATGGTCCACTATTGCCCATTAACGAACTTAGCCTCGCATTTTACGAAAAACGAATCTGCGCAAAATTTCAAGTCTCTACGGACGGACAGACGGACAGACGGACGGACAGACAGACAGACGGACGGACGGACATGCAGAAATTAATTATTTTTATACCCGTATGGTGAAACCAAAGGGTATATTAACTTTGCTTTACCGTTTGAACCGCCAGGATCCCGTCATCGCACACAAAAATGAATTACAACAGTGTGTTTAGAATGTTGAAAAAAGTTGAATTTAGCATGTCCGTCCGTCCGTCCGTCCGTCCGTCCGTCCGTCCGTCCGTCTGTCCGTCTGTCTGCCTGTGGCGCGGATTGCGGGCGCACGGATTGAGCTACAGACTTGAAATTTCGGACAGGTCCGTTTTTCGTAAAATGCGAGGCTAAGTTCGTTAATGGGCAAAAATGGACCATTAGGGGGGGTACCCCCCATACGAATGAAAATATTTTTTGCGAATATCTTAAAAACGGTGCATCTTATTAAAAAAGTCCAAGAGTTTAGGACATGATTCTACATAAAACTCCCATACATCAAAATCCGATTGGAATAAATTTTAAATTTTTTTTTGGAAAGTTTGACTTCAAACTGGAATTTTGGTACAACTGTTCGAATTTTGATACGAATATCACCATACGGGTCTCCAATGATTGCCAGATTGGCAATTATAGCTTTTGTTATGTTTATCATTCTAAACACAATGGTGTAATTCATTTTTGTGTGTGATGACGGGATCTTGGCGTTACAAACGGTAAGTCAAAGTTAGTATACCCTTTGGTTTCACCATACGGGTATAAAAATTGAATTTTTGACTCAGGGGCGTTTATTTATTGAATAACCTTCACTTCTATATAGAATCGAATTTCAACCGTAATTCAAAATCTTTGTGAACCGGAAATGGGTCAAGCTTAAATTAATAGATATTCATTTAAATTAAATATTCCTTGTGAAAGTTCCTTCGGGAAGATTAATTAATAAACAAAAGAATTTAAATGTATCATAAGAGAACTTCACTATTGGATTGTTTAAATTTAAACAAAAGAATTCGTGTAAATATGAAGTTATTTCACTTTTTGGAATTTCACTTAAACATAGTACCTACTAACATTCGTAATACACTCGTGAACTCAGTCAGTTATTTAAAAAGACCAGCTGATCTTCCTAAAGTATATATATATGAGTAGTAATGATATTTTTCTGTTTATGCTCACATTTCACAAAAGCTTTTACAAAACTCATACAGTTTCATGCAATTGATAAAAGCTGTTGAAGTACATATGCTGAGTTTCCTTGCAGGATAAAAGATATCGACCATTTTTACGGAAAGTGCAGTTTGACTATGAAATGCATTCCTTTTCGCTGATTCATAGTGAATTTAAATAAAATGCATTTATTCGGAATAAGTGAAAAATAAAATATCATTTTACGATTTATTTCACTTTGATCGGGTTTATTATCTACACGAGATGCTGATGGCAGAAATTTCATATACATATTTTTTTTTTCATCCGGTTTTTAGAGTTTAGAGTTTTTCCAAAACTCCTGAACAAAGGGAATCTAAATGATCTCCTCTTAAAAAATAAAATCACGTAAATAGAATTCAGACCCAATATTATTTCAGAAAATTTATTTCCATTCAACGGAACAAATGCGAATTTGAATAATTCTATCTGGAAAATGCACTTTGTTAACATAAAATCAACAGAGAGTCCTGCCAAAGTGAATATCCTCCCGGGGTGGTTTTACATTATTGAACAAAAAAATTTAATACATCAAAACAGTATCCCGTTTGCTCAAGACCAAACTAGAATTATTACAATATTTTTTTTTTCGGGAGAAAGTAGTAGGTGCCTATTTTTGAATTGCAAATTGTTGAGTTTAAAATGGGAAAGTCTTGTTTTTTCTTTTCTTTTTTTTATAAAAAAATAAAAAAATTGTCCTAAGGTTAAGGCAGAAAAAGATGAAATAATTTTGTATGCAATTTTTAGGTACAAATATATGGAATATGTTGAGGAGATGTCCCTTTTTTTTGACATGAGAACCCAATTTGGATCATAATATAAAATATTATATCGCTTACCCTCGTTGTTGCCGCCAACTTGAGGTAATAAAAATCCAAAAATAACAAGAACTGCTGATACAAAAACCATTCCAAGGTGCTTCCTTCTTTGTTCGCTTTTGTCCATTGTATAGAATAGTAGTATCCTTATTTTGTGATTATTGTCCTCAATAGAAATTCTCAATGAACTGGCAAAATACTGTTAAATTCCAGACGTTTCTGGTTACCCTCAACTTGTTGTTGTTGTATGATGTTGTCGTTTTGAGCCCGATTTACACAAATCCCCATGAAAGAAGCCGTCTTCGAAACAAGAGCTTGGCAAGGAAACTTTCGGGGTGGCAGACGATGTGTTAAAGACCAGGTGTTACTTAGGGGCTGAAGAAAATTTTTATTTCCACATTTTTTTTTTGCCCGTTATATATATTTTATTATTGCCAATTGTCACGCGATTATGTCTTTTGTTTTCCACATTTGATTGCTAATCGGGCAACTCGTTGATTGCGAAACCGACCGGCAATTTCGTATTTGGCTGAGAAAAAAAAACGACCCCGATAGCAAAATAGACCAGGACAAAAAGAAGAAAAGAAAAAAAAACAACAACAAAATATAGCGTAATGAAGAAAATAAAATTACCACCTTGTTTAATTGTGGTGGATTCGGGTGAGATTTGTTAAATTATTATTGAATTCGAATTTTATCTCGTAGTTTTCCAAACACCACGTGGACCGTTTTGTTTTGCTATTGGCAGTATAGCCACTTTACCGTTTTTATGTTAGCGTAGTAAATGTCCAAAATCCCCATATATTCCGTTAAAGACATAACATAATTTCACGTTGTGGTACGAATATAATATAGTGTGTTGGATATTTACGTATTTGTAATGTATATATGCGGTCAAATCAACTTTTATGGCACACTATTAGAGATTCCGATATCTGTACATTTTTTTTGACTTAATTTGTCATTAGCTTTAATATTAGGTTTCTCATGATATTACGTGAAATATATTGTCGTACTATCGTACAATATCCGAAGGTGTCTGAAATCAGTAACACTAGCCGACAATACTAAAACCGGACACATGCTACCGTTAACGGCTGAAGTTGAGAACGAACTAAACTAATTTTAAGAAGCACGCACTGATTATAAAAAAAATATGTTTGGTTTTCCTGTTTAGGCAAAAGCTTACCAATAGCTTTTCACCCTGTCAACTGGCATATACGAAAAATAATAATAATGATAAGCAAAAAAAAAGCTCTTTCCATTGAATTTTGCTTTTTTCTCGTTTGGAACCGTTAAGATATCCACTGGACGTGATTTTCCATAGGCATCTTTGTTGTAACACTCATACAATGCCAATAAAAAAAATAATCTTTGAATTTCGATGGGGAAATTTTCCGGATAAAATGTTCAACAGTAGGTAAAAGCTTGAAGCGCACATGCGCTTTAAGGAATTGTAAAAGATCCAAGAGTTCTGTGAAGTTACCGTACGTTCTTTGGCTAAATGGGAAAGTTTTCTTTTGAATAACCAAACAGTGGAGTCCTTCGAGGCAGTTTGCCAAAAGCGAAATATCAGATAAGAGGGAATTCCCCTATATTTGATTTTATTTAATTTTCTTTATGTACATAGAACTGTGGAGCTGTTTGTAGCAATACGTTTTCTGCATCGTATAATATCTCATAATGAATTGATGCCAAATTATTTTGTGTAATTATCGAGAAATTATGTCCTTATTAGTGATTGCGGTTTTATGCTTTGTAGTAATTAATTAAGAAGAAAAATGTCTTGCAGATCCTCTCTTTTGTAAATTATTTGAAAAATGCTAGCGAAATTCTTTTCACCATTAAGTATGAAAAAAAGAAGAAAAGCAAACTTTACCCCGGTCATATTTCTATGTGGGCCCTGTTCAAATCTATATTAAGATTAATTATATATTCGTACGTTAAATCTCTGTAACGATGAAATTAAATTGTGAATAAAAAATTTCTGGCATGTCCAGGGTAATTTTATATTACATTTTTTTGACTGGCTTAGGATGTGCTCGCCTGAGATCTTTAATACACAGTCTATGTGTGTAGTGGACAAAAAAAAAATATTGCTGAAATATTTAGCTGCCTTTGAAAAGCTTTAAGTACCCTAATTTCATGATTGCAGTGTAGCGATAAACTCACTCAAAGGGAAATGCAATTTTTAAAGTTTCTAAAACTGCTTCGTCTGAACTTTTCTCAAGTTTGAAAAAAAAAATTAATTTGCCATGTTTAAGTATTGATAAAAGAAATAATTTTCTCTGAAAACAATTACTATTAAACTACTTTTCTTTTGTGAAAAATTAATTTACATCAGTAAACAGTCTTGTAAATAAAAAAAATAAAGTTTTATAAAGATCATCACAATGTATAAAAATTCGGACGTAAAGTTATTCTTAAAAAAAAAACATCCGTTGTGATCAACAAAAAACTTTCTTCTGCAACATTCAGTTTGGGAAAAAGTACGTGAAAAATAATATTTTCTCAAAAAAATCCCCGACTAAAGAAAAACCCTAAAAAATTGAAAAAATCCTTTAAAAAGGATAAAATAATCATTACATTAAATTTAGAATTTGTGTTCGTCGGGAAAGCCTATTGGTCGTTGAATTTGTGGAGCAAGTTTGTCCGGATGCAAACCAATTTTAAATTTACTCCAATGATTATATTATTTTATCCTTTTTAAAGGATTTTTTTTTATTATTAGGGTTGACCTCAGTAATTTAAATATCTCGAAAGTTATGCCCCAAACAGATGAGGCGTCAACGTCGGCGTTATGAGACCAGCATGTGTATATAGAGCCCATAATGTAGAAAGTGGACATCCGGACTAGAGCGATTAGATATGAGTTTTTGTTTACTTATATTAAGCGATTTCCGTTATTTTGATAATGTGACAAAGAACGATATTTTTAAAGCTTTCCGCGCTCGTTTTTCAGCTGGAAGGCCATTTGTACAAGTCCGGATGTCCACTCTCTATATCAGTGCTCCGCAACCTTTATTTGCATACGGCACACCAATTTTTTTTTCTGGAAATCCGGGGCACACCACAAAAGAAAATATGAAAAAAATTGTGGATATAAAATATTTATAATGAAAAAATTAAAAAAAAAATCCTGAAAGAATTATTAAATAGCTTTTTGAAGTGTTTACCGCGGCACACTGGTTGCGGAGCACTGCTCTATATTATAGGCTCTCTACACACATGATGACGTGTCAACAACTACAACTTTCCAAATTTTGATATGAGTTTTTTTTTGTATTGATATCGACCGATTTCAGTTATTTTACTAATTATTTGTGGCAAAGGATTAAATTTTTAAAGCTCTTCTTACTGATTTTTCAGTTCGGCGGCAATTTTTACACGTCCCATTGTTTATTCTCTAGATCAGGCCTGGGCACCATGTATGTAGTGATTTACTATTACTCAAAGAAATTTTATGTTTCTTCATATACTATAACACAAATTGAGAAAACGCATCTTTTTCATTTTTTACGCTCTTTCGCTTTTGATGGAGACGTTTAGGAGCAGTGGACTACACAATTTATCATTATGCAATTACAAAAAAATAATAAGTTCCGTCGTGCAAAAAAACTTGTGGGGACGTATTTCCGGTTCTGTGCTTCGAAAAAACATGCGCTAAATTGCATTATGTTACCTGATAGGACAGCTGTTGTAATGGCGTTCTAGATTGAATTTTTTATTCGACATGTAACTGCAAACTAGACATTGACGGTTATCATTATTTGTGGTTATTAAATATTTGTTTTCCCAATCCCACGACATAGTATTTGAATTTGAATATGAGCGTTTCCTAATGGAAAATTAAAATTAAAAAAATCGAATTTCTGAAAAAATTTCGTACGTCAGTGTACTTTGGGAAGCAATTAGGGTTTTGGGGAGCAAATGTATACATCCGCACGCTTCAACAACAGAAATTATACTGAATGACTGTCGTAGGCTCGCTCCATCGATTGTTAGTCAATCGTTTGATTTTGGCTGCCGAAGTGGCCGTCGTCTACCAACACGTCTCATTGCGTTGGAGAGTCGAGTAAAAATGTTCATACATTGATTGTATTCTCGTAAAATTTGAATAAAAATGTTATCGTTGTGAGGAGCCAGACGAGCCAAGGAGTGCCCAGGCTTGCTCTAGATTATAGTACAAATCCACACAAATTCAACAACCAAAAGGCTTTCCCGACGCACATAAATTTTAAATTTACTGTAATGATTATTTTATCCTTTTTAAAGGATTTTTTTTATTCAAGAGTTTTTCAATTTTTTAGGGTTTTTCTTTAGTCGCGGGTTTTTTAAAATTTTTATTTTGTTTTTTTTTCACTCTTTTTAAAGATAAGAGTGAACAAACTTTTTATGTCCGATTGAATTTAAAGTTTTTTGGTAGCCATTTTGTATTGTAATAATTATTTAAAGTTTAACAATTTGGGGGGTTCTTTTTAGTCTACAGGTGTGCCAAGCACGAAGTGGGGTGGCCGGCTAGCTCTCTCCATCTGGACCATGGAAAAAAGGTGAAACTATCTTGGCCAGAAGGGCCGGGTTCCTGTACAGGGGAAGGTGGCGGATCCATTATCAGCGCCAACCTCTCACTCCCTCGAGCTATTATAATAAAAAAATTCTTTTTGATACGGGCCGTTCGTTAGTTGCCATGCGGTTCAACCAGGGATTCTCAACCTTGATATTTGTTGCAAAAAGGCGTTCATTACAAATTACAAAATTACAAATATAAATGTAATTCACGTTTGCATATCAAGAGAGAAAACCAAAATGACGGCCTGAAATAAAAATTATGTTTTTAATAGTTTTTGTTTTACAAAATAACTATTTATTCTCATGCTATAGGTTACCAGAAAAACTTAATTAGCGATCATTTGAAATCAGAATCGTTTGAAAGATAATAACAATAAAGAATTGGAAAATATTAAACAAAACAACAAAAAAACAAATTACAACGCAAGAAACTTTCATGATAACTTTATTTTGAACAGACCCTAATAGTGATGACTTGCGTTGAGTTTAAATTAATTTAAATGGAAATATAATTTTCTAATAAAAAACACTTTTGCACACGTAAGCCTTTGTGAGTCCCTAAAAATTTCAGAAAATTTTTGTGTAATTTTAATTTTATATTAAACTACAATTATTTATATAAAAATTGTATCTGATTTTGTAGAAAATATTTTAACCCACATCAAACAAAGGATTACAACTTAAGTAAAAGTTGCTCTGAGAACAAATTAAATTGAAATTTAAACTTCGAAATGTTTCCATACACAAACATAGCTTAGATACATTGATTAGAAAATAAATTTTAAAACAAAACAGAACAAAAATCTTTGAACCGTGCCCATAATCAAATTTAATTTAAAACCCATTTGAAAATGTCGAAAATATAGGCCATTTATCTGCCATTACTGGACTCATAAGCCTTTCCAGGGATATTAATTAAAGTGAAATTATTCGAAAGTGACGAGGCGTGAAAATCCTACAATTTCACTGTCTGGAAATTGAAACATTTTCTAGGATTTACATAAGATTCAAAGAAGCGGAAAGCTTAAACTTAAATTAAACTCTAAAGCGTTTGATTTCGGACTTTGTTGAATTCATTTCACCAAGAATTGTTCATTCAAATTGTTCAATAGATGGAAAATGAACCCAAATAACGAATTAAAAGGGAAATTACCTTCTTATTACGATTTATTAACATAAAATATTGAATATGTGGAATCGAAATTATAAGGTATAAGTTTTAAGAGTAATTTTTATGCCAAATATGCTGGATTTCGATTCATGTGCATAAAAATGTGATTAAACAAAATTTGCTAAATTTTCACAAAAAAATGTTAACGGAATTTATAAAAAAAAAATGCTAACGAAATTTTAAAAAAATACGTCCGAATATATTTAGATTGCCATAATTAATTGAATCTCAATTAAGTACTTGAAAGTGATTAAAAAATACATATTTAAATTACGAAAGCATATCAGATAAAATTTTAATAGTATCAAATTTTTAAATTGGAGTCGATATTCCTGGCGGAGATAATTATCCTTATTAAAATTGATTTTAATTAATCCTCAAATCAGTATTAAATTTGTATCTTCAGGCGTGAGAAAAATTTATGAGAAGTGTGCGATGGTGTATGAAAATTGCAAAATTCTAATTGATCACGAAAAACGAAAAAAAAAATGGAGAAAAGGCTTTGTGAATATTTTAATTATGTAGTAGGAAAAGTTTGCCCAGTGGCAAGAATCCTCAGATTTTTTTTTGTATAAGTAAAAGTCTTGAAGATTTTTTTTTGTTCACTAAAATCTACCCCACAATTGAACTGTAATTTTTTTCTTGGCATTTTTCAAATATTTAAGAGGCTTTTGTTTCGGTGTCAGGTATATCACATCGAAATTTCGATGACAAAAGAGGAAAAAATAAATAAGTTGCTATGTCGGCGTTTACGTTTACGTGAAACACGGAGGATGGTGACGTCCCAATACTCCTTACTCCCTTCTGAAATTCAGCCACCGACACGCTTGTGTTTTCACCTGGCTAAGGCTCTCAGTTCCGGGGGGTTCTTGTAATTGATAACCGATTCTTATTCGTGCCAATACAAACAAATGTATGTTCTACAACGGATGCGTCCATAATTTACTTGCGTTGAGCATAAATCACAAGAAAATAGAACATCCCATATAAAATTAAAAAAAGAAAACTACAAATTGAAAAATTAATTTAACCATTCCACCTGAATCGGATTCTGGAGTTAAAAAATCCGTAAGAATATCTCAGATGCATCAAGGATATATGAGGCGTTAAAAGCTAGAGTGGACCAACCTACATGTCAAAATCGTGATTTTTTTTATGTCTGAATCACTATTGCGAGTGAGTTTTTAGACAAAAATGTTTGGATGCACCAAAAAACGTTTCAACATTGAGTAATAAAGTCCACAGAAATTTTTTTTTTCCAAAAATTTACAGTCAATAATAGTACAAAAGTGGAAAAGCTTCAAAAACTCGATTATGTGGGTTGGTCTACTCTAGCTTTTAACGCCTCATATATTCGTAGACTAAAAAGTATAAACAAGCGTGGCGAAAGGCAGACGTCATTTTGGATTTTTAGTCATACTAATTAAATACAAAATTACTAAAAACGATAAAAAAAAATTCAAAAAAAAAGTTTCAAAAAAAGTTTTTGTTTAAAAAAATGCACTGAAAAAGGAAATTTTTTTTTTTAAAAAAATAGAATAAAATACAGTGGAATCCGGTTATAACGACCTCCAAGGGACCAACAAATCTCGTCGTTATATCAGGTTGTTCGTTATAACCGATTTATAGTTTTAAAGGTTTTAAAATACGTGTGTGAAGTTCTAAAAAACAAAATTTTTATTGCAAATCGTCCGTACATTAAAAAATTAAATTTATTTAATTTTTCTGCAGATATTGAGTAATCTGTGGTTGTTTGGATTTTCGGTGCAAGAACTCCTTTTCAATTTTCTTTTCAATTCTTAGCACGCAGCTTCTTTTGAAATCTCATCAAAAATGTTATTGAATAATAGGAATGAACTCAATGTCGTAATACCCCGAAGTGCTTCATTGACTGAAGGTATGACACAACCTGTTTCTGAAATTTTCCCCGATTTTAAAATTATGTATTGTGATGCATAAAACATTATTTATCAGTAGTATCTTCTTCATCTTTTTCCTCGATACTAAATTGTCGCCTAGCATTCATTGTGGAATTCACAGTATAAACTACGAAATAAACTGAATTAACACAACGTAGATGCACAAAACATTGACAGAACTGATTAGGGGAATTCCCGAAAAGTTCCAACTTTCATCAATGATTACTAATATAGATGGGAAGTAAACGGAAGTTTCCGTTTACCTACGGCAGAGAAAAGAGATGCGCGATAAAAAAAAGTCACCGAGCAACACCATCTTTCCTTTTTTTTCCTTCATGTCATATGGAGTTAAAGAAAAAACAAGAAACTTGTCGTTTAGTCAGGGCTAAACCAAGCGAGATTTTCATATCCTTATAGTAGTCAAAAACTTGTATTATATTTACACAACCCTTGCACTAACACCATCATGCTTCCGACAGCGGCCTGACAGCTCACGAAAATTTTCAAGCAAATTATAACACTTTTTTAGTATTTAAATCGCGAAATACACTAAAAATCAACGAAATTAACACGAAAACTAAATTTTCCACCGAAATTGGTGGTTTGTTTTGATTTTTAACTAACTGACTGCTGAGATTCAAATTTGTGTATTGCCATTGTGCGATTTTTTAATGGTTTTTTCGAGGCGCATTACAACTAATTACGCATTACAACTGAGATGTGGGAACACTTGAGATGAGGCCGCACACATAAATAACTCAGTATTCACACAGAAATTGAAACCGCCAGCATGTCGCTAGTTGTCCCTCTCTCAAACCAAATATTTTAGGAGAACTTTCTTATCTATATTAGGTAATCATTGCTTTCATTTAATGACTTAAGCAAATGACGTTTAGAAGTGCAACAAGTTTGCCCATCCATGCGAGTCGTAGCGCTACCCAGTGAACGATGTAAGGCATTATTAATCCCTTATTAAGGCCTTATTCGTAAGGCTTATAGATGCCTTATACGTCCCTTAAAAATGTACAGCGATGTCCGCTTTAATAAGGCATGACAGATAAGGTATACATCGGTATAGGGTTTTTTCTGAAATACAGATGTCGCTTATGTAGTTCCGATAGCGGTGGTTCAAATCTTGGATTTAAATTCGTTTTTGCATTAGCTAATAAATGAAAGAAGTTTTTTTTAATCAATTTATTTCTATATAATCTATACTAATTATATAAAGAGGTAAAGTTTGTTTGTTTGTTTGTTTGTTTGTTTGTTTGTTTGTTTGTGCAGGGTAATCTCTGGAACCACTGATCCGATTCTGAAAATTCTTTCACTGATAGAAAGCTACACTATTCCCGAGTGTTATAGGCTACTTTTTATTGACCTCCCCCTCTCCTTTGGTACCCCTTCCCTGATAACTTTCGAACCGTTCAACCGATTGGGGTGCGGCTTTCATTAATATAGAAGTCATTCCTCAAGGAAATTTTTCGCCCACTAATATCTACCCTCCCTCCTCTCAGTAAACCCCCTCGCCTGCTATCTTCTACAACAATGAGAGATTCGGATTCGGTTTTCTCCTTTAGGAAGGTCAGCCCTTAGGGAGATTTTTCGCCCAATAATATCTACCCTCCCTCCTCTCAGTAAACCCCCTCGCCTGCTATCTTCTACAACAATGAGAGATTCGGATTCGGTTTTCTCCTTTAGGAAGGTCAGCCCTTAGGGAGATTTTTCGCCCACTAATATCTACCCTCCCTCCTCTCAGTAAACCCCCTCTCCTGCTACCTTCTACAACAATGAGAGATTCGGATTCGGTTTTCTCCTTTAGGAAGGTCAGCCCTTAGGGAGATTTTTCGCCCACTAATATCTACCCCCCCAGGGTAAGGGGAAGGGGTAGGGGAAGGGGAAGGGGAAGGGGAAGGGGAAGGGGAAGGAGAAGGGGAAGGGGAAGGGGAAGGGGAAGGGAAAGGGAAAGGGAAAGGGAAAGGGAAAGGGAAAGGGAAAGGGAAAGGGAAAGGGAAAGGGAAAGGGAAAGGGAAAGGGAAAGGGAAAGGGAAAGGGAAAGGGAAAGGGAAAGGGAAAGGGAAAGGGAAAGGGAAAGGGAAAGGGAAAGGGAAAGGGAAAGGGAAAGGGAAAGGGAAAGGGAAAGGGAAAGGGAAAGGGAAAGGGAAAGGGAAAGGGAAAGGGAAAGGGAAAGGGAAAGGGAAAGGGAAAGGGAAAGGGAAAGGGAAAGGGAAAGGGAAAGGGAAAGGGAAAGGGAAAGGGAAAGGGAAAGGGAAAGGGAAAGGGAAAGGGAAAGGGAAAGGGAAAGGGAAAGGGAAAGGGAAAGGGAAAGGGAAAGGGAAAGGGAAAGGGAAAGGGAAAGGGAAAGGGAAAGGGAAAGGGAAAGGGAAAGGGAAAGGGAAAGGGAAAGGGAAAGGGAAAGGGAAAGGGAAAGGGAAAGGGAAAGGGAAAGGGAAAGGGAAAGGGAAAGGGAAAGGGAAAGGGAAAGGGAAAGGGAAAGGGAAAGGGAAAGGGAAAGGGAAAGGGAAAGGGAAAGGGAAAGGGAAAGGGAAAGGGAAAGGGAAAGGGAAAGGGAAAGGGAAAGGGAAAGGGAAAGGGAAAGGGAAAGGGAAAGGGAAAGGGAAAGGGAAAGGGAAAGGGAAAGGGAAAGGGAAAGGGAAAGGGAAAGGGAAAGGGAAAGGGAAAGGGAAAGGGAAAGGGAAAGGGAAAGGGAAAGGGAAAGGGAAAGGGAAAGGAAAAGGAAAAGGAAAAGGAAAAGGGAAAGGGAAAGGGAAAGGGAAAGGGGAAGGGGAAGGGGAAGGGGAAGGGGAAGGGGAAGGGGAAGGGGAAGGGGAAGGGGAAGGGGAAGGGGAAGGGGAAGGGGAAGGGGAAGGGGAAGGGGAAGGGGAAGGGGAAGGGGAAGGGGAAGGGGAAGGGGAAGGGGAAGGGGGGAAGGAAGAAGTGGTAGGAGGGTGGTAGGTAGAGGGAGGAAGTGGAGAGAGGAGGGGATAAATTACTGATGTTTCGTCATACATTGCAATATATACATATCTATATATATAAAAATGGATGTTTGTCTATTTGTCTGTCTGTCTGAGATTACAAAACTCAAAAACTACTGGACCGATTTTTACGCGGTTTTTTGCAAAATGATCTGTGTTGCCAGAAGCAGGTTTTTAGCTATGTTAGATTTTTAAAATTCGAGAGCGAAGGTCCTGTAAGGATAACGCAAATGTCCTTTTTCCAGTTTTTCTTGAAACAATTGACACTAGGGGGTTTTCGAGGTCGCTGATCGCGAATCCAGTGTTCGATTTTTCAAATGCTAAACGGGAGGTCCTGTAATGACAACGGAAATGTCCTTTTTCCAATTTTTCTCGCAAAAAAAACACGCTTTGGGAGGTTTTTAGGGTTGCTTATCACGAATCTGGAGTTTGAATTTCAAAATTCGAAACGGAAGGTCCTATAAGTTATTTTATGGTTTTTTGGCATTCTAAAATTTACACAAAAAAACTTTTAGCTGCCAACGAAGGGTCTGCTAGTAGTAATATAAAAGGAAAATAAAAAAAATACATATTGGAAATAAAAAAAAACTTAACACTAAAATTACCAAACCAGTCAAAAAGTGTTTTTTTATACTATAGATTAAATAAATAAATTCATTTATACACTTTGTTTCAGTCGTTTTTCCAAAACTTGGGTTAGAAATAAATACACTTTTATCATCGGTATAGTTTTAGCCACTCGATTCACTACATAACTCCCGGAATAAGGTATCGTCGTTTTCGAAATCAAACGAATCAAAATTTTCGTGGGGGTCTCTTAAATTATCTTCCGATTCGATTTGCCGGAAGGAGGCATTCATTGAAAAGTTACCCGTTTCTTCAGATTCTTCAAGAAAGGCTCGAAGGCTTGTTGAAGCTTCTTTAGAAATAATCCTCCGCCGTTTTCGTTTAGACAGATTTGCGAAAGTTTCCATTTTGATTGCAGTTGTCGGAGGGGACACAAACGGAGCTATGGACGGACTAACTAGTACAACTCTAAAAATAACAATTAATTTATATAAATATATTGCTTTGAATTGTATAATTTACTTACCAAACGATAAAACACGCTTTAAAAAAGCATTGACCGACGAACGACACCAAAAACCACAAAAAAGCAATGTCATTCGCAGTTTATAATTCTGACACACCATAGCAGAGAGCGCTGTAGGTTTAGTTTGAAACTTTTTTTCATGATGTTGTTTTTTGTCTTTCTTTCACTTTAGGGTTTATATATGATTTGTCGCATGCCTTATACATACCTTATATGTCATGCCTTAATAAGATTTCACTGGGTAGCAACGCGCTGAGCTGCAAATTGGGCAAAAACTGGGGTATCTGACATGGCGGCCAATTTAGAACATTTTTTGTTAAAAACTTAATCTACCAGGTTTTGATTTTTTTTCTATGAGATCTTAAGTTTCGGTCGTTATAAACGATATTTTTTCTGTTTTCGTAGAAAAAGGGGTCGTTAAAGCCGATATGTCGTTATATCCGGTGTCGTTATAAGCGGATTCCACTGTAAATATTTATCTCCCATTTGTTTCTGATACACAGTGCTCAAATAATTTTTTTTCTTTAAACCGTTTAATATGAAATAAAGGATTATATTTAGTTTAAAAACTTGAAAACTAAAAAAATGCTAAAAACTGTAAAAGTTCTGATATGCAGATATGCAAAAGAATGATGTATATATACTAAAACTTAAAATCCATACAATAAAACTTAAAATCCATACATAATTCATAAAAATAAGTAGCGCAAGCAAAAAAAAAATAAAGAACTATGCATTTTTCGAAGATTTTTATGCCCCCGGGCTAACTTTTGAACCAGTTCGGGTTTCACTTTCGTAGTACATCCATTGGAAAGGTAATTTGCTCTAGTTTCATGGACATAAGCTCTTTTTTGGCGGGGAACTGCAGGGGGATGGTCAGCTGCCATCTTAGAGGCACTGATTTTTTCATGCATTTTTCGACGATTTTTATGCCCCTGGGCTATCTTCTGAACCAGTTCGGAACCCCCTACAGTTTCCCGCCAAAAAAGAGCTTATGTCCATGAAACTAGAGCAAAATACCTTTCTAATGCTGGTACAACGAAAGTGAAACCCAAAAGTTAGTCAAGGGCATTTTCGTGCATCGTTCTTTGTTAAACCAAAATTAGAATACATAGAAAACTCAAAATTAAACATAAGAAAAGCTGCAATTGCCAGGGGCCAATCGTCAAATACTCTATATGATGACAGACAAAATGTTTATGCTTAAATTCTTAGTGACCACAGATCAATGTTTAATTTTTAAAAAAAAGGATTACTGGTAAAAATAAAACTCGTTGAGTGTTAATAAAATTTCCTTTTTATTATCTTGACGTTTCGTCTGCTTTCAAATGGCGTCCTTAGCAATTTTTTACATTATTTATTAATTATAATATGTTGTTTAGTTTTTATTTATTTTGAATGTTAGATTTAATTATTATTATTATTGACATATGAACAAAAGGTCTCTTGGTGACATCATACGAAAGCAGACGTCGAGATAATAAAAAGACAGTTATATTAACACTCAACGAGTTTTATTTTGACCAATTAGCCTTTTTGAAATTAAACAAAATGTTTATTTAAAAAATTCATTTGTATAGGAGGGGGTGTAAGGAGTGGTCCGATTGGACTCTGATGTATGGATAAGTTATGTAGAATCCTATTCTAAGCACATTTTGTCTTTATAAATTTTACGATATGATGCACAGTTTTCGAGAAAACAGGAACAAAGTATTCCATTTGAATGGGAGAGGGAGGAAGCAGTGGTCCGATTGGATTTTGATCTATGTGTGAGTTATATAAAATCTTATTCTAAACAAATTTTACCTCCATACATTTTTCAATATGACTTACGGTTTTCGAGAAAATTGTTTCGTTTGTATGGGGAAGGAAGGAAGGAATGGTCCAATTTTGTCCGTGCAAGAACTTAATCTGGCCATTTACGCGAAACCTAGCTATACAAAATTTCAAGTCTATAGCTCTATCCTTTCGAAAGTTATGGTGTTCACGGACAAGCAGGCAGACAGACGAGCAGACAGACGAGCAGACAGGCGGACAGACGAACAGACAACCGGGCGAACAGACAGACGGACGTTTGGAAATCAAAATCTTTTGTCATCCCTAACACGCTGGTGTAGTTCATTTTTGTATCTGATGATTGGGTCGATGCGTTACAAACGGTAAACTAAATCTAATATACTTTATTTATCAATTAGAGTACAAATAGAAATAAAGAAATACAATATTTTTTTATATTTTTTTGAATAACTTGAAAATCTTGTTAGATCAAAAAAATTTTTCAAAAAGGATGACTTCAAATTCCCGGAAAAAACGGGATTTCCCTATCCCAATCTCTGCATAACACTTTTGTCCATACAAAACTTAAATAAAATGAGACATAACTCCTTCAACCATTTCCATATCTCCTCAACATAATAGATTATTATATTTTTAGCTTTACCATATCATTGAATACCGCATCAAACCTTCATACATAAAATAAAACCATATTTAATATATAACACCTTCATCCACTCGTGTCTTTAATTATCAAATACTTAATTAAGTTAAAGAATAAAATTCGCTTCGTTCCCGGCTGTCACGCTATGTTGTCCCCTTATGAAATAGTCGACCTAATATTTACAGTCACTTTAAAAATTTTGAGAAATATTTACTAGATTGGTTATAATATTTTTAAATTGTGGTAATTAAATAAAGTAACTAAAAAAAAAAAACAAAAATAAAGAAAATACTTTACGGAACACATCTGATGTGAGTTTTTGTGTATTAATTACTGATTTTACCAAACAAAATTCCTATAAATATTTTTTTCTGGTTTTCTATTAAATATCACCTAAAGCCATTGTGTGTTTTGTGCTTGACAACATAATTAGAAGGTTTTTCGTTTCATTTTCGTTGTACCTAGTAGAAAATTTTTGATTTATCCAGAGACAAGCAAGTTGCTGCCAAATGTATCAGAAGGTCAAAATTTAATTAAAATTGCCCTACAGGTTAATATTTGTTTTGGACAGATAAGTAAGAAAATTCACTGTAGAATAACACGTGATGATTTTTAATTTTTTTTTATCTGAAATTCTACAAAAAAATCTGTGGTTTTCTAGGGTTTTTTTGCGTAATATTTCGATAAATTCCAGGCGTCAGACGGGAAGTCTTTAGAAAATTTCAAAATACAGTGTAATACAATACATTCGACAGTAAGAAAATGTTTTATGGAATTTTTTTATACAAAATAACTAACGAAGAATATTTCTTAAGTGTTTTTTACGAACAATTTAACAGAATTGAACGTCAAATTAATGAGCAATTTACTGTTAAATATCAAACTATGCTTAAACAGTGGGAAATTTGGGTCAAATTTTTGAACTACACTCAACTATTTTGGGTTTAACACAATTTTTTAAATTATTTAGTCTAAAAGATTTCAACCTACAGGGTTTAAAAGACGAATTTTTGATGGTTTCAAACTTTGTTTTTATCTTTTAGGTCGAGTTTTCCAATTTAATTGAAAATTTAAACCTGAAAAGTTTACTTTATGCTTTTGGTTTTAATTAAAAAGACTAAAAAGTTCAAATTTTTCTAAAATGAAACTTTGCAAACAAAATTCTAAAAACTCATTCGAAAAGACGAGAACGTAAAATTCTCAACTTTAAATATTTTAGTTTTTAAACTAAAAAGTTTAAAAATTCAACCTTGGTTTACAGATTCGACTTTTTTGGTTTACAAAAATTTAAACTATTGGTTTGAAATTTTTTTTTTGAGTTTGTTGTTGTTACTTTTTGGTTGAACATTGATACTCAATGTAGTTAGAATAAATATAATATGTAAACTTAAAAAGTTTAAAAATTCGACCTAAATTTTCCACCGTGTAGTTGAAAGGATATTAACTCTTTAGTTTATCTAATGAACGTAATTTGGATTATTTTGGCCAGCGACTATTATAGTTGATATGCAAGAGTTCAGTGCTTTTTTGGGTAAAACTAAAGACATGGATGAGTATAATCTATCGGGGTGGATTGCCACTTTACCACAACTCCTCATATCTCATTTATAGAAATTAAAACAAACATAAATGGTTAAATCTAACCTCAATTGTACTCGTATGCGTAAGTATATTACAAAATATGAAAATGTTATTAGCCGTGTTCTTTTTAATGTTTCAGAGCTCGTTCGATTGAGCAAATGACCCCATACAAATGAGTCACAAATGGGAAATTTTTGGGAATTTTTTTTTTATCAAAAACATGCGCTATAGCCAGAGGAATGAGCTGCATGCAAACATTTTGACATTTAGACGTCAGATATATCCTCAAATTGTCTAGAAGTGCTTCTAATTTTCGTTCAAAGTGGACAAGGTCGGGTCTTACAAGCCGGACGCTCGGTGACCCGACCCATCTACAGCAGTTATTCGTCCCCTCGCTGGATTCTGTTCTCATCTCCCAATTGCCATACATTACTTTCCAATTTATAAAACTTTAATTTTATTATAAAACTATTTATAAACTTTTTGAACAGCTTTTGAAAAATAACTTTTTTTGTTTTTCGCGTCTTCGGAAAAGTTACCTTTTTTTCATTTATTCCAAATTTATTCCAAAAGTACATATTGTATAAGACATATTGTAACATTTTTTTATTTGAAGATGGCAACACTGGCGAAATATGGAACGTAGCCTGTCAAAAATTATCACACAAAATAACAAAAAAGTTTCACATGGACTGTATATAACAATTTTCATAAGAATTTATAAGAATACAAAACAGACAGCTAAAAATTTGTAATTTGGCATAAATAAAAGGTGTGCAAAATTTGATTAAGCTACGATAAATGGTTTCTGAGAAAACGGGTCATTTTTCCCCCATAAGACACCATGTACAATTGCCTTACAGTCTTAAGGCCCAACTATGATAGACATAAGAACGCATATGTAAATGTCAAATTCCCAAGGAATGTTGACATACATAGCTGTCAACATAAAAGCTAATCTTCATTTTACCTCAAGTGGAAATTAATATGGCCACAATATTATTAAATTCACACTAAAATTTTAGGTTATATTTTACCAAAGAATTATTTGATCGAAATTTGTTTGTGCACCGAATCAGTCCCGGCAAAAAAATTTCGGCAAGAAAGTTTCAATCGATGAAACTAAAAGAAAACACCTTTCAGATGTGGGTAGAATCAAAGTGAATGCGGCACACTGGTTCAAAGTTAACCTGGGGTCATAGAAATGTACAATTCTTGTATCGTACTGTAGGTAAATTGACTTACCGAGAAGAAAACTTTTATGAGGTTTGTTCTGTAAACATATATTTTAAACTTGAATAGTATTGAATGTCTTTTAAGTATTTTGTAAAACACCTTCCAGTTTTTGTATTATCAGATACAAATGCAGTGAAACCACACGGTAAATTTTAAATAAAGCGATATATAGATAGAATTCTAATATAAATACATGAGTAGAACATCAACAATTTCAACCTCTAATTGTATAAAACTTTGAATTTTTAATTGGTTTAGAATTTGGCTGAAATTCAAAACTCTTATTATCTAAAATTTGATCTTTTGGTATAGGTGCTCATAGGTAACCTAAATTATCAACCGGAAATTTTGCAATTTACCTGCCTGAGCACAGTAAGCACTTGAAATCATAAAATCAATTTGGGCTTAACATGCAAGCACATGGGTTACCATGTTTGCTAATCCCTTTTAATACAGAAGAACTCTACCAGTTAAGTACTTACTATACTATTGGGACTACTCCGACCGGTATACCACGTCAAACGTAGAATCGTTGCGTGACTTTTACGATTTGATAGCAAGAATACTCCAAGCTGCCACGTGGTTTCGTGGTCAGTCAAGTAGATGGTAATTGGGAAGTTAAGGGTTTACGTGCACAGGCTTCCAGTTCGAGTATTGCATAAGTGATCAGTCAAGAGAATATGGAAGATGTTTTTCAAAAACTTTTCAATACTCTTCTATGTAATTTTACTGACAAAATGGTGTGTAAAAATAGTTTAAATCATTTCCTCCTTAGATTTTTAATATAATTAAATGTTATTCATTCGATACTATACTCATTTTCAAACGATTTAATCAAAATAAAACTGAATGAATCGTCGGCCTTAAATTACCAGACGAACATAATAAAGTCCCTTATATTGGTAAAAAAAACGTAGATTACATCATACGTGCTTGGACATATGTATATAACTCGTACAAGGAGTATCTATCTATTACACTACTCACTTCGTACGACATGGTATAAAGACAATATTAGACCATTTTCTCCTTTCTTCCGTCATTAAATATCCCAACATCTTATTTCATGTCAGCAAGATATTCCTTGGGCAACGCAATTTATTCTTGCTGAATTCCCTGCGGAAATTTTAGTTCACTCCTTTTTGCGGCTTTGTGGCCAGATAAGAGACTATAATTTCGTATTTCCTGCGGATGATCTTTGCCCCTTCTAACAAACGAATTATTTATGTTATAGGATGGTCCAGCTAGAAACTTTTTTAGTAATAAAAATAACATTAATAGCATTGGCATACATTTTCAATATTGAAATAATGTACGAGAATGTAGAGCCACTGGATGGAGATGAAAAAATAAATAAAATATACGTACTTTTAAGTAAAATTATCTTTTTTTGATCACACTTTAAATTCTGAATTTACATTTCTATTTAGTTTTGCAACTAGAAATACGATTGAGTGAAGTTTCTATCAGTTTTTATACGGTGGTATCACTTGAAAACAGTCAAATGGTAAAACTTGGCGTTAATGACATATCACATTGAAATATAAGTTATATTTACGAGGTATGGAGATTTGAAAAGATAAAAAATTGCGTGACGGAATCTAGGCGTTTTCGAGTCGAAGTTCCACTGTACTAGAATTACCCTCAATACTTCCATATGAACCCCGTCTTTTGCAATCGACAAAATTGTTATCCAGTTTTAACACATTGAATGCCACATCACACGAAAACGTTCATCATTTTATAGGGTTTTACAATATGAATTATGGGGTCTCCGACGAATATATCCATGTTTTCCGGTGGCCCTGGAGCATTTTTTTTCGTGTTTGTTTTGGGGAATAGAAGTTATGGATTTCTAACTCTAATAAAATTAACAAAATAAATTTTAGAAAAATAAAGAAAAAAAGGTTGTCTTCATGTCATATTTTTTTGTTGTGAAAATCAGCTGAAAAGAAGATAAAATATTAAAAGAAAAGTGAAAGAAAAGAAAAGTTTGCGAGTATTGTGGAAGCAACTCAAGCATGTATGACACCGAAACCCTTCCATAAAACTACAAAAAGGATCAATTGGCAGCCCGTATTGGGCGAAAACTTCATTTTTAGTATCAAAGCACCCATACGTTCACAAAAACCCCTGTGGCTTCCGGAGAAACATTAACGATTATTTAGAAATGGGAAGCTCGATAAGCAGTATTTATATGTCAATCGTGATGTTAGCGGTTGACTTAATGTTATAAGAACTTACATATATCAACCGCTAACGACATGGTTGACGTAAACGTTGCTTCGTTGATGGGCGAAATCCTTTCTCCTCCGTTTCAACGGATTTTTTTTTGGTTTTTTCGAAAACTCTAGCTTTGTACATCACTACATAAGTTTACCCCTTTAATGGACAATAACATGACGTGTATACACATCATGTCACTGATTTCTGGTTGGACATGCCGTGTATACACGTCAAATATTGTTTTGCTAATAAAATCTAATGGAAATGTTTTTTTTTACGTTTTTGTGATTCCCCGGACATCACAACGTGTGACATTCTGAGTAGCACATTCTAAAAAGGGGTGTCCGCGAAAGGGTTAACCAAAGAACCTAAAGATTTTCTTAAATAAATTTTTGACTCCAAATTTTTTGTTCACATAGCTAAAATCTATCATCATAGCTAATCAAGCATCACAGAAAGCAGAGACAAAAACAATTCTGAATTCCAGAGAGAAACAAAAAATAACTTCTCTCCTTTTTCCCATATTCGTTTACCGAGCCGTCACACACTGGCTACAAAGAGATTCAAAAAATCAAACGCATATAACAACCTTTTTATTAAAAGCCTTCGTGTCTGTCTGTCTGTTTGTCTAACAGCTTCAAATCTGGCAATCCAATTTTGACCCACTTGTAAGGATAAGGGAAGGTCATGTAAGGATAACGTGATTATCCTTTTCCTACTCTGGGGATTTTTGGGGTCGCTGACTTCGATCCTTGCATTAAACGTCCTGAAAGGAAAACTGGATTATACTTTTCCTCAAATTTTCCGGAATAAATCTGGGGGTCTCCGGGATCGCTGAATTCGATTCAGAAATAAAAGCGAGATAAAAGCGTAAAAAATAAAATAAAAAAAATATTTATCTTGTTTTTTTTTTTTTGATAAACAGTACGAGAAAATTATTTTTTTCCTTTTTAGTGCATTTTTTTAATTAAAAGCTTTTAAAAAAAATTTTTTTTCTGGGATCGCGAAATTTTTTTTTAAATATTATTTTACTGAACTTGGCTAGGTATGCAGTTTGCGACGCAAAAAATAGTACATGTGAATTTACGCCAACTTTTGGATTATTTGGAACTAGTGTGAGTCGTGCAGTGTAAGCAAAGGTGTAAGCAAAGAAACTATTTTTCTGTACAAAAAAAAATGATCGGTTTTTTTGAACGGTTTTTGGCTTAAAAAAAAACACCGGGTATAACCGTGCAAAAAAAAAACACTGAAAAATACCGGTTAACCGAAGCAAAAACACCGAGTAACCGGTTTAACCGGTTCTTTTTTGACATTCCTAGTGTGGAGTCGTTCTGAAAAGCTCCAACTTCGACTCTGAAGTCGGAAGTTTCCAAAAAACCAACTGCGACTCCGACCCTGTTTTTAACTGCAAGTGTATTATATTAAGATACGAAATTGTAAAATAACTTTGCCTAAGCCATTTATTAAGCTTTAGAGGAAACTGATGTAATTTAAAAGAAATGAATACAATCTGTTTTTGAGAATTTTTTATTTATTTTAAGGAATTTAAGGAAAGCTTTATTTTTCAAGGAAACCAAAAACAAGATACTAGAAAACATTTTTGTGAAAGATAACAGCTAATATTGATATCAATTAATTAATACACTAAAAATTAACTTTATTAAAAATATTTGTTGTAAAAACTGTTTGAACAACGAATTATCGGGAATTTGTCCTTTAAAATAGTATAGCTTATTTCCGACTTCATTCTTGCCCTTAAATCCGATCTTACATTTTGTGGGCTGAAAGCAACCGCTCTTCCGACATTTGAGTCGGTGACAACCCCGTGACAACCAAAGCAGTTTTGGAGTATTTTAGCAATTTTCTGTAATCAAATTTTTAAACTTTTTATCAAAAACTAAACTATTTATTTACGAAATTTCATTTTAGAAAATTTCAACTGTTTAGTTTAAAATTCAAGATAAAGTATAAAGTTTAGCTTTTGAGGTTTAAATTTTCGACAAAGTTGTGTTAAAATGGCACAATTAAACTCTATAAAGTTGAAAAACTGAACCTAAAAGGTAAAAAAAAATTGAAAGTTCTTTTTTTAAAACATGCCGGTTGAAAATGTTTAAACTAAATAGTTGTGTGAAGTTGAAAAAATCAACCCGAATTTTCCGCCTTATTTGCTAGAGAAATTTTTGAAAAATGTTTGTTCAAATTTTTTTTTGTCGGGGCCGGATTTTAGCTTTTTTTAACAACTTTGACCACGGAAAAAAACTAATAACTTCGACACCATGACTCCGACTCCATACTTCTCGCTTTTGACAAACGATTTTTTTTTGTCTGCCATGCGACGGACCTTAAAGCTAATTATGACCATAAAAAATTAACTTCTTTCTTAGGTCTCGTTTACACTTACGAGTTCCGGCGCCTTTCAGGAATAAATTTCAGAATTTTGTGTCGTAGTGTAAACGGTAGTGAAACATGAATTTAATGTCGCAGAATAAAATTCGTGGAATAACGTGTCAAATGTAAACCTCGCCTTAGATATAAGTTCAAAAATAGTAAATATCAATCACAGTTATATTTTTACTTAAAATAGGTAAAATTTATGCATGTAGTTGTCTTCACAACCTCGACAAATTTCACTTAAAAACCCTGCTACAATTGTAATCAAAATGTAAAAAAAAATCGAGTTATCTGTTCTTTTTATATTCAGATATTAAATTTTAAGATAACAACTAAAATTGCTTACACCACAAAAGTAAAGTTTTGATACTTTTTGAACTTGTTGAAGTGTATATAAAAGCGTTACAATAATGTATTTTGAAGTGTTGGAAAAAAATATATTTTTTTAATATTACCACATACAATTATACAATATTTTCAGTTCTAAGATTTCTTTATGATATTCATAACAAGAAAACTTTTCCCATAAAAAGCGAAAATTGCTTTTGGCCCTCATTTACACCTCGAAGAAATTTACTGCTGTGCTTGTTGTCTGAATTCTTCCAAAAACGCAAACCTGCAATTTGTTTTGATGGGATTAGCACTTGCTTTGGGAAAATGTTAGGGGATTATGGCTAAGTTACATAATTTCAAAATTATAGATGTTGGTGCTCGTGTTTAATGCTTAATAGCTATAACTTAAGCTTAATGAGAGTATGCCAAAAAATTTCATTCCATTTCATTTTTGCCATAGTACCTACAGTATAGTAGACTCGGTTGTACAAGTGAGTTTAGCAAATTTACAAATCGTACATTCTCCCTAGGGATAAATAGAGGGCAATACTAATGTACGGGTTAACGAAATGGTTATCTATATAAGCAATTAAGTGCTTATAGACCAGAGTCAAGATTGGAAATATACAATTTGATTAAAAATCTGGAATTGAAAGTTTCAAATCTTAAATGTTTTAAACGGAGACTGTGTCAAGATTCTGATCTCTATAACCGTTCTCTAGTTATTGTATTTACAAAAAACGGAATTGCCTGTATTCTGAAGAATTGCCTGAAGATGTTTTTAATATTACCTTTTAGTTGGAAATACTCTCTCCGGTCTGACGGACTACAAAACAACTGGTTGTTTCGTGGTCGTAATTTTCATTATTTCTTAGGACTAACGACTTATCACGCAACCACCGAACTATTCTTCGGGCCTGGAGGTCGTCAGTCTGACTTCCATACGTACTTTTGGCTCAACCTTACGACGGTCATAACAAAGGTCTCTAAAACTATGTTACAACCAGTGATGGAACTTTATACGGACCCGGTAAATAATTGTAGTCGTGAGGTAGTCCTAAAAACCATTCTGGCGACCTGAAAAGTCATACCGCTCACTCAAAACATTTTCTCTCCTTCCAACTTTAATTATGTCAGACTGCTGGAATTATTAGTTTAATCGTTAAATTCTTTAATATGAAATTAATAACCAATTGGAAAATAAAAAAAAAATCAATATAAAGTGATTCTAATCAATAATACGTATGGGCCCTACAGACGGCACAAATTCCCAAATGAAGAGAAGAAATATCAAAAATATTTTTAATTTCCATTTTCCCTCTAAACTAGTGTTCTCGTTAATATACTTTTCTAATTTATATTTACAACTAGCTTGCATACCCGTCGTTGCTGGGTTAAGTTTTAAAAAAAAAAATTTTTATGGTCTATGTTGGAGCTAAATTTCAGGCCAATCGGCTCGGTAGTTTCCCCGCGAAAGAGTAACATAGCGCAAAAACTAAGTTTCAAAATCACTTTAACACATGGATCAATAAGTCCCGAGACTAACAATGAAAACAACATTTTTTTTGCCAAATTTTTTTTTATTCATCAATATAATCACCTTTTAGGGTGATACAATCGTTCCAACGCTTTTCCAATTTTTCAATACCATGTTTATAAAAAAAATTATCTTTCGCTTCAAAATAAGCTTCAGTTTCAGCGATGACCTCCTCATTTGAGCCAAACCTTTTTCCCTGGAGCATTTTTTTAAGATCAGCAAAGAGCCAGTAGTCACTGGGGGCTAAATCTGGCGAGTATGGGGGGTGGGGAAGCAGATGAAAGCCCAATTCGTTCAATTTTGCCATTGTTTTCATCGACTTGTGGCAGGGTGCATTGTCTTGGTGAAAAAGGATTTTTTTTCTCTGCATGTGCGGTCGTTTTTTTGCGATTTCCTCCTCCAAACGCACCAGCAAGTCAATATAATAATCACTGTTGATCGATTTACCTTTTTCGAGGTAGTCAATGAAAATCACGCCATGCGTATCCCAAAAAACTGACGCCATGACTTTGCCAGCTGACTGCTGCGTTTTCGGACGCTTCGGACGGCTTTCGCCAGCTGTGCGCCACTCAGATGACTGCCGCTTCGACTCTGGAGTGTAGTGGTGTATCCATGTTTCGTCCATGGACACGTAACGACGCAAGAAATCTTTTTTATTGCGAGTAAATAGCGATAAACAGCTTTCTGAATCATCGACTCGTTGCTGTTTTTGTTCCATCGAAAGCAATCGCGGCACCCACTTGGAAAAAACCTTTTTCATGCTCAATTTTTCATGAAGGATAGTAAATGCACTTCCATATGATATCTGTGTTATCTCAGCAATCTCACGGAGCTTCACTTTACGATCTTTCATTATAATTTTTGTCACTTCACTCACATTTTCCGGTGTAACGGCTTCCACAGGTCTACCCGAGCGTTCCGCGTCATTTGTGTCGGTACGACCACGTTTAAACTCGGCAAACCACCGACAAATCGTTGCTTTTGATGGACAAGAGTCCGGGTAACATTTTTCAATCCATTGTTTCGCTTGCACGGTGTTTTTACCCATTAAAAAACAATGTTTTATCAGAACACGAAACTCGGTTTTTTCCATTTTTTAAACAAACTACAAAACGACTTTACTCCAACCTCGATAACTCAGCTGTTTCTGGTCCGATCGACTTAAAATTTTGACACGTTTCAAGCAAAGGTTAGTACTCTAGAAAGACGTGGTTACTGGTTTACTACGAGCGTCATCTCTGGGTTAGTCTCGGGACTTATTGATCCATGTGTTACTTCCTCCCCTTACTCCCCCACCCCTCGCGCTACTTTTTCGTATGCCTGTGTTGGAACCAGAACTACCATAGACACTCATGCCAAATTTCAAGTCAATCGGTTCAGCCATTTTTGCGTGAAAGAGGAACAGACAGACAGACAGACACCAACTCATTTTTATATATTAATATGATTTAGTTTTTTATTATCTGTTAACGCCCGGTTAACCGAATTCGATTTTTTAGCGCTCTCTTTCCTAGCAAATTCTCAAGCTTCTAATCAGCTCAGGCTAATTTTGTCCTTAATCCACGCAGGCGGTGTCTGAAAGACACCATGCCGGAAAAATAGAATAATTTAATAAAAAAATTTTTTTTTGAGTTTGCATTTTTTAATTCAGTTAATAATATTTATTTATTTGTATATACATTATTCGTACTTTTTATAATTGTAGCATAAAATTGATTTTTAAGAATTTTCGTTACAAACATTTTTCTTGGATTTGCACTTATCTGCTTCAAAGCGCGACCTTAGAAATGGGGACACAGGAAGCAACGTTTTCTCTTTTGGGAAGTGCTACAGTTATTATCGCCTACTACAGTCCGATATTTTGCGAAATAGAAGCAAAGTGATACCAAAATAACATTTCTTTGCTGGTAAAACCGTTACGGTGTCTTTGAGACACCGCCTGCGTGGATTAAGGGTAAATTTCATAAAAGCGAAATATTATTGTAGTAAAAAAAATTAATTTTTTTTTTCGTTTTTAAATAGTATTGGCTTAAAAAAACAAAGTCAAGGAGCATGAATGCAACAACTTTCGTAACAATCACTCTCAAAACTGCATCGGTGTCTCAAAGACACCGCGAATGCGGATTAGGGTTAAAACGATTATGTTTAAATACCTATTTCGTTATAATTTATTTATTTTGTTAGTTAGTAAAAAAGAGGGGCTTTAAAATTCCTACAAAGGATTATACATAGTTATTATGGAACAAAATTATTAAAATTTAAAAGTAAGTACTTTAGTTTTCCTTCTTGTTTATTTTTCTGTTATTTGTCCTGCTCCGATGTCCTTTTCTTTTGGAATTCGTTGACTTGGTTTTTCCTTGTTCTTCTTTATTTATTTATTTTTAAATTTTATTAAAATTATTTAATTTTTAAATAATTTTTGCGTTTTTGTTTGGCATAAGAAATTTTTCATCTGATAAAATTTTTTGATTAATTTTATTTATTTGGTTTCAAAGTTAACTTCAATTTATTTCTATTAATTTTTTTTTTATCAAATTATTTGTTATCAAAGTGTTTTTTTTATATTGATTTTAGATTTATTTTTATTTTTGTTTTTAATTGTCGTCAACATTATCGTTTTTATTAGAACTTTTACTATGTAGAACCATTGTTTATATCTTATTTGAAATATCAATTAAGATTATCAATTTGATATATTTTTAATGTCAGCAACTGAAAACAATTATGAAAGTATTTTATATTGAGCGAAATATAGAAACGGCAACCTACTTTTTGACATTAAATGGAGGGAAAAATCAAAGTAAGACGAAATTATTTAAAAATCGAAATTTTAAACGGAATGTGTCTTAAAAAGGTGTTTAAGTGGTTGTTATTGTGTTTTCAAGGCATTTAAGTGACATTTTTATACTATTCGAGTAAAAAATTGCTGAAATATTGCCGTGGGTAAAAATTATTAATGCAAAAAAATGTGTAAAACGCATTTTCTGCAGGGCACTTGAAATTTTACGACGCATAAAGCGGTCCCTACACGTTCAATCTTGCAGTCAATCATTGCATGCTGTGACAGCATTTTGAACGTCTATGGTGATGCTGTCATGCAAAATTATATGACTGATAGCATGCTGGCCAATATCAAAATCATTTTGATATTTTTCAAGGGAGCTTTTTGAATCACAGCATGCTTGAACGTGTATGGCGATGCTGTCAATCAATTCGTCATTTCAGTGTAATATTTTGTAGTGAAAAGGTGTCGCATATAAAAGATAAAGTTTTTTGGGAATCCTTTTTCGAGTAATATCGACAAAGAAGCGAGTTGTGGATGACGAAAAGTGAAAAATATAAGGACAAAGATTTTTTAAATTTATATTAAGTGTTGTTTTATATAAAGTATTTTTAAAATTTATATTAAGTAGTGGCGGGCGGGTAATGCGTATTCGGTTATTAAAATTCGTTACTTAAAATTAAAGTCAGTACCGAATATATCTTAAGAAATGTATTCGTTACATAGTTGCAATTCGTTACATACTCAGTTGCAATTCGTTACATACTCAGTTGCGCATATTGTATTGACTGAATACTGTATGGATAGCCGAAATGAGTAAGATTTTCTCTTTTTCTTTGTTTCGCTATCATGGGTATTAGTGTGTTCATACACGCTTCAATGCAAATACACCATCTCCGTTCACTTGTTGCTCTATATCGAAGATAAAAACATCTCTGTGTGTGGGTAAACTACAGAAGTCCATGCTATAAGCATGGGTGCGTTAAGTGTGCCAGAAGAACGATCGGTCGAGCACTTTTCTTTCCCTTTCTGCTTCCTATTGTCAGACGCGCTTCATAGTTTTGTTTCATAGTTTTGTTTTTTCCCTCTCCGCTTTTGGTAGATGTGTTTGCAGATACCCAGTCGCAATCATCAATTCTTGTATTTAATTCTCATTTCGCTTATGCATGAAATAATACCGAATACATAGAACCGAATCTCCAAATTGACTACATACGAATGGCTATTACCCGGAACCGAATCTCCAAATTTAAAGATACGATTGAATATTACCCGGAACCGAATCAACTATATTAAGTATTCGTTTCAAGAACGCATTTTGTTTTGATTACTTTTCCGAACCGAATACAAAGAAACGAATTTTTCTAAACTGAATATATGTCTCAATTCGCATCGTAATCGTTTCTCATTCATTCATATTCACATTCGATTGAGGGAAAACTTTTGGAACAAACTGTATGGATGTTCTATGGATGGCAAGTTTTTGCATGCATATATTACAAGTTATAAATTTATATTATTTTTCTGTACTTATAATTTTTCGATAGGAATTTGGAAATATAATTTTGTTATTTATTGTCTGATTTCGACTTTGCGCACATCCATCAGCTGTGGAGATCGTAGGGGTTTGTTCTCATCACCTACTAGATAGACCACTAGGCGTCATCGCCCGGGTTTTGAGTAAAAGTAACGAATATTAGGTATTCGTTACTTTTGTTGAAATAACGAATTAATACCGGGTAATGAAAGTAACGAATTCTCCCATCCCTAATATTAAGTGTTGTGTGCTGTCGGTTTGGCTATTTCGAATTAACTGATGCTTGCGTGCATGATTGAGCGTCTAGTGCAAATAAGCTTTTTGCTGTGACAGCATGATTGACTGCAAGATTGAACGTGTAGGGGCCGCTTAATCAGGGTATTCGTCGAAAATGTCCAAGCTAGAAAAGCTCTATAAAATCGTTATTAAAAGTGCGTGTTCTAAAAAAATCATCGTCTTTTCGTGTTATTTAATTTCCAAGTTGTTTTCTCTCCATGTTTACACGGAAAAAAATATACATAGGGATATTACCCAAGGCGTCTTTGGTAAATGAGTTTTGTATGAAATTTTGGTTATCTAATTTTTTTTGGTTAAATTATCGAAAAAATTGGTTGAAATACCTGCGTAAAAAATTTGGTAAAATAACTAAAAAACATTGGTAGATTCATCCAAGATTTTGTGCAAACTATTTCCCAAAATTTACCCAAGGCCAGGGTTATAATGAACAGTGCCTTAGGTAAATTATGTTTGGATGCCTGCAGCACGTAATTAGACTACTAGTAGAACTGCGCCACACTTGTGCATGACGAAAAAATGGCGACGATTTTGTTAGTCGATTCGTCAGTTCTAAAAACTCGATTTTAAAGCGATTCCAATAATTTTTCATAAAACTGATGCAAAAAATCAGTTTTGGGAAAGCATTTCTTAGTTTAGACATTAGTTGAAATGGTTTTTTGAAATATTTTTTATGCCCTGAAAAAAAGATTTCGATAATTTTTTCCCATTTTCGAAAAATACTAAACGCGAATAGTATTTTTTCGAGGTAACACAACAACATTCGTCGAGAGAATTCATTCGTTTGAAGTTTTTGTAAGAAAAATAATTCAAAATAAATTATTTTCATTTCGCATCATATTGGTCGTCATAAAACATTTCCTCCATACGAATATTCAATATAGAAACTATCAGAAACAAACACGCATCTCTTAATTTTTAAAGTCATCACACTAAAACAATTTCCGCTCATTAGTTACATATATTAAATTCTATGAACACACACTAAGCAAGAAACAGAAAGAGATTCCATATCAACAAGAGAGATTTGTTTTATGGGTTAAATTACAAAACCCTTGGTTATTTTGCCAAATCTCATTTTATACCAAAGAATTTTGGGTAAAACACCAAAAATCTTGGTAGGCTGGAAATAAACCAAGATCTTGGGTAAACTATACCAGGATTTTGGTTATTTTCACCTAAGTTTTTCTTTGCGTGTATGTTTCCGCTTAACCAATATTAGTGTGAATCAATTTGTGTCAGCATTTTCGGGTGAGAATTTTTTGTCGTTGCATCTTTGGGCATTTTTCTCTCCCAGTCGTGAAGATGGTCCTTGCAACCGACTTTCTAGGTTTTCGGCCGAAGTATCATAGTTATACCGCGGGATATTCCACGTCTTCAGGACGTATCGGCTATTCGCCACTCAGTCGTATTCAGGTCGCCAGCACTTTTCAATATTACAATTTGAGTTGTAAGGACTGTCGTGAGTCATGACTTTCAGTCGGTTCGTATGCCATACGACTACTCCCCAACTGAAAATGCTCCTTGGGTATTTTTTACTAAATTTCTTTTCTTTTTAATGTTTTATATAAAAAGACGGTTACATATATTTTTCACATAGCAATGATGAATAGCTGAAGAAAAAAAAACCTTTCATTATAATATATTGGAAAAAATCTCTGTACCTACTCAAAATAGCAACCAATTGCAAAATCATGGCAAACAGTTGATCCGTATTTAATTATAGAAAAATATTTTCATACATATTGAACATATAGAATTTTTGCTAAACATTTATTTTTTCCTAGCGAAAATGAGCAAGAAAAACACACACACATACTTCTTTTTCCTATCCGATTGTAAAATTGGAAAGATTGTGAAATAAGCAAGAAAAACACACACACATCAATATTAAACCTTTGAAGTTAGTAAAATGAGGCTCGTTATTTCACTCTTTGAAGCATTGCATAATAATGATGTTAAATAATTTCTTTGGAATTGAATAAATCATCTTGCTATACAGACTTGTCAACTTTCGTTAAACAACAATCAATATTGGAATCACCGCATTGTGAAATGCAGCCTCATATTTATTTTTGGACTAATTTCAAAGATTTTGTGTGGGATGAACATCAAATATTCACAATGCTAAGTACTTTTGATTTTCAAAAGACCTCTAAAAATAAAATTTCAATTGATTGGAAAAAATGTAAATCGCTATTACTTATTTCTCAAATACTGATGGCTTCTTATTTATGAACGGTTTCATATCGCCACAAACAAAATATGCTGTATTTCTGTAACATGTTTTGAAAAAAAAATACTTTTGTATTTTATCCATTTTAGTCGCCATTTGGTTTTTTCCTGAGTTATTTTTCAAAGCTCTTTCATTTAAGACCTCAGACGATGGGTACCTCGTTTGTTCGATTTGTACAAAATGGCGTCTCCCGGCTGTCTGCCGGTCGCCATTTTCTTTACATGCATAGATACATATTGAATTGTCATCAAAGTTACATATGTATGCAAAATTTCAATCCAATCGGACGAGTGGAAGTCGGTTGAAATTAGATTACTAAATTGGACCCTAACAAAGAAAGTCAAACTAAATAGAAACTTGTAAAAAAATATCTGATGTGAACAGCACATGACTTTGTTAAACAAAATCCACGTTTCTGCACAATTGACCTGACGAATAAATTATTAGCTTACATAAAACCATAAATTTTTATTTCACAAAATCTGACATATCTAAATAACGGTAAAAGATATCGATCTAGGGTACAAGGAAAAAATGCAGAGAGTTTTAATATCTATAATTCTGCCCTTAACTGTTTTTTTCGAGAACTGTTAGCTTGCAAGCAATTCGCAAATATGTATATATTTTTTTTTAATTTTAACAATAATATCTCAATAACGGTAAAGATAGCGGATAACCGTAAAATACAAAATTATGGCAAACATTATTCTCTTCAATTCATATCCTATATTGAACTACCAAAAACCCGTTTGAGATAATCTCAAATAACTGATTTTTTTGAAATAACGGTACATCTCGATAACGGCTTGAGACACGGAGTTCTATTAAAAGACAAAGATGTAAAAAAATTTATTGTCTCCAACTTTTATAAAACATAAGACGCGTAGTTTCAAAGTAACCCAATGGGAACTTTTGTCATCCCTTACTTGATAATCGGTTATTTCTTCGAAGAAAACCGTAAGAACTTACAAATGTAACGGCTTGTAAAGCATAAAGTAATGTCTCAGTCAGAAATTTGCTATCACTTACAGGATAATCGATGCTTTCATCGAAGAGAATTGTAAGTTCTTACAAATGTAATGAGTTGTAAGGGAAGAAGTAATTGCTCAGTGAAAAAAATTCTTAGCCCTTACAAACGTAATGGGGTGTATGGGAAAAAGTAATGCCTTGAAACACGAGATAGAAACCATTCACGTTTTAACTCGCATTGTTAATTGACTTCGGTGGCCGTATGCGTTTGCGAGTGGACTTCAAACCCAGGGATCCCGGATTCGAATCGCGGAGTGAGCAAAAGTTTTTCAACATTTAATAATACGTAAGAAAATATATTTATAATTTGTTGAAGAATTATATTTTTTTTAAATGATAAGTGCATACTTGTAATGCATGAATAAAGTGCTTACATGTAAAGTTGCTAGTAAGGCCTTACTTTTCGCGGACATTCCTAAGTAAAAGGAATCGATGTGGTAACTGGACGAGTAATCAATGGTCATTACTTTTTCCGATTACGTAAGCGATTCAGTAAGCTCTAAATCCCCACTGGGAAATAAGAAAAAACGAAATTGCCTTTTCTAAAAAGCCGCCATTTTGGTTACTTCCGGTTAACGGATTCCCACCAAAAGTTGATAGGATCGTCCCATTTCAGGACTAAACACGCTTGTAAAATTTCATGGCTCTAGCTCTACTTGTTTTTGAAAAATTTTGTACACAGGCTGACAGACTAACAGACTGACAGACTAACACAGCCTTTACACGCGTCTGTAGAGCTGACACAGTCTCGTGTAAATGCTTACTGACACTGACAAGTCTGTACTGATGGGACATTTTTGTAGTCAGTACAGACATGCCAGTAATTTGACATTTCAGACATCTAGAACTCTTAGACTGGTGAAAGAAGACTAACTAGGAACGAAATAATTAAAATAATGAAGCATACGAGCAAAATTCATGCCTCTGAAATACGAGGGACTGTAGCTGTGTTACTAACGAAGTCATTTTGAAAATGAACCGGCTGCCAGTTCGCTAAATGTCTTCTAATTCGTTGTCAGTAATCTGTGCTACTGACAGACTTTATAGTCGCGTGTGTCTAATTTTTTGAAATATATACGAACTGAAATCTCATAAAGTAAAACCTGTATAACTCAGACTTGCACTGGATCATGAAATTTATGTAGCTTGGACAGGTTTCCACGTTATCCAGGGTCCATCTTATGCTGGCTTTACTATAAATAAATAAGTTCGGTAAAGCCGTATTATCCACGGTTCTCGTCGTAATTTTTTTTCAGATCTTTATAAAAATGGATGTTTGTTTGTCTGTCTGTCTGTTTGAGATTACAAAACTCAAAAACTACTGGACCGATTTTTACCCGGTTTTTTGTAAAATGATCTGCGTTGCCAGGAGCAGGTTTTTCGCTATGTTATATGTTTAAAATTCGAAACGCAAATATCCTTTTCCCCGTTTTTCCCGGGAAAATTGGCATTATAGGGTTTTTGGGGTCGCTGATAACGAATCCGGTATTAGATTTTCAAAATTCGAAACAGAAGGTCCTGTAAGGATAACGAAAATATCCTTTTTCTCATTTTTCCCGGGTAAAACTGGCATTACGAGGTTTTCGGGATCACTAATCACGAAACCGGTGTTAGATTTTCAATACTCGAAACGAAAGGTCCTGTAAGGATAACGCAAATATCTTTTTCCCTTTTCCCCGGAAAAATTGGCGTTATAAAGTTTTTGGGGTCGCTGATCGCGAATCCGGTGTTGGAATTTCAAAATTCGAAACAGAAGATCCTGTAAGAATAAGGCAAATATCCTTTTTCTAATTTTGTCTCCGAAAAACTGGCTTTAGGGTGTTTCCGTGGTCGCTGATCACGAGTTGGATGTTGGAATCTCAAAATTCGAAACAGAAGGATAAAGCAAATGTCCATTTTCCAATTTCTAGCTTTGGGAGGTTTTCAGGGTCGCTGATTACGAATCCGGCGTTTCAATTTCAATAACTCTAACGGAAGGTCCTGTAAAGACAACATTTTTTCGCAAATATTTTTAAGTTATTTATGGTTTTTTGGCATTCTAAAATTTATACAAAAAACTTTAAGCTGACAACGTAGGGTCTGCTAGTATTTTCTAAAAACGTAAAATTGTTTGTAAGACAACTTGGGCTGTTTTTGTGTTGATTAGAAAAAATGTGTCTGATTTATTTTATTATTTTTGTTAGTCCGGACAAATACAAAAAAACAGTTTTTTATTTTTTTATCCATACAAAACATTTAGTTTTACTTTTTACGACAAACTCACCTGTGCAAAATTTCAAGTCTCTAGCTCAATTTTCTTTTAAGAGTTATCATATTTGCGAAACAGATAAACGAACAGAATTATGGAAAAATAAATGGACAGTCGCAAATCAAAGTTTTTCATTGTCACATAAAATACATTGAAATATGAATTAAATTTCAGTGTAATGAATAAACTTATAAATTGGTTTGGTTTTAATTCAACGAAGCCTAAATTCATCTCAAGTATCTTGTATACTAAATGACTTAAAATTAAGGAACTGTTAATCTCATTTAAACGACATTTAACCTGAACCCGTTTTTAATCAATTTGTACGAGTTGATTGTCAAAAAATACATATTTGAAATATTGTTCAACGTATTTTGTTCGGCTTCCAAGAAATTTTGGAAGATGTTATTGAAACTTGAAACTGATGTGACGACATATACATAAATATTCCCCATTACATTACAGACAACATGATATGAGGAAGCGGAATATATAGCGTGAATCCTCAAAGATGTGAAGAAGATAAAATTGAATGAAATCAATGTGGCGCACTTTATCACAGAAGAAAAATGGTTTCAACAGCACTCCGTTAGGTAAATGTTTGCTACGTGACTTCGATTAGAAGGAAATTTACATCTCAATCTTCACAAAGTGGTCTTTAATGGAGATATACTGTTGAACGTGCAGGTTGCGGGTATGTTACCATACCAAATACAGTTCACATATAGGAAGGCGTCGTCATATAATCGTGGCACTGTTTAACATCACATACACACATTTGCAAGAACAAAAAAAAAATGTGATGTAATTCGGCTAAATGAAGTATTATTGATACACATTTCGGCTGTTAAGAATTACAACAAATTGAATGCAGAAATTCTGAGTTTGAAGTTGGTATTGAAAAATTGATGATGAAAGTTTTATGATGAAAGTAAGTTCGAAAATTAGTTTGGTTTTACAATATTCCAAATCCTCGTTTGAATATCTAGTGCAATTTATTCTAGTGCAATTTATTCTAACAGAGCATTAACGGCCAATTTATTCACTAGGAGTTAAATCGCCTTAACTCCCTTAACTCACTAACTCGGCTTAACTCCTAGTGAATAAATTAGGGGTAAGAGAAATAAAAAAACTGCCCTTGTAGGAATGGGTTATACAGAAATTTTTTTTGTTGAATTTAACTTCAAAAGAGACTCAATAGGGATTATTACTCTATTTTATATTTATTTGAACGAACACAAAAGGATAACAAATGAATCCAAAATCGGAACACTTTGAGTTTAAAAATTATCCACTTGGAATTTACAGAACATCCATTTGAGATTGAAATAAAATCCTTTTTTTTAACTATATGAACCTAACCCTACAAATATTTGACTTTTCTACAGCGTTTTTATCTGATACATATATTTTTTTATTTTATTTATTTTTTATGAATCTATATTTACTACATACTATAACTTGATTGAATACCTTCTCTGTGTGGTGTTGATCCAGGCTCAAACTTAGGCAGTTCAAAACTCCAGACACCTCCCCCATCAGACCCTTGGAGGAATTCAGTCTAAACATTAATAGATCTTATCTCTACTGTGTTTTTCGGGGGAATCGGATCACACCAAACTGAGTTGCATATACATATAGCAAACCGATTTAAATATTTTATTTTTTCAATACGTTTAAGATTTCTCACATAATACCAGGGGCTCCATAACGAATCGTTCCGCGGTTCATTCTTGCCTCAAATCCTCCTTGGTGACTACTCGGTCTTCAGCATCAGATCAGACTTCTCCGAGATGACCATTCTAATGAAAAAAAACCGGATCAAAATCTATTTGGTATTTTAGGAGATAATAGGAGAGTGGTTCAAGGGGAGGGAAGGGGGTAGATTGTAGTGGACGAAAAATTTATTTCGGGGCTTACATCCCTAACTTTGAAAACCGAATTGAAACTCTCTTGAATTGGAGATTGCAGGAGAAGGGTTTGGAGAGTGGGGAGCGAATAGATTTTAGTTGGTGACATTTTTTCTTGAGTGAGGACATCTGGGGGTCTATTATGGAATACGAGCGTAATCGTAACGATTGGGATTTACCTGTTGTTGTTAGTGTTTTCTACTAACAACAACAGGCAAATGCCAATCGTAACGATAACGATCGTATTCCATAATAGGCCACCTGTAGTGAAGAACCCTGTATCGAAATCCATTTAGTAGTTTAGCAAATAGCAGGTGAGGGGTTTACCGAAACGAGGTGGGTTTGGATTTAGTTCGTAAAAATTTTCCTTGATGAACGACCTGCCCAATAGTGAAAACCGCATCAAAATCCTTTCAGTAGTTTAGCAGATAGTAGAAGAGGGGGTCAGAGGGGAGAAGAATATTTGTCAACTGCAAAGCTAATCAATAATTTAGGAGATTCGAAAGGGTGCAAGCCACTAAAAAGTTTGGGAACCACTTTAGAATATGATTTTACATAACTCTTGCATACACCAAAATTCAATCGGGTGACCAGTCGTTCTCCCCACCCCCATACAAAAGGGGGTTTTATATAAAAAATAATGGTCTGTCTTCATACAGGGTATTTGATGATTGAGCCCTGGCAATTGCAGCTTTCTTTTCTTATATTTTTTTCTTAAATTGCAAAAATATCGAAGCCGAAAAAAAACGTCATACCACGAAAATTTCACAACATTTTGGCGCCCAAAGCAGAAAAAAAATGGATATTTTTTGGAATGTCACTTAATAAACGGATTTCAAGGAACAGGAAAAACGGAAGTATCATTTAAAATGTGATTACACTGAACGTAATTTGTTCAAAAACGAAATACAGAATGACGAAATATGTTTAGGGGTTTTTTTTTATATTATTAACTCTTAAAAGAAAATTCTAACTTTTCCAATATTACGTCTCTAGTGACTTCTCATTTATTTAAGGGCTGTGTGTTCTTGGTTCAGTCCATAGTTTATATGGATAAAATATATTTTTATATATTTGTAAGGAGAAATTTTCTTTTAAAAAATTCAAATCCACATGAAGAAATTTTGTTCAGTTAAGCAAAATGTTGTCGTTGCCAATTCAATTCCCAAACGTAAGAATGTCCTTTCGCTCGTTCTCTTTTCAAGTTGAACTTTATTCTGACGGCAAGTTATTCCTTGAAACTACCCTGACACTGTGTAATTTTAAGTTGAGTGGCAGATAGACGTTTTATTAGTCATGTGATATAAATGCAATGAAAATGTTCATTTTTTCCTTACGCTTTTTCTTTAGATTATTCTATATACTTTTTTTTTGCTTTTTTCAGTGCCATTTTTCTTTAAGAAAATGAGGCTAGGACAATCACGAGGTGACATACATAATTTTTGTATTTTTCGACTTGGACATTTCTTCATTTTTCCAACTTTATATCTGGGTGTGTTTGCGTATCTCGGCCATGGAATAAAGGTCAATTCTTAATTCATGGCAACATACTCTTCGACAAATTACCGGATTTTATTACTGCCTAGTTTTATGGATGAATAGCGTGGTGGACCAACTCTATTTAGTAAATCGTTTTACTATTTTGCAAAAAGAAACGCTGTCTCAAACGAACTAAAACCTCGAAAACAGAGAAAGAGCTTTAGAGGAAAATGCAAATAAAAAGTTATGTGTTCATCTCACTATTTTCTTATAAACGTGCGTTCACTGTTACGTTGCTTGGTTTGTAAGTATTTTCATTACCATAAGACAAAAGTTTTTTTTTGCTCAAAATTGATACTGTATCTACATAATTATTCCTCAAGTGAAGCAGAATATTGATGTTTGTTCGAAAGGAAAAAATCGTTTTGTTCAGAAAAAAAATTGTTAGTTACCTCAAAATCTGTAAGGGAAAACCCTAGCTCAAGAATTTCCACACTTTTTGAGCTAGGAATTAGCGTTGAGTGTTCGCCTTTCTCTCTATCCATTTGTCCTTTCTTTCATGTGTATGCCATTTCGTTAATGAGCGACCGAAACAGGTTTTAGGCCGGAATACAATTGGCCCGACACAACATTTACGGCGACATTTCAAATTTTAAACTCATATGCTTCGGTATACAATCAATCCGATCAACTTTGTCGTCGTAAAAAGTTAAATCGAATTAAACTTGTGTCGGTCAGCTCGCCGACAAAATTTTATGATTGATTCAAAATGAAATCTAATGCGGACGTCATAAAATATAAATTTCGTCACGTAAAGAAAGTATTAAGAAAGGAGGCGTTGAGAGCAAAAGTGGACCAAGCCACATAATCGAGTTTTTGAAGCTTTTCCACTTTTGTACTATTATTGACTGCAAATTTTTGGAAAAAAACATTCTGTGGACTTTATTACTCAATGTTGAAATGTTCTTTTGTGCATCCAAACATATTTATCTAAAAACTCACTCGCAATAGTGTTTCAAATACAAAAAAACTCACGATTTCGACATGTGGGTTAGTCCACTCTTGCTCTGATAGCCTCAAATATAGTTTGTATGTTGTGTTGCTTAGTTTCACATTCCTATTATGTATGATAATGGGTAACAAAAAATGTTATATGTGACTCACCGTCCGACTGTCAAAATTAAATGAGAAACAAATGACGTTTAGATAAACAAAGTGTAAGCAACTGTGGGAGGGGGGGGGGGGAGGTGGTGGGGAGGGGGGTGGAGGGGGGGAGGGGGGTGGAGGGGGGGGGGGTGGTACGAAAACATTTTTTACGAATATCTCAAAAACGGTGCATCTTATCAAAAAAGCGCAAGAACAAAAGTTATTTAGGATATGATTGTACATAAAACTTTCATACATCCGATTGGAATAAATTTTAAAAATTCTTTTTGAAAAGTTTGACTTCAAAGTGGAATTTTGATACAACTGTTCGCCGTTCACTTAAACTTCGAACAATGCCATATCACCATACGGGTTTTCAATAATTGCCAGATTGGCAATTATAGCTTTTGTTATGTTTAAATATATATTGTAGTTTTATAACATTATTGTGGTTTTATAATAAAGAAAATATTCAAATAAAAGAAATTATTCATATTTAACTGATTCTATACGTGTTTTTAAATAAACCATAAAAATTCCATCAATTACCAAAAAAACCTAAAAAACATGATTTTTTTACTATGGTTTTAATTTTAAATTATATTGTTACATGCAAATAATATTTTTTTCTTTATATTAAGCAGAGAAAACAGTACAAGAGAAATTTAAATTTTAAAAAAATCGTATTCAAAATTAAATAATCTGAAATTGTATGTCAGGAATAAATTTTTTTTTTGCTCGGGATAAATTCGGCCTAGCATTTTTATGAAATATGCGCTAGAAATTTATTAGGAGATATCGAATAATAAAATCAAAAAATATGTAAAACTAGCTTGCATACCCGTCGTTGCCGGCCAAAGTTTTTTGTGTAAGTTTTAGAATACGAAGAAAACCGGCAAGAACTTAAAAACTTTTGAGAAAAATCTTATCCTTGCAGGTCTCTCCGTTGCGAATTAGTCTAACACCAGATCCGTGATCAGTGACCCCGAAAACCCCTTAATGCCATTTCTCCCCGGGAAAAATGGGGGAAAAAATATTTGTGTTATCCTTACAGGACCTTTAATTTCGAATTTTGAAATTCCAACACCAGAGCCGTGATCAGCGACCCCAAAAACCGTATAATGCCAATTTTCCTCGGGAAAATTGGGAAAAAGGATATTTGCGTTATCCTTTCAGGGCCTTCCGAAATCTAACACCGGATTCGTGATCAGCGACCTCGAAAACCCCCGAGTGTATCTTTTCAGCCTCCTATTGAGCAGAATTCATGGCGAAAATCACGGTTTAAAATCACCGAAACCCCATTAACCCCCCATTTACCACCTTAGTGGTAAAATTATGGAAAACTCCGCCTTAGTGAGCGCCTACGTGACGGTTGGGACATACTGTGAAAGTTTCAAATTTCTAGCTCCAGGGGTTTGGGTGTTGATGAGTCAGTCAATCAGGTTAAACGATTTTATATTTATATGTAGATAAAAGTTTTTTTTTTAAATTAGAACAAAAGGGAAAATTAGATATTTGTTAATTAATTGAAAGTGTTTTAATCATAGATATACTAGATCGCTCGATTTGCTGTCTCAAATGGTCCCATTTCAATACAGTTCAGTGAATCAAAACGAATCAAGTAAGAGCAAGATAACCGTATGAAAATTAATATAGTCCTCTCGTTTAAACCGTGAGCTGTCAAAGGAAAATATACTTTCGTAATGGTGTTGGCGCCTAAAGTTCGTTTTTGACGTCTAAAGTTAGTCTAAAACTTGTGAAATTTGAATTTCGCGGCAAACGAAATTTGAATTTCGCGACCTTATACAGTTCAGTGGATGCGTTCAAGTACGATAAAGAGGGAAATACTTTTGGGACCATTTTTCAGCAGAGCTTTGTATGGTGACAGTTGTTCTATGTTATATAGTTCTGTGGTTTTAATGCACACTGTTGCCTTTTAATGTATTTTTCTACGCAAAAATCTTTGATTATCTAGGAAATTTAAAGTTATCGCAGAACGACTTGGACTGTCCTAAAATTGTCTCGATTTTTGCGTCGAACAAAAATGATATGTTCGCTCTATTCGCTCAATTGAGACAAATATCGAATGCGGTCTAATTATGCGGTTTTCTATCATATTCATCTCCATGAGCCTGTTCACATTGGTTGAAATAGTCCGCCTAATTATGACAGAAACTGGCAACATTAGAGCAGGGTGAGGAAGTGGGACTCAGTCTTTGAAAAGCCTTTTTTTTATATTGAAGTACTGATGAAAGTTGATGGCAAAATAACAGCGGTTTCGGTCAAATTTTGGCCGAAATCGACATTTGGCCGAAAGTGTAATTTTTGGCCGAAACAGGCCGAAATGGAAATCTCGGACGGACACCACATTTCGTTTATTAATCGAGAACCACTAAATAGATTTACCCCTCAATTCTGGATAATAGATAAGATCCTCTTAACTGCTAACTGGACTTTAGAGGAAATTTAATAGAAATTGGTATTCCTGATAATAGTTAAGAGATGTCAACCTCTTAACTTTCGTGGTGAATTTTTGTAAACGGTTTCCATATTCTGGGAAAAAGTTAGCAGGCAGCTCTAACCTCAAAAACCTCTTAATTTAAGAGGACCTCGCCGATGTCCTCTTACGACCTCTTAACTCGTGTGTTGCATTTAAAACTCGAAAAATCAGTGTTGGGGAGGTCTCCAACAATGTATAGACAAGTTGTGTAAAATTGTATTCTGAACGTTTTTTACGTCAAAGGTTTTCGATTAAATTCTCCGTTTTGGAGAAAATTGTAGAAAAAGTTGCATTGCATGGAGGACGAGGAAAAAAGCTGCAATAACCAGATTTTTTATAGTATTTCTGAAAAACTCATGAAATATTGTGTCTTCGTGGAATTGTTTACCTTTAATGACACAAAAAACGATTTTTTTATTGGCTGGAATTACTTCAACGCATACCTGCAACTTCATTATTTTATGTCTATCAAATGAAATATTTATATGAGTGCAATGCATTATTTAACCATAAATATGTTTGCGCGTTGCTGAAATTATACAAAATAATTTAAAAACGATATTGTGTATCTTAAAAACTGTCGATTCAATTTTTACGTAATATTTTTTATATCATTTTCATTTCAAACGGTCTGAATACCGTAGAAAGCTATTTTTAACAGATATAAAACTATTCACATGTTTTTCAAGATCCGCAATGTCTTTTTTAAACAATTTTTTGAATTTACTTAGTTTTGGACACTTCATAATTTCAGAAAAAATCGAAGGTCAATAAACAGCCAAATTTGACGTCTATGAGTAAGTGCTGTCAGATGAAGACATCGTGGTGAATCTCTTAATTTGCTAAAATCGGAACTCACCAAAATCTCTTACTCAGAATACTAAATTCTTTTAAAATCTCTTAATTATAAATTAAGATATCTCTTAACATCTGTTACCTAGAATTGGGGGGTTAAATTAAATTTTATGGTGAGCTTCCTAGTGTCAGGGGAGGGACTAAAGCGCAGGGGGGATTTGAATTTGGTTACATACGAACTCAATTTTTTCTCGTGTGACCTTTTTTTTGTGTGAATTCCGTCACAAAAAAAAATTTTGTTTGAATTTTTTTTTTGTGATTTTATAAAAGGTGTTGTGGGTAGCGACGAACAATAAAAAGTTATAGATTCTAGATAAACTACGAAATTTTCAGCAAAAGGACATGTCCAAAAGGCAGAGTCTCAAACTGAATTTTTTTTTCAACACTACTTTCTTATCCAGTTTATAAGAAAACAGAAGAAACACTACGCAAAAAAAGTAATCTTAGAATTCCACCATGCAACGGGACTGCTTAATGCCAGAGGATATTCGTGCTCAGATGAAAGTACAATAATTAGACCTACGTGAGGGATCACACTTGGCTCAGTTGCCCCATACTTTAGTGTATTGAGGGTAATAAACTGTGTTACGTGCAATCGTATCATATGCACTTTTTATTCTTTTTATAAGCGTTTTATATCCTTTAATTGATTACATATGCATCTATAATTATAACAAATATATTCAGATGGATTAAACATTAAACCTATTGTTATGAAAATCAATAATTATTATACGAAAAATTAGGTTGGCAAATAGAGTTCTTACGATATTAAATTACTCTTTAATAACTCTTTAATTACCACTTTAATGGTATTTTTTTAATGGCTATGATTGAATGTTGGTGTATTGTAAATAATTGCATAATTTTTACTTCGGTTAAAACGTTTTAGTGGTCAGAAATGCGAATAATTAACTTCAATTATGATGTTGTACTAGCCAAGTTTTTTTTTTCATTTCATCCTGAATTTATTAATTTATTGAAATGTATCTGAAATATATCAAAATATTGTCAATCGAAGCAAGATTGCTACTCATTGGAATTTCCAAATACCAATGTTCATTAATAATGGGAAAATTGAATTTTTTCACGAAATATTTCACATAGTTTTACACGTGTTAACGATGAATTCGCCGTGGGTGGTAGAATTTAACATATGTATCCTGGCATATTCCAATTTGTAACCATATACGAGTTTGCATACTGTAGATGTGTCTACATAAATAGAGAGGTTTGGATGCCGTTAGCAAAAACAAAATTTTTAGAATATTTTGACTTCACCTTTAAGCTTTTTTTTTGTGTGTTAGCGTATATGTAAAACCGACAGTTATTCTTTTAGCTGAAATGATAAAAAATTGTTGTCAAATTTAATATGGAGAGGGTGCTCCGTATGGCCATAGATCGTGCTCAAATAGCTAACATTTGTTTGCGAATAGCTGGGTAACAATAAATTTTAAAACGATAAAAATAAGTGATGTGTAAAAATATAATGAACTACTTCACATAAACTGACGAATATCCACATACATACACGTGCTTTTTATGTACGGTAACGACTCGGTACGTATATGTATATACTTTAAGGCTTTCTACCATCCGGATCTCCCATCCCATCCGAATTTTATCCTTATCCATATATAGGTACGTATCCTTATCCCCCCTTGCCGATGGTTATCATAATCTACACCAACATATACATCCGGACCCATGGAATAAATTCGCTGCTGCTGCTGCTGCTGCTGTTGTTGTTGTTGTTAGCAAACGTAAAACAGTCGCATTACGCCCCCCTGTGCCTGAAGTTTTATTTCCACATGACTCGATTGGGAGGCAATAAAAAGGTCTTCGCCAGTGCATGGCAGTAGAAAAATGTCGGAAAAAGGGAAAAATGTATTTTATTTCCTCATAGGGAAAAAGGGGTTCGTGTCATAGTAATTGGATTAGCAAACAGAATAACATTTTCGAGAGTTTTGACAAACGAATAGCTAGGCTAGCGTCAAAAAGGTTGAGTGGCCTTTAAATATCCTTTAAATTGGCAAATGCTGAAATAAACAGCTGTAACCAACTTTTTTTCTTTTTTTTGACGAACATCAACGTATCACATAAACTGATATAGTCATACTAGTAATATTTGGCTCCTATTGGCATGTATTCTATAGAGAAATATTTCAAAAAAATAAAATGAAATAAAAAATGTTTTTATAGTAGTGAACTGCAAATAAAGTAAAGTACCAACATATACGTTTCATAAAAGGAAAATTTGTACGTAGATGTATTTTTTTTTTATCGTCGTAAATTTGAACTTCCATTTGACTTGGATGCCGATATGTTGTTTCATTGACATTTCATTTAATTTGAAACCGGTAGATGGGTGTTTAAATAATTTTATTATCAACTAGAATGTGAGACCCAGCATTTTATGTGAATGTCCAACATCAAAATATCTAAGTGAAATTGTTAAAGAGATTTAATAATTAAATAATGTAATTTAGCTTGGGGGTTGAGTAACGATGACACGGTCGAAATTTAATATCGAGAAACATCCATGATCTAAAAATTTTTACTTTGAACATGTTTTTCTTTTGAGATTTTGAGTGATCATAGGTTTTGTATTTGCACGATATATTTTACAGATTTTTAGAATAATATTATAATATTGTTATGAAAAAAATCCATTTGTGTGAATTTTTTCATGAAAAAAAAATTTAAAAAAAATATTTTTTTAAAAAAAAGCTTTTATTTAAAAAAAAATGCACTAAAAAGGAAAAAAATAATTTTTTGGGTGCTGTATATCACAATTGGAGGACATCGGCACGCGACCGGAACCTCTGGCGAGAGACATTGCGGCAGGCCAAGACCGGAAACCGGTTGTAGCGCCGAAAGAGAGAGAGAGAGAATCACAAATAAAAGCGAGATAAATATTTGTTTTATTTTATTTTTATGATTTATCTCGCTTTTATTTGTGATTCTCTCTCTCTCTCTCTTTCGGCGCTACAACCGGTTTCCGGTCTTGGCCTGCCGCAATGTCTCTCGCCAGAGGTTCCGGTCGCGTGGCGATGTCCTCCAATTGTGATACACAGCACCCAAAAAATTATTTTTTCCTTTTTAGTGCATTTTTTAGTACATTTTTTTAAAATAAAAGCTTTCTTTTAAAACAATATTTTTTTTAATTTTTTTTTTATTTTATCCTTTTTAGTCATTTTTTTTTATTACTTCCTTTAATTACCTATAATGTCAAGCGTAGATAATGTCAAGCGTACTTGTTCAGGTAAATCCGAATGTGAAATTAAAGTAGGACAATAAATTTAATTAGCGTGGACTGGAATCAAGTTTTCTGTCTTAAGCGGCGTCCAAACGCGCAGTTTTTTGCTCCGTTTTACCCGCGCAAACCGAGTCTGCGCAGGCATGTCGTAGCGTCTGGACGATACACAGTTAGTTCGAGCGGATCAAAAGTTCGGCCTGTGCGAGTTCAGGTTGTGTCTGAAAATAACTGTGGCACGCGAAGGCAAATCGTAGCATGTGGACGAAAATTCAGTCAGTTTTTGTGTCACTTTGAACATTAAATCAACATGAGTGATTTGCGGCTTTATTCAAAAGAGTTTTTGGAAGAATTCCTAGAGTTTCCGTGCTTGTGGAAAATAAAATGTAAGGACTATTGTGATCGCAATTTGAAAAACAATGCATATGAAGTGCTTATTAATAAATTAAAAGAAATTGATAAAAGTGCCAATCGCGAAACGGTTGTAAAAAAAAATAATAACCTTCGAAGCTGCTACAGAAAAGAATTGAAAAAAATTAACGCTTCCATTCGTTCCGGTGTTGGGGAAGATGAAGTACACCTCTGGTATTTCTCCTTGCTCGATTTCCTAAAAGATCAAGAGACACCGCGTCCAGCAAAGTCAAATATGGATACATCCAAGGAAAGTCAGGTAATAAAACAATGTATTTATGCACGAAGTTTCAAACAAAACTGCGATAAAATATAAAAAAAACGGAACCGTGTGGACGCGAAGGTTACTCAGTTTTTTTTACATAGATAACTGTGCAAAACAAGTCGTAGCAAAAAAACCGCGCGTTTGGACGCCGCTTTAGAGGACCTTCCGTTATTATGACAGACTTCTTAATGCTAGAATCTGATTCAACGATCCCAAAAACCCCCAGATGAGATTCTTGCCAGAAAATTTGAGGAAAAGGATGATCACGTTATCCTTACAGGATTTTCCGCTATCCTTACAGACTTGTTAACATCAGAATCGGATTCAGCGATCCCAAAAACCCCCAGGTGAGATTTTTTTCTGGAAAATTTGAGGAAAAGGATAATCACGTTATCCTTACAGGACCTTCCGTTATCCTTACAGACTTGGTAACATCAGAATCGGATTCAGTGATCCCAAAAACCCCCAGGTGAGATTTTTTTCTGGAAAATTTGGAGAAAAGGATAATCACGTTATCCTTACAGGACCTTCCGTTATCCTTACAAGGACGAAGTAGTGAAAATATTGCATTGTCATCGGACTTATGTCTGCGTGCAAAATTTCAAGTGAATCGGATGGGTGGAAGTGGGTCAAAATTTGATTGCAAAATTTGACCCCGACAGACAAACAGACAAACAAGATAGCGAGCTAAATAAAAGCTTTTAAAATGGGGCAAGGCGTTTGATGTATAAAAGGGTTATGTAAAATCATATTTTAAACACATATCGTCTTTATTAATTTTTTCATACTATGATCCGTTTATTTTTCCATACTATGAGATAAAAAGTATTAAATTTGTATGAAAAAGGGAAGAAAAAGTGGTCTGGTTGGATTTTGATGTATGGATGAGTTATGTAACATCATATTCTAAACATATTTTACCCTAATTAATTTTTCAATACGACTCACCGTTTCCAAGAAAATTGTAAAAAAACTGTTTTGTTCGTATGGGCGAGGGTAAAGGAATACTCGAATTTGCCCCGTTCCAGAACTTACGAGAAATGAAACTATGCAAAATTTCAAGTCTCTAGCTTAATCCTTTCTAAAGTGGTGGTGTGATTTCGGACAGACAGACAGACAGATATACGCCGCCTGGTGTAGTTTATTTTTGTATCCGATGATTGGTTCGATGCGTTACAAACGGTATACTAAATATACAAGAGTAAAAAAATAAAAAAAATGTGTATTTACCTAGAGTACATCTATTAGGGACATCTTTAAATTTATTTGATCCAAAATTGTTGTTTTTAACAGTTTTCCTTTGCCAAAACCGAAATTTCGTAACCATCATCTTTAATATATATAAACATTTTGTAATAAGTATCTTTAACTTGATATATGGTTGTGTCTCGACAATCCCTAACCTCGACAATCTGAAATCTCGAAGATCCGAATCGACTTTACCTTCCTAATAAGCACTGTGTAGTCCCAATTGATTGCAGCTCGTCTTAATTGTAGTCCGAATTAGTTGTAAACATAACAAAAGCTAAACCCGTATGGTGATTTAAGTGAATGGCGAACAGTTGTATCAAAATTCCACTTTGAAGTCAAACTTTCCAATAAGATTTTTTTAAATTTATTTCAATCGGATTTTGATGTATGGGAGTTTTATGTAGAATCATATCCTGAATAACTTTTGTTCTTGGACTTTTTTGATAAGATGCACGGTTTTTGAGATACTCACGAAAAACGTTTTCGTTCGTATGGGGGGTACCCCCCCTAATGGTCCATTTTTGCCCATTAACGAACTTAGCCTCACATTTTACGAAAAACGGATGTGTACAAAATTTCAAGTCTCTAGCTCTATCCGTGCGCCCGCAATCCGCGCCACAGACGGACAGACGGACAGACGGACAGACGGACGGACGAACATGCTAAATTCAACTTTTTTTATCATTCTAAACACACTGGTGTAATTCATTTTTTTGGGTGATGACGGGATCTTGGCGTTACAAACGGTAAGGCAAATCTAATATACCCTTTGGTTTGACCATATGGGTATAATGATCGTCCGCGTCCTTCGCTATGATGAAATCTGGCTATTAGATTCTCGGGATCGAAACTTTATGTTTTCCATCAAACTGTTTATACCCGTATGGTGAAACCAAAGGGTATATTAACTTTGCCTTACCGTTTGTAACGCCAAGATCCCGTCATCACACAAAAAAATGAATTACACCAGTGTGTTTAGAATGATAAAAAAAATTGAATTTTGCATGTCCGTCCGTCTGTCTGTCCGTCTGTCTGTCTGTCCGTCTGTCTGTCTGTCTGTCCGTCTGTCCGTCTGTGGCGCGGATTGCGGGCGCATGGATTGAGCTAGAGACTTGAAATTTTGCGCAGATCCGTTTTTCGTAAAATGCGAGGCTAAGTTCGTTAATGGGCAAAAATGGACCATTAGGGGGGGTACCCCCCATAGGAACGAAAACGTTTTTTGTGAATATCTCAAAAACGGTGCATCTTATCAAAAAAGTACAAGAACAAAAGTTATTTAGAATATGATTCTACATAAAACTCCCATACATCAAAATCCGATTGGAACAAGTTTTAAAAAAATCTTATTGGAAAATTTGAATTCAAATGAAATTTTGATACGCCGTTCAATTAAATCACCATACGGGTTTTCAATAATTGCCAGATTGGCAATTATAGCTTTTGTTATGTTTATACCCGTATGGTGAAACCAAAGGGTATATTAACTTTGCCTTACCGTTTGTAACGCCAAGATCCCGTCATCACACACAAAAATGAATTACACCAGTGTGTTTAGAATGATAAAAATAATTAATTTCTGCATGTCCGTCCGTCTGTCCGTCTGTCTGTCCGTCTGTCTGTCTGTCTGTCTGTCCGTCTGTCTGTCTGTCTGTCCGTCTGTCCGTCTGTGGCGCGGATTGCGGGCGCATGGATTGAGCTAGAGACTTGAAATTTTGCACAGATCCGTTTTTCGTAAAATGCGAGGCTAAGTTCGTTAATGGGCAAAAATGGACCATTAGGGGGGGGTACCCCCCATACGAACGAAAACGATTTTTGCGAATATCTCAAAAACGGTACATCTTATCAAAAAAGTGCAAGAACAAAAGTTATTTAGGATATGATTCTACATAAAACTCCCATACATCAAAATCCGATTGGAACAAATTTTAAAAAATCTTATTGGAAAGTTTGACTTCAAAGTGGAATTTTGGTATAACTGTTCGAATTTTGATACGAATATCACCATACGGGTCTCCAATGATTGCCAGATTGGCAATTATAGCTTTTGTTATGTTTTTCGGTATTAAAAGATCTTCCCCTAAGCTCTGGAAGAAAAAAAAACATATTTTTGCAGTTTTACATTGTTTCAATTAAAATTTATTTTATTGTATTCAGTTGCGGCCATGAGATTTCTGGTACTTGAATGAAAATAGTTTCGAGAGAAACAAAATAAAGTTAATATTCCCATTATTTAAAGAAGGAATATTTTTCTTCATACTTTAGTTAAATGAAAAAAAAAATCGTTGTGTGTCTAAAGTAAGAGATACATATTTTTTGAAATTTTTATTCGTTTATCTCGTTTTTATTTCTCATATAGAACCCAAATTTTATTGTTTTTTTACTTTTCAGTAAATTGTTTTAATAAAAGCTTGTGTTTAATTTTTGTCCCCAATTTTGTTTTTGAAGTTCGAAACACGAATTCATGAATATTTTTTCAAGCCTTTCCACTTAAGACCCCACACGACGGGTACTTGCCACAATTAATTTATGCAACATGATGCCATTTTGTTTTGTTTATAACATATACCTCATTTGCGACTACAGTGTCGTAATTCATAAAACGTGATTTTTCAGGTTATACTTTTTAAGGTTTTGAGGTTTTTAAGGGTCTCTCATGGCGAGTATTTCTTGTAGAGCTAAAGGTGCCGCTCCACATGAGAGTAAATACGCGAGTAACTCTCAAAAACTCTCGAGAGTTACTCGCAGGAGATTGTCCATTTGAGAGTTAATTTCGGCGATTTTTCTCTTTTCTCTTTTCAATATCTTGATTTTTCTGACATCTTGCTTTGGCGAGTTCTCGAGAGCTACTAGCGAAATTCAAACGCCGTTCGTATCTGGCGAGCAACTCCCCGAGAGTTCAGTGGGTGCGTGTCGACTAGAGAGTAGAATCACTTTTGACAGCTCGCAGAAACTAGCTCACGAGTTTTTGCCAGTTTCTGCGAGCGACTCTCAGAGACGTGTCCATTTGCGAGTAGCTGCTATCGAGAGGTTTTCGCCGGTATTTACTCTCATGTGGAGCGGCACCTTAAGACGTTCTGTCAGATGAGAGAATAAGTCAAAATAAGGTATTCTGCATCAATAACGATACGATGACACTTTTGTCGCACAGGCGTGATATTGTATTGTCACCGGAGATACTTAGTTGTGCCAAATTTCCAATCAATCGGATCTTTGGAATTGTGTCTAATTTAGGTTACAGGAATTGACCTTGACAAATAGCAAACTAAATAAAAGCTTTTTTCAAAAAACCAATTTTGGATTTTACAAACTCATTGATCTAATAGATATAAATCAAAATGTGCACAACGCACAACACTTTCTAACCAAACTTGTTCATTAAAGCAAGTTTTTCTGTATAAAATTCGTAAATCTTTCAAAATAAAAAGAATCTGAGGGTTGTGAATTATTTTCGAGGGTTTTTTGTATAAATAAGACAGTCGAAGTTATTTAAAACTTCCCTTGAGGATTCCGCTTGCAATAATGGGATACAGCTTAACACATAAATCGCGTTTTAATTAAATCTCATTTTCGTGCCACCTGATTCTTCTCGTTAGCTAAGAAGGATTTCGCTAATTGCCGTACAAGTTTATTTTAAGTTAACAGCTTTAATTATTGCAAATTGGGACATTTTATGATGATTTTTTTTTATTTACGTGTCGCTATTCACGAAAAGAAATTTCATAAAATAATTTTGCTCTCATTATGTCACTTCCACTTTGTGGCTGATATTCTTTCAGCCGGAAAAGAACTTTAATTAACGAATAATTTGAGTTTAATGCGCAATCAAAAACTCCTGTAAACAGAAAAATTACCGCCTCGGTTTTTTATTGCAAGCACACAAGAGGATAAACGCGAAACTTTTTTTTTTTAATTTAGATAAGACTTTCCGTAATGTAACACCACATTTCTTAGGATTTTCTTTCGAATTTTATCGGAATGAATTTAGAAGAACCTACAGCGGATACGGTCAAATATGTCAAAATATTATGGTTTGTACATGCTTTGTGATTTTATGATTTGCGTATTTTCACGCAATAAAATTTTGAAATAAATCACAATAGATGGAAATGCTAAACATTTTAAAATTTTTTTTAGAGATTTGTTGAAACAATTTCTTGTTAGAAAACATTCGGCTCACTAGTTTGGTGCTTTGCCATTAATCACTTGCCAGTCTAGCCCGTACCACGTTCGGGTAAATTAATCTCAAACATTTTCATACTCTATTAATCATCAAATGTGGTTTTTTTAATTTCATTTTTTTTTATGTCCTTGCAATCAAATATGTAATTTAATTTTTTAATAAGAAAAACTACAATTTCCAGGGGACAACCCTTAAATCGATCTCTATATATAAAATCGTTTAACCTGATTGACTAACTGTCTGACTGCCTGACTCATGAACGCCCAGCCCAAACCCCTGAAGCTAGAGACTTCAAACTTTCACAGTATGTCCCAACCATCGCGTAGGTGCTCACTAAGGCGGGGTTTTCCGAAATTTCACCCCTAAGGGGCTAAACGGGGGGTAAAGGAGGTAAAGGAGGTAAAGGAGGGGTGCTCCAACTGGATTTTGATCTATATATAAGTTATGTAAAATCAAATTCTAAACACAATTCATCTATATCAATTTTCGCTAGGATGCACAGTTTTCGAGAAAACTGGAAAAAAGAATTATATCTGTATGGGAGAGGGGAAGCAGTGGTCCGATTGGATTTTGATCTATGGATGAGTTTTCGAGAAAATTGCAAAAAACTGTTTCGTTTGGGGGGTGGGAAGGAAAGGTCCATTCAAGGACTTGGACTAGCTATTTACGAAAAACGTAACTGTCTCTAGTTCAATCCTTTCGAAAGTTGTGGTGTTCACGGTCGGACAGTCGAATAGGCAGACTGACGGACATCCGGAAATCAAAATCTTTTGTCATCCCTAACAGCCTGGTGTAGTTCACTTTTGTATCTGATGATTGGTTCGATGCGTTACAAACGGCATACTAAATCTAATATACTCCTAAATGATGTATCATATAGAGTATAAATAGGCATTTTTTGGACCCACAATATTTTTGGTCGAATCAATAACACAAGGCAACTTTCATTTTGGTGTGATCGATCTTATACGGAGAGAAATCCAAATAGGAATATATGAGACAGTAGACTCTTCTTCAATGGTTCTGTAAGCGGATTAAGGAGATCTCCATTATCACGACTTCTGTAACTGCAAAAAAATGCAGAAAACTAGAGCAAGATAGACTTATATAGATCTAAAGAGGAATGACTGAATGCAAGTATAAACGCTTTCCCTTCCAGTTTAACAACTTTATAGCAATCATATCAAACCTTATGCTATGAATATAAGGTTCAAATTAGCATAGAAATAAAGCTATACAGCTGCATGTGTGTGTTTGAACTACATGAAAAATGACAGCTACGCTATAATAGCACTTTGTATGTGTCTGTGCTCACTATTCACTTACAGGGACAATGTGTGATTGCAGTAGAAATCGCTATAAAAAAGTTCAAGTCCGTCAACTGCAACCATAAAATCCCCATAAAAAAAGAGGGGAAATTATTTTTGCAGTTGCCGACAAATTTTTGCAGTTGATTCTTATCTCCCTTTCTCGCCAAGGTATCTTCACATAAATGTGTCTCTATTTTTTTGCAGTTGGGAAAAGTCATGGTAATGGAGGGCCAACTTTACAGTATGTCTGTACGGGTTCCAGCTGTTCTTAACTATTCCTAAAATTTTGGGATATTTCTTTTTTTTTTGCTAAAATTCTAAGTTTGGGAATCTGTACCAAAAAATTTCGCCGTCTGATATTATCCAAGTTCTCTCCGTGTTGGGTTGTTTTTGGACTATTTGGTGTCTATTATTTGGAATTTTACAGTGGTTTGGCTATATCAGTTCTAATTTTGGAGATATGTGGGATGGCTCCTACGTCAGAGGAATTCTCAGGATTTACATTACAGAGACTTTTTGTTGGCTACTTGTATATCAGAAAACTTATTCATTGAGAGGTGGTAAATGTGGTATGATAAGAAAATAGAAGAAAAAATTAGATACAGTGCTAATTCTTCGATATATATTAACTTACTCGTAGAATAGAAATAGTTAGTCCAAATCAATTTTAGTTCTCTGATTAACAATTTTATTTGCTCAGCTTACAGTTTCCTTTGATCAAAATTGCCAAAATTGTCATTAAGTGTGGCAATACATCTTTTAGTGTAGTGTGTAAACATCCGATTTCCTGTCACAAATTCATTTCCATTCATAAGTTAAGTATGCCAAGTTCTGTTGGGACTAGGAGCACAATTAATATGGTTTGTTAGTAATATCTGCTTTTGTGTAATCACAGTTCGTACTTTTAGGCTGTTGTACTGTTGGGTGTACCTACTGTTGTAAAGAATATTTTCTATTGGGAAAGTCAATTATGTCTTGTTCGAGTAAATTTAAACATCTGGCACTACATTTCATACAACGAAAGCAAAGTTAATGATTTGAATTAGAAAGCTTTGGATACCCTTTCGAATTTAATTTAACAATTTTTTTTCCGAGATTATGTTTCTCAGAAATTACAATCAAAGAATAAATTGGGGCGTTCTAAGGCTTTTAGTTATTATTATTTAGTTATTAAATACTAATATGTATTCTTTATTAAATAATTTTTCTACATATAGAATCGGATTTAGTGGAATAATTACGATAAAAACAAGTCTGTAATAACTTTTAAATGTTTTGCTGCCTAAGGAACAAATAAAATGTTTGTTTTAGGCAGATTATTGTGGGTTAGTGGATAAAGAACCGCACTGTTAAAAACCTGGATTAAATTCTAATCAAAATTGGATTACACTGGACGTATATGTAATCCAATGCAAAATTCTAATTCAATAGTATGGATTAGAAATTTTTTAAAATTTACTTTTGGTTTAATTTAATATTAAAGTCTACCATTTTGATTAAATTGTAGACATTAATATCTAAAGTACAGTCCCAAGAAACAATTTGTAACCGTGGTTACAATGTAACGTCTCGAGCTTGGCAAAATTGGGTACATCCCAATTCACCAAATTCGTTGGAAAACCAATTGGATTTCCAAACATCTTGTACCAAGTACCGAAGGTACGATTTATGGAATTTTGAATGGAAATCCAAGATTTTTTTCTGTGAAAATGGTCTTTTTTGTACCATAAGGTCCATAATTCCAAATGTTCTCACAAATATTCTTAAACTTTATAAAGGAAAATTGCGTGGTACATTTGGACACGGTACAAAAAATCCAACATTGGTCAATTGGGATATTGGTTACTATGTAACTAGTTACCAAGTAAAGTATTTGGAACTGCTATTTTGCAACTTATTTGCAACGAACTGAAGTTAACATAGATGAAACCTTTCAGTCTGTAATAAGGTGCACTGAAACCTACTATCAACTTTGCTTTTACCGGTTACCAAGGAACGTTTCCGAAACACTTATTTCGTAACCAAGTTGATGCCTTCAGCCGCCATATTCCCCATTGACATTTGATGCAAACGATTTCGCTTCGAGAATTAAATTTCTTATTTTAGGCTAATAACTGAAGAAAATTGCATAAAAATAGATAGGAGACATTTTTGAAGCAGCACGATTTTATTGGCATCAAAATTTCATTGCAAAAGAAAAAAAAACTTTTTAAAAAAAAGAAAAAAAACCGACTTAAAAATGCACTAAAAAGGAAAAAATAATTTTTTTTTGGAAGTTGGTGCCAAAATAGAAACAAAAAATTTGCTCTCTTTTATTGTACAATATATAAAATTAAAAAATTTCTAATAAATAAAATTATTATTTATTGAATTGTACCAAAAGTTTTTGTTTTCTAATAAGTCACAGAGATGAGATTCAAACCATTATTTTTTTACAGCCTACCTACATAATATAAACATAACAAAAGCTATATTTGCCAATCTGGCAATTATTGAAAACCCGTATGGTGATTTAAGTGAACAGTTGTACCAAAATTACACTTTGAAGTCAAAGTTTCCAATGAGATTTTTTAAAATTTGTTCCAATCGGATTTTGATGTATGGAAGTTTTATGTAGAATCATATCCTAAATAACTTTTGTTCTTGCACTTTTTTGATAAGATGCACCGTTTTTGAGATATTCGCAAAAAACGATTTCGTTCGTATGGGGGGTACCCCCCCTAATGAACCGTTTTCGCCCATTAACGAACTTAGCCTCACATTTTACGAAAAACGGATCTGCGCAAAATTTCAAGGCTCTAGCTCAATCCGTGCGTCCGCAATCGAGTTCACAGACAGACGGACGGACGGACATGCGGAAATCAAAATCTTTTGTCATTCCTAACACACTGGTGTAATTCATTTTTGTGTGTGATGACGGGATCTTGGCGTTACAAACGGTAAGGCAAAGTTAGTATACCCTTTGGTATTCCATACCATACGGGTATAAAAATTTCAGCGGTATTGTTCCTTACTTGGCACGTTGCCCTTAACCCACGTCAACATTAACAAATATTCTTTTGTTTTTGGGTAAGCTCCGTTAAAATTAAAAAAATATTCTTTTGTCAGATGTCGTCACGAAAGATAAAATATTTTCATTTGGATAGCAGTAATAGAATTGGTGATAGCTGTAAAAGTAACACTCAAGAAATATGAATAGAAGTCCTCTTTAAGTTTCTATTTTGGCCCCAACTTCCAAAAAAATTAATTTTTCCTTTTTAGTGCACTTTTAGATTGTACAATAAAAGAGAGCAAATTGTTTGTTTCTATTTTGGCACCAACTTCCAAAAAAATTATTTTTTCCTTTTTAGTGCATTTTTAAGTCGGTTTTTTTTACTTTTTTTTAAAAAGTTTTTTATTTTATAATTTTTAGTGATTTTTGGTATATACATTATATAGATATATTTAATGTTAGGAAATGGGTAGAGCTGCGCCCCACGTGCGAAAACGGCGTTACGAATCGATAGCCTTCAACCCCCTTAGTGACACTGGAAAGTTTCATTAAGATCGGACCAGCCAATTCGAAGATACCAGGCGAGGGGTATCGAGGGGAGGGAAAAGTCAGGTTTTGTAGTGGAAAATCAAACCCCTTAGCCTTCTTAGTAATACTGTAAAGCTTCATTAAGATCGGACCACCGAATTCGAAGATACCAGGCGAGGAGTGTCGAAGGGGAATTTTCTCAGAGGGGATACCTATCTAGATCGTATTTTTGTCCCTGAAAATCCCTAACACCCAAGTTTCATGAAAATCGTTAGGCCTGTTTTCGAGATCCATTGTGCAGACAGACAGACTGACAGACAGAAGGACGACAGTCCTAGTATTATATTATAGGATATACCTATTTAATGTTAGGAAATGGGTAGAGCAAAACTTTAATCGTTCCAAACAGCGAATTTTTAGGGATGGCAACAGTAAGTTGTAAACTAAATTTTAGAGGTCGACAGCAAAAATTTTGGTCACCAACATTTTTTAGATCGACAGAAACCTTTCGTTAACCTTACAGACTTCTAAACATTAGAATTGGATTAGGCGACCCTAAAAACCCCCATATGTGTTTGTTTTTTATCTGGAAAATTTGAGGGTTGAAGGATTCGCTGCCCCCCAAAATATACGCATAAAAATTTTCAGACCGATCGGACCATCCGATTAGGGGACAGGGGAGGGGTTAAGAAGCGAAAGGGGTAGGGGAAAATAGATAAGGGGAAAACACTAGCCGTCCCCCAAAATGTACGCATACAAATTTTCAGATCGATCGGACCATCCGATTGGGAGTTGACAGGGGAGGGGAAGGCCGGGAAACGTCGGAGAGAGGGGAAATTAAAATGGGACCAACTAGGGAGTGAACTCTGTCATCCACCAACGTTTCAACAAAATCCATGCAACGGCACCCAAGTACTGCGTGAACATACAGATATAAAATAAATAAATAAATAAATAAATAAATAAAGTTGGACCAAAACGAATTGATAACCTCCTTCTTTTTTGGAAGTCGGTTAAAAATAAATTTGACCGGTAAAAGAAAATTAAAGAAATTTTTCGTTAAAAACAAAATAATTTGATGGTCCATAAAATCTGTTTAAATTTCAGATCCAATATTGTTGAAATTTTTTAGGTGCAACTAAAACCACGACATGCAATCGGAGGAAACGTCCATTATAAAATAATATACCACAAAAAGTTTCCATCAATTTATCGCCATTAAATTTTTCTGGTTCGCTTTCTGTTTACGTTTTTATTTGTTCATCTCTGTTCAGTCACCAATCTATGTAAGCATTTGAGGGAGAAAGAAAACTCCGCTCGATGATTTGTGTGATGATGCAATGCCGTCAGATGACGCTCGCATAAAGCTTGAGGCAGCTAATTTTGTTAATGGGGGGGTAGTGTATAAAAGTATCAAATTGGTTTCATTGTAACGCATAATGAACAGTCGAAGTTACAGAGAAGTTTTTTTTGTAACACAATAGAAACCAAAAAGTATAATATCGGTTTACTGGCCACCTCGCTGTTACCTTAACTGTGTATAGGTGAGGTTACAAATGTAACGTGCCGGTTCCGGTGACATAGCGGTATCGGAACAGTTTGAGTCACGTTACAGAAACCAGTTTTGCAACTTTTGCGTTTTGTGACCATAGCTTCAAACCGGTTACGTTGCCGGATTGTAACCTCGTTGTGTTTCTTGGGGTAGAGACTCGGTAATTCGAACACTCAGTAATTCGAATACCACGATAATTCGAACAACAATTTTTTTTATATTGGGTATCTTGTAATTTGAATTGTGGTCGATATATTAGTTTCTGTAATTCGAATTTTTCTGGTCGAGCATGGAAATGGCTTGATTATATAAACTAAGACATGTACCAGCAAAATTTGCGTTGTGGTATGTACTGTCGTACCTGTACAGGTATTAATTTTAAAGCCAAAATTTCAAGTTTCCTTAAAAAGAATTGAATGTTGTCACGTAAGTATATACATTTTTTCACTTCAGGAACATTGTTACTTAATTTTAAATTGAAAATATATTTTTTTTTGCCATTATGACTGTTTTATTAAACAAAATGTCCACCATAAAAAAGTATCCAGTAATTCGAAAATCTTCATGGTTCGAATTAGGTCTGGTTTCTATTGATTCGAATTACTGAATATTTTTCACTCTTTTTTGTTTTCATCTTTTAATAATTTTTTATTATATACTAGTTGCCAGCTTAAAGTTTTTTTTTTCGTGTGCCGCCCGGGTAAAAATATTGCCTATCTTTCTGTGCCTCTAAAGGTTATAGAGCTCTTCTAGTTCGCTGATCCCGAATTTTATGTTGCAATTCCAAAATTTATTCAAAACAGAAAACCGTATCTCGATCGTTATCAGAGAAGGGTACCGAAGAGAAGGGGAAGGATTAATATAATATCTTATCCTAAGTAGCACCGGTGGGTAATGGCGCTTGTCTAAACACTCCGCGCCCTATTATCAGTCAAGATGTCCAATTCACGCCCTATTTAAAGATCCTGTTGTGATAACAAGAATATCCCTTTGTTTTCTCGAGAAAAGGAGCAGTGGGGGTTTTTGGTTCGGGAATTTCCATAGATATACTAGATCGCTCGATTTGCTGTCTCAAATGGTCCCATTTCAATACAGTTCAGTGAATCAAAACGAGTCAAGTAAGAGCAAGATAACCGTATGGAAATAAATATAGTCCTCTCGTTTAAACCGTGAGCTGTCGAAGGAAAATAGACTTTCGGAATGGTGTTGGCGCCTAAAGTTATTTGTTTGTGCCTCAAGTTAGTCTCAAACTTGTGAAATGAATCTCGCGACCTTATACAGTTCAGTGGATGCGTTCAAGTACGATAAAGAGGGAAATACTTTTGGAACTATTTTTCAGCAGAGCTTTGTATGGCGACAGTTGTTCTATGTTATATAGTTCTTTGGGAATTTCAAACCTCAGGAAATTTAATGTAAAGAAAAGTTGAATCTACTTTCTCCCCGAAAAATCAGCAAAAGGAGGATTTTGAGGTTCGGCAGCATAGCTCGGTCTCCATCGTACTTCTACAAGTTACTTTTACTCTAATATATCATCATTTAAGCGGTTTTCGCGTGATGTCGGATCAAATAAACAGGCATGAGTTTTAAAAATGTTATTTTTGGCTTTAATGCAATACAACACATCGTTGTTTTTTTCTTGAGAAAATTGATTATATTACAAGGTACATATAAGAAACATGTTTAATTTTACCCGCCATTTAAAAAGATTTCTTATGAGATCCACTCTATGTTTGGCAAAAATCATTTCTATACGTATATATCATGTAAGACATCGAACTATAGAATAGGACATAATAGAATGGAAAAGCAGAATATATTCCAACTATATATTCACCTACAATATGTACCCGAAATAATATTTTTCACCAAAAGTACATTCAAATTGAAAAAGAAGAAATAATATAGAATAAAAACATTTTTTGGAGCTTTTTGCAGAAGGCCTTATCAATTCAATTTTGTCGTTTATTTATATGTTTATAAGAATCACACAAGCTATACATCCCCAGATGATCTTTATATCGCTCGGTTTTTTTCCATTCCTGACGTTTCTTCTAACCTCAAGTTGTTTTTAGACGAATAAACTTTGATGAGTTGAGGGACACAGGTTAAGGCGCTCATGCAAATAATATGGGATCAACGGTTCGGTTCTTCAGTTGCCATATCAGAAAGGGTCAAATTGAAATGTACCCAAAAACGACTCCAATCAATTTTATTGACACGCTGGTAACCTGATACAAAGATATCAGCTAAAATTGTTGCAAGTTTTAAAGAATTGGCATGAATTTACTGGATGGGATTTCTTAGCAAATAGCGTCATGGATAAAATATTGGAAAAACGGAAACAAGAATATCATATTTAAATATTCTGCTGGTGAGATATTTTTTTACCTTTCTAAAGGTCAGTAATAATCATAATACGGTGAAAGTTTATTGAGGAACATTTTTTTAGAACAATTTACTCGGAATAAAGATAAGCTAAATGACAACGGGAAAATATATCAAAATCAAGAAGAATTACACAAAAAGTTATTTGTAAAAAGATTTTATTTCAGGGCACACTCTCGAGTGAAACACAGAAATACGATAATTCTAAGAGATGTTTAATTTTTTTTGTGATCGTGAAAATTTGGTCGGCACCACATCGTCATCGAGTCACAGTCAAGTACCAGGAAGACCGAGCCATGCTCGGAGACCACAAAATCCTCCTTTTGCTGATTTTTTTTTTGGAGAAAAAAGTAGATTCACGTTATCTTATAGTTAATTTCCTGAGATTGGAAATTCCCGATCCAAAAACCCCGTCTGCTAATTTCCTTTAGAAAAAAATGAAAGAAAGGATACTTTTGTTATCACTACAGGACCTTCTGTTTCGAATTTTCAAATTCCATTGTCAGATACAGGATTAGAGACATAGAAAATCCCTTTGATATTAATCTACTCGAAAATAGGATATTCGTATCATCCTTATAGGACCTTTAATCCCCTAATAAACCCCTAATGCCAATTTTTTCCGAGAAAAAATGAGAAAAAGGATATTCAAGTTATCCTTACATTCGCCGGAACAGTTCCGGATTTAGGCATAATTCGATTTAGTGCCGTTTGCACCAACAAAACTTAGCAACTTATGTACAACTTAAAAGATTTAAGGCGAAGAATTTCTACGGTTTAAGTAGGCTAACCACAACTTAATTGTTTAAGAATAATACGCGCAAACGGGCCTTAGTCATGAAACCAAAAATTTTTGTCTGTGACGGAGTTTCTCCATAAGACCTTCATCGTGTTTTCCTTCATTTTTTCCAAAAAAATCACGCTTCTTCTTTCGCCTTCTTCTTTCGCCTGCGGCGCATCGAAAAAAATACCATAAAAAGTGATTGAAAATTCACTTATTTTAGAAAATACCTGGCGAGGGGTCTCGAGGGGAGGGAAAGGTCAGGTTCGTAGTGGAAAAATCGAAAGCCCTTAGCCCTCTTAGTAATACTGTAAAGTTTCATTAAGATCGGACCACCCAATTCGAAGATACCAGGCGAGGGGTATCGAGGGGGAATTTTCTCAGAGGTGAGGCCTATCTTTTAGATCGATTCCTTGTCCCCGAAAATCCCTAACCTCCAAGTTTTGTGAAAATCGTTAGGCGGGTTTTCGAGATCGCAGACAGACAGCAGACAGGCAGACAGACAGACAGACCATCCTCGTATTATATTATAGGATACAAACGTGGAGTGAAATTGCTAGGTTCGCCTTGATCTGCTATGATTCGCTTAACCTTGGCTAAGTTCTGCTTGAGCTAGACTAATATGCCAACCGCTCTCGCATTTTTCTCCTGCCTGAATTGAGTTAAGTTTTGGGTTTAACTTTGTGCCGAAAACATCTTCGGGCTTATCTAGATTTGCAACGTCTCAATTTAAGACTCTTGTAGCATCCGCTTGGACAGGAAGGAAAATATTTTTATTAATAAAAAAAACTCTTTAAAAAACACTTTCTAAAAAGTACAACACAAGTTTTCCCACTACTAACGAAACACAAAAAACTTGGAAAGATTTGAAGAGAAATGTTTGGAATGTTTCTTGTGGTTGTTCAAAATTCCAAGTTTAAAACAAATGCGGAAACTTGGAATTTTATTAAGACTTTTTTACTACTTGGATATCAGGTAAACTTAGACCAGGCAGCAACAAAAACGCCACGCATTGTATTTCGTACTAGAAACTAGGAAAACTTTGAGCTACCCAACTCATTTATTTTTAATTATCCCGACATCTGTGATTTTAGAACTTTTATACTCTATATGATATATCATATAGAAGTATATTAAATTTAGTATACCATTTGTTACGCATCGATCCAATCATCGGACACAAAAATGAACTACACCAGGGGATGGCAAAAGATTTTGATTTCCGCACGTCCATCCGTCTGTCTCTCCACCCGTGAACACCATAACTCTTGAAAGGATTAATCTAGAAATTTTGTACAATTACGTTAGGCCAGGATCTTGAACAGGCAAAATTGGACCATTTCTTCCCCCCTCCACCATACGAATGAAACAGTTTTTTGCAATTTTATCGAAAACGGTGAGTCACATTGAAAAATTTATACAGGTAAAATATGTTTCCAATCAAAATCCAATCGGGCCACTGCTTTCCACCTGTACCATACCGATACCTCCTTTCGTAGGTAGATAATCTTCCAGAAAAAAAACCCTCTAATCAATTTATCAATTTATTACAAACAAAATTAACAGCAAACTGGCTTCTATTAAAAAAAGAAACAATGGTCCTTTTGGCTCTGGTGCTCGCACTCAACTGAACTGACTGACTCCTCATTAAAATGCCTCTTCTGGACCGCGTCAGTTCTCTCGGCTTCCCGTTTCAGTCTCTCAATAAAAGTGAAATGATTTTTTAACCGTAACAATACAAATTTAATACTTATTTCCTGTTTTCTAGAAAAGTGTGCTTCGTATTGAAAAATTTGTAAAGACGAAATGTGTTTAGAATATGATTTTACATACCTTATCTGTGCATCAAAATCCAGTTGGACCACTCCTTTCCCCCTCTCTTATACAAATGGATTTTTTTATATTCTATATGATATCATATAGAAGTATATTAGATTTAGTATACCGTTTGTAACTCAAACTGACTACTCCTTTCCCCCTCTCCTGATTTTTTAAATATACATTATGCCTGTCATCATATAGAGTATTTGACGATTAGCTCCTAGTAATTGTGGTTTTTTTATCTTTCTTTGAATAATTTCGGGCTATAAAATTTTACAGAAATATACTTAAGAAGCTAACAAGATTCAGAAAAAAAATAATTAAAAAAAAAACAGCCTTGGAGTTAAAAAAATAAAGTATTAAGATTTTTCTTTTGAAAAGAATATATTTATAATTACCTTTCCGAAATTGCTGATTCGATTTTAATCGGTTCAGCCGTTTAGGAATATTTAGAGTTTACATGATTTCGGATTTTCTCAGACTTTGACCCCATCCCTTGCACCCACCAAGCGCCATGCACCAAAATAAAATAAAAAATGCGGGTAACTTTTTTTTAAGATCCTTAAGGAGATCCAATCGACTTGGCAATGCGTAGAGAGACATAAAAAAGCTGCAGGAGCATTTTTCGTTTGACAAGACCCAATTTTTTTTTTGTGAAAGCCTAATATTTTTTCTATATTTCCTCCAAATTTGAAGAATTTATCTCCACCAGAACTCGAGTTTTATAACTTTGACCACTTTTACAACAAAAGCCGACACTGTACGCCGCGCCGGTAGTGTAGACTCTGTTTGAATAAATTACGAATCTTTCTACATAACTCTCACCGCAAAAGAAAATATTTACAGAAATAATGCATTACCATTGAATTCTATTACAGAAACCTATATTGATCAGATTTATGTTTTTAATAGTAATAATACTCCATCAAAAATGAATAATGGATTTCTGGAACGACATTGGATATTGAAAAAAAATTGGGAAAATCTAGTTATATTACGGACACTGGTGATTTTTTCGTAATCGGCTCTAAATTGTAAACTATATGAAAACCAAGGATTAAGAGTGCAAATGAAAAATGGCAAATATATTTGACATGTTTATTTTGGGGCATCATATGGTGAGACTCATCACAGTTTCACACGATATTTCATTTTTTGTTATTTATTGCTCAGGAAATTGAAGCAGCACGAAACGGCCATAAAGTACAAATGTGAATTTGTTAACTGTGGTCGTGTTTAGATACACCTCTCCAAATCCATTAATTCATCTTTCACTTTTGACGTATTTATGATATCCATATAATGAAGATATGTGCACAACACAAAAAGTATTTAATATTAAGAAAAATTGAATTTTATAATGCAATGCAAAAAAGTATGTCAAGATTTTTCACTTATTGTGAAAAAAATGTGATACTCTGGTTTTAAATTATTGCTATTTCCGTTTCATTTTTAAAAATTTCGTGGTGTGAACCACAAAAAATCACTCTAAATCGAAATAAAAATGGTTTATCTAGAAAAAAAAAACATTCAGAGAGTTCGGTTCTGGTTAAATTTCCAATGGTTATCTAGTGGTTATCATCCATTAGCAATATTTTTTCTTTCACCCAAAGCATAGAAAAACGGCCTGTTTTTTAAGTATAAAAACGAAAGAGGAATGGTAAAGTGAAGCAATAAGAAGAAAAAAATAACAGCCGTTTCAAAATAGCATAAAATGATAAAATCTTATTCAGGCAACCTCAATTTGTATTTTATGCTCTATTGCCTCAAACTATGTACGCGATTGTTCAGGTAATGACCATCTATTAGGACTACAAAGCGTTAAAATAATCGGTTTTAGCGTAATTGTATCCTTCTATTCGATATCTAACTACCTTCATATTCATTGAACAGAATGTTTGCTGGAAGACGAGTCCTGGGCCGTATGTACTACTTGCCAAGTATGAGTAGATCGGTGAATTGCTGAGCCGGTTGAAATCGTTGATTAAAGACCAAACATCACGCAAACCTTCATTTTGTTTGGCAATGCGGATATGAACATCATTTGTCAAAAGTTCTCTTTTCTACATTTATACAAAAAACATTTTTTTTGTAGTGTATTTGCAATTGCCGAAGAGCACGCCCTATCTAAAGTTTAAATCGGCGTCGGTGTGAATAATTTCATGTTGAAAAGAACATTTTTGCAAATTTATCACAATACCGGCTATAAATCCCATACCAAATTGATAAGACGTTAACATTTGACATTTTCTTCTTAAATAATCTTCAACGGAACCGTATATTCCGGCATAAAAAAATTCATTCTTAGTTTCGGTAATGACATTAACAAAATGTTCACAAAAATGAAAAGACCCAAAAACAATATAGCAGCGATTTTATGTTGAAAGCTCACATTCATTCGATAGTTTATCTAACCTAGAATTTATTGGGGAAAAATGAGACTTTTTAACTAGTTGAAGTTATCGGACTAGAAAAAGACTTAAGTCGTCGCCTGAGAATTTAAGTGTCGTATGTAGTTTTTTTCCAGTTTTGAATTGGGATCAGTTTCTGAGTTTTTCAAAGCTGCTTTTAAATTTCGTGCAATTCATTTTTAATTTCTTTAAAGACAAATGCTAATTCTGTATTCAATTTAAATTTGAAAAAAATCTGTCCGCTGGAAAAAGAGTTTTGATACTTTAAACTCAATTCACTCAAAACCAACGAAAATTACATACGACATTTAAATTCTCAGCCGACGAAGTATTGCAATATAAATAACTAGCTTGCATACCCGCCGTTGCCGGGTTAAGTTTATTGTACAAGTTTTAGAATACGAAGAAAACCGGAAAGACTTAAAAACTTTTGAGAAAAATCTTATCCTTGCAGGTCTCTACGTTGCGAATTAGTCTAAAACCAGATTCGTGATCAGCGACCCCGAAAACCCCCGGGTGAAACTTTTTAGCCTCCTATTGAGCAGGATTCATGGCGAAAATCACGGTTTAAAAACACCCAAACCCCCTTTACCCCCCGTTTAGCACCTTAGTGGTAAAATTACGGAAAACTCCGCCTTAGTGAGCGCCTACGTGATGGTTGGGACATACTGTGAAAGTTTCAAGTCTCTAGCTTCAGGGGTTTGGGCTGGGCGTTGATAAGTCAGTCAGTCAGTCAGTCAGTCAGTCAGTCAGTCAATCAGGTTAAACGATTATATATATATATATATATATATTATATATATAATGTGGATTAAAAAATAAAGACAGATTTTCCATTAAGGATCAAGTATTGTTTCTACTGAAAATTCCCTGTGGATGGGCACAAAACCTACAAACTTGCTTGAAATGACAATATGAATGCAATTTTCGAAAATGATTAAGTATCAATAACATAATTTGTTACTTTCTTATACGAAGTATCACCCAAAAAATCGTTAATGAATTAAATAACAAAAATAATACTTAAGAAATGAATTTGGTATGCGGCTTACGAGTACTGGAACAAGATTACAATATGCGATTTTTGTTTCATTTTCTTAATGTTTTGTGGCAAATTCGTTGATAATATCATCATAATTTAGTTTTTTTGACTAATTCGGATTCGATAGGTAAAACGGCTAAGGTGATAAATCACTTTTGACTAATGCTAGATCTCAAGCTATTTTTTAATTTTTTTCAAGCATGAGAAAGACTTTTCAGTAGATGCGACATGTGTAACGAAATAATAACGTTATAACGCAGCGAAACGAAATTTTTTAACGTTCCAAAACGAAATAACATTACGAAATAAAATTTGAATTTCGTTATAACGGGTGATCCAATAACAGCTTCCTATTTTTTTTAACTAAAACACATAATAATTAATATATTTAAGTTGTTAGTTTGGTTCATGCCATTTAATGTTTAACCCTAATCAGCTCAGGCTAATTTTGTCCTTAATCCACGCAGGCGGTGTCTGAAAGACACCATGCCGGAAAAATAGAATAATTTAATAAAAAAAATTTTTTTTGAGTTTGCATTTTTTAATTCAGTTAATAATATTTATTTATTTGTATATACATTATTCGTACTTTTTATAATTGTAGCATAAAATTGATTTTTAAGAATTTTCGTTACAAACATTTTTCTTGGATTTGCACTTATCTACTTCAAAGCGCGACCTTAGAAATAGGGACACAGGAAGCAACGTTTTCTCTTTTGGGAAGTGCTACAGTTATTATCGCCTACTACAGTCCGATATTTTGCGAAATAGAAGCAAAGTGATACCAAAATAACCTTTCTTTGCTGGTAAAACCGTTACGGTGTCTTTGAGACACCGCCTGCGTGGATTAAGGGTAAATTTCATAAAAGCGAAATATTATTGTTGTAGTAAAAAAAATTAATTTTTTTTTCGTTTTTAAATAGTATTGGCTTAAAAAAAACAAAGTCAGGGAGCATGAATGCAGCAACTTTTTTAACATTCGTAACAATCACTCTCAAAACTGCATCGGTGTCTCAAAGACACCGCGAATGCGGATTAGGGTTAAAGATAGTTTCCTTCAAATGTTGCCCACGACTAACTCTTAAATGGTCTATTCTGTGGGTCCAATTTTCGACCACTCTTTCGAGCATATCGGTCGGTATTCCGCGAATAGCACGGGTTATGTTTGCTGCCAAAGCTGTAATCGTTCCGGGTTTATCGACGTAAACAAGAGATTTCACATATCCCCACAGAAAGTAATCCAATGGTGTCAGATCACAAGATCTCGGTGGCCAATTAACAGGACCATTTCTTGAGACGATGTTTTCATCGAACGTTTCCCTCAATAAAGCGATTGTATCGTTAGCTGTATGACACGTAGCGCCATCCTGTTGAAATCACAAGTAAGCTACACCAATATCGTGAATTCTTGGCAACAAAAATTCATTGATCATTGCTCTGTAGCGAGCTCCATTGACAGTAACACGCACTCCTTCCGCATTTTTAAAGAAATACGGTCCGATGATGCCGCCTGCCCATAAACCGCACCAAACCGTGTATATTTCGAATTGCATTGGTAGCTCTGACTGTTCATCGGCCCAAACACGGTCTTGTTATTGTATCCGTTTAACCAAAAATGACCTTCGTCACTAAACACAATTTTTCGATAAAAAAAAGGATGAACTTGAAGATGTTGCAAGGCCCATAAACCGAAATTAAAATGTAAATCAAGGTCACCCGGCTTTAATTCTTGAACGAACTGTATTTTATACGGTTTTAAACCAAGATCATGCTTCAAAATACGCCACAACGTTCCATAAGAGATGCCCAAATCTTGAGAACGGCGACGAATTGATTGATCACGGTCTTCACGAACACTCCCTGCTACTGCAGCAATATTCTCATTACTACGGGCTGTACGCACTCTGGCTGATCGATGAATGTCTAATAGTGTAAAATTAGTTCGAAATTTGGTGATGGTTTCACGAATAGTGCGTTCAGTGGGACAACTATGACGACTAAAATGAGGACCTCTATAACAATTCCTCACTGAGCACTGATTTTGGAAATAAGGTTCCACAATTAGTAAACGTTGTTCACACGTAAGTCTATTCATGATGAAATGGCACTGAATACTGAACACAAACGTCATATAGACAAGCCAGTTGAGACATAAGAACTGGCAAAACAACCCTATTGGAAAAAGTACTTTCAATTGGATCACCCTTTATAACGAATTGTATAACGTAACGATTTTTTTTTATTTCCAGATTTTTTTTATATCGATTTTGGTATATAATGACTTTATATGTTAAAATTTATCAAATAAGTATAAAATTTTTAACCGTGGTGTCACAGAGTAACCGATTTGCAACAACTTTTTTAAAACGGATTTGCAAACGCCACTTTGCGACTATGGTCACATTGTAACCTGGGTTGCTTGGGTGTATGAAGGTCAGGTAAAAATAAATATTCTTATAAGAAAATCTGTACAGTTTTCCCTAATCTATTAATTACAATATGCAACAAATTGAAATTTCCTTTTTTCACTCGGTTTCCAGTATGTAATAATTATATCTCACCCCAAACTCTATTAAAGTCCAGAAATAAAATACTCACATCACGTCAGGTTAAAAAACCTTGATTACACTCTTCAAGCAGCTGGGAAATTTTCTTTTTCTCACTTTTAGGAGTGAATTGACCACAAACGTAACGAAATAGGTTAAGACAATTAGCACAAACGCCCAGTATTTTGTATATTTAATAGTAAGCTAAATGTTTTGATGACTTTTGTGTATAGAAAAGGAATGATGACTTTTGTATACAGAAAAGGAATAGAAAAGGAATAGAAAAGGGGGTGTTACGAAGAGTAAATAAAACATAACACTAGTTATCTCTGTTATGAGATGTGATATCTAAATAAAACTGAGTTTCTTTTGTATACTAAGTGTACCTAGTACTAATCACTATTCGAGATATCGGTGAAAATTTTAGTGTTCCATTGTGTCAAATGTTAATTACAATTAAATGTTAAAATGAAATGTTAATTACATCGGTTTTAATTTAGTGTCATTATTATATAAATAGATGCTAATGTATTATTTAAAAAATGAAATTGAATCTGTAATAGGACTTTTGAGTTTTTATTCTGAAATGCTTCTTAAATACTTTATTTAGTTACACATTACGGTAAAGATTTTAGTGAACAATTTATGAAACTCAGAACAACCACGGTTTCCGGAAAAACCGTTACAACTCATCGGTGTCAACTTAAAGTTTTCTAAAGTACCTATAAACGAAATGACACAAAAACTGTATAAAAATTGAAAAACGAAGAAAACCAAAATCAGAAACAGGAACAGGAAAAGAAAAGATTTCTACTTAGAAGGTTATCTCTAAATCAAATATTTATTCAAGGGAGAGTTTATCGTAATCCTTTTTGCTTTTGACTCTTTGATGAACTTGAAAAGTTTAAATGGAAAAGTTCTTTTGCGCGATATTCGGAGACAAAGCCATTTAAAAACTTTTCTATCTCAATGAAGAATTTCACTTAAAGTCACAGCAATCGCAAATTTTAAGTAGGTGTGAATTTCCAATATGTTCTATGCTGTGAAATGTTCATTAAATCGGTTTTAATTTTCGTTAAAAAAAATCTTTTAATAAATCAAATCTATATAAATTGCTTAAATCATTTTATTGAACTCATTCCAGTTTACTATACAGTAATCCCTCCAACTGTTCGGTAGATACGTTCAACAAAACGAGCGCGCAAACCGAAACCGCGCACTGTGAACCCTAGTTTGTATGAAATTTTGTGGTTAGGAACATGTTTTTTTAAACGAAAATTATTACAAAACCACGCAGTTGCGAATATTTTATCGCGCAGTGCGAAATTTTTGTATTAAAAACTGAACCGCGCAGTTGCGAAACCGCGCAGTTGGAGGGATTACTGTACTTTGAACAAATTACTTTGAACAAATTCTCATATACAATTGAAATGATTCTGATAAAAAGATTGGGTGACCATATTTATTTCGGGTCAATCGGGAGAAAAACAGGGAAGGCGGCTGGGAGTCGGGGGGAGGTTGAGTATGGTTAGCTGAAGAGTCCGACCTTCAGAATCGGCCACGGTTAATCAAAAATCACACCTTCGGCCAAACTTCGACTTCGGTCAAAATTAAACCGAAGATTTGGCCGAAGCCGAAGATTTGGCCGAAACCGAAGGTGCATGTGAACTGTCAAATGTCAGCGCAATAAAAACAAAAAAAAATATCCAAACCAACTTTTTTTTTTGAAACTCAAGTTTCCCAAAAAAATTTATTTGGTAAACGGCGGCTTATCATAGGTTTTTCATATTTCCAGAGTGAATCTGGCGAAAGCTAAGTCCAACTCAGAATCAGCGACGTCAAAATAGCATAAAATTCAATATCTTTGATATTGACACAAAACATGTCGTTTTTGTTCGGCAATTTATTTTAATGAACAAAACTTTTGCACAATTTTTTATTGATTTTTTAAATAAGGGGTGTAAGCGGCACATTCCCCCTTGGGAATTACTAACTAAAAAAAAATAAAAAAAAATTTTTAAAAAAAGCTTTTATTAAAAAAAATGCACTAAAAAGAAAAAAATAATTTTCTGGACGCTGTGTATCACAAATATAAAAGCTTTTAAAAAGCGAGATAAATGTTTATTTTATTGTTTTATGCTTTATCTCGCTTTTTAAAAGCTTTTATATTTGTGATACACAGCGTCCAGAAAATTATTTTTTTCTTTTTAGTGCATTTTTTTTAATAAAAGCTTTTTTTAAAAAATTTTTTTTATTTTTTTTATTTTGTTCTTTTTAGTCTTCGAATATATAGTTTTACATTTGAGATGTCCTTACAGGCTTTTTAACTTGAGAATCGTATTCAGCGAACCCCAAAACCCGCAGAATATATTTTTTCCCGGAACAATTGAGAAAAAGGATAATCACGTTATCCTTACAGGACATTCCGTTATCCTTACAGACTTTTTAATGACAGATTCGGATTCAGCGACCCCAAAAACCCCAGAACAGATTTTTTTCCGTAAAATTTGGAGAAAAGGATTATCACGTTATCCTTACAGGACCTTCCGTTATCCTTACAGACTTTTTGATGACAGATTCGGATTCAGCGACCCCAAAAACCCCAGAATAGATTTTTTTCCGGAAAATTTGGAGAAAAGGATAATCACGTTATCTTTACAGGACCTTCCGTTATCCTTACAGACTTTTTGATGACAGATTCGGATTCAGCGACCCCAAAAACCCCAGAATAGATTTTTTTCCGGAAAATTTGGAGAAAAGGATAATCACGTTATCCTTACAGGACCTTCCGTTATCCTTACAGACTTTTTAATGACAGATTCGGATTCAGCGACCCCAAAAACCCCCAGAATAGATTTTTTTCCGGAAAATTTGGAGAAAAGGATAATCACGTTATCCTTACAGGACCTTCCGTTATCCTTATAAGGACGAAGTAGTGAAAATATTGTATTGTCATCGGACTTATATAAGTGTGCAAAATTTCAAGTCAATCGGACAAGTGGAAGTGGGTCAAAATTGGGTTGCAAGATTTGATCTGACAGACAGACAAACAGACAAACAAACAGACAAGATAGCGAGCTAAATAAAAGCTTTTAAAATACTGCCAGTCTTACATTAGTGGTAAGGTGAGGGTAGCCCGTCATCGCGGCTGTGAGGAAATTGAAGTGTTTATGAGCACACAAACCGCGGAGAGAAGAATATTTGATTCTTTACTCCATCTTCAAGTGTGGACCTTGATCCTAAATTTCAACGATCTCTCAGCAGGGGGCGATGGCGGGTTGACCAACAAAACGGTAAAGTATAAGAGAGATTTTAGGGGTCACTATTTTAGTTTTTTATAACCGTATGGTGAAACCAAAGGGTATACTAGATTTGCCTTACCGTTTGTAACGCCAAGATCCCGTTATCACACACAAAAATGAATTACACCAGTGTGTTTAGAATGATAAAAATAATTAATTTCTGCATGTCCGTCCGTCTGTCTGTCCGTCTGTCCGTCCGTCTGTGGCGCGGATTGCGGGCGCACGGATTGAGCTAAAGATTTGAAAGTTTACGCAGATTCGTTTTTCGTAAAAAGCAAGGCCTAGTTCGTTAATGGTCAAAAATGGACCATTAGGCGGTGGAGGAGGGGTGGGGGGGGTACCCCCCCCCCATATGAACGAAAACGTTTTTTGCAAATATCTCCAAAACGGTGCATCTTATCAAAAAAAGTCCAAAAACAAAAGTTATTTAGGATATGATTCTACATAAAACTCCCATACATCAAAATCCGATTGGAATAAATTTTAAAAAATCTTATTGGAAAGTTTGACTTCAAAATGGAATTTTGGTACAACTGTTCGAATTTTAATACGAATATCACCATACGGGTTTTCAATAATTGCCAGATTGGCAATTATAGCTATTGTTATGTTTTTTGTTTTCATTTGTATTTTCCTTTTATTAAGTTTTATTAATTTTGTTATAAAATTTATTTTAATGGAAACTGAACTGAATTACTTTGTGATAAATAAACTCAGTTTTCAGTTTCAATACAATGTGTAACGAAATAATAACGTTATAACGTAACCAAATGAAAGTTTTTATCGTAACAAAATGAAATAACGTAACGATATAGAATTTGAATTTCGTAACATAAGGAAATGTATAACGTCACGATTTTTTTTTTCATTTGCAATACCTGGTATTTTACCGCAACGCCTAAAATTAGACAACAAATTTTTTTTATGATAAAATAGAAAATCGCTAAAGCTGTAGAATCAAAAAATAAATTTCAAAGCTTAGTGGGTAGATGTCTGCGTATGTCGAAATCAAAGCACATAAAGAGGGCAGTTTGTAACGACTAGATTATTAATAACACAATGAATTAGAGAAAAATTATATTGAGCGACCCACACTTATTCAATAAAAAGAACCATAATACAGTGTATGTAATAGGAAAAAAATGTAGCAATTTTTAAATCTCATGCATTGCCAATTCGAATGAAGACGAAATATTTTTAGACATTCAAAATGTCCTCAATTTATGTCCATAATATGTACTCTCGTACATACATCTCAAGTGGAATCAGACTATTATACCAGTTTTCTCTAAATATTTCCATATCGATTTTCCCAAAGTGATTTTTAATGAAGATTTGTTGATACATACATCACGAACATTGTGCTTTTTTAAAGATCATATTGATTTTAAATTTTGAATGCAAAATGTTCAAGAAGACATATGTGCAATGCAATAATAATAAAATTAGGTTATACACTACTTAAACTTGTGTAAATTGCCACTGTATTAAAATATAGTACGTACAATAGTTTATGGAAACTTTCGGTTATCGTTGAAACTCATATTGTCATATAGGCAGACAGATTAAATAATTTCCTCCATGGCAACAGCAAAGTAGTATTCAAATCTCTTCTTTATCGCATTCACATAAAATTTTGCACAGCTTAAACAAAATTCTTCAATTAAATACCGATATTCCCAGCTTGGAGATTTCAACGACATCAAATATTTTTGACAGCATCAGTTGAAAAGCAATTAATATGATATTAACTTTCATTTTTTCTTCCTTCTGTTATTTTTGCTAAATTAAAATTACATCACGAAATCTTCAAGCATTTCCTTTGTTTTGCTGTGCGAGTGCAGAATAGCGTTTAATTAAAAATTTTCTATAATAATAGCGCCATATGTTACACGACACATTTTACATCGCTCGCTCGCTCGCTCGCTCGCTGACTCGACTGGTGTGAATGCTTTTTGTTCTGTTTTCTACAGTCTTATGTTTGAAGTTGCCTATATTTTTTAGACACCATACTGGATACAAACATAAACATTATATATTTGTAATAAAAAAAAATATATGAGCATGGACGAAAAGTTACTTGGCCTTTGTGCTTATCATGTATCTAGGATGTATTTCCAACTGAAACTCTTAATCATTTCACTGAAACAATTTTAATTACAGCACCAACAAATATTAAATCATCTGCTAGACTACACTCGCCGGGTACAACAAGGGGCTGCACTCAATTTTGTGTGTATTGAGAATATTTATATGTAACTAAAAACTTTTGTTCGGAATGGGCGAGATTCGGTTTCGCTATAAATCACGGATATTGAGATTTTGTTCAGAAAAAATATTCGCATACTTAATTTGTAGTACATCCGGTCGCATGAAAATTATTTTGTCCTGTAAGTCATTTGAATTTTAAACTCGGCTCCTGGTAGTCCGTTTTTCTCTCCTGGAATTCTTAATATCCGAAATTTTTCGCATGCGGCGCATTTTTCTCTGAAATATTTCTGCCTGCTGTACACTTTTGTTTAAAAAAATTTTGCACGTTGCACATTTTGTTACAACTTTTATGTTTATCCAAAATTTTACCTGCAGCGCTATTTTTTGTTTACAAATATCTTGTCATGCAATAATTCATTTTTACAGATTTTTATACTCTATATGAGAATCATATTAGAGGAATATGTTAGATTTAGTATACCGAACCAATAATCGATTTTCTTACGTTTTTTACTTTTTTCTTTACAGAAACCGGGCGCTAGATATATGTTTTACCTGGGACGCTACTTGATTACATTCACACTCGAAAATCGTTTTCTCTTAAAACTCACTCAATGGCAGATGAGACAAGAAAATTCTCAAGAAGATCCCCTCACAAAATTCCGTACTATCCGTTTAATGTACCGATGATGATATTTCCAAAATCTGCGATTTCCCAAAAATTGACGTTTGGTTTTTACATCAAATCTAAGGTCGTAAGTAGGGCCTGCAAAATTACCGAGTTTCGGATTTACCGGTAAACGGTAAATATTTTTAGTAAAAACCGGTTTACCGGTATTTACCGGTAAATCGCTATTTAGATAAAACAAATCATGTTTAGCATATTAGTGACGGTGGGAGGACAAAATAACGTACGAAGAAATAAGTAACAATAATTTTATAATATTTGTAGTGTAAATTAAAAAAATTTTAATTCATTTGTCACGAAAACAAGACAACATAATTATAACAATTCAATAATAAAACCAAAATACATTAATTACGGCTACAAATGCCAAATATGGTTGTTTTTTCTTTTCTGTTTTGTTTTGATTTTTTTTCTCTAATGTAATATGTATATTGCATATTACATATTTTATCATTTACTTATGTACATGTACTAGAAGTATACTTCAGTTTGCTCTTACATTCGGAAAGCTTGTAAATATTGGACTTTTTTGATAATTAAGGTTTTTACAAAAAATTTTACGATTTTGACATTTTTGAATTATCAAAAAAGCCCATTATCAAAAGTTATTTCATTAAAACATTTGAAGACCTCGGTGCAAAAAGCGGTCATCTTCACTTTTTGACGAAAATGAGTTATTGATGCCAACTGCAAGAATAAATGTATGCGCATATTTGGCTACAAACACCATACTTATTGGAGGTCTGCGTAAAAAGTTATTAAAGAAAAGGAGACGACTGAAAGCATTGGTTCATATAATTTGATGCAGAATTTTTTTTTCAAAAAATCTTTAATTTTTTTTTCTGAGAGTTTTGTTTTGTGAAATTGAATATTTTTTTATTTGTTTATTTTTAAACGCTATTGAACATTTTTATACCCGTATGGTGAAACCAAAGGGTATATTAACTTTGCCTTACCGTTTGTAACGCCAAGATCCCGTCATCACACACAAAAATGAATTACACCAGTGTGTTTAGAATGATAAAAATAATTATTTTTTGCATGTCCGTCCGTCTGTCTGTCTGTCTGTCTGTCTGTCCGTCTGTCCGTCCGTCTGTCTGTCCGTCTGTCCGTCTGTCCGTCCGTCTGTCTGTCTGTGGCGCGGATTGCGGGCGCATGGATTGAGCTAGAGACTTGAAATTTTGCGCAGATCCGTTTTTCGCAAAATGCGAGGCTAAGTTCGTTAATGGGCAAAAATGGACCATTAGGGGGGGTACCCCCCATAAGAACGAAAACGTTTTTCGCGAATATCTCAAAAACTGTGCATCCTATCAAAAAAGTCCAAGAACAAATGTTATTTAGAATATGATTCTACATAAAACTGCCATACATCAAAATCCGATTGGAACAAGTTTTAAAAAAATCTTATTGGAAAATTTGAATTCAAATGAAATTTTGATACGCCGTTCAATTAAATCGCCATACGGGTTTTCAATAATTGCCAGATTGGCAATTATAGCTTTTGTTATGTTTTTGACTGTATTTTAATGCATTTTGATAATGCATTTTGAAAACCGCTAATGTCGTCTTGGGTGCAAGAAACAGCTATCTCCAAAATTTAAAATGTCTACCTATAACTTTTTCAAAAAAAAATATAGATTTATCTCAAATTAAAACGATGTAAGAATACATGCTTGATTTAAATTGTAATTTTTAACTTTGTCCCAGAGCAAAAATTTCACGCTAATATCTTTTTTGTCTCTCCTGAAAAATTTGAAAAAGTGGAGATGAACGCTTTTTGCGCCGAGGTCTTCATTTAGAAAAAAAAGTTACCAGAAGTTGTGTTTTAATTTTCAGCCTGACGTTTCGATCCGTGTTTTGGCTCATTTTTAATGTAACATTTCGACAAAGTTTTTACGGCTAAATATTAACAGTTATAACATAGTGCATTTAAATGATCGTTTAACGCCTCTGAAGATGAACCAAAACAAGGCTCGAAACGTCAGGCTGGAAAATTAAAACACAACTTTTGTTTTTATTTCTTAAAATTGGACCGCTAAACCCGCCAAACTAATACAAAAAAATACCGAAATTACCGGTATTTTTTTAAAAAATTTACCGGTAATTTCGGTAGTGAAATTGGCCGGTAAAACCGGTAAACCGGTTTCCGGTATTGCAGCCCCTAGTCGTAAGTAATAGCTGCTTAACTCGTGTTTTTTGGATTCCTTACAAAAGAAAAACTTATTATGGTAATCGTAAAAAAAATCACTAAAATGCAATAAAGGCGCAATAAAATGTATTGAGAGTGCACGTTAAAAAAATGCGCCGCTTGTGAGAAACTTCTGAAATTTAATCTAAAATTTATAGATGAAATGCGCCGCAGAGAAAAATATTTTTGAGATACGAGAAATGCAAACTACATGTTTCCAAATGAAAAGTTCCATGTTTTTTTTTTCTTCACATTCAGAAATAAATTCAAGCGTTGCACTAAGAATACAAGAAATTTTTTCTAATCACATTAATGAACCTGAATCACAAACTAATCATAAGCAGACTAACAATTTCATTCAATCTATTCTAGAACAAAATTTAATTTCAACTTCCAAAAAATAAATACCCATAGCAGCCACTCCAGCCGTAGCAGCCATGTGCTTTACTGCCAACAGCACAAGACTTCGTGATGCAAGCTTTCCAGCAGTAAAAGTCCGATAAATCTGTTCGAAGTCTTGTGCTGTTGGCAGTAAAGCACATGGCTGCTACGGCTGGAGTGGCTGCTATGGGTATTTATTTTTTGGAAGTTGAAATTAAATTTTGTTCTAGAATGGATTGAATGAAATTGTTAGTCTGCTTATGATTAGTTTGTGCCTGAATGTTTGTAATTTTCAAACGTTTGCTTTTATAATTTACTTTTGTTTTTTAATTCCAGAGAAAAATGTCAAATTAAAATTAAAAATATTGAAAACCCTCCGACTAAAAAGTCTTTCAAAAATTGAAAAAATTATTGAATTTAAAAAAAACCCTTTAAAAAGTATAAAATAATATAATCGTTGGAGTAAATTTAGAATTTCTGTGCGTCGGGACCAGTGATGCTATGTACCTTTAGTGACATTCCCCTTTCCAAATGACAAAATTCCCCCTTTTCCCCTTTTTCAATGACGAAATTCCCCTCGTTTTTCCCCTATAAAAACAACGAATTTTAAATTAAGAATTCATTTATTAAGACCAAAAATTATTGCATCTGTCATCTGGATTCATGTTAAAGTCTTTTAAGAGAAAAAAGCACAAATTAGGAAAAAAAATTATATTTTGTAAAGCTTTAACAAAATTCCGGATAACAACGTCACGGGTCTCAAACCAAACGTCAAATAAGATATGAAAAGAAGGCGGGATTCACAATTGGATAATAATCAAAGCAAGTCACCAATGTATAAATCAAGGTAGTTGCTTTACCTTTGAGCTTAAAATGATCCTGTCCTCCTTAAATTCGGTAAAAATTATTTCCATATTTTGAATTAAAAAAATATCAAAAAATGGAAAAAAAACGAAATCAAGTCGCGACTGGAACTCGATTTTTGTATTCCGGGCACTTTGTCACTGGTCCATGCATTCTTCTTGTGAATATTGGTCGCAATTAGTACATTAAGCCAAATTTTAAAGATGACCAACATATTACTGATTTAATTGATTTTTACATAATTTAAACAAAGCACTTCTGTTGATGCAATTTAAAATATTTCTATTGAAAATATATTTAAGAAATCCGAAAACGAACAAAAAATATTCGTCAATGAACTTTCATGGAAACCACTTTCCATCAAAGTCTTTTAAAGTAGTTTAAAATAATTACTTTGAATAAAATGAAAAATGGTCCCTACTTTTTATTGTGCTTCTTTCAAACCGGTTAAAAAGTACACTGAAAGATCGGTTTAACGTACATTCCGAGGCCATTTTAAAGTGCTTTCGTTTAAAAGATTGGTGTGTACTTTACAATTGCAATACGATCATTATAAAGTGGCAAATGCATAAATAAAGGCATTTCCTTCACTCTTTACCTTTGCCTAAGCTTGGAATTGGATTGTAATTGTTTTTATTTATTTATATTTCTACTTTTCCGAATTTTTTTAAAAGTATTTCGGATTTAGTTGTAAGGCGAAGATTTTCCCCTCGTTGTAAATCGTTTCCCCTCGTTTTGAAGCGTTTTCCCCTTTTCCACTATTAACAATTTTTATAGTCAAATTCCCCGCAAAAAGGGGAATTCCCCTCGATATAGCATCACTGGTCGGGACAGCTTTACTAACCTAATACAACGACAAATAGGCATTCTCGACGCACACCAATTTTAAATTTACTCCAATGATTATAAAGGGTCTTTCAATAAGGATGCTAGAAGTTTGTTACGTTATAGCGGCCATGTTGTTAAAGCAACATCTATCAAATTTGTTGTTCAGTAGTGTATGGCAAATCAGCATGGCAGGTTATAGCGTTGAACAACGTGTGCAAATCATCAAATTTTATTTTCAAAATGAGTGCTCCGTTCGAGAAACGTTTCGCCAAAAAAAAATCATCTTTAGCGACGAGGCTCATTTTGGGATGAATGGATATGTGAACAAGCAAAATTGTCGGATTTGGGGCGATGCCAATCCACACGAGATACACCAGCAAGTCACTGTTTGGTGTGGATTTTGGTCTGGCGGAATTATCGGTCCGTACTTCTTCCAAAACGAAACTAGCAGTGCCATAACCGTCAACGGTGAGCGCTACAGATCGATGATAAGTAACTTCTTGTCGCCTAAACTGGATGATATAGATATCGAAAACATGTGGTTCCAACAGGACGGCGCTACAAGCTACACAGCGCATGCCACGATGGACATTCTGCACGATCGATTTGAGGGCATGGTTATCTCGCGCGGCGGCGATGTGAACTGGCCACCGAGATCGTGTGATTTAACGCCTTTAGACTTCTTCCTTTGGGGCCATCTTAAATCGTAGGTCTATGCGAATAAGGTGCAAACAATTGATGCCCTCAAAGACAACATAACAAACGATATCCAGCTCAATCAGCCAGATTTATACGACAAAGTCATCGAAAATTGGACCTCCTAAATACGTGCCACCAAGCAAAGCCGCGGCGGACATTTGAACGACGTTATATTTCATATGCCATAACATATTCTTACAAACAAAAAAAAAAAACAATGGATGGATATCTCACACACAATTTGTTTTATTTACATAAAAAAATCGTGCGTCCTTATTGAAAGATCCTTTATGATTTTATACTGTTTAAAGATTTTTTTTTATTTTTCCAACATTTTTAATTTTGTGTTTTTTTTTCTTCTATTTAAATATAAGAGTGAACTTTTTTTTAATATCTGAATGTATTTTAGGTTTGTCTGCCAGCATTTTGTAATACCAGCAGTTTGTAATGTATTTTTATATTCATAATTTTTTTCACATAATTTTCCTCACCAACTGGCTGGCGAAAACGGGATCAAAATCGGTTCACTGGATCATAAGATGCAAGAAGGAGGGTTTAAAGGGTGAGGGGAATGATAAATTAAAACCTTCTTCCTCTTATATCCAGTCCAATTTGAAAAATAGGACCGAAATTAGCTGAGTAGACCAAAAGTTATGAGGGAAAGACAAACAAATCAACTCTCACCCCAAACGCATATACCCTCTCCATTCCGACGTGCGTTAAAAATGAACTCCACCATGATGTTCGATATGACAAAATATTGTGATTTCCGTATGCCAGTCCGCGAACACCATAACTTTCGAAACCATTGAGCTAGAAACATAAAGTTTTGTACAGTTGCATTTCTCGTAAAGAGCAAGCCTAAAGGTGTTGGCCCAATAGAAGCTTTGCTTACTTCGCTTGCTTTACTCGCTTTGACAGCTGAATTAAACTCCGTGCTTCCTTAAAGGGCCCATAGACGGCCAACTTTGTTGCCAACCTGGTCGCCAACCTGGTTGGTAGTTTTTACCACAGACGAGACGGAATGTTGGCAACCAAGTTGTCAACATCATTTTTAACAAGATCCCGTCGACTTTAGGTGATTTCTCTAATTTTTTTATTGTTTATAGTTTACTATATGGTTATAAGACAACTATAAGGTATATTTTGACTTGTGAAAAATGAGTAAGGATTTGTTATTGGTATTGGTTTTAAACGAGTTGTGCGAACATGAGGTGCCCCCTTTGAAAAAGAAAAAAAATTGGGCTAAGGAGTGGTATCAGAACCGTGCTCAGTTTTCTCATTCAAAACTGAGATTGGCAACCAGGTTGTAAACTTGCCTTCAGACACCCCAACATGAACGCCAACATGCTAAGTTTTCAAATTTTTTTGATTTTACACCAACCTCGTCGACAACATGAAAAACCAATCGCCAACTTGGCCACAGACGTACAACATAACTCCAACATGTTGGCGACCAGGTTGGCAATAAAGTTGGCCGTCTATGGGCCCTTTTATGGGACCCAATACAAAAGCGCTTAAACAAAGCGAAGCAAGCACAGGTTCGATTTGAGCAATTCTCAATTCGGCGCTTTGCTTTATGCGCTTTGACAGTTCTGACAATTTAGTTTTTCATCTAATCGATGGAACAAAACGCAAATACCATATAAAATACATGATAAATGCTTTATAAATTAATTTTTATTGTTAAAATGTTTGCACAAACTTTTTTTCCACTCAGATTATATAAATTCAATATGTCAAAGCGTTCATAGCAAAGTGTACATTGGGTCTACAGTAGCTAGCGACTGACTGACTGACGCCTAGCCCAAACCTCTGAAGCTAGAAACTTGAAACTTTCACAGTATGTCCCAACCATCACGTAGGCGCTCATTAAGGCGGGGTTTTCCGAAATTTTACCGCTAAGGGGTTAAACGGGGGGTAAAGGGGGTTTGGGTGTTTTTAAATCGTGATCCAGATTTTCGAAATGAGAAACGGAAGGTCCTGTAAGGATAATAAAAATATCCTTTTCCCGGGGTAAAATTGCAAAAATTGCATGTTGTTAGAATTTTAAAATTCGGAACGGGAGATCCTGAAGGCATAACGATTTTTTTCAAAAATTTTAAAGGTATTTCTATTGTTGGCGCAAGAAAATTTTTGCAAAAAACTTTTACACCAAAATTCACCAAAATTCAATTGGACGACACTTCCCGCCATTCCCATATAAATGGAAAATTTTCTATAAAAATTCGGTCTATCCTCATAAGGAGTATTTACCTATTTCTCTCGGAAAATTGTAGTTTTTCTTATGTTTTACACTATTTTCTTTTAAAAATCTAATAAACTCTTTTTGGAACAATCACGACATGAAATCAAAATAATTATAGATTTAGGGTGTTACTCTTTTATACAGAGAACGAGTCTAAAACATACTTGTATATTGAAGCCAGTCAAAAACTATGCATATAACATAACTATATTGAATTTTTCTAAATATGTTAACATGTCAACTGAACATAACTCAACACACATTTCCTAAAAAGGTTTTTTTTTTGCTTTTCTATAACAATGTTTTAAGACAGAAGATATCGAAACATGAATAAATAAGACAGTGCACGGTTTTCCCCAGAGTTATATGAAATTCATGCCAATTTTTTCTTAACTATCACCAAAAAGTTGGGTCGAAGTTCATAGGTAACAGGATATAAACGTGGGAATTGGCCATATGATTTTCGAAAAACATGAAATCGTTTGTATGTGAGGAATATGATTAATACACGCCCCAAAAAGTTTTGTAATTTTTAACAAACATAAATAATAGATCCGAATTTGACTTGAGTTTTTTTTATCTATTAATAATTCCTTCATATCATAATGCAAACAACATAATTTTAAGTTCTTTTTTCTTTGTATAATCGTTAAATGTGTAGGTCTTTTGAAATAATTTTGAACTCTTATTGAAATAAATTCAAATGGGCAGTTTATGTAGGATTATTAGATATGAAATGTTGTCACTTTTCTTATTTGGAAGACACAAGAAGGTGTTTTAATGTTTTTCGGTAATAATCCTCACGAAAATAAAATCTCTCATAATAGTACTCTAAAAATCAAATTTTGTAAACAATATTTTTAATGTGAGTCGTGTAATATTCTTTTCAACAAAATTTATTAAATTCTTTAGCGGCAATATTTTAGAGGAAAAGCCCATTCAAGATTAACGACACTTATATTAAACGGATATTTCTTATGCAATGTCCTCAACTAGGTGTGAATACCTTGTTTAAGTGGTATGGTTTTAATCTTTTCACGTTCTAAAGGACATTTTTTTATACAAAGCCAAGTCTGTAATTGCCTGTAATAAATTTCAACAAGATACTTGCCAAGGAATTCTCAAAAAGAAAGGGTTCAAAAGAAGATTGGTCCACTCATAAAAAAGTTTGTGCCTTCTACATTTTGTGTCCCAGCCAATAGTAAAAAATTATTATTCTCTTAAACTATGTAAGTGGAGGCTAAAGCTATTAAAAAAAGAAACTTTCCTTCAAATTATTTCCAGAAAAATGTCGCTTTTCAATTCTTTTCATAATTATAAAAATAAGTGGAAAATTCTGTAAGATAAATGGACAGAAGGTTGATCGAAAAGAGTTAGCCTTAAAGTATAAGAAGCCACTTAAAGCTCAAAAGATAAAATCATTGAGAATCTATTCATATGGAAACTATTTCTTTTTGCTTCTGACTAGAAAAACTAAAGGAATTTCTGAAAGTCATTAAATGCGCATTACGTTCTTTGAAAAGGGGAGAAAATTACTATGAAACCAATCGCCGTCACAAGTACTTAAGGCAATTTTATGTCTGTATAATCAATCAATCCGATTATTTCTAGTTTTCCTTTTTGAATCTATCAGAAATTCACAATTTATGATTTCGTAAGTAATTTGCGTAATAATTAACATGAATAATATGATTTTTTTATTTATTGTACGGTGGGTAATTTTTTTACTTTTCGGACTTTGTCAGAGCTTTTACATCGTTGTGTTTTATTGTAACTGAAGCCAAAACAAAGCATTTTAAAAAGATTTGTTTTTTCGATACCCCGCACCTGATAACTTTTGAACCGTTCAACCGATTGCAGTTTCAGAGCTCTATAAGGGAGATGTCACATTGGCGATCAGCTCCTGCAGCTGCCTGATCCCGACATCAGGTCGCCCAGATGCAGAAACTGATTCGATCACTTGACGTGGCACACTGAACTGGGATCAGCTGACCTCAAACGTCAAAATGTCGGACTCGGAGGAAGAACTTTCCCAACTAGTAATTAGGTCTGTTCGATATGAGTCCTGGACTTACTCAGAGTAAAAATTTTTACTCTTTTCTGTTCTATATAAGTCCTGGACTTACTTCGAATACATATTGAACAGAAAAGTGTAAGTCCAGGACTCATCTTTTCAGTCCTGGACTTACTCTTGCTTTTAGCTGGAGTAAACTTTGGACAGCTGATATTTGTCAGACATAACCTCTCTTTTACAGTGTTTGGAAGTCAAGAAAATTTATAAAATGTATAATTATGAAAACTTATATGTTGAAAATCATTCTGGAGAGAAATCAAATTAAACATGATTAGTTCCTTGATATTCATTTTAAAAATGTTGTACACAAACGTAAAACTTAACCTCAACGTAAGTGACTTACTCTGAACTTACTCCAAGTTGTTCGATAAAAACAAATTCAGAGTAAGAAAATCCGCCATTTTGTGGAGTAAAGTGAAAATATTCGGAGTAAGTCCAGGACTTATATCGAACAGACCTATTATTTTAGAGTCAACATTATGTGAAGTAGAGAGCCTATAACCTAGAGAGTGGCCATGCTCCCTTAACCCTTGGAGCACAATGAACGCAACCAAGGAGCGGTTGAGCACAATAGAAGCGTTGTCTGTTACGTTGTGAGACAAACACAGAAAAATTAAAAGTGAACTAAAGTAGAAAAATATATAAAAAATGGGAGAGTTTGAAGCAATAATTTGTTTTCTTTGTTTGTATATTTGCTATTTGCATATGATGCAAATAAATAAAAAGAAAAAAATACAATATTGGCTGCGGCCAGTGAATTTAACACGGGACATTGATGGATATTTTGCAGTTTGCTTCAATAAAATAAAAACTTCCTACCCGGAAGTCCCGTAAAAACTTCAAATTCTCAAAATTGACCCACTGCGGACTGTTAGCTGATGCAGCACTTCCGGACGGTGCATTTTCTTTATTGAATTCTTTGGAAAATCTATCCCGCAAGGATTTCCACCGTGTCTGACACAATGTAACTGAAAAATATTTAAACATTATTAAAGGTCGCAATTTTTTAAAAGTAGGGGAGACTCGTTCTCGTTGTCACAAGTACTAGTTGTCACAATGGCTATATCTCTTAATTAAGAAATATTTTTGAAATCGGTTCCTCGGCAATTTCGAAGCGCACTCCACCACTACCAACCTCAGAAAGTGTCCTAGCGATCGACCTCATGTGTTACGTTTTTTAACTCGAAATCAAAAAATATCGTTAGTGAGTAAATTCTAATGGATTTATTGATTTTGTTTATTTGTCATACATTATTAAGATAGAAGTGTATTTTGATTGGTATCTCTTAGGACATTGATCGACTTTAAACATAATTTTGAGTGTTTAGGTTCTACGTTAAGGGTTATAGGTTTAAATGGCTGTCAAAAATTATTTGTCTGTCGGTACTAGTTGTCACAGGGGCTATTTGTTTGTCTCAGGGGCTACTGCAGAGCAGGAAAATCTACAGGGCAGAAAAATCTGAAGAATCTAAAACCCAAGAAACATAAGAAGAAGGAAGATAAAGGACTTGAGATATAGAAATGAGTTGTTAACAGCGATGGAGACGAAGACAACGAAGAACTACTGTGCGTGGTTTGTTATGAAACTTGGTCAAGTAGCAAACCCAATGCAGGGTTCGTTCAGTGCATCAAATGCAGACTGTGGGCTCATGATAGATCTGCGGGGCAGAAAGTTTTTTTTTGTTACCCTAATTACGCCGGGAATGACCTGTGACAACGAGGACCGCACGTTGTGACAACCAACCCCAGCCTTGGGGTAAGTTGTCACAGTAGACTTAAATTTTTATTACATTATTTTCATGACGCTATTACTTGAAATTTAAAATAATTTGTACAATTAATGAAGGACGAAAGCCCGAATATACGATTTATGCGTTTGACTTGGCAATTTAACTTCATTGTCTCCAGAAATAAGGATTTTTATGATTTTTGTGACAACTAGGACCAGTCTCCCCTATGCCTGTTGCTGACAGCTCCGCACATTTTTGTATCCGCGGCTACATTTCGAATATAAAATCATGTTTCTCCGCACTTCTTCAATTAATTTCTCCTCGAACGACATTTTGATTGGCACTGTACACAACTGTCAACGCAGACTTGTTGCGTTAAAGTTCAAAGTTTGGCAACTTTTGCGTCGATGGTTGCGTTCAATGCGTTCACTGTGCTCACTCAAAAGCATTTCTGTGAAATAAACTCGTAAGTGACATTTGGATGCGTGATGGTTGTGGCTTGGTTGCGTTCATTGTGCTCCAAGGGTAATAGACTGTGCCACTGATGACAATCATTACCGCCAGACTAAAAATTTTTTGAAAATTATCATTTTATTTTATTTAATCTAACAAAAATGACATTAGAAACTACCCGACATGTTCGTGATATCAGCTACAAATAGGTGAGTTCAGAAAAGTCAGCTGCGTGTCCCAGACATGCAGCTGCACATTTCTTGCAGTGTGCCATTCGCCATTTACATGTGCAACTGATGTCGGGATCAGTCAGCTGCAGGAGCTGATTCGCCAGTGTGACATATCGCTAAAGAATTCTGCAGACAAACATCTCACAATAAAAGGGAAAAAATTCTCACCTCTTCAAGTCTGCAAGTTAACCTGAACTTTTGTTGATGGTTTTATCATTAAATAGGTTAAAAGTACCCATCCCGTCCCCCTTGACACCTGAACCGCATTTGATCAGATTTTAACTAATAGAAAGTAGATTAAACTCGAGAGCGGAGGCAAACGAGGATTGGGAAAGCTGCAGGACGGCCGAGACAGGACACCAAAAGTATTTAATATTCTGTTTGTATTTAACAAAAATTAACTACGCCATACGACGTCGTGGCTAGGTCTTAACCGCAACTATTCAGTTAGAAATTGTTTTCAAGTTGTAAAGTTATATGAGCGATTATCTAATTTTTTTAGGACACATCCCAACCAAAAAATTGTCGTATTATTTGTTTTTTTGTTTAATCATTCCCAAAATTATGGGAGGGATTACTGTATATGTTAGACATAAAATTGGGAAACATTTCCTTTTGTAAGTGACTCAATCGTAAAATGAAAGGAATGAATCCTATAAAACGTTGTAATGTCTCCATTGATAATTATGGACTCACTTTCCTATTATATACGCGACATTCTCATTTGAAATAGGATTCGTTCCTAATTTTATAGTACCAAGTTCTATCCGAATCGGACTGGATACTTTTTTTTTTATTGGATTCTGTCCAATCTAAAGCGAACAGACAAAAATTCCAGTTATTGAATATACGAGATACGGAAGTTTGAGGGGTTTGAAAATATTCGAGATATCAAACAGCTCGAGTAAAAAAATGCCCTGTAATTAAAAAAATTCTCCGGCACAAGTGTTAGAGTGTGGTAGTAGGCAAGTCCAAACTATAAAAATCATGATTTCATAAATCACATGCGAATTATAATCGAAGAAAAAAATCGGTTTGAATTATCATATTCACTGAATCCTGTTTGCATAGGAATGAGTCCGCGAACATTGAGGATTCATTCCAGTTTTTTTGTAGGACTGAGTGTTACATAATATTACAGTCACTTATAAAAAATGGGAACGATTCCAGTTCATAATATATTTAGTATTATAGGAATGTCTGCACTAAAAACTAGGAACGGGTGCTACTTTTGTTGGAATGTGTCCATTCTTCTCCCAGCCTTATTTACATAGTAATGATTCCACGAAAACTAGGACTAGTTCCAATATTTATGGAAGCCTTTGGCTACAAAATGGCGTAACGAGTCCTATAATCGCTTTCCCATATTTTATAGGAACGTTTACTATGCCGATTTTTCTGTGTGTGATTAATTAAATCAATACTCGTTGCACATATCGAAAATAATTTTCAAAACAATCCAAAATCTATTAAACTCTATCAGTTAAGTATTTTCTTTTTACAAAGTGGGTGATTAATTAACATAATAGCGACATTTCTACTTGTATCTATCAAGACATGTTTCAGAAATCTTTCAAATTTGTCAACAAAATAAGCACAAAAAGGTGCGGCGCCTGTCGGAAGAGCAAGCTTCAAGCATTTTGTTCCAGTAATTGTCGTAATTATTTTTGTCTGCCACACGCTGTGCATTTATCAAGCTGGCTGCAATGAATACATAAAGATCCCTTTAAAAAAAATACCCACCCTCGAGCTTCCGCTTTTATCTTTCCCCGCTCTTTCATTTTCGTTTTGAAACCGTTTGAATTTTTCCCTCTCGACTTTCAGTGGATAAAAGGAAGCGGAAAATGTGGAAAAGGGAAATATGAAATTGTGTCCTTGTTGTTGCAAATACACAATCACATAATAAGTACCTCTTTAAATTGTTTACTTTTTCCTGGCAAGACAAAGCAAATATGAAGAAAGAATCCGGCGAGAAATATAAAAAAAAAAACACCAATACGAGAGGCGAAAAATAAAATAAAAAATAGTAAATAGAGGTCACGTACAATGAACAGCAAACACTAAGTGACTTCACAAATAAAAGCTCTTAACGCTGTTATGCCCAGAAGACCGAAATGTGGTTTTTGTGTGAAATTTTGTAAGATTTGTGGACTCATTTACTCAAGTTCGAGAAATCCGCTTTTCTTTGCCATTCAGCCAACTATACGGACACTGTTACAATACTAATAAAACAAAATGGGATGCACTACATTGCTTGCGCTCGTGTATGCCACTTTTGTCCCACAGGATATTTCCCTCATTTTATTTATTTCTCATTCAATGTGTTTACTGTTATGGAACCGAGGACACGCCAAAATATAATTGTGATACCTACATATATGACACAGATTTAAACATAGCTAACGCAAAGGATTATGCTTCAAATTGAAAACTTCGTGATTTAAAAAAAACGTTTGGAAAATGTATCAACAGATAGTGGAATTTTTTTGTATTTAATTTTTTTTAATACTACTCATGGAATCGAAAACAAAAATTTAAAAAAAATATATTACGTTACCTATATATTGGGTTGGAGAAAAAGTATCGGGCCTTTTTTAATCATGATGCAAACCATTTTTTCATTCCAAAAGTAATTTTAATTAAACCAAATATATGCCATTCTGTTTGATCACATGCTTCCATTTTTCTGGTAAAACCATTATTCCACCGAGAACGTTCGGGGTTCGGGGTTTTTGGTTGGAAAGCTGAACCAAGTAATTTTCACAGGCCTCTTTTGAACGAAACTTTGCACCAGCAAGGGAGTGTTGCAGAGACCGAAACAAATGGTAGTCCGAAGGAGCAAGATCAGGACTATACGGCGGATGTATCAAATCTTCCCAACCAAACTCTCGCAATTTTTGATGAGTCATCAAAGACTTGTAAGGTGCGGCGTTGCCGTGGTGGAATACAATACCTTTCCTGTTGATAAACTCTGGCCGTTTTTGCTCAATCGTCCGCTTCAATCGCACTATTTGTAGAATCAATCGTTTGGTCAACCGAATAGATGCTCTTCCAGTCTTCGGCGTCCACCTCGTTTCTGTTTTGTGGTCGATCTTAAGTTTCGTAGCAAAGTCATGACTTCTTACATGTCGTTTTGGCCAAATTTTTTTAAATATTTTAACGGCTTTTTCAATGCTAGTACGACCAGAGCGATGTGCATCTCTGATATCAACCTTTTCCGCTCGAAAGTGCCTGAACTATCTTTTCTCAGGTTTTGATAAAGTGTCCTGACCATAAACCTCACAATTTTCCCACGTCCGGATCCGCATACTTCCTTTATCGTAGCAAAATTGCAACATGTAGCGGATTTTTTCAGAAATTTCACTTATTTTTTGCAATGTCATAACTTTTGCTACACTGCGCATATTTCAATGAATTTTTTTTCCAATAGTAACTTTTTGTATCAACTGTCAAACAGTAAAGCATTGCCAGATTCGAACAAATAGTTCTGCAATTATTGTACATCAGAGCCATCTGCTGCGAAAAAAACCCGATACTTTTTTCGCAACCGGATTTTAAATCAAAGACTTAAATTCATGAAAGAATTGGCTTAATTACAATTTCAAACCATACCAAGTAGAACTCAGTAACATCGTGTCCCAGATTGACCCAAAATGAATATGGAGTGATCAAAATGAAAAGGACAAAGAAATTACATTAAAAAAGAGAAAAAATCGAAAATTTTGATTGTATTGCTACGCCGGCCGTAAAAGTTGGCGAAGATTTTTAATGAGTCCGTGAAAAAACTTAAGTGAACCATCCTCATGAGTACCAGGGACTCATATTGTAATCCAAAAACTCCACTGTTCAAGTATCATGCACACACGTTTGATTGGGTCCGCATTTAGAGCGTCGGTACAAAAAGGAATACAAAAGCTTGAGGTCGTCAAGCTTTTGAGGTCGTCAGAGAGAAATATTTATCACTGTTTTAATTTCACATATTAGTCACGGGGATCCACAGACTAATTAAGGGTTAACTACAAACTGTAAAAATTTAAGATATAAAAGGGTAGGGTAACTCACGGATAGATGCCCCACATTTTGACTTTGCCATATTTCACAATGAAGAAAGGCATTTTCGATTTTTTTTTTTAAATATTAGTCTTAACATTTATCTACAATTTCAGCCGAAAAAAACTTACATTATGTTTTCTTTTTAATGTGATAAAACTTTTTTTGTTAGTCCCTACTTTTTGGGATAGATGCCCAACCTATGGGATAGACGCCCAACATGACAAATGTGCATGTGGGATAGATGCCTTTGAGGAAAAAAAAACATTTTATTAAGTTATAACAAAATTTTATTATGCATTTTAATTCATTTACATACATATATGTCTATCCAATATACACATACTGCAATATAAAAAAATTTAATTAAATAATAAAGAAAAAAATAACAAAATTCAGTGTCTTTCGGGAGGAAATCGAACGGCCTCTAAATTCTGAATATGACGCACGAGCCGGTTTTCATTTTCGAATCCAAGGATAGGATGTTTACCTACAATAAATAAGTATTTTCAATGAATGTGGGAAAGCAAATAGGTATATATTATTACCTAGAGTTAATTTGCCCCTAAGGTCAACTATCCCTTTAAAAAAGAAGGCGTCTATCATTTTCATACCGGATAGATGCCCCAATTATTTAATAAATTAAATGTGGATAAAAAGAAAAAAAATTTTTTTTTTCACAAACACTAAACACTCCATTTGACACATAAAAAATAAAAAAATATATAACATACTTCTTTAAGCAAAAGTTCCAAGAGTTTTTGTGCAGCTCAAAATAAGTTTTTGGAGTTTTCCCTTGTTCGAAAACAAAAATGGCCAATTATCCCGCAACACGCCCGACTCTCGCGAATTTTAACAACGCACTGAAGTTTCATTGAGCAAACACTTGATATGTAGGATATGACATGTTCCGTTTTGTTTCGTTAAGTACGAGTTTTTAACAGTGAGGCATCTATCCTAGTGGGGCATCTATCCGTGACTTACCCTATTCAGGTTGTGACTAAAGCTCGGTTTAGACGAGACAAGTAACTTGCGGCAAGTAGACGTAAATACACGCGATTTGACCTAGTGTGCGACGCTCGCATATGTGTGAGAATACTTGCCGCTCTCTCGAAAATAATAGAAAGCCATTCTATTTTTGTGGCAAGTAAAAACCAATACAAGAACATGGAACCGTGTACACAAGAGGTGGTTTTATGTGTGTGTGTTTCGGTTCATTTTATATTTGCTGCTTTGCCAGAAAACGTCGTAACATTTTAAGGAAAAAACGACACGGATATAAAAAACTCGTCGGCAACAAACAGTTTCAGGTCGAAATTCGCAAATTTTTCCACAAAAAAGAGTCGTGATATTTTTTCTCAGAAAATTTTAGGTTATGTTTTCCTTCGGCTGTCATTCTACTTGAAATGATTTACTTGAAACGTGTAAACTAAGCAAACTACTTGCCTCTCTTTACTTGCCGCAAGTTACTTGCTGTGTATAAACCCTGCTTAATTGGGAATTTTCGATTTTTTAAGACATCCTTGATAATGTTGATTGTCTTATTTTGTGATTTTTTTCAAATAGAAAAAGCCATTCCGAAGGATATGCCGTAGGACTGTACAAGATTTTCTAGTTTTAGAAAGAGCGTTTTGAGTATCACTTTAGCTGATATTCTCTAGATTTTGGAAGAAATTAAATATTTGATTTAAGCTTGAATTTTGGTAAAATTAGAAACAATTTCCAATCAGACAATTTTTACGCCGATTTTTTTTTTCTTTAATTTTAAGCGATATTCTAGAAAATCGCGCAGTTATCCTAGAGGCTAAACGATTAATACAAAACAACTGAACTTCTGTTTTCCACCAAAATTAAATAAATCTAGTCTTGATTTTGTTTTTTTTTTCAAGTTCAGGAGAAGGGCTCGTCCTTGGACCGAAATTTACTTTTCGACCGGTAGATATCAAAAAATCTAAGTATTGTATAATTAAAAAATACTATAATAAAGATAACTTGGGTATAAAAAACTAACCTTTGAGCTGATACTAACTGTTTTTAGGGCAATCAAATTAAGTACCTCAACTTTTCGCTATTCAAGGTATAACATCGCATTGTACCTTGGACCACCGTGGGCTGTATCCTGGATGAACACTAAAATATAGCAGTATATTCCTCTGTAGTGGTTCTATAGGAGGAGGTGAGTAGATTTTGGTATATGGATGAGTTAGGCAAAATCCTTTTCTAAACACATTTTACTTTCATACATTTTTCAACATGCCCCGCCGTTTTCGAGAAAATTTCAAAAAACTGTTTCTATTGTGTGGGAGACGGGGGAAGGAATGGTCCACTTTTGCCAATCAAGAACTTAGCCTAGCTATTTACGAGAAATGAAACTATACAAAATTTCAAGTTTACGGACAGACAGACGGACAGACAGACAAACAGACAGACGAACAGACAGACAGACGAACAGATGGACAGACAGACAGACGGACGGACATGCGGAAATGAAAATAATTTGTCATCCCAAACACTTTGGAGTAATTCCACATAAAAATATGATTTTTTCACGAAATCTGAAATATTTGGAAAACGACGAAATATGTACATCGATTTACGATAAAAGGAAAAAAAAAATGTGGAGAATTTTAATACAAGTATATTTAATTCCTCTTTTATTTGTTTTTTTTCGAAAAACCATTAGTTTACAGATAAAATTGTGGGAAATATACTCAAATTATACATTGAACCACCCGAAACCTCTTAGTTTTTGAGAGTATCGCGAAAAAACTGATTTTTTGGAATATATTTTTATATGAAACATTATTTTATTTGTCGTGTTATAGTGTAAATTGCACAAGAACGTAGATTTTGTATAAGAAAGTCATGTTTTGTTCATATGAAATATATTTTCTTAAGTTTGTTGAAATGAGATTTCTTCTGGTACAAGACGAGATAACGTGACATAGCGAAATCTGTAACGTTACGATTTTTTTTCGCTTTGCATCCCTTGTTTGTATATGCCTTAATGGATTAAAAGTCTTTTAAGTGCGATAAATTTTTGATAAAGAATATAAATAAAACACTCATAGATTATGCACCGAAATTGGAATATTTCGTTATGTGAAAAGTGGCAGAAAGTACAAATGTAATAAGTCAAATGTGCATCATAACAAAAGCTACAAAAGTTTAACATACTATGGGTCGTCTTCCAAGAAAATTTTATGGTCATGCAAACTGTTCACACTTCGAGGATATCTGGCGCCTTATCCTGGAGTGCAACTAAATTTATAACATGAAAATATTTTGTTGAGACGGAAACATGACTTTAGCCAAGGAAGAACATTTTATTGGCATTGGCACTGTCGGCATCGTTTACTTATATTTTATTAAACTGAAAATATATTGATTTTACAAAAAAAACGAAAAAAAAACATGTGAACAATATTAAAATATCGGAAGCGATGCGAATTTTCATCCCGTCATTTTGTATTTTACGAAACATTGTTTTCTTTATATGACCGAAAAGAGCGACAGTAAACGAAGTTTTAAATACATCTCCTTTTTTTTAGCGAGGTACCAATAAAAATTGGCTGGATTCTGAAATATAGCCCAACCGTTTACCACAACCATATCTGCCTGAGACAAATGTTATACCTACCTATTATTTTGAGTAATGGCGTTCAGCAGGTGGATTTTCCAATGGCCGGCACAGAACGCGTTGGAAGGTTAATAAAAACCAATAAAATCGTGCTTGATTAACATGTGTGGTTGAGATTCACTAATAAAATAAATGCAGTGTTTTAATTCACTTTCGTTTTTAAAGTAGCTCAAATTTATTTACTGGTTTCACAGATTGATATTTTGTTACATTTTTCAGTTGTGTAAAATACGTTTATTGTGAACAAAAATACTTTCATATATCGCATTCCTTCAAAACTTATGTATAATCTAAAAATAAACACATGTGCAGTCAGCTAGTCAGTTAGGGTTTCTTTAACGTGTATTTATTTATCTCTAATTAGGATAGGCATTAAAATGCTACTGAAGTGAATTAAATTAAATATATGTGCAAATGAATACAAACAGATTCAAACACTGTATTTACTTTAGCCAACTTGGCAAATCTTCTATGCTCATTACTGATATTAGTAAATAATTAATATGTGACTCGATTTTGTGATAACACTTATGTGACAAATTGATTTCAAAATTGGAAATGTTAACTTAAGCAGGGAACAGACGATCATGCATGCATGACAGCATCGTAGGCAGTCATGCCCATTTGATCGTCTGTACTACTGCGGTCATTCCAAAATCCAGGCATAATGAAATGCATGATAAGAATCAAACAACCTTTTGATTTTTGTGGGCGTGACTTTAGGCTGTACACAATGCATGTCCGTGTGTAGCGAAGCATGATAGCATTTCGTCATTCCAAATCGAAATCTTGAACAAGTGACATCGAAAGTTAAATGTCAAAGTGCTTAAGTGTGTTATGAAATCGGTAAATCATGGCGAATGTCAAGGACAGACAATCCTGGGAAGAATTTTTTGTACTCCTCTACTGACGTATCACGTAAACATGGGTGAACTTGGGTCTTTGTAGATACCACTGCTTACTCCAACACCGACGACGCTTTTTAATTGGTTCTGTTAATTCCGCAATTAAAATTAATGCACACGCTTCATCACTCATTTTATAATTTTTTCTCCTTGACCTTTCGGAACGACAACTGCGTTAAAACTGATGACTGACAGCATGCATGATACGTGTGTACCAAAACTGTTTTTTTGCATGACAGCATGCTGTGATCGTCTGTTCCCTGCTTTAGGTAAAGTGGCCTTACTTAAAAAATTCTTACAAGCAAGCATGTAAAAATAGGACCGGTTTCTTTTAGAAAATTTTTTTATGAAAAAGATTTTTGAAAAAAACCAGTTTCCGCTTTAGGATTTTAGTTTTAAACGCTTATAAAATTTTTTCCTTCCGTAGAAGGATTTGCGTTATTTAGTTTATCAGAAGCTTTTTTATCAATGCAGTCTTTAGATACAACATTTTTTTCACATCTTACGAGAAACTATTAAAAAAATCAAAAAAAAATGTTTTTTTTGAAAAGCTTTTATTTAAAAAAATGTACTAAAAAGGAAAAAAATAATTTTTTGGGCACTTTGTATTAGAAAAAAAAGCAAGATAAATATTTATTTTGTTTTATTTTTTATGTCCTTATCTCCCTTTTATTTCTGATGTACAGGGCCCAAAAAATTTTTTTTTTCTTTTTTAGTGCATTCTTTTTAAATTAAAGCTTTTTAAAAAAAATTATCTTTTTTAGTTATTTGGTAATTAATTAGAATGACTAAAAATCGAAAATGAAAAGGATAATCACATTATCCTAACAGAACCTTCCTTTATCCTTACAGACTTCTTAGTGTCAGAATCAGATTCAGCGACCCCAAAAACCTCAAGATGAGATTTGAGGAAAAGGATAATCCCGTTATCTTTACAAGATCTTCTCTTTTCCTTACGGACTTTTTGACTCCAGAATCAGACTCATTGTCAGTGACCCAAAAAACTACCAGATTATAATTTTTCCGGAAAATTTGAGGAAAATGATTACCAAGTTACTCTTACAGGACCTTCCGTTATCCTTACAGACTTCTCAATGTCAGAATCGGATTCAGCAACTCCAGATAAGATTTTTGCCGGAAAACTTGAGGAAAAGGATAATCAAGTTATCCTTACAGGACCTTTCCTCATCTTTACAGATTTCTTAATGTCAGAATCTGATTCAGCGACCCCCAAAAAACCCCACGATATTATCCGGAAAATTCGAGGAAAAGGATAATCATGTTATGCTTACAGGACCTTCTGTTATGTTATGCTTACAGGACCTGTGTGCAAAATCCATCGGATGAGTGGAAGTGGATCAAAATTGGATTGCAAGATTTTAATCTGACAAATAGACGAACAAACAGACACACGAATGCAAGCTAAATAAAAGCTTTAAAAAGTATAATCATTGCTACGTGCAACAGGTCCAGGGTCCAGTGCCAAGTGGCACTTCTAGAAAATGCTTTAATCCCCAGCATTCACGATGCGCAGAATTTTTTTTAAATAAACATAAATAAATGAAGAAAAAAAAATCGTGACGTTAAACATTACCACAAAATTTATTTCGTTATTTCTTAATTGCGTTATGTTACAATAACATTTTACATCTCCGTAATGGTTGCAAATGTTGCAATTCATCCAAGGCGCACAACTCCTGTAAAACTTGTAGCTACACGCGGCAGGGACGAAGAAAACACACTTTTTCAATAACTGTGTGAATTTTATGCTGCACTCGCAAAATTTTCAAACCTTGCAAAGGGCCCTGGAATAAATTAGCTGCTTTTGATGGTTTTGGCGTTTTTTTTTTTTTATAGATCCAGCCAGAGCTTAGGGGAAGACCCTTTAATGCCGAAGCACAGCTCGGGATGGTCAATATTGCTATTAATTGTACTCAAGTTGATACCAAGTTTCAAGTCTCTAGCTCCATCCGTTCGCCGTAAATAGCCTCGAATACACAACGCTGGTGCAGGATTCACACCCCCTAGCTCTGAAACGGGAATATTGAGGGTTTTTCCTTCAAGTAAGATTCCTAGTTTTTGATTACCGGAACAGTTCCGTTGTGAGTAGAACTCTTGGGTTGCATATCTGTCAGACATATAATACTAAACATTTTTCCAACATAATATTAAAAAGTGTTTCGAACTTCCTCTTTTACTTATTTCATTTTATCCGTTAGATTTTTCGATTACTGCAATTTTTAATTAACCTTTTAGCTAAATCTTACTACAATTACTGTGTAAAATTAATAACCTATTATTATGATTATAGTGAGATCCAACAAAAAAAATCCTAAATGTATCCCAATCGTCTTCACTTTGAAAAATATATAATAGCCCCGAGGGAATGGAATGTATTCATATAATCTGGGAAATTTTCTCACAGAACTATCCTTGGAACGGAGCCAAGATAAGTCATGTCAGATTATTAGTCTAATCCGTTATAATTAAGGTATGAAACATATCCGGCATAAAATTAAATTATCGTTGAATAAGAAGTAGATGTTTCACGCTCGTAGAAGTGGATGTAAGAATGAAAAGAAGCAGACTCAGGAACCGTAGGAAAGTAGAAGAAGTTAAACGAAAGTAGTGAGAGTTAGAGATTAAGAGATAATTGACGGAAAAGGTCCGTATACAGTATTAGTATGGTAGCTTAACCTCTGTACTCTGAATATATGGAAATTTGTATATACAATGCTCATCGATTTTGTATATCTCAAGGTATATTAATTTATATGTAGTATTTTTTCATTTGGATTTTAGGCAATCGCGAAATAGTTTTGATATTTGTATTTATTTAATTTTTGTGTGATCTGTATTAGGGAATTTTGTTACAAAAGCAACGAGGGATAACATTGTATTTTTGATGTACTATACGGTGGGCTGGTAATGTCACTCAAATGAGTAAAAGTGAGCCGGCTCGAAAAGTCTTCTGGGGTAGGTTATTAAAAACAAGGGGACGAGGAAGACCCAACATCAGATGGCAAGACGGCGTTGACCAGGATGCGAAGAAAATATATCCGACATGCAAAACTGGAGGACATCGGCACTTGACCGGGACCTCTGGCGAGAGACATTGCAGCAGGCCAAGACCGAAAATCGGTTGTAGTGAGAGAGAGAGAGAAATAGAGAGAGAGAGAGAGAGAGAGAGGGAGAGAGAGAGGGAGAGAGAGAGGGAGAGAGAGAGAGAGAGAGAGAGAGAGAGTTTAGTCACAAATAATATACAGATGAACAGAGCTCAAAGAAAACCATGTTATATGAAACCAAATCAGCCGACAGAAGATCAGCCGACAAAAGCTTTTGACTTAAATTTTGAGCGAGAGTGGAGAGATAGTTTCTCGTCAAATCGTATGCCCAACACACACAAGTGAATGTAATAAATGTGTTGAATTTTTTGTATGATTGGCGCAGCGGTGGGGTTGTATAAAACAAGTTTACAAAAGCTTGAAATCATCTCAAAAGAACCGAAGACAAGGCTCTCCCAGAGGAAAAAGTTTTTCGGCTTTTAAAAGCTCGCTTGATTTGGTTTCATATAACATGGTTTTCTTTGAGCTCTGTTCATCTGTATATTATTTGTGGTTTAGTCTACCAAAAATTCTAGTATAGGGGTTCACAACTAAATCAACGTATATTCGCCAGTAATTCATAAAAAAAAATTAAATATTTTATACTTAGTTTAAGAACCACATAAGAACCGATATTTACTAAAGATATTGCAAAGCAAGACGTGGTTATGGCTGCATTTGGGTGACAGCTTTAGTTGTGAAAAATTGAGATGAGACGAGAGGATGACGGGTTTGAAAAGTCCAAAACTAGCTGTTGAGTTCGAATGGACATTTATTTTCTAATAAAAGAGTTTAACAATAAAATCACATTCATATTACTTCTTTCTAATTACTTACTCGGTTTTTGCTCCGTCCGTTGTTCATCGGCTCCCGTTCGAAACTGAACGAGTACAAAGGCCGCTTGGAGAAACTACCGATCACAATCAGTTATAAAATTCGATACAATCACATACAAAATTATGACTAAACTAGAGTACATTAATGACACTAGCGTCACATACTTTATGGACAGTATCAAAGTATAATTGTTTACAAAATTAACAGAAATGGGCCGCAGGTGAAAATTTCAATCGTCAAATGTGTTTTAACTCAACGCTTCTGATACCCCCGATTTAGGACATTTCGATATCAGATGTTTCGACATACAACGCTGAGTATTTTGTTACGAACGTCAGTATATAGAGATAAATCGATTAGCAACTCTAAATTTTCAACAACAAAAAAAATTTGTTATTATCATGTATTGAACTTTAATTTATTCCAAATATTGTCATTAATCAGACACTTTCACAGGCATTACTTTCACATGCAAATATAAAAATAATTTAAAAAAATACAAGTCCTGAATATACGACGCAAATATTCATTCGCCTAAAAAAATATGTGAATCGATGAAGTCCTTTTTACTATTATTAAAAGCTTTTATTTAGCTCGCTATCTTGTCTGTTTGTCTGTTTGTTTGTTTGTTTGTCGGGGTCAAATCTTGCAATCAAATTTTGACCCACTTCCACTTGTCCGATTGACTTGAAATTTTGCACACTTATATAAGTCCGATGACAATACAATGTTTTCACTACTTCGTCCTTGTAAGGATAACGGAAGGTCCTGTAAGGATAACGTGATTATCCTTTTCTCCAAATTTTCCGGAAAAAAATCTATTCTGGGGGTTTTTGGGGTCGCTGAATCCGAATCTGTCATTAAAAAGTCAGTAAGGATAACGGAAGGTCCTGTAAGGATAACGTGATTATCCCTTTCTCCAAATTTTCCGGAAAAAAATCTATTCTGGGGGTTTTTGGGGTCGCTGAATACGATTCTCAAGTTAAAAAGCCTGTAAGGACATCTCAAATGTAAGGATATATATTCGAAGACTAAAAAGAACAAAATAAAAAAAATAAAAAAAAAATTTTTAAAAAAAGCTTTTATTAAAAAAGAATGCACTAAAAAGAAAAAAATAATTTTCTGGACGCTGTGTATCACAAATATAAAAGCTTTTAAAAAGCGAGATAAAGCATAAAACAATAAAATAAAAATTTATCTCGCTTAAAGCTTTTATATTTGTGATACACAGCGTCCAGAAAATTATTTTTTTCTTTTTAGTGCATTCTTTTTTAATAAAAGCTTTTTTTAAAATTTTTTTTTTTATTTTTATAAAATAAATTCATGTTGACCATTTTTTCTCGATTTCTTACAAAAATGTTTCCAACACCTTTTCCAATCGGGAAATTTTTTTTTTCGAATTTTTAGAGGCCTGTTCTGAGTAGAAAAATATTTCCGAGACCTTTTGAGGAACAATGATGTAGAAAAACTTAACAAAACTAGAAGTGACATTAAATTATATAAAAATTCGACTAGTTTTTGACATTTTTAAAAACTTCTATTTAGCTTACTTCTTTGTCTGTTTGTTTGTGGGTTTGTCTGTCAGGGTCAAATCTTGTAATCTAACTCATCCAATGGACTAGAATCTTTGCACACATACGTAACTCCGACGGCAATACAATATTTTCCCTACTTCGTCCTTGTAAGAATAACGGAAGGTCTTGTAACGATAATGTGATTAACCTTTTCCTTAAATTTTCCGGAAAAAATCTCATCTGGAGATTCTTGGGGTGTGTAATGAAATCTCAAAGACAAGGACATACTATATATTCAGAGACTTATAAGTATATATAAGTGTGGCGAAAGACATACGTTATTTTAGATTGTTAGTCATACTAATGAAACACAAAATGACTAAAAAAAGAGAAAATAAAATAAAAAATTTAAACAAAAAAGGTTTCAAAGAAAAAATTTGAAAAATTTCGCCTTTATTTCTGATACACAGCGTCCATTTTAATACACTTTTATTATCAAAAGCTTTTTCTAAAAAATTCTCTTTGGGACATTTTTGCTATGATATTAAGTTACTAACTTCTAAGCGTTTAACCAGAAAAGGCTTTGAGTGCCGTTTGCACCAACAAAACTTAGCAACTTATGTACAACTTAAAAAATTTAAGTCGAAGAATTTCTACGGTTTAAGTAGGCTAACCACAACTTAATTTTTTAAGAATAATACGCGCAAACGGGCCTGAGATACACAAATATTGCCCATTTAATAATATTTGGTTCTACAAACCTAATTTCCAAAGCTATTTAATGATAATCAATTGTTTAAAGATTTTGAATACCTGACATTACGGAATTCAATATATTCAAAAGAAAACGTGCCTTGAATTGAACATTATAGTTAATGTACCGAAAAAATTAATATTTACGGCCAGTAACGTTTAACCACCATTAAAATGATTTTAGGTACCAACGACGGAAGGAGATTTATGACTTTTGAAATCAATAATTTTCACATTTAGTTATAGAAAGTATATACAGCGAAATCATCAGCACCCCTCTGATAAAAAAAGCAACGAAGATACTGGACAATTTTCTTTAGTTCAGTCTCTTTTTTTTATAAATGAAGACTAATAATTTTTGTTTGCGTCAAAAGCTTTTCCATGCACTTTGCCGTTAAACCATTAGCGAGTGGAAAAATCAAAGTCAGTGTGAAAATTTATGTGAATTTTTAAAATATGAAAATTTCCGGCATGGCGGACTACGGATTAAGACGAACCCAGTTTTGTTGGTGGTGGTATTTTTTATTACGATATCTTCGGTTTTGCCTACCGATCAATTGAAAATGCAAAAATGAAATTGTCATGAAGGATGCTGCGTGTGTACATTTATTGACATGTTATATTTATTCGAGCATCTTAAGGACGAAACTTTCGTTTCCTTACTTCCTTCCTTTCGACTTTCCATACATATTTCCTTCCTTTCCGTTTTGAGCATCCTTTCGAACGTGAAGTTTCAATGGTATTAGGAAAATCTCACTAATCAAATATGCGATAGTTAGGCATATGTTTTGCATTAGAATAGAAAATATTGATTCTTCAACTCGAATGCCATGTGTTGAACGTATTCCAAATATTGACTTGACATCGTGGCAATTTATGTGCCATAAAAATTTATAAGTCAAACGTGGCCATTTTTCCCAAAGAAATTCTTTTTCCTCTGTCACGTATTACAAATTTTTCAGTTGTATGTTATTCAAATTTTTGCTTTTCAGAAAATTGTCTATTAAATTTCTTTTGCTGTCGATACTTTTGCCAAGTATATAATATTTATCGGAGAGTTTATGTAATTGACTTGCTCAATTTTTTTTTTGTTGATAATTTTAAATTCGAAATTAAATATTTGAGAAAATAGGAGAGAAAAATTTCTTAAATTGAAGAAAAATTCGATTTCGTGCAGTACGTGATTATGTCATACATACATATAGTTTCTGTTCACCTGATGTAAATTTTAACTTACCACACTACTTGTGTCGTGTAATTTTTAACTAATAATACTATACAAAAAATTTAGTAAAAGCCGGAATCACACATGACTTGCTTTGTCCAGCTTTATTCATTTTTTATACTCTAAATAATATATCACATATAAGTAAAGGGTCTTTCATTAAGGACATAACAATTTTGTATTTTAATAAAAACGGACCCTAAAACTTTTTTTATGATCTGGCAATGCTAAAACGTAAGTCAAGGTTTACATTTTTTATTTTTAAGGTTTTTTTTAGGTTTACATGCCACACAGCTGGTCAAACAATTGATCTATTAAAGGAGAAGTTCGGTACTCGTGTAATCTCGAGAAATGGTCCGGTCGAATGGCCACCTCGCTCATGCGATTTAACGCCGTTGGATTTCTTTTTGTGGGGTTATGTTAAATCGTTGGTTTATGCCAACAAGCCAACAACGTTAGAGAAGCTCAGGAATAATATCGAACGCGAAATTGCCAACGTTCCGGCCGATATGTGTGGAAGAGTGGTGGAAAATTGGCTCCAAAGAATCAATCAGCAAACGTGCTCGTGGTGGCCATATGAACGACATCGAATTTCATATTTAAATGTAACATGTCCACTACACCTGGAATAAATTTCAGCACGATATCTCAATTATTCTGTGTTTTATTTAAATACAAAATTGTTATGTCCTTATTGAAAGACCCGACATACAAGATTTAGTATGCCGTTTGTAACGCATCGAACCAATCATTGGTCACAAAAATGAACTACACGAGTGTGTTAGGGATGACAAAAGATTTTGTTTTCCGCATGTACACTCGTCTGTCTGTCCGTGAACACCATAACTTTCGAAAGGATTGAGCTAGAGACTTGAAATCTTCTATAGTTACGTTTCTCGTAAATGACTAGGCAAAATCGGACCACTTCTTCCCCTCTCCCTCATACAAATTGAATACTTTTTTTTCTATTATCTCGACAACGGTGAGTCGTATTGAAATTTTTTTTAAGGTAAACTCTGTTTAGAATATGATTTTATATAACCAATCCATACATCAAAACCAATCGGACCACTCCTTTCTCCCTCTCCTATACAAAAAGATGTTTCTTAATAAAAATGTTGTCTGCCATCATGTAGAATATTTTACCATTGGCCCCTGGTAATTGTAGCGTTTCTTATGTTTTAAAATATAATTCAAGCTTAAAGATAAACAAAAAGTTAAATGTTGGTTTGATTGTTTCTGTCAGTTTGCTAGGACTTAAATTCTTTCGATTATCATTAAAATAACCGATTATTCATTCGATTAATCAGTTCAGTTACAAATATATGATTAAAAGATTAATCGAAAGCGAATTATTTGCACCGAACGATTTTGAACGATTGTTACAAAAATGGCTATAATTTGATATTTTTTTCTGCGGCAATTTTTACTTTTAAAGGCCGCAGGGAAAGACCTCAAATTACAGAAATTTTTGTAACAGCTAGAGATGGTAAGGGTCAATCGACTTGCAAGATTTTAACCGACTTAAGTAGGCTACACATCTATCAGTTTTCGATCAGTCGCGACTGTTACGGCACTTGTCAGTTTTCCAGAAGTTTTTTACATCTAGTTATGCGTTCACATCTATCAGTTGCAACTGACAGTTTTTTGTGAAAATTTTCCATTCATTTTGATTGTAGAGTTCAAAAAATACCGGTGGATAATAAAGAGAGAGCATGTGTGTATGCATTATTATTGCATTAAGTTCAAAAAATAATATTTGGTTCTATTCTAATGCGATACAACTGAAGCGACTGACACGAACGTTTACACCAATCAGTTGGGTATCAGGTTTGTTAGAAAAACTGATCTGCCCACGAATTTTTTCGTGGTTGCCCATCAGTCGTCTGATTTTACGTTCACACCAATCAGTTTCCCAAAAACTGATGGAAAACTGATAGATGTGTAGCCTTACTCCGCTAGTATACACTGGGAAAAAACGCAAAAATCATTTCTGTACTTTGTGAGTCACCGGTGACTCAAACTCTTATTTCACTTTTGCACACTGTGAGGCACCGGTGAACACAAGATCAATACAGACAAAAACGAACGAATCGAATGACCGCACGAGCGACTGCACTGGAACTTGAGAAACTGACGGTAATGACAATAGTGTGTGTACACCGGTGACTCACATTGTCCCTGTGGGTGACACGCTGCGATCCCCGGTGACTCACATGGTAGCCAACGTGTTAAGGATTTTTGAAGTAATTATTAACTAAATTGTTTTTGAAATTTAATAACAATTTATTTTCTGTGGAAAGTTACATGAAACTCAAAAATTTTAACAAAAAGTTTTTGTTAATAAAAATAAAATCTTGAAAATTTCACAAATTTTTTTGAAACCTTGACACACAAGTCTTATCGCAGCATAATTATCTTTTAACCCATTTGCATCAGATGGAAAAATCACTCTTATTACAATTTTTTTAATTTTCTCTTCTAAGGAGGAAACATTTGTGACGGGGAATGACTAGAGAGCGGGGGCAGATAGAAAATTTCTGATCAGTACGAAATCCAGTTCAGGCCAAATTATCAGTATGTCCGTGCATCCGTCTGCAGGTCTGCCCCTTGTATGTATCTTAAATAACTCGAGAACGCGTTGCCTTAGCTATTTGAAGTTTTTTCTAAATAAGTTATACAAAAATTGTGGTTTTCTATCAACCTTTGGAAAAGTAACGGTAGCTATAACGGGTACCACCCGTAGGTTTTTTGAAAATTTAAAAACTAAGTTTTTTTGAAAATTTCTCGAAACTTATGCGTTTTTAGAAAAAATGCGTATAACAAAATTTAAAAGACATAAAACTTTCTATGGTTTTTGCTTTACCGATTTATTTGTATTTCTTATACGTTTTTTTTGTGTTTCTTTAACGGTTTTTCAAGATTTGAAAATCTATCGAAAACTATGCACTTTTATGAAAAACTGCACATAACCAAATGATAGGAAATCAGATTTTGTACAGTTTTTCTTAAAATTTTGTACGGTTTCTACATATTTTTAACAGTTCTACACTCCAATCAAAACTGGATTAAGCTGGACCTATATGTAATCCAATGCAAAATTCTAATCTAGTAGTATGGATTAGAAATTTTTTTAACTTTATTATACCCGTATGGTGAAACCAAAGGGTATATTAACTTTGCTTTACCGTTTGTAACGCCAAGATCCCGTCATCGCACAAAAAAATAAATTACACCAGTGTGTTTAGAATGATAAAAATATTTAATTTTTGCATGTCCGTCCGTCTGTCTGTCTGTCTGTCTGTCTGTCTGTCTGTCCGTCTGTCTGTCTGTCTGTCTGTCTGTCTGTCTGTCTGTGGCGCGGATTGCGGGCGCACGGATTGCGCTAGAGACTTGAAAGTTTGCACAAATCCGTTTTTCGTAAAATGCGAGGCCAAGTTCGTTAATGGGCAAAAATGGACCATTAGGGGGGGTACCCCCCATACGAATGAAATCGTTTTTTGTGAATATTTCAAAAACGGTGCATCTTATCAAAAAAGTCCAAGAACAAAAGTTATTTAGGATATGATTCTACATAAAACTCCCATACATCAAAATCCGATTGGAATAAATTTTAAAAAATCTTATTGGAAAGTTTGACTTCAAATTGGAATTTTGGTATAACTGTTCGAATTTTGATACGAATATCACCATACGGGTCTCCAATGATTGCCAGATTGGCAATTATAGCTTTTGTTATGTTTTTTAGTTTAATTTAGTATTAAAGTCTAAAATTTTGATTAAATTGTAGACATTAATATTAAAAGTATTTAATTTCAATACACAATAAAAAATTATTAAAATATGAAGGCAAAAACGGCTAAAATTTTTTCAAAAATTCGCATGTATTAAATTCCAATCCAAAATTTTATTAAGATTTCGTATTATTAAGAATTTTTGGATTGAAAAATACTCCAGGATTTTTTGCCGTGTAGAGATATTTTAAAAAAAGTTATTTTTTTTACATATTTTTCCGATACTAAATGCTGCAGAGAAAAGTTTTGTGTTGATCACATCTGATATTTTTTAAATAGCCTGCGGCGCATTTTATTATAACATTTTTGATTAACACGTATATAGGTACTTCTTCTTAAAACATTTTCTACGGTGCAACTTCTGTGTTCTAAAAAGGAAAAAATATCACAAAAAGTGATAGAAAAATTCACTTATTTTGGAAAAGTGCTGTATTAAAATGTTTTGAAATTTTCGACTAATTTAGACACATAAAAATTTATCTTTCTTTACCCGGACTCGAGCAATGGAAATATGGTTATATCCAGACCTTTCATTATTATTTAATAACTTTTTGGGGACAATTCTTCGCCACGAGGGTAGAAGTCAAAGCTCTGATTTGAAATACTATTCTGCAGCTATTCTGCAGCGTATACTCACCTTTCGACAGCTATACACCGTATGTGCAGACATTTTTTTTAAAAGAAAACTTCCGATAAAAACTATATGCGAGATGAAAACTTTTCAAATCAAAATTTTTTGAACGATCAAAGTGGTAATTATGGCTTAAGTTTATATATTTATAGATATATGAAAAACCCTGCAAAACAGAAATTTCCTTCATGAAATCGTCGGTCTAGTCTCATTAAGTTATAATGCCAAAACGCATTATAGTTAGCAGTCATCCTTTTGTATAGATACTATTAATACAGTCGTTCATTTGGAAGTCCTTATCTCTGACCTTCGTACAAGTACTTGCCATTTCGTCCTCTAATCCTTTTAGCACCCCCAAACACAGAATTACGAAAAACCTTGTGTAACTCCACATGAATACCCGGTACTGAGATTCACAAGAGCAACTCTATTGAAAACTTGTGCTCATGTGAATGATATACTAAAACGTGTGTATGCAGAGATAAGAATGAAACAAAAGTGGAGTAAGAGAGTTCTTCAAAACAGTAATAAAATGCAAAAAGTTTATTTTTTGCAAAGTGATTTGTTGAATGTTCCGTGAATAACTTTAATAAAATGCGCTTTGAAGAACATTTCAACGCTTCCATTTGTACCTAAAGGATCACTTCCACATCACTATCGGGTCATCATATCGATCAAAATAGCCTCTCTGAAATTCGGGACTATTCGTATGCATGTTTCTATGTGTGATATGTCTCGTTTAATTTTGATTTTCTCGAACACACAGTTCGTGTAATATACCCTTATCCCAAAATTATTTACCTTTCCCCACCTAAAAAGCATTAGAATCGGGATCGTGTTTAGTGTAATATAAAATTGAGTGAGTAGGGGCAAAATTTAAATGAAATTTTCTGCTCCCCTCGAACTCTTACCTTTTCAGTTCATCAATCTTGATATGTGTTTGCCTGATGATACGAAATGGTCAAGTGAATAAGAGCTTCAACATATGCTGTTGAAGGGCATATGTTTGATCCCAACTTATGTTGACTTTGGTCATAAATCTTTTCGGTTAAGATTTATGAGTAGAAAACATAGTTTTGTGAAAATGTACCCCAACAATATAATGATGAGTTATCAATTTCATAAGTCACATGAAAATACAAAGTTGATTTGATCGAAATTTCGTGACTGCAGGATGTCGGATATTTGATTTAGTGCGAGACATCAGTCTATAAAAAAATTATTTACCCATATAGAAATTTACATGATATATATCTGTATTCATTCATTCATATTTTCAGTCCGATATGCTGGCCAAACACATTTTATGTAACATAAAATCGCAATATGTTGAATCGTCTGATGTGAGCTTTTTTTAAATACATATTTCGGAACGAATGATTAGTCATGGCGAAAAATATTTTATGTATATTAAATTCTTGAACCGAAAAAATCTGGAATTGATATTGGCAATATACTTGTTTCCGTTATTAGTGCGTTTTTATAATTTTTAGTAAATCATTTCTTTGATTTGTAAGAATTAAGATTAAAAACACATTGCTCGGAAAGCTTTCTGCGGTAAGTTATTAATAACATGGCGACGATTTAGGCCGAAAAAGGGCAAAACGGTGTTGACCAGGACGCGGGAAGAGTTGAAACGGAAAATGATGGACAATGACGTAAGCGATTGTCCAAAGATTTAAATTCGTTCCAGCACCGAAGAAAAATGATACCAAAACCCATTTTGTTTCATACGCTGTCTTTACTCAGTCTTTTTTACTTTTTTTTTACGAGGTCCAACCTCGATAACATTGAATTCCTTTATAACTTTATCTGCCCCCTTCACATTCCTTTATCCACACTGTAGAAAATGAATTTGAATTTAAACCGAAAAATGGGATAAAAACGGGGTAAATTTACAAAAAAGTCGTGAAATTACGAAAAAAAATCAGAATTTAGCTCGCACACCATTTAAGTTGTAAAATCACCCAAAAAAACAGTAATCTTACACTAGAATTAGGGTAATTTTAAACCTTGCGTAAAATTTCGACCAATATTCATATTTTTACTCTCATTTTGGTGCAAAGACACGCTCACAGGGTATTTTTGCATTATTGAACGGACAATTTTATTATTGCACAATGCAGTTGACGGATATTCGCTCTGTCTTGATGGAGCTATGTTGCCTTAACCTTATAATTCGCATAAGGTTTGTGGCATAGGAGTATAAATACTCGAATCGAGTTTTACTCCACGAAAATCCTGTAAGCCTGCGTGGAAGCTGGTAAAGCAGGCTCTGATACCAGTGAGCCAGCTTCCATACCCGAAACAGACTCATGATAGGTTTTCTTGGCAGACATGCCCGACCTGTTTGGGGGAAATTTGGGGGGAAGTGAAAATATCCGCAAAATAATATTATTATTATTTTTTGTTTTTGCAGACCGTAAAGCCGAGAAATTCTAAAACCATTTTCGGTGTAATTTTAAACAAAAAATGTCGTAAAATTACACCAGTATTGTACTCTTGCGTCTTATTTATTTTAAAGTTCCCTCGTAAATGAGTAAAAATACATAGCTTTTAAGCCATTACGACTCGGTTTAATTTTACTACTATTATAGTAGGAAAATGGTTTCCTACTGTTTTAGTGGTAAAATTACAATAAAATGTTCCAGAGTGCAGGTTCGACTTTATAAATAAAAAGCAACCTTTTCTTACACTTATAACAAATATTTACGGAATTTAAAAACTTTTAAGAATATATTTTTTTACAACTTTTCGCTACATTACTGTTCAGAATCATAAGGAACGAGACTATTACGTTCTATCATAATTTTACCAGCCGCATTGGCCACACTTGTTCTTACATTCAGATTCATTCTTGCTCTTTTGTATTAGAGTTCAGTTCACTTTTCTATCAAGCAATAAAAAGCATATCAAGTAAAAAGATTGTTTTCTTTATATTCATTAGAAGTCCAGATCCAGATAATTACAATACAATTTGAATTTTTCTTTTAAAAAAAATGTGACATTTTTCTTAAAAAAAATACATTTTTTCTGAAAAATGTTACATTTTTCTGGCAATTGTGAGCAATTGGAGTAGTTGTGGATTTCACTAAAAAATATCAGTTGTAATCAACACAAAACTTTCCTTTGCAATATTTATAGTTTCGGAAAAAAACATTGTAAAAAACAATATTTTTTCAAATATCTCGAGAACTGTTAAATTAATTAAAAACCTGTACAGGAAAAAAATTTTTCATAGAAGTGCGTTTTCGGGATATTTTCAAGAAAACCGAATTTGTTGCAAGTATCTTGAAAACCGTTATAGATACAAAGAAAAACCGTCAAAGCAAAAAATATAGAAGATTTTTTATCTCTTAAGGTGCCGCTCCACATGAGAGTAAATACGCGAGCAACTCTCAAAAACTCTCGAGAGTTACTCGCAGGAGGTTGTACATTTGAGAGTTAATTTCGGCGATTTTTCTGTTTTCAAGACCAATATCTTGATTTTTTTGAGATCTTGCTTTGGCGAGTTCTCGAGAGCTACTAGCGAAATTCAACGCCGTTCGTATTTGGCGAGCAACCCCCCGAGAGTTCAGTGGGTGTCGACTAGAGAGTAGAATCACTTTTGACAGCTCGCAGAAACTAGCTCGCGAGTTTCTGCAAGCGACTCTCAAAGACGTGTTCATTTGCGAGTAGCTGCTATCGAGAGGTTCTCGCCGGCATTTACTCTCATGTAGAGAGGCACCTTTAAATTTGGTTATATTAATTTTTTCTCAAAACTACGTAGGTTTCGAGAAGTTTTTAAAAAATCGTATTTTTTTTTGCGTCGGTGGTATCCGTTAGAGCTACCATTACTTTTCAAAAAGTTGACGGAAAACTACGATTTTTGTAAATTTTTTTCACAAAAAATTTCAAGTCGCTAGATCAACGCGTTCTCGAGTTATTTAAGGTACAGACCGACAGGCAGATGCACGGACATCCTCATAATTTTGCCTCAAACATATTTCGAGCTGATCATAAATTTTCTATCTGGCCCCGTTCCTGAGTCGGTCTCCATCACGAATACAATACTTTCCCTCTATAGAAGACGAAAGTAAAAATGAAACGGTGGTAAAAGAGTTTTTGTCGGTCAGTGGTGCAACTAGAATTATTGATCTCCTAACAAAGATCCTTAAATTTCAGTCGGTGTGTGATATAACAAAAAAATTTATTTCATTTAAGAAGTCCAAAAATAATCGAGGGGAGCAGAGGGCGTAAAATTTTAAGATGTTTTGGGGACCTTCAAAACCTCCAGCATTAAATTTAATGACTGGTTTCCAAAAAAAAAAAAAACCTTAAACTTTTGGACTAGTGAAAAGAGGTTCTGAAAAGTTTGGGTGGCTGAAATAACTTTTACCAATCTCATAGTCAAATAGATATGGGTACCCAAAAAATTGGAAGAGCATTTTCAATTTTTTGGGTAACCATATGAATTTTACTATGAGATTTGTAAATTTAACTTAATACTTAACCTCAATCTATGATTTTATTGAAAAATTCATTTTTCAATCTTCCGCAATCTCTTATCTGATACTTGATAACATAAAAATGAAGAACTAAATTAAACAATATTGTTATCAGGAGCTCCCAAAATAAATGTGTTAAAACAATTTAACAATGTTTGGAAAATATTAATAGTTAAGAATAATATCTAGTTTCAGTTGTTCTTTAAGTTGTGACGTAAATATTATGTTTCGTTACGTAAAAACGTATAAAATGTTATCACATAACCGAAGGCAAAATCTATATTGGTGACAGCATTTCGGAAAGGGTGTTTAGAGATGTTGCGTTTTATAACTGGACTCATAAAGTTTTACTAGCGAATTCAACCCTTATCGGGCCATATATGACTCACTTGGAAAAAACTGTTTTTGGGATTCTAGTGATTTCATAGAAAAACTCCTTGACACAATGTGTAAAAGAAAAGTACTCAATTAGGTAACAGAATTCTAAACAATTTTGTTGCAATATTTTTTACGAGGAGATATTTTTCATGTGCCATTTATTTTGCTATTCTGAACGTAAACAACAGTTTTTTTTTTGGGAAAATAAACATCATTTTCCCCGTCGTTTTCTATAAAAGTAAAATAAATGCTATTTTGTTTAATCGGAGATTTTCACGTCTTTTAACTCGGTAATAGTATTTTTTAATATAGCCTAATATCTTGACGCCAATTTGCCTATGACAATGTCACGAAAAATCAAATAAAAGATACCGACTTTCGCGAGTCATCGCCAAACTGTCGGAAATGCCTGATGTCGTCTCTGTAATTTTCTTCAAATCCATTTTAACTTTACGTCACTTTACTTGCCGCCGTCTGGCATTTTGGAAGTGACACGCAAGTGGCAGTGTCACTGAGAAAAGTAAAAAAAAAAATGATATTTAGGTTAGCTTTCATGGGGCAACTAAACGTACAGATTTTTGTACGTTGCATACAGCACCCGTTTCTATGTCTTCACATAAATTTTGGGTTTTTTAAGACAATTTTGTGATCTTATTTAAGATATTTAGAATTTCAATTTTTTTTTCGGATGTTATAAATTAAATAAATTTTAATTATGTACATTGTTTGATTTTTAGTTTGTTAATAGATACTATTCAATTTCAGACAGAAATTTTCCACAGAAAAGATTTTTAGACAAAGCATATTCTTCTATGTGTGTTTATGTTTCGAACTTGATTTTTCTAGCATTATAATTCACACATCCGCCAATATCTTCGAGTTAAGTATATTTATATGTAGTATTCGCATGATTCATGAATACTAATGTAAGTTAATCAAGTTTGGCGCATTTACTTATGGCTGGCTGAAACTAGGTAAAAAAAAATCACATACCACAAGTAAACGGCGGGAGAAGAATGAAATTTCTGACAAAAATAAAACGCCTTTTATAGAATAAGAGTTAGAAAGCTTCGAACCCTTTAGTTAAACCTAAAGGGTCTTTAAATAAGGACGCTCGAAGTTTGTTAGGCTATAGCGGCCATGTTGTTAAATCAACATCTGTCAAAATTGTTGTGAATTGTTCAGTGGTGTATGGCAAATCACCATGGCAGGTTATAGCGTTGAACAACATGTGCAAATCATCAAATTTTATTTTCAAAATCAGTGCTCCGTTCCAGAATTGTTCCGCCAAAAAAAATCATCTTTAGCGACGAGGCTCATTTTGGGATGAATTGATATGTGAACAAGCAAAATTGTCGGATTTGGGGCGATACCAATCCACACGAGATACACCAGAACTAAATGGATCCCGAGAAAGTCACTGTTTGGTGCGGATTTTGGTCTGGTGGAATCATCGGTCCGTACTTCTTGCAAAACGAAACTGGCATTGCCATAACCGTCAACGGCGAGCGCTACAGATCGATAGTAAGTAACTTCTTGTGGCCTAAACTAGATGATATGGATACCGACAACATGTGGCTCCAACAGGATGGCGCTACATGCCACACAGCGCATTCCACGATGGACACTCTGCACGAGCGATTTGAGCCCTAGCAACTTTGGCTCATGAGTAGCCTACACTGCTACACTATCAAACGAAAAACGCACACAATTCAGTTGTATTTCAGTTGTGTTGAGCGAACATAAGGTGGTGTGCTTATATACAGAATTATTTGTGAAAAAAAACTTCACAGTAAATAGATTTAAACGCTTTGAGTTTGACTCATCATGAGCCGTCCATGACTGATCATGTAATGTCGACGAGGCGATGCGTTCGGCATCGATTCGCAACCCACTTCATGTGTTTCCGAAGTTCGTTCGGTTTTACCGTTCACTCTGGAATCGAAATGCTTGAAAACGATTTATTTTCAGTCTAAGTTAAAGTGCAATTGGAGAAAGATGACCATCAAGTTTAATATGCTTCAGTTCTTCAATTTTAGGTATCATGAGTTCATCAATTCTGGTCATAATGAATTCATCAACACGGTTATTGATGAGGTAGGCAATTCGGCTCACAATGAGTTTACCAATGAGCAGTCATCAATACATCATCAGTACGGCGCGCCATTATACTCATCGAGAGGCTCATGCGTAGGTCATCGAAGGAATCATGAGTAAAAATGAGTATATAATGACGAGTCATGATGACAATATTTCCCAGGTCTAGAACAAAAATCATCATGACTTTCACCTGTTCGCGATTATGAGCTCATTAATGAGCTCATGATGATCGTGCTACTAGGGACGGCATGGTTATCTCGCACGGCGGCGACTTGAACTGGCCACCGAGATCGTGCGATTTAACGCCTTTAGATTTCTTCCTTTCGGGCTATCTTAAATCGCAGGTCTATTCGAATAAACTGCAAACAAGTGATGCCCTCAAAGACAACATAACAAACGACATCCAGCAAATTCAGCCAGATTTATGCGGCAATGTCATCGAAAATTGGTCTTTCTGAATACATGCCATCAGCAAAGCCGCGGCGGACATTTGAACGACGTTATATTCCATACTTAATGCCATGACCTATTCTTACAAACAAAAAAAAAAACATTGAGTGGATATCTCACACACAATTAGTTTTATTTACATAAAAAAACCGTGCGTCTTTATTGAAAGACCCTTTAGAACTAAACTTAAAATTAAGCTTTTTATTTTTTACGTCACTGATTTTGTATGAAATATTTCATATCTGTTTTCCGCCTGGAACTCATAGCGTCTGACAAAAATTTTTGGTTAGTTTTATAAAGAAATCCCTGTTATGAACCACGATTTTTTCCTTATGAATTTCTATAGATTTGTCCACTTGAGTTTTATAGTTTTATATTGAAATTTCTAAAATTATCGATCTTTCTATATATTAGTTAAAATCATAAAAAAATACGTCTTTTTATTTGAAATGCACAACAAAGTAAACAAAAAAAAAATATTTACACACCCATTCCAGAAATCATACTTGAATCGATATCATATCTCATCATTTGAAATAATATTCAGTTCATTGATTATATGACAAAAGAGATTTTCAACTGCATAAAATTTCTATAACAAAGATTTCGATTATATTTTAGAGACTATCGGAATAAAAATAAACAATAATTTTTTATCCATTTGTAGATTTAAGAGGTTCTATGTGTTTCCCGGATAAGTCACTTGACGAAGATTGTAACTTTTATCCATTCTAAAAAAGAAAAATCGAGAAAACTAAAACTATTTTTTGCACAATTCAATGGAATGAAGACGTTTCGTTCTAGGAAAATTCTTTTGCCGTCAATATACGAGAAGTAGTTCTATTATTTCAAATTCAAATAAAAAATATTCCTTTAAAAACAATTTTTATCGGCTTATCAGCTCAATCTAAGGACAAAATCATAAAATTTTACAAAATGATCCATTAAGTTTAAATGGCACCTGTTTTTTGTTAGTATTCGTACTTATGATGTGTTTTTTCTGAACATCTCTTAGATATTTTTTGTTCCCTCATCGTAAGGATCAGACATCTGGCTCTTGAGTTATTCACAGCTAATTTTTTCGCTATCTCCTCTATAACAATATTGCGGTGAATGTCTAAACATAATTTGTTGGCTCCTTTTTGGTAACCCAAAGACATAACATTTTTCTTGTTCCTTCATTCTCGGGCAAATAAAGTTGTGGCAGATAAATCTCACACTGAACGAGAATGTTTTAGGGTGTGAAAACAAAAGGCATCTTGTCCATAATTAGTCCCACTTTCACCAGACCCTATGGTCGTTGTTAGAACTTTGCCAATTCTCGGTGGCTTTATTTTTTCTTGTTATCTTTTTATGGGCGAATGAAGCTAGTTGATAAAATTCAAGATTTGGCTACGAAATGGATTTTCTCCTGTATAGAAAATTAAATCAGTTGCTACTGTCTGGCAGATAGGTATTTATCTGATATGGAAAATATTTCAATTAACATTCGAAATTGAGAATTTTATTATATGGTTAGATATAGGTGAAGATTTAATGATTTCCATCATCGAATAAACGCAGTTGTGTATAGGATTCTAAAATATTTTTTTTAAAAGATTTCATGAATCGAATTGGCGAACCATAAATGCGTAGATTAGTCAAAAGTTTAATTCGGGTATTGATTTTCTTAATATAAATTGTATCATTTTGAAGCATTTTACAGTATTTCAAAACTAATGATGGAAAATTTTACATTTTGTACACATATACCGAGTTCGGTGGCCCTTTATTCAATATTTTTTGACAAAAAATGCTAATTTAAAAAAAAATCGAAGAAACTGTAAGTAAATTAAAAAGTCTTTACCACAAATTAAGCCTAATTTAACCCACGTTCAAAAATTCTCGTCCGATGGTGCTAAAAAATTTAGCATATAATGGACAGGAAAGCGTATTTACACGTAATGTATTTTACATACCTGAAAAATAACTTTTAAAATTCTTTCGTAGGGAGAACTCTTTGGTTTCAAAATCCTCCCAACTTGCATACAGAAATGTGTAATAATAGGTACTACTTGGTGCTAACAACATCATTTGAGGCGCCTCAGAGGAAAAGTGGTCTAACAATCAAAATCGAGATTTTTGGAATTGTGGCTGTTATACTCCTATTTAGTGTAATGTTTCTTTAAAAAAAATTGAAGCTCATTATAATATCACTAACAAAGTTTTAAACAAAAGTTTCCTTTTTTTCATACATCCTTAGTTATGGAATTTGGCCGAACCAATTTAAATTCGTCACCTGAGATCCAGGGTACGGAGAATCATTCTTTTCGATTCGATTGTTTGCGAATAATTCTCGCGCGAATTTTATTATAAAGGTGCCGCTCCACATGAGAGTAAATACGCGAGTAACTCTCAAAAACTCTCGAGAGTTACTCGCAAGAGGTTGTCCATTTGAGAGTTGATTTCGGCGATTTTTCTCTTTTCAAGACCAATATCTTGATTTTTTTGACATCTTGCTTTGGCGAGTGCTCGAGAGCTACTAGCGAAATTCAAACGCCGTTCGTATCTGGCGAGCAACTCCCCGAGAGCTCAGTTGGTGCGTGTCGACTAGAGAGTAGAATCACTTTTGACAGCTCGTAGAAATTAGCTCGCGAGTTTTGCGAGTTTCTGCGAGCGACTCTCAGAGACGTGTCCATTTGCGAGTAGCTGCTATCGAGAAATCTCGAGAGGTTCTCGCTGGAATTTATGTGCAGCGGCACCTTAAGGACTATAAGTGACAAGCGTATAAACGAATACTCCAAGTTAGGTCTACAAAAACGAAACGGCAAAAGAATCTAAAAGAATGATTCTTTTCGATTCTTTTGCATTCGCGAATCGAAAAGTTGAGTAAAAATGAATTAAACAGCTAAAAATCGATTTCAATTCATTCGCGAGCTAATCGAAAAAATAAAATTCTCCGTAGAAAGCATCATTCGCGAATTTCAGTTTATAAAATTCGGTTCGCGAACGATTCAAATGCAAAAGAATTTTATTTTCGATTCGCAAACCGAGTTTTCCCGTACCCTACTGAGATCAGAACTATCCTAAGTTTAAATCTGTCAAAAGTCTTAATAGATCCAAATTTCCTTCAAAAATCCAGGCATATTTAAATAAAATTGTGTTTGTTATCTTAAAACGTTGTGTTAAAATGTATTTGATGTGTTTTGCCACTCAAAGATATATGATAGATTTTTATTAAACAAGAAGTTTAACTATCATATTGCTACCATAAAAAGATTCGTGAAATTGACTTAGGATAATTCTGATGTCAAGTGACGAATTATCCTTATAAAAAGCTTTTATTTGGCTTGCCTTCGTATCTGTTTGACTGTCTGTTGGTCAGGGTCGAATCCAGCAATTCAATTTTGACACACTTCCATTTATCCGATAGACTTGAAATTTTGCACACTTACGTAAGTTTCAGTGGTAAAGTACTTGGCCCCTATTCCGGAGGTCGGTGGTTCAATTCCCGACTGTCGCACGATGTCATTCAAGTTCACTCAACTTGCTTTACGAAAATTAGTAGTTATATTAGTTGCCGCTTTGCGTTAACGACATCATTGGTTTAGAATGTGATCAAGGCCTCTGATGATGATGATGATGTGCGATGACACTACAATATTTTCACTAATTCGTCCATGTAAGGATAAGGGAAGTTCCTGTAAGGATAACGTGATTATTTTTTTCCTCCAATTTTCCGGAAAAATAACTCGTCTGGGGGTTTTGGGGTCGCTGAATCCGATTCAGATATAAAGAAGTTTGTAAGAATAACGGAGGGTCCTGTAAGGATAACGTAATTATTCTTTTCCTCAAATTTTATGGAACAAATCTCATCTGTAGAGTTTTTGGGATCGCTGAATTCGATTCTGGAATCAAAAGGTCCGTAAGAATAACTCAAAAGCAAGGATGTATATTCGAAGACTAAAAAGTATAAACAAGTGAAAGACGGACGTCCTTTTGGATTTTTAGTCGTACTAATCATATACGAAATGACTAAAAAGGATAAAATTAAAAATATTAAAAAACATTTTTTTTTTTAAAAAAAGCTTTTTTCTTAACAAAAAAATTTTTTTTTTAATGCACCTAAAAGGACAAAAATATGGGGGCTATGTATCAGAAATAAAAACGGTATAACAGCAAAAAAATTATGTAAAATATATATTTATCTCGCTTTTATTTCCGACACACAGTGCCCAATTTTTATACCCGTATGGTGAAACCAAAGGGTCTATTAACTTTGCCTTACCGTTTGTAACGCCAAGATTATCACACATAAAAATGAATTACACCAATGTGTTTAGAATGATAAAAATAATTAATTTTTGCATGTCCGTCCGTCCGTCTGTCCGTCTGTCTGTCTGTCTGTCTATCTGTCTGTCTGTCCGTCTTTCCGTCTTTCCGTCTGTCCGTCTGTCTGTGGCGCGGATTGCGGGCGCACGGATTGAGCTAGAGACTTGAAATTTTGCACAGATCCGTTTTTCGTAAAATGTGAGGTTAAGTTCGTTAATGGGCAAAAATGGACCATTAGGGGGGGTACCTTCCATACGGACGAAAACGTTTTTTGCGAATATCTCAAAAACGGTGCGGTGCATCTTATCAAAAAAGTTCAAGAACCAAAATTTTTTAGGATATGATTCTACATAAAATTCCCATACATCGAAATCCGATTGGAATAAATTTTAAAAAATCTTATTGGAAAATTTGACTTCTAAGTGAAATTTTGATACAACTGTTCGCCGTTAAATCGCCATACGGGTTTTCAATAATTGCCACATTGGCAATTATAGCTTTTGTTATTTTTTTTCCCCTTTTTAGTGTATTTTTTTAAGTAAAAGATTTTTAAAAAAATTGGATACATTTTACTAGTGCATTTACTATAAAAATGTAAATTTTAATTTCAAAACGGAATGTTATAACATTCACGAACGTGTTAAATAACTTTTTTTACAAATAGGTGTTCTTGGCGTAAGCCCAGTAATCAATCTCAAAATACTTTGGATTTTTGGGCTGTTCCGGCAGATGCATCGCCAATAAATTCTTAGCAATCAACATCCAAAAGAGTCTTTCGTGGACTGCGTAAAATGTTGATTTAGTGAAAAGAAATCTAAACAAAAATATACTACGTATAAGAAAGTAAGAAAGAGATTTCCAAAAATGAATTTAAGTGCACTTTGAAGTCTGGATAGATATATTCATTCTGCGCAAACACATTAAGCGAATATAAATTTAAAAACTAAATGTCCAAGACGAAAAATCTTTTTTGGAAATGATTTCATAGCATCACTTGGCACCGAATCATTTAGAGGCTTCGTGATGCGGAAGAATTGCTATCAATAAATTTTGTTTAACAAAAGCACAGCCTACAACTAGAATGTTAGCACTTGGCATACTGCCTTTCAATATCCCTTATTTCCATTTCATTACTAGATAAGCTTTCCGAGAGCTTTCATTTAATATAAACACATCCATATGTTCAGAGGGTTATATGAATTTTAGTTACAAATTGAGAACAAGAAACTTTATCCGGTTTCAGGGGTTGTGCAAACTTCCCCATCGCTGTTAGGGGCGGATAACAATTTATACTCTTGCGGGAGCTTTTCATTGATGTGCAACGAAATACCCTCGAGACCAGAAATAAAGTTAGTTGGACCTTAACCTTAGGTTAGTGTACTTCTTGACATTCGGGTATGTTATCCTACTATCCAGAGAATTTTTTTTTCGTGTTGAACGACTTTTTGTTACGACAACGATAAAGTAGCTCAGAAGTGAGTTGTTGTGTATCAATTTCGTGATGATAAACAGTTTGTTTTGAATAAATGACGGTTCCCAATCAAAATGGCACGTCAGAACTAATTATGTATAGTGGATATAGGTCGGTTTCAGTATACCAAAATCAGAGAGAGAGAGTATATTAATGCTTAACACATCCGACAGCAGTTTTCAAAAGTCAAGAAGACTGCTTAGTGTTAAGATCAACAAGAATCAAAGTCACTAGAAATTTTTTCTTCCCATTCTTGGTATTTTGTTATTATGATATTTTTATACACCAATCAATGTTTCTCGGTATACAATTTAAAATCCAATAAAATCATTATTTCTCGTACATGTTCTTTCATTTATTTTATTTTCATGTTGGGTTTATTGTATACAAATCATTCGCCTCGCTTTGCTCGTTGTCAAAAATGAGGGAAATATTCTAAGGAAAAAGATTAAATTTTCTGTGGAATGATGCTGTTTCACGGAATGTTGAAATCACTCTGGCAGCCACCTTAGCTAAACCGCCGGGAATAAGAAAGATAAATGCAAAAACGTACATGAAATTTGTTTTACTGAATTTTGCAAAAGGAGGGTAAATGTTCTCACTTATCGGAAAGATAAAAAGCATATTTAGTGGTTTCTACAGAGTTTTTTTTTTAAATTTTTCTTGTGAATTCCGCAGATTTTGTAATGCGATAGGTGTCTGTAAGAGGCAATTATTATGACAAAAATAGATTTTTTTTTTAATTTTCTAAATTTAGTCACAAAGTATTTCATCATTGGTAGATATATGCTGGAAGCAGTATTCAGATGCTGAATAACCGTGAGAAAATCCGCCATAGAATAATGTAAAAAAAATTCCTTGGTAGCCATTTTAGATTATTTATGTATAAGGAAACACGGAAAAACATGAAAATTTCATTAGAATATGAAAAGAAAAACCAGAGAGAAAAATGGAAATTTCGTTATTAAATTCAGGAGAAATTCATGCACTTAGATAAAATTTTATTTCGGAAAACAATCTTTTACATAAAATTATTTAAAATAACCATATTAAAAAGATCCATAATAATACATATAATAAAGATGCCTACCAAAATTTATTTTAAGGTAAATAAAATATAATTAATATGTTTTCCTTTAATTATAGCTATGTTTAACACATCGTTACCGATGTTCTCAATCTTATCCCTTTGTAGACGTATTTAGTAACAATAATACTTAAACCGTATCGCATGGTATTAAATTACAAATGAAAATAAGACAAAACCTAAAATACGATACGCTAAGAGGACAAATTTATTTCTATCTCTGGTTTATCCCTCACACGCATAACTTTTCGCCACCCGATTAAATTCGTCCCTTTTCGGTGTTCATCCCTGTATACTTACTTATAATATATATACACAAAATGTACATCTATTCTTTGAGCTAATCCTGCGAAAAAGGGAATAACGAAAACGTGAGCCCGTTTGAAAAGATCAAATACCGTCACTGTAAATTTATAGTGGGAAAAATCTCAACGTTAAATCTTTAAAGCATTGAATTGAATCGATTTAGGTGACAAAAGGACATACATGTAATAACTCTTATACACTTTAAATTAAGGTATAAGATTAATTACTATTGAACATCATTATTAAATTGTACAAAATAATCCTAGAATTGGTATTGGATTAATTTCTAAACCTCTAGTAGACGTGCGTATACCTATTTTGTAACTTGAGATAACAACAAGAGTTGTTATTGTTTTATTCCGAAATTTGTTGCACAGGTGTAGTTGTTATATGTCCCTTCTCAAGATTTTTGATATAAGATTTTTGATATAATCTTCTCTAATCTCATATTGAAACTAAAATAAGAAGTTGTTAAGGCCATTAATAAATATAATCAATTCATTTTCTTTCTAGCAGCTATTTATAATTTTTTCACAATTTAGGAGTATCCCAAATAGCAAGCACCGGTGGGTAATCTAAAGACTGTGCGACCTACATTTTTCGAGTCGAGAATTCCAATTCACTTCGTATTTAAATCCTCCAAAGGCGTATTTTCCCATAAGACATATCTGCTGGATGAGAAGAAGACCGAACGACTTCAGTTTAGGCCTTGTTCGAAGTATCGCACAATAATGGCGCGGTCACACGACGCTGTTTTGCCAGCCGCTGGCTGCTGTTGGTTAGTAGCGCTGTCAAGTAGCAAAACAGTGGTTTGAGATTTTAATTTGGGAGATTTTTTAAATAATAAACGTAACACACAAATTTAAATAAATAAACGTAAAATAACAACTTATAATAAACAAACTTTACCACTTATCAGACTTTTGGCAGCTCAGAAACCATGCGACAGAGTCACGTGAAACTTGACATTTTCAAACAGCTTTAACGCTATGACGTTGGGCAAAGTAGAACGGTTTCTACTTCACTAGCGCTGCTAAAATCATCACGCTGCTGCTGGTAATAGCAACGCACTAGGGTTCACTGAAACGGCCGCTAACATTCAAACAGCCACCAGCGCTGGCAAAAAGCGTCGTGTGACCGCCGCATAAAGGAGGCTCTCCATTACCATGACTTTTCCCAACTGCAAAAAAAAATAGAGACACATTTATGTGAAGATACCTTGGCGAGAAAGGGAGATAAGAATCAACTGCAAAAATTTGTCGGCAACTGCAAAAATTATTTCCCCGCTTTTTTTATGACGATTTTATGGTTGCAGTTGACGGACTTGAACTTTTTTATAGCGATTTCTACTATAATCACACATTGTCCCTGTAAGTGAATAGTACTACAATCACAGACACATACAAAGTGCTATTATAGCGTAGCTGTCATTTTTCATGTAGTTCAAACACACACATGCAGCTGTTATAGCTTTATTTCTATGCTACTTTGAACCTTATATTCATAGCATAAGGTTTGATATGATTGCTATAAAGTTGTTAAACTGGAAGGGAAAGCGTTTATACTTGTATTCAGTCATTCCTATTTAGATCTATATAAGTTTATCTTGCTCTAGTTTTCTGCATTTTTTTGCAGTTACAGAAGTCATGGTAATGGATATCCTCCTTAAGGCTTGAATAAGGCGTCAATTCTTAGGAAAGCACAAACTGATAGATTGGCGTAATTTCCGTTTAAAAATCCCCATTCAGCGTTCTTCTATTAGACCGAATAGAAAAAAAAACATGAAGTTTACCGTTTCCTTCGAAAGTAAGCCACATACAAACAAATTGGAAATTTAAATTTTGTTAACAAAATTTATATTATTTGCCAATCGACTTTTTTTTAAAGTTGAAAAAAAAACATTTGTTAACAAACATTTGGTATTTCATTATAAAATAGTTTATTGATCAGTGATTTACAAAATTTGCAAATTTAAGGAGGTAGAATTATGTACAAGTCGTAAGAAATTAACCAGAAAATTCATCATTCTTTTAACGGAGAGAGGGTGTTCCCAGACTCTAAAATTAGCCACCATTTTGCAGATGCCTTAAACGAGTTGCGAACGTTACAAAAAAATTCAAGTTAAAAATAAATACCTGATTTAATTTCCCAAAGGTTCCAATTAACCTACTTTGGTACATGATTTTTTTTAAACATTTTTAACAAATTGAGTTAATTTTGTTAACCAATGAAGGCCCGTTTGCGCGTATTATTCTTAAAAAATTAAGTTGTGGTTAGCCTACTTAAACCGTAGAAATTCTTCGACTTACATTTTTTAAGTTGTACATAAGTTGCTAAGTTTTGTTGGTGCAAACGGCACTAAGTTAATTTTTTAACAAATTAAATTAATTTTTTGACAAAATAAAACTCTGACTTAACACTGGACCGACTTTGGACGAATTTCTAAACTCTTTAGGTTTAGTTTAGAATTTGTCAACAACAAAAGCACAAAGCTTTTTTCATTTTCACTTTTTTGGCTGAACTTTTAAACCAAAAACGAATTTTTAATCGAAAAAAGTTGAAATTTACACCAAATAGTTTAGATTTTCAACCCAAAAGTTAAAAAGCAATTTAAAAAACTAGAAAAAAAACTTTTTTAACCCTAATCCGCACACCCGGTGACTGAGTCACCGTTTCAGTTTTGAGAGTGATTGTTACGAATGTTTAGAAAAGTTGTTGCATTCATGCTCCTTGACTTTGTTTTTTTATGCCAATACTATTTAAAAACGAAAAAAAAAATTAAATTTTTTTACTACAACAATAATATTTCGCTTTTATGAAATTTACCCTTAATCCACGCAGGCGGTGTCTCAAAGACACCGTAACGGTTTTACCAGCAAAGAAAGGTTATTTTGGTATCACTTTGCTTCTGTTTCGCAAAATATCGGACCGTAGTATGGGATAATAACTGTAGCACTTCCCAAAAGTTGCTTCCTGTGTCCCCATTGCTAAGGTCGCGCTTTGAAGAAAATATGTACAAATGCAAAAAAAATGTTTGTAACGAAAATTTTTGAAAATCTATTTTTTGCTACAATTATAAAGAGTACGAATGATGTACGTACATATATATAAATAAATATTATTAACTGAATTAAAAAATGCAAACTCACAAATTTTTTTTTTATTAAATTATTCTTTTTTTTCGGCATGGTGACTGTGAGTCACCGCCTGCGTGGATTAAGGACAAAATTAGCCTGAGCTGATTAGGGTTAACTGTAAAAATTTTCGCTTTCAAGCTTTAAATTTGCAAAAAAGTTGGTTTAAAAAATCACATTTAAACTCTAAAAAGTTGAGGAACTCAAACCTTAAAAACATCGAAAATTGGTTTTTTTTAACCATGGCGATTGAGATTTTTTAAACTAAAATTAAAAATAATAACAGTAAAATGTTTTAACTGTATGAAAAAAAAAGAAATTTGAAAACAATTTCCCGCAAATAAAAAAACAATTTCCAGACTTCGTTTCCTATATAAGAATTTTAGAGAAATTGCACTTAACTGCGAAACGAATTTTGAAGAAATTAGACAACGAATTTACTTTTCAATTCTGCAAATGACAACTATGTAAAAACAAAATATTTTAACACGAAATTGGTAACGATATACCAAATCCCAAAATACATAATGGAAAAACTAAAAAAAACGGGCCAATTTTAGAGTTAATAGCAGCAACTATTCAAAATATTTTCAATTGAAAAGGCTGTCTCGCTTGTGAACACGGACAACACAGCTTGTTCGAAACGTCGAGCAAAGGTAAATACAAGGTATTTAAATAATATGAGGTATAAACCGGATAAAGTTACTCATGTTTATTTTGAAAAATTAGACAAAAGGTTTGCAAAACATTCATCAGAAATATTTACCGGATTTAAAAATTTTAAACTTTTTTGCACACGGTAAAATTTTTTGGAGTAAATTCCAATCAAAACTGGATTACGGTGGACCTATATGTAATCCAATGGAAAATTCTAATCCAATAATATAGATTAGAAATTTTTATAAATTTATTTTTGGTTTAATTCAGTATTAAAGTCTAAAGTTTTGATTAAATTGTAGACATTAATGTTAAAAGTATTTAAGTTCAATACATATTAAAAATCTGTTCAAATATGACTGCAAAAAAAGCTAAAATATTTTCAAAAATTCGCATGTATTAAATTCCAATCCAAAATATGTATTAAAATTTCGTCAATATAATTTTTGGATTGAAAAATACTCCAAGATTTTTTGCCGTGCATCTTTTGGTGAAGCTTTAAACGATGTTTCCGGACAAACGCCTACTATTTCCGGATGAAAGTCTATTTTTTCCGGATAAATGAAATCAGCAAACAATAGTCTCAAAGTTAACCGAAAACTTCCGGGAAAATGTTTATTTTGATTTGAAACCTTTGTCCGGAAATATTTTCCAGATCAAATTCTACGTTTTCCAGATAATTTTTTTTTTCAAATTCTACGTTTTCCGCACAAAAATTTCCTCGGGCGGCAAAAGATTTGTTCCCGAGAGTTTTGGAAATCTCGAAAACTATGCACTTTCAAATTTTCAGGAAATAAATTTTCCACGTTTTTTGGAAAAACGTATTGCTAACGGCTCTCAAAATATTTAGAAAAAAAAAAGTTTTTTGAAAATTCCTCGTTTTTTGAAAATCCTTCGGAAATTATGTGCTATTATAAAAAAAGTGCATATAACGACATTAAAAGGAAATTAAATTTCCTGGATTTTTTCCTTTAATTGTTCTTACGTATCTTTAGCGGTTCTCGAGATATTTGAAAAAAATATGTTTTTTTTTTCGAAATATCGATATTTATCACAAACCTAATATTGGGTACATTCAGCAACCTGAGCCGCTCAGCATTGCTCTAGAGCGAAAAAGGGGCTCAGTTACTGAACGTAATCGCTACAGAGCGGCTTAACATTTTTTCTGGGCGTAAAAGAACTCCGCTCAGTAGCTGAGCAAATGTCAAACGAAGAATTACATAACCTCAATTCATGTGTACACTTTTCTCTAAGACTTCGGACACATCTCTCCGAAAGTTCACATAAGCTCTTGCAAGATCACAATGGGAGTCATATCTAAACAAATTAAAGATGGATTTTGAAGTATTTTTTAAGAATGTGTCGGCATCCCGAAAACTAAACTTTTGTACCAGAATTATGCAATGTACTGTTGCAATTTCTTATTCACAGGAAAAATTGCCTCGAAACGCCAAAGTTTTCGCCTGTTACATAGTTTCCTCAGTAATTACTGCCTCTAGCGGATTTTTCTTTAACAAAAATTCGCCTACGGCGCGTTTTATTACAAAAATTTAATAGGGCGAGTATCTACTGTGTAGGACTTTGCCAAGCAAACATTTTCGCTACGACGGATTTTTTCTGTTATTCTTTTGTGCAAAATATGATTTGCTTTTAAAAAAATCAGAATTTCGAATTTAATTTTTTCTTAAAATACCTAGTATAAATTGAAAATCGGCCAAAAAATTTAAAGTCTGTGCAGTAATCAATAATACACGTTGGGAACGTGTCAACCTAGCCCTTTGATCAGCATAGAACAATGTGCAAAATTCTTGATGAAAAGAAAAATCAGACTGATAAAAATCACATAAAAAAAAATCCACCACACATTGTTATTCGTTTAGCCATTTCTTTGATTATAATTGATTTACCGGATAATTACTGTCTATTAGTAACACAAAGCGTTAAAAGAATTGGATTTTAGCACAATTGTATCCTCCCCTTAAAATGGAAGACAAATTTCTTAGCAACACGCTTTTCATTCCACACCGCAGAAATTCTCAAAGTATGCGATAATACCAACATGGATGTGTGTATTGTGAATACATTTAAAAAATTCGTGTATTAAAGGAGCGATAGTCATCGCTGATTGAAGACCCAATAACACGCAAACCTTTAATTCTGAAACCTTTCTATGTACAAAGAAAACCGTACAATGATCGTCATTTATCAATGACTTTTCATGTGAGTATAGCGAAATTATTACATTTACCTTATTAGATACCATTTCATATCAAATTTTTGGTGTACATTATGTTCAGCGAATAATAGACGATGTGTGTACTTAAATGTTATATGATTCACTTAATAAACAATTTGAATACATAGGATTTTGATTATTTATTTATTGTAATTGGTATGAAAGATTAAATAACATATTATAAATGAGACAACGTAATGTGATATGATTTTTTGGTATCTTTTATACTCTGTATGATATATCATATAGGAGTATGTTATATTTAGTAACACATCGAACCAATTATCGGACACAAAAATCAAATACACCAAGGTGTTAGGGATGACAAAAGATTTTGATTTCCGCATGTCCGTCCGTCTGTCTGTCCGTCTGTCCGTCCGTTATCACCATAACTTTCGAAAGGATTGAGCTCGAGACTTGAAATATTGTCTAGTTACGTTTCTCGTAAATGACTTCCATAAAAATGGAATACTTTTTCCTGTTTTATGATTTTACATAACTTATCTGTATATCAAAATACAGTGGGACCACTCCCTCTTCCCTCCCATATAAAAAATGAATAGTTCTTTTATTTTCTCCAAAACGGTGAGTCCTATTGAAAAATCATTGGGGCAAAATCTGGGCATCAATCTTGTATTGCGACGCGTCTGCGTCTTTCGTTCGACGCGAAGAAATCGACGCGACTCAATATTGCAATCGTATATCTCGACACCATGTGTGTCGAAAGAAATAATTTAGAGGACATTGGGTTTGATTATCAAAATAGTTCAGTTTGTGTATGGCATAAAGCACACATTCCATTATTTCATCTTGATTGTCAACATATCTGACATTGCTGGGGCAAAATGTTCACGAACTGTCAAAATGATAAGTGCAATTGAAATTTATATCCTCGGTTTGGATAAATCGAATCAAGAAAAAACTATCAATTTACGCCTAATTAGAAGGACACTGAAATCACTGAAAGCATTTAAATCATCGGTAAAAGTTTCCCATAAAATCCTTTTCTTGGTTTTCTTGGTTTTCCCCATCGCATTTTTTTCGAGTGAACCAGTGGCAAGTGACGGATTTTCGCCCATAAATTTGACAAGAGCCGCCAACTGATGCTTGTTTGTCTGTTCCCTATAATTTAGTTGTCATAATAAAATATAATGTATATTTAATTTGGTGTTATTTACTTTGGCTTTGGCATTGTTTTAAACCACTTCTTACGAAATTAATTGCAACGAAGTAAACGCCAAAGTCTTTATCGACGCTAGTCAAGGCGTCGTAAGGTTTATGTCGAAGCGTCGAGCTACATGATCGACGTTTGTGTTGTGAGACGCGTTTATGCAGAGGTGTCGCAATACAAGATTGATGCCCTGTTTAGAGCATGATTTTACAAACCCTTCCATATATGAAAATCCAATCGGACTACTGCTTTCCCTTCTCCTATACAAATGGATTTTTTTACTATGCCCGTATGGTGAAACCAAAGGGTATATTAACTTTGCCTTACCGTTTGTAATGCCAAGACTCCGTCATCACACACAAAAATGAATTATACCAGTGCGTTTAGAATGATAAAACATAACAAAAGCTATAATTGCCAATCTGGCAATTATTGAAAACCCGTATGGTGGTTTAAGTGAACGGCGAACAGTTGTATCAAAATTCCACTTTGAAGTCAAACTTTTAAAATTTGTTTTTTTTTAAAATTTGTTCCAATCGGATTTTGATGTATGGGAGTTTTATGTAAAGTCATATCCTAAATAATATTTGTTCTTGGACTTTTTTGATAAGATGCACAGTTTTTGAGATATTCACAAAAAATGTTTTCGTTCGTATGGGGGGTACCCCCCTTAATGGTCCATTTTTGCCCATTAACGAACTTGGCCTTGCATTTTAGGAAAAACGATTCTGCGTAAAATTTCAAGTTTATAGCTCAATTCGTACGCCCGCAATCCGCGCCACAGACGGACGGACGGACAGGCAGACGGACGGACACGCAAAATTCAATTTTTTTATCATTCTAAACACACTGGTGTAATTCATTTTTTTGTGTGATGACGGGATCTTGGCGTTACGAACGATAAGCCAAAGTTAATATACCCTTTGGTTTCACCATACGGGTATAAAAATCTTGATGAATTATCCGATTTTTAACATTTAACAATACAACATCGTAAAATTTCATAGTAAAAATTTTTGAGTATGCATTTTTGTGAACTGAAAATTTGTCATGACTTAAGATTCATGGTAAGCTACTCCAAAAAAAAAATTCAGCCAAATCAGAGTAGATGCCGATTTCACATACTTACCCGGCTATAGCCTTAAACCCAAATTAGACTAGCGATTGCGATTACGATTTCGATTTCGATTTCGATTTCGATTTCGATTTCGATTACGATTTCGATTTCGATTACGATTACGATTACGATTACGATTACGATTACGATTACGATTACGATTACGATTACGATTACGATTACGATTACGATTACGATTACGATTACGATTACGATTACGATTACGATTACGATTACGATTACGATTACGATTACGATTACGATTACGATTACGATTACGATTACGATTACGATTACGATTACGATTACGATTACGATTACGATTACGATTACGATTACGATTACGATTACGATTACGATTACGATTACGATTACGATTACGATTACGATTACGATTTCGATTTCGATTACGATTACGATTACGATTACGATTACGATTACGATTACGATTACGATTACGATTACGATTACGATTACGATTACGATTACGATTACGATTACGATTACTATTACTATTACGATTACGATTACGATTACGATTACGATTACGATTACGATTACGATTACGATTACGATTACGATTACGATTACGATTACGATTACGATTACGATTACGATTACGATTACGATTACGATTACGATTACGATTACGATTACGATTACGATTACGATTACGATTACGATTACGATTACGATTACGATTACGATTACGATTACGATTACGATTACGATTACGATTACGATTACGATTACGATTACGATTACGATTACGATTACGATTACGATTACGATTACGATTACGATTACGATTACGATTACGATTACGATTACGATTACGATTACGATTACGATTTCGATTACGATTAAGCTTTCTCAACCAATGAGATTAAAGGGTTTATGTCCCTATCGTTGAAAGCTTTGATTTCATCGGTCGAGAAGCTTCAATCGTAACCGCAATCGTAATCGCAATCGTTAGTTTGAATTGGGCTTTAGATATATTTACACGCACATTTTTTAATTTTTTAATAAATTTTGTTATTTTTTTGTAAATTTACATCTTCGTTTTATTTCGCCAATTTTTAAGAATCCAATATACGAATTGAATTGAGTGGTCAATTTGGTCCTTGTGCCGAGGGTGTTCAATTTTCAAGACTGACCACTTTTCGAACATAAGCGCAAGCAAGCCATACGAGTCCAGAAATCTGAAATATTTACTATAAATTTTTGCTGCAGGAATTCAAATTTGAGCGTTCATGTACACCGAATTGAAGGTTAATAGAAAACATACAATTCTGAAGAAGTATACCTACAGCACTTTAAATCGAACCATATAGTTAATTAATTACCCATCCTCATAGGTAGAGCCGTCAAAATCAGAAATACACACAAATATATTATTAAGTTTTTATATACAATTTTTTTATATATTTCGAAATGAATAATAAAATTAAACTGGTATGACAGCTCGCACAACTTTTATCGTGAGGAATAACTTTTCCATTTGAACTTTATAAAGTTCATAAAAAAGTCATAAGCAGACGATGTAAAAAAACATTTCGTAAGTTGATATCTGTCGGGCTTAAGGCATTATTTAAAGAGGTTAATTTCTAAACTTTCTTTAAAAGATTCTTAAAGCCAAAATCATTTCCTATAATGTTGAACTCTTTGAGATTTTTTCATATAGCAACGAATCCGTTAAATGGGACTGTGATATATCTGAGACATTTGTAGTGGAATTTTTTATAAAAATGAAAACAACCTAAACATAAGAAAAGCTACAATTGCCAGAGGTCAATCGTTAAATACTCTATATGAGGACAGACAAAATTTTTATTTACAAAAAAGTCCTTTTGTGTGGATGAGGGAAGAAGAAGTGGTCCGTTTGTATTTTGATGTATGGAACGGTTATGTAAAATCGTATCTAAACACATTTTGTCTTCATAAATTTTTCAATACACCGTTTTCGAGAAAATAGGAAAAATGTGTTATATTTGAATTCGGGATAGGGACATAAAGATCAATCCTAAATACTTTTTACTTTTATAAATTTTTCGATACGGTTTAACGTTTTCGAGAAAGTTACAAAGAACAGCTTCGTTTGTATGGGGGAGGAATGATCCGAATTTGCTTGTTCAGGAATTAGGCGGGCTATTTACGAGAAACGTAACTATACCAAATTTCAATCGTTTCGAAAGTTATGGTGTTCGTGGACAGACAGACAGACAGACAGACAGACAGATAAACATGCGGAAATCAAAATCTTTTGCAATCCTAAACATCCTGGTGTAGTTCATTTCTGTGCCCGACGATTGGTTCGATGTGTTAAAAACGGTACTAAATCTAAATCATTCTCATATAGGGTATAACAACGATATTTTTTCTGTATACATGCATATATGGATATCTAAATGCAGAAAATAAATTCGAGGGTTAAAAAAAACTCGTTTCCTGAAAAGGGTTGAAATCTTAAACCCAATATCTTAAGGTCAAGTACGGCTTCTAACAGGTTATCATTTTATGGAATTCATGTTTATAAAATATGCGATTTAAATGGTTTCCATTAAAATATTCTAAATTCTCCCTTTTTGACAATTTGAATTTCTTTCTGTGATTTTAATGTTTGTGCATCTCATGTATAAAAAAATTAATCAAACAAAAAATCACTTTTGACCGTAAAAATATGGGAGTGCCATTTGAGGTTAAAAATAGGGGATTATATTTATGGTCGAGAATGTGAAATTATGTCTCTATTACCTTTTAGAGATAGCAATTCGTTACACTAAGCTCCTTGAACTTATGTGAATTTAGGTTTAAGCAGTAAACCTTTCAACACCAACTGAAATTGAGCTTCTTATCAACCTTTGCAACTTTTAGGTACTTAACGTGGAGTTGGTAAAAGCAATTTGAAGATTAAATTTTGTGAAATTTGATGTCCTGCCAATTATTTAGAATTACGAGAATAATGATACGTCACCTATTATATAAATATGAATAATTAGAGCTTTATTAAATTATAGTTCCGGTTAAATGTTCTTAGGTTATTTTGAATTAGAATCACAGGATGAAGCAATTATATATAATTCCATTGAGTTCCATAAGTCTTTAATTAAATAAATTTCCTTTATGTATTTTAAGCACAAATATTTGGTTAATTACTGCACGTATATTTGAATTGATATTAATTTGGTTTCTGTGTTTATAGTTATAAGGGTTGGCTATCGCTAATTTTTGAATTACGTGTTATTTGCACATTGTCAACAAACACTACGGTTCTCGAAATATCGCTTGATTTTTAGTGTCTAATCTCCGCGATTAGAAACGAATCGATTTACGCTTTAACAATGTTGGAAAACACTAAAAATTTATTTCCAAAGTAAGTGGTGTGTTGTCGAAACAATGTGGATTTTGAAAAGAAATGTTGGCCGAAATTATGTACCAGTCGAGATTTGACGCCGTTGAACCTTGTTTTCCAGGATAACGTTAAAGATCGATGTCATGCTGACAATTCTAAAACGATTCTATCACCTAAATACAATTGATTCAAACTATTCGTGGAATAGGACTTCAGATCATCGAAAATGTAGCACTATTAAGTTGACAGGATGGACTGCAGCAAAGCCAGCCGAGGCAGCCATTTGAATGAAATTATATTCCATAAATAATCGGAAGAATTACTCTTTTTAATAAATCAATAAGCTTTGAAAGATATTAAACTGTGTATATTTTATAGCAATTTAAAAAACAAACCAGCCGTTCACCGATATATACGGTGCCCATCTGTTCTGTATAATACAGGAGTCCAGCGTAGTCCAAGTGGTAAAGTACTTGGTCCATGTTCCGCACGTCGGTGGTTCAATTCCCGACTGTCGCACGCTGTGATTCAAGTCCACTCAACTTGCTTTACGAAATGAGTAGTCATAGTTCCCGCTAGGCGTTAACGACATCATCGGTCTAGATTGCTATTACGGCCGCTGCTGTTGATGGGTTGCAACGTAAAAAAACCTTACAAATGTTGTAATTCATCCATGGTTCGCAATCCATGTAAAACTGTGGGTGCGAAGCAGGGAAGAAGATGTTATGAAACCTCAATTTAGGAGGCCAAGGTTCTTCGAGAGCTGTACTGCCGAGGATGATGATAACTGTATTTGAAAGCTTTGTTCTGTATGATTTTTTTTATTACAATACAAAACTGATATTCTGTATTATACAATGTGTTCTGTATTCGATATAAGTACTTAATTTAAAAAAAAAATACAAAACAACAAAAAATATTGTAACGGATCATTTAAAATGGTATTTTATTTCTCTAATTTGTACTTCACATAAAAAAGTGATGAATTTTTAACGGGAAACTAAAAATTCAGGTAAAATAAATATTTTATCGAAATCATGAATGGGTAGCAGATTCATGCGTGGTTGTAGTTAGAGAGCCTATTATCTAGAGCAGTGTTTTCCAACTAGGGGTACATGTACCTCTAGGGCGGAGGTTCCTAGACTGATGTGCCTGCATATAAGTTGAAAATTGTCATGAAATTAAAAACACCGTTTAGTAAATTTAATAATATCTACTTGATATATTTCATCCAAATTGTTTGTAGAGCTTTAATTTTTTCAATTTATATAATAAAACCTGAGTCGACTCAGGAGTGGAAAGGAAATGTTTTTAGGCAAAATCAAGAGGTCAAAAGTTTCCATGAATACAATCCTGTATTATTCTACGTATAAGAAAGTAAAAAAGGTAATTATTCCACTATGATCTGCAACCCCAAATTACTCAAAGACATAATTATAAACCTGAGAGATCGAGAAAATTAAAAATAAAAATAACTGTAAATACTGAAGGTGTAAAAATACCAGGGCATTTTTTCTCTCGGCCTATTTGACATCTCAAATATTTTCAAGCTCCCGGACTTCCCTACCTCAGATATTCGATAACTCGAATTTTTGTCAGTCCCCTTTATATTGGACAGGATCCCACCTATCCTATTCGGATAGGACTTGGTGCTATAATTATAGGAACGAAACCTATTTCAAATTACAATAGAAATGTTCAATCATGTCTGAAAGACTGTCATCGACTGAGTCTTAAAGATGGATATGTTTTTTTTTTCTGCTAAAGTATTGTGAGTAAAAACCAGAGATCCCATGGTTAGTGCTCATCACCAAATTTCAACATCGAAAATGTTATACCAAAATGAACTAAACCAGGATACTTGGGATGACAAAATACTTTGGTCTCCACCTGTCCATGAATACCATGAAGACCACAGTTGCGTTTCTCGTAAAGAGCTGTCGGTTAATTTCTTGAATGGTGAAAATCGGACTTTTCCTTCTCCCTTCCTAACCCCACCTCCCCCATACATATAAAACGGTTTTTTGAGATTTTCTCAAAAAAGGTGCTAGTGTCGAAAAATTTGTGAAAACGAAATGAGTTTTGAATATGATTTTACATAATGATTCCATACATCAAAATAATGATTCCATACATCAAAATCCAATTGGATTTTTCCCTCTCTCCCATAGAATCAGACTTTTTCAAATAAAAAGTTTATCTATCCTCGTATAGAGTAATCGACGATTGGCCCCAAATTTTTGAGCAATAAAGTAAGAAAATTTGACCAAACAAACAAAATGTTTGAGAACTTTAAATGATTTTTTATATGGGGGCACTTTTAACCCCAAATTTTGCTTCTACTAAATACCAGATTTTTCGAAAACAACAACCTTAGTGCTTACAATTGTATTTGCTAACGACTAGAGAATGTGAGAATGTGATATCACCCCGATTGAATATATTAAACATACAAATACCATGTGTAAAAAACTTCTACCTACTAATTGTTGAAGTTGTCTCAAAAATTGTTGGGGAAACTTTATGTGGCTCATGTGAATCAACCTGGAACTAGTATTTAAGTGACAATTTCTACCAAATTATATTTTAGAGTCTAATCGGGTCTATCACTTTTCTTTTTCAAGATAATCATAACTCTCTTACCTATCACTTCATATTATTAGATAATATAAAAAAACGATAAGCAATTAGTAGACAGAATAAATTGCCATTGCGGTCTTGTTTCTGCTATCCCATTAGTCGAAAATAAATGGACGATTATAATTTGTTGTACAATTTAAAAAAAACTTCGATTTTCGCATTTGTTCATTTAGATGTACTTGAATCGTATTTTTTGTGTGTACAAAAACCTGTAGCTTTTTATACTCTACATGATATCATATAGGAGTACATTATCTATAGGGTAGGAGCGGGCTTGTTGAATTATCGGGCATGTTGAATTATCGGGCATGTTGAATTATTGCCAAATTTAAAAAAAACTATCCAGTCAATTTTTTTGAAATTTTTGTATGTTGTTACATAAACAAATTATATAAAGACTGTTTTTCTCTAACAACTCAGCTTTGAAAAATAATCCCCCAAAGCAGCAGATATGCATGCGGTTGGCAGCGCACACGAGCAGCGGAGCATGTCGCTTGGCTGAAGAAAAACATTCAATTCATTTTCAAACTCTCCGATCAACACGAAGTTTTACCGAAATCGTAGTTTTCTATCAACTTTTGGGAAAGTACCGCTAGCTACAACGGTTACCTCCCATACAATTTTTCTTAAATACAAATTTCTCGAACACTGCGCTTGTGAGAAAAAATGAATATAATCAAAATTAAAGGAAATAATATTGCCTACATTTTTAATTTTAGGTGAACTCCACCTCAACTGATACTCTCGTTTACAGTTAAGTTCGATTTCTTAACTTTGCTCGATTGGATATTGTTAGGGATCTAAAAAAACCCGTATTTTTTGTTTGGTAGAATACCGTCCGGTCGGCGGAGGGGAGGGGGTCAAAGTCGGCGAAAACTCGAAATCACAAAAACTTTAAAAATTTGTAACGGCTTAACCGATTGAAATGATATTGAACATTTTCGAAAGGTAATTTCTTGTCACAAAAAATATTTTTTGACTTCCTCTCCCTCCCCTTCACCGTCATATTGTAAAATTCAATTTAGTGACAATATAAATGCGTTATTTAAAAAAAAAATCAAAAAAAATCGAATACAAGAAAATTGTATATACAGCCTTGGCCAAAAGTATTGAGCACCCTGTAAATTTTACTAATATACAAAATCTAATGCTCCAAATCAATCGTATTGTTTATTAAAGTTTTGTCGGCATCTAAAAAATAAAATTTAAACAATAGTCAAGTGGCTGGTTAGTAACAAAACATCTAGAACCTTAAAAATTTGCTTTTGTGGTGTTTTTTGATATCCGATTAGTTCGCTTTCTCAGCTCGCTGTGAAGACATACAGTTGTGTAGTGCCTTGAAGTGATTTTTTTTTCAATAAATTAAATATTTTAATGTAAATATGGCGAAAAAAAGATAACTGACATTGCAACAGCGGGTAGAAATTCAACTTTTGAAGCAGCAAGGCAAGTCCCAAGTGGAAATTTCTAAAACCGTTAAATTTTCGCGTCGAGCTGTGCAATATGTTATCGAACGGTTCGAGAAGACTGGGTCGCATAAAAATAGACACAGATCTGGACGAAAACGACTTACTATAGATCGTGAAGATAGAATATTAGTAAGGGATTCACTGAAAAATAGGAGAAAAACGTCTTTCGAGCTCGCTGCTGATTTTTCAGTAACAATTAAAAAGCCAATATCTGCCAGGACGACACGAAGAAGACTGCAGAAAGCTGGTCTAAAAGGCTGCAAAGCCAGGAAGAAGCCGTGGCTTTCCGAAAAAAACAAAAAGGCTCGCTTCCAATGGGCTCTAAAACACAAAAGTTTAACCGAGCAAGATTGGTCAAATATTTTATGGTCGGACGAATCAAACTTTCAGGGGAGTAAAATAATTCCTTTTTCTGTAGAAAAATATAATTTTCGACCCGATAAATATGTGAAGTGTAGTAAAATCCAACGGTTTACAAATCCTATTTTTTCATTATTTTTTAGGTTTTCGGGACACCCGGTGCATCGTATGTCCGCCGCCGAATAGGCGAAGAGTATAATGTCGAATGTGTTGTACCAACCGTAAAATACGGGGGTGGCAGTATAATGGTTTGGGGCTGCATGGCTGGATCTGGAGTTGGTGAAATGTTCGTAAGTGAAGGCAAAATTAACTCCAAAAAATACATAGATGTGCTCAAAACTACACTTATGGCGTCGTTTTCATGCATTTTTGGAGATACAAACATGGATGGCGTAAAGTTTCAGCAAGACAACGTACCATGCCATAAATCCACCGAAACAAAGAATTGGTTTGAAGAAAATTGCGTCGATGTTTTAGAGTGGCCTTCGCAGTCTCCGGATTTAAACCCCATAGAACATTTATGGGCTATACTAAAGCGTAAGGTGCGGACACATCAAATTTCGTCAAAAGAAGATTTAAAAAGGCACCTCCAAGAAGAGTGGAGCGCGATAAGCAGCGATGAATGTAAGAAACTCGTCGCATTCATGCCTAAGAGGGTCGCTGCCGTTATAAAGGCGAAGGGTGGCCCCACAAAATATTAAATTTTTATCATACAATAAACGATTAACTTCTACTAAAACTATTTTTATTTGACTCCATCTAAATATAACGGTTATTTTGCCATATATCATGGGTGCTCAATACTTTTGGCCAAGGCTGTATTTTACTGATTTTCGATTGGTTTTTATGTTTTCTGTACATAATATTAACTCAAAAGATTTAGGAGTTTAAAATTAATTAGAAATTCATTTAAAAGAAAAAGTTTTTTTTTCTTTGAGAAAGTTTCCGTCTGGAATAAATCTTTTGAGTTTCTGGAAGTATTTTGACACTTTCAAAGCTTCTTTGAAGTTTTTCTTGAGATATTTTAAATTTCGTCACTAAATTGAATTTTACAATATGACGGTGAGGGGGAGGGAGAGGAAGTCAAAAAATATTTTTTTGTCACAAGGAATTACCTTTCGAAAATGTTCAATATCATCTAATTCGGTTAAGCCGTTACAAATTTTTAAAGTTTTTGTGATTTCGAATTTTCGCCAACTTTGACCCCCTCCTCTCCGCCTACTGCAATTTATTCCACGAAACAAAAAAATACGGGTATCTTTTTTTAGGTACATCCAAATGAAAAAAGTTAAAAAAAAGGTGACTTTCAAGCTCCATTCAAGTCGAGTATGAAGTTTTTACATATCTCTAACGGTTCATGAGATAATTTGAAAAACATTATTTTTCACATATTTTTTCGGAAACTTTAAATATTGCAGAAGAAAGTCATGTAATGCTCACATCTTTTTTTTGAATTGTTTAAATCATACTTTAAATTGTTTAAATAAAATACATTTACTTGCTTTATCAAACTACAATTCTGTGGAAATTTGATAAAACTTGAAACTTATATTCTCAAAGCAATTTAAAAATATGAACAAAATATAACAAGATAAAATTTTTAGTTTGATGATTATTTTAACGTTTAAAGTTCAAAATAAATTTTGAATTAACACACAAACTAAAAATTTTCTCATGTCACATATTTATTGTTAGAAATCAAAATATTCAAATCGAAAACCTGCGGAAGGAAAAAATACGCTCACACAAAAAAACACACACACAAAATACAAACCCACAAAAAAAAACACCAAACACACTTGCCCCCGCTTCGTGTCGCTTGCATAAGAATTCAACGAGAATAAAACGAACTAGAAACGAAAACTGCTTTTAACAAAGGGCGAATATAAGCAGCGGCATGTATAGGCGATCACCACGGCTGCTTGTGGCTAGTCGGCAGCTGCTACGTCACGATGGGGTATTATTTTGAATTTCGGTTTTGCACTAAGTTGAGTTGTTAGAAAAAAACAGTCTTTATATAATTTGTCTATGGTTGTTAGTACTGATGTCCTCTACTTGCCATAAAATTTTGACAGCGATACCTTATTTATATTGTAAGTGAGAGGAATATGTGTGTTTTTGGCTCTAAAAGTAAATATTAAACTATACAGTGATTTACCCATTTCTCATACAAGTTTTTGTCAATCTGGAAATTTTTTGTATTAAAAGTGTTGCGCAACACCTCTAGAATAAAAAAAACCTCGTGGGACATTCAAATTTATTGTTTTTGTGATTTTTCTAAGAGAAAATATCAAAAAAGTGGATTACGGGTAAGTTGAATAACGGCTTGGCGGTCAAGTTGAATCATTTTTTTCTTACGTATTTTTTGGTTTTTTGACGTTGGTTTCACATTTCCTTTGTTCTTTAATCAATTTTTGTTTGTTTCTTGATGATTTTTTACATTTTTTATAAAAACGCAGCAGGAAAACAATCAAAAATTGGTCAACTAAAAAAACCAAATAAGCGATTAACTAAATTGTAAATTTCATTTTTTTTTCATATTTACATTATATAATGTATATTCAAATTTTTTTGCTTAATAAAATACTTTATTTCATTCTTTTTTTCTTAAGAAATAACGTTTTTTCATTCTTAAGTATGAAAACTTTCAATTATTCAACTTACCCGCACCACTTGCAAATCGGCGGGCATGTTGAATCACCCTTTAAATTGAGCTGGAGGGCAGTTAATAAAACATTTAACAAAATTTTCTTCTATGAAATGTAGTCAAGGAATCTCTCTATCGAATGGCTTAACCATTGGAGCGATATGTGACTTTATGTGCGCGCTACAACCTAAATTCTAAAAAGTAATTCAAAACGCCCAGTCCTACCCTATACAGTAATCCCTCCAGCTGCGCGGTAGATACGTTCCACAAAAAGAGCGCGCACACCGAAACCGCGCACTGTGAACCCTACTTTGTATTACATTTTTGGGGTTCGGAACATGTTTTTTTAAACGAAAATTATAAAAAATAGCGCAGCTGCGAAATTTTTACCGCGCAGTTCGAAATTTTGGTATTAAAAACTTAACCGCGTAGTTGCGAAACCGCGCAGTCGGAGGGATTACTGTATATAAAAATGGAAGTTTGCCTGTTGGTTGGTTTGTTGGTTGGTTTGAGATTACAAAACTCAAAAACTACTGGACCGATTTTTACGCGGTTTTTTACAAAATGATCTGCGTTACCAGGAACTATGTTAGATTTTCAAAATTCGAAACGGAAGGTCCTGAAAGATGACGAAAATCTCTTTTTTCCAAATTTTCCCCGGAATAATTGGCATTATGAGGTTTTTAGGGTTATTTATGGTTTTTTGGCATTCTAAAATTTATACAAAAAACTTTAAGCTGGCAACGTAGGGTCTGATAGTATTTAGTAACACATCGAACCAATCATGATAAAAAAAATTGATTTCCGCATACCATCCGTCTGTCTATCTATCCGCCCATAAACAACATAATTTTCAAAAGGATTCCCAAATAGCATTTTAGGCAGCAAATATGATGTTTATCCCCATAGTTCGTCACCATGCAGATCACGGCGATAAGCAATTTATGTAGAAAACACGTCCTTAGTCGTGCGTATGAGACGCGCAACGACACACATAGTGGGGAACACTTTTCTGCGGTTTGCTACGTCGCAATTATAACGACAGGGACGTAATTAGTTGCCTCATGCGCGAGCGTCATCTGACGGCATTATATCACACAATTACACAAATCATCGAGCGGGTTTTCTTTCTCCCTCGAATGCTTGCTAGTAAACAGAGATGAACAAATAAAAACGTAAGCAGAAGACGAACGAGAAAAATCTAATGGCGACAAATTAATGGAAACTTTTGTGGAGTGTTATTTTATAATGGACTTTTCTTCCGGTTGCATGTCGTGATTTTAATTGCCATTAAAATTTTTCGACAATATTGGATCTGAAATTTAAACAAATTTTAATGGGCCATCAAATTATTTAGTTTTTAATGAAAAATTTCTTTAATTTTATTTTACCGGTCAAATTTATTTTTTCTTTTGCAATAAAATTTTGATGCCAATAAAATTGCGCTGTTTCAAAAATGTCTGCTATCCACTTTTTATGCAATATCCTTCAGTCATTCGCCTGAAATAAGAAATTTAATTCTCGAAACGTAATCGTTTTCATCAAACGTCAATGGGAAATATGGCGGCTGAAGGCATCAATTTTTTTTTGTGTTTCTCAGACGGGGAGCTTTAATGAAACTTTAGTGGTAGCAGTTTCGTCACTTTTTCCATCACACGCTTCTTCAAAATTAAACTGACGTTCAGGCTCCACAGCCAATCACTATTTCGGCCCGAAAACCATCAAATGCTGCTCTATCGCCGCAGGATTTTCATGAAGCGAATGTTGCCCCAAAGATCGTGCTCGTCACTTCTTTCGCTTCTTTTACGCGGATGTGAATTATAGGTGTAAATTTTTAATCCCGATTGTGTAAATTTCTACTCTTTCAAGTCGCAAAGAACAAATCTCATGTTCCCGTACTTTTCGATGCTGTTTGGGTTGAGCTACATTTTTTATAGTCGCTTTTCTCGTTAATAGCTAAGCTAAATTTTTGAACGGACAAAATCGGAATACTCCATCCCCCCTCCTCTCCGATACAATGGAAACAGTTTGTCACAATTTTTTCGAATGTTATAAAGGTAAATTATGTTTTGGATATGATGTTACATAACTTATCTATACATCATAATTCAGTTGGACCACTCCTTCCCGCCTCGCTCATACAAATTGAATTGAAAAATTTAAAAAGACGAAATGTGTTTTGAATACGATTTTACATAACAGTTCCATACATCAAAATCCAATTAGATCAATCCTTCCCCCCTCCCCCTTTCATACAAATGGATTTTTTGCTTAAAAATTTTGTCTGGCCGCATATAAAGTATTTGGCGATTGGCTTCTGGCAATTGTAGCTTTTTTATGTTTAGAATTCTTTTTAATAGTAAAAAATCAAGTGTCATCTTCCGTGTGAGCTATTTGATACTACACGAATTTCAGATATATATTATTAAGTGGTTGGGGTTGAATGGAGAGATGAGCAATAGTACAAAAGAACAATAAAACCAACAGTAGATATAGCAACATATATTGTTCTGTGTATGTGTTTATAGCTGTTGGATGCTTAAATGGAAAAACCATGTTTTTTCGAGCTGAATTTATTGATGCTTTCAAATGTACGCTGCATAAATAATTTTATGTCGAAATGTAACTTAGACAAGAGTGAAGACGTGTATTTGTATTGTTTAACTGGATTTTTTTTCATACGTTTTTATATTTTGTTACTCAACAGAAATGGTATCGATTTTACAGAAAAATGTCCACATTTTTTCATATTTAGTTAACATTTAGGTAAAGCCAACAACATGTGATACGTCACAGCAAAAAAGAATCTTTGCGCTTGGCTTGTTTTTTTTTTTTGTTAAAAAATTTGTTGTGCAATTTGCTGAAATCTAAATTAACTGACAAGGAAAAATAACTGAAGAGAAAATTCATGCCTTAATTCAGATAGTTAGTAAAAAACTAGAAAATCGTATCATTAGTGAATTTCAAAATGTTTTAATCATCCCTAATACAAATTATACCATTTTTCTCTCATGGTCTTCCAAATGAAAAACATTAGTATGAGAGTTGAGTTATCACGAGAAAATAAACTTAACATGACGAAAATGAATTTCGAAATTATTTAGTTAATAGACCGAATCATCAATGGCTCAGTATTGCTTTAGAGATTTTTCGCTAGTCACCACATTATGGTATTTTTTTTTGCCATTTTTGAAGAGATTCGAAAAGTAACGAACGAAAAAATATAATTTTCATCTTCTGTGTGGTGTTATTCAATCTGTCACGACAATGTCTCCCAATTTAAGCCACTTTTTGCCTGAGGAAAGCAGATAAAGCTTCTTGGATCGTGTTTATTTGTATCTTCAAAAGATAAAATGTCACCTCATACAATTCCACTTTTTCTATAGATTTTAGATTTAGATTAGCCTAGCGTTTATTTGCAAATCGTGCAAATGATTCAGTTGAAATATAGTATTTTGACAACATCAATCGTTTACCTTCTTCGTATTATTCTTTTGTACTTTTGAAAATATTAAGGGTGAATACGTAAGACCGAGATTCGGAAGATTTATGATTTTCATTTCTATACTAGTATGTGTGGATTGTAAAATATATACAAACGTATGTTTTGTAAATGCCTATTTGTAGGGTTTGTGACAAATTTGAGAAAACTAGAAATCGTGAGCAAAAACAAGCCATGAGAAATATTTGTGGTCGTTTATTATTTTCTTGTTTTGACCATAGAAAATTTTTATTATGCAATTTTTATACCAAATTGCCAATTTAAAATACTTTTTTGTGACCGATTGCAAACAATGAAATTAATTATTAATTGTAACAATCGGAATTGAAAAAAAAAATTATAAGAAACATCAAATATCGATTCCGAGAATTCAATTTCGGCAATATATTTGTGTGGGCGAGACAAAAATTTACCTTTAAACATAAAGGCCTGTGTCCACATGGAAAATTATTTGCAGAAGTCGCTTCTAGAAGAGATTTCTGGTGTCACAACTTCTGGAAGTTCACTTGCAGTTAGTGTTTACACGGGAAAAACTTCCAGAAGTCTCTGCTAGAAGCGACTTCTGCAAATAAACTTCCATGTGGACACAGGCCTTAAGAAAAGCTTAAATTGCCAGGGACCAATCGTCAAATAATCTATATGATGGCAGACAAATTGTTTATTTAAAAAATCCATTTGTATAGGAGAGGGGGATAGAAGGTGTCCGATTGGATTTAGATGTATGGATAAGTTATGTAAAATCCTATTCTAAACACATTTTACCTTTTCAAGCAAATAGAAAAAACACTTTAAAAAACAAGTTTTATAACCTTATACACTTTCAAAATGCACTAAAAAGTAAAAAAACAAGTTTAAAGTTTCACAAAAGATGTTTTTATAAATTTCGTGTTGTTGTGAAAATATAAAGTGTGTGACGTTGCATTTGCTCTTGAATCTGTAATAGCGGTTTCATACTGTGCAACGCAGCACACTTTATATTTTCACAACAACACGAAATTTATAAAAACATCTTTTGTGAAACTTTGAACTTGTTTTTTTACTTTTTAGTGCATTTTGAAAGTGTATAAGGTTATAAAACTTGTTTTTTAAAGTGTTTTTTTTTATTTTATTTTATAGGGGAAACTGGGGTATTCTGGACCACGGGGAATTGCGGACCAGCGTCATTTTGTTTCCCCTAGTAGTGGTTGGTAGCTGCAAATAACTGTAATCAGTTTGCCTCATGTTAAGCTAATTTTCCTAACAGTACTCGACTTGTGTATACGCACTATCACCTCGCTTCGATAGCAAATAGAAAAGTGATACTTCGAAATTTTTTTTTTCACTTTGTGTTTCGCTTAAATTTAACCACATTTTTCGAGAATCAACTCAAGTAAATATATTGATAATATTCACGGAGCCTTAAGCATTCGACACTGACAAAAAATTTTGCATGAAGTTTGCATTGTGTTACTAATAGCTGCCATATTGTAAAAAAGAGCGTTCGGGGAATTGTGGACCACTTTTGTCGGGGAATTATGGACCACTCAATTCTTGACATTTGACAAGCAAACTTCGTGTATTTGATGCATATAAGTGTTTTTTCATGCAAAAACACAGCATTAGATTTTCGGCAATCATACTAATACATATATACAAATGAGTTGGTGTCTGTCTGTCTGTCTGTCTGTTCCTCTTTCACGCAAAAACTGCTGAACCGATTGACTTCAAATTTGGCATGAGTGTCTGTGGTAGTTCTAGATCCAACATAGGCATCCGGAAAAAGAGCGCGAGGGGTGGGGGGAGTAAGGGGAGGGGGTAAAGTGATTTCGAAACTTAGTTTTCCCTCTATGTTACTCTTTCGCGGGGAAACTACTGAACCGATTAGCCTGAAATTTGGCATAGATGTTCGTCGTGGGTCCAGCCCCAACATAGACCCATTAAAAAGTTTTTAAGTTCTTTCCGGTTTTCTTCGTATTCTAAAATTTAGACAAAAAGCTTAACCCGGCAACGACGGGTATACAAGCTAGTTTCTAAATCGGCCGTTTTGACATCGCCAGAGGATGTAAATGACCTTCGTGAGAAGGCTGATATGAAGCGAAAGAGATTGGAGAGAAAAGGTGATAAACCATAATCGAAAAAGCAAAAAGATCGTGTCAAATCGAAGACATCACAGAAGAAACAACCATCTTCAACCTATTGTGAGGTGGAAGAATACATCGATTTCTGCATAATTTGTAAGAAAAATATGCCAAAAAAAATTAACCCATCCATCCATACCATCCATTGCAACGTGTGCGATCGAGCTGTTCACTTGGGATGCTCCGGAATGACTGCAAGTTACTGGACTTGCGAACATTGCGTTTCGGACTGATTTTCATTGCAATTTTTCACTTCATTTCACTTTGTCTGTTATATAATAAATATATGAATCAAAAAAAAAAGTTTGTCTATCACATTTTTCCATTTTTAATCGATTTACAAAGTGGTCCACAATACCCCGAGATTTTTCAAAATCGTAAAAACGCCATTTTTGCGCCAACTGATAAAACTTGTATAATTTAATACAATTTGACCGAACTGCTGTGACCCAAAGAGAGGTTATTTATCGTACTACAAATTCAAGCTCTGAAATTTTCAGAAAAAGTTATTTTTTTACGATTTTTTAGCCAAAATGAAAAAGCGGTCCAGAATACCCCACCTTCCCCTACTTTTTAGTCTTGAATTAGCCTACCAAAGACCTCCAGGAAAGATCTTTCGCGGGAAATTTGAGCAAAAGGAAACTCACGTTATCCTTACAGGACATTCCGTTATCATTACAGAATTTTAAATGTCAGAATCGGATTCAGCGACCCCAAAAATGCAATTTTTTCCCGAAAAAAATGGGAAAAGGATATTTGCGTCATCTTACAGGACTTTCCGCTTGGAGTTTTGAAAACCTAACACCGAATTCGTGATCAGCGACCCCGAAAACCTCCTGATCAGTGTTGTGCCGGTTTTTTACGTAAAGTAATTTACCTAGTTTTTTACGCGTAAAGAATTACGCGTAAAAAACCTCAACTTTAACGTAAAAAACGTAAAAAACGTAAAAAACTGTAAAAAACCTAAAACATTAATGATAAAAAATTTAATAAGTAGCCATTCACTAAATATAGTAATTATTCGTAAATAAATCATCTTAGAACAATAAAAAGGTTAATAGTCTTCAGCAAACACAGAAAAGTATTCAAAAGCATTTCCTCTTGAGAGTGAAAAAGATTTTAAACTAGGAGTTCAAAAACTGTTTATATCCTTTCATTACATTATGTCCGCCTACTCATTTTAACGTTAATTAATGTGAATAATGTGGAGAGATTTGCGACATATGGGCTATTTTAAAGAAACATATTTGGACTAGTTCTTGCAGCAAAAAGCGTAATTTTAAAGTTTGCATCAAAAAATCGTTTCCTTACGTTTTTTTAATGATCCATATGGATTTCTTAATCGGATCATTATAAAAATACAGCTGTAATTACAGTTTTTGAATTAGAAAGCCTATAATCTAGAGAGTGGACATCCGGACGTATAAAAATGGTCGAAAAACTGAAAAACCTTTGCGAAAATTTCGAAAAACTCACTCATTGTCACAAATAGTTACCAAAATGATTACAATCGGTTAATAAAAGCATAATATTCATGACTGAAGTGTTTAAAAAAATTAAAAAGTTGTGTCCGATTTAAAAAAAGGAAAATAAATTCGAAAAACTGGAAAAAAGGAAAAGAAATTCTAAAAACTGGAAAAATTCCATTCAAACAACTGTTCTAATTTGAGTTACTAGACTGACCTACTTAGTAGTCCTACTTAGTGTCCTACTTAGTAGTACAGTCTATTAAGTGCTGATGTCCCCTCTCTATATTATAGGCTCTCTAATCAAATGCTGAGAAAAACTTTTAAACAGACTGTCATACTTTGTAGGAACTGCGATGTCCCATTTTTTAGGTTTTTTACTATTTTTTACGTTTTTTACGGTTTTTTACATTTTTACCAGTTTTTTACGTATTTTACGTGAAAAATGTAAAAAACTGTTTTTTACGCCGTTTTGCCCAACACTGCTCCTGATTCCATTTTTTCCCGGAAAAAATGGGAAAAAGGATATTTGCGTTATTCTTACAGGACATTCCATTATCCTTACAAGGATGGAGTAGTAAAAATATTGAACTGTCACCGGAACTACGCAAGGTGACAAAATTTCATCTTCCTGGGTTGCATAGTTTCGGAGATATAAGGTTCCAAAGATTCCAGAGACAGACCCATAAAAAAAGCATTTAATTCTTATGGGGGAGGGGGTAAGAAGTGATCCAACTGGATTTCGATGTGTACTTAAGTTATGTAAAATGATATTCTAAACACATTTCATCTTTATAAATTTTTCGATACACAGTTTTCGAGAAAACAGGAAAAAAGTATTCCATTTGTATGAGAGAGGGAAAAAGCAGTTGTCCGATTGGATTTTGATGTATGGATAAGTTATGTATCACCGTTTTCGAGAAAATTGCAAAAAAACTGCTTGTAGAGGGGAAGGGGGAAGGACTGGTCCAATTTTGCCCATTTAAGAATTTAGCCCAGCCATTTATGAGAAACGTAACTATACAAAATTTCAAGTCTCTAGCTCAATCATTTCGAAAGTTATGGTGTTCACGGACAGACAGATAGACAGACGGACGGACATGCGGAAATCGAAATCTTTTGTCAGTGTTAGGCACTCTGGTGTAGTTCATTTTTGTGTCCGATGATTGGGTTCCAAACGGTATGCTAAATCTCATATACTCCTATATGATATTTAATTTAGAGTATAATAATATGTTTTTAATTAAATCGACATACGCCATATGACATTTTGCCCATCAGGTGGATATCATTTTACCCACCCGGTGGCCAAAAAAAAATGTTTGAAAAAAAATTCCTACTTTTTCCAAGTCTCGAAAGACTTTAATAATATAACAATTCTTGAAATAACTGAAATTTTGGTATGCTAGACTTATTGTATATCGTTGTCGTTCCAGTATGTATGCTACAATACGAAGGACGAAAATATGTCGGCTAAATACTGAGAGAGAAGCAAAATTACAACTAATTACCATTCGACGAACTTTAAAAGTGTCTAATCGAAATTTTATTTTTTTTTTAGGGCAGATTACAGTGCAATTCTAACTTAAAGAAGCACAGATTTTTGCGAAATCTTTAAAATAGAACTCGGATATTAATTTAAGAAAACGTAGCAATTTTTCTAATTTTTCGATTCGTTCTACATAACAATATCCAAAAACTTTGCCTGGCTGTGTATATTGTAAATAAGCAAAGTACGATGTTAAATTACATAAATCGCGTTTTAATTAAATCACATTTTCTCGGCGCCTAATTTCACCTCTTAGGCTAGAAGGATGTCGCTAATTTTCGCAGAAGTTTATCTTCTACTTTATTACGCTAATTATTTTAAATTACATAGCTGAAAAGTTGGTTATAAAGTCACAATCATAAGGTTAGATTAAAGCTGTTAATTTTGTACTTTAATGTCGTTGAACGGAGAAGATTACGTCTGTTTGTATAAATCTTAAAGGTTTGATTTTATACATCATTATTTTAACCTCCTCAGGATGGCAGTATTTTCCGCTACAGAAATTATTTGTTTACAAGAATTTCAACGTTTTCTGTTTGTTAATATAAAGCAAAGAAAAAAAACCTTCACTGCGTGACGTGTCTGAATTTTAAGGACAGAAAATCGAAATTCTTGTCACATAATTTTTGAATACAAATTAATAAGCAATGATAAATTTTTATCTTTTTCACTAATATACGAAAGCATCTTGTGTGAAACGGATTCGTCGTACTTTAATTTAATTGAAAAATGGAAAATCTGGTTTATAACGCTTTCTTGTAGACGAGAAGAAGATTAAAGATAAATCCAATCAATAAACAGAAGGATTCATAAAAAAAATCATGTTTGAAAAGTTGGAGATATTTATTTTTGTTAACCTTTAGACTGCCGAGGTGGCCCCGAACAATACAATCTCTGTGCCCCAACGCAATATGTAGATTCCAAATATGTGGCAAATATTCAAAACAAAAGTTATAAAACATATAGAAATTTAATTTACAGTATGGCGGCTTTTACTTTTTCAGAGTTTAGAACAAAGCGTGAATGTTTCATCATGGTAGACAAAAGATTTTTTAAAGTTGGTTTTACGAATTTCAGTTTAAATTACAATATCAATTTCGGCTATTATCATACTAATATATAGAAATGAGTTGGTGTCTGTCTGTCTGCCTGTCTGTCTGTCTGTCTGTTCCTCTTTCACGCAAACACGGGTGAACCGATTGACTTGAAATTTGGCATGAGTATCTGTGGTAGTTCTGGTTCCAACATAGGCATACGGAAAAGTAGCGCGAGGGGTGGGGGGAGAAAGGGGAGGGGGTAAAGTGATCTCGAAATTTAGCTCTTCCTCTATGTTACCCTTTCTCGGGGAAATTACCGAGCCGATTGGCCTGAAGTTTAGCTCCAACTAGACCATCAAAAAAATAACCCGGCAACGACGGGTATGCAGGCTAGGTTTGAATAATCGACTTTTCTTACGTGTTTAATTGTTGAAACTTTGAAATAGAAAGAAATGCTTTCGTAACATTTTTTCTTATTAAGTAACGATCCTTTTCAGTAGATTTTTTTAAATAAAATTTTTCCTAAATACTTGTTTTTATTTGTTTATCTTTCGAAATTTGAAAAATGAATTTATTTTTATTTTTCCAAGCTTTTTTATTTAAGATCCCACACGATGGGTTCTTGGAATAGCTTTTTAACACAACATGGCGCCTAACAGCCGCCATTTTGTTTTTTTATGGATGCGTATATTCATATTGTAGTCGGTATTACGTATGTGTGCAAAATTTCAAGTCCATCGGAAGTGTGGATGTCTGTAAAATTCGGTTGTAAGATTTGATCTTGACAATCAAACTAAAAAGCAAGCTTTTAAAAAATTAATAAAAAAACTAAAACACAAAAGTGAAAAAAAAAATAAATTGCAAGAAATGAATGGGACTTGAAAGCGATTTACTGAAAACGAAAGTCGGTCACTTTGGTACGGTTAATTTTTGTTAGTTTTGAAGATCTATTTTATGTTTCTAAATATATGTTTCTATATACTGTCAAAGTCCTCTAACTCTAAATCGCTGTAATTCGAATTTTTCTCTAATTCGAATTTTCCTCTAACTCGAATTTTTTAACCTTTTTTTGCGCTCCCTTCAATTTTTCTTTAAATTTTTAGTTTGTTTCAACAACTTTTAAGAACGAATAAATATACATATATGTACGTACATGCATTTAAAAAAAAAATTGTTTCAATTTTTCTAACTCGAAATTCCTCTAACTCGAAACGATTTTGATGGCAGCAGACAATTCGAGTTATAGAACTTTAAATGTATTTCTAAAAAGTTATGAATAATTTATTTAATGGTATTTTGATCCAATGTAAAAATCTAAGATCATCAAATCTTTTAAATCGATATGTAATGATATTCTTTCCAAAAGTAGCTTCAAACATTTGCTTGCCCTCTACGATCATCAGAATGTAAAGAAATCTGTGGTCACAAGTTATAAGGGCTTAACTCGACTTTAGCCGTTTTCAATGTTTTTACAAAATCGTGTTCTCCTTTCAAAATGCTCTTAGTTGCACTAACCCGTTAGTTTCTAAGACCATTTTTGACCGTTATAGGCTACTACACCAAACGGCTAAAGTCAAAAAAATTCCAAGTTGCATTTGGAAGAACGGCTAAAGTCAGATCCCATATATTTTTGTATAGACTTAATCCACTCTTATGGGCGCGAAGCTGCATTAATTTGATCGTTTTTGCACGTGGAATAGTGGCTTAAGTCGAGTTAGTTCATTCTTCGTTTTTAACTTTTCCCAAACGAGCAGGCTAAAGTCTGGTTTGGCCTCTTTTTCAAATCGGGGTATAGGTTTTTAGGGGCTTAACTTGACTTTAGCCATTGATTGTAGCCATTTCTAAGATATAAAAAAGTTTTGAAAGAGTGGCTAAAGTAAAATAATCCTTAATGTCTCTGAAAATATTAAGTTTGAATAAACCAGATTAAACCAATCGTAAAAAGCTTACTTTTCATAATATTTTGTAGTTATAGATTTTTAAATTCGGTTTGATACCCTTTTGCCACCGACAGTTAAAGTTTCATAAATATTAAAATGCTTCTCCTGAAAAATCAAGAAATTCGATTTAAGCCCTTATTACTTTTCACCACAGAAATCAACATAACAAAAAATGGGAACCGGCAATGCTCAACCAAATCACTCTTCGCTCGTGCAGCTAACTTCACACTCGTTCAATTTTATTCATCAATTTTCGGTTAGAGGCGTATATGGCTGTACTGCTTACTCTAGTGTTTTCTGCCTATGAAGTTTGTCTTCTGTGGTACACGAAACACGTCGCGAAAACACACTTTCGGCCAGCTGATCGCACTTTCGCCCCTAGGGCCGAAAACGCAACTTTCGGCCCGCTACGTAGGCATCGAAAGGCATATGTTCGATGTACATATGTGTTATGAAAAAAATTTAACATTTTGTTATATTGTTTATGATCTGTAAACCGAGAAATTCTAATAGAGTACTATTGAGATTTTTCTAAAAACGGCAGCATTTTTTTTTTACATAACTTACACAAAAATGACCTGCGTAGTCCAAGTGGTAAAGTACTTGGCGCGTATTCCGAAGGTCGGTGGTTCAAGTTCACTCAACTTGCTTTACGAAACGAGTAGTGATAGTTGCCACTTGGTGCTGACGACATCATCGGTCTAGATTGCTATCACGACCTCTGCTGTTAATGGGTTGCAACGTAAAAAAACCTTACAAATGTTGTAATTCATCCATGGTTCTTAATCCATGTAAAACTGTGGATGCGAAGCATAATCGTATTTAAACGTGAAAAGTCGTACTCAATCTTGCTTACTGTTTTAAATGCTGTAATGCATAAATTGGTTGCATTGTTTGGCCACCAAATCTCAATTTATCGGCACAAGGCAATGCAGCAGTACGGAAATATTATTTTAATACAGATTAACGAGCAAGTGAACAATGCCGGATTGAATATGAAATGGAAATTTATTGATTTTCATTCGTCATACACAATGGACGGTTTCGTAATGCAATATAATCCTATCAAAACATATTAAATTCTATTTTTGAATACGTTACCACCCTGAGGTTGTAAAACGAGTTGGAAAATAGTTTGAAAACACTTTTGCTTTATACATTCGAAATCGAATTGGTCGTCGCTCCAAAAAATTTTAATTTAATCCCGTATAACTTACAAATACTTTTCTGGCCAACACATGCATATATAAAGCCCCCAAGTATCGAAAGGAGAAAAAAAATTCGTTGTTTGTATAAGTGTGATCGAAATTACTTTTTGGATACTTGAACCTGAAACTTTTTCTTTATGATTTATGTACGTAAGAACCTTTTTACAACGATTTGTTATAAAGTTGAGTTGACCCATCTGATATAATTTAATCCAAGCATACCCAAACCGCCGGAGAAAAGTATCGTCCTTCCTTAACCAAAAACTACACGTGATCATAGATTCCTATATAAACAACATATGTTAATATTTATGTACGTAAAAATCAGTCCATGAAAGTTTTGCATTGGTAATAAGGATAGGAAATCTGTACAATGCTAGTTTGTTATGCGATTTTATGTAATCTTATTAGTGTTCCTAATGTGCTTATGAAAACAAACAGAATTTTCAATACGGATCAATTATCTGCACTTGATCCACTCGGCAGAAACAAAACACAATGGCCGTAGTATTATTAACCATTTCCATAAATTATGCAGTATACTAATATATAATATTTAATACCGTCTTAATATTTTCTTCATATTACACTGACCGAGATTTGGCCAAAAAAGAAAAAGAAAACTTTTTAAAGTATTACAGAAATTTGGTATTTAAAGAAATCGCAAAGATCTATAAGTCCAGCACATTTAAGGACCAACAAAATCTTAGACGACGTAAAAATTAACCCGAATGTACTTCCCCCAATTAAAAATAATTGCAACAATTTATTTGTTACTATATTTGTCGCTAATTAGCTGCTCAATCCCTTTTGTATAATCCCCGGAATTACGTGACAGGGAATAAGATTAGAATTAAGCCAAATAAATTATTCTGTTGTAGGTGTCCATTGTTTAGCATGAATAATTTTCAGAGAATACCTAGTGTCAGGAAATATAAAACAACAATTAGGGATTGTGATGAAAACAAAATTGTGGAAAAATCATTTTATTCCGATATACGGAATTTTCGTCATAGCTCAAATTTTTGTATTGTTTCCCACAATTTTATCAAAATTTTGAGAAAAAGAACCATACAAGATTTGACGTTTTTGTATGCCCCGGGCTACCTTTTGAACCAGTTGGTATTTTTAGCTTTTTTTAGCAGGGAACTCCAGGGCGATGGTCAGCTGCCATCTAAGACGCAATAATTTTTTTTGTCTCTAAGATGGCAGCTGACCATTTTCGCCATTAATCCTGCTCAATAGGAGGCTGAAAAGTTTCACTCGGGGGTTTTCGGGGTCGCTGATCACGAATCCGGTGTTAGATTTTCGAAATTGGAAACGGAAGGTTCTGGAAGGATAACTCAAATATCCTTTTCCCCATCTTTCCCGGCGGAAAATGGCATTAGGGGGTTTTCGGGGTGGCTGATCACGAATCTGATGTTAGACTAATTCGCAACGAAGAGTCCTGCAAGAATAAGATTTTTCTCAAAAGTTTTTAAGTTCTTTCCGGGTTTCTTCGTATTTTAAAAAAGTTAACCCGGCAACGACGGGTATGCAACCTATTGGTTAATAATTTGAAAAAAATTTGCTTTTCTTGAAATGAAATTTTTATATGAACAAACGATTGTACCGAATTTCTCATGGCAAATGATTGCATATTTTAAATTAATTCAATTGAAACAACAAGGATGCGTCAGCCAAGTTTCGTGCCCAAAGACTAGCATGGACCATTTTTAGAACAACTACTAAACTGAAAAGTTGAAACTCGGAAAATTTTTTTCTTGAAAAAAATATTTAATGAATTTTCCAGAACGTGCTTCGCTTCAGACCATTTCGCGGGGAGAGCTTTTTGGGGTCGCTGATCACGAATCTGGTGTTAGAATTCTAAAATTCGGAACGGGAAGTCCTGTAGGCATAACGATTTTTTTTTAAAGTTTTTAAGTTATTTCTTTGTTTTTTGGCCGCAAGAAAATTTTCGCAAAAAAATTTTACCCGACAACGGCGGCGGGTATAATTTAAAATGATAGCATAGTCAGGGTAGAACTTCATAAAGCCATGAGAGAATTCGGTATCCCAAATAAATTGATAAAACTGTGTAGGGACCTCTGGCGAGAGACATTAGTAGCGCCGAACGAGAGAGTGAGATGCCATTACTTTCATAAATTATAAAGGAGCAAAAAAAATCCATATCGCAAAAAAAACATTTAAAATGTTAAAATTTTGTGTTGAGAACTGAGCGATGGGGTTTTTTGGTTATATTCAAAATACTTTAATTAAAAAGAGCCATATCCAGCCCTAAGGGTCAGTTGATGAGACATTATTGATTTTATCAAATGCCGTGTGCCTGACGATTAGACTTGCGCGACTAAAAATATGAGTTTTGTGTACTTGACATTCGTTTCATAAATTTGTACATTTGCGGACAAAATTGTAATTACTTAATCGTTATCAACCTAAACATAATAAACCATTTCGTCGATTGCAACAGATCTGGTGCGAATAGCTTTTACATTTTGTGTTATTTTTTTTTTATAAAAATCCTCGCGAGTTTGGCTAGGAATTTGAAATTTGACAAAGAGCGTTTCTCAAAAAATGAAAACTAAGTTCGTTGATGAGCAAAATTAATCCAGAAAAACGGTGAGTAAGGTCAAAAAATTATAAATGCTAGAAAAACTCTTACACCACTCTTCCATACAACTGAATTTAATTTGTTTCTCACGCCTAGAATTATGCCTTTTTCTTATGGCGACTCTTTCTCACGCCTAGAATTATGCCTTTTTCTTATGGCGACTGCCTAAAGGCCACATTTTAGTATGCAATCAAGCATTTCTAATTTGACTGCAATTCGAAATGAATACCTCTTAATATTTCTTAAATTTGTCACATAAAAATTGTCCAAGGATGCGTAAGCATCTAAGGATAAACTAGACTGTTTGAGAATAAATCCTCTGTTATATGACCAGCTTAAAATATCCTGTACATATAATCGCGAGTGTACTGTACAATACATTTGATACTACGTACTTCATATAAGAAACCAAAAAGTCTGAAGAGTGGATTGTTGAAAGCTTTGAGGCTCGTAAATGTACAAATTTATGAAACGATGTTAAGTACACAAAACTCATATTTTTAGTCACGCAAGTCTAATCGTCAGGCACACGGCAATTGAGAAGATCAATCATGTCTCAGTGACTGTCATCAACTGACCCTTAGGCCTGGATATTAGGGTGGATCGTCGAAGCAAAATTCGGAAATTCAAAACTCCTGAGTGCGGAAAAGTTACGGAATGGAAAATAAAGATTGTTGAAATTTATTTTTGTTTTTAATTATACGATCTTCCACCTCCTCAAGAGGCCTAAAGTTTTAATAATTTACAAAAATTGTCACTTTAATGCCTTAATCTCGGTAAGTATCCATTTGACAGCAAAATTATGTTCAACAAAATTATGGGAAATTTTGTTTTACATGTATCACCCTTAGCACCAAAATGAATCAAATTACATCTACACTGAGAAAAAAAGTAATTTTTGAAAATGTTTCGAATTTCGATAAATACCAAAAAGTGACACTCTAATGCATTTATCTTGGAAAGTATTAGCAGTGTTGTTTCACAAAGCCGTAGGAAATTGTGTACATGAACAGAGTATACAATACATGAATCGCTCTTTTAAAGTCCCGTTACTGATACTATATTTATACAAATGAGTCAACTCAACGCATTCGTAAGTTCGACTCGGTCGGACACGATGAGTTAATTTTCGTCCTTTGTTTTAAAACTATCAGGTGGCTGCGGTAAAAGTTGTGGTGCATCAGTTATAAAGTTGGTTTTATAGTGAACGTAACGACGAGTGTAGTGATTGTGAGCGCAATGTCAACAAACACAAGAAATAGTGTAAAGTGCCCAGTTTTCAGTGCACCAATTAATTTAAAAAATGATTAAAGTACCGATCAATTATATTTGTACGAAATGTGTGAAGGCATAACTACTGATTTCTGCTCCGAATCATTGTTGAATCGAAATCCATGTAAGATTAACCTATATTTCAATTAATGTGTTGAATTACTTTTTATTATTTTCTAGGTAAGATAGTGCACTCTCGATGGATCACCACAGCTAATCAAGTTCTGAGACTTTCTGTTTCGATGCCTAATCCATCCGAAAATTTGGTGATTTGTTACGGGGCGGGTGGTTAACAAAAATCAGATGTGACTTTAGGCCACGTCGGTTTGCCTGAAAGGGGCTGAAGTACGGCACACGTGATAAAAAGGGACTAGCTCGCGGTTTGGGGTATGGGATCTTGTCCTTCAGCTGCCCTTACCGATCCCAACAAAAATTCCGTGTGCGATTTAAATAAGAACGGTCACTATAGATTGCATGGAAACTCTATTGCTTGCTCTCGCAGATCTCGACTACGACGTACCTGGGTGGAATTCGGTACGCTAGCCCTTCCCTACCGTTAAGTTTCTAGAAACCTCTTTCATTTCTTTGAAACTCCCGAAGATTTGGTGGGATGAAGGCGTCCGGGAGTTTCAAAGAAATGAAAGAGGTTTCTAGAAACTTAACGGTAGGGAAGGGCTAGCGTACCGAATTCCACCCAGGTACGTCGTAGTCGAGATCTGCGAGAGCAAGCAATAGAGTTTCCATGCAATCTATAGTGACCGTTCTTATTTAAATCGCACACGGAATTTTTGTTGGGATCGGTAAGGGCAGCTGAAGGACAAGATCCCATACCCCAAACCGCGAGCTAGTCCCTTTTTATCACGTGTGCCGTACTTCAGCCCCTTTCAGGCAAACCGACGTGGCCTAAAGTCACATCTGATTTTTGTTAACCACCCGCCCCGTAACAAATCACCAAATTTTCGGATGGATTAGGCATCGAAACAGAAAGTCTCAGAACTTGATTAGCTGTGGTGATCCATCGAGAGTGCACTATCTTACCTAGAAAATAATAAAAAGTAATTCAACACATTAATTGAAATATAGGTTAATCTTACATGTATTTCGATTCAACAATGATTCGGAGCAGAAATCAGTAGTTATGCCTTCACACATTTCGTACAAATATAATTGATCGGTACTTTAATCATTTTTTAAATTAATTGGTGCACTGAAAACTGGGCTCTTTACACTATTTCTTGTGTTTGTTGACATTGCGCTCACAATCACTACACTCGTCGTTACGTTCACTATAAAACCAACTTTATAACTGATGCACCACAACTTTTACCGCAGCCACCTGATAGTTTTAAAACAAAGGACGAAAATTAACTCATCGTGTCCGACCGAGTCGAACTTACGAATGCGTTGAGTTGACTCATTTGTATAAATATAGTATCAGTAACGGGACTTTAAAAGAGCGATTCATGTATTGTATACTCTGTTCATGTACACAATTTCCTACGGCTTTGTGAAACAACACTGCTAATACTTTCCAAGATAAATGCATTAGAGTGTCACTTTTTGGTATTTATCGAAATTCGAAACATTTTCAAAAATTACTTTTTTTCTCAGTGTAGATGTAATTTGATTCATTTTGGTGCTAAGGGTGATACATGTAAAACAAAATTTCCCATAATTTTGTTGAACATAATTTTGCTGTCAAATGGATACTTACCGGGATTAAGGCATTAAAGTGACAATTTTTGTAAATTATTAAAACTTTAGGCCTCTTGAGGAGGTGGAAGATCGTATAATTAAAAACAAAAATAAATTTCAACAATCTTTATTTTCCATTCCGTAACTTTTCCGCACTCAGGAGTTTTCAAATATTTGATGTAAAAAAACTCCATACAACGACGATCCACCCTACTGGATATGGCTCTTTTTTATTAAAGAATTTTGAATATAAGCAAAAGACCCCATCGCTCAGTTTTCAACACAAAATTTTAATATTTTAAATGTTTTTTTTTGCTTTTCATTTAAAGAAAACAGAGTCTCATTTAAAGAAAACTGAGCCCAATTTTTATCATTTAAAGAAAACTCAGTGTTATTGAAAGAAAATTAAAACGATTTAACAAGGTTTTTATTTGTTGTGCATTTACTATTGCAAATGCGAATGGTTTTCGACTGTGATTCAAATGAATGGACATTTGTTTTTTTTTTATTGCCTTTAGAAGGTTTTTATTGCTCTTCTGGAAAATTATACCAAATGGACTTAGCACAATTTCACTCTTAGTCGACAATATGGCAATTATGTGTGAAAAATAATATCGCTCAAATGCTCTCCAAGGCTTCGGCAGTACACCTCCACTCGATGGTCAACGTTTTGGTTGACCTCTCTGGCTAATTGCTCGTCAATCCCACGAATATGCCTCATTATCTCATTGTTGTTGGCCTGTTGGCATAGACCTTACTCTTGAGATAACCCCAAAGAAAGTAGTCCAAAGCCGTCAAATCCCACGACCTTGGTGGCCACTTGAGTTCACTGTTTCGAGAGGTAATGCGACCTGGCAACTTCTCATTCAATAAATACACTGTGGTATTAGCTGTTTGGCATGTGGCGCCGTCCTGTTGAAACCACAAATCATCGACATCCATAGCATCCATTCAGGCCATAGAAAGTTGGTTATCATGACTGACCAAAAAAATCACGAAGTGGGCGAAATACATTTTTGTTTGAACTCCCATTTTCGTAATAGGCTTCAGTAACTTTAACACGTTGTTCGATTGTTAATCTTTACATGGTTTAAATTGCCAAAGACTAAACTTTTCAAACCTGAAAACAGATGTCAAACATTGAGACAGGGTTTTTGTTAAATACACACCTTGATCGCTGATCACGAATCTAATGCCAAAATTTTGAAATTTTTTATCGAAGATCCTTTAAGGATCAAGCTTCACGTTGGCTACCAGCCAAAAAAACGCTTACTCCGCTAGTATACACTGGGAAAAAACGCAAAAATCATTTCTGTACTTTGTGAGTCACCGGTGACTCAAACTCTTATTTCACTTTTGCACACTGTGAGGCACCGGTGAACATCGAAACTATAGGAATGTATAGTAAGCTCAATTTAACGACTGCACTCAACCATGGAACTTGAGAAACTGACGGTAATGACAATAGTGTGTGTACACCGGTGACCCACATGGTAGCCAACGTGTTAACCAAAAAAGGTTACGATAATGAATTTTAGATTGCTTTTTTGGAAACTCATACAAAATACTTTAATCTGGTAACAATGGGTCTACAGTCTAGTACAGTGAAATCTGTATAAGTTGGACCCCAAATAAACCTGAAACCTATCTAAGGTGCACACGATTCAAAGTTTCATTGTTTTGTTTTCTATAGTAAATGAACCTCTGTAAGCCGAGAACTGATCCAAGCCGAATAGAAATTTCGTCCGGCTTATACAGATTTCACTGTATAGTAGTTTAATGATTTGCTTTATTGGTGAAAAACACAAAAATTACTTTGCTAGCTTCGCGAAGTAGATAATTTGTAATGAACACTAATATGTATTCAGTTGTTTGTGTGTGTATGTGACTGTGGGTCAAAATGTACTGTTAATACATCTAAGCACAATAAATATATTTGATTATATTACAAAAATCTTATTTGCAATAAATTACGTAATGATAGGTATGAAAAGGTCGCAATTAGCTAACAAAAAACTGGCGAAAATCTAATAGTTATACTTGTATATAAATATAACTATGTAACATTTTTGTATAGATTTGGATCTCTATATTTTCGCATTGTAAAAATCGCTTAGCGTACAATATTCGATGTTATGAACAAGCAATTAATTATGGTTTTCTTTTCCTTGGAACTCGGTAGCAAAACATAAATAAAAAGAAATCCCGAAAAAACAGAAGATAATAATGCTCTTCACACCCCATAATTATGTCTTTTCCGGATACCGGATAAATATATCGTTAAGACAAACAAAGCCAAACAAAAAGTGTGGGTAATTGGCAAACTTTTGCGGAAGACGTGCCATTATGTTGAACAAGTTCTTTGTTTTTGGCATTGCCTATGCTATCTAAGGGCTTCTTTTATTTTCATGTTTCGTAAACCCCTCGAATATACATTTCGAATAGAAAATCAGAAAACACGACAATACGTACGACCGACGATACCAAATGGAAATTAGTCGACAGTTATTGAGACAGTTTGTTAACGATTATGATTTTTGCCCCACTTTCGTTAAATATTTATTTATGTTTTTATTTTGTTAGCAAGTAACGTTTTTTTTAAATTATGATAGATTTTATGTTTTTTTCGGCGAAGAGATTACCGTGACGGTCATCTAATCAAGAAGATTTTCCTGTTAAAAATCCCTGCCTTGAATATACATATGTAAAAATCCCCGCCTTGTAGTCAAACATTTTCAAAAAGGTCGCGTAGTTACGATTTTGTTTCTAAATATTTTTTTTACAAACTGACGGGGAGTCCATAAAATATGTCATGCTAGTTTTCGGGTTGTCAAACCGCTTTTTCGCGATTTTTTGTATGGATGTTAGTATCGCCCCGGCGCATTACCTGTTGGGATAAATCACGGCATACAGAAAGACAAGGTATGCTGTAAACTCAAATCTGACATTTCGTTGCTACGTCACTTGTGCCGATTAGTTCGTCAAGTGCAGAAGGAATTTTGTTTTGTGGATGGTTATTTACATTTTTGTGCGATCTAAATAAGATATTTGTAAATTAGTGGACTGATTGCATTAAATAGTGATCAATAAACATAAAAATTAATTAAAAAAAGTCGGCACAAATGACGTCACACCTGACTATCAGAAGTTTACAGCATACCTTGTCTGTCTGTATGCCGTGGGGATAAATGGTATCGCAAAAATTAATCATATTTATTATTTCAATAAGTAAAACCAATCTAGTCAAACTAAATTTAGTTTCAGAATCAGTGACGTTAAATTATGGTGACGTTAACAACGCAAAAAAAAAATTGCCACTTAAGCTTGATCCACACTACACGATGTACGGGGTACGAGGTTGGCACGTACCCCGAACATCGAGTGTTTGGATGGGAAATTTGCACATGGTTTCACCTAGTGACTAAAATCAGAAGCTGTTTGATTATCCTCGTACGTGGTAACCCCGTACATGGCAACATCGTAGGTGTGGATGGAACAGTTCGGGGTTTTCCATTGACGTAGTGGTATTTCGAAGTGGCGGATTTTCGTAATTTTCCAAAAGAATTTGTATTAGAATTTATTGAACTTTACCGAAGTTTTCCTTGCGTATGGAAAATAAAAAGTAAAGATTATTTAGAGAGCCATTTTTTAAGTTTGCTAATTTTTGATTTTTGTTTTACACATAAAACCGCCGCCACTGCTAGCAATATGTCAGCGTTCATCACGAAGCTCAAAACACGAATGAGCAAAACCTTGTGCAGTGTGGATACAGTTCCATGTAAGAGGAAACCAGAAACCTCGTACCTCGTACCCGGTACATCGTGTAGTGTGGATCAACCTTTAGGGACTGTTCATAAAATTCTTAGTTTGCGGAAGCTTGACAGGTGTATTGCCTCCCTTACAAGAAACCGCCAAAAACCATGTCGAGGAGGAAAGAGATGGGTTAAAAATGGTGAAAATTAATTAGCGTGACGTATTTTATGAACAGCTGCTTATTTGTAGGATGGCAATACGTTTCGGAATGGCCAAGACAGTTCCAGATTTAGGCATGTTGTTCCGGCGTCCTGGAAACTGGACTTTTATATCGCAATTTGCAATCTAGAGTTTCGGTCGCGGTGCAGTTTCCTCAAAAATTATTGCTTCTAGCGCATTTTTATTAAAAAAGTGCGCATTAAATTACATAATTGTCTATAGTGGAATCTTTGCTCTCAAAGTTTTGCTTACAGCTCACTTTATGGTGTATTTTGAAAAAATCAATCACCCATAACACGTTTACCGGATGTTATAATCACCCTCTTCCCTCTGATCGAGCTGTCAAAATTTTCGTAATTAATTTCGTAGTATTAAAAATTTCTCCACACTTCGTTGCCTCTCTACCACCCTCACTCGCTCTACATCGGTAATCTGTCACCGATTCACAGAAAAACAATGTTCACCGTTCTTATATGGCCTTTCTGTGGAAAATCAAATTTTTTTTCTTCGATTGTCTTAAAAACTGGCCATGCTACTTCCAATTTGGCCAAACCACTTCCAGATTTGGATTCAAAGACTTCTAATGGTTGAACATTATAGTGATAAAATAAAGCAATACGAAATAAGTATTTTTTTTAAGGAGTATTATTTAAAGCAGCGCTCTGCAGCCATGTGCACCAAGGGCAACTTCGAGGCTCAAATTGCCCTTCTATCCATCGATTCTTCATGCTACCCGTTTCATTCTGGCTTGTACGCAAACTGCATACCATACATACGCATATGAAAGAAATAATCTGTTTCACTTTGCATATAACCCGTTCTGGTTCCACTTGGGCATTTTGCATACCATGGAGCTTTGCTGAGTTCTAAGTGAGTCCATTTATGCGAGAAATTTTTATTAGCTCAGTTGTCATTAGGACATTGACTGGAGCAGTGATGTATTTCACACTGCTGAAAACCATGAAAAAGTTGAAAATCATGAAGCGTTCTGTCTCAAAAGACGACACGAATTTTGGACATGATTGTTTTCTTATTCGGTGTGATAACACAATGCAATGTTTACTATGATTTCAGGAAATTAAAACAATAAAAAAATACAATTTAAATAGGCATTTTCAGTCGTTTCATAAAATATCAATTGATCAAATTAATGTTTTTGATTTTAATAATTTCATTTTTATTTTCCGATTGTGATTCGGAAATTTAACATAAAATTTTTTCTTTGTCAAACTTTTTTTTAACGTAAAGTAAAACAATTAACAGTGTGTCAAAACCAAAAATAAAAAGAGCTTTCAACAAAGTTTGAACTTGGCTCAGAGAGCAACCCATATAAACAAGTGAATCGATTGTCAGTGGTAGTGGATGCCCGAGAACTTTCAAAGCTTGCCTGGCCCTGATTTAAAGAGTGTTCAAAGAGAGAAAACTAAAATATTTGTTTTTCTTTCCTTATTTTTTTTAAACAGCACCTGCCCAAAAATTTTTTAAATATTCATGCCTATTCTGGAATCCAAATTAGCGTTAAGTTCATTCGCTTTCACCCCGATTGACCGCAATTTCTAGTCTTGAATCCGCTGCGTTTCACTTCTGCTCGATTGCGTATAATCAGGTAAAGTTTTAAGGTAACGGTTTTAAGTTTTAACTTCAGATTTCAGAATAGCCATGATTCTGCTTTCCTTACAATTTTTCAAAATTTCATAAATTTTTTGTTATCAATTTGTTTAAGAAATGTGTAATTATTTTCCATACATACACCCCTAGAGTATGAAAAGTAAGCTCCTTTTGTTCTTCTACCCACCCTGAGCTGTGCTTCGGCATTAAAGGGTCTTATCCTAAACTCTGGCTGAAACTAAAAAAAAAGTACAAACCTCAATTTAGCTTCTATAAAAACAACTTTTCGTGTCTTTTCATAGTTCAACAAAATAGAATTGATTGTTTTTGTGAAAGTAGATTTTTTATAAATTGCAAAAAAATAGATTTTGAAGAATAGAATATGAAATGATTTCTCTTAAAAGGGTGCTTTGAGTTTTATATTAGTATAAAACGGGGGGCTAATAGAATAGCAAGATATTCCAATTATGCACAAAAAGCTTTAATTCAATTTTTCTCATACCTTTTTTTTACACAGTATATTCCGAAACAAGTAGAATTAACCCTTCAGAAACTTCTTAATTAAAAATAATGACTTCCGAAATTACAATTTGCCTCTAATTAGCGATGGCGGTGTAATTTTACTAGCAGGAAAGGTACTTGTTCAGGAAAAAGGCAACTGAATGTAATTAAATCATTAGTCTCGTTTTTAACATACACAAAAAAATGAATAATGTATTAAAAAGTCTATGTTGCTTAACATTTCTTGTATATTTTAGAAATTATATAAATAATAAAAGATCATATTGCACTTTTATGTAAAATAAATTTTATCAAAGCGTGAAATATAAGATTATCTTAATTAGCCATTCGAAACTTTAAGTAAAGATATTCCTATCTGGCAGGCGAACATCTCAATGAATATTTTTAATGATAAGGGAAATTTGCTTGTGGATTTTTTTGTTAATCGAAAAACTCTTTGAATCTTCAATGTCGTTTTCAAGATTACGGTTAAGCGATTTAATGGGAAACAAGAAAGGGAAGTTTAGTTTATCGCACAATTAAAAGTTATGCTTTCCTTTAAATATTTTCAAAGTTGCATGCAAAATATTACTTTAAATACCTGTCCTCGTATATGAGGTTTTGAATGCAGATATCAACCTTTTTTATAGATATATATATATTTTTTTTCTTTTTGTATAGGTACATGAAATCTATAGCGGAATTTTCACGCTTTTGCAAACACTTACCCCGTTAAAAGTTTATCAGCAACTGCGAACGACAGTTTTATCTTTTCAAAAAGCACCAGCGAAAACAAATTTTTGTCTGAACTTCTTTGGTTTGGCATGAAAAACTTTAAAACTTATTTCGCCCTTTTTCCCCCATTTTTGATGCCTTTGATGCATAAGCTTTTCTCAACATTTCTTTAACAAGTCAACGGGTCGACATCACATTTCCTAGGTTTTCAACTATATTATGCTAGCAGTATGTCAAGTTTCTTTTGCTTATTTCAATATTTTTTTAAGCATTTGCTTCTGACATTTTATGAACATTTTGTGTTATTTTAAACTCAAAGCATATTTTTAGCAGAATTTTCACATAAATGTTTACCAGAGTCAGCATTTAAAGTTCTATCAACGATAGTATCAACATCAAAGAATGTCCAATTTAAAATTTTTATACTAACAATTTTATTAAACATTTTTAATGAGATTTGAAGAATTTGCTTCTTGTTTAAATTTGCTGAGATTTCTGGTGTTATAATCGGATTAAAGTTTAAAAAACCAAAAAAAAAAACACACATCTCCACACTAAATTGATTGAGTTTAGTCATCAGCTTGTGATTTGAATTTATCTGTTAGTATATTTAAATAAATTCAGCCATTTTCGAATCCAATTAAATGCAGACTTATTCAACCGTAATGGCAATCGTAATTTTTGAAATTACATTTGATTCAATTCTTGATTTCCAGAATTTCATTATCTCACTCAGGCAAGTGTCAAAGCATTTAATTAAATTTTCAATATCCGGTACCAAAACTCTGTACATTTGCTTTTTTCATTTTTCTTCTTCTATTCACAATAAAGGTATTTTCCAATTGATTAATCGAATCAATACAATGAACGAATCGCAAAATGGGCATCTTTAAATAAGTGTTAATTGAAATTATTTCGTTAGTTTGCAACTGTTGGTTCTAATCGAATAAAATAAATCCTTAATTTATATCAATTCGTCTTTACTTTGGAAATTTTTGTCCAACAAGACTCGGCAATTTTTTGTCAGTTAACGATAAATGTTTAACTTTCTTGCCAATTTCAAATATATTTTATATCACTGTTTCTCAATCGGTGCAAATCGTCGAACATATTTAGGCGTGTCACAATTTGAGTTAGGAACAGTGAAATCAGACAAAAACACTTTTGAGACATTTTGTAAAGTTAACTTCTTATGAAAATAGAAAAGTGAACGAGTGAATAACAAATATCTGATATGAACAGCACATGACTTTCTTACACAAAATCTACGTTTCAGCACAATTTACCTGACGAATAAAATATTGGTTTACATAAAATATGAATTTTTATTTTACAAAATCTGAAATATCCCGATAGCGGTAAAAGATATTGATTTACGATGTAGAAAATTTCAATACTTCTGCCATTAATTGTTTTTTTTTCGCAAAAATTTTAGTTTGCAAGTGTTCAGGCCCACCATGAAATCCATTTTAGCTGAAAAAGAACAAAATAAAAATTAGAAAATAATAAGCGTAAAATCAAAATATACTTGCCTCAAATCATCCTCTCCAGGAAACGTCTCGAAATAAGATCAAGTGGAACACCTCCTCGAGGCAAAGGGCTACCTATAAAATGAGAAGAACACATTAAACAATCATCATTATTAGGGCAGTTGCCCAAGTGGGAGCAAGCTGCCTTGATTTTACCTTGCCGCTCATGTCTGCCACCCATTTCTTCCACCCACAGCTGCTCCTGGATTCGCCTCACTTCCCCTCGTCGAACAAAAAAACCGAAAACAAACTTTCCACTTTGTCACATCAAAACAAAACTGACACTTACTATCACGTACACAACGCAATTTATTCCACTTAAGCACCACTAGAGTACCACCACCACAACTAAAGTACATGTAGATCGCCAATCCACTCCCAATACTTCACACAATTTAATAATTCACAAAATAAGGATATTCCCTCCACTAATATAGTAGAAACCAGAAAACCGCTACTCCAGCGGGTATAAAAGACACAACACTGCTGGAAGCAAATCACTTCGGTTCTAACTTCGGTTCTGATCACTGATCTGAAAGTATCTCTTAATAGTTCTCATACTAACCACTAACCACCGATAGTCACCAGGCACAGGTTAAGGTGCAAAATCTAGGCACAGGCTACGGTGCGATTGTACAGGTTAAGGTACAGATTCTAGGCACAGGTTACGGTGCGATTGGACAAGATAAGGTCCACATTCTAAACACAGGATCCAGTGCAGTTACTCAGGATAAAATACGATATCCACACAAGCGAACTCCAAAAACAAGGAAACAGAAGGTCCAACGATAGTCCAGTCAACAAGACGACCACCACAATCTAATACAATACCAGAAGACACCAACACAAGGCTACTTCGGCAATTGAATTATATAAGCAACAAGAATATTGAATTATTGTAAATTATTTTGAATCATTGTAATAAAGTTAAGTATAATTAGTAGATTTGTACTGTTTCATTTTACCCGGCACCTTCTTATTTATTTCGAGCTAGAAACCGTCGCAAGACAGTCTGAGCCCGAACAGCAAGCAATATTTTTTTTTAACATTTAATGATAATACCTAAATAACGGTAAAAGATATGGGATAGCGGTGAAAGACAAAATTATAGTAAATATTATTCTCTGCAATTCATTTCATACATGATATTTTTTGAGATAATCGCAAAAAACTGATTTTTTTTTAAATAATGGTATATCTCGATAACGGCTTGAGATACGGAGTTCCAACGAAATACAAAAATGTGGAAAATTTTATTTTCTTCAACTTTTGTTATACATAAAACTACTGAAAAAAGCGTAGTTTCGAAGTCAATAACAAAAACCGAAATTCCGATTTCTAAAAAGTTGGTCACTTCCGGGTAACGGATTTCCATCAAATGAATACAATACTTTATTATACTACGTATAAGAAAGTAAAGATATTTTCAAAAACAAGATTTTGTTTTAAAACAAATATACTAGAAGGGAAAAAAATATTTTTTAGATGTTTCGTATCAAAAATAAAAGCAAATCCGCAGAAAATGTTATGCTCTCTTTGTGGACACCTCAAAGCGTCGTATATTGGTTGTGATGTCTTGAGGAGACAACCTTCATAGACTTTTAAAATAAATAATTTAGTGAGAATATTTGTGTGAAAAATAATTCTGTGGGGCTCATAAATTTTTATGAACCATCATCCTAATATTTGTCGGAAATTTGCAATTGTTTATACCCGTATGGTGAAACCAAAGGGTATATTAACTTTGCCTTACCGTTTGTAACGCCAAGATCCCGTCATCGCACAAAAAAATGAATTACACCAGTGTGTTTAGAATGATAAAAATAATTAATTTCTGCATGTCCGTTCGTCCGTCCGTCCGTCTGTCCGTCTGTCCGTCCGTCTGTCCGTCTGTCCGTCCGTCTGTCCGTCTGTCTGTCCGTCTGTCTGTCCGTCTGTCTGTCCGTCTGTCTGTCCGTCCATCTGTCTGTGGTGCGGATTGCAGGAGCACGGATTGAGCTAGAGACTTGGAATTTTACGCAGATTCGTTTTTCATAAAATGCAAGGCTAAGCGGACACATGAATTTTAGAAAATGTTAGCAGAATGACACATGTAATTTTTTGGGTTATAAGGCAGATAATTAAATTCAGATTTCAGTTTTGGGTTTGTGGTTTATTGAATATTTAATACTTACTAAAAACAAAAAAATGATCATATGTCGGCATATGCCGACGTGTCCCAATGTAAGCCATTCGTAGTGTCGACATGTGCCGACTTGTCCCAATTTAAGCCATTTGTAGTGTCGGCTTATGCCGACGTGTCCGCGAAAGGGTTAATGGGCAAAAATGGACCATTAGGGGGGGTACCCCTCATACGAACGAAAACGTATTTTGCGAATAGTTCAAAAACGGTGCATCTTATCAAAAAAGTGCAAGAACAAAAGTTATTTAGGATATGATTCTACATAAAACTCCCATACATCAAAATCCGATTGGAATAAATTTTAAAAAAATCTTGTTGAAAAGTTTGAATTCAAAGTGGAGTTTTGGTACAACTGTTCGAATTTTGATACGAATATCACCATAATTGCCAGATTGGCAATTATAGCTTTTGTTATGTTTTTTAATTTCGATATATAAAAGCTCTAGAAATTTATTATCAAAAGTACGCATTCTCCCTTTCATCTTGAAAAATCATCGTCTCCGCATGTAATTAAATTTTCAAGTTGTTATTTTCTCTCCATGTTTATGTTTTCGCATAACCGGTATTTTGTGTCAACATTTTATGGCAAAAACTTTTTGTCATTGTGTGACTTCTCTGCACACTTTTTTCTCTCTCGATTGTGAGGAGTCTTTACAGCCGCTTTACGACGTTTGTCCGACTAATTTTAGTAGTCGTATAGCGGATTATACGACAGCTGGAGGACGTCGTGACGATTCCCCACAAAGTTGTACAAGCAACTACATGACGTCGGCATGACCACAAAGTGGGTTGTAATGACGGTTGTAAGTTACGATATATAACTCATAAGCGACCAAAAATGTCACTTGGGTTGTCTTCATTGCTGATTTTACCATTTCCGTCGCCATTATTTATGGAATGTAAAGAGCGTGAAAAATCTAAATCTTTGCGTTGCACATTATTTAAAAACATTAAAAAAAATCTTTGGCAACACAAAAAATGTCGTTTTTTGTCGGGTAGTTCGATTTAATTGGAAATTATGTTAAAGTATATCTTCTAACTAATTGAACCTGTTCCATATTTGATGTTTTTTTGTTTTCAAGATTGTGAAAATTAGAAGAGGGAAATTTATAATGTCATAACAAGTGATTCAGTGATGTTACAACACAACCTCAATAGTGAAGTATGAGTTTCAAAAAAGAAAAAAAAAATAAACGTTTCGAAGGCGCAAACAAGAAGGAAGGCAAAAACAGGCAGAAAAAAAAATTTATTGTGTTCTGTTAAAGCTCAGCACTTACCACCCTCTATCTAACAAATAAAGTCAATTCAATGCCAAGTATCTGTGGCATTCGTTATTAACCCCATAATGTTCACTCGAAAAGTAAGTCCTATCCATGTGATGCGATATCGCTCTATACACAACACAAGCCGTCTTACATCGATTTTATCGTTTGCTTAGAACCTAAAGGGCTTTTTGCCACACAATTGGTGAGATTGAATAGGCGATTAGGGGAGGATAACACCACATTGACTGGTTTATATGCCTGGGTTAACAGCATTTACTCTGCCTCATCGTAGTCGTTCATATCCCCCTTTTGTCGCCTAATTTTATCCCATCTTGAAGACATTCTTGAAACATTTTTTTCCTTGTCTTCCTTTTCTATTCACCCTCAATGATTGACTTCAGCATTTCAAGCACAATTTAGCTCCTTCAAAAATTTACAAAAAATGAAGAAGATATTGGTAATTTTATTATATGATTTGTAAATAGTATGGCTGTAAAAATACTTTGTATAAATCGAATCAACGATGATACAAGATTTTCAATCAACCGATTAATTTTGATATCAATAAATATGATATACTTAGTAAATTCTGAAAGAAGATTGCTTCAATAATTTAAATATCATCAATTTATTGTGAATTTGTTTTGATTGATTTAATTTGATGTTTACACGAGGGTGTGTTATTTGTGTCGTTTGGTTTTATGAATGCGATGTACTTTTTCAGTCTATAGGTAGGTATAGTAGAAAATATTGTGAATTTTATCGCTTATTATTTGAAATCGAGATCACACGGAAAATAGAAAAAAAAACTTGGATTTTCTAAAACTTGATTTATTACCACTTTAAAAAAAATATTTTAGGGTTTTTTAAACAAAAAACCGAAAGATACATCAGCAATTTTTTTTTAGAGATGTTAGAACATAAAAAAAAACTTTTTTAATGCTTTTTTTAAGAAAAATGCACTATTTAAAAAAAAAAATATATGTCAGAAATTAAAGCGATATAAATATTTATATATACACAGCGCCCAAAAAATTATTCTTCTCTTTTTAAAGCATTTTTCTCAAAAAAAAAACTTTTCAACTTTTTTTTTAATTTTTTTTTATTATATTATTTTTTGTCATTTTGTGATTGATTAATCCAAAATGAAAAACATAACAAAAGCTATAATTGCCAATCTGGCAATTATTGAAAACCCGTATGGTGATTTAAGTGAACGGCGAACACTTGTATTAAAATTCCACTTTGAAGTCAAACTTTCCAATAAGATTTTTTAAAATTTATTCCAATCGGATTTTGATGTATGGGAGTTTTATGTAGAATCATATTCTAAATAACTTGTGTTCTTAGACTTTTTTGATAAGATGCACCGTTTTTGAGATATTCACAAAAATCGTTTTCGTTCGTATGGGGGGTACCCCCCCTAATGGTCCATTTTTGCCCATTAACGGACTTAGCCTCGAATTTTACGGAAAACGGATCTGCGCAAAATTTCAAGTCTCTAGCTCAATCCGTGCGCCCGAAATCCGCGCCACAGTCGGACGGACGGACGGACAGACGGACGGACGGACGGACGGACAGACGGACGGACGGACGGACATGCTAAATTCAACTTTTTTCATCATTCTAAACACACTGGTGTAATTCATTTTTTTGTGTGGTGACGGGATCTTGGCATTACAAACGGTAAGGCAAATCTAATTTGGTTTCACCATACGGGTATAATGACATTATCCTGACAGGACCTGCCTTTATCCTTAGAGACTTCTTAATGTAAGAATCGAATTCGCCGATCCCAAAAACCCTCAGATGAGATCTTTTTTTTTTGTTTGAAAAATTTGAGGAAAAGGATATTCTCGTTACACCTACCCCAAGTAACCAAATAGGGCGTAAAGGGTCGTCGCGACCATAAAGATTCGATGTTAAAGTCGCCACGACCACTTTACGCCCTATTTGGTTACTTGGGACATTACCTCTCATTACCCTTAATGATTTTGTAATGTCAAAATCGGATTTAGCGACCCCAAAAACCACCAAAATTAATTTTTTCCGGAAAATTTGAGGAAAAGTATAATCACGTTACCCTTGCAGGACTTTCTGTTATCCTTACGGATTTTTTAATGCCAGAATCGGATTCAGCAACCCCCAAAAAACCCCCAGACTAGATTTTGACCCGGAAAATTTGAGGAAAAAAGTAATTGCGTTATCCTTACAGGGCCTTTCCTATTTCTTACAAGGACGAAGTAGTGAACATATTGTGTTGTCATCTGACTTACGTATGTGTTCCACATTTCAAGTCAATCGGATGAGTGGAAGTGGGTCAAAAATAGATTGAAAGGTTTGACCCTGACACACAAACAAACAGATACGAAGACAAGCTAAACCAAACATCCGAGCAAAAGGGCAGTAGTAAAGAACGGAGTTTTTAAAAAGCACTGTTTTTTAATACTTCCCCAAATCAAATTTTACTAATAATAGTAAATTGGATTAAAACTAGTTTTTTTTTAAATAGCGGATTTGCATTACATTGTAATACAAAAATGCATTTAAAAAAATAGTGCGATTGCATTAAATTTTAATAAAAAAATAACTTATTGTAATCCAAAAAAAAAAAATTAAAAAAAAAGATTTGAAAAATCATAACATTTCGCGAGATTAAATTTTAATCTTTTTTTCAGTGTGGAACTGTATACAATACCAAAAAGATTAAAATTCAGCCCAAAAATGTTTACCGTGTACATTTTATTTCATAAAGATTGCACGCACATGTAATAAAAATGTGTCGTATAAAGTAAATTTTCATTTAAAAAGAGAAAAGATGTTACCAATTCCAGATTAGACAATGTCACATAATTCGAGAGTTTTGTGACATTATGTAGGGGTTAAGCCTATAGTACACGGCATGTAAAAAGCACATATAAATGTGGCTCTGACGTCATTTTGACGTCACCATGTGGTCCCAATGGCCACATGCCGTGTACTAGCTCTCTTTGTGACACACACATATGGTACACATACGAATGTGTACTATATGTGGCACTCGTGACACATAAGGATATGTGGCTTTTTCGAATGTCGTGTACTACCTTAGCACATGCAGTTTGTGACTATATGTGACATATTGTCCAGTAGTTACATATAAATGTGGCAGTCACAATATATGTGTCTGCACGAAAACTTGACACAGCATATGGATCGCATGTAGCCCTTATATGTAACTTTTGAATGACATTTCAGGCTGACATATTTAGTGGTTTTAACTAATTAAAAGCTTTTATTTAGCTTGCTTTCGTGTCTGTTTGTCTGTCTGTCTGTCTGTGTGTTTGTCTGTCAGATCAAATCTTGCAACCCAATTTTGACCCACTTCCACTTGTCCGATTGACTTGAAATTTTGCACGCTTATATAAGTCCGATGACAACAAAATATTTTCACTACTTCGTCCTTGTAAGGATAACGGAAGGTCCTGTAAGGATAACGTGATTATCCCTTTCTCCAAATTTTCCGGAAAAAAATCTATTCTGGGGTTTTTGGGGTCGCTGAATACGATTCTCAAGTTAAAAAGCCTGTAAGGACATCTCAAATGTAAGGATATATATTCGAAGACTAAAAAGAACAAAATAAAAAAAAAAAAAAGCTTTTAAAAAGCGAGATAAAGCATAAAACAATAAAATAAAAATTTATCTCGCTTTTAAAAAGCTTTTATATTTGTGATACACAGCGTCCAGAAAATTATTTTTTTCTTTTTAGTGCATTCTTTTTTAAAAAAAGCTTTTTTTTTAAAAAATTTTTTATTTTATTTTTTTTTTTTAATAAATAGTATTTTAGGGGTTTGTTCATCCTGCAATTCGACCATCAATTTCGCGCAGTAGCCTTCCGTATCGCGGCTCTTCAGCCAATTCTTCATCCACATCCTACGCTTTCGCACCATTTTCTGGTGTTCGCGGTTTTCGTTTTCTTCATTTTCCAAAACCTGCGCGGCCACAATAGCAACAGCAGCCCACTTTCTTTTCGACATTTTCACAACACTGAAATGATGAAAATGATCTGTCAAACATGGATCGTCTACATACGAATCATTGCATGTCGCACATCGTGTACTAGAAAACCACATATATATGTGAAATTGTGATGCGCACATGCGATATGCGCATGCTGCGTTGGATACCGTGTACTAGCGATATATATGCAACCATTCATATGTGCACTCAAATGTAACCACAGCATATGCGACCACATTGGTTACATATGGACATATGGATTTTGGGACAAAAGACACATGCCGTGTACTAGCACATTTTTCCCGTATGCAACCACTGTGTCACATACGAAATGTGTACCCAATATGCGACACCTTCTAGTGACGTCAGAGCCACATTTATATGTGGCTTTTTACATGCCGTGTACTATAGGCTTTACTGGCAAATATTTCAGTTGTATAGTAAGACAAAGATTTGATAATTAACTTACCATTTCTTGACTTTTGGCAAAATTAATAAATTTATATGAGCTCGAACTTTATTTTAGTTTTTATTAATTTTTTTAACATCAAAAAGGTAGTTTTCGTTATTAACACTAAACTTAAAATGCAGGCAAAACTAATTCCATATTGAAGTTATATACAGGGTGAGTCACAACTACTGTCAATGAAATTGAGGTATCAATGTTATGCACCTCTGGCATTTTTCCCCAGCGAATCAGTTAACTCTATATAGAATAATTTCATTGTTTTTTTTTGCATTATAAGTTATAATAAACATGGACGCGAAAAGAAAGCTCGTTGTGATCCTGCTATCCTTAAACGCCTTAGAGATGTTGGTATCAATGAAAGATTTATCTTCTGGACTAGAAAACGATTTAGCGAGACAGGTACATGGAAAATTCGCCGCACAGGTGGACCAAAGAAAACGGCAAGAAGCATTAGTAAAGTATGGGATGAAATGCCACAGGAAGTCGCACGTGCCAGCTGCAATACAATTTCCAAACGTTTACATCTTACCATTAAGGAGAAAGGAGAAAGGAGAAAGGAGAAAGATTTGAGCTGCGCAATTAATTATTAAAATTTTTTATGTCTTTAAACAAAAAATATATTACTCTTTGAAATCTGTGCATTATTTTATTTTTTACAGAATTTTTATTTACTGACAGTAGTTGTGACTCACCCTGTAATTTGGGAAATTCCCCACAAATAGAAATTGCAAATGTAACGACCACAATCAGATAAAAGCCCGACGAATTGTGAAGCTGATTGTTGAGTTATTAGAAATGTAATATACACAAAAAATCTTAGAATTTGAGTCAATCATGATAAATCAAAAGAACTCGCGGAAAAAAAGAATGTTTTTTTCAAATCGTGTTAAAAATCAAAATCGTGTAAAAAAATTCGTGTAAAAACAGAATTAGGTGTATATTTTAAAACAAGAAGCAAAAGCTCTTTTTATCAAATTAAAGATTTTCCAATTTAGTGAGGATTTTGGCAGGATCTACCGAAGTTGCCCGAGGTTCCTCTACTCGCAATTTTCTTTTAATTGATTCAATTGGTTTGAATAAATCACAATCTTAAATCACATTTTACTGTGATCATTTTGAACATCACTCAAACAAAGGGTTTTTTTTTTGCGAAAAAGGTAGACACAAAATAAGGACTGTTCAATAAAAATATCGCATCCAAATAAACCCAATAAGTGGGAATGTTACAGCTCAATAACAGTCTTGTAACACAAGTAAGGAAACAATAAATTTTGGGCAAAATATCGAATATTGAAACAAAAAACAAAATTTATTGAAAACCAAAGTCAATACAGAAAAGGACCCTTGTCGAAACAGCTATAAAAACGAGAAAAACAAGTGTAGGTATCGGAACGATACCGAAGGAAACAAAATATCCTGGCAACTGGGAACAAACCAGAAGAACAAATATTTGTTTGCAAATATACACATATAAAATCTATACACCTCCTTATGTTGCTCCATTTAAAGTCGTTCTTGACAACACTTAACCCCAAGCCGTAGCCAAAGTCGGGAGAAAAGCCTGATGCGGTTCGGTATAAGAACTAGTAGAGACGGCTATTATCTGTTTACTTGATAAAAAAAAAGTGTGGGTAAAGGGGTGTATGAAATCGTTTTATGTATTCAATGGCTTATCCGAAGGCGAAGGGCGCATAAAGTGAAATCGAGCGGATTTTGTGGCTCATTAAACAAGAAAAGTCTTAACCTTTGGTCGGGTTAAGTTGAGTGTGAATTTATCGTTTTGTTTTCCCCTTATTTTTTTCGTTTTGCCAGCTTTCTTGCCCAATGAATGAATATGTTTTGTAATGAACTACTTTACTCTCTTACAGACATATTAAGTGACCCAAATACGTGCAATCGCTTATTAATTGACCCGTTTATTTATACTAAATGCGTATCAATATATCGAATATCTACCAATATCTATATTAGGCAATAATACGTATCTATGAGTGTACCTACTATATATCGATGTACCATAACGGATAGAATCGAATGGACTGAACAAATGAAGTGTATTTTTGATAGCTACATAAATATACATATATATAGATTATGGATACGATATAGCCATATAGCCAAATATAATTAGGCAAAATTCGAAAGACCACCAATAGAAATAAAATAAACAAAAGTATCAAACAAGTATAAATTCACTTTTCAATGACGGAAATGTGGTGGTTCTATGAACAATTTATTCATATATTTTTTCAAAGATTTTGAATCTTTTTTATCCATTATTTTATTATACGAGTGAATGAAATTTAAATAATTTTCAACTTCAACTTAATATGTTTAGAGAGGCAAGTTGCCAAAAACGTTTGTATGTGTTTTTGCAGTTTCAAAGTTTAAATCAGATTATTGGAGAACTTCAAGTGTAGAATGGAAAAGTGAAAAGCTAAAATATTTAATTTTTTTTACAATTTTTTTTCCCTGTACATACTCTTATTTTGGTTGTGGCGAAAGCTCTACTTATTCTATAAAATTCATAGAGTATATACATGTTTTTTGTGATAAAAGGACTTTAGCTATGAGAAAGTTTTAATACCGTGTATAACTGAAATTTCTAGGGTATTTGTGTGGTAAATGTTTGTGCGTGAATTGTTTGAATAAATTTGTGTCTGTGAATAGAAATGTGAACGTCAAAATTGGTAAAATAAAGTTTAAAAATACGTTCAACAAACTTTTATTATTTATTTAAATAAAACAATTTTATCAAGTGTATTTGCTGAGGGAATGATTTTGTAGAAATTGATTAAGCTAAAAAAAAATATGGTCATTCAAATTATAAGGGAATGAATATAAAATGTTTATTTTAACAGAAATTAATGACATTTTAGTGAAATTCTAATAGATAAATATTTAATTATAGTAATTGCAGTTCAGGATTTCTAGGACTCGTTATCATGTTTCTTTCGCCATCAAAATTGTTTTCCAATCGCCTGTTGCATTTGGGTGAACTTCATTCGTTCCTTTTTCACGAGAATCTCAGAAAACGAACTTTAAATGATTTTAAAAGCTTTTTTAGAAATCATTTTTGGAAACTAAATTGTTGGTATAGGGAGGGGGTCAAAAAACTGATAGCTACCACCCAAATAGCATCGAAAAGCAAAAGAGGTTTGTTCTATGCAGCTTAAAAATGCAGCAATTTACGCAATCTCGTCTAAAGATTTAGACCTATAATTCACATCCGCGTACAAGAAGCCTAAGAAGCAACGATAACGAAACACTGATTAATAATGTGTCTGCAAAGACACAATTGCTTTAATGGAGAAATCGAGCATCGACGGTTCGTCTTTTGGGTCAATATTCGCTTCGTTGTCGGGTCGACACAGTGATTAGCTGTGGAACCTGAATTTGATATTCACTTTGAAGAAGCGTGTGATGGACACAGGGTCGATACGGTTGCCACTAAAGTTACCTCAAAGCACCCGCTTTACAAACAAAAGAAAAAAAAATGGATGCCTTCAGCCGTCATATTTCCCATTGATATTCGAGTCAAACGATTTCGCTCGAGAATTAAATTTCTTATTTCAGGCTAATAACTAAAGGGAATTGCATGAAACATGGTTAAAACAGATTAAACATTTACATGGATTAAACATTTTTAAAACAGCACAATTTTGTTGGCATCAAAATTTCATTGCAAAAGAAGAAAAAAAATTGACCGGCATAATAAAATTAAAGAATTTTTTCGTTAAAAACAAAAAAATTGATGGCCAATTCAAATCTGTTTAAACTTTAGATTTAATATTGTCGAAAACTTTTAGTTGCAACTATAATCATTATAAAATAATACCCCACAAAAAGTTTCCATTAATTTGTCGCCATTAAAATTTTCTTGTTAGCTATCTATTTACGTTTTAATTTTTATACCCGTATGGTGAAACCAAAGGGTATATTAACTTTGCTTTACCGTTTGTAACGCCAATATCCCGTCATCACACACACCAGTGTATTTAGAATGACAAAAAAAATTGAATTTTCCATGTCCATCCGTCTGTCTGTCTGTCCGTCCGTCTGTCTGTCTGTCTGTGGCGCGGATTGCAGGCTCACGGATTGAGCTAGAGACTTGAAATTTTGCGCAGATCCGTTTTTCGTAAAATGCGAGGCTAAGTTCGTTAATGGGCAAAAATGGACCATTAGGGGGGTACCCCCCATACGAACGAAAACGGTTTTTGTGAATATCTCGAAAACGGTACATGTTATCAAAAAAGTGCAAGAACAAAAGTTATTCAGGATATTATTCTACATAAAACTCCCATACATCAAAATCCGATTAGAACAAATTTTAAAAAATCTTATTGGAAAGTTTGATTTCATAGTGGAATTTTGATAAAACTGTTCGCCATTCACTTAAATCACCATACGGGTTTTCAATAATTGCCAGATTGGCAATTATAGCTTTTGTTATGTTTTCATCTCTGTTCGGTCGCCAAGCTAAGGAAGCATTCGAGGGAGAAAGAAAACCCCGTTCGAAGATTTGTGTGATGTAATGCCGTCAGATCAGGCTCGCATAAGCTGCTGATTTTGTTGAAGGGGGCATCATTTTTTGGAAAATGTCAGCGCCAGAATTACGTTCCTGTGTCATAATTGCGGAGTGGCAAACCACTGAAAAGTGTTCCCCACTGTGGGTGTCATTGCGCATTCCATTCGCACAATGGGGATGTGCCCGCGACAAAAATCGCTTATCACCGCGATTTGCATGGTAACGAAATATGTGAATAAAGATGACACGGCAGCTTAAAATGCTTTTTGGGCGACTCCAGGGTCGATTTAAAATTTTTGGGAGTTGACTATGGCTTGTAGTCAATTCAGAGTTATATTTGACCCTCATAGAACTTTCACCTATTGCACATTGGCCCATTTGTTTTCAAAAGAAATTTGCTTACGATGAATTTTTCTCCCTTCTCATCCTCTTAGACATAGTCATTTCGTTGTTGCAGTTCTTCTTCAATGTTGAGAATTTAAGAAGATCTCCAGGTGATTGATCGCGAAAAAAAAGTTTGACTAACTCCGATATGTTCTAAGTTTCCGTGATCCCCGCCTCCTAAATGAAAATCTGGAACCATGCTTAGTTTAATGTTTTAATTTTCCGTGGACTACAGATGAATTTTCCTACTACTTTGCCCATGTAAATAAAAATAATTTGGCTTATTTTCACAAACAAATTACCATAAACATCTACTTGATCGACCGAATTTTTAATGATTTTCACAACATAACAAACAGCAAGGTGTTGCCTGATAGACACAAATATATATTAGGACAGTCGACGTATGTGGAAACTTTCTCAAAGAGGTCGTTAGTCACGCCTAGATCAGTAGCACAAGTAAATTTCAAAATCAAAGTTTTGCGAAATTTTTGTGATATATTCGGCCCTAGCATGGAACACGTTTCGAATCGAATGTAAGTCGAAAACGAAAAATTCAAAACATGGAATGCGAATCTAGTAGCAATCGAAACGACGAACGAATAATTGGCAATATTAAATTTACACGTTTTTCTATGCTCGCTAAGATAATTCGAAACGAAACGAGCAGTCGAACACGATGTCGATTCGAAACGTATTCCATGCTAGGGCCGATTAATAAAGGGTCTTTCAAAAAGGACATAACAATTTTGTATTTTAATAAAAACGCACCCTAAAACTTTTTTTATGATCTGGCAATGCTAAAACGCCAGTCAAGGTTTACATTTTTATCATGGTGAAGTTCACGAACGAGCAACGTTTGGAAATTATTAAAACTTACTACCGAAATTCTGAGTCGGTGGTCGCAATCGTGTAATAATCTTGAGAAATGGTCCGGTCGAATGGCCACCTCACTCCTGCGATTTAACGCAATTGGATTTCTTTTTATGGGGTTATGTTAAGTCGTTGGTTTATGCCAACAAGCGAACAACGTTAGAGGAGCTCAGGAACAATATCGAACGCGAAATTGCCAACGTTCCGGCAGATATGTGTGGAAGAGTACACATTATCATATGTGAAAGATAAATCAATTTGTGAACTAAATAATCCAGGAAAATTAGGATTTAACCTCTTAAAAAACCCTAGTTAACTGGATTTTTGCACAGACCTTTATTTTGACATAACAAACAACGTCCCCAAGTCCATTCCAAAATTGCGCCGGCATCGTGCGTTATTCAAGGTCAAAGGTCCCGAAAATCAGTTTTTTAGGTTTATCTCACTTTGTACGGGTTATACGTCTTTTTGAGGTTCAGATGAATTAATCACAATAAAATCCTCTACAAAAAAGGTTAAATACAATTTTCTTGTAGAACAAACAGTTTTCGAGATACAAGTTGTCAAACTATGCGTCGCACAAAGAAATTGCTATTATTCAAGGTCAAAAGTCAAAAAAATTGTAAATATCTCGCTATAGCCTGTACGCATTTTTTGTGTTCAGATGAATTACTCCTCCGAAAATTCTCTACAAAAAAGGTTAAATAAAATTTTTTTGTAGGGCGAATAGTTTTCGAGATAGAAGTTGAGAAACTGTGAACTGTATATTCGTTTCCCCACCGCCATTAAGGTAGAATGCAAGGCGCGTTTTTTTAGATGATTTCCCCATTAGGCCTAATCCATATTTTTCCACCTTCATTCATTTATTCTCAAAAATGCCCATCCCATTTAACAACAATGTCTTGCAGCCAGTTAGTACATTACTTCCACCAGCACCGAAAGAACTCCTGAATTCCGTTTTTTTGCAACTGCACAAAAGGTTGTGGTTCCAATTGTGGATGCAGAAAAATTGGATTACTGTGCTCCATCGTTTGTAGCTTTTGCCGGGGTCAATCATGTTTAAATCCTGCTTCTTGTGATATCACTGAATCCTTTGACGATGTCGATGATGAACTCGATCTTATTGGTGCCTTAACATTAAATGTAAGTGAAAATGATACCTATACAAGAAAAAGAAAAAGCAGGAGAATAAATGAATGAAGGTGGAAAAATATGGATTAGGCCTAATGGGGAAATCATCTAAAAAAATGCGCCTTGCATTCTACCTTAATGGCGGTGGGGAAACGAATATACAGTTCACAGTTTCTCAACTTCTATCTCGAAAACTATTCGCCCTACAAAAACAATTTTTTTTAACCTTTTTTATAGAGAATTATCGGAGGAGTAATTCATCAGAATACAAAAAATGCGTACAGGCTATACAAAGCGAGATATTTACGATTTTTTTGACTTTTGACCTTGAATAATAGCAATTTCTCTGTGCGACGCATAGTTTGACGACTTGTATCTCGAAAACTATTTGTCCTACAAGAAAATTGTATTTAACCTTTTTTGTAGAGAATTTTATTGTGATTAATTCATCTGAACCTCAAAAAGACGTATAACCTGTACAAAGTGAGATAAACGTAAAAAATTGATTTTCGGGACCTTTGACCTTGAATAACGCACAACGCCGGCGCAATTTTGGAATGGACTTTGGGGACGTTGTTTGTTATGTCAAAATAAAGGTCTGTGCAAAAATCCAGTTAACTAGGATTTTTTAAGAGGTTAAATCCTAATTTTCCTGGATTATTTAGTTCACAAATTGATTCATCTTTCACATATGATAATGTGACTACCTTCACATTTTATTTTTTTTGAATATGAAGTACCTCTCCGATTGCCCTGTATTTTTTTTTTGTTTTGTAGGTAAGGGATTAAGGAGTATTTGAGAAAAAAATAAAAGTGGTGCAAAACCGTTAAGTTACCGTTCTAATTTTTTAAAAACAAAAAATATTTTTTCCTAACGGTTCCTCACACTTAATTTTTTTGCTCTAATTTTTTTTGAAAACTATGACTTTCAACGAAAAAATTGCGACAAGTTTCATCAAAATCGGTTAACCCGTTACGGAGCTAGAATTTTTTCAAAAAAATCATATTTTATTTTTTTTCTCCAAAACTACTCGTTTTTTTGGACTGAAATTTTGGGAAATTATCTGTTGTTATGGTGGCAACTTACGAAAAAAATTCAAGCTTCTATCTCTGGGGGTACTTTTTGTTCCCTTATCCCTCTATGGCCTTTCAGTCCGATTTCTCAATTATTTTGTGTTTTATTTAAATACAAAATTTTTATGTCCTTGTTGAAAGACCCTTTATTTTTCAAGTGTTTAGGTGCATTTGTTGTTTCAAACGCTTTAATCATGAAGTATGTAAACAAAACATAAAAAAATATATTCTAAACGATAACTATTGCGGATAACCATTATTATTAGTTACCACAAACATTTTTGTGTTATTTGTAATTAACATTGACGCAAACAAATCTGGTTTGGGACGAACATTCCTTTCTTTCAGTGTAGGGTAGGAGCGGGCATGTTTAATTACTTTTTAGATTTAGGTTGTAGCGCACACATAAAGTCACATATCGCTCCAATGGTTAAGCCTTTCGATAGAGGAATTCCTTGACTACATTTCATAGAAGAAACTTTTTTTAAATGTTTTATTAACTGCCCTCCAGCTCAATTTAAAGGGTGATTCAACATGCCCGCCGATTTGCAAGTGGTGCGGGTAAGTTGAATAATTGTAAGTTTTCATACTTAAGAATGAAAAAACGTTATTTTTTAAGAAAAAAAAAGAATGAAATAAAGTAATTTAATTTTAATATACATTATATAATGTAAATATGAAAAAAAATGAAATTTACAATTTAGTTAATCGCTTGTTTGGTTTTTTAGTTGTCCAATTTTTGTTTTTTTTTTCTGCTGCGTTTTTATAAAAAACTAGGAGCTGCGCCCCGAACCGCTTCGCGGTCCACCCCCCACCCTCAGGTCGGCCTTCGGCCTTCGGCCTTCGGCCAAAGAGGAACAGACAGACAGACTAATATATAAACTCATTTTTATATATTAAGTATGATGTAAAAATTCATCAAGAAACAAACAAAAATTGATAAAAGAACAAAGAAAATGTGAAACAAACGTCAAAAAAACAAAAAATACGTAAGAAAAAAATGATTCAACTTGCCCGCCAAGCCGTTATTCAACTTGCCCGGAATCCACTTTTTTGATATTTTCTCTTAGAAAAATCACAAAAACAGTAAATTTGAATGTCCCACGAGGCTTCTTTTATTTAAAAGGTGTTACACAACACTTTTAATACAAAAAATTTCAAGATTGACAAAAATTTATATGAGAAATGGGTAAATCACTGTATAGTCTAATATTTACTTTTAGAGCCAAAAACACACATATTCCTGTCACTTACGATATAAATAAGGTATCGCTGTCAAAATTTTATGGCAAGTAGAGGACATCCGTACTAACCACATACTAAAATTTCAAAAAAAATTGACTGAGTAGTTTTTTTAAATTTTGCAATAATTCAACATGCCCGGTAATTCAACAAGCCCGCTCCTACCCTACGACAAAAAAAACGCCCAGTACGCTAAATATCAAATTATGAATGAATAACCTTTTTGTTTTCAGTTTTCATGTTCAAAATTAAGAAAAAGTCAACGTATTTTTCACAAAATGGTGTATTACTATAATCAGCTGTGCCAATAATATAGCAGTTATTTGGCAATAAATTACATGATGTATAGAAGTACATAAAAAACGAACATGAATTTTATCCTTTTTATCCTCAGAAGACAAATGGGATGGCAAAAAGCAAAGTTATGTTTTACAACCACAAATAAAAATTTGTGGCTGACGTCTGCTTTGTCTCTATAAAGAAGTTGACTTTCATCAACATTTATATCAAGTGCTTTTAGGGACATCCATTTGATTTGAACGTTGTATGTGAGCGCATTAAAATTATGCCAAACAGACTTTGGGAAAAAATACCTACATTATTCATTTGAGACTACGAATTTAGACAAACTTAGGCTTGTTACAGCGAGCGATGGTGGTTAATAAAAACTCAAATTTCTTAGTGATGTGATTATAGGGAAAAAATCACATTTCAGCTATAAAGAAAGTTTTAGGACTGAAATTTTGTTATCGAAGAAAAAAAGAAAGATTTTTGCTTCTTAAAACAACTCTACAGCTAAATAATACTTTTTTTAAACATAAAAAATATGTCATAAAATATGTCGCACTTGTATGGGGAGTTGGGCGCTAAGGCGGTACTAAACTCCATACACAAAATCGCAGAAAATCTTCACGACAGGAGGAGGAATATTTTATGTAGAGCGTCTAAATAATTTATAAGTTAATTTTTTTAGTTCTGAAAATTCAATTATTCTACAAAAACTCTTGAAATCTGAGCTTTATGTGCAAAAATTTTAACAATATAAAAAAAATACTTAATTTAAATTAACAATTTGACTATAATTAATTTCTGTTTATAGACTCTTTTATGAATAATAAGTGATAATTAATTATGTCATAATGTAACAACTTGTAAAAGTGATAAAGTGAATTTTAATTACTACCCCGAGCAATTATCATATACAAAACCTAAAGATTTCAGGTAGCAAATGAATTCCCCATGACCCTGAAAAAGCTTTTTAGTTTACGTTCTATTTTATAAAAGCTTTGTCGAATTTGCAATCCAATTATATGATTGTTATATATTTATAGTTGTCGTATAAATACATATGGGATTTTTTAGCAAAAAAGTGTTTTTGTTCAGTAAAGGCTCAAGCACATTTCGTACTTGACGAGGTGACCATACGTCCCGGAATGTTTGAGACAGTTCCGGATTTAGACATGTTGTCCCGGCGTCCTGGAAACTAAACTTTTGTTCCGGATTTTTCAATTTACTGTTATAATTTATCAAACGCTAAAATTACAATTACTATTAAATATGCCGAAAATACTCTACTTTGGCAGGGGATGCTGTAAACCCCCAGCCAAAGTAGAGTATTCCGGCCCACGCATTTTATCAACGATTTCCCACAAATGGCGTATGTAAATCAAAATATTTTTTGTCTTTATTTGTATTTTTACAATAGTTTTCGCCATATTTTATGGAATGTAAGGAGCGTGAAAAATTAAGTAAATTTTCGTTTGTTACTGTGCAGAAATTGGTGCCGCAAACCTTTGCTAAGTATTCTGCGCACATTCGTTTTATACGCTATATGATATATCATATAGAAGTATTAGATTTATGAAACCGTCGGTATCATCGGACACAGAAATGATGAACTACGCCAGGGAGTTAGGGATGACAAAAGATTTTGATTTCCGCATGTCCGTCCATCTGTCTACACGCAGAGATAAAAAAATAGTAAATCTAACTACTTTATGATGAGAAATAGGGACTATCACTAAAATAATTAATTACAAAATAGTTAATTTAAATTGAAAAAATAGTCAATTTAAATACAAAATAGTAAATTTTACTACTAAGAAGTTAAATTTCTTATAAAAATTGTCGATTTTGACTACTTTTGTAATTAATATTAACTATTTTAGTAATACCCAATTGACCAAATTGGTTGGATAACCAATTGGATTTCCAATCATCTTGTACCAAGTACCGAAGGTATACGATTTATGGAATTTTGACTGGAAATCCAAGTTTTTTTCCTGTGAAAATGGTCCTTTTTGTACCATAAGGTCCATAATTCCAAATGTTCCCACAAATATTCTTAAACTTTATAAAGGAAAATTGCGTGGTACATTTGGACACGGTACAAAAATTCGAACATTGGTCAATTGGGTAGTCTCGATTCCCCTGTCTGTCTGTATGTCCGTGAACACCATAACTTTCGAAAGGATTGAGCTAGAGACTTGACATTTTGTACAGTTGCATTTTTCGTAAATGGCTAGGCTAATTTCTTGAACGGGCCAAATCGGTCAATTCCTTCTCCCCTCCCCCATACAAACGAAACAGTTTTTTGCAATTTTCTCGAAAACGGTGAGTCATATAGAAAAATTTATAAAAGCAAAATGTGTTTAGAATAAGGTTTTACATAACTTATCCGTACATTAAAATCCAATCGGACCACTGCTCCCTTCCCCCCCAATACAAATGGAATACTTTTTTCTTGTTTTCTCGAAAACTGTGCATCGTATCAAAGAATTTATAGAAATAAAATGTGTTTAGAATATAATTTAACATAATTTATCCATACATCAATATCCAGTTGGACCAATTCTTCTCCCCTCCCCCATAAAATTTGTGTACTTTTTTTATTTTCTCGAACACGGTGAGTTGCTGTGAAAGTTTAATGTGTTTAGAACAGGATTTTGCATAACCGTTTTATACCTTAAAATGTAATCGGACCACTCCTTACCGCCTCTCCTATGTAAATGGATTTTTTAAAATAAACATTTTGTCTGTCATCATATTGAGTATTTGACGATTGGACCCGAGAAATTGCAGCTTTCTTATGTTTTTTTCTTGGGTTTCGTCCAAACAAAGATTTTTTTCTATAAGATTTTATTTTTTTATTGGAGTTTCCTTCCAGTCAGCACCCACCCCACCCCCTCACCGTTCATCTTGTTACAGATTGACCCAAAAAATATGGTCACCCTAGTGATTAATTTGAACTTGAAACATATTTCCTAGATTATGTAAACCTTTCATGCCTTTTACATGCTAGATTATGTAAACCTTTTTCTTCTAATTTTTTACGTGAAAAGTTTAGATACGTAACTAAAAGTAGTAGGGTAGGACTGGGCTTGTTGAATTATCGGGCATGTTGAATTATTACAAAATTTAAAAAAAAAAACTACTCAGTTAATTTTTTTTGAAATTTTAGTATGTTGTTAGTACTGATGTGGAAATCCAAGATTTTTTCCTGTGAAAATGGTCCTTTTTGTACCATAAGGTCCATAATTCCAAATGTTCCCACAAATATTCTTAAACTTTATAAAGGAAAATTGCGTGGTACATTTGGACACGGCACAAAAATTCCAACATTGGTCAATTGGGTTTTTGGCTCTAAAAGTAAATTTTTCTCAATCTTGAAAATTTTTTTTATTAAAAGTGTTGTGCAACACCTTTTAAATAAATCGTGGAACATTCAAATTTACTGTTTTTGTGATTTTTCTAAGAGAAAATATCAAAAAAGTGGATTGCGGGTAAGTTGAATAACGGCTTGGCGGGCAAGTTGAATCATTTTTTTCTTACGTATTTTTTGTTTTTTGACGTTTGTTTCACATTTTCTTTGTTCTTTTATCAATTTTTGTTTGTTTCTTGATGAATTTTTACATCATACTAATATATAAAAATGAGTTTATATATTAGTCTGTCTGTCTGTCTGTTCCTCTTTGGCCGAAGGCCGACGTGGACAAGGGGGGCGAAGGCCAACCTGTGGGTGGGGGGTGGACCGCGAAGCGGTTCGGAGCGCAGACCCTAGTTTTTTATAAAAATGCAGCAGAAAAAAAACAAAAATTGGACAACTAAAAAACCAAACAAGCGATTAACTAAATCGTAAATTTGATTTTTTTTTTTCATATTTACATTATGTAATGTATATTTAAATTTTTTGTTTAATAAAATACTTTATTTCATTCTTTTTTTTGTTAAGATATAACGTTTTTTCATTCTTAAGTATGGAAAATGTATGGAAAATGTATGGAAAATGTATGGAAAAATCAGATATTCATGTTACCCGCACCACTTGTAAATCGGCGGGCATGTTGAATCACCTTTTAAATTGAGCTGGACGGCAGTTAATAAAACATTTAAAAAAAACTTCTTCTATTAAATGTAGTCAAGGAATCACTCTATCGAATGACTTAACCATTTGAGCGATATGTGACTTTATGTGCGGGCTACAACCTAAATTCTAAAAAATAATTCAACATGTCCAATTCCGATTATATGAAAATGAAATTCTAAGCTGTTCATATAACAGAGTATTTATTCTCAAATATTTTCTATGCATTTATTACAGCCGGTCATTTAATAAAACGTTCATAGAATCGCGAGTCTACTGTATTATCTAAAAAGATACAAATTTAATAAATTTTATACAATTTGACTATTTTTCCCCTTTTCGATGTTAAGATGAACCGCAAAAATATCGGTTCCGTAACCGGAACATTGCATGTTTTTTTAAAAACCGGACCATAATCAAAAGCGAAAAAAAATTACAGAGCGAAACCGAAAACCAAAGCGAAAAAATACCCGATTCGAAGCTCTGGAAGTAACGTCAGAACGATTCGACTCAATTTTGTCGTTTCAAATGCAAAGAAAAGTTTTCAAGTGTAAAAAGTCAAATGACATATTTAATTAAAATTTTTGCAGAAAACTGTTATTTACAAATCTCTTTAAAGCCCAAAGCAATATTACTTCATATTCTTTAATTTCAAACTCATCGACTATGCTTCTATGCACGAGTCGAGTGATTTTTCGTACTTGATGTGCACTCGCCAAAACGTATCCATTATTAACCAAATACAGTTAGTCAGCAGTTTAAATTCGAAAATTCAATGTGGTAAAATATATATTCTCCATATATGGGATGTGAAATTACATTGTAAAAAGCATAAGCCTGTGACAACATATACATATATTAGTCTGTCTTCATTGGCTACATAACTAACAAAAGATTGGAATTGTCGTGAGAATGCATCCGGAAATGGTATGGCAAAACCGTTCTTTGTGCATTTAACCGAATTCCTATGACAGAAACATTCAAATTTAGCAGAGCTGATTTCACTTTTGGAATAATTAAATGCAGTTCCGTGAAGCAAAGCGAAGCGTGACGAAACACCACCACCAAACTATAAACTGTTTTCGTAAGTATAGATTGTAGATTTATCCACGATTAAATGAACACAAATGAAACATACCTCCTGATTTAGGGATACTCATTTGGACGGACTCATTCCAACGCCACTATTTCCCGCAACATTCATCTAAACAAATTCTTTGCCACTATTTCTAATGCGAAACTATACAGAGTGTGGTGGTATTTATGTACGAGTATCTGTTTTGGTACTTGGTGCTGTGTCTTTAGTGGGATTGTTTTGGTATACAAAGGCTTATCAGAAATCTAATTGCTGCTAATTGGGGTAAAGATTTCCGACAGGGATAATTACAGAGACGCCAGACTGTGTGGTCATTCTCAAGGTAATTACTTATGATATAAACTCAGGTAGATCTACGGGGACACTATGAATGTATGCATAGTTCTGAATCAGGATTGCTTTATAATAAAAAAAAAAGAGTTGAGTAACAATAATGAGACACTTGGATGGATTTTACATTAAAATCGAGTTTTCCTATTGCTCTGGTTTATTTAAGTTACTTGTTTTAGTTTAAATTTAACATCATTAAGGAAGTTATTTAGCTGAAACCACACAATTTAATGAACAAAAATTAAAACAACAATTGGTTTGTATGTAATTTGCTATAACTATTATTCACCTATTATTTTAAGTGGTTTATTTATTTATTTATTTATTTATTTATAATATCGCTAGGGAACAGATATGACTCCAATAACTCAACAAAATTAGAAAAATCTGTTTTAGCCTCTTTTATCAAATCGGGGTGTAGGTTTTTAGGGGCTTAACTTGACTTTAGCCATTGATTGTAGCCATTTCTAAGACATAAAAAAGGTTTGAAAGAGTGGCTAAAGTAAAATAATCCTTAATTTCTCTGAAAATATTAAGTTTGAATAAACCAGATTAAACCAATCGTAAAAAGCTTACTTTTCATAATATTTTGTAGTTATAGATTTTTAAATTCGGTTTAATACCCTTTTGCCACCGACAGTTAAAGTTTCATAAATATTAAAATGCTTCTCCTGAAAAATCAAGAAATTCGACTTAAGCCCTTATAACTTGTGACCACAGAAATAAAATGAAACTTTATATAAATAAGATAGATTAAAAAATTTCTGCATTTAGCCAAATAATTAGTTTACGGCGAAAAGTTAAGTATGGTGTCCAAAAGAACCAAATTGAAAGTTATCGTGATTTCTTGGTAGCCGTACTAGCGGGAAATTAAAATATGGATTTATCGTAGCTCGAGGCTGTGTAAAAATTAGATTAAGCCTGTTGGGAAGATTAGAGTATCTAAGATTAAGGCGATTGCTTAGAGTGCTATTGAAACAACCATTAAAAATTTTAAAGCGAGTGCACTGGTCGAGAAATATTCGCCGCTTTTCTAAACTAAAGGTAAGGATACACGATGAGAGACTTTGGTCTCTGGTCTCCAGGGTACAAAAGGCAAAAATCTCCAAAGTGTATGCACGTTCAGAGACATTTAAGTTTGGAGATCAAAAAATAGATCTCCGGAGACCTTTACTAAAAAGTCTCTCAAAGCAAAGTCTCTGGAGTGCATACACGACGCAGGTATCTCGTCTCCAAGCATAACAACAATATCACTAAACTAAAATATAAAATAAGTAAAAACACTTTTTTTCTTTATAAAAACTGACCTTTAATCACAAAACAACGGAACAAATTCTCGTTCCCACAAAACAATTTCTTGAAATGTCAAAATTCGTCTCCTGAGACCAAGAGATAGATATCAAAACGTTTTGAAGACCGGAGACGCATTAAAAAGAGTAGCTACACGGCAAGAGACTTAAGTCTCCCAAGAGACCCGAGAGACTTGTACTTGGAGATAAATCTCCGGTCTCCGAAGTGTATACACAGGTCTCTTTGTATCCAGAGGCGAAATTTTTGGTCTCAGAGACCAAAGTCTCTCGTCGTGTATTTCTACCTGTCATTTGTGTATTTCTGTCATTTTCTATTTTGAATTTAAATCACACTTGTTTAGTGAACCTTCTTTGCACATGTTCAATTTGCTTAGCGTGACACATATATGACGGGGACCATACAGCAGAACAATATTCAAGTTTACTATGAACAAGATTTTTGAGAAGAGTAATACAAGTACGAGGATTACACCAAGATCAGAAACACTGTAAATTTCAGTCAAAAATTTGTTGACAATCTGATATATAAATTGCGTCACAATTTTGAGTAAGGAATAGGTCATTTTATTGCACTTAGATAGGTCATTGTTTTTGCACCACATACATAAGGAAGTAAGGTCAAGTTTGAAAGGTTCGCAGTCTAATATAGATTTAATCACTTTGAAAATCTTAAGATCGTCCACAAATAAAAGATAGTCAGATAATAAAAATTGTGGCAAGTCATTTATAAAAATTAAAAATAAAAAAGGACCCAATACAGAACCTTGCGGTACACAACTACACGGACTGAAACATTTAGACATACTATTGTTGACTACTATACAGTTTTCTCTATTCGTCAAGTAGGATGCAAGCAATGACAATATGTTACATTCTACGCCGTATTTCTCTAGTTTTGATAACTAGATCTCTTAATTCTTTCACTAAACTAAGGCCCCGTTTACACATGCAAGTTTTTCGTGAATTTCTTCGCGAATTTTATCATATTTTGATCCGCGAATTTTATCGCAGAATAAAATCACTTAGCAGAAGTTGTCCAAATTTGAATTTATTTGGTTTACATGGAAAAATTTGTGTTCGGGCCTTTTTCAGGAATAAATTTCTGATTTTCGGTCGTAGTGTGAACGGCTGTGCAACATGAATATTGTGTCACAGAATAAAATACGCGGAATGAAGTGTCAGGTGTGAACGACTCTATATGAAGACAAACAAAATTTTTAATTAAAACATAAGTAAAGCTATAATGGCCAAGGGCTAATCGTAAAATATTCTATATGAAGACAGACAAAATGTTTTTTTTTTTTTTTAAAAACCATTTGTATGGAAGAGGGGGGAAGCAGTGTTTCGATTGGATTTTAATGTATGGATGAGTTATGTAAAATCATATTCTAAACACATCGAGAAAATTGCAAAAAACTGTTTCGTTTGTATGGAGAAGGAATTGGCAAAGGCCCATCGTCAAATAATCTATATAATGACAAACAAAATGTTTATTCTCAAAATTAATTTGTAGAAAAATTAATTTGTGTAGGAGAATTTTTTTCTCGATTACTAACGAATGGATTAAAATGAAATTTTGGGGCCTTATTACACATGGATTGAGGTATACAAACAAATTTTTTTTTCAAGTGTTGATACAAAATGGCACCGTGGCACTATATTACTTGAAAGTATGTTTTTCAAACTCGCGTTGTCTGAAACTCAGTCAATTTTCAACGGATTTACTTGAAATTTTAACTGTAGCTTCTCAGATAGATTATCTATGGAACTACACAGGGTTTTTAAGATTGCTAAAAAAATACACTTGTGGTAATCAATTTAAGGCTGATTTTTTTAAATTTAAATTTAACTGATTATAAATGTTATATAGTTATAACAGTTCGAATGACGACATGAACCACAACAGAACACAGACAGCAATCACCTAGCCTGGGCTAGCACCAAAACCCCCAAAATGTTTTGAAAACTGATTTGCACTTCAAAACATTTGTAGGATATTTTTTTTGAGATAAGCAGTTTTTATTCAATTTAGTTTAAATCTGTGATATTTCAAGTCAAAACACCCAGTAAAATTTACGATATTCCAGTTAAGATGTAAACCACACTTGAGTGAATACATTTTTCTTTCGCAGAATGATAACAGGTGTCGCCAGCAGTATTAAAATTAAATTGAAAAATATCCTTTAGTTAATGGTTTTCTTTAGCAGTGTCGTAGGCAATGTGTGTTGTTTTTGTTGGTTGGCTGAAGAAGGGTTCCGGGGATTTAAGGGGGTTTGTGACGAGAGTAGTAATATTTGCGGGTGGGTAATCATCAATAGAAAGTTGGAGTTTACATAGGCAGAGTTGCCAACTTGGCAAAATTATCAGGATGACCGTGCATCTGTCTGACGGTCCGTCTGTCAATCTGTCTGTTGTACGTATCGTCAATAACTCGACAACGCGTTGACCTAGTGACTTGAAATTTTTGTAGATAAGTTTTGCGAAAATCGTAATATTCTATCAACTTTTGGAAAGGTAACGGTACCTTTAACGGGTATTTTTTTTTTAATTTTTCAAAACGTATGCGAAGAAATGTATATAATCAAATTTATACGAAAAAAAAAATTTAAACACATTTTTTTCAATTACCGGTTTTTGCGTATCGTTAACGGTTCTCAAAAGATTTGAAAAAAAATATTATTTTTACATATATTTCCCGAAACTAAATATTGCAGAGCGAAATTTTGTGTTGATCACTACTGATAATAAATTGATTCTCTTTTAGCCTTTTCTATGTTGAGGGATTTTCTTGAAAATTGGGAGAAAGATTTTTGGAAGCTGCAAAGCGATATCATTTAAGCCAAATTAATTTAAAACTAGTAAGGATAACGCGCATAAGACTTTTTTTAAATTTCATATTGAGGAAATATATTTCTGGAGCTTTTTGGGATCGCGCGTCGAATGAATATATTCGAAAAGTCGGAGATTGAAGACTTTTGGAGAGGTAAAAGGAAGGTCGTAATAGGGCGAGAAAATTGGGTGGTAAGTTATTAGCGTGATAAATAAATTTTCGAACTTTATTGAGGAGTCAGAACAGAGGTCCTATAACCGAACACGATACGATTGGTTCGAATCGTAAATTCAACGTTTTATACCAACAACAACATTCGAACCAATCGTATCGTGTTCGGTTATAGGGTCTCAGAGCTCGTGAACATAGACAAAAATCACAGGCAGATGGAAAAAACAGAAGTGAAAAATCCCACATAGAAAACAATTCTGATTTCGTAGATTTTTAATAGCTCTAACTCGGAAACCATATGACTGATTGAGTTGAAATTTTGTGTCATACTTTTAACACATTGACTTTTAACACATCATTTTTGATAGCCAATGAAAAATGGCACAAGTTTTATGAGATGAGAGGCCCCGGTTATTATTTTCGATAGCCAGCGGCGGCTTCATCCAACTTATTCTCGGTCGACCGATAAGGGAATCCTTTTTCACCGAAACTGATTAAACAGGCCGACACTCACTCTGTGGCACACGATATAAGAATCTTTTCTAATTAATTTGGAGTCGCTGAATCCGAATCTGGTCGTAGTTTAGCCGGATCAGCTCTTGTTTTTAAAATATGAAGAAAAAAAGAATTGTTGATTTCCATATTATAAAAATTTAAACCAATTTATGAATCACCCTTCATATTTGAAAAACGAGAGTTGGTACAGCCAAAATTCTACCAGCTTCGGATTCAGCGATCCCAAATTACCCAGAAAATACCCTTATATCGTATGCACCAGAAAGAGTGTCGACCTGCGTAATAACTGTTGGTCATCTAAAGATTTTCTTCGACTACTCATTTTATCGAAAATAAGTTACATACATTCATACATACACACATATATTCTACAGGTCTACATGTATTGGCATTTTCTCTAAATATTTGCAAAATTTGTTCGGCAGTCAACGTGTTAAAAAAGAAATTGGTGGTGTTATTTTTCATTTGACTTACATGTTAAAGCCATCGACAGCGATTAAAAAATATATTATCTCAAATTTTAGGTTTTAAAAATTTTAATTTTCACAGTAATGTTTTCAAGGATGAAAAAATCCGTTTCAAATTAGTTAGAATACCTATGAGTGGTCCTGAGCTTAAAAATTGATGTGTTTTTAATTTTGGAAGAAAAAACTTTCATGGGTTTCGTTTTTAGTTCCGTCAATGGACACATACACAATTAGTAGGACATCTTAAGAAATTGCCATTCAAGTATGTGTGCTGTCTTCAAATAAAAATTGCTATTGAAAATCCCTGTAATAAATTAGATACATGTATCTTTATGATAGCTTTTCAGATTTGTTTTCCAATCTTTGACTTTGTTTAAAGGCGAAACGCAGGAGAAACGCGCTAGTCGAAGATGCAATTAAAACCCATTTAAAAGCTACTGAATTTGGCCGTCATTTATCATTAAGATAAACGTCAAGCTGTCAAAAATACAGATATAATATCTTGTTGTAACTTTTTTTTTGCTTTCGGTCTGTAGGCTTCCATGGTTAAAGGTAAATTGATTTATCTGCTTGGGCTCAGGTGTGGCACCGTTTGTATTGCGGTTGAGTGGAGTATATTTTTTCCTTGCTATTTTACATTGACTATATTAAAAGCGTATAGTGTAGTGTCTTGCTATCATTTCGGATTCGTCTGTTGCCTGTTGAATGTTGCTGGTTTGTAGTATCGTGTCATGTCTCATGTGTCTGTCGGTTTGTCTGCCTGTCTCTCAATTTCGTTCGTTGGACGGCCAGTTGGTTCGACTAGCATGACTGGTTGTCAGTTTAGCCCTCGCTTATATAGATATATCTGCATAAACATAAAATTACGAGTAGTTGAGTGGTCATCAGGCTCACACGCAAACGAATATCGACAATGGGATTAATTTAATCCGGCATGTCAGCTCTGGCAGTGAAGATCAGTTGAAGAACTTAAGATGTTTACTCCTGACCTCTTTGATCTCTGTTTTGTGATGTCAACACATCTACCTGTCATCTGGTGTTATATACCTGTCCATTTGTATTTTTATCTGATGATGTTGCTCTTAAGTTGGCCCCCAATCACAGCATCTGTCACTTTTATACGTCAAAAACATTGTGCGATGTAAAATTTTACATGTCATTCAAGTTTATGTGAGAGATACTTTTGATCTTTTAGCGTAAGTATATCTCCATGAAAGGACTTAAGATTATGCATCGTTTATCATTCGAAATTAAAAATATTTATACAATTTGAATTGACAAATCAAGGATATCATAAAAAAAATTATCCTAAAAATTGAGTTGAGAATGGATATATAGAGACAGGATTTCAAAATGGCTTCTAGTAGCTTAGGCACTTTGAAATGTATATAAAGGTGCTGTCCGTAAAATACATCGCGCTCATTTTCTGACTTTCGAACCCTCACGGTAACGCATCGAACCAATCTGTCTGTCCATCTGTCGGTCTGTCCCACTGTCAAGACCATGACTTTCGAAAGGAGTAAGCTAGAGACTTGAAATTTTGTATAGTTGCATTCCTCGTAAATGGTTAGGCCTAGTTATTGAATGGGCAAAATTGGACTATTTCTTCCCCCTCCCGCATATAAATGAAATATTGCAGTTTTCTCGAAACGGTGTGTCCTATTGAAAAATCCATGAAGGTGAAATGTGTTTAGAACTGGATTTTACATAACTCATCCAATCGGACCACTGCTACCCCCCCCCCTCCTCCTCCTATTTCACACAAATGGAATTCCTTTTTTTTATTTTCTCGAACACGGTGAGTCGTATTGAAAAATTTATAGAGGCGAAATCTGCTTAGAATATGATTTTACATAACCGTTCCATACATCAAAGTCCAATCGGAACACTCCTTTCCCCTTCTCCTATACCAATGGATTTTTTGAAATAAACATTTTGTCTGTCATCATATAGAGTATTTGACGATTGGCCCTTCCTTTTGGCAATTGAACTTCCTTTATGTTTTTGAATTTTTTGGCCACATTTTTTTGAAGATTTTCTGGGATTTTTTTTTGAAATTTTGTTAAGGAAATTTTTGATGGGTGAAGGGAAAGTTCCTGTCTCTCTTACTCATATACACAGAGGACACATACAACATAAAACGTGACACACAGGACATTTCAGCAGTGTATTGCGCAATACTGCACAACGAGACAAACACACGCAAACGAAAACGAACATACACAAATGATAATACAAACCCAAAAAGAACTAAATATTAATAAGAGCGCAATAACCACATCGATGTTTGCCCGTCCCAGTGACGTCGTGTTTAATTTATTTAATCTGTTTCTTGTTTTTATAATAATGTACGATGTCATACGATTTTGTTTTATTTCATTTATTTTATCTATTATTGTCAATCAGTGCTTAATGTAACATCCAGGTAGTTTCCATTATATAAATACGCAATGTAAGTAAAAATAACTGAAACTAAGAAAAATAAAATAATTTGTAATCCATCCATTATAAGCACCCTGAAGATGATCGTATACACGATCGAAACGTCGGATGATTTAACATAAATACAACGATCAGAACCAAAAAAGATCTCTGGTTTTATTTCAAAGGACCGATAAGCCCATTTACATAAAATCAACAAACATGAACACAACGGTCAACCCACACAGATTTCCTGTCTCTCTCTTCCCGCTCACTACTCTTCATGCACCACCTTCACATCCTTCCTCGTCCCTCTCCCTTCCTCCGCTTTATTCCACCTACCCCTTTTCCACCTCTTTCTCGACTCTTTTCACCCTCCCCGTCCCGACAACACTACCCAAATAGCATTTTAAGCAGCAATTATGGTGTTTATCCCCATATTTCGTCACCATGCAAATCGCGGCGATAAGCAATTTATGTCGCAAATACGTATCTAGTTGTGCCAACGAGACGCGCAACGAGACCCATAGTGGGGAACACTTTTCAGCGGTTTGCGGCGCCGCAATTATAACGACAGGGACGTAATTAGTTGCCTCATGCGCGAGCGTCATCTGACGGCATTATATCACACAATTACACAAATCATCGAGCGGGTTTTCTTTCTCCCTCGAATGCTTGCTAGTAAACAGAGATGAACAAATAAAAACGTAAGCAGAAGACGAACGAGAAAAATCTAATGGCGACAAATTAATGGAAACTTTTGTGGAGTGTTATTTTATAATGGACTTTTCTTCCGGTTGCATGTCGTGATTTTAATTGCCATTAAAATTTTTCGACAATATTGGATCTGAAATTTAAACAGATTTTAATGGGCCATCGAATTATTTTGTTTTTAATCAAAAATTTCTTTAATTTTATTTTATCGGTAAAATTTTTTTTTCTTTTGCAATGAAATTTTGATGCCAATAAAATTATGCTGTTTCAAAAATGTATGCTATCCACTTTTTATGCAATATCCTTCAGTCATTCGCCTGAAATAAGAAATTTAATTCTCGAAACGAAATCGTTTCCATCAAATGTCAGTGAGAAATATGGCGGCTGAAGACATCAATTTTTTTTGGTGTTTCTCAGACGGGGAGCTTTAATGAAACTTTAGTGGCAGACTATTTCGACCCGAAAACCATCAAATGCTGCTCTATCGCTGCAGGAGTTTTCATGAAGCGAATGTTGCCCCAAAGATGAACCGTGGGTCACCAATTTCCCCACTAAAGCAATTGTGGCTTTGCAGACGCATTATTAATCGGTGGCGGTGCGACGCGCTCGTCACTTCTTTCGCTTCTTTTACGCGGATGTGAATTATAGGTGTAAATTTTTAGCCCCGATTGCGTAAATTGCTGCATTTTAAAGCCGCAAAGAACAAATCTCATGTTCCCGTACTTTTCGTTGCTATTTGGGTACCCATTCCCCCAATACCCTTTTTTACACCTTCCCTTCCACCCTTTCTGTGGTTAAAGAAGTAAACAATATTTCTGATGTGTTCGTGAGATCTCACAAAGGGCTCATGAGCATGGACTATAGAAAATTATCAAATATTCGTTCTCGTGAGTACTCTTGGAGTTTTCCAATCTTCAAACTAAGAGTACGAGTTTTTGACTAAACATTTGGCTCACTACTCATAAACAGAATAAATTACTCATGAGCGGAAATAACTACTGAACACAGCACAAAAAAATTCAACTCTATATCTCAAACGCTGTAAAATTTAGCAGGGGAGGGGGTTTGAAGGGATGGGTCGAGATAGGGGAAATATATAAAAGAACCTTCCTGATGTTGCACTAAACACAACACTAAGAACTTCAACTCAACGTCTCAAATGGCGCAAAATCTAGCAGAGGAGGGGTTATGGAGTGATAGCGCCACGGAGGGAAAACTTACAGTGGAACTTTCTCTACAACTTTTTGTTTGGAATAACCAAAAGTAAAAAATATGTAATAGTCGATTTGTGAACCTTTTCCTTTTTGGAAATCGGTTAAAAATAGAGAACCTTTGTGTTTCATAATTTGGAGGACTTGTTAGAATCTAGATCTTTATCTTGAGGGTCCAAAAAGCGGTAGTCTGCAGTATGTCGGCAGGCGGAGGTTTTTTTTAAACAACATAGTCTTTGTTATTAGATAACTGGTAGGTGAATGAAGGCACCAACCAACATCGATAGATATTCGTATTGCGCATTAGATGGTATTGTCTTTGTCAGTTAGCTTACCTAAAGTTCGTTTATTCAATTTTTCGAGTCATCGTCAAATTTGTGGCAAGAAACCTGCACGTATATATGCGAAGTCAGTCAACAGTCAAGAATAAGAAAAACGTTTCGCCCCAAGCTGACGTCTGCGATGGCTGATTTCTGGCGATTAATGTCGGCAACAAAGAGTTTAATGTCTATGTACAAAGGAGGCACTCAAATCATAATTAGTCACACATATCAGCGCGTAAAAAATTCAATATCGACCCTGTCCAAATCGAAATCATTTGCCAGATATGCCCACCAATCCATCCGTCCGTATCCAGTCCATTTCGGATACCTTCTTGTACGGACATCGAGTGAATTTTTCATTGAATCATTGTAGGTACGTTTTCTTCAACTCTACTGGTGATCATAAGATGAATGTTGCTAAGAAATAAATATACATTAATTTTTTGATGATTCACGGTTTTCATTAAAATTTATTGTCCGCGAATGATAGCCAGTCACTTGAAAAATTACTCTTCGTCTTACTTAACGGTGTCAATTAGTTAGGCACACTGAAATGGCCAATTAAGCATGCCTTTTGAGGGATTTCAAACTGACAGCTTGTTTTACTGGTTCTTCCATCTTAAAGCAGATTACTTTTGAATTTAATCAAATTACAATTTAAGAAAATCAAGCAAACTAATTCATTGTTGGTAAGGATAATTTAATGCGTTCCATAATTTTTATTTAATTTTTTGATTCGGTCAAAATTCATTGACTTTATCGTTCATGCAGAATACCTAATTTATTCCAAAACGTATCGTCAATCCTGTTTTCTAATTTTTTCCCCAGGTATTAAGCATAGTGTAAAGATGTTTTTCTGTTTTGAATGCCTACAGGATAGGTAGTTTTAGTCAGGATAAGTAAACAATTTTCATTGTTTATACTCTATATGAGAATCATATAGAAGTATATTAGATTTATGACGAATTTGACCAGCAGATTCACGCCAAACTGTTGCAGAGTGGAGCAAGGTATTCTCGTATAAATCTTGAGAATCTCTACTTGGAAGTGGAGCATTTCCCAAGGAAAAGCATAAAATAAATTAAAACTAACCGTCCAAAACTATGGAAAATCGTCCAAAACTATGGAATTGATCAAAAAAAAGTGTGAAAAAATATTATAGAACTTGAAAAACCTGTGAATTGTTTTATGTCCGTAAAAAATGAATTTTTGAGCGATTCCAACTCCTTGAAATGAAAACAATAGAAAATATTAAGCTACAATTGCTAGGGGCCAATCTTCTAATCTATATATATATATATGAATGGATATTTGTCTGTTTGTCTGTCTGTTTGAGATTACAAAGCCCAAAAACTACTGGACCGATTTTTACGCGGTTTTTTGCAAAATGATCTGCGTTGCCAGGAGCAGGTTTTTAGCTATGTTAGATATTTGAAATTCGATACAGAAGGTCCTGTAAGAATAACGCAAATATCCTTTTCCCATTAGGGGGTTTTCGGGGTCGCTGATAACGAATCCGGTATTAGAATATCAAAATTTGAAACGGAACGTCCTGAAAGAACAACGCAAATATCCTTTTTCCCCGGGGAAATCGGCATTATGGGGTTTCCGGGATCACCGATCACGAATCCGGTGTTGGAATTTCAAAATGCGAAACAGAAGGTCCTGTAAGGATAACTGTTGAAGTTATGTGTATCTGGCAATCCCATCATTCTTGTCGATCGTTTCCTCTGTCATTTATCTTTCTCTCTCACCTCTGCTTTTGAACTGGAAGGACGTCATTAAAGGCTTCTCCAATAATCCGTGTGTTTCATTTAATTAAACTATCAATAACGTTTTTTGCCAAAAGTTTTTAAGTTATTTATGGTTTTTTGGTATTATATGGTTTTTTGGTATTTATAGAAAAAACTTTAAGCTGGCAACGTAGGGTCTGCTAGTACTCTATATGATTACAGACAATGTTTGTTCAGAAAAATATATTTGTATAGGAGAGGGGGAAAAGGGTGGTCCTTTTACATTTTGATGTATGGAACGGTTATATAAAATCATATTCTAAACAGATTTTATCTTTATAAAACGTGGTCAATTTGTATGGGGGAGGGGAGAAGTAGTGTTCCAACTGGAGTTTGATATATAGATAAGTTATGTAAAATAATATTCTAAACACATAGAATATTCCTCCCAGAAAAAAATTTCGTAAGTTTCAAACGCCGCTCATAAGTTAAAACATAAAAAAAAAATTCTTCGGAAGGACCTTTTAAGTTAAGGGGTTTTTGAGGTTAGAACCGTTTGCTAAAGTTGTTCTGAGAATAGCAAAATCTCTTAAAAGAAAGACGTCAACCTTTTGAAGTAATTAACTTGAAACCGAGAGTAGCAAATTATATCTAGAATTGGGGGTTAGTTTTGTATCTGCAGCGGGGCTGTCAAACTCAAATACCACTAAGGGCCATATTGAGTTTTCTACAAAAAACCGTAAGCCGCTTTAAAAAAAATATTGCCCCTGTTCTTTAATATTAGTACTGAAATTTAACACTCTAACTGCCACGTCAGTTAAAAAGACCTGACACCTAATTGTACACAACGGCCACAATGAAAATTATTAAAGTGTTCGCTGCAACCGCAACAATTTTTTGTAGTTGCACACATTTTATCGTAATAAAATAACATTTACGTATAATTTTGTTTCAATTTTTTTTCTCTTAGTGCCTTTTTGACTAAATATTCGAAAAAGGCTTAAAACTGTCGTGGCAGTTAGAGTGTTAACCCATTCGGTATTTTGATGCCATATGGCAACGCAATTAAAAATTTGAATTGTCTTATTATTTATTTATTTTCAACACTCTATTCTCATTCAGTGCACCTTTAAGTGCATTTGTGACCCAATTTTGATTTTTTGAGTAAAAAGCTGGACTACAGTGGACGTATTTGTAAAAAACAAAAATATTCAATTTTTTTTTCTTTTAACCCTAATCAGCTCAGGCTAATTTTGTCCTTAATCCACGCAGGCGGTGTCTGAAAGACACCATGCCGGAAAAATAGAATAATTTAATAAAAAAAATTTTTTTTGAGTTTGCATTTTTTAATTCAGTTAATAATATTTATTTATTTGTATATACATTATTCGTACTTTTTATAATTGTACATAAAATTGATTTTTAAGAATTTTCGTTACAAACATTTTTCTTGGATTTGCATTTATCTGCTTCAAAGCGCGACCTTAGAAATGGGGACACAGGAAGCAACGTTTTCTCTTTTGGGAAGTGCTACAGTTATTATCGCCTACTACAGTCCGATATTTTGCGAAATAGAAGCAAATTGATACCAAAATAACCTTTCTTTGCTGGTAAAACCGTTACGGTGTCTTTGAGACACCGCCTGCGTGGATTAAGGGTAAATTTCATAAAAGCAAAATATTATTGTTGTAGTAAAAAAAATTAATTTTTTTTTTTTCGTTTTTAAATAGTATTGGCTTAAAAAAACAAAGTCAAAGAGCATGAATGCAACAACTTTTTTAACATTCGTAACAATCACTCTCAAAACTGCATCGGTGTCTCAAAGACACCGCGAATGCGGATTAGGGTTAAATGAATACTAATAGCTTAAACATCAGTAATTTGTATAGAGAGAATTTTTAACCCCCATAGATAAAAAACATGTACCGAACGGGTTAATATAAAATTTAACTTAAAAAAGTACATATGTATTTTCAAAACTGAAAAGAAAACAACGCGCCGCAGGCGAAATTTTTTGAAAAGTTTACTCCGGACACAAACGTTTTAAAAAAAATACAAGTGAGATTATTTACGTATAGAGTTTTAACGCATACCTCGAAATTTAGGGTTAACAGGTCAATAATTTTGAAAAATAATTTCTTCTATCGAAACCAATTTTTTATACATTTGTATTGGATTTCCCACAGCGAATGATTGAATATTTGAAGTTAATTTAATTGAAATAAGGAATGAAAAATTTGTTTATCACCTGAAACTAAAATTTCTGTAGAAACAAGCCATAAACGAGGAAACTAATACATTCACATTCATAGTGAAAATGCTACGCTTTTCTTTTCCTGGACAAAAATTTCTCAAAAAGGGAAATCTTATCTAGATCGTATCGCCAATCCTGTTTTCTAATTTTTTCCCCAGGTTTTAGGCATAGTGTAAAGTTGTTTTTCTGTTTTGAAGGTAGTTTTAGCCAGGATAAGTAAACAATTATCGTTATTTATACTCTATATGAGATCATATAGAAGTATATTAGATTTATGAAAAATTTCTCAAAAAGGAAAATCTTTCGATCATTCATGAAATTTTTTCCATATTTTTGGCATGGTGGGGGGGGGGGGGCATATTGGCCCCCTGGACAGATTTTGCCTCCTCCACCATTAGGTCACCCGTTGTCGAGTTACAGGGCCACAAAAATTGGCCACACGTCCGATCACACCCAAAATATCTTTTGCAAAAAAAAACATGTTTTCGGTTTAAAATCCGGATGTTAGCATATAAGTGAACAAAATAGTCTATTCAACTGAACTCAACAAATTGAAATTCGGCAGTAAACCCCAATAAATTTTGAATGTTTCGAATAAAAGAGCATTGAAAAGTCATGTTTAAAATTGAAAAGGGTCATATTCGGTATGGATGTACCACTTTCCTGGTATATAAGTATTGTCAGTTTAAGATAATTACTCGGTTACGATGAAATTCTTTTGAAATTTGTAAAGTGAATATTCCTTAGATCGGAATTTTGATTAACTTTTCAATAATGGATGAGGTGATGAAGGCGGACATATGGGTGAAAAACATATCTTTTTGACTTATGTATCTACACTACAGTGTAAAATTAACGCTGATTTGCAAGAATATATGCTTTTGAAGCAAATTCGATCATGAGCATGACGACGTTAAAGTTGGTAGCATTCAAAGTTGACATGTGACTAGTAAGAAACTACCATCGTTGAACATTGAACAAATTCACATCGTTTTGGATGCCACAACATGTCAATCAAAATTCTCCACACCGACATACCACACAATTAGAAGTCATCACTCTCCATAGATGGCAACATAAAAAAGGGAAAACGGAGAGCAGGGAATCAAGTTCAGAATCTGAAAGTTCCATCAATCTTGTGAAACCTGACGGGTTGCCATCAATTTACCCAGCTCCATGCCATCAACTGACATTTTTGTACATGCGCGTTTAACCATCAAACTGAGCAGTCTAACTGCTACATTATTAGATGAAAAATAAAGAATTAAATACATTTTACTTGTACGACCGTATATATGTACTATATGTATATACGAATAGATATAGATAACTATCAAATAGTCTTGTATCTGCGATCCAATTCAAATAGGCAAGGTAAGGCAGTCAGACCAGCCTGCTGTCATTCCCGCAAGCCGAAAGAAATGCAAGTCGAACGAAGGTAGGTACATAATACGGAAAAAGTGAAATCATAATAATAATGGTGATCATGTAATTTATGAAAGCCGACCGAAACATCAAGCATGATGATGAAGGAAACACCACAAGAAAATACAGATTCATTCAACATAATAACACAACGTGACGTGCCCATTTGCCCTGTTTGTAGCCCAACCCAGCCGACCAACAAAACTCCTTACTTTCCTCCACTGGTGTTACACACGTACCCAGCCCGAATCATCTTTTCTAACAGCAGTAACAGAAAATATGGATATGTTATTTGAAACACAATTTACTTAGGGTTAATGACCACATTATGGTCATTGCAAACATTTCTATGGTAACATATCTTGTACTGTTCTGTAAAAATAACATGTGCCAGGATCCGTGTTTGACTGAATTTATTTTATATAAATAACTTTAATATTTAATATTTTTGTCAAAACAAAAAAAAATATTTTTTCTATCCTTAATTATCTAATTTTAATACAAAAATAGTTAATTTGATTTGGAAAAAAATCTAAAAAGGCTTGTAAGTCATTAAAAAAAAATATAACAAAATATTATATTATTTTTGTGGATGTTATCCAAAATTCCCCCAAACAGGTCAGGAATGAAAGGTCGCGTAAAAAATATGAATCAGGTAAAAACCTGAGCTGTGCTTCGGCATTAAAAAGTCTTCCCCTAAGCTCTGGCTGATACTATGAAAAAAAGATTAATATTTTTCGTCAGCTTTTTCGCAAACAAACCCCTCTCGTTTTTGAATGTCTGCAACCTCGCATGAAAACGAGATTTTACCAAAATACTCCCAGAAGCTTACGACTTACCCGCTGGAGCTGCTAAACGGGGCATGTGAGCTAGATTTGAGTGGTAGGGTAATTTATTTGAGGGATGTTCTATCAGGCAGTAAAATCCGGTTCAAAATCCTTTCAGAGTTGCAGAAAATAGCAGGCAGGGGGCTGAGGAAATGTAGTTGGGGTGCAGATTTTGATTTGATCGAACTTGCTGAGGTCCTACGCGGAAAATTTTTTATGAAGAAAACTTCAACAATTTTTAAAGCCGCTAAGGTCGATCAAACATAAAATTGCAACAGTTTTCATAGCTGCATCAACAAGTAAGTACAGTAGAATCCCGATAATTCGTACCCCGGTAATTCGTATATCCCGCTAATTCGTATAAATTTGCTGGTCCCTTGAAAAAAATCCCGATAATTCGTACCCCGATAATTCGTATATCTCGCTAATTCGTATGAATTTGCTGGTCCCTTGAAATATGAATTATCGGGATTCTCCTGTATTAATAAATTCTGTGGTGTAAAAAAAATTATTCACAAACGCCGAAAACTCGGCCGAAATATCTTAATTTGTCAAAAACAAAAACAACAGATCGAGAAGATAAGGTGTAGGAAAGGATTTTAAAAAATCGTAATTTTTTTACGCACATACCTATATGTCGTTTTTTTTAAAAACTACAGGGAAATTTAAAAACTATGAAAATTTAAAAACTATAGGGAGAATGGAGAGACAGACCTCTTTTTTTCTTTAAGCTATAAATTGTTTTGTTATTACTTTAAACATCCCTTTTGTGTCAAGTCTTGTGCGTTTTAGGTAACAGTTTATAGAATAAATTGATATATTTTAGAGAAACGTGGACTTTTAATACAAATTATAAGTTGTGATCAACACAAAACTTTCCTCTACAATATTTTGATTCGGAAAAAATAAAAAATAAAATTCGAATACAAAAAGACTTTTTTTTATACCCGTATGGTGAAACCAAAGGGTATATTAACTTTGCCTTACCGTTTGTAACGCCAAGATCCCGTCATCGCACAAAAAAATGAATTACACCAGTGTGTTTAGAATGATAAAAATATTTAATTTCTGCATGTCCGTCTGTCTGTCTGTCTGTCCGTCTGTCTGTCTGTCCGTCCGTCTGTCTGTGGCGCGGATTGCGGGCGCACGGATTGAGCTAGAGACTTGAAATTTTGCACAGATCCGTTTTTCGTGAAATGCGAGGCTAAGTTCGTTAATGGGCAAAAATGGACCATACGAACGAAATCGTTTTTTGTGAATATCTCAAAAACGGTGCATCTTATCAAAAAAGTGCAAGAACAAAAGTTATTTAGGATATGATTCTACATAAAACTCCCATATATCAAAATCCGATTGGAATAAATTTTAAAAAATCTTATTGGAAAGTTTGACTTCAAATTGGAATTTTGGTATAACTGTTCGAATTTTGATACGAATATCACCATACGGGTCTCCAATGATTGCCAGATTGGCAATTATAGCTTTTGTTATGTTTTCAAATATCTCGTAACCCTTAAAGACATAAAAACTCGGTTAAAGGGGAAAAATTCAAGAAATTTTATTTCCAAGTTTTGATATATGCATTTTTTCACAAAATTGCATAGTTTTCGAGAAATTTTTAAAAAAACCGAATTTTTCAAATATCTTGAGAACCGTTAGACACAACAAAACCGTTGAAGGGAAAATGCAAAAAAAATATATATCCTTTAATTTATGTTATATTCATTTTTTCCCAAAAGCGCAGACGTTTTGAAAATTCTTCAAAAAACGGCATTTTGAAAAGAATTGTATGGGATGTACCCGTTATAGTTACCGTTACTTTTCCGAAAAGTTGACAGAAAGCTACGATTTTTGTAAAACTTATCGACAAAAAATTTCAAGTCGCTAGGTCAACGCTTTATCGAGTTATTTAAGATACGTTAAGCGGACAGACCGACAGACGGATCCACGGACGTCCTCATAAAATTGCCTGAAACAGATTTCGTACTGAACAGAAATTTTGCATCTGCGTACCATAGATGTCACCCTACTACAATTGTAGTAGAAACTACTATTATTTTGGTCCTGGAATATTCACTACGCTTCTAACGAAATTAAATATGAGCCAGCCAATACAAAATAATTTTTTAAATGTTAAGTATATTTTATCGAGTATTTATTAAAAAAGTTTTTTTTACTATCAGAATTCCTGAAAAGTTTTTTGTTGATAGAATGTTGGTATTATGAATGATAAAGCTATTTAGCTTTAGTTATACACGTTGTTGGTATATCGGCATAGGTAGAAAAGGTTTTTTTTTAAATCTGATACTATTAGTATCAATTTACTACTATTTTTGGCCCAATCTACTTCCCTCCAAAGGCAAATTGGTGACATAACTGCTGCGTACCCGTTCTCGAGTCAGTCCCGGTCATGAATACAATACTGACCTTCTATAGAAGAGGAAAGTAAAAATGTGTCAACCTGTGGTGGGAGAAATTCAAAAATTAAATCTGCAGCAAGTAAAGGACTTGCACGGGTTGACCTGAGATAGGTATTTCGAGAATGTGATGGATAACTCCGTCTGCCTGCTACAGGCCAGAGTTGACTTGTCAAAAAGTTGACTTGGATTAGCTTTATTTTTTTTCTAGATGTGGTAACAACCGAACACATATGTACATGCTTTTTTTCTTGGAAAATCGTAAAAAAATGCCAAAAAAAAATTAATCAAAAAGTTAAATCGAAATTCGGAATATAACTTAAAAAGGATTTTCATTGGGCAAACACTTGCGGCAAAAAAATTGTGGCTTCTATATTATTATTACATGTCAAACTAATACAGTGTTGGTCTTTTGCACTTTATAAAAATTTATAATGCTCACAAAACGACAAGGGAAGGGAGAAGGTCTGCTAGAGTTGACATGAAAGTAATCTCAGGGATATAAATTCATTTATCAGTTACATCCTGTGTGACAGTATTATATCCCTGCTATGTGTCGTGGATATTCACATATTACAGTAGAAGTGTGATAAGTAAATTTTCCACCGTAAACACATTCACACGAAACGCTAAAACATGTTGAGAATCAACAACAAAAACAGAAAATCCACATCTAAAACAAATCCTTTGTCCGTCCGCACTCGTTCCCCAATTTGCAAACATGAACCGTATGTCCCTGCGAGAGTAACATTTGCTGGGAACGATGAGTTTGTTCCGAATGGGGATAGGATGGAGCATCAGGAATGAGATCATTGGATGGTGTGTGCATGAAAGGCATCAGTAAAAGAGTTCCCCAAAGCAAAAGACAACTGAACGTGACAGTAGGACATAAAGATGTCACATAACTCAACGTGATTAACGTCTGTTGGATATAAAATACAATACAAATGTCGGCATATCCTTACACATACGACCATCCAAACACAAATTTTATATTTGCACAATATAAATATATATTTGTTACTGAGTTACATATCCAGATATGTGAGTGCATATATTTATCTCCATTTAGTCTAATGTCAACATAGATAGATAAATGTGAATACACCCCAATGTACAATCCTCTAATGTCGACTATTATATGACCCGAAAATATATGGCTTTCTAGCATAATTTCTGTTTCATTTTATTTCCCTGAACGGATTTTTCAAGCGAAAAAAATTCAATTAAAATATCTCATGTGAACAGCACGTGATATTCTTATACAAAAATTACGTTCCCGCGCGATTTACACTATAATCCGAGAAATAAAATATTAGCTTATATAAAAATATAATTTTTTACTTTCTTATAGGAAGTACAATAAAATAATGTATTCATGAAAAATTTCGTCCTCATAATTCAAGCATATAAAATTTTTTCACGAGCACTTCCGAGTCGATTGGAACATTATCACAAAATTGTCTTTCTGTCTGTCAGTCTGTTAGTCTGTCAGTCTGTTAGTCTGTCAGTCTGTTAGTCTGTCAGTCTGTTTGTCTGTGTAGAAGATTTCTCAGAAACTAATAAAGCTATAGAGCCAAAAAAATTTGCAGGCATGTTGGGTCCTGAAATTGCGCGATCCGTTAACCGGAAGTATCCAAAATGGGGGCTTTTACCAAATCGCAATTTCGATTTTTGTTATTTACTCCGAAACAATGCATTTTCAGTAATCTTATGTATAACAAAAGTTGGAGACAATAACATTTTCAACATTTTTGAATTTTGCTAGAACTCCGTATCTCAAGCCGTTATCGAGATATACCGTTATTTAAAAAAAAAATTTTTTCGCGACTATCTCGAAAAATACCGGGTTTTTGATGGTTTAATGTAAGAGTTGAATTGAAGACAATAATGTTTGCCATAATTTTGTCTTTCACCACTGCTATCCGGTATCTTTTACCGTTATCGAGATATAATCATAAGTGAATTGCTTGCAAACTAAACTGAAAAAAAAACAGTTAGTGGCAGAATTGAAGGTATTAAAATTTTCTACATTTTTGCCTTTTACCACAATACGATATATATTACTGTTATCGAGATATTTCAAATTTTGTAAAATAAAAATTCATATTTTTGTAAACTAATATTTTATTCGTCACGTAAATTGTACAGAAACGTAGATTTTGTATAAGAAAATCATGTGCTGTTCACATCAGATATTTTAAATCCGTGTCATCAAATAATAGTGCAATAGTATTCAATTGGATTTTCAAAACTGGCGATATACGATAAACAAAATCATGGAATGCTGCCATGTTATTTTGCAGACGCCTGCAGCGGGTAATTAGACCACTTCTTGGTTATGGAAGAAGTAAAGGTAGAACCAGAAACATACGTCCGTGCGTCCGTCATGCGTCCGTCACGTTGACAGTTCGAGTAAAATCAACGGGCTGCTATGAGTACTCCCCTAATAATACGTTTTCCGATGCGGCAACCGCATAGAGTAGGTCGACTTTCTACTTTTACATGCGGCAACGCACGGAAATGTCATTTCCCAAAAAAGTTTGTTTACGATTTAAGAAATTTAAGTATGGAACAAATTGAAAGTAATTGTTTCGACGATAAACTAATAGAAGAAGTGCAAAACAATGAATTAACTCCAGATTCGTTGCCGTACCCAACTGTCACCGCATCGAACTGTCAACCGGACGGACGCATGACGGACGCATCGACGTACGATTCAGGTTCTAGCTTAATTCTTAATCCGACTTCCTCTGCCACATACAAATTTGATAGGAGAGGGAGATTAGAGTGGTTCGATTGGATTTTGATGTATGGAACGGTTAAGTAAAATCATATTCTGCACAGATTTTGCCTCTACAAATTTTTAATTATTGAAAGCTGTTCATAAACCGACGGATTTTTTTAGACTCAAAAACAGTTGAGAAACCGAGGTCGTACTTTACTCAGCGAAAAATATTATCAATCTGATAAAATAGAGACCGTTCTGACAAAATCATTATCAATTTTCAATTTCATGGAATAATATTGTAAAACCTCTATAAATAAATATATGAGAATTTTAGCCTCCATCTTTATTTTCTTATAAAATGTTTATCAATTCATTTTATCAATAACATCGAAATTTCAATTTAATAAAAAACTTTTCAAATTGACGAAAGGATTTTGTTAAGCCAGACGGGTAATTTTTACCTAATAAAACATATATCAACTATATATTTTGTTAAAACTGGGTTTGTTAATCTGATAAAGAAATTGTTCATTTAATAATTGTTTTTATCAGATTGAAATTTTTTTTTTATCACAGTGATAAACTTTTAGTGCTTTGATAAAAACAATTTATAAAAATTTAATAACATAATTTTCATCAATCTGATAAAAATTTTCGCTGGGCGTGTGATATCTAATAAACTAAATTAAAGTTCATTTTCTTTTAATTTCTTATAGGCGGTGTGACAAAAAGCCACAAAAAAGACGAAGGCAATGTCATTGCTTCATCAATTTTATACTTGGTGGTAACTGTCACTAAAAGTGTTTCCTTTTTAGCGAACATCTTATCCGTTCGGCCATCAAGATTCGTTTTCTTTCCACAAATTGTCGTGCAAAGTTGATATTTTCAACTTCTTTACATTGTTGCTGATATATTTTTTCCCTTTTCTATTGTGGTCTCAGTAAAAGGGTCCCGACCGACGTTAACAAATGATCTACGCGTTAAACCATTTCCACCCGACTCTTCCTGTTTGAAGGTTTTTGTCATTTCCGGATCGACTTCCTTCGATTCAAACCTTAGTCGACGTCCGTTTCGATTCACCATGGCACAAAAAGCTCCTTTATCTTGGCATGCTATCATCTAAAAACTGCGGAAAATGTTAACAACCAAAGCTTTAAGTGTACGATTTCTTACAATTTCATGTCTCCCAGTTGTATTGAGAATACAATCACTATACGGATGGCTATATTTCTACGTATATATTTATGCTTTTTGTGAGTCGATTTGTAAACTTGTCTGTACACATGGTGTGAGTGTTTAACATTTAGGTTGATCTTGCATCTAGGCGCACAGGAAATACGAAGTTCGATAAATGAGGTTCTTGCAAGGATGTCTCCATATCTGTATAGACATACATACACACATTTATACTTAAATCCATAGAATAAGGAACGGCAACGAAAACATGACATGCGAAAAAAAGACTAATGATCCGAGGTCGGCCAGTCGACAAGGTGAAATTAATGTTCTTATCCGACAACTTTAACAAATGTGTGTACACAAGCACATATGCTAGTCCTGATCCTTGACGGTATTCCACCCCATATTCCTACTCGTCTCATTCGTATATCAGTTTCAAATGTAATGCCTAGATGGCTACCAAGAAAGCCTTTATGGGTAGACAGGGACCAGGTTTCTCGTCCTGATGTGTAACTTTATAGGTCTCTTGCTGGCGGGATTGCTGATCTTTGCATGTATCCTCCACAATATGACATGAACCGGAAAAAGTTATATTGTGCCAAGGAGTTTGTTCCTTTTGGCTTTTTTTTCCAACTCGCACTCACAAGAAAGCTTTTAAGCAAGTTTCCCCAACTTGAACAATGTTTCAGTTCAGCATTTATAACTTTCGTTTAGGGCTATTGAGGGTTGTGGCCAGAACGGGGTGGTTTTCATCGGGGGTTCCAGCGGCAGCGTCTTTTTGTGCTCGACTGATTGTGTTGATAGCTTTGGCGTTCCTGAGGAATGAGGAATGGATTATTGATGGACGTCGTTTATTTTTATGATTCACTGCCAATTGATGAGAGATTTTGTTAGGCATGGGGATGAAAATACTATGTGTATAGACAAGTACGTGAGGCTTTCACTTCTCAATGATTAATTGACATCAAAGTGACTTGCATGTTGCTTTCGGTGAAAGGTGATTTAGGGTGAGGCCAATTAGAAATGGTTGCATGGTAAATTAACGCGAGTAACACTTTTCAAGTCATCGTAAATTTCCTAGAAAAATTTGGGCACAAAATATATGTTTCTTCTATTCATTAACGCATTTGCATTATATGGAAAAGTGGAAAAATCTCCCTTATACACGGGAAAAAATCCGCATAGGAAACGTTCCTATAAAATATAGGAAAGCGTTTATAGGACTCGTTACACCATTTTGTAGCTAAAGCTTCCATAAATATTGGAATTAGTCCTAGTTTTCGTGGAATCATTACTATGTAAATAGGGCTGAGAGAAGAATTGACATATCGTCGGTGATAGTGCAATACCGCGTATGAGCAGTTTGTAAATACCGCGTATCTACATTTTGAATATTTTACAGGGGGAAGAAAAGTTTGATATTTCTAACCCTTTAACACGTTGACTGCCGAATCAATTTTGTAAATATTTAATGAAAATTCTATTAAATGTAGAATCTAGAACTGGCTATTGAATATAATAGCCCTGATGAAACTTAGTGACATTTTCCACTGGCTATCAAAAATGATAGCCATGGCAGTCAATGTGTTAAAGAGATTTTCTCGTCTAAGATTTTTTGGGACCTCATTATGACTCCCTTTATACATACATAACCTCAGATGGCATGACTCCTAAAGTAAGCAATTCATCACTTCGAACATTTAGGCCCGAAATCTCAAAATTGCTACTTTTGTAGATACGCGGTATTTACAAACTGCTCATACGCGGTATTGCACTATCACCGACGATATTCTAACAAAAGTAGCACCCATTCCTAGTTTTTACCGGAGACATTCCTATAATATTATATTATGAAATGGAATCGTTCCCATTTTTAGAAGTGACTGTAATATTATGTAGGACTCTGTCTTACAAAAAATTGGAACGAATCCTAAGTGTTTGTGCAACCATTCCTATGCGAATATAGGATTCAGCGAATATGATAATTCAAGAAATTCTTTTTCTTCGATTATAATTCGCATGTGGTTTGCAAACTCGTTATTAGTTAAAATAACTGGTTCGGAGTTGGAGTCGACGTATTTTCTCGAACTCCGACTCTTAAAGACTCTTCTGAAAATTGACCGACTCCGGCGCCTAAAGCCCAATTCAGACTAACAATTGCAATTACGATTACGATTGAAGCTTTTCGACCAATGAGATCAAAGCTTTCAAAGATAGGAATATGAAAACTTTGATCTCATTGGTCGAGGAAGATTAATCGTAATCGCAATCATAATCGCGATCGTTAGTCTGAATAGGGCTTAATGCAACAATTTGGTACAGACTTCGACTCCGACTCCACAGATCTGATACCAACCCAACTAATATGCGAGAATTAGTTGCTAGCTATTTATTGTAAAAAATGTAAAAAAAAATACTGATTAGAACCAGTTAATTTGAATTAGCAATTTAATCACCACAGCAAAAAATCAGTTTCCCGAGAGTGTAGTGTACCAAAAGTTTTCGTCGAATCGGGCTCAGAAGACCCTAAAATGGATTTTACAATAATTATCTTTATGAAGCTGTAAAAATTAGTTGCTCAGGATTTTTTTTTATATAGTTCCAGCAAGAGCTTAAGGGAAGACCCTTTAATGCCGAAGTACAGCTCAGGATGGGAATGTGGTTCAAACAAAATTTTGGTTGTCTCAAACAAAATATATTTGCCCTGATTATAGTATGATGTCTGCATGAAAAAATGTATTTCTTTCTGTATATCGACTGAGATTTTGAAAAATTCCAATTGGAGTTTGACGTGTGGGAAAGTTGTGTAAAATTCTATTTTAAATACTTTTTGTATCAACAAATTTTTTGGTGAAAACTAGCCATTTTCGAGAAAAGTATAAAAAACTTTTCGATTTTTATAGCAGGGTGGGCGGGGGGAAGGGGGAGGGGGGGGGAGGGGGGGGGGTGAAAGGAGTGAATCAATTAATCTCATTTTTGTATGTAATTTACTTTTGGTTGAACACCGTATATCATTTGCCGAAGTTCAAGATTCAACCGCAATTAGTTTTTGTTTAGTGAGCACTGGTATTTAATATTTTTCATTTATTGATGCAATAATATCTAGCCACATAAAGACATGTCTATAATCGCTTCCATCCTAAAAAAAACTTGAAATAAGTGATTGGCCATTATTTTTTTTTTTTGTGAACATGTAGTGGAAGCAGGTTTTCAAAACGACATGGTCATCCTTTTAATCTGGAACCCGAGTAGAATTTTTCTTCCATATCGGTTTTCAGATAGTGCTTTTAGAATATGGATACCTCGAAATAGCCGTTTATATGTCTCATATATAGTAGTAATTTTAGTTGATTCAACATTATGAACATATGTAGACAAGTAAAGAGTAGAACGACGTGATGTCACACACGCCTCCTTTTATTGAATAATATCAAAGTTTTGCTACAAAAAAATTGAACAAAAATGAGGGAAATCTTGGACTCGGTATCCACCCCATCATTTTTCTTTATAAAATACACTATCATGAACAGTTCGATTAAATGTTTATATTAGTCGATTCATGCAAAAAGGACTAGAGAAGAAAAATAACTTTGGATATTCGTTCGTATTTTTATACGGATATATAAATAAGTATGAATGCGTACAGCATATTGAATTTTTTTTGCATTCTTTCAGTTTCAATGTGTATTTCGAGGGACACGACCAGACGTTCATATATCGACTTTATGATGCCCCAGGCTAGCCAATATCCTGGGAAATCGAATGGAACCATAAATTAGAATGGAAAATAAATGAAAAGGATATTCAACACGGGACCAAATGTCTACATCCGACTACAAACATATAATTCTGAATATATGGAACACACAACGGAGGAGCATATAAAAAAAGAATGTCACTTGCAGTGACAGAATATACCCCCAGGGATAATTTCTCCAACCTTCAGTGCTATAGTGCTTGGTGCACCGCAATATTAGAAGTACTTCACCGAGACGGTATAAATTAATTGCTTCGTTTTGCGCGACATAATTGATTTTTTTTTCTCCCATTTTGCAGGGTGGCAGTTGGATTTGTCAGCGTTCTAAATAATAATTTCGAAGATCTGGTGGGAAAATGTCGACGCTTTGTGAAATAACAATAGACAAGGTTCGTTTCAAATACAGCAAGATGTCTGTCTCCCACCTACTGGATCCACAAAGGTCTTGATGCATTCATCTATAAATCACGCGACTCGGGTTTGTTTTGGACAAAATCACGAATTCTGGTTTCCGGAACTACGATACGGACAAATAGCTTACCTTTGCTGCCATCGTCCAGCAATATTATTTTCATTTGTTAGGCACAATATAGGTGGGCCTAGATGTATGCACCGATTGTAGGGAAAAATACGGCGCATCAAGGATCAATGGTTTTCCACCAAATACTCGCTTGTACTTCAACCAGAAATAGCGAGGTACATCGCATTTCCCAAACTCCCTGAAGATGATTTTCCTAGTCAGACTTGTGTTTTTTTTTTTTGCTATACTGGGTGAGCCACATAGTAGTATAAACGCTGGTGTTGTTGGTGTTGATCGTAATAAAAATATCTCGCGGGTGGATGAATTACGACTCTTTGAGGAAAATACCATTCATTCAAGCTGCCAACATACGCCCCATATATCTCTTTTATGGCCCTTTTTCACCATCATACATATCGTTTCAACTCCTTTATTTTCATCGTTGCCAATGGGGATGCGCCCATCCACAAAGTTATGTGGAAAAACAACAGAATCTCATTCGCATCCCTTTAGTTCCGTTTAAGTTTACTGGCTGTCGTCATCCAGCGAGAATAACCAAAGGTAATGGGGTATGGGGTTATAACGAAATGTTCTCGACTTTTTTCCCGACTCGACTCGTATTTAGTTCTTTTGCAAGTTTCACCCGTACTTTTTCTTCTTTCAGTCATTTCCCCTGCCATCGCATTGGTCGTCCTTCAGCTTATCGTCCACCATTGTCTGTAGTCTCAAGAACCGCCAGAAAAACAACAAAAACTGTGAGTGTGATGCAGACAAGTTTAAGGGTTTCTGGTTCGTTGAGTTTAGTGTGGGTGGCTTGGGAGTAGGAGATGGTATTTTCGGAATGTGTTTTTCTCACAGTGATTTACGACCGCTGATTGATTTATTGTTTTTGTTTAGATATCGCTATACCAGATATATTTATACGTGTGTATATGTTGACTATCTGCGACATACAAAGTTGTCCTTTTTCACACTCAGAGAAAAAATCAGAGCATTATAAGGGTTTTGAAGTCGGATCTAGAAATTATTATAAGGACTATTCATGACACACTTTATTCAATCTACTCTAATTTTCTGTCTTCAAAACTAAAAATTTGGTGTCCTATCCGATTAAAGATTTGGTGTCCTTTCCGAATAAAGATCTCATGTTAGCAGAAAAGTGCTACTTTTTAAAAATAACGACGCCTCCGTGCAAAAATATCGTAATTTGACTTACATCATTCTTCAATGATGAATTTTTTAATCATTGAAAAATAAAACTTGTTGACTTTTTTAAGGTGTTAAGGATTTACAATTGCAGACTGAAAAATTTCCTTCCAAAATCAGCAAAAAATAACTAAAACTATTCCCAATATTAAGGGTTTATCGTACTTACAAACACCGCAGAGTTTTGACGATAGTCTTGCACAGAGGCGTCGTCGATCAGTAAATATGCAAAAAAAAAGTTTCAATTGCCAATTTAACAATACTAGTTGCATACCCTACATAGTGACAATAAAAAAATTTCAGTTGTGATCAACACAAAACTTTCCTCTGCAATATTTAGTTTCGGAAAAAAAATCTAAAATTTTTTTTTAATATCTTGGTAACCGTTAAAGATACGTAAAAAGCGTTAAAAAAGAAAATGCAAGAATTATTTCCACGGGTTTTTTCTATGTGCATTTTTACTTTCCTCTGCTAAAGGGGGAAAGTATTGTATTTATGACGGAGACCGACTCGAGAACAGGGACAGATAGAAAATTTCTAATCAGTACGAAATCCGTTTCAGGCAAAAATATGAGGATGTCTGTGCATCTGTCCGTCGGTCTGCCCGTTGTATACCAGGGGTGTTAGTTAAAATTTGCCGGTTTTTTCGATAAAGAAAACACTTAATTCTCAAGGGAATCTCAAAAAATTTTTATTCAAAGTATTGATGATTGGATTTTACACATTTTGCCCATCTTTTAGGCAAATAATGGATACCATTCCAAAAAAACTTTTTCTCTTTCGAGGAAAACCATTTGACGAGCCATTTTTCGATTTCTTCAAAATTGGCAAAGCCCCATCGATGCGAAAAGGTGATAGTCGGACGGGGCGAGGTCTGGATAGTACGGCGGGTGCGGTAATACTTCGCATCCAAGTGATTTGAACACTTTTTTGACTGATTTTGCTGTGTAAGACGGCGCGTTGTCATGCTGCAAAATCACCTTACCATGTCTTTCAGCGTATTGCGGACGTTTTTTGATCAATTCATGGTTCAAATTGATCATTTGTTGTCGGTAGCGATCAGTATCAACTGTTTTTCCAGGTTTAAACAGTTCATAATATACGACACCAATCTGGTTCCCCCAGACACGTTTTATGTCCTGGATGTTGAAATCACCACTTTTGGATTGTCGAAACCACGTCTCATATGTTCTTATGGTTGGGGAATGATCACCGTAAGTTTCTACCAGCAAACGATGGCTTTCAGCGGCCTTTTTCTTTTGATTAAAGAGAAAAAGTAATGCGTGCCGCGAATGCACGTTTTCAGGCACAAAACTTGACATTTTCAAACAGCTTTAACGCTATGACGTTGTTATTTTGACGGAACGTAACTTGTGTAGTTTTGAAGATTAATGTCAATAGAAAAATATGACATAGATGCCAAATCGTAGAAATGTATACATATCTCTAGCGACAGCTATTAGTAAAACCGGCAAATTTCAACTAACACCCCTGGTATTAACACGTTAACTGCCACGCGAGTTAAATACAACTCGGATGTACGGCGTCGCGCGAGTTATGTATGATTCCGCGGTTGATTTAGATTTAAGACCGCGTGGTTCGCGGAGGTCACACAGCAGTATGTTGAAACATAGGCAGGTAAACAAATACGGCGCCAGGGTCAATTTGGTATATTTAGAGCACCATTCTAAACGTTCATTCCTATAATCCAAAAAATTTTGCCAGTAGTATTTTTATTAGAAAAATAGGCCCTTATAAACAGTTAAACGATTAGAAAAAAACATTTTAGCAACAATTTTTAAATAATATTTGATGCAATTTTTTGCCTGAAATGTATAAAAATATAGTATAACACCACGACGTCTTCCCCAATTTCGTGGCAAAAATTGGGGAAGGCGTCGTTGTTAAATAACTCGAGAATGCGTTGATCTAGCGGCTTGAAATTTTTCGTGATTAAATTCTACAAAAATCGTAGTTTCCTATTAACTTTTGGAAAAGTAACGGTAACTATAACGGGTACTTCCTATACACTTTTTTTTTGAAAAAACACCGTTTTTGGAAATTTCTCGAAACCTATTCGCATTTGGTAAAAAATGAATATAACAAAATTTAAAGGAAATAAAATTTTCTGCATTTTTTTCTCTAACCGTTTTTTTCTATCTCTAACGGTTTTCAGATATTTAAAAAAGTTAGTTTTTTTAATAGTCTCTCGAAAACTATGCACTTTAATGAACAAAAAATGCATATAACCAAATTTATAGTAAATAAAATTTTCCACGTTTTTTTTACTTTAACGATTTATACGTATCTTTATTGGTTCTCAACATATTACATCACGGTTTTATAGCTTTTTCTTTATTTTTTATCAACCTGAATAAAAAAAATAGTTGTAGCGACAATACTTCGCTCATCGGCGGCTATAGTGGCACAATTGAAAAAATGCGAATTTAAACTGTTATGATTAAAATTTAACTCTCCACAATTTTGTAAAACGGCTGTTCGATATCTCTTATCAATTCCGAAAGATGACGATAGTGCTATTAAACTTTCTTCGCTTTTCTACCAAATTGAAAAAAGGCATGATTTTTAATCGCTTATATCTCGAAACTGAAAAAAATGAGTTGTGCCACTATAGCCGCCGGTGAGCGACTTGTATATTCATTTTTTTGGAAGATTTTTTATACCAATATTTTCAATTTTTTTCAAATTCTTTTTTTTCGTGAAATATGAAATGGGGTGTATTTTTTTCGAGCTATCACTGTCATATTCAACAAGAGTTTGTAGTTTTCGATTTAAGTCATTAAATTTAGGTAATTTAATGTGACTCGTATATTTCAATAGGACATAAAATCAAAAATATCCAACTTGAAATGAATATTAAGTGCTCCCACAGATAAACATATAACTATATTCCACCAACATACACTAACAATAAAGAAAAGAGATAGTATACAAGAAGAGAGATTACTTGTGGCGGCGCTACTTTCTGTAACAAAAAAATAATCATTTGGTTAGAACACTACTCATTTAAATCAAATGCAAAAACCGTTGTCGCAAATTGAATGAATTTTTGTTTAATCCAACTGCTTTTTCGTTGAATCTAATTACAAATTTCCCTCAGTGTAGAGCTTTGAGTTTAATTTTTTTATAATAACACTAAGAAAAGTTGGGTCTAAAACCGAAAAATCCTAAATATGGTGTAGTATAGAATTGAAGAATTCGTAAGTGTCGGAAGATAAAGTTGGAATTGTTATACAATTTACCAGATTTGGTTAAAATACAAAAAAGGATAGAAAAGTTTAAATTATGAGTAGTACTTTTATCCGTCTTCAGTGAATGTTAACAAATTATTCTAAATTGTACTTAACTGTAGTCAAAAACTCGTTAATTTTGGGTCATTATTCATTTCGCCATTTTATAAATGTGCACTTGAGTGCTGTTCCTTTTTCAACTCGTATCAACAACGACTACTTAAGCATGTTTCAGGGTGTTAACGTTAACGCCTTCAAACATAATTCACCCTTCATAAAAGTTTCTCCTTCATCATTTTGAAGTACGCTTAAGTATGCAATCGTCCAGTGTAAGCTACAAATCAATGGATTCATAATCATTTTGTAGTTTTTCTTTACGCTTTTTGCCATAAATAAGGATAACACGATGTACCTACTTAAACACGTTATTGTTCAAAAACAGAGGAGGTAACGCCCATTTATTTTAATTTGAAATGAATTCGTGCGAAATTCAGACTTTTTTATTGTCTGTTAAGATCAATTAATTATTTTAAATGATCTATTCTCTTCGAAAATAATTTGACAATTAAAGATTTACAAATAACGATATTAAGTGTTTTTTATTTACAACTTTATTAGTACATACTAGTGCGTGAAGCTCTTTCACTAAGGACTTGTTTTATATAAAGTTTTTTTTCCTTCTCGATGTTTCTATGAGAAACATTTTTCCAATATAGAAAAACGTGGATTTTTCAAATTTAATTTTTCAGGATTTTTTGTAAATGGTTTTTATTGATAAATGTTTATTGGATGCCTTTTTCGAGATCCCGAAATTTTATTATGAAATTTATAGGAATTAAGTTTTTTTTGTTTTTCATATAAATATGTGCAGTTTTATTTGCTCTCTCTCTCTCTTTCTCGGAGATGACCGGTTCCCGATCTTGGGCTGCCGCAATGTCTCTCGCCAGAGGTCCCGGTCACGTGCTGATGTCCTCGTTTAATTTTATATGCGATTTCCCAAAAAAGAGTTCGGTTGTAGCTATAAAAGAGGGATGTTACCCTGTAACTTTTGTACCCCTCATTGGAGAAAATTCCTTGAAGTAGCGCGAATGTTTTTCGCCATATTTACTGCGGAAATTCTTCTCCTTACTCACTCACTAATTATCTCGTAAACCAGTTACTTGCATTAAATAGAGGACTCTTTAGAGAGCATATAACCTCAAAAAAAATCATCACCTTCTCCCCTTCTGACCCTCTGTCCTGCTAAATCTGAAGCCAGTCAACGAATTTTAACACTAGATCGCCCAGGCAAGTCATTTTGACTGCTTTTTAATTTCAATCAGAAAAACAATTATGTATATAATGACACAATTTGTTAGAATTTTGTGACTTTTTGTACAACATATAACAGCGTTTATTAATAATTGTAGTTACCTCCCCCATCCTTCATTTCCGGTATATATATATGTGTTATACCTATATTGCCAAAAGCAGTCATTTTGACTGCTTGGCTTCCTTGGGCAATCTAGTGTTAATGAAGTTTTCGGTAATAGAGGGAGAACATTACGAGGAATTTAAGTACTTAACAAAATATACTATAAAAAAATCAAAATGATTCCCAGTAAAATACTCCGATAATTAAGTAGGCTACAAAATTTAATTTTCAATTTTATAAGTATCTGCGCCTCCGTGCAAAACTATCGTAACTTGACTTAGGACATTCTTCAATGTTGAATTTTTAATTCACTAAAAAATAAAACTTGTCAACGTGTTGAGATACTAAGGATTCACAATTGCAGAATCAACAATTTTCTTCCAAAATCAGCAAAAAATAACTAAAATTCTCCCCAACATTAATGTTTTATCGTACTTACAAAAACGTTAGAATTTTGACTGATCAAGAGAGATACGATAGTCTTGCACTGAGGCGTCGATATGTATAGTGTGTTAAGAAAGTTTCGCACCATTCTACGCATTTGATAAGAAATTGATCTCTCCTCCCACTTTAATTCTTTTGTAAATCATCAACCTATCTTCAGACAAGGATTAAAGAAATGATTAGTAATCCTGGTAAGGATGGCTCAGTCAGCTAAGTGTTTGCCTTGTGATCCAAAGAGCAGTGGTTCAAGTCCCACTTAGGGCAAAATAATTCGTTTCGAAAAATTTGGAACTTTTCTGCTCATGGACCTAAACACGGACCAGTTTGGTCTTTGCCTCCCGCCGCCTGAATACTCGTCCAAGCTCTGTAACTGGACACAATGGTCGATAAAGTTGGCCCTCCATTACCATGACTTTTCCCAATTGCAAAAAAAAAAGAAACATTTATGTGAAGATATGTACCTTGGCGAGAAAGGGAGATAAGAATCAACTGCAAAAATTTGTCGGCAACTGCAAAAATAATTTCCCCTCTTTTTTTATGGCGATTTTATGGTTGCAGTTGACGGACTTAAACTTTTTTATAGCGATTTCTACTACAATCACACATTGTCCCTGTAAGTGAATAGTAAGCACAGACACATACAAAGTATTATTATAGCGTAGCTGTCATTTTTCATGTAGTGGTTGAAAATTATACAGCTCTAGGGTAAAGTCGGGTGATATGGCACTTTAGGTGATATGGCACCCTTTCAAATTCTCCCATTGGCAACACTAGAATCAAAATCATTCTCCAAGAACTTAGTTCAGTTTCTCCAATAAGGCCGAAGTGTGAAGACCGCGAAACAAAAGCTCTTTTCATTTTGTTTTTGTGTGACAGAACAGGAAAAAAAAGTTGAAATTTTAGACGAACTACTTTTTGTTGTTTTTTGAGTGGCTGAATTTTGGTAAGTACAGTTGGAGCAAGTTTACCGTTCACAAACCAAAACAAGCAGAATCTGATGTGTTTTCGTTTGTGTGTATGAAACAGACTTGATTGAGCGCGAGTTTTCAGTAAAATATGAAAATCATTGGCGATGTGTGAAAGGAGAAATGGCACCTTTTTTCTGAGGTGATATGGAACGGGTGCCAAACCCGAGAAAACAAAAGGCTCCAATCCTTACTTCCTCAGAAAACGTAACTAATCAAAAAAAAAATCAATTACGATAGAACGAGCGATGGTAGATGAAACCACATCTGAAGAAGAAAATATTGCATTACAAGACGACTCCGATAGGTTTGAAGATTTTGAGGAAAACATTTGCACTGGATGTGGTGAAGACTATGCTAAGACCACTAAACCCGACGAGTGGGTTAAATGCATTGTTTGCCATTTGTGGTCCCATGACTCATGCACATCATTTGTCAACACTTGCAACTCGTGTGGCAAAAAGGACTTAAAAAACAAGTAGGGTGCCATATCACCTAAGGTAGGGTGCCGTATCCCCTACACTTTTGGGGGATATGGTTTTTTCAATGAATTTATATTTTGTTAAAATTTTTACTTTTTTAGGAGTGAAATCCTATTTATTTTTTATTTTTGTTTTACTAGTTGATTTTAAGAAAAAAAACGTTTTTGTTTGAATCAAAAATCTCTTTTACTTTTTGGGTTATGCCGATTTAAAAAAAAGGGTGCCATATCACCCGACTTTACCCTATGGCTTTATTGCTATGCCGATTTGAACATTATATCCATAGCATAAGGTTTGATATGATTGCTATAAATTTGTAAAACTGGAAGGGATAGCGTTTATACTTGTATTCAGTCATTCCTATTTAGCTATATATAAGTCTATCTTGCTCTAGTTTTCTGCATTTTTTTGCAGTTACAGAAGCCATGGTAATGGAGATCCTCCTTAAGGCTTTGTACTGTCGCGCCAAGTCTTTGTTTCAGAGGGATGAGGGGAGTATTCAGTGTGTGAATGGATTGTATGAATGGTTGTATGAATGAATGTCTTGAGCTGTGCTTTGGCACTAGAGGCAATTTGCCTAAGCTCCTGGCATAAATATAAAAATAAGGACACAATATTATTATAAATTTCAAAAATTGAAATATGATTTAAAACTTTCTGAATGTTGACTTTTTCGTAATGATGCGAAACTTTCTTAACACAGTGTATAGGGCTGAAAAAAAATTCAGCAGATGTACCAGCCAAACGACAAAGTGCAATTTTTGTTGCTTTCCAAAACACTAAGAAATACTTTTTAATTAGACATTCTAAAATAAAATTAAAATAAATATTATTCAAAAATATTGACCAATAAACCTTAAGTTTCGAGATATTCAAATATCTAAGTGGTCACACCAATTATAAAAACAAAATTAAATTATGCACGGATTTTTTAATGCTGATCGAAAACTAAATTTCGGTCCAAGCTATGTGCCCATTCCATAGTAAAAAAGAAAACAAATAAAGAAATTTTCGTTTTTAGTTCATTTTTTAAATAAAAGCTCTTTTTAAACATGTTTTTTAAATTTTTTTTTTAACATTCGCGTTCCTATAGTTAAAAAAGCTTTCTGATTATTTCTAAAATAATATTGATTCCTTGATAAAATATCGAACTTTTCTTTAAAAGTTTCGTGTACAATTTGATGCAAATTAAAAAATGTAATCATAATGCAAAAAAAATGCTTTTGTATTTTTGTCATGTCCCAACAAAATAAATTATAAAATTTGTATAAGCATATCCTGATGTATAATTATTCATAATTTTTTAACAGAATTTATTGTCCACACGGCATTCGCATACACTCGCACGTATTAATAACCTGAATTCAAGCCCCTGTGGCGGTGCACATTTTCATGTGATATGCAAATATGTCAATCTTTCGTTTTATTAAATTGACGTCGTCATCCCAGCATGATCTGAATTTCCATAATAAATGCCCCTCAAATTTTTACATCGACCGTGCATATGTTGTGTGTGGCGATATTTCAAGGTGTGTGCATGTGTCTCCAAAAGGGGTTAAATGTCTAATGACCCGTCATTACCGCTACCCTTGACGTAGCCGTTATCACCGCCTGTATTACCCGGCCGATTATTATTAGGGAGTTCACTCTTATGCAGTAAAACGCGAACGACCCAGCGACGCTGAAGGAAAGTTTTCAAAATGACATTTTTATTGACATTAATCCCATTAAAATTATTTTAATACGACACACAAGTATTTGAGTGTAAAGCAAGTTGGCTCCTTTGAAACCACAATAATATCACGATTTACCAAATTCAGGGTTCACATGGAAAATTTCGATTTAGGGTTGACTTATTTGGATGTAAATTCGTGTTTTTTGCTCATGGTATGAGGATGATATCCTTGAATCGCGAGTCTACTGACACACTATTGTTGTTTTGATCGTATCCCGTCATAAATATGTCAGGAAATTTTGTTTATTTTTTATTTAATTTTTATTATTAATATTTCTTAGTCGCTTATACCATTATATATATATATATACCTATAGATTACCTGTAATACAGTGGTAGCTCCTTGGGAAAAAAAAACTGAACTGAACTGCCACCACCGTTGTTGGAGTGATTAATAGGTTTATTAGTATTTCGGAAGGGGTAGCATGACATGTCATTTATTTTCATGTTGTGTACTTGGAGAATTTTTTTTCGCATTCTGGGCTGGCTGTTTTTTTCATGTGCTCACGATTTTTTTTTTCATGTCGCTCGTTCGTTACTTATGTGACATTTTTGCTCGCTATCAACATGAAACGATGATGGATGGCTGAACAAAAGTACCTACACTGTGTAGAGAATGCTCCGAGGTGACGGTAGAAACTGGGTAATAAAATTACGTCTTACTTGTCACCAGAAACTTCTGTACTGTGCAAATTTTTGATGATGGAAGTTAAATTATGAAGGAACATTACAAGGAAATATTGCCGTCATTAATTGGCTGGAAAGCTTTTAGGAAAGAAGTTTATTAGGCTCATAAATTAACTTGCTTCAATGCCATGCACGCAGAGAAAAAAAATAGTTGTTTTTAACAACTTTTCAATTATTTAGTAATGGCAAATCGTGACTATCACTTTTGTAGTTGATCTTTATTATAAAGAATAGTTGATCACAATATAAAATTGTAAATAATTACAATAAAATAGTTCTTGCCAGATTACATTAGTAGTAAAATTTTATTGCATAATAATTACTTTTAATTATTTTATTATAGATTTAATTTAAAAATAGTTATATTTATTAAAAAACAATTATTTTTTCATTAAGTCTACTGCGAAATAGTAGAAATTCAGACTCAAAATAATTATTTTGTGTTTGAAATTACTTTAAAATAGTTACTGTGTATTACAAAAGTCGTCATTTTTAACTATTTTCTAATCACTGTTATTACAAATTAGTTAAAATTATTAGAAAAATAATGATTTTTCAATTATTTTGCCCTGAATTTACTGAAAAACAGAAACTCAACAGAAAAAGAAACAGAATGTGTTGTGCTACAAAAATATTTTATTTCCAGTAAAAATAACCTTAACAAGGATTTATCACAAAAGAAAAACTCAAAATCACATTAGCATGAGGATGGCATCACAAGAATCTATATAAAAAGTAGAATGTAAAATGAGAAATTTACTAACAAAAAAAATTACCTTCTGTCGTATTTCCGTTTTCGTTATGTTTGTCTTTAATTTTATACGAAATTTATGAAAATGCGTGTGTAGACTTTCCCATTTGCTCACGCATTTTATACAATCATCTTGGAGATATTTCAAGAATTTCTTATTATTTTCGATTTGTTCGTCTAGTTAAAAAAACTGTATTAGTGCTCTGTGATTTAAAGCAAATATTATACTTGTTATAGTTTTTATTCAACAAAATAGCATAAAAATGAATAATACCAGTTAGAGAACACTCCGCTTTCAAATGGTTTGCTTCGCCTGTCTCTTTGTTAGCACAGATCTTTAAGATTTTATTTTTCTGGAAAGTTGAGGAAGAAACGAATTTTATTTCTAAGTAAAAATGTTGGAAAAATTAAAAAAATGCAAAAAAAAATCTTACCGTTGAATATAGAGATGATAAATCCCAAGAATCTAACAAGACGAATAGGGGATCCAGTGAAGTTTGATCCAACACAATAATCGGCGCACCCTCAGCTGCTTCTTGATAATCTGACTGTTCCATTTAATGCACTTGAAAAATTCACAACTTTACCACACGAAAACGAGGAGCAAAATGACGCGTCAGTAGAAAGTAGCAAATTTTTAATAAATTTGTAATAGATTTTATTACAAATTTGTCATTTTTACTATTATATAATTTTTTTTATTATTTCAAATCTGAAACCTATCATTATGTAGTTAAAATTAGAGAACTCAACTACAAAACGATAAACAAATAGTACCAAATAGTTATTTGTATTTTAACTATTTGTTATAATTAAAATTGATTATTTTGCTGTAAACACCGAAATGAGAGCATTTTAGACATGGTTACTATTTCGCACTATTTCTTGACTATTCTTTAACAACTTTAACTATTTTTGGATGTTCATCGAGATTCGTAGAATTATCAACATCAACTACCAAAAATAATAAAATTAACTATTTTTTTTCTCTGAGTGTGGGAAGACAGTATACGATATACTCATACCATGGTAAATACTGCAAACATTAATAGCTTGTTTCAAATATATTTGGACAAAATTAATTCTTTTACTAAACAGTTTTGATTATTAAAACCTACGGACAGAAATAAAAAAGGGCATAATGCGATGAAATAACCATTTTATAATGTAGAAGTGGTATATAATGTTGTCCCGCCCTTACTTTTCTAGCAATGAATCCAGTATTATCGTACACGATAAACAAGAAAGCTAAGCTAATAAATATATTGCATATCATTAAGAATTATTGTGTATCTTAATTGGCAATTTTCTTTATGTAGGGTAAGGTACGGAGAGACGCCACACCTTTCGGAAAAACACTCTGAAAGTCTAATTTTTTCAAAACTTCCATATCATTTTAAATCTATTGGATAGGTTCATCATTCACCTATATCTCTGTCAAATTTCAGCATCCTAAAGCGAGTACGAAAAGAACATGGGGAAATAAAAAAGATCGAATTTTGGTACGGATAGATGCCATTGTTTTAGACTTACTTCAAAACAATTCAAAACACCTTACCCGATATTTTCTGACCAAACTCCAGCACAGATTTGAGAACAGCGCTTTTATTGGATACGTGACCAAATCATGAACTGCGAATTTGATTGTAAAATATGTCACATACCTTTAAATCCATTTTTGATGTATTCTTTTGATCTTCTATTGTGGCAACGGCTATCAAAATTGAAAAAATTTGCAGTGCGATGAGATTAACAAAAAACCAGCGAGAAAATTTGACAACTAAAAACATTACTAGCGCCACTCGCGGTTGATTCTTGATACCGAATAACCGGGCCGGAAAACACGACTCAAGGCATGTCTATAATTACCGAATCCGGTAATTCATTTTTACATGAACCAAGTTACCGTCTCGGTAAAAATCTGTTAAACTTGACTGAATTACCGCGCGGTAAAATTACTCGCAATTTAAAAGAGGACTGTGAATACCCTGAATGTTTGGTATAGTCTATTAAAGTAATTTTCTCAACCCAATGGCGCAACGGGTCATACAAGTTACGCGTATGAAAAGATCTTTGAATGCATTTTGGATGTTAACCGATCACTAAGAATAATGCAAAATTACCGGTACTTTAATGGGGATGTAATTTTTAGCGTTGGCGTTGGATAGAAATATCACGAGAAATGTTCGAGAAACGTTTTGTCCTTAATAAATGCTTGGTATCTGTCGGACCACATGACGATATTTACCTCACTTGCGTCATGTAGGTTCGAGTTATTCTTTTATTTCTATAAAGACATGCTTAACCCTTTACTGCATGACTTTTTTTATTTGGCTGAAAATATATTTTCAGATGGAAAACCACCTAAGTTCGGGAAAAATAGCTATTTAAAAAAATTGAGCGTCTAAAACATAGAAGATATGAATGAATTTTGATATTTGTCATCAATGCTTAACTATGACATAACAATAAAATGCGTAGATTAAATATAAGAAATAGAAGTTATTTCTGTTATTTGTTTATTTTTTTTAGATTATTTACCAGTTAAAAATTCAAAATTCAAAACTAGTGTTATTTCAACATGGCTGCCGTTTTGACGATTTTAAAATTTTGCTCATAATTTTTGATATAATATAAAAGTTAGTAAATTTTTTCAATGCGACTATCTTTTTTTAGTGTTAATAGTGTCAATGATGAGTTTCTTGCTGAAAATTTAGCTAAAACTTGAATGGCGTAAATATGATATCGAAAAAACGTGGCTGTATCGTAAGTGATACACTATGCAGTAAAGGGTTAACGTTGCGAAAAGTGGATTTTCGTTATATGTTTTCATTTTTTTTTTGTATCGAAGCTTCATAATTATAATTAACCCTCAGCCGCCCGGATGTGGACACCACGACCGCTTGAGGTAGTGAGAAATCTAAGATGCCAAACGTCATTCAATTACACCTGTATTAAAATTTCCCGATTTTATATTACTTTAAATAGGATACCTTCTTTTTTGTTTATTTTTAATATAAGTTTATTTTTGTCTGATTTCAAATTCTGTGGATTTTTTTTCGTTTTAATTTAAATAAAAGGTAATACTATTAAAATATCGTGTGTGTATTATTGTATCAATTTTTTTGATTACAAGAGATGTTTTATACGCACTTAATTTGAGTATTCTCAGTCAATGCACCCGCGCGGTTATGATACAAAAAAAAAAATCACCCGGGATATTGTGGGTTAAATCTTTAGAATTAGTAACAGTATCCCTTCAAGAGCTTGCTTTCTTATATTTTTATCCATGGAATTTTGCTGTATTGAACCATAAACAAAAGGCAGCAAAAAGCGGAAAAAAACTGTGTAAATGAGAAAAACAACACCATATATTCGTATATCCTTTGAAAAACTCTAAGACAAGTTAATTGCCTTGTAGTTTGTCACTTTCAGGATGTCATGAAATTAACCAGGAAAAACGGGAAAAATCTCTTCATGCTCACCGCCGTCTATGCAAAAGGCAAATAGTATAAGTGTCAGAAACGAGTAAGGTGCAACAAATAAGCTGAATCAGTCACTTTTCCCCCTGTCTGTTATTCGATTCATTCTTTTTCCCTTTGGTCGTTTCCTTCTATTTTTCACAATGTCGGTTCAAGCAATTTATGTCAAAAACCTCCGACATATGGCACAACCTTAAAGCCACCCTTGATCTTCGTGTCTGTGATTTATTTTTCTACTCGTATCACACACAATACCCAAACTTACAGATATATGCGTATCCACTGATATAAAGCGAATTTTTTATCCAAATATAGATATAGAAATATCCCACAAAATATATCTGTAAGATTTTGGCCAAGAATGATGATACCGATATACAAATGTACATTGAAACAGTGAATATCGTTTATAACGTATAGCAAAATTTTGACTAGAAGCTTATAAAGTTTTTATAATTTTACCTTTTTAAGGAAAATCATATCCATCGAGGTTGGAAAGCTGGGTGATAAAAGTGAGATCATACTGTCTGTAATTAGAAAGCCGGATGTGGTATATTTAGCAAGTTTAGAAGTTTAAACTCCTGCAAAATCCACAAATCGTGGCATATTTTCATGAAACTTTCTGACTTTTCATCAATTTTTATTCCAATCATGATCACATATTTTTGGTTGAAAAAAGTTAATATCATATTTTATGTTTTACCTTAAGAGTCTGAAGCGAAAATGTTATCCCCATATCGTCTTCACGTATATTACACCAATTAATGTGTAATTATTTGACAAATATAAACATAAATTGACTAATGTAGTAAAAAAAACATTATTATTATTAATATGTTTTTAATATAGAGTTTCTTTAATAAAGCAATTATCTATATAGATAAAAGCCAAATACAACTGACTTAGTAATTACAGTGTCTCCCGAACCACTAAACCGACTGTCATGAAATTTCGAATTTCGCACACAGATTCGTCATACCTCATAGATGCTCGCTAAGAAACGGTTTCACAAAATTCGAAACGGAAGGTCTTGTAAGGATAACGCAGATATCCGTTTCCACATTTTCCCTCTAGAAAATCAGGGCCGCTGATCACGATACTTGTATTAGAATTTCAAAATTCGAAATGAAAGGTCCTTAATGCGGCGGTCACACGTCGCTGTTTTGCCAGCCACTGGCTGCTTTTGGTTAGTAGCGCTGGCAAGTAGTAATAGCAGCCAGCGTACTGAGAGGGTTCACACGATTTCTACTTTAGTAGCGCTGGCAAGTAGCAAAACAGTGGTTTGACATTTTAATCTGGAAGATTTTTTTAATAATAAACGTAACACACAAATTTAAATAAATAAACGTAAAATAACAACTTACAATAAACAAAGCCATGCGACAGGGTCACGTGATCCCTAGTAGCGCTGTCAAAGTAGAACGGTCTCTACTTCACTAGCGCTGCTAAAATCGTCACGCTGCTGCTGGTGGTAGCAACGCACTGGGGTTCACACGGTGCTGCTGAAATGGCTGCTAACAGCCAAACAGCCACTAGCTGGTAAAACAGCGTCGTGTGACTACCGAATAAGGCATATGGATTTTTCTTCAACAGTTTTTAATGTGTTTCTTGGTTTTTGGGGCAAAAAAACTTATGCAAAAAACTTTAACATGGCGAAATTTTACATAGTACTAGCTTGCAAAATGTATTTATTATTTTAAAAAACAAAAATTACATATCCTTTAATTAATGTTCTATAAAATAAACAATGTAAACAATAAAAAAAAATCGGATTCAACGATCCTAAAAACCTCCAGATGAGACTTTTTCTGGAAAATCGGAGGAAAATAATAATCATGTTATCCTTACAGGATCTTCTGTTGTCCTTGCAACGACGAAGGTATGAAAGTACTGTTTTGCCACCGGAATTACGCAAGGTGACGAAATTTAATTTCCTTATGTTTCATAGTTTCAGAAATATAATCTTCCAACGATTTGAAAATAGACATAGCGACAACGTAATTTAATATAATAGAGTGAAAAAAAAGTCTTGAAATATTAAATTTTGTTAAAATATTTATCAAAACTATTTTATTTAAATATTTATTATAATGCATAATATTTAACTGAAATCTACAAAAACTGGAAGAGCGAACACTTTAATTTTTGTCATTTCCGGACGGAGTTTAACTTTTGGTAAAAGCTTGGTTTGTGCCAAATTTCAACTTTCTACCTCAATTAGTTGTCGAATTTCCAATTTTTTTGTATAAAAAAATTCAACATAAATATTCATATGATGTTTAATTATGTAAGAAAGGTATCATCTACGAATATGTGGATAAAGCTTTGTTTAATTAATGAAATTGTATTTAATTAATTAAAACAGTCAGCTAGATTTGGCTGTTATAATTTAGTTTAATAATTATCCCAAGCAACCAGATAAGGCATAATGACTTGGATTAGGGCGTGGTGTCTTAAAATTGGTCGTTACGACCACACCAAGACCAGCGAATCCGCCTTATAAGGCGTGATGCCTTTCAAGGCATTTGCAGTGGTCGTCAAGCGGTCCGAGTGACCTAAATATATGCCCTGATAGTCTTAATGTTCGAATGCCTTGTTTTGGCTTTCATGGTCGTAGTGTCCTCCAGACGCCTTCATAGTCGTCCTGCCTTATAAGACCAACCTTCCACCTTTCGTCCACGAAATGCCTTATAGGGCACTTCAAACAAAATAATTATCTCTTATAAGTCCTAAATCCCTATTAAAGTGCCTTATAGGGCATAATGCCTTTGAGAACACTCCAATGCCCTATTTGAGAATGCTTCGAGCATGTTTCGAGTATGCACAGATGAATATCCCGATGAGCTGTTTCGAGCATCTTTCTAGTATACTTCGAGCAACCTTCTAGAATTCATAGTGATAGTGCGACAGGTGACTAAATTATTTGTTTACAAAAATATGGTAAATGAAGTGGAAATGTCAAAAAAAATCTAAGTGCGAATGAAAACATATTAAAAATGCAAAATTTTAAATTAAACAATCGGAAATTAAAATGCTTTAGGCACTTGACGACTGTTTGTCGAAAATTGAATTGAGCTTTAAATGAACCTACCAATAATAGTGCGTCGAAAATAGGTTCGAAAATTAATGAAGTGGCAATAGATACTAACGTCGTCCATAACACATATCAGTTCGACGAGCCAAAGCATCATGAAGACGAACCAGATTGTTATGACGACGAAGTTCTGGAAGAGAATGCGGAGGCCAGTATAAATCTATTGTCTGATTTGAAAAGTTGGGCCATTAACCATAAAATAACTCATATGGCTTTAAATGGTTTGTTGAATATTTTACAAAAATTTGGTTTTTGATTTAAGGAATAGTGAATAGACATCTGACTTCCCAGAGAAGTCATGCGGTTTTGATAAATAGTCATAGGGCACTAGAATGTCTTATAAGGCTTAGTGTCCACGATGTGCCTTCAAAGGCATATTTTTAAGGCATTACGACTTCCCTAGAAGGCATTCGGACTTATAGGGCGTAAATTGAAGTCAATATGCCTTAGAAGACGAACCACCATGATGCTCATCGAAATGAAATGGAAAATACCTTTAGGATTTGCACTTGAAAATTTAAGATCTGTTTTTAAAGCTAAATATGGAAAAATATGTAATAAAAATTAATTTTAGGTGTTTGGGTGTACAGCATAACTTTATTTTTACAAGAATTTTATTAAAATCGAATAAAAAAGAAAATTCTTTGAATAAATAATTTTCAAATTATATCACTAAAATCGAGAATTGCTACGGCCCACGTAAATAGAGCTCCTGGCAAAACCACTTTCTACGTAAACTTTAAATCGCATGTAAATTGTGACAATAAAATCCACAAAAAACCTTAACATCACCGTATGAAATTATTTTGAACGTTTTTTTCCACAAAATATATCCATTAAACTTTATGATTCTTGTCTTATCTTTCTCTCCTCATGCGGCCTATAGAATAGAGAAAGACAAACAATGTCGCCAGATGAAATGTCAAAAAAATATTTCGTCATGGTAAAACAATGCCCTATTTTGGCCTTCAAAGTCGTGATGCCTTATAGGGAGTGAAATAGGGCACTTCGTGGTCCGGCGGACCTTCCCCACTGTCGACGATAGGTCGACGATAGGTCGACGACAGTTCGACCTAGTGTCGACAAAGTCGTGGGCATTACGACCAATAGGGACGCCTTTGAAGACGAAGTGTCCACTTTACGACCTATAAGGTTACTTGGGATTTGTCCATCAATAGACAAAAACCAATACCATATTTCAAAAGGATTTTCCGGGATTTTTAGGTTCGTTTTTTCAAGTCTCGACTGTATATCCCAAGGAATATTTCTTATGGTTTAGAGGAAATATACGTCTATACATACGATAGAAATGAAATTTCCTCACAAGTCTTGATAGTGGGTGTTGGCCATCGCATTGAGATCTTAAATTATGTGGTAATAAATCTTTCTTGGTTGACACGGATACGTTGTTCTTAGAGAATAAAATTAATTCTTTTTTTCTTACTGGCCCAAAGCAACCACTTTTCTCAGATATTTTTTTTTTTAAGATTTTCCTCATTTTCAGAAAGGAGTGCGGAAGACTTTATGAAAATATTGTGAGGTTGTTTTTCTCGTATTTTAAATAAAAATATTCCATTCATGGCTTCACTTCATCACAGTCATAGATTTACCCCAGTGAGATCTTGCGAAACCCATAAATCTTTGAATTTTATGGATTAACAGTTTGTGGGTCACTGGGTTGATATATGAAGCAATAATTTATATACTAAGTGAAGTTTTGAATTTTTAATTCACTTCCAGTTTTGTTAGTGAATTGTGAAAAATATTTAATATTGTTTGGCTAGGGTAGCATAAAGAATGTCAAAAAAATGCGGGCTGTTTATATTTATAAGATAACTAAGTTTACCAAGCATTATTCGGAATATCGATGCATTACTCTGCACTTAAAATAATTAGATTTTTTCTTTAAGTGCTTTTAAAAACATTTTTTTAAGGTACGAATATTAATAGAAAATAATTTTTCAGTAAATACTTTCACATTATTACTATCTATCAAGGGTGATATATTAGAATTTTCAGATTTTAGATCTCGCTACGTCCACAGGTGTATGAACCTATTTTTATACCCGTATGGTGAAACCAAAGGGTATATTAACTTTGCCTTACCGTTTGTAACGCCAAGATCCCGTCATCACACACAAAAATGAATTACACCAGTGTGTTTAGAACGATAAAAAAAGTTGAATTTTGCATGTCCGTCCGTCTGTCCGTCTGTCTGTCCGTCCATCTGTCTGTCTGTGGCGCGGATTGCGGGCGCACGGATTGAGATAGAGACTTGAAATTTTGCGCAGATCCGTTTTTCGTACAATGCGAGGCTAAGTTCGTTAATGGGCAAAAATGGACCATTAGGGGGGGGGGTACCCCCCATACGAACGAAATCGTTTTTTGCGAATATCTTAAAAACGGTACATGTTATCAAAAAAGTGCAAGAACAAAAGTTTTTTAGGATATGATTCTACTTAAAACTCTCATACATCAAAATCCGATTGGGACAACTTTAAAAAAAATCTTATTGGAAAATTTGAATTCAAATGAAATTTTGATACGCCGTTCAATTAAATCACCATACGGGTTTTCAATAATTGCCAGATTGGCAATTATAGCTTTTGTTATGTTTTAAGTTCTACTTGCTCTTTCACGATTTACCGTTGGGTTGACTTATTCCAAAAAAAATATCTTCAGAGAACATCCAGTGTTTTAAGCTTTTTATACTGGTGTTTTCATAAAGCTAATATTTTGTACAAGGATGCAAACCGGGCTTTTGAACCGAACCAAAATCCACTGAACCATTGAAATTTGAGTGATCCAAAACCAAACTATAAATTAAACCCCTCTGATAAAAAGATGGCCGAACCGAACCAAAACCAAATCAATTTTAAATATCGGTTGTGATCAACGCAAAACTTTCCTCTGCAATATTTATTTTCGGAAAAAATATGTAAAATTTTTTTTTTAAAATATCTCAAGAACCGTTAAGAATGGAACGTAATAGTGGAACGAAATAATTCAGGAAATTTTATTTTCTTTGAATTTGGTTATATGCAATGTTTCTTAACCCTATTCCTGTCAGGCTGTGAATTTCGAACCAATATAGATGATTTAATACATGTTTTAACGCAAAATCAATTTAACAAAAAAACATAAAATTTATTCTATATAACAGTAGCGTAGTGACCAATAATAAAATACATTAAATTGACTTTGCGTTAAAACATGTATTAAATCATCTATATTGGTTCGAAATTGAATAGTGACTCACAGTCACAGCCTGACAGGAATAGGGTTAAAAGCGCATAGTTTCTCAAAAAACTGGGAAATTTTCAAAAAACTTTTTTTTAAATATGTTGAAAATCGTTAGAGATACGTAAAAATCGTTAAAGGATAAAATGTTGAAAATTTTATTTCTTTTAAATTTGGTTGCTCACTATTTTTTCATAAAAGCGCACAGTTTTCAAAAATTTTCAAAAAACTTGGGTCCATTTTTGCCCATTAACGAACTTAGCCTTGCATTTTACAAAAAACCAATCTGCGCAAAATTTCAAATCTCTAGCTCAATCCGTGCACCCGCAATCCGCGCCACAGACGGACGGACAGACGGACAGACGGACGGACATGCAGAAATTAATTATTTTTATCATTCTAAACACACTGGTGTAATTCATTTTTTTGTGTGATGACGGGATCTTAGCGTTACAAACGGTAAGGCAAATCTAATATACCCTTTGGTTTCACCATACGGGTATAAAAAATATGGAAAATTTTCGATCTTTTAAATTAGGCTTGTCCAACCCGCGTCCCGCGGGCTGCATTCCGTCCAGGACGAGCACATATTTTTCGAGAAATTTTCAAAAAATTGTATTTAAAAAAAAATTATGGGAGGTATGAGTTGCGAATTCTAGATTTATTTAAGATACGTAAAACGACAGACACATGCACGGACATCCTCATAATTTTGTCTCAAACGGATTTCGTACTGATCAGAAATTTTCTATCTGCCCCCGATCCCGAGTCAGTCTCAGCCATAAATACAATACTTTCCCTCTATTTTAGAGGAAAGTAAAAAAAAATGGCCGAACGGAACCAACACCTAAATTTCAGAAACCAAAACCAAATTTTTGAAATTTTAAAAACCAAAACCAGAACCAGATTTTGAAATTTTTGAAACCAACTTTTCTTCCAAAAATTTCACTTGCAGTGAATTTTCCTTTTTCCATTAACCACCCCTAATCAAAGGCTAGGGTCGCCGATCTATTTTGTAACCAACTATATTAACCCTTTCGGTACATGTTTTTTTCTATGGGTTTTAAAAATACTCTCTATACAAATTAATGATGTTTAAGCTATTAGTATTCATTTAAAACAAAAAAAAAAAACAAAAAAAAAATATTTTTTTTAAATACGTTCATTGTGGTCCAGCTTTTTACTCAAAAAATCAAAATTGGGTCAAAAATACACTTAATGGTCCACTGAATGAGAATAGAGTGTTGAAAATAAATAAATAAGTAATTTAAAATTGTTAACTGCGTTGCCATATGGCATCAAAATACCGAAAGGGTTAATGGGTAGTTCAAATTAATGGGTTAATGGGTCGCAATAGGAAAAGTATTGAAAACCACTGGTCTAAAATTGAGACGAAAACAGTAAAATAAAGGACAAAATGATCATTTTAGAAAACAAATAAATCAACTAGTGAAAAAAGAACTGTTCTTAAAAACAAATGACGAGAGGTCAACGTACTTTCAACCCTATAAGCATAGAAATCAACTCTGGCAATTACATTTTTTTTAAGTTTTACAAAATTACTAAAATTAAATTTTCGTTTAACAATTTCAGAATTTCTCTTATCAATTAAGCAGACATCAAAACGTCTGGGTTGATAAAATAAAACTACAACTGTTAGCCATTATTGTCGTTTAAAGTGAACTTACCGCACGTCAAGAATCAAAACAATCCTGCCGCCTATATCCGTAACGTTTTAGGTGAGTTTTATTTAAGGTGGGACTGAAAGGCTCAGTTAAATTGTGTATTAAACAAAAAAACAGTTTGCGTGATTCTGGGGCGTTAAAATTCGCCAACATTTATTCATCACTTTTTTTGCACGTCAGCATTTTATTTTATACCTGGTTAAGATCGAAATGTGGGGTAGAGTTATGTTGAATAATTGTGTGTTTAGTTTAGGTTCGGATCTGAGAATCTGATGGACACGTATCCTCACGTCCCTATGTCGTCTCCACGGATGATTCAAGCCGTTGTCTGCCTCTTCTATCCCTTCTCCTTTCTCAACGCGACTCATTTCGGCAGTTGAAACTTGAATTTTACGCGAGTTGAATGATGAGCGCCAAGAGGGTGGCCGTTGTTTATCGTGCCTACAATAATGACCTGGTCCGCCATCTCGTGGCAAACAACCATCTATCAAATCGTAAATTACAGACATTTCGCGCTGGTGTATGTGAAGGCACGTTATAGTTGCTAAACTTATGAAAATTTATATATCGGGCCCTTGTCTCGTAAGCATGAATTATGTGTCATTTCAAGTTTTTATTTGAACGTTGATTGCCGGCTCTGGCCCATTACACTTCCATGAAATATATTTATGGGGCGGAGAATAAGAAATATCTTCTGCTGTCCGTTGCTCGCCCCACATCTACCCCCCTCCCGGTAAACAGTCATCGCTTGAACCTAGATTGACAATATAACAATATTATTCACTGGCTTTCAAATGTCCTCTGCATGCGAATGACTATGCAATGTGTATGTGTGTGCGTAGCTGTCGACTGTTTATAGCAAAATCCGAAACGTATGTTTTGGTCGGATAACATAAACTTCTATAAACATAATTAACTTTTTAATGTATTCAAGTTATGACAGCAAAAGTCAATGTTATTCCATTTCAATGAACAAAATCGGTATTTATGGCTCTGGGAAATTTGCTGTTATTATATTCACCATATAGTTTAGTACTACTCACTATTTTCATGATGGATGGAAAATTTATTACCATTTGTTTGCTGCAATCGACATAAATTATATTTGCAATGCAAATATATAACCGCAGTCGAATCAAATCACAAAGGAACTACAACATTGCGTTAAATATGAATATTGCCGAATAAATCAATAAAAAAGATTTATGTCAGTTTTATTTTAATAGATGCATTTGAAATGTTTTGAAATGTTATTCAAAAGACTATTTTAGTACATTCAAAGTTTTTATTGATTTCCTTGAATAAATTTGAGGTCGTCTACGAGTATTTCATTAATTTTCGGGAACCTAAAAACAAGTAGATGTTGCTTTTAGCCTGAAAAAAAGAAGAAGATCAAAATATTGTGGTTCTATGAAAAAATTAAAGTGAGCCATTTTAAAAATCCGTTTTTTTTTTTTTGGAAAAACGTAGAATTTTTGTTAAACTCCCCATCTTATCATCGTAAACGCCATACGATAACGCCATTCGATAACAAATTTCCTTAATATGGGTATTCATGAAATCTCGAGAATGGGTATTGAGGAAAATCTTCGTAAGTTTACGCGACGATTTAAGTGTGCAAACAATCTCCTAAACTTACATAAACGTAAAATACGGAGATTTCGTAAAATTGTAAAATTCAGCTGCAATAATAAGAATGTCTTTTGGGCCACTTGTTCCCATATTTTAATTGATTTTAATGTTTCGCTTATTCTTGACATTTTCAACTTCTATTTTTATTGCTGCTGAGAGAAAATTGCCGAACAGCTACACTCCACGTAAAAATACGCAATTGGTAATTTTATCTGTACAGCGATTTTTGTGCAAAAGGTGATAATTTTCCCGTGATCTTTCCCGTGATAAATGAAATGGGAAGTTTTTCAAATTTCAATTCAGAAAGTCACAAGACTGGGAAATTTTATATCGAAACACAAAAAAAAATTTGGTTTTGGGAACTCGGTTGCCCTGTAGTTTTTTGTGGTGGCCCTTTTCTGTTGACCTCCCTTGTTATCTCTTCCCAAACACGCTGTTTGTTGGCTTTTGCGTTGGGGGTTAGACGGCGGTGCAAAACAGAGAAGTTCTTCTCCACTAAATTTATGAGAAGCAGCCGTTGTTCCGCCGTTGGCCTAGCAACCTAAACATTAACAATTTTAACATTAATTTGTGACATTTTTTCGCGAATCAATCAACACACAAAAATTGAAATTCATTGAATTTAATTCAAGTTCAAATTCAATTTATTGAGGCTTATATTTACACAAAATGGTTTTTTTACAGATGAAGTTTTGATTTTATTTTATAGCGATGGAGGAGACACATCTAATATGACAGGAATTCGCGTATTACAAATTTCAACACACAAAACAAAACTCAGCCACCCTCGAAAAATCTCGGTGCGTCAGTGACAGTTCAAAGTGAAGAGCACAGCTAGTGTGACCATATACAAATTTCGAGGGAAATTTCCAGTCGACTTTCCAATAAAATCTCACCAACACAGGTGCATGCAAACAAGCATTAATTGACAGGAATTTGTGTCTTTATTGTTATCACGGCTTTTATCACTTATCACGTTTTGCACAAAAATCGCTGTACTGGTTTCATGAATACCCATAACACAAAGTGTTCCAATATCTTGGACCGATGTTAACAGAAAATAAGACAATGCAATTTGTTAAAATTTTTTGATTTCTTTATTGAATCATGTTATTTGGCACATGGCTATTATGTGTGAAAGATAATCACCCCTATTCCCGTAACCGGCGGGACGTGTATACGCCAGGCAAGTTTTATCTCGATTGAATGAAATTTTCTTATTCTAGTAGACGTAGAAACGCAGTTTTATTCAGCCCCGCGCTGACAATTTTGACAGTTTTGCTGATTTGATACGCATGAAATTTTATTTGTTCAATTAAATGATTGTACTGCGTCTAGTTAGTTTTTCCTGACCTTCAAAACTTATATTTAGTTAAAATTCATTGAATGTATAAATAAAATTCACATTTTTATACAAACTTTCTATTTAATTGATTGGTCCCGCAACGATTTACTCGCGGGAAATAAATGTATGGAAAAGTCAAAACATTCGCGGGTGCGTTTAGTGTAATACCGAAAGTAAAACGTTTTCTGCACCACGGCACACGCCGGGACAATTGCGTTTAGCAGAATGCAAATTTTCTGCGGAAAACGCCAAATCCCGCGGCGTACACGTCCCGCCGGTTACGGGAATAGGGGTGAATATCGCTCAAATGTTCGCCAAGGCTTCAGCGCCACACCTCCACTCGATGGTCAAAATTTTTGATGACATCTCTGCATAATTGCTCCTCGATTCTACGAATATACCTTATGATCTCATCCTATGATCTCATCCTTCAGTTGTTGTTGTTGGCCTGTTGGCATCGTCACTACTCTTGAGATAACCCCATAGGAAGAAGCCCAAACGCGCCAAATCGTACGATCTTGGTAGCCACTTGACTTCACTGTTTCGAGAGGTAATGCGACCTGGCAACTTCTCATTCAATAAAGCCACTGTGGTATTGGCTGTTTGACATGTGGCGCCGTCCTGTTGAAACCACAAATCATCGACATCCATAGCATCAAATTCAGGCCATAAAAGTTGGTTATCATGACTGACCAAAAACAACACGAAGTGCGCGAAATGAATTTTTGTTTAAACGCCAATTTTCGTAATAGGTATCAATGACTTTAACACGTTGTTCGATTGTTAATCTTTCCAAGGTTGAAATGGCCAAAGACTGAACTTGTCAAACCTGAAAAGAGATGTCAAAAATGATTAGATGTTTAAACCTCAATCACATTTAACATCGGTCCAAGCAATTGGAACACCCGACATAATATTAGCAGGGCAGTGCGAATGCAAAGTCGCGCCTGGGGCAAAGCCTGTATGTCGCGATAAGAGAGTCAGGAACAGAACACTCTCCTAGCTTCTAAAAAAATGTTAATAAAAAAATTGCAGGCTAAAGTCTGTATTGGCCTCTTTTCCAAATCGGGGTATAGGTTTTTAGGGGCTTAACTTGACTTTAGCCATTGATTGTAGCCATTTCTAAGACATAAAAAAGTTTTGAAAGAGTGGCTAAAGTAAAATAATCCTTAATTTCTCTGAAAATATTAAGTTTTAATAAACCAGATTAAACCAATCGTAAAAAGCTTATTTTTCATAACATTTTGTAGTTATAGGTTTTTGCATTCGGTTTGATACCCTTTTGCCACCGACAGTTAAAATTTCATAAATATTAAAATGCTTCTCCTGAAAAATCAAGAAATTCGACTTGGGCCCTTATGACTTGTCACCACAGATTTATTTTGTTTTATTTTTTATGTTCTTATCTCGGCTTTATTTCTGATACAGTAATCCCTCCAACTGCGCGGTAGATACGTTCCACAAAAACGGCGCGCAAACCGAAACCGCGCACTGTGAACCCTACTTTGTACACGGTAAAAAATCTTGGAGTGAATTCCAATCAAAATTGGATTACATATAGGTCCACTCCAAAACATGATTAGATTTCAATCCACTCGTTGGATTGAAATTTTTTTTCTAATCTTCTTTAGATTGAATTAAATTCCAAAAATGTATTAAATTTATCAAATGCAAATTGCAATTTCTGTTGCAAAAAATGCAAATTCTGTTGGATTTCACTACATTAAATGAAGGAATCAATAGTTTCCTACATTAATTAAGTGTGACTGGAAAATAGAGCGTGAATTCACACAAAAATCAGCGTGAATTCCAACAAAATTTTGTAACAAAATGGGCAAAATAAAATCTTCATTTTTCATGGTTTTATGATAGTAATAGTAGGTTTTACCAATATCCCAGTAGTGTTTTTTACTTTTTACAGCATTTATAAATTATAAATATTTTCTTACGTATTATTAAATGTTGAAAAACTCCTGCTCACACCGCGATTCGAACCCGAATCCCTAGGTTTGAAGTCCACTCGCCAACCCATACGGCCACCGAAGTAAATTAACAAAGTGAGTCTAAATATGAATGGTTTCTATCTCACTTGAACTTTACTGTCAGTTAATAACTAAATGAATACTTTCGGTAATTTGATATACAATAAAAAGTAATTGAAATCTAATCTAAAAAAATATTAGAATATTTGTAATAATTTGCATTTATTGAATTCCAATCGAAATTGTATTGAAATTTCGTCCAATACAATTTTTGGATTGAAAAATACTCCAAGATTTTTTACCGTGTATGAAATTTTGGGGTTAGGAACATGTTTTTTTAAACGAAAATTATAAAAAAACCGCGCAGCTGCGAAATTGTTCCGCGCAGTTCGAAATTTTGGTATTAAAAATTTAACCACGCAGTTGCGAAACCGCGCAGTTAGAAACCGCGCAGTTGGCGGGATTACTGTACTTTTATTTCTGATTTCTGATACACAGTGCCTAAAAAAATATTTTTTTCTCTTTAGTGCATTTTTTTCAAATAAAAGCTTTTTTAAAAAACTTAAATCCTTTTTGGTCATTTTGTACTTTTTCCTTTTTAGTCATTTTTTTATTTGATCAGTACAACTAAAAATCCAAAATGAAAAGGATAATCACTTTATCCTTGCCGGACTCTCCATTATCCTTACGGATCTTTTAATGCCAGAACCGGATTCAGCGACCCCAAAAACCCCCAAATGAGATTTTTCCTAACAATTTTAAGGAAAATTATGATCACGTTATCCTTACAGGACCCTCCGTTATCCTTACAGACTTTTTGACTCCAGAATCAGACTCAGCGACCTCAAAAACCCTAAATTGAGAGTTTTTTCCGAAAAATTAGAGGAAAGGGATAATCCCGTTATCCTTACAGGATCTTCCGTTATCCTCCCTTGCCCCCGTTCTCGAGTCGGTCTCCGTCATAGATTCAACACTTTCCCTCTATGGCAGAGGAAAGTAAAACAGATCTCTTACGTTATCCTCCCTTGCAGGACCTTCCCTTATCCTTACAAGGACAAAGTAGAGAAAATATTGTATTGTTTCAAGTCAACCGGGATGAATGGAAGTGGAACAGAGAAAAAAACAGATCGAAGGCAAGCTAAATAAAAGCTTTCAAAAAAGAATTGAATGAAGAAAAAAGAAAATTCATATAAAAAAAACGAAATGATGGTTGGAATCCATTTACCCAAAGAACAGGCTACAAAGCTCAGTTAATTGTTTGTTTGTACGAAAATTGAATATAAATAGTATTTTAGTAATTAAAACCTTTTGCGCTTAGTAGTTTTGGTTATTTAGTGATGATTTTTAGTGATCCGAAAAGAAGAAAAGGAAAAAGGGGAAAAATGTGAGAGAAATTGTGCTTGTATTTTAGATTTTACTACAACCGCGGAAAAGTGCGTTCACGGTTCGGGGAAAAACTTTAACAATTAGTATTGTTTCGTATCATTTTAATATGATAACAGCTATTTCAATATCAAGTGTGAATACCCCTATAGATTTTGTATGAAAAAAGCAATAACTTTATCAATTTTTATCTTTATCAATTTTTTTTATGAACACAAAGCATGTACGGGCCACTTAGTTTCTCGTAAATCGATTTCATGTCTTAACTAATTTTCCATTTTTGTTCACCTTTACTTTAACGTAAATTTCGGATACCCCTAACATCATATTACTGTGCAGGAAAAAGCATTATTTATTGTATACTATTATGACATTGCGCTTGTATAATAAAGCTTTAGTATATTTTATGGTTTTCCATATCCGTTTTAGCAAAATGCGTTTTATGAGTCTCCATCCCTTAATATCACAGAAAATATCTTGTGTAGTGAATCAGAAGAGAACAGAACACAAGGATTTTCATAACTTTTTCGGTCTTATAAAGTAAAACTAAATGAGGAAGAAAGGTTGAAATCTTAGAAATAATATTCCAACGTTATCAAGTTTTACCCACATTTAATTTAACATCCTGAGATGGTTCTTCCATTGCATTAACTTATGTTATAAGTTGCTACCTGCTACGTTATAAGGTGACTGCAGAATTACATCAACACTATCTCCGGATCCGTACATGAACTTTTGCTGCTTCTATTTTATCTGTAACCCCCCGGTCTAATATAGGGTGCAAGTCTGAGAATATGTTTTCATCTATCTTATAGTCTTTTCTCTAATATCTAATACTTGGAACGGAAGTGTTTCTTCTGCAACTCCCATATTACCATTCCAGCCCACTAACCTAAGTTTATATGAAGAACCGAGGATCACAAATCTTTTTCGCCTCAACGTTGTTAACTCTCATAAATGTTAGTTTTCGTGAAGCATATAACATATGATAAATGAAATTAAAAGGATTTGTTACAACATATCCAAAAATTTATTGTTGCCAATATAAATTTCAACATTTTCACAACTTCTGGCTTCATACATAGTATTCTTTGACCGTATCCTACTAGAATGATGATTGTTCTGGTGTCGAGTAATTAAAACAAAATTATTGCCTTTTTATGGAAATTCGGATTAGCATACTTTTGCATTCAGGAAAAGTAAACCTGGTCTGAGTATCAAAGTTTTTGTTAGCAGGATAAGCCATTCTGATTGTAAATTCTGGATAAATGAACAGCAAGTTTAGTTAGAGTTATCACATTCCTAACAAACGAATTACTAGCTTACCTTTAACATGTGCTGTTAAGTGATTATCATAATGAAGATTAAATTTTGTTCATAAAGTTTATTTTTGAGAAACATATATGAAAGTTTCAAAATATGAAAATGTTATTTGCATAGAAGTTATGTGAAGTTTAAACCGAAATTTAAATGTTCTTAACACTGAAATTTTTAATAAGTTCTTACATTTTTTGATACACGTCATCAAATGCAATGTCATTATTTTCGAATTGAATTGTCTGCAAAAAAATCAGTTGTGAACAACACAAAACTTTCCTCAGCAATATTTAATTTCCGAAAAAAACATCCTGAGCTGTGAAAAAAACATCCCCAACACAGACCCATTAAAAAGTAGCCCGAGGGGTGGGGGCGTAAGGGGAGGGGGGTAAAGTGATTTCGAAACATAGTTTTTGCGCTATGTTGCTCTTTCGCGGGGTAACTACTGAACCGATTGGCCTGAAATTTGGCATAGATGTTCGTCGAGGGTCCAGCCCCAACATAGACCCATTAAGAAGTAGCCCGAGAGGTAGGGGCGTAAGGGGAGGGGGTAAAGTGGTTTCGAAACTTAGTTTTTGCGCGATGTTACTCTTTCGCGGGGTAAATACTGAACCGATTGGCCTGAAAATTGGCATAGATGTTCGTCGGGGGTCCAGCCCCAACACAGACCTATTAAAAAGTAGCCCGAGAGTTGGGGGGAGTAAGGGGGTAAAGTAATACCGAATGCAAGTGCTGGAATTTTTTGTTAGTTTCTTAATCATTTTCCGAAGAGAAAAAACTAATGAACAGCATACAGGCTACCTAATTTTTAACCAAATGAATTTAGATTTCCTAAGTTTTTTTTCTGTTCACGCCGGGCGAAGCCGGGTCCAAATTCTAGTTCGCAATAAAATTCTCTACAAAAAAGGTTAAATACAATTTTCTTGTAGGACAACCAGTTTTCGAGATACTAGTCGTCAAACTACGCGTACAAAGCGAGATATTTACGATTTTTTTGACTTTTGACTTTTGACCTTGAATAATTGCAATTCCTCTGTGCGACGCACAGTTTGACGACTAGTATCTCGAAAACTGTTTGTCCTACAAGAAAATTGTATTTAAGCTTTTTTGTAGAGAATTTTATTGTGAATAATTCATCTGAACTTCAAAAAGACGTACAGCCCTTACAAAGTGAGATAAACGTAAAAAACTGATTTTTGGGACCTTCGACCATGATTACCATGACTTTTGGGACGTTGTTTGTTATGTCAAAATAAAGGTCTGTGCAAAAATTCAGTTAACTAGGATTTTTTAAGAGGTTCCTGCTTTTCTTCGCCTAATTTTCCTGTATTAATATTCTTAACACATTTTAGCTTTATGAAATTTTTGATGCAAAATAACTATTTCATTTTTTATGGAGGAGGGGAAAAATAATTGTCACATTGAATTTTGATGTATGGAAGAGTCCAGCGTAGTCCAAGTGATAAAGTACTTGGTCCATGTTCCGCACGTCGGTGGTTCCATTACCGACTGTCGCACGCTGTGATTCAAGTCCACTCAACTTGCTTTACGAAATGAGTAGTGATAGTTTCCGCTAGGCGTTAACGACATCATCGGTCTAGATTGCTATGACGGCCTCTGCTGTTGATGGGTTGCAATGTGAAAACCTTACAAATGTTGTAATTCATCCATGGTTCGCAATTCATGTAAAAACTGTAGGTGTGAAGCAGGGAAGAAATCGTTATGAAACTTCAATTGAGGAGGCCCAGGCTCGTCAATAGTTGTAGCGCAAAGGATGATGATGATGGAAGAGTTATGTAAAATCATATTCAAAATACATTCTCACCTATATAATTTTCGATATGGCTAAATGGTTTCGAGAAAAAAGAAAAAAACTATTTCGTTTGTATTGCGGATGGGATTAGGAATAGCCTTCCTAATTACGAGAAACCCAACTGCTCAATCCTTTCGAAAGTTATGGTGGTCACGAACGGATAAGCAGACGGACAGACACGCGGAAATCAAAATCTATTGTCATACCAAACATCCTGGTCTAATACATTTTTGTGTCCAATGATTTGTTCAATGCTTTACAAGCGGTTACGCGGTTAATTGGTTCCGCGTAAGTCGAAACCGCGTAAGTGAAGATTCAGGATTAGTGCAAAACAATACATACCTATTATCTTTTTTATGTAAAAACATTCATCTATAATTACAATATTTTCTTTTTAAATAAAAATTGCTCCAAAACCGTACCGCGTAACTCGAGTACTGCCGCAATTTTTTTCCGCGTAAGTCGAGCACTGCCGCAATTGTTTTCCGCGTAACTCGAAATTCGCGTAACTCAAGTATCGCGTAACTCGAGGGATACCTGTATTAAATAACTACATCTAAATTACTAAATTAGTATATGATTCTCATAGAGAGCATAAAAATTATTATTGAAGGATAGCTTAAACCAGCGATTCTCAACCTGTGGGGCGCGCCCCCTTAGGGGGGCGCGAGTACATTTAAGGGGGGGCGCGAGCATATCCAAGACAAAATATTTAAAAAAGTTTATTAATTGACTGAAAGGAAAGTACATACCCACATACAAAACAAAATACATTTCGACATAATATTTAATAATTAACTTATTAACTTACGCTTGGAGCACAATGAACGCGAAACCAACGCGAAACCAACGCAACTACAACGCTCTGAACTGTCACGCAGTGCAAATTCTAGCGGCAGAGCACAATGGCACCTCGTGAAGTAGTACAAGTGACATAATATAATAATACTTGGAAAAATTACAAAAATGGATAATTTTGAAGCGATAATTTGCTTTGTTGGTCTTTATCTTTGTCATTTGTCTGTTATTGCACTAACGGCCAATTTATTCACTAGGAGTTAAATCGCCTTAACTCCCTTAACTCACCTTTAACATGGAAAATAAGGTTAGCTAACTCCCTTAACTCACTAACTCGGCTTAACTCCTAGTGAATAAATTAGGGGTAAGGCTATCAATTTTTCCTCGAACGACATTTCCCCAACCTCACTTTGTGAACTGTCAACGCAGAATTCTGCGGCAAAGTTAGAAGTTTGCAAACTTTTGCATTGCGGTTACGTTGTAGCTGCGTTCTCTACGTTCACTGTGCTCATTTTAAACAATTTGTGGGAACCAAACTTTTAAGTGACAGTTTCTGCGCCAGTTTCGCGTCGGTTTCGCGTTCATTGTGATTTCAGGGTTAAAACAACTTCTCGTGAAACCGCAAAAATGACGCAAGAGCAATAAAAAGGCACCGGATTCTTGTTTTGGCAACGCTGAGGATCGGTGTTGCCAAATGCCAATAAATTACTGTTTTCTTGGTAACTTGTGTTTAAAATTAGGGTAGTAGTGTAGGTTTAGCGCCAAAATACTCAAATTACGTTATTATTGTATACATTTTATTGTATGCCGGGGGGGCGCGATGACAATTTTGATTGAAAATTGGGCCGCGAATACTGAAAGGTTGAGAAACGCTGGCTTAAACGAAACAATAACGGAACAACAAAACAACAAATATACAAAAATTTCGGAAAAAAAGCATAACTTACTTTTAAGTGAAAACATAACAAAAGCTATAATTGCCAATCTGGCAATCATTGGAGACCCGTATGGTGATATTCGTATCAAAATTCGAACAGTTATACCAAAATTCCAATTTGAAGTCAAACTTTCCAATAAGATTTTTTAAAATTTGTTCCAATCGGATTTTGATGTATGGGAGTTTTATGTAGAATCATATCCTAAATAACTTTTGTTCTTGGACTTTTTTGATAAGATGCACCGTTTTTGAGATATTCGCAAAAAACGTTTTCGTTCGTATGGGGGGTACCCCCCCTAATGGTCCATTTTTGCCCATTAACGAACTTAGCCTCGCATTTTACGAAAACCGGACCTGTGCCAAATTTCAAGTCTCTAGCTCAATCCGTGCGCCCGCAATCCGCGCCACAGACAGACAGACAGACAGACGGACAGACAGACAGACGGACAGACGGACGGACAGACAAACAGACAGACAGACAGACGGACGGACATGCAAAAATTAAATATTTTTATCATTCTAAACACACTGGTGTAATTCATTTTTTTGTGCGATGACGGGATCTTGGCGTTACAAACGGTAAGGCAAAGTTAATATACCCTTTGGTTTCACCATACGGGTATAAAAAGCAGATCCGGGGGAAAATTACTTAATATCGCAAGGGAAATTTTTTAAACTGGATGGTTACAGTCCCAAGCAAAAATTCTTTTCACATGCTATAAATAAATGCAATTTAAATAGTACAAATGCCAATAGAGAAAAATGCGCGGCAGTCTAAAACTTCTGAGATACATGTGATGTGCCCTAGGTGAGAATTCATTGAAAAAAAATATTTGCAGCAACCTCCAGTCAAATTAGAGTATATTTTGTATATTTGTAGATCATTTTTTCTCGCGTATGATAAGTTTTAGCTCTAAGTTCAAAAATCCGGGGCAAAAGTTTAGTTTCCGGAATGCCGAGACCACATGCTCAAATCCGGAGTTATTCAACTAATCCGCGACATTTGGTCACCCTAATTATATCCAATGTTTGAGGATTATATTACAATTAAATACCATAAAACAACCGCACTGATTGCTAGACATACGCCCTTCCATTTTTTGTACTTTAAGACGCAAAACTGAGCATCATAACTATTATCAGAATATTACAGAATACTCCTCTCTAAAGGGTTGACCAACGGCCTTTTCGAGAACCAACTTAAATCGAAGGATTTGAAGGTGAAATTAAATTACTGCTGATACCCAAAGTTCACAAAAAACTTAAATTTCATACTCGTATGGTTGATTTTAATTCGAGTATGAAATTTAAATTCCAGTAATGATGGGAAAACCTCTTACCAGTATAGCGTCATATGATTTAATTTAGTGTTTTACCCTCTATCCATGTTGAAACTACTCGAATTCCATAGCATAGATACATACTACCACACTTTAAAAATGCATATCACTGGGTTTCTTTGAACTTAACAAATAAACAAAAGTTTTAAGTGTGTGTTTAGGAAAGCTTACCTTACCGTCTGAATCCTGAATATCAGTTGGTTCATTAAGCTCGGGATTTCTGTACAATAGCCTCAAATTTCGAACAAGTTTTACGTTTTCTACAAGTACTTTTGAGCATTATTTGCTCAAATAGTCGAACGAGAAGCATAATATCCCATTTTCAAAGCATTTTGCCATCAGAGACGAGACCGGATATCGTCCTTAGCTTTCATCCTGTCCGATAGACTATAGTGAAAATAATACAAATTTATACTATAAAAGCTTATACATGTATACAAACATGTTTGTTTAGATATACTCGTCGTGGTTGGTGAATTTAAACAAGTGTATGGTATGTTGAGGATACATATGTAGCGGTAATATAATTTGTCCTGAGAACATGGGTACGATATAATCTTCTTGCGGTAAAACAGCTTTTATGGAATTTCCGTATTATTACCTTCCGTATCAGGGATACCCCGTTTGTCGGGCCAACTTCGTACCATGAATATGTGGCCAATTTACAGGATTACATGAAATAACTTTCCAAAATATGGGATTGGATTGCTTGAACATTTTCAAAAAAAATTTTGGTTTGCATGTTTCAGAATCAGATTGTTGTATCGCGTACATTTTTTTTTTGTGCTGTTGATTTTAATTATAGGCCGGGTGTTGTAAACAATATTCACATATGTGTTAAAAAAAATCGAAAAACACTACTGGAGACCCAGTTATAGTATGAAACTTTTAAATTTGCACTAACAAATGTTTTGAAGTTAATGAAAATGAGCATTTTTTTATTATTTGTAGGTTATTTTTGGTGTTACATTAAAAATAAAATGAAATATCTTTTATCCTTCATCCTTACTAGGACTTTTGATGTATCTGCCACTCAATAAGTGCAGGCTGGCACTGCGTTGGCAAGCATGTAGAATGGTGCCAATGTGACAATTCAAGATTTTTAAACCCGTCAAAACTAGTATTTCCGCGAAATATATTTTAAATAAGTAAAAATATATTTTTTTGATATATTTAAAAACCAATATTGGTTCTTGAGCGTTTCAAAAACTCATATTATAGAACACTTGATATTTGGGAAAACACTTGTTTTAAATAATCGTATTTCGCGAGACACTGACTTATGCCACAGAATACAGAAGGGAAAGAATCGAGAATTTCAATGTCACACGGTAGAGAAAACAATCGGCAAGAGAAAAAAATATCTTCGACTCGCTTTAAATTTTCGAATTTTCCGGAATTCCTTTTCTGGCCTTCATATTCAAACAGAACACGCAAAAGAGATAAAAAATATAACATGCGAAATTTGTTTTGCAGGGTTTGATACAGAATTTTTTTCATTATTCCAGCAATCGAAAAAATCTAACTTCTCCTCACACAAAACACTTTTTAGAACATAAAACGCTATGCCGGGTGGATAAAATGACAATTCGATAGTTTTGGTTTCATCCATTCCAAGAAACTCATTTTCTGCCAAAATTGAAAATCAACCAAAAACTATTTGCATCGCAACCCTGTTTGCATTTTTTCTTGTTTTCACACAAATGCACATCACTTGTAAACAAAACGATGTCGGTTTGTTTACATTTTTAAGACAATGGCTTCGAGAAAGGTTGCAACAAATATTTATTATGGCAAAATTTGAATTTTTAAAATGCCTCGTCAAGCAATGTTCCGCGGACAGCTTAAAAAATCCCGAGAGAAAGTTTTTTACGGTACCGAAAGCACCAGAAAGGTAAACTTTTTCGATTAGACACAAAAAAAGGAGGAAAATTTAGGAAACACTAAAATTTTCTCGTAATTCCGACGAAATCAATTTTTTTTTAAAGAATTACGTTATCTGCCGCTTCTCCGCGTATCACATAACGATAAACACATCACAACATTCTCAATTTTACACAATAAATCGGCATAAATCCAAAACGTTTCCGACATTTATTTCGATTTGTTTTTTTGTTCGGTTTGACAAACGTCAAACCTTGGTATTACCTGATTCAAGGTTTCGTGATTCAAAAACTGCAAAAGGCGCGTAGATTTGAATTTCAATAAAAATTCTGAACTTTGAATTTCATCTTTTGGATTTGTAAGGGTTTTAAGTGCTCAACGAATTATTTGTCGGATCTAAAAGTTTAGTCTCAGAATAGGGTATTGGAGTAATGTTGATTACATTAATTTTTTGATAAAAAAAGTTTTTACTAGAATCTGAGCGACGAGCATTAACGCTTCTTTCAAAAAATCAACGTAATTAATTCATACATACTAATTGTTATTAGGGATATGAATTAAATTAAATTTCCACGAATTTCCATTTTGTGATTTTAGCGGAATAAAATTGTGTGCATCAACACATCCAATATTTTAATTCTGGCAACCCCCTGGAATTTCATCCAGCATTTCTGAGCACATACAAAAGCAATTCGTGTGCTTACAAGGGAATTGAGATAGCTAGATAAGGCTCGGAAAGTTCTTCGCACATCAAAAATATTTGTTCCTCGATTCCTTTCTGTTATTCTGTGCTTATACCCAATGACTTCATGAAAATCTGATAGCCATCTTCCAGAAGTCTATACAAAATCTACGTTTCTGCACAATTTACCTGATGAATAAAATATTAGTTTACATAAAAATATGAATTCTTATTTTACAAATTCTGAAATATCTCGATAACGGTAAAAGATATCAATTTACGATAAACGGCAAAAATGTAGAGAATTTTAATACCTTTAATTCTGTCATTACCTGTTTTCTTTTTCGAAAAACCGTTCGTTTTCAAGCAATTCGCAAAAACATATTTTTTTTAATTTTTAATGATTATATCTCGATAACGGTAAAAGGTGGCTCTTCAATTCATTTCATCCAATAAACCACCAATACCCGTTATTTTTCGAAACAATAGCAAAAAACTAGTTTTTTTAAAATAACGGTATATCTCGATAACGGCTTGAAATACGGAGTTCTAGTAAAAGACAAAGATATACAATAGAAAATTTTATTGCCTCCAGCTTTTATTAAACGCGTAATACTACTGAAAAACGCGTAATTTCGGAGTAAATAACAAATAACGAAATTGTGATTTCTAAAAAGCCCCCATGTTGGTTACTTCCGGTTAACGGATTTCCACCAAAAGTTGATAGGATTGTTCCACTCCATCAAACATGCCTGTAAAATGTCATGACTAGCTCAAGTAGTTTTTGAGAAATCTTGTACACAAACTGACAGAGAGACATTTTTTTAATAATGCTCCCAATGTATTCATGGAAAATTTCGTCCTCTTAATTTTGCCTAAAAAACATATCCCGACGACCACTCTGAGTCGATTCGAGCACTGTTACAAAAATGTCTTTCTGTAAGTTTGTACACAAGATTTCTCAAAACTACTCGAGCTAGAGCTATGAAATTTTACGGGCATATTATTTTCTGGAATGGCACAATCCTATCAACTTTTGGTGGAAATTCGTTAACCGGAAGTAACCAAAATGGTGGTTTTTTTTAGAAATCGCAGATTGGTTTTTTGCTATTTACTCTGAAATTGCTTGTAAGACAAAAGTTGAAGACAGTAATTTTTCCTATTGATTGATTAGGTTGTCGGGTAGTCCAAGATTAATCCCTCATGCACTTATATTTCCTACACTCTTGTCTTTTATTAAACTCGTTATCTCAAACTCATATCTATACCGTTATTTCAAAAGAAACAGTTTTTGGCAACTATCTCGAAAACTGATCGTTTTTCGGTATATTTTCATTAAAAGGTAAAAAATTAGATTTTTACGTTTTGCTTGCAAACTAACAGATCCTCGTAAAATTAGTTAAAGGAAGAATTAAAGATATTAAGTTTTTTCCGGAAATCGAAAACTAATATTTTATTCCTTATATTGTAGTGTACTCGTAAATAACGCAAGAACCTAGATTATGTATGAGAAAGCCATGTGCTATTCACATCAGGGCACCAATCATATATTCCGACGCGTCTCTGTCTTTCGACTTCGACACAGCTTTTGACTCTTGACTTCGCCATATCTGCAACTTGAAATTTCGCGAAATCGTCACTATGAATCGAAAGGTGATTCTGACTCTCATTTCAGGAAATTTGAAGCTGCTGATATGGCGAAGTCAAGAGTTAAAAGCTGCGTCGAAGTCGAAAGACAGAAACGCGTCGGAATACATTATTGGTGCCCGGATATTTTTCTACAAGCTTTATAAATTTTGTATAGCTGATGTAAAAAATCGACTTAAGGGCCTACTACCATTCAAGTCAAATGTTCGATTTTTTTCCTAACAATACCATGAAAAAATGTTTTAAAATATATGTTTTCCACTTAGCATTAATCACAATTTAACTAAACATGAAGAATTTCCATATCATTTATTTCTTTTTGTTTGTCCACCTTTGTGTCTCCAACATCCATTAATGAATAAAATTCTTTAAAAATTCACTCCGAATTAACAAATATAACTGTTACTTGGTTACATAGCTCTTCGGAAACACAGATTACCTGATGGGATTATTTTTTAATCAGGAGTCATGGGGCCAGTTCTTCATTAGTTGAGATCAAGAACTCGTTTAACATAATTTTATATTCAAAGTTTAACTGTATAAATTCGGTAGTCACATTAGGGTTATAATAAAATGACACCGAACATTTAAAACCAATAAGAGGGCAATTAAAAATGCCAAAAAAAGTCCGAAAACCAATCATTCGATTCATAGGTAATCGCGCCATCATCACAAGGTGCCGTCGAAATAACAAATTTAAATGTCAAATGAAACATCTGCTGTGTATGCAAATGATCGGTGATAAATTTTATTTCAACATGCGATTTATCTCTCCTCGGATTTCGTCGTCGATTATTTTTACTGTGCTGTGGGTAAATTTTGATTCCGATTACTGCTATATATCCCAATAGAGCTAACCTGGCAACCAGGGTTTCCAAAACCTTTTTTGAGAAAGTTACCAGAATTTTAAAAAAAAACGGTTCGAAAAAAATTTTTTAATGTAAAAAGACGCCTTTTATAACAGCCTATAAACGACAATATATTCAGCTCCCAGCTGGAACCCATGAGGGGTTTTTTTTCTATAGGTTTTAACGACAAACCGGATATATCGACTAAATTTTTTGGGTCCCTTAAATGTGGTTATACACGGAAAAAAATCCGCATAAAAAACGTTCCTATAAAATATGGGAAAGCGATTATAGGACTCGTTACACCATTTTGTAGCATAGACTTCCATAAATATTGGAACTAGTCCTAGTTTTCGTAGAATCATTACTATGCATAAAGGGCTGAGAGAAAAACGGAAATATTCCAACAAAAGTAGCACCCGTTCCTAGTTTTTACTGGAGACATTCCTATAATACTATATTATGGAATGGAATCGTTCCCATTGTTTTTAGAAGTGACTCTAATATTATGTATACACTCTAATTCCTGAGGCTCTTTTCCCAGTAAAAATTTCGCTGGGAATCGGCAAAAAATTGCTGGGATTTTAGAGTAAATTGAACTTTACTGTCTCGCCCAGTAAATTTCCAGTAAATTTTACTGGGAAGCACCCAGTAATTTTCTCTGATTCCAATATTTCCACTAATTTTCCCACATTTTTTTGAAATTACTGGGGTTCCGAGTAAAGTCCCATGAAATTGATTGATACATTGCACTCAAGTTAGGGCTGCCAACTTCTAAATGGATGAACAAATTAATTATTGATTTCAGACCTTTCTGGGATATCAACAATATATAAACAATAAAATTTATATAAAATGATAAATGTTGCTTAAAGATGGCTGTTTCGAAATATTTGTAAAAAAAAACTTTGAAATGTCAAGGTTTTGTTACATTTTTGGTTATTTGGGACCTTTAAAGCTTCAAATGGGCCCCTAAGTACTAACTTTATAATGTCACGAATATGGAAAATTCATATTTTTCAAAAAAATAATTGATTTTAACTGGAAAAAAATTAACAATAAAGTTTAAATTTCCAAAAATAAGTACCACTGGCCACCCTAAAAAAAGTTCGGTTAAATATTAAATATTACTGGCAGCCCCAGTAAATTTTTATGGGATCCCAGTAAATTTTACTGTCATCCCAGTAAATTTTACTGTCATCCCATGAAATTTTACTGGGAGTTTTAGTTAAACCGGCAAGTGCAAGATTCAGCATCAGTATTTCAGTGAAAGTCGGTGAGACCAGTCAAGTGACTCATTCCATATAATGTGCGCTACAAGTGAAGTTGCGGAATTGGCCAGATTTTTGAGAACCGAAGGAGTACAAGAAGAATTCATCCAGAAATTTTCCGGTAAGTAATCCTTAAATGTTGAACTATTTATAAAATCTGCATTTTCTACATTTATGATTGGGTTTTCTTGATATATTCAATTCAAAATTTCTTTTTACTTAAATCTTTTTCAGAAAGACCAAGATATTTCAAATATCGTGCCACATCAGGACAATCCGCAGCCGTACCTCATTCTTCAGGGAACTCCACAGTTGGGCGGAACTTTTTATATGATTATTGAAAGCCGTAAGCATCATGTTGTAAAGCCACTACGTGTTTGGGTTAGAATACAAACTAACAAACAACAAATTTTCAAATTTTTTAGAAAATTACTTTTTTTTTATGAAAAGGCCAATTGTGGCGCCAAAAGTTTCAAAACATTGTAATCAATTAAATTTTGTTAAAAAAAAGTCGAATCCATAATAAATCGGTAATTTGAGTTGATGTGTAATGATGGTTTTCTAATTATTTTATTAGTATAATGTTTTTTTCGCAGGCTTTTCGGTTGGACATCCCAAGGTAAGTCCAAGTCCAAGTAAACAAACCTCGAGTTTTACTGTCAACCCAGTAAAGTTTACTCGGACATCCCAATAAAATTTACTGGGGTCCGAGTAAACAAACCTCGAGATTTACTGTCAACCCAGTAAAGTTTACTCGGACATCCCAATAAAATTTACTGGGGCCCAAGTAAACAAACCTCAATATTTACTGTCAACCCAGTAAAGTTTACTCGGACATCCCAATAAAATTTACTGGGGCCCAAGTAAACAAACCTCAATATTTACTGTCGGCCCAGTAAAGTTTACTCGGACATCCCAATAAAATTTACTGGGATCCGAGTAAAAAAACCTCGAAATTTACTGTCACCCCAGTAAAATTTACTGCGATTCCGAGTATTTTCCAGCTTTCCAGTTTGGAATTTGTTCGAGGATAAAAACGTCACATTTACTGGGAGCAAATAGTAAATTCAATTTACTGGGAAATTTTACTGGGTTCCCAGTGACTGAGTTTTTACTGGGTTCCCAGTAAAAAAAGAATTAGAGTGTACAAAAAAACTGGAATGAATCCTCAATGTTCGCGGACTCATTCCTATGCAAACAGGATTCAGGGAATATGATAATTCAAACCGATTTTTTTCTTCGATTATAATTCGCACGTGGTTTGCGAACTCGGGGTTTATATAGCTTGGACCTGCCTAGTGCCACACTCTAATGGTTCAACCACAGTGAAGGCGGCAAGCGGCAGCGGCGACGGCGGGCAGCATGGCGCCGCCACACATAACGCCGGGCGTGCTACAGTGATAGCGGCACCGTAGGCATATGTTTCTGTCAAAATTGAAACATCAAAACTTATTTAATTCGTCCGCTACTTCGCTCCATTTATTTTCCTTGATGTCTATCCTTTTATATTGAGGATGGGACCAAATCGTAGAGCATTGGATTTCCTTTCACGAACCCGATTAATTTTTTCTCCGTTGTCGGCATCTTGCGAAATCAAAACGTCAAAAAAACTGCATAGAATGTGGCGCAGAATGTGGTGATTGTCACAAAACAACGAAGAAAAATCGGCATAGAATGTGGCGCCGAATGTGGTGGTTTTCATAAAACATTTTGGGCGGCGGTGGCAAGTTTGACTTGGATTCAAACTCGGCGGCGACGGAAAAAGTGTGCTGCCGTTGCCGCTGTATTGTAGCAGCTCTCGTTGCATTACATTAGTGCAAAAAAAAATGCCGCCCGCCGCTGCCGCTTGCCGCCCCAATTGTGGTTGAACCATTACTGTGGTTGAACCATAACCCTTGGAGCACAATGAACGCAACCATCATGCATCCAAATGTCACTTACGAGTTTATTTCACAAAAATGCTTTTGAGTGAACGCTTTGATCGCAACCATCGACGCAAAAGTTGCCAAACTTTGAACTTTAACGCAACAAGTCTGCGTTGACAGTTCATAAAGTGAGGTTGGGGAAATGTCGTTCGAGGAAAAATTGATAGCCTTAGTGCAATAACATACAAATAACAAAGATAAAGACCAACAAAGCAAGTTATCGCTTCAAAATTATCAATTTTTTAGATATTTTTCCACTTTAGTTCACTTTTAATTTTTCTGTGTTTGTCTCACAACACAACAGACGACGCTTCAATTGTGCTCAACCGCTCCTGAACTGCGTTGCGTGACAGTTCGAAGCGTCCTTAGTTGCGGCTTGGTTGCGTTCATTGTGTCACACAAGACTTGTGTCGGAAAAAAATTTTAATTACAGAGAATTTTATTACTCGAGCTGTTTGATATCTCGAATATTTTCAAGCCCCTCGAACTTCCCTATTTCGTATATTCGATAACTCGAATTTTTGTCTGTCCCCTTTAGATTGGGCAGAATCCAATAAAAAAAGGTAGTCAATCCTATTCGGATAGAACTTGGTGCCATCAGTATAGGAACGAATACTATTTCAAATGAGAATTTTGCGCATATAAGTATATAGGAGAGAGTCCAATAATCAATGGAGACCTTACAACGTTTTATAGGATTCACTCCTTTTCTTTTAGGATCAAGTTCCTTACAAAAAGGAATGTTCCCCAATTTTTTGTCGTAACATGTCTAACATATACGGTAATGTCTAACATATCCCATAATTTTGGGAATGATCACACAAAAAAAACATAACAAAAGCTATAATTGCCAATCTGGCAATTATTGAAAACCCGTATGGTGATTTAAGTGAACAGCGAACAGTTGTATCAAAATTCCACTTTGAAGTCAAACTTTCCAATAAGATTTTTTAAAATTTATTCCAATCGGATTTTGATGTATGGGAGTTTTATGTAGAATCATATCCTAAATAACTTTTGTTCTTGGACTTTTTTGATAAGATGCACCGTTTTTTGAGATATTCACAAAAAACGTTTTCGTTCGTATGGGAGGTACCCCCCCCCCCCCCCCAAATGTTCCATTTTTGCCCATTAACGAACTTGGCCTCGCGTTTTACGAAAAACGGATCTGCACAAAATATCAAGTCTCTAGCTCAATCCGTGCGCCCGCAATCCGCGCCACAGACGGACGGACGGACGGACGGACAGACAGACAGACAGACGGAAAGACAGACAGACAGACAGACGGACGGACATGCAAAATTCAACTTTTTTTATCATTCTAAACACAGTGGTGTAATTCATTTTCTTGTGCGATGACGGGATCTTGGCGTTACAAACGGTAAGGCAAAGTTAATATACCCTTTGGTTTCACCATACGGGTATAAAAAGAGTACTCCCAAAATTTTAGGATACATCCTCTAACTTTGGGGATTCGTCTAAAAAGCCCTAAACAAAATCTTTTCAAAAACTGGAGTGATATTCCGTAACTTGTTTCAAGTGTTTGTTTCGAGTTAGAAGAAATAGTGTTATTCGCTATTTCTGTTCCGCCCTGTCATTTATTTTGGTCGAAACAGAGACAGCAAATACTTCTTGTTCTTCTAACTCGAAACAAACGCTTGAAACAAGTTACGGAATACCACTCCTGCTTTTTCTTCTAACTTGAATCGAACGCTTGAAACAAGTTACGGCATACCATTGCTGTACTATAATTTCTTTCCGTGTTAAACTTAAAAAAACCTTTTATCGAAAAGTTGCTTTTTCCAAAAATGTCCTCTCAATCTCAATTTTGATGGTTTAAACTAAATATGAAAATGCCAGAATGTAGGCCTGGAAACCCTGTAGTCAACTCCCTGAAGTTTTACAAAAGGAAATATTATACTCGAAATGAACACTAAAAGTCCACGGGGGATCGTTGTTGAATTTTGATGGCGAATGGATAGACAGACAGGTAGCATTTCCATTGTCGGTTTTGAGGGGAAATTGGAATGCCGTTGATTGGATTCAAACCCCCCCCCCCCTCCCTCCCCCTTTGTTCACCACAGCGGTTTAATTTACGCGACAGATTTTCATCGCTTTGGTAATTAATTCATTTCGAAATTTTTGTTTATCGGTTATTGGACTGACTGGCGAGAAATACAACGACAACAACATCGACAAAAATAGCTTTAAGTAGGGAATTAATTTAATTTTTTTTTCGATAATGGATATAATGTCAACCGAAACTCTTGCTTTATCTTCTTTTTATGGTGATAAATATATTTTTATGTACATTTTTAATTGAAGATAAATGGCCAAATATCATTCGATGATTTTTATTCGATGACCATATTTTAAAAAATGGTTCGGATTTGCATATCAATAAGCCTGCATTACGCTAATTAGTTTGTTTGCCTGGTGGCCCAGCTAACAAGAAAATAAAGATTTTATAGACATATTGATTTATGCACAGACATTTAAAATATTATTCATAGATTTCCGTATCTAAGAGTTTTTACGCTATTAGTCTCCTATAAGCTGTGGTATGATTTTTTGTACTGATTTACCCTTTTCGTGACTCTTAAAGATTAACGCTTAAATTATTGGATGCTTAATTTTTTTGAATTTCAAATTTAAGCAGTTGAGGTGCATTTGGAAAATCTGTATCTAATTAACCTTAAACATGTAATTATAATAAATACGGATAAAATGATTAGGTATTTGGAACTTTTTTTTAAAAATGTTTTTATGGTTTAATTAAGATTTCAACACAAAAATTATATACTTCGGAATATATATAATACAGTAAAATCCCAATAATTCGTATATCCTGGTAATTCATATGAATTTGCCGGTCCCTCAAAATTCATAAGAAAGATCTCTAAAAATCTACTAGAGCTAGAGCCATGAAATGCTACAGGGATGTTTGGTCCTCGTATGGGACGATCTTATCAACATTTGGGGAAAGGGAGGGGCGGCTTATGGCTGAAACCAAACATCAACGAAACAATAAACTTTATCTAGAAAAAAAAACTTGACTTGAACGAAAACCATGAAAAAATAATTATGAAATTTCTTAAACACGAAGCTGTTTTAAATCAAGGACCACATAATCTCCAGCGATTTTTGCGCTCTTTATGTTTTGCAATTTGTAAAAAGACCAATAAAAAGAAATGTACCGCCGGACAAAACTATAGAAATACACGCACCATTTATGGAAAAACATTGAAAAAATACGCCGCAGGCGGAAAAAAAATTATCTTACAGCAACTCCCAGCCGAATTCGAGTATTTTTTTTGCATATTTAGCCGTTTTTTTACACTCAATTGATTATAACAAGTACCAGGAAGACCGAGCCTTTTGCTAATTTTTTTTTGGACAAAAGTAGATTAACGTAATCTTTATAGTATATCTTACCTGAGATTTGAAATCCTTGAGCGAAAAACCCCCGCTGCAAAATTCCTCGAGGAAAAAGGAAAGAAAGGACGGGAGGGAAAAGTCAGGTTTGTAGTGGAAAAACCGAAAGCCCTTATCCCCCTTAGTAACCTGTAAAGTTTCATTAAGATCGGATCACCCAATTCGAAGATACCACGCGAGGGGTATCGAGGGGAGGGGAAGAGCGAAATTTCTCAGAGGTGAGACCTATCTAGATCGATTCCTTGTCCCCGAAAATCCCTAACCACCAAGTTTCGTGAAAATCGTTAGGCGGGTTTTCGAGATCAACTGTGCAGACAGACAGACATTCCTCGTATTATATTATAGGATTATCACACTCAATTGAAAAGTCCGTGATGAAAATTTCGTTTCCTTTTGTGTTGAAAATTTATAAACTATGTTAAAATGTGAAAAAAATATTTTTAAACCCAAAATACTTGAGTGAAGTTGAAAAATCAGCCCAAATTTTTCCGGCGTGTATGCCCGAGAAATTTGTTAAAATTTAATAAAATGTTTTTTTTATCGAACTCGTTATTTTTATAACTAGGAGTACAAATAGAAAACCGCCGTTTTCCAACAGATGGCGCTAGCAGTAAGATGTTGGTCAAAAATGACAGATCAGATATGTCAAATGAAAAGCTGGAATCTGGAAATAACTCCTTATCATTAAATTTGTGAATTTTTATCGGCATCATATATTTTTTTATGAGTGAATATGTCGAAATTTGAGCCAAATAAGTTGTGTTTTTTTAATGTTCTGAACCCGATCAGAACAAGCTTTCCATACAAAATCCTGCACCAGCTTTTCAGCTCGAACAGCGTTTGGAACAAAGGGAAATTTTATACGGTAATGTACGGTAATGAAATGCTGCTAACTTCAACGTAATAATTCTGACATTTGATTTTCAATTGAAGAATTTCTGTTGGAATTTAAACATGGGAGATAGCGAATCGTCAGTAAAATATAAAATTAAAAATACTTTTTTATAAGATTTTGATTTAAAGTGTACGCCGCATATGGCAGCATAATGAGACTAGAGCACTGCTGGATTGCTACTCTCGCCGCCCGGAAAGAAGAATTTGAAAATTCAAGAAGAAAGAAATTTGCCTTCCAGAATATGTTTGAAGATTTGACATCTTTAAATATTTTAGCAAGAACTACTGTTGGGGCGCTCGAAAACTTTTTTGCGTGTATAAATCTGCAAAGGACAACAAGTCAAGAACGGTCGCAGCGCCAGCGGTTTATCCATTCTGTGACAGGCTTATTTACATGTACATTCATTTTTGTCAGTACAAAATAAAACCAAAATAATCAAAGCTGTGTTTTTTTTTAAATTTATGTATCTCGAATGACAATTTCGATAAACGCAACGTAAAACAAAACGAATTAACTTCGCACTTTTTAAAGTTTCGGATTTAAATTAATTATTTTCATGTCATAATTTGAAAAAATACAACAGGCCTACTGATGTAACAAACGTGAAGTTAGTTCCGATTGAACTTGATGAAATTTCCCTCTTACTCTGGATCGTTTTTTTAATGTTCTCTGTTCTAGAACATTAAAAAAACACAACTATAAGCGCCAAGAACTCGCTACCGAATACACCTAATGCGTTTGAACCGAGTATTGAAGGAAAAACGGCCACAATTCGAGCAAAGACATGACAAAGTGATTTTGCAGCACGACAACGCTCGACCACATGTCGTTAACACCTACCTGAAAACACTGAATTGGGACGTTCTACCCCACCCGCCGTATTCTCCAGATATGACCGCTTCCGACTACCACCTGTTCCGATCGAAGACGCATGACCTGGCTGAGCGGTACTTCCGTTCTTACGGAGAGACCAAAAATTGAGTCAATTCCTGAATCGCTTCAAGAGACGAGCAGTTTTTTTCGACGCGGTATCCGTATTCTGTCAGAAAGATGGGAAAGAGTTGTGGCTAGTGATGGACAATAATAAATATGTAAGAATTTTTCCACAAAAAATTTCAAGTTTTGAAACAAACTGCGGTTTTCCATTTGTACTCCAAACACAAATTTTTTTTTGGAAATGGAATTTTTGTTTTCCAAAATTTTTGCCCCAATATTTTCATTGATGTCTTAGATTTTTGCCCAAGGCGAAACAAAAATCCTAGAAAGGCAAACCATAGACAAAAGCATAATTTTTTTCAATCGAGACCGCGTTTAAATGTTAGATGGATTTTCTGGGTAGATCCTTAGTCAAAAATTCTTCCACCTTCTAATGTATATTTAAGGTTTGTTTACCAATACATATTTTTTCAATACGTTATGAAAATTTACACCTTTATTGAAACTTCAATACAATCTGAAGGCATACTGTGAGCTTTGTAAATAAATTCTATATAATCTATCAATCATCATGACCAGGGCCCGGATATTTAAGGCAAATAGGCATTTTGCCTATTTTGCCTTTTTTGTTCATTTTTGCATAATAACTGCCTTTTAGGCATTTTTGCTTATTTTCCCACTTTTTCGACCATTTAGCCTTTTTTAGTGCCTTTTTTAACAATGCTGATCTTAAAAATATTTATAAATTCATTTTAGGGTAATTTAAATATATATGGGTAATTATCAATTTTTTTCACTTGGCAATACCTATATTTTTGACAAGTTGCGCCAATGTGCGATTGTGTAGGATCAGTTTAGTTTTGTTAGTAAATTGAAAACTTAAAAATGCCAAAAATCACACGAGAAAACCACATACTCGTGAACCTTGTAAATACATTTGGCAAAGAGTCTTTCTCGACAGACGGGAGTTTGCTTTTTTGCAAAATTTGCGAAAAAGTAGTGAATCATTCAAAAAAGTACTTTGTGACACAACACATAAAAACTGCCGTACACAGGAATTTATTGCAGAAAGCAAGTTCAAAAAAAGTCGCGTTATTCAAAAATGCAATCAGCCGAACAAGCGACTCATCATTTTCTAGAGATTTATGTATGGCATTTGTTAAAGCAAATATTCCACTTTGGAAATTGAAAAATAATACTTTGAAAGAGTTTTTTCAAAAATATTGCCATGAAAAAATTCCAGATGAATCAACGTTACGAAAGAATTACCTGGAAACCTGCTATTTAGAAACAATTTCGCGGATTAGAAAAGAACTTTTAGGTAAGTTTTAGTTCACATATTGATTGTTGAAACTAATTGATCCACTTTAGGCAAAAAAATATGGGTATCAATAGATGAAACGACGGATACTACTGGAAGATATATAGCCAACGTTATTGTAGGCTCGTTAGAGTCAGACATGTCATCCCAAATATTTTTATTGAATTGTGAACACCTAGAAAAAACTAACAGTACTACAATCAGCCAATCAATGGTCAAAACTCTTAATTTTCTATGGTTAGGGGAAATTAAATATGAAGATGTTCTTCTGTTAGTCACGGATGCTGCACCATATATGAAAAAGGCGTCCAAAGCCCTGCAAACTATTTTTCCGAACATGATTCATGTAACGTGTTTGGCACACGGATTTCACAGGGTGGCAGAGTATATCCGAATTTTATTTCCTGAAATAGATGTACTTATTGCGAATATGAAAAAAATATTTTTGAAGTCACCTTATAGAAGGCAATTATTTAAGGAAATGCTCCCCGACATTCCGCTACCGCCCGAACCAGTTATTACCAGGTGGGGAACTTGGCTTTCTGCAGCGCTATATTATGCAACTTACATAAATAAAATTGATTTAGTAATGAAGCAGCTATCTGAAGAGGACTCAATATCGGTTAAAATTGTACACGAAATTTTATCAACAAGTAAACAAATCAGACCGGATCTGGCTTTTGTTAAGACACATTTCAGTAAGATTCCCGATATTATTGTTCTGCTCGAGGCACAAAATACATTATTGATAGATTCTGTTAAAATCGTTAGAGATGCTATTACAAATCTTTCTAAAATTCCCGAAGTAAATGGAAAAAGAGTTTCACAAAAAATTAAGAAAGTTGTAGAATCTAACGAAGGTTTTCAAAAACTTGAGGATATCGCCGAGATTTTGTCAGGGAAAAATAATAAAAGCCAAATATTAGAACCTGACATTTTAGCAGCATATAAATATGCCCCTATAACATCGGTAGATGTGGAAAGATCATTTTCTCGGTTGAAAAACATATTGGCAGACAACAGATTGAGCTTAACATTTGAAAACTTGAAAAGACACTTAATTATTTCTTGCAATCAGTATTAGATCCGTATTACCTATTATGATTCTCACGTCACCTAAAGTAACGTCACTATTACAACTTGTAGGTTAAAAGCAGCGAATACTCATATTAATTAAACGAAATGAGAATTTTTATACGGCTATTATATTTTATATATTGTTTTCAATTTATTTATATGAATTGAATTTTTTGCGAACGTTCTGCGTTCAATTTTGTGATACACGATATGTAATATTAGTGCAATGAAAATGCCTTTTGTTTAAATAAATGCCTTTTTTTTAAAAAAATAATGCTTATTCAGTATTTTATACTGCCTTTTTGCCTGCCTTTTTTCGCATTTTATAAGTGCCTTAAATCCGGGCCCTAATCATGACGATCCAATGTAGATATGAAAAATGTTATGAAATGCAGAAAACGTGACTAATAAACGTTCATCTGTCCGCCAAGTTAACACTTTATTCACCACATGAGTGAACACCATTTATAGGCCATTTAAAACTCGATGATTTGATATTCCTCATTGTAGTTGTTTTATTTGCTTCCCTCTGCCTCTTCATTTCACAGAGGAGATTTTCCCTTACATATCTTCATGTCTATATCACAAAAAAAAGAACAACAAGAAACACAAAATGGCCGCCATATCTTTTAATACCTTGATAATGTATAAAGCTATAACTCTTACTTATTCGTTGTATTTTTTCACTTATTTTTTCGCCGTATGCATGGATATTATAAATAAATTTTTTATTTTTTCTCATTTTTCAGGTTGTCTTCGTATCTACCTCCGTTAATGTTATCATCATCATTCTTCTTGTTTATAGCAATTTATCATAATTATACGAGCGGCACGTATTTATTATCTATACAGACCGAAAAGAAATTCTTATGTTCATAAAGACGAGTTAAAGACGCGGATAAAAAAGTAGCCATGGTTTCCATTTAGACATATTCGTTGGGGATATCTTTAAGAAGGTTCTTCTTTTGCCTCGACGTCTTCTTCGGGCTGGACAACTGCACATAAATCATTTAAGACCTCTTTAATCGCCATCTCGGTTTCCATGCTTATGTCCAATCTATAAACATATGCATATATTCATGTATCACATAATATCCCCCGTTCTTTATTACTTGTTGCAGTTTGTTGATGCGATTTCAACCGGACTTCTTGCAATTCTTATACCTTTTGGCTTTAGAGGATTCAAATACTGATGTTTTAAATTGCTGTGATCATTCTTGAGCAAATCGACCGTCATTTTGAACGTCTTTACCTCCATACCCGAGTACATTAGGATGGATGGCTGAGATAAGATTTTCATAAACCGACAGGATTCAATGAATTCGATGGAGAATTGTCTTTAAATAAATTTTTGAAGAGTTTTATACCCAATATGATAAAACTCTACTCATGATATGAGTCAATGAGAGACACTTCGAATATTTCCTCCTTGGTTACCTTCTTTTTGGGGCTTCGACAAGATTTTTTTTTATAGTTCCAGTCAGAGCTTAGGGGAAGACCCTTTAATGCCGAAGCACAGCTCAGGATCAAACCCATTACCTTTTCCCGCTAATTTGATAAATTAATTTTCTTCAGAAACATTTGTACCTAGAATATCTGACCTTTACCATAACAACTTAACCAACCATTTGCAACTCAAGTTATAATGTGACCCTGATCGCAAAGTGTCGGTGGCAAATCCGTTTATGCGATGATTGCTTTGTGACTGGTCAAAAAAACCGTTGCAAATCGGTTACATTGTGACCGGTTACATTGTGACCGGTTACAAATTAACCGTTGCTACCCAAGAAACACAACGAGGTTACAATCCGGTAACGTAACCGGTTTGAAACTATGGCGACAAAACGCTAAAGTTGCAAAACTGGTTTCTGTAACGTGACTGAAACTTTTCCGATACTGCTATCTCACCAGAGCCGCCACGTTAGATTTGTAACCTCACCTATACACAGTTAAGGTAACAGCGAGGTGACCAGTAAACCGATATTATACTTTTTGGTTTCTATTGTGTCACAAAAAAAACTTCTCTGTAACTTCGACTGTTCATTATGCGTTAGAATGAAACCAATTAGAAACTTTTATTCTCTTTAATACACACAAAATTAGCTGCCTCAAGCTTTATGCGAGCGTCATCTGACGGCATTGCATCATCACACATATCTTCGAACGGAGTTTTCTTTCTCCCTCAAATGTTTACATATATTGATGACTGAACAGAGATGAACAAATAAAAACGCAAATTAATTAATGCAAACTTTTTGTGGGGTGCTGCTTCAAAAATGTCTCCTATCTATTTTTATGCAATTTGCTTCAGGTTTTAACCTAAAATAAGAAATTTAATTCTTGAAGCGAAATCGTTTGCATCAAATGTCAATGGGGAATATGGCGGCTGAAGGCATCAACTTGGTTACGAAAATAAGTATTTCGGACACGTTTCTGTGTGACCCAATTAAAATCATAGGAAAATAGGTTTCACTAAACCTTCTCTGAAATCTGACGGTATCGAATGAGTTACTAAATAACCTCTTTTTTCCATCCGTTACAAATTGGTTACGGAATAAGTGTTTCGGAAACGTTTCTTTGTAACCTGTAAAAGCAAAGTTGAGAGTAGGTTTCAGTGCACGTTACTACAGACCGAAAGGTTTCATCCGTGTTACAAGACAACCACAAATTTCAGTACGTTGCAAATAACTTTCAAAATAGCAGTTTCACATACGTTACTTGGTAACTAGTTACATAGTAACCAATATGTACCCAATTTTGCCAAGCTCGAGAAGTTACAACCATGGTTACAAATTGTTTCTTGGGTAATCGGTTACTTTGTGAAAGTTTTTGTGGTTTTTCGTTGTTTTTATTTTGTTTGTTTATAATTGAATTACAAACAGTGGTATCGAAGCATAAATAGTCTGATGTACAGTTAGAGTACAAATTTACATTGAAGTCACATATGATCTGCCTGCCCTTCTGCAAAATTTCTGATCAGTATGAAATCAATTTCAGGCAAAATTATGATGATGTCCGTGCATGTGTCTGTCGTTCTATCCGTTGTCTGACCCTTAAATAATTCGAGAACGCGTAGAACTAGCGACTTCAAAATTTTGCTTGATACGTTTTACAAAAATATTGGTTTTCTATAACCTTTTGAAAAAGTAACAGTGGCTATAAAAGGTACCTCCCATACAATGTTTTTGTAAAAATACGGTTTTTTGAATTATTTTTCGAAAACTATGCGCTTTTTCTACATTTTCTTCTTCAACGCTTTTTTTGTATCTCTAAAGGTAAAGATACACGACGAGAGACTTTGGTCTCTTAAACCAAAAATTTCGCCTCTGTATACAAAGAGACCTGTGCATACACTTCGGAGACCGGAGATTTGTCTCCAAGTATCAAGTCTCTAGGGTCTCTTGGGAGACTTAAGTTTCTTGCCGTGTAGCTACTAATGAGAGAGTCTCTTTAATGCGCCTCCGGTCTTCAAAAGTTTTGATATCTATCTCTTGGTCTCCGAAGACGAATTTTGACATTTCAGGGAATTGTTTTGTGGGAACGAGAATTCGTTTCGTTGTTTTGAGTTTAAAAGTAAATTTTTATATAGAAAAAAAGTGTTTTTCGTGCAACAATGTTTGTGTTATGCTGGTCTATTGTCGCTTTCTTATCCAATTTTTCACCCATATTTTGCGTTGCCTCTTTTGCCTCCTACGCAAAATTATAAGCGCTGCTATTGCTGCTGTAATTTTTTTTCATTTTCCACGTTCATTTTAATAAAAATATTCACAACTCGAAAAATTTCACAATACAACACCAATCAAAAACTACCAAATGTCAAAAAGATCTCCCAATGTTAAGTTTGGAGACGAGATACCTGCGTCGTATATGCACTCCAGAGACTTTGCTTTTAGAGACTTTTTAGTAAACGTCTCCGGAGATCTATTTTTTGATCTCCAGACTTAAATGTTTGTGATCGTGTATACACTTTGGAGGTTGTATCCTGGAGACCAGAGACCAAAGTCTCTCGTCGTGTATCTCTACCTTAACAGTTCTCAAGACATTTGGAAATAATTCAGCTTTTTGAAAATATCTCGAAAAATATGCACTTTTATAAAAAAATGCTTATAACTAAATTTATAGGAAATAAATTTTTCCACATTTTTTTTCTTTAACGTTTTATACGTGTGGTTCTCAACTTATTTCAAAAAATTAAATTTTTGAAAATTTCACGGTTTTTTTCAGAAATCTTTCGCAAACTATGCGCTATAATGAAAAAATACATATAATCAGACTCAAAGGAAATAAAATGGCCTACGTTTTTTCCTTCAACAATTTTTACGTATCTTTATCGGTTCTTAAGATATTTGTAAAAGTATTATTTTTTACATATTTCTCCAAAACTGAATATTGCAGAGGAAAGTTTTGTGTTAATCACAACTGATGTTTTATGTAATCAACTATAAAATAAAAGAGAAAAAATGATCCCTGAGAAGTAGATTATCAGTTCGAAATGTATGAGAAAGCCTGATTGCAAACAAACGCAATATTTTTGACCGCATTTAAAAGAATTGGGCACAATAAATTGAATAGTATAAAAGTATCTATAGTTGAGCTTTTTCGTACTTAATCGACAAAGTTGTGTGTTTTTTTAAATTATGGTTATTATAAGAAACCAAGTTGTTTGTATTGGTAGCGTATCACTAAATATCCTTATGCCATTACATAAATTCACATTTTATATTCAAATGTGACTAAACTTTTATGAGCATTAATTTATCTTATCCAAAGCATTATCCATTTTACCCGCGAAACATAAAACAAACATAATAAGATCGAATGAATGGCAAAAGGGGGCCAGGGGGCTTTGAACATTTTGAATCTTATACAGCAATCTACACTTTGAAACTTTTTCAGGTTTCGTCATTTTATAGTATACGAAGCATTTATGTTTTTTTATGACAATCACCACCTATTCTCGGCTGTAGATTTTTATATTCTACCGGAAAATTTATGTTATTACAGTCATATAAAGAAAGCCCATTACCCTTAAATGGTACATAAGGTCGGATGCGACCCTTGCATAACGAATCTCATATACGTATCTGTAGATTTTGTTGCCTCTTCATATATTCAACATAAATAAGTAAGAGGCTATGTACTTAAAGATAGCAGATAAATGTCATTTATTTTCCATTTTACACCGTGTTTATGGGCCACTAAAAAAGTCTGATAGTCTGCCGTCAATACTGAATATACTCATAGTCATCGTCATCGTATCCCTTAAAAAGGACGACATAAAAATCTAAGTTGAAAGTAGGATGATGATAAGAGTAGCTAGAAAATGTTTACTGATATTCACACCAATCGCAATCGAGTGCTTTACACACATAAACTCGAGTGTCATAAAATATCTAACAGGGATAAAAATGCCAGAAGCCAGAAGCTTTACTCCAATACATTCCTCTAATAACCCTCGTTTAGTATAAACCGAAACTGAAACTGAAACTCATACCAGATTTGTCCGTAAGGGTATTAGCACTTGATGTCCTTTTACACAAAAAAAAAAGCAAAATGCTTGACAATATTAATATTTTGTCTTTTTTACTTAACGGATAGGACAATTGAACGGACGCGTCTTTCTCCAATGTAATATACAAGTTCTTTTCATGATTTTTTTATCTGGTAGATGATTTTAGAAAGCTATCTACATGAATTAAACCTGGAACAGCATTAAATCATGCACAAGAGGGTACTTTATGTTCGCATTTATTAGCGTAATGTGAAATATAGTTGAGAGGGGACATGGATATAAGGTCTGGTGAAGGTGATATGACCACTTTTATGCGCGCCTATTTGATACGAATTTAAATATTCTGAATAATTTTTGGATAATATTCGAAATATAAACCGTTTTATTTGAAAATTAATGGTAGCACAATTTATGACAGTTTTTGTAAATATTTTTTGTATGTTTTGTTCTATCTGGTATTATATTTCAAATTGAATTTCCCATGAAAACAAATTGCCCTCTTTTTGCGCTTCGTTTTTTTTTTAAATTTGGTTCCTTTTTCTAGCTTTTCTGCTAGTTGTGTATTGCATTTGAATATGAAGAATTGGGTATTTCTTTTATTCGAAATGTTTGAACAGCAATTTTTACCTTTTGTATCGCATGGAACAAGTCGTCCACTAGTTTAACTAGAGGTGCAATTGACTGTCAGTTAGAAAATACGTTTTGAAATTTTCGTTTTCCTAAAAAATATCCTCAGATTCTTAAAATTCTCACCGTCGTACGAAGAGCACTACCCCTAGCCATTCCTGACCCGGTGCAGACTTTCAATTTTGTGCCCCCTAAATGATTTTTTTAAATGACGTAATTAGAAATTTTAAGTTTTTTTTTTTAAAGCAAAACTTATTCTGAGAGTAGAAATGCGCCACAGTCAAAACAATTTTTGGACAGATACGCTGTGGACAAAAGTCATGTTTTTTGGAAGGTAACTAGAGGGTGTTTTTTTAAGCCCGATAGAACTTCAAATTTTAAAAAGTAACACAAAAAATTAAATTTTAATCAAAATTTTTTATTTATTCGAAAGATCAATACATGGCATTAACATTTGAAAATGATTTCGGGCATATGGCCACTGCGGCTGTTCTTGACGAAGCGCATTCTGGACGTCCAATTTTGGGCCACTTTTTTGAGCACTGTTGGCCGTATGTCACGAATAACACGAACAATGCTGGCCTCCAAGGCGTCATTTGTTGCTGGTTTTTCAGCATAAACCAGTGACTTCACGTAGCCCCACAGGAAATAATCGAGAGGGGCCAATTCGCACGACCTTGGAGGCCAATTGACAGGTCCATTTCTCGAAATCAAGTTACCGCCAAATTTTGGTTTCGATAAGTCGATGGTTGCGGTCGCCGTATGGCGCGTAGCGCCATCCTGTTGAAACCACATCTCGTCCGGATCAATGTCATCCATATTATCAAACAAAAATCATTGATCATGGTGCGGTAACGATCTCTATTGACCGTAACGCGAGCTCCGGCCTCATTTTTGAAGAAATAAGGTCCGATGATGCCACCAGCGTGTAAACCGCACCAAACGGTGCATTTTTCTGGATGTAATGGATTCTGTAAGGTCTCTTTTGGATTGGTCTCACTCCATATGCGGCAATTTTGCAAAAGTGAGCTTCATCGCTTAACAAAATTTTGATGAAAAAATGTCGCTTATAAGTGGCGCCAAAATACGACTAATTTTCAAAGTAAATTTGGATAATTTGACAGCGTTGTTCAAGCGTGAGTCTATTCATGATGATTTGCCAGAGTATTGCGAGTCAGGCCGGAAGGGGGTTTAATTTTTGGTCATCCCACAAATATTTTTTTCTGGAACAACCCAAAATGATGCAGAAAAATACTGTTTTTGCCTATTGCGAGTCGCAAAAAATGTTAAAAGGGAGATTTTTTTTTGGGGAAATAAAATTGTTTTATCGAGTTTTAGTAAGAAATTTGAAATATATTGAACTTGAAAACCAGCAAATTGCCAAAACCACGACCTTTTATCAAAGATAAAATAATTTTACATGGTTTAAAATAAGTGGAATGAAATTTTAGAATAATTTTTGGGCTCAAAATTTTGCCGTTGAATTCGAAAAGTCTATACAGTATTTTACCAAACATGACGAACCCTTTTTCCTTGTCTCAGCCTCAACCAACCGTCTCATTATTTTTATACCACACCTCGCATAGTATTTCTTAAAGACTAATTATACTTACATGCGATAATTTAAAGTCTGTGTTCGGTCGGCGACACCGCTATCAAAAGACTTGACCATTAAGAAGATATACTGTCAGACATTAAATTGAGTCGCCGATTAAAACCACGGCGGAAGCTGGGAAAAGCAAACAGAAGAAAAACTCAAATGGAAGACAATCCGGATTGAGAGAAGACACTCAAGATACTTATGTGAAGACATGTTAAACGACTTGAGTATAAGTTCGAGGATAAAATCTCAGAAAATTGATGTCAGCTTTATGAACATGTGATGTGGTGTAACATTAGGGTAGTAATAAATTTAAAATTAGTATTCGAGGTTGTCAATCAGTAGCTAAACACAATATCATAGAAAACACGTTTATAATGTTATGTGCATTGAAGTAATGTCAGTCAGGTATTCTAGAACAGATAGGTTAAATAAGAGAATTTCGCTCTTTTCTTTGTGATCTCCGAGATGGAATGTTTTTGGACTTTCTCTAAATCTACAAACTGATAATGATTTTAAATTCCTTTTATCCTCTATTTAAACTTCGAAAGTATTTGAAATTTTCGCAAATCTGCTGAAATTGAAATTAGGTGTATTAAAGTATTAAAATTTTCATGCAAAAAATAGAACTAACATCATTTAGAAGTCGAGGTATAGACAGAAACCCTCTTATTTTTTAAATTTTATAAACTTAGCGGGGAGGGAGGCAGGGTTACAGGCGGCGGGATGGATAGTTGTTAATGGGGCGAAAATGTGTTTGAAGACCCACCAATTTAATTGTGTAAGCCAAATGAAAAACAGTGAAGAACTCGATGAAATATGAGGGGTGCAGCTTGACGTTGAAAGAGATTGTTTAACGACATAGGCTTTTCCGCTTTTCCGACTTCTACCCAAATCCGTTGTACTATTGAAAAGTTATCAGGTGAGGGGTTCGAAGAAAGGTGGCCAATGGGGGTGAAAAAACCCACTTGTTTTAGAGCAGTCGTTCCCAAACTTTTCAGTAGCCTGAACCTCTGGCAATGTAAAACCACGTTCCCGTACTTCCAAAAAATAATATATATATATATATATATATATATATATATATATATATATATATATATATATATATATATATATATATATATATATATATATATATATATATATATATATATATATATATATATATATATATATATATATATATATATATATATATATATATATATATATATATATATATATATATATATATATATATATATATATATATTCTAGTAGTGGTTAGTTTTTTTTTCAATGCCTAGGTTGTCACAAATCATGTTTTTAGACCCATATGGTGAAACCAAAGGCTATATTAACTTTGCCTTACCGTTTGTAACGCCAAGATCCCGTCATCACACACAAAAATGAATTACACCAGTGTGTTTAGAATGATAAAAATAATTAATTTTTGCATGTCCGTCCGTCTGTCCGTCCGTCCGTCTGTCTGTGGCGCGGATTTCGGGCGCACAGATTGAGCTAGAGACTTGAAATTTTGCGCAGATCCGTTTTTCGTAAAATGCAAGGCTAAGTTCGTTAATGGGTAAAAACGGACCATTAAGGGGAGGGGGGGTACCCCCCATACGAACGAAATCGTTTTTTGTGAATATCTCAAAAACGGTGCATCTTATCAAAAAAGTCCAAGAACAAAAGTTATTTAGGATATGATTCTACATAAAACTCCCATACATCAAAATCCAATTGGAATAGATATTAAAAAATCTTATTGAAAAAATTGACTTCAAAGTGGAATTTTGATACAACTGTTCGAATTTTGATACGAATATCACCATATGGGTTTTTAATAATTGCCAGATTGGCAATTATAGCTTTTGTTATGTTTTTATGCGTGCAGTGCCGTCGCGAGCCAAAACTATTATTTAAGGGCCCCACATATTTTGTTAGAAATTATTAGTAATACATTTCGGGCAAGGAATTTGTATTTCTCTGTAGGCTTAAAATTTCTGACTTTTTTATTAATCCAATACAAATTTGTTATGGAAAGACTTTTAATTTTTTTCCGAATTTTGGAAGGATTTGTAATTGTGAACAACAATAAACACAAAATTATGGAAAACGTTATTCTCTTTAATTCATGTCATACATTAAACCACCAAAAACCGGTATTTTTCGAGATATTCGCAAAAAACTGATTTTTTTTTAAATAACGGTATATCCCGATAAAGGCTTGAGATACGGAGTTCTAGTAGAAGCATAATATGTAGAAAATATTGAAAAACGCATAGTTTCGAAGTAAATAATAGAAAAAGGCCGCCATTTTGGGGACTTCCGGTTAGCCGATTTCCACCAAAAGTTGACAGGATCGTCCCACTCCAGGACCAAACATGCCTGTAAAATTTCATTGCTCTGGCTCTATTAGTTTTTGAGAAATTATGTACACGGACTGGCAGACAGAAAGACATTTTTGTAATGCTCCAATCGATTCAGAAGTGCTCAGGAATGTTTGCAAATTTTTGACAAAATTGAAATTTGGAATTCGGATTTTTTGATAGTAAAACAGGTTTTACGGGGAAAAAGAAAAATAAGAAAAACGTGCCGCAGGCAAAACTTTTTTCAGAAAAAGTCGCCATAGATAGGAAATTTGTAGAAATAGTTTTACGTATCAATGTTTGGTACAACCTTAAAATTGAAAGCTAAATCCCTTTATAACACTGAAGTATTGGCAAGAAAATCAAATTCAAGTATAGTTTAGACGAAGTTATAGCTTTATCTCAGAATAAAAAAAACTTGTCCTTGCACCTCTAGGGTTGCAGGCACTCCAGTTTGAGAACCTCCGTCCTAGAGTGTGCTATGACCTGTTCTGGAATCAACTACAGGTCCGATCTTCCTGAAGCAAATTTTTTAATTTCGGCCCCAATTATTTTGAAATTTTGCAAAACATTTCAAATTTAACAAAATCGATTTGAAGAAATGACCCTCTGTATAAACAAATACGTAAATAAATACAAGTTAATCTTAGTCATGAAATTAAATTCATAATTTTTCTATGGCAAAAACTTGTCTGTAATAAAGAGTATATGTTGTACAATGTAAGAAAACTCAAGAGTTTGACGTGTCTGTTAATTGGCTGAAAAACGCACAAAATGCAGTTAATCAAAATATCAAATTAACTGTCGTGCCTGTTGCACATAAATCAAATGCCACAGATTTATGCACATGTCTAGTTCCATATACATTACGGGCACCTATGCATATCGGTACGTTTAGTTTCACCGAGTAGGTTAACTTGTACCTACTCATAAGTATTTATATATAGATTTGTAGGTACATGCAATAATTTATAATTTTAAGTATTGGTAGAATATATCATAGCTTGAGAATATCGTGCCGAACTTTCAATGTGTATACATTTTAAAATATGGATATGTTAATGTGAATAATTGATAAATAAATATTTCATTCAGCAACAAAACCCAACATGTGGCTGTCCATAAAGATATTTCAATGTATGGCGGGATATTTATATTTACGTGCGAGTGTGTATGAAATTTTATATTTGCCCGTTTTCCAATTCAATTACCACTCCTCAACAAATTTATCTACTTCGAACAAGAATCTAGCGAATGTGGAAAAAAGCACAGCATGTTGCCGCCTATGATGTAGGCGGCTTTAGATGAAAATTAATTTCATTCCGTCAAACGTCATCGTTTAGAGAGAAAACGCAACTTGTTAGCGACTTGAGATGAGTTGATTAAAAGGAGTGTTGATTATGGATGAATTATTGTATGACTAGAAAACTTTGACAACCACTTAAGATACTGATATAAATCCCGCAAAATAGCTGGCTGGCATTTTGCATACGTGCATAGTTTATATGGAAAATAGTTAAATGATAAAAACTCATATTATGTTCGAAGTTTTTCGACGATACTTACCATAATGACAATGTCGCTTTTTGTTTGTTGGGAACAACAAAATCATTACATTTTAATTATTATGAGAGTTAAGCTGCTATCAGACTTAGCAAATATTTGCTGAAAATCGTGTCCAAATATTTGCTATACCGTGTGATGATCAAATATTTGCTAAAATTATTTGCTCAAATATATTTGCTTTCGTGTTTGCCAAACACGACTTTTAGCAAATATTTGCTAAGTGTGATGTAGTCCTTTCTGCGATGCGAGAGCTCGTAGCAAATATTTGCTAAATATTTTCTTTGCTCTTGCACGAAAACCACGCAGCAAATAAGCAAACATTTGGCGTTTGAAATGTCATTTGTGTCGTAACTAGAGTGACTGTAGTGGTAAATTTTATTATTGCTGTATTAATTGAATTGTATTTAATATTTATATTGTTTTTATACCCGTATGGTAAAACCAAAGGGTATATTAACTTTGCCTTACCGTTTGTAACGCCAAGATCCCGTCATCGCACAAAAAAATGAATTACACCAGTGTGTTTAGAATGATAAAAATATTTAATTTTTGCATGTCCGTCCGGTTGTCTGTCCGTCCGTCTGTCTGTCCGTCCGTCTGTCTGTCCGTCTGTCTGTGGCGCGGATTGCGGGCGCACGGATTGAGCTAGAGACTTGAAATTATGCACAGATCCGTTTTTCGTAAAATGCGAGGCTAAGTTCGTTAATGGGCAAAAATGGACCATTAGGGGGGGTACCCCCCATACGAACGAAATCGTTTTTTGTGAATATCTCAAAAACGGTGCACCTTATCAAAAAAGTCCAAGAACAAAAGTTATTTAGAATATGATTCTACATAAAACTCCCATACATCAAAATCCGATTGGAATAAATTTTAAAAAATCTTATTGGAAAGTTTGACTTCAAATTGGAATTTTGGTATAACTGTTCGAATTTTGATACGAATATCACCATACGGGTCTCCAATGATTGCCAGATTGGCAATTATAGCTTTTGTTATGTTTAGAATTCGAAATGGATGAAATGTTCGACGAGGAACTCGGCGAGGTTGAGAACGAGTCTCAAGTCCCAGCGAGTTCGATAATTGGAAGGAAAAAACATAACAAAAGCTATAATTGCCAATCTGGCAATTATTGAAAACCCGTATGGTGATATTCGTATCAAAATTCGAACAGTTGTACCAAAATTCCACTTTGAAGTCAAACTTTCCAATAAGATTTTTTAAAATTTATTCCAATCGGATTTTGATGTATGGGAGTTTTATGTAGAATCATATCGTAAATAACTTTTGTTCTTGGACTTTTTTTGGTAAGATGCACCGTTTTTGAGATATTCACAAAAAACGTTTTCGTTTGTATGGGGGGTACCCCCCCTAATTGACCATATTTGCCCATTAACGAACTTAGCCTTGCATTTTACGAAAAACCAATTTGCGCAAAATTTCAAGTTTCTAGCTCAATCCGTGCGCTCGCAATCCGCGCCACAGACGGACGGACAGACGGACGGACGGACATGCTAAATTCAACTTTTTTCATCATTCTAAACACACTGGTGTAATTCATTTTTTTGTGTGATGACGGGATCTTGGCGTTACAAACGGTAAGGCAAATCTAATATACCCTTTGGTTTCACCATACGGGTATAAAAATGTTCAATCCACCAAAAAACGACAGGTCAAACCAAAAGTATTATCTTACGTCATGCACAAAATACATTGCCGAATTATACAAGGTCTGTTTGACAGCTCAGTCTCTCTTGGCTCTGACGTCATCGGCAAGAAATTCTTAAGACTCAATGGGAATTTTCCCTAATTCTCAAATCTAGCTAACATCTAGCTAAACAACTTCGTACGCACAATCAACATTACAAAGAATTTCTTGCCGATGACGTAGCAAAATGGTGGCTGTCAAAAAATAACCAGCAGACCTTGTATAATTCGGCCATGCACAAAATATTGAGAAAGTTCTTCGCGTATTTATTTTCTCTGTTGATGGTTTGAGCTCGCATTCTTTGTAGTCGGTAAAAATTATTCTCTGCATTGACTTCTCTGTTGAGCGTAGCAGCCAAATTCCCTACGACGTTTCACCCAGTCACGCACCCAAATACTTCACTTCGTACGACGCCTTTAATTCTCGGAATTTTGAACGAACAATTCAGCAGCACCAAAAATGCAAATCAATAGCGCATTTCCTTCTTCCGAATCAGACATTTTCGAATTAAAGTGAGATTTTAAACGAAGAAAAATTGCTTTTTGTCAACACTTAAAAACACAGCAACACGGGTGATTCTATCGAAAATCAAAACTATAATGACAATCGAGTGACAGCAAAGAGAATGTACTGCGCACGTATTTGCTACGGAAAATATTTTCGCCAAATGGTGAATGTAGTGTGATGACGCAGCAAATATATTTGCTGCAAACAGACGTGAGCAAAGTTTGCCAAACACGATTTTCAGCAAATATTTGCTATAGTGTGATGACTTTAGCAAACTTATTTCCTCAGCATCTATATATGGGCAAATATATTTGCCAGCACAGAGAAAATATATTTGCTAAGTGTAATAGTAGCTTTACATAGTCGCAAAGTGCACTCAAAAAAATTTCGTCCCTCAGATCTATGAAAAGACTTCATTACTTTTAAGACTTGCTAAAACTACGAAAAACTACATAAAATACAAAAACAAATTCATTTGGTTTATGAAAAACTTCATTCGTTTTAAGAAAAAGTACCTATTTGATAATTTTTAAGACGATTTTTTAAATTTATTTTTTTATAACCCGTATGGTGAATTCAAAGGATATATTAAATTTGCCTTACTGTTTGTAACGCCAAGATCCCATCATCACACACAAAAATAAATTTCATCAGTGTGTTTAGAATGACAAAAAAAATTGAATTTTGCATGTCCGTCCGTCCGTCTGTCAACCGTCTGTCCGTCTGTCCGTCCTTCTGTGGCGCGGATTGCGGACGCACGGATTGATCTAGAGACTTGAAATTTTACGCGAATGCTTTTTGCGTAAAATGCAAAGCTAAGTTCGTTAATGGGCCAAGTTCCTTAACCATTAGGGGGGTACCCCCCATACAAACGAAAATGTTTTTGCGAATATCTCATCAAAAAAGTGCAAGAACATAAGTTATTTAAGATATGATTCTACATAAAACCCCCATACATCAAAATCCGATTGGAATAAATTTTAAAAAATCTTGTTGAAAAATTTGACTTCAATGTGGATTTTTTATACAACTGTTCGCCGTTCACTTAAATCACCATCAATTAAATCGCCACATTGGCAATTATAGCTTTTGTTATGTTTTTTTCATTGAAAATATTTTTTTTTATGAAAGAAGATTCATAAATTCAAAGACGACTTTTTATAGGCTTTATGCAAGAACAAAAAATTGTTTTTGTGGAAAAGTTCATAAAATTAGTGAAAAATTTGCCTTCGTCAAATGATTCGCACAATTAAAAATATTTGATGGTTAGTATATATAGTTTAGATTGGGTATACTAGCAGCTATAGAAATTTAGGCGCTGGGAACATGGAAGTGTGAGTAAACCTGTGTAGGTAAATATGAAAAGTGTGAGTGTAAAGGTACCGGTCCACATGAGAGTTAATACGCGAGTAACTCTCAAAAACTCTCGTTGTCCATTTGAGAGTTAATTTCGGCGATTTTTCTATTGCGAGCTTCTAGCGGAAAGCATTTTCGCGAAAACTCTCCAGACCCTGTCCATTTGAGAGTGATGCACGACTAGACTGAAAGTGGAAAGTAATCAAAATGTCATCGCACTACAGGAAGGTTGCAGCAGCTGTGATTATCCTAATTAATAATATCAGACAAGCAAAATCAGCCAAAAAAAAGTGCTGGGTTAAGTCCTGGATTCAAAGGGAAAATCTTTTGGATGCCGGGAAAAATCTAATAAGAGAATTGCAAATTGAAGACGCGCCACAATTTAGAAATTTTTGTAGGTTAACAAGTTCGGAAATAGAGTTTTTAATTAAAATTGTCGGACCGGTTGTCGTCAAAAAAAAAAAAATACAAAAATGAAAGAATCAATACCTTGATTTGACATCTTGCTTTGGCGAGTTCTCGAGAGCTACTAGCGAAATTCAAACGCCGTTCGTATCTGGTGAGCTACTCTCCGAGAGCTCAGTGGGTGCGTGCCGACTAGAGAGTAGAATCACTTTGTTTCTGCGAGCGACTCTCAGAGACGTGTCCATTTGCGAGTAGCTGCTATCGAGAAATCTCGAGAGGTTCTCGCCGGCATTTACTCTCATATGGACCGGCACCTTGAAGCAAAAGCAAGTGAATTTGGCAATAGTATTGAAATCATTGGGAAAAACTAAGGACTAAAACCAACGTTGAAAGTTTTATGATTTGTAACGATTGAGCAATGAAACTTTTTCATGAATTCTATCATCAAAGTTCATGAAAAAGTTTCATTGCTCAATCGTTCCAATAGGATTCAATGCTAAAAGGTCGAGTATAAACCATGAATCAGAAATGGTTCAATGGTTAAACACTAAATAGTTTATTCGCTCTGGCTTGATGGAGCTATGCCTTAAGCTCGATCCAGACTACACGATGTACGGGGTACGAGATACGAGGTTTTTGGTTTCCTCGTACATGGAACTGCATCCACACTGCACAGGGTTTTGCTCATTCGTGTACGCGGTTACCACGTACGAGGATAATCAAACAGCTTCTGATTTTACTCACTAGGTGAAACCATGTGCAAATTTCCCATCCAAACACTCGATGTTCGGGGTACGTGCCAACCTCGTACCCCGTACATCGTGTAGTCTGGATCGAGCTTTAAACCTTATAATTCGCACAAGGTTGTATAAATCGAGTTTTACTCCACCAAAATCCTGTAAGCCTGCTCTGATGACGGTGAGCCAGCTTTTCATACCAGAAACAGGCTCCTGATGGGTTTTCAGGGCAGACATGTCCGACCTGTTGGGGGAAATTTGGATGTGAAAACATCCGCAAAAATAATATAATTTTGTTGTTTTTGCAGACCTTATAAGCCGAGAAATTCCAATAGGATTAAATTTCATAGATTTTATGAAAATATGTCAAAAATTCCATTAAACATAACAAAAGCTATAATTGCCAATCTGGCAATTATTGAAAACCCGTATGGTGATTTAAGTGAACGACGAACAGTTGTATCAAAATACTAGTTTGAAGTCAAACTTTCTAATTAGATTTTTATTAATTTATTCCAATCGGATTTTGATGTATGGGAGTTTTATGTAGAATAATATCCTGAATAACTTTTGTTCTTGGACTTTTTTGATGAGATGCACCGTTTTTGCGATATTCACAAAAAACGTTTTCGTTCGTATGGGGGTACCCCCCCTAATGCTCCATTTTTGCCCATTAACGAACTTAGCCTCGCATTTTACGAAAAACGGATCTGTGCAAAATTTCAAGTCTCTAGCTCAATCCCTGCGCCCGCAATCCGCGCCACAGGCAGACAGACAGACGGACGGACGGACAGACAGACAGACAGACAGACAGACAGACGGACGGACATGGAAAATTCATTTTTTTTTTCATTCTAAACACACTGGTGTAATTCATTTTTGTGTGTGATGACGGGATCTTGGCGTTACAAACGGTAAGGCAAAGTTAATATTACCTTTGGTTTCACCATACGGGTATAAAAATCTTCATAACCGCTATGAAAAATTGTTTCATAAAAATAATGATTTTTTGTGATAGGTTCTAAGACCACACTTGAATGTTTCCAAATCATGCCAAAATTTTCATAGACTTTATCAAGTTTTTCATTGATGTTACGAATTATTTTTCTGCGTGAGTATCTTGCAAGTAATAAATCGTAAAAAAAAATCAATCTCATATACATATACTGAACCCTACCTAAGGCATGCAATAATTGCCTGGTCACAAGCGACGTTATAAGTTTCACTTTATATGACATATCAGTATGTCTGTCTATATTCTCGGAAACGGCTCGAAAACTATTGTACCTAAAATATTTTGATCCGGTTTTCTCTCCATAAGGTTTAGCCATTTGTTAAGGTCTCCTCGTCCCATTTAGCCCACCATACTATTAAGTTGGCCCTCCATTACCATGACTTTTGCCAACTGCAAAAAAATAGAGACACTTTTATGTGAAGATACCTTGGCGAGAAAGGGAGATAAGAATCAACTGCAAAAATTTGTCGGCAACTGCAAAAATAAAGTATTTTCTCAAAAAAAAAAATGGTGTGGGAGGTACCTGTCATAGTTACCGCTACTTTTCCAAAAGTTGATAGAAAGCTACGATTTTTGTAAAATTTATCAAGAAAAAATTTCAAGTCGCTGGGTCAACGCGTTCTTGAGTTCTTTCAGATACGTACAACGTACAGACCGACAGATATAGATGCACGAACATCCTCATAATTTTGCCTGAAATGCATTTCGTACTGAACAGAAATTTTCTATCTGCCTCCGTTTTCGAGTCGTTCTCCATCACGAATTCAATACTTTCTTCCTATAGAAGAGGAAAGTAAAAATGTGTCGACCCATGGTGGAAGAAATTCAAAAGTAGGCCTGCAGCAAATAATGCAGGGTATCAGGAGCTCCACGGGTTGATCTGCGATAGGTACCTTGAGGATGTAATGTCATGTCCTGGATAACTCCGTCTGCCTGATACAAGCCAAAGTTGACTTATGAAAAATTGACTTGAATCAGGTTTACTATTTTTCTGAGTGCAATTTAGAGAGTTTTAATCTTCCTTTCTTTATCTTCTTCGTTTCCTACCTTCGACCGGTTTTAAGGAAAGTCCTTAATTTTTTTTGTGTTTCTTATCTTCGACAAATTTTAAGGAAAGTCCTTAAAATCCGATAAAACAATTCTTTCCTGCCTACAGACCCAAATGTTTAGTCTATTCGGGATTCCGAAAATTTAAATTTTATTTTATTAAAATAATTTTACAGCCCATTTTTGACACTATATTGAGATAAACTACGAAAGTTGTTAGATAGCACAACATATCATGTGAAAAGTATGCTTTTGTACAAATATATGACACTAAAAAGCAGCCTTGCATGAAATTTCACCCTATAAATCTTACAACTACAATGAATTGCCTCACGCTCGCCCCATAACATATATTTTCATTGTGGAAATTTATTGAACCTGCGGATTGTCTAATAACACACTTTACAGACTCCTTATCGAAATCTTCACGGGGTTAAGAATGAATTTATGGGTTCTTGCGTTGCGTTTCAGTTTCGAAAAGTGTTTCCAGTTCCATTTCTATGCTCCGATGGCACCCAGTGTGAAAAGTGGTATAGACGGGTGGCGCGATATCAGTTCACCAGTGAATCTAGCATCTATAAGAGGAATTTTGTATACGCGATTATGGTATACCACAATTCTTCTCAATTCTTAATCCTGATGTGTATTATGTCGGTATATATTATAAATATATGCTATACTATGCAAAAGAATATTTATTTATTTCGATAGACCTACATTGTTGTTGTTGTTGCTACTATAAGTCAGCCGTTCTCATGCGGATCGAATTTATTTATGCCGGCGCGAAAAATACACAAAAGTATAGTGAATACCATATATCTTACATAGAGTTGAGAGCTGTAAGGCAAGACAAGGCAAAGTTGAAGGCGATGCTCAAGCAAACAGGAGGATGGATATGATAAATAGCACTCTAGATAGCTTTATTTATTCATCAGTTTTAAAATGCCAGGTCTTGTACGATGGTTAACACCAAAAGATTTAGCAGCTCGGTTACTCAACCGTCTTCCATGCAATACTCGTACAATACAGCATTTAAGCGATATAACCTCTTCCACTTGCTTTCGTAGCCGGCTTTTCAAGAACGTTTAATACTATGCTGCTGGTGTCTAGCCTGCCTATAGAAATGATATTCCTTGACTTCAAAGAGTTTCCCTCAATACACTGGCATATGTTGCTTAGTCCTAATACGATTTCCAGCTATCGGTTGATTGGAAGTCGAAAGCTATATACCAACATGACATACAAATAAATATCCTTTGCTCGTGTGTAAGTGAGATATAAATTATGTTCCTTCTGACGTTAGATAAAAACCCCATCTGAAGATTGAAATATGTAGTGGTGTTAATATTTATGATGTAGAAGGGAAAACGCTGTTGATTAAGCACAATATGGTGAATGAGGTTGATGGTTCCACTGTAAATTTTCTTGACGTTCGTTGTCAGAATAAGTATGGATGCCGTGATTTCGCTTGCAGTCAAAAGTGCTAAGAAATTTATGGTGTAAGACGAAGATAATTAAACTTTACTCAACCGCTATCTAATCTATAACTGCTTAGATTCTAGCAGAATTTGTTTGGTTTATTTTTTTATTTTTAAAGTTCCGTACCCAAAAGCATCCCAAATAGCGAAGACTTTGTGAGATGCTGGGAATAATCGACATATTTATAAAATCCATAAAATAACTCAAACTCAAATTTTCATAATTAAAATGTGATAAATTAACCATTTAAAAGATGCACTGAATTCAAAAAAGCAGAAAAGGTTTTCCAAAAAAATTAAATGAGATTTTTCAGTACAAAAGTTTTTAAAAAATAATTGAAAATAGTTTCCTCAAAAGTATATACATATATGCTTTGAAAATGGAATATGGTTATGACCGGTTTATTGTACAACCTATCCAATAGTGAAAACTGTATGAAAATTCATTCTGTAGTTCAGTATATAGCTGGAGACGGTGTTAATAGCGAGGGTTTGGGGGAAGATTCTAGTGAGCCAAAAATTTCCTTGAGGAATAAGTTATCCAATGATGAACACTCGACCAAACATTACAAAAGCTATAATTGCTAATCTGGCAATTATTGAAAACCCGTATTCGTATAAAAATTCGTTGTACCAAAATTCTACTTTGAGTCAAACTTTCCAATAAGATTTTTTTTAAATTTATTCCAATCGGATTTTGATGTATGGGAGTTTTATGTAGAATCATATCCTAAATAACTTTTGTTCTTGCACTTTTTTGATAAGATGCACCGTTTTTGAGATATTCGCAAAAAACTTTTCCGTTCTAATGGTCCATTTTCGCCCATTAACGAACTTAGCCTCGCATTTTACGAAAAACCAATCTGCGCAAAATTTCAAGTCTCTAGTTCAATCCGTGCGCCCGCAATCCGCGCCACAGACGGACAGACGGACAGACGGACAGACAGACAGACGGACGGACGGGCGGACATGCAAAATTCATTTTTTTATCATTCTAAACACACTGGTGTAATTTATTTTTGTCTGTGATGACGGGATCTTGGCGTTACAAACGGTAAGGCAAAGTTAATATACCCTTTGGTTTCACCATACGGGTGTAAAAACTGTCCAGAGGTTCAGGAATTAACATAAGAGTGCTTTATTTTTTTCTCGAGATATTGGCATTAATATTTGAAAATTTAGTTTTTTTTTTGATTTTTTTAAAACTTACAGTTTTTTAGAGAAGCCGGAGTACGAAATTGTATTATTATTTCTTGTATAACAAAGTAACGTGCTGTTAGGGTGACCAGATCACCGGTCTTGACACGGAGTCTCCAGTTTCAAACCCGAGTCTCCGAGCTCCGGGTTTTGTTATAAAATCTCGGGGTTACCAAAAGTAATTACTTACTTTTTTTGGTTTTATATGAGCATAACATCTTATGTTTATATGGAACTTTTTTATGGGTTGCGGTATCCTGTGAAATGTGTTGTGATATCACAAATGACGGTTCTATGGTAGTTGGTGTTCAGATTCTACCACTATTTTAGAGTAAAATATTATCGTTTTTCGCCATATTAATATTTTTATTCACCACGACCAATTTCCGAGTTTACAGAAATAAGAATCTGGTCACCCCATGTGCTGTTCAGAAATTTTCGGTCTAATTTTGTTTTACTGTGTAATATTTTCCAAAAAAAAACACTTTTTTTTGTATAAGAAAGTCATGTGCTGTTCAATCAGACGTTTTTTCATAGAAGTTATAAGCAGTGTTGCGGCCAGATAATTATTTTTTTATCTAGATAAAATAAAGATAAATGCTCGTAATGTTTATCTAGATAAGATAATAGATAATGAAAATTTGAAAGATAATAGATAAGATAAGGTTTTAGATAAATATTTATTTTAACCCTTTAATGAACAATGACGTGTATATGTAACTGGTTTCTGGTGGGACATGACGTGATAAACGTCAAATAATGTCTTACTGAGTTTATCTGGACTATGTGTGTTTAGTAACCCTTCAGAACTGCAAAATATTGTCGTAGCATCGATACAAATGTACAGAAAAAGGAATTATTCTTGGAAATATTTTTTTTTTACTTTTTTGTGATTCCCCGAACACCACGATGTGTGACATTCTGAGTAGCGCACTCTAAAAAGTGGTGTCCGCGAAAGGGTTAACATTGCATAAAATTCAAAATTACGTACTAAAAAAATATTTTGCACAAAATTATTTGTTTTTCTTTTTTTGTTGATTTCCAATTTAAAATGCAGTTTCAATAGCCCGGTTTATGCCTTAAACAGATAGGACTGCGAGTTCGACTGCGAATTCGACTGTACCGTCGGTTACGCAGTTGACGTTGCAGTCGAAACGTGGAGTGGAACACATGGAACGTCGTGCAGCACTTCAACAACAACAAATATGACATTTGTATAAAAGAAATTTGTCTATCATGTTAAAGAAAAAAAAATGGTTGTGGGATTTGAAAATTACCGAAAATGAATACTAATATTTTCTAGTGGTGTACGAATATTACAGAGAGGTTTTGGTATTGTCAACCTAGATTTTTTCTAAAAATTTCGATGGCACCCCCACGACGCAACGTCGAATTTAGAATTTTGGCTAAAAAATACGTCGCAGTCGCAGCTGCAGTCACAGTCGACGTCGTCATGTGTGTCACTCCATATAAATACCTGGTCGCTAAATTTTTCGATGTCAAACTTGACGCTAAATTTTATCTAGATAACCGCAACACTGGTTATAAGCGAATAAACAAATGCTCCAATTCTAGGTCCGCATAGAATCAAAAAGAATGATTCTTTTGGATTCTTTTTCATTCGCGAATCGAAAAGTAAAGTTTCGTTCGCGAGCGAATCGAAAGAATAAAATTCTCTTTGAAAATAATCATTCACGAGTTTTATTTTATAAAATTCGATTCGCAAACAATTCAAATGCAAAAGAATTTTATTTTCGATACACGCATCGAATTTTCCGTACCCTGATGACAACTGATAATTTATGCGACGATTGGTTTAATGCGATGGGGTTAAATTTTGTGTGGGAGAGACATTCAATATTCCGTAGTAGATCATTTTTAGCGTATTTGGAAAAGTATTGACTGATTGTGAGTAATAAAAGCTTTTTTGCAACTTAAGTAAAACATTTTTTATTTAGAGTTTAAATTTGAAAATGATGGAAAAACACGAATTTTTCTCTATGAAAAACATTTTTGATTACAATGAAATTTCAACAGAAAAATCGTAAGGATTGAAAATATGCTGTCAAAAAATTACAGCCTGCTGGCAGTAGACATACTATTTTTATATGACTTATATTTTTCTATGTTTCTTTTGTTTTAAAATCGGTTGATTATTTCGCTAATTGAAATTTCGAACGTCCATTAAATTATGTGACAACAAAGATTAGTCGATAATGTGAATTCGATTGATTAATTCTCGCATTTGAATATTTGAAATTCATGAAAAGTTTCACAGAAATAACTTTCGCTTTGGTTAATGGGGAAGAAAGCAATAACAACAAAAAATTGTCCCCTCGCTACACTCGTATGTACGAATGGATGATGGTATGCTGATCAGAGAAAAATGCAGAAAACGAGAAACCCCAATTAAGAACTGTCACTAGAGAACATCGTGTTTGAAATATTTCACAAGGCAGGCACGGAAGAAATATGTGCACGTCCTCTGTACGCGTTCTCATGTCCAATGTGCAGACAGAAAGACAGTCTAAACAGACAGATAGACAGAAGCAACAAACAGGCGACAGAAAACATAGAAAAGACAATAATGGACTGGGAAAATGGCAGGTCATATGACAGGTTTTAATCGCGATCTCACTATACGTCATACCGATTCCATCTGATGTGGACCAACGAATATAACCATACGATATGAATGCTCCGACCTACACAATCCACAATTTTTGGGTTTACGTGAAGCATGTGATTTTGTAGATTAATTCAGCCCCCCTTGGAACTATAACAACCTTGGAACTTTTGGGAACTACGATAATGCACAACACTCTAGAATATCATCCCGTAGGAAACTCGTCGAACCAAAAACAATTATTCATTGCAAGGCTCCCCAGAATTTGCAATCCCTGGACTGCTGCGGAGCGAAACAAGATTGGGAGGGACTTCATTTTCCGAGTATCCAGCATCCCAAGACTCGGAGTGACTTTTAGCACATCACGACATCATCATATTGTTAGAAACACAAATATGTTTGGCGATTTACACATATTTTATGTTCTGGCAGAATACGAGTACTACACCTCCAACATCGCATAATATTGTATGTTGTTTGCTTTGGTACAGCATTTGGTAGCGAACCAACGACGCGACGAATGCATGGCGAGGATGGTATTCTGGATGTTGTATGACAGATAAAAATGGAAAACATTTTTTTCGCTTCATTTTTGTGGATTTCAAAAGAAATAAAATATAAATATCCCCAGTACCATCAGTGGCAAATACTGTTGAGGCAGTAGCGCAGCCATAGACTGGTGCCACATGCATATATTTCCATGGACTGACATCGCTGTCAACATGCCAACTAAACTAAAGACTTCTCTAGGGCGTGCAAGTGTCAATTTGCATAAAATTTTGTTGGTGTAAGTCAGTTTGTAGAGAGATGCTTTATGTTGACGTTGTGCAAATTTACAGCATTAAATTTATACTTTCCGCATGAAATTGGATGTGAGTCGTGAGCTCCTTTGATCTTCAGCTGTCTACCCTAAACTGTCTAACAAAATACGTGTACGTAACTTAACTGCCCGGTAAAATTTCCCACAAAATTTTAGGAACGGGAATGTGGGCAAGAGGTGTATGGGTATAACTTTAGAATCGGAACAGTAGGCATATTTAGTGTAATAATTTTTTTGTAGTTAGTTCAATTTTTTTTTCACATTTTTTTTCACATTTTTTTGAAAAAACTCCTTCACTGTTTCACAATTTAATCCTTCTTAACTCCAATCTCCATTCTAGAGCGAAAGCTAAGTAATTTTGTAAGTGAAAACATTCAAAATTCTGCTCAAATTTTTAAAAGTACTTTGAACTATATGTTTTAGGAATTTTAAATGTTTTTTTCCGAAGTTTAAAATGTTCCGACGCGACCAGGTCAGGTGATTCAAATTTCTTCAGTGGTTCTTGAATCATAAGTAGGATAAATATTTTGGTACTCTATATGATAATCATAGAGAAGTATATTAGATTTAGTATACCCTTTGTATCACCGAACCAATCGTCGCATATAAAAATGAATTACACTATGGTGTTAGGGACGACAAAAGATTTGGACTTTCGCATGTCCATCCGTCTGTCAGACCTTCTGTTCGTTTGTCCTTCTGTCTGTCTGTCCCTGAAAACCATAACTTTCCAAAAGATTGGGCTAGAGGCTTGAAATTTTGTACAGTTGCGATTCTCGTAACTGGCTTGGATAAGTTCTTGAACGGGAAAAATTAAACCATTCTTTCCCCTTCCCTCATACAAAAGAAACAGTTTTTGGCAATTTTCTCGAAAACGGTGAATCATATTGAAAAATTTATGTATGTAAAATGTGTTTAGAATGGGATTTTACATAACTCATCCATACATCAAAACCCAATTAGACTGGTACTTCCACCCTCTCCAATTCAAATGCAATACTTATTTTCTGTTTTCTCGAAAACAGTGCATCGTGACGAAAAATTTGTATAGATGAAATGTGTTTAGAATATGATTTTACATAACCGTTCCATACATCAAAATCTAATCGGACAACTCCTTTCCCCCTTTACTATACAAAGGGATCTTTTTAAAAAACATTTTTTCTCCTATAAAGAGTATTTGACGAGTGGCTCTGGCAATTGTAGATTTTTTCCATTTTGATAATGGGATTAACAATTAACTGCTGAGATTAACTGCTGTGTTGCCAAGTCATGAAATTACGTGGAAAAATATTCGCTATGGGAATAAGTTCTTAGGGTTTTTTTCGTTGAAAATCTTTATTTGTGCTTGAAATTACCAATGGGTTTTATTTTAATTATGTTCCGTTGGAAGTTTTAGCCTTAGCCCATTTTTCAGGCACAAGACGGATTCCTTGATTGAAGAAGGCCTGCTTTTTCGCGCTGATCCAGTCATGCATCCATTTGTTCCTCATATGTATGGAACTGCATTCCAGTAAGACTTGAGTGCATTAATCTAAACAAAGGATAATCAGGAGGGGCAATATCTGGGGAGTATGGCGGGCGAGGTAGGGCTCCCCAGTTGATCACTTCTAGGTATGTTTTGACTGGCTTAGCAATGAGTGGCCTTGCGTTGTCGTGGAGTAGAATCAACTTGTCATGTCTATCGGCCCATTCTGACAATTTTCGCCAATAGCTCGAATCAAACGTATCATGTAACGTGTAACTAAATTGTTATACTTCTGTTTCGTTCGTCCTATTTTGGAGTATTGTTCTATTGTTTGGGACCCATTTTATTCTATTCATGCGGATAGAATTGAAAGTGTCCAAAAAAAGTTTTTGCGATTCGCCCTTAATAAATTGCCTTGGGAAAACTCCTTAATTCTCCCCCCTTATGCCAGTAGATTAAGGCTACTTGACTTAAAATCGCTAAAAGAGCGTAGGCAAAATTTTAAAATATGCTTTGTATTTAAATTACTGACGGGGTTGGTTAGCTCCCCTCACCTATTGTCCAAAATTAATATAATGGCACCTACTAGAATGCTCAGAAACTCTGATTTTTTAAGTATTCGTCACCACCGTACGAATTACGGCTTAAATGAACCGGTATCGTCTATGTCGCGTTCATTTAACTCTATGTATTATAATATTGATTTCTGTGTTAGCTTAGAATCTCTGAAAACTTTGTTAAAATAAATTTTTTTTTTGTAATAGTTTTTTTTTTCCTTTTTGTTTTTAAAAATTGTATTACTCGCTTAAATAGTCAATTTTTGTTGACGAAATGTAATTAAATAAATAAACGTCGATAGACTTTGCCACTGATAGTCTCTGATGGTTTCAAGACCTCATAGTGCATAACGCTCTTCAAATCCCACTTTGTCTCTGACATCGAAATCACAACTTTAAAAAATTTTTATGAAGTAAAACTTCCCGCAAATGACCCTTACTGGGTACAAAACTCGACATTTTCAGCAAGAGAAAAATAATAGTTGTTTACACTTCCAACAAATGTCACATTCTATGTTTGACAGCTCACACATTCACCTTCCAAAGCCATGTAATGGCGCATGGGGACCGGTGCATGTGGAGCGGCTACCAGCATCTATTCACAATCGCTAAGAACTTATTCCTATAGCCAATAATATCTGATGTTTGGTATTTTTTTTATGAACGAGAGACATTGCGGCAGGCCAAGACCGGAAACCGGTTGTAGTGCAGAGAGAGAGAGAGAGCGAGAAATGTACAAATCGAGTTTGAGGATTCTGTCGTCACGATAACAAAAGACTGGGGTTGAAAACTAAACGGATGCCTAGAATTTTATCCCAAAATTCAAATTTCGTTTCTATCGTTAATGTCATTGATTGGGTACATAGTGAACCTACATATAAAAAGAGTAGCCAGGTACTTTCGAAGTTGACTATTCGTCTGATTGTATAACTGCCCAAATAGCATTTTAAGCAGCAAATATGGTGTTTATCCCCATATTTCGTCACCATGCAAATCGCGGCGGCGATAAGCAATTTATGTCGCGGCAACGTCGTAGTTGTGCAAATGAGACGCGCAACGACATCCATAGTGGGGAACACTTTTCAGCGGTTTGCGGCGCCGCAATTACGACGACAGGGACAAAATTAGTTGCCTCAACCTTTATGCTAGCGTCATCTGACGGCATTATATCACACAAATATCGAGCGGCGTTTTCTTTCTCCCTCGAATGCTTACTTAACTTGTTGAGTGACCAGAGATGAACAAATAAAAATGTAAACAGAAAGCGAACAAGAAAAATCTAATGGCGATAAATTAATGGAAACTTTTTGTGGAGTATTATTTTATAATGGACTTTTCCTCCGATTACATGTCGTGATTTTAGTTGCAATTAAAAATTTTCGACAATATTGAATCTGAAATTTAAACAGATTTTAATGGGCCATCAAATTATTTAGTTTTTAACGAAAAATTTCTTTAATTTTATTTTATCGGTCAAATTCATTTTTCCTTTTGCAATGAAATTTTCAGGCTCCACAGCTAATCACTGTTTCGACCCGAAAACCATCAAATGCTGCTCTATCGCTGCAGGATTTTCATGAAGCGAATATTGCCCCAAAGACGAACCGTCGATCACCAATTTCCCCACTAAAGCAATTGTGGCTTTGCAGACGCATTATTAATCAGTGCGTCGTGCTCGTCACTTCTTACGCTTCTTGTACGCGGATGTGAATTATAGGTGTAAATTTTTAGCCCCGATTACGTAAATTGCTCCATTTTAAAGCCGCAAAGAGCAAATCTCATGTTCCCGTGCTTTTCGATGCTATTTGGGTAGTTCTCATTTATTGAAAAAGGGGGCGAATGTTGACTTGTAAAGAATCACTTATTGCTGCTCGTAATACAAAAAATTCGCAGACCTGAAAAACATCTCACACTAAGAGAAAATATTGAGACTACCATACATACCTCTGATGTTTTTCTTATTTTGCAAAGACATCTTGAAATTCCGGATTTCAGTCCAATGCCTCAGCGTTAGGGAAGAATTTTTTTCTCTTACTGCAGGTATTTTTATCGCCGGATATAACCAATGGCTCGGTTTTTTAAATCAAAATAAATAAACACTGAAGCGACAGGCAAAGTTGTGGTTAGGTTTTCTGTTTTGATATATTGTCGAAACGTCAGCCGACTTTTCGAAAAGCAAAGGCTTTTGGAATTTTGGAATTTTTGCTTTAAAAATTACACGATTACAGCGGTCGAATGATTTTAAATATTTTGGGTTAAAATCTATTAACCTCAGGTAGATATTCATACTTAACGGAAATAGTTATTTCTCAGCTTTCCACTCTATATGTAGGCTTACTACTTATGCGGCAGTCACACGACGCTGTTTTTCCAGCGCTGCTAGCTGTTTGGCTGTTAGCAGCCGTTTCAGCAGCACCGTGTGAACCCTAGTACGTTGCTACTACCAGCAGCAGCGTGATGATTTTAGTAGCGCTAATGAAGTAGAGACCGTTCTACTTTGCCAGCGCTACTTGGGATCACGTGACCCTGTCGCATGGTTTCTGAGCTGCCAAAAGTCTAATAAGTGGTAAAGTTTGTTTATTATAAGTTGTTATTTTACGTTTATTTATTTAAATTTGTGTGTTACGTTTATTATTTAAAAAATCTCCCAAATTCAAATGTCAAACGACGGTTTTGCTGTTTGCCAGCGCTACTAAGTTATAAATCGTGTGAACCCTCTCAGTACGCTGCCTGCTGTTGCTATTTGCCAGCGCTACTAACCCAATATCTAGCAGCGCTGGCAAAACAGCGTCGTGTGACTGCCGCATTAGCAAGCCAAAAGCAGCACTTGCGGCAAAAAATTTTTCTTATGCTCTTCACTTTTCAAAAAAAAAAATGTTTTGATATCTTCTTGTTGTATGTTTTTGTAAAACACAACACAAATGGCGACCCTGGCCAAATTTTCAGAAAAATATCTAACGATTGAAAAATTTATGATAAACTGCGCTGCATGCGAATTTTTTTTTGAAAAAAAACCCCTTGCTGGCCAATATGCTTTAAAAATCTGCGCCGAAGACAAAAACGTAGTTTCTTTAGGCATGCTAAATCCGGGTCTTATGATCACCCTAGTTATAAGCAAACCAAAGCGAACAAACGATAAACAGGCACCCAGCTATAATAATAGATTTTTAACATTTATAGTGGGCCAGAAATTATGTTGTTTATTTGAAATAACTACTTGTATTTGAACTTCTTTTACATACGGAGCTATAACTATATTCTGAAAAGAATGAAATAAACCCCAATCACCATTGCATAAATCAGTTTCATATTTCATAATGGTAGTTCTTATTTGTCGTAATTTAGTGAAAATTGAATATTATTCTCAGTAGTTATGACTGTGTTAACATATGAACCACATTATTCCCAAAATCATTCAACATGTCAAAATGTCAACAGCATAAAATATGCCTCAAAATTTATTTTGACAGAAACATGTAATGCCTGACAGCAATTTGTAGACTGAAATAAGAGACACATGAAAGCCTTCTTAAACTGTGTATTCATTCCATGCCATTCAAAGTACTCATATATGACTTTCATATGTTGGCCAACTCCGAGAATGTCTGTATCAAATGGATTGTTTCATCGTATCCTTTACCATTACGTATGAGCACTTCAAATTTCATACGTGTCTATTCTAGAGCTGCGTATAAGAAGAATGCTTCCGGCTACGTAGTGGAATAATCGCTGAAATTCGTGTAAGCACAAGAAAGACCAAAAGCTTGCAATTATATTAGAAATTTGAGCGATAATAAAAATCTTTTATACAGGAATTTTATAGAAAGTACTTTCCAGTTGAACGAAAATTGGAAACACACAACGAAAAAAATGAAAAATCAATTCTCAAATAAATACGGCTTTTACGCATTCGCCAAATAAACGTGACACAAGTTAGCTTGACTATCAATCATTTAAAATTTGCGCCAAGCTCCAATTTGCCGAGGACCGAAGATCACATGATGATAGAAATGAAATGAATCGAAATAACTCAATGGTGTATGATGCCGACAGGAAAAATATTGAAAATGAAATAAAAATGATTATGCGAATGAAATAAATTCGTTTGATTAAATCGTCACTTTTCTTCATTAGTTTTGACGTGCACTGATGGTGGAGTTGACGCTGGTAATGCTGATGAAGATGATCGACGATGACCAAACAATTTTCATGCTGTTTGATTATAGTTTCCCGCAATTGACATAAGTGACCGGCTAGCCACCATACAAGACCATAATATCACTTCACATTCAATTGGCAATCTAAAGAGATGTCAGTGTTGGCCGCTTCGCTCCGTTTGTCCAGTCGTAGATTTTCAATTATCATTCGGCCATTAAGGCATTGATGTGTTAACTCAAATGATTTCGTACTTTTACTACATTTAATATAATCATTAATTTAGATTTAAACTCATGCCCAATTTGACATCACTGCCGGCCGAAAGATGACTTTATTATTGATTTATTTATTGTGATATGGAGTGAAAGTTTTATTCCAATAAAATTCCATCGTCATGCAGGTTCAATCATCCAATTAACAACAACGTTCATATGTAGTTTATGCACTTGTGGAGAGACACATGAAATATGTTTCAAAATGAAAAATCGCATTAAATCGTATTCAATCTAAATTCAGTTGACGAAAAAGAACAGTAGATATCTGAAGAAACTATTAACTTCCAAAATTAAAATGCAAGTCTAAACTATCTTAGCGATTAGCGGATTTCACATTCGTAGTGTTAGTATAATAAGGCGGTGTTTTAGGTTACGCGTAGGGTTCCCAAATTTCAAGACAGGGTTTTTCAGAAAGAGGACAACGGTGAGTGTAAATAATAATATCACATACCAGGTTTCAAATATTGTCACTATCTTTTAGGGGAAGGGGATGGCGGGAGGTAGTCTGACGGTGGTGCTAAACACCATACCAATATTGCGAAAATGCGTGTCGAAGGGGGCGAGGGTGGGGTCTAAAAAATACAAGTGACGTTTTTTATGAACAACCTCTAATTACAGGAAAATTGAATCAAAACCCTGTATAAAATAAACTTCATATTATTGAAAACTAGCTTACATACCCGTCGTTGCCGGGGATGGTCTATGTTGGAGCTAAACTTCAGGCCAATCGGCTCGGTAGTTTCCTCGCGAAAGGGTAACATATAGGGAAAACTCAGTTTCGAGATTACTTTACCCCCTAACCTTACTCCCCCCACCTCTCGGGCTACTTTTTAATGGGTCTACGTTGGGGCTGGATCCCCGACGAACATCTATGCCAAATTTCAGGCCAATCGGTTCAGTAGTTTCCCCGCGAAAGAGTAACATAGCGCAAAACCAAGGTTCGAAATCACTTGACCCCCTCCCCTTACTCCCCCCACCCCCCGCGTTACTTTCCCGTATGCCTATCATGCCAAATTTCAAGTCAATCAGTTCGGCCGTTTCTGCGTGAAAGAGAAACAGACAGATAGACAGACACCAACTCATTTTTATATATTAGTATGAGTATGATTACACATACCTAGCCGTTACGTTGCCGCAGGTTCATGTTTTTAAAGAACGAAACGCTTTAGACTTTGTTTCCTTCTAGAAATGGTTCATGCAAATAGAAATTTTAAGTCTATCTTAAAAATCAGAAACAACGCAACGCAGAAGTTTTGCTCTTAACCGTAACAAATTATGTTACATCGTAACATTCAGAGTATTCACAGTCCTCTTTTAATTTTCAGTATTCGGTGTTTTCGGTAATATTAAAAGACTGAAAATATTCTGCTGTGAACATCCCACAGCACAGATTTGAGAACAGCGCTTTTATTGGATACGTGACCAAATCATGAACTGCGAATTTGATTGTAAAATATGTCACATACCTTTAAATCCATGTTTGATGTATTCTTTTGAATTTCTATTGTGGCAACGGCTATCAAAATTGAAAAAATTTGCAGTCCGATGAGATTAACAAAAAACCAGCGAGAAAATTTGACAACTAAAAACATTACTAGCGCCACTCGCGGTTGATTCTTGATACCGAATAACCGGGCCGGAAAACACGACTCAAGGCATGTCTACAATTACCGAATCCGGTAATTCATTTTTACATGAACCAAGTTACCGTCTCGGTAAAAATCTGTTAAATTTGACTGAATTACCGAGCGGTAAAATTACTCGAAATTTAAAAGAGGACTGTGAATACCCTGAATATCTTCTTAGTTCGATTGAAATAATTTTTTAAATATTGACTTTTTATAAAAAGGACGGAGAGTAAAAATTTATTTAAAAAGAGGAAAATATTTTGAACAAAGAAGCCGGACATATTTTTTGGATAAGAAAATTGTACATGTCCTCCAAAAAGAGGACATCTGGGGAAATCTGGGAAATCCCATATCCTCGTTCCTTCCTGTTTCGTTCAATTTTTCTCGTTCAAGAATTTAGCCTACCCAGTTACGAGAAACGTAACTATACAAAAGTTCAAGTCTCTAGCTCAATTCTTTCGAAAGTATGGCGTTCCGGTTAGACAGGTGGACAGACAGGATGGACATGCGTCAATCAAAATCTTTTGTCCACCCGGATACCCTAGTGTAGTTCATTTTTGTGTCCGATAATTGATTCGATGCGTTACAAACGGTAACTAAATCTAATATACTTCTATATGATATATCATATAGAGTATAAAAACACAAAATTCAACACTAGTATTTTTCCAACATGGCTGCCATTTCGAGCTTTTGACATTTTTTTCATAATTTTTCCAATCGTATAAAAGTTGCCCAATTATTTTATCGAGACTTTCTTTTTTATTATGTTAATAGTCTCAATTGTGGAGCCTCTCGTTCTGAATATTTAGATAAAACTTGAACGCAGTAAGTTAGACCAGTGAAACACTATGCAGTGTAGAGTTAATAACAATGCTAAGGAATCTGTCTTTACCATTTCTGGTCATTACTTAGTAAAACCAAAAATTAGATCACTAAAGATACGACACAACAGAATTTTTCTTAGAACTTTTAACATGCATGAAAAGTACTAGAGAGGTATGAATCTCAATCAAGTAACGCATGCAATTTAAATATTATTATTGATTTTGTGACAATTAAGAGTCAAAATATAAAGGAAAATAATCGTTTTGGAAGGCATACCAAAGATTCCATTTCCGCTGTCGGATTTTTTTGGGAGCCCAAAATTTGTTCTAGGATTCTTATCTTTATTTAGCTTATCTTTGGTAAAATCAAGTTTTGCATATATTATAAAGATTTCGCTCGCAGGTTGTAAAATGTTATAAAAACACATGTACTGACCAGTATGTAAAACCTACTAACAATACTTATAGAAGTATTAATTTCATACTATTCGATAACTACCAACTACCATACATTTTTGTACATTTCGCAGATGTACACTTAAATATCAAAGATTGCTTTTAGCGATTTCACGTTCAGTTAATCTTTCCGTATATCTACTGGTATCTTTTGCCGGTATATTTTATTCCTTTACGAGCACATAATTCCGTTGTGGTAATTAATTACCACACATTATGGAACGGTCATCAATCACGATAGTGGCAGGCAATGTTGAAGTTTTTCATGTTGTCAGTCAAATAAGTGGCCATCAGGCAAAAGGGGGAATAACCCAGAAATGTTTGCATTTTCCTGTCACTGGCTTTGATTTATGGTGACAGAAGGTCGTGAACATGTCGTTTTTCGATGACAATTCGGATATAGTTTCTTTTAATGTTGATGTCTTCTGATTGCTATTAAATAAACTGTGCAATTAAATTAAATAAAATTGTAAAGTATAGGCCTATGAACTTCGTAAACATACTTATTTGATTTTCTCCATCATTTGGATTTCTAATATTATTTGTGTTTGATATTTTCGGGCTATATGTAGGTAACCAGACTTTTCATATCAAAATAGTGGGCTTTGGAGTAAAAAAAAGTGACTTATGTACACAAAAAAATGACATTAGTGATATATTAATAAAGAAATAGTAAAAATAGACATATTGTATTTCCTTTGACCCATATTATATCTATTCTCACCAGTTTTTTATCCTATATCCCAGTATGACTGAAAGTTTGATATAATAATCATACTAGATTTAAAATGAGTAAAAGCCGCGAATGTGTCTATACTATTACCATGGTTTGGAAGTCGTATTATTATATGCAATTAAAAATCTTGAAACAAATGAAGTTATTTGGTAAAATGCTAAAGTCCAATACGGGAAAAAGTGACTGAAGTCAAAAAATAAAGAATAAGATAGTCGGAAAAATAGGGTATTTTCCTCTTTTAAAGTGACGTCTGGTCACCCTAGCTATAGGTTGGAATACCTCAACAAAAATGTCATAGTTAGAATCCCAGCAAACACAGAAGTACTTTTTAGAGTAGTGAAATAATGCCTGAAAGTAATGCTTACTAGAAATGAAACTTTGATAGGGCTCCGGGAAAAAATTCAGCTATATACTTCGTGTCTGTGAATACATGTAATTGCACCGTCCGCTTCTCCAGAAGTAGTTCTGTAAGGTATTCTGTAAGGCGTTATAAAAATACTGAAAATAAGCTCTTACAGAACTCCTTACATGGATTACTTACATAAGTACTGCACTAGAAGTAATGAACACTTTTTTCTCAAGAAAATGTACACCAAAAATTGTTTAAAAATTAAAAACTAAACTATTTTAAAAGAAACAATTATTTATTTTAGACAATTCTTTTTTTACTCCTTGATGTTGAATTTTTTTCTTTTATATGCGATAAAAAACGCGTTCGCACTTAACTATTTTTTATTGCACTGTCAAAACAGTGCGTTTTGTTTTGTTTTAATTTTTTCATGCGACAGCGGCGATGTACATAACACACACAGTGCCATGGTCACCAACACAAATTTGAATTTGAAAAAGTGCTTACCCCGGGCTTGCTGGGATTTATCCATTTAAAAACACACAGTTAAAGCATCATAAACCAAAAATTGCATCAACGTTGAGCTTTGCTGACGAATTTTTCAATAACCAATTTTTCATTTTTCTAAAAATCGTGAATTTTTTCTTGGAAACACCTTAGAGATATTATTCACTTGCCCAGGAAGTGTGAAAAAATATAGAAAAATACTTTTTGAAAATCATAAAAAAACAATTTTAAGGAAAATTTTAAGGTAACTTCCTTTCTACAATATTTTTTAAATTGCACAAGAAATTTCATTGTAGCTTTCGAAATTTTTCGAAAAAAAGCCAAATATTTAATAATTGATTTTCTGGGAGACTCGTTAATTTACATTTTTTTCTATATGAAGGAAGAAAACTAGAGTCCGACCGAAGGTCAGTTTTTGGGCGAAGTCGAAGCCCAAGCCGAACTTCGGCCTCTTTCTGGACCTTCGGTCGAAGTCGAAGGTTTGCTGAATAGCTGAAATAGATATTTATCATAGTTAAACTATAGTTAGGAATCGTAGGGCTTTTTCCGTGTACCTACGTTGGAGTAAAGATAACCGATATACTCTGGACGCGGTTTTTCTTTCTTTCCTATGCGTAAATTACCAACAAAACACAACACATGTAAAACCTAGCCATGTTTTCATACACCACCAACACATGCAATCTCCCGCTGTCGGAAAATTGCATGTGTTGGTGGTGTATGAAAATATGGCTAGGTTTTACATGTGTTGTGTTTTGTTGGTAATTTACGCATAGGAAAGAAAGAAAAACCGCGTCCAGAGTATATCGGTTATCTTTACTCCAACGTAGGTACACGGAAAAAGCCCTACGATTCCTATCTAGGTAATCTATGTATTTATCGTAAAGGTGCCGCTCCACATGAGAGTAAATACGCGAGTAACTCTTAAAAACTCTCGCGAGTTACTCACAGGAGGTTGTCCATTTGAGAGTTAATTTCGGCGATTTTTCTCTTTTCAAGACCACATCTTGCTTTGGCGAGTTCTCGAGAGCTACTAGTGAAATTCAAACGCCGTTCGTATCTGGCGAGCAACTCCGCGAGAGTTCACTGGGTGCGTGTCGACTAGAGAGTAGAATCACTTTTGACAGCTCGCAGAAACTAGCTCGCGAGTTTTAGCGAATTTCTGCGTGCGATTTTCAGAGAAGTGTCCATTTGCGAGTAGCTGCTATCGAGAGGCATTTACTCTCACGTGGAGCGGCACCTTAAAAGAAAAGCATTGGCAATTCAATGGCGATTTTGTCATTAAAAATAATAGAAACATTTGGAAATTTGCAAAATAAACCACAAACAATACCATCAATAATAAAGGAAAACGCGCTTTTAGAAGTTTTTGAAAACATTTATTTTGGAAAATTAACAAATTCAATTACAATACAACCTCCTCTAATTACTGCGACTTTTCTTTATTTTAGGTCTCATAAATTTCGTTTAATATCATGCTCTGGCAAAAACTCATTCGTAGAGACAGCATTTTCCAAGACATTTCTAATGTATCGGACAAAAATGTTCGAAAATTTTAAGAAAAGCTACAATTGCCAAGGGTAAATCGTCAGGTACTCTATATGAGGGTAGACAACATTTTTATGAAAAAAATCCTTTTGTATTGGAGAGGGGGGACGGTCTGTCCGATTGAATTTTGATGGTTATGAAAAGTAATATTCTAAACATATTTCGTCTGTACAAATTTTTCGATACTGTGCACTGTTTTCGTGAAAATAGAAAAAAAGTATTCAATTTGTATGGGAGAGTGGGGAAGGAGTGGTCCAACTGGATTTTGCTGTATAAATAAGTTATGTAAAATCATATTTTAAACACATTTTACCTTAATAAATTTTTTAATCACCGTTTTCGAGAAAATTGTAAAAAAAACGAAACAGATTGTAAAAAAAAACAAACGAAAATATGAGAATCGCCCGATTTTTACAGTGAAAAATTTCAAACCTCAAGCTCAATCTTTTCGAAATTTATGGTGTTCACGGACAGACAGACAGGCGAACATACGGAAATCAATCAGGGTATTCACAGTCGTCTTTTAAATTGCGGGTAAATTTACCGCTCGGTAATTCAGTCAAATTTAACAGATTTTTACAGAGACGGTAACTTGGTTCATGTAAAAATGAATTACCGGATTCGGTAATTGTAGACATGCCTTGAGTCGTGTTTTTCCGTCCGGTTATTCGGTATCAAGAATCAACCGCGAGTGGCGCTAGTAATGTTTTTAGTTGTCAAATTTTCTCGCTGGTTATCTCATCGGACTGCAATTTTTTTCAATTTTGATAGCCGTTGCCACAATAGAAATTCAAAAGAATACATCAAACATGGATTTAAAGGTATGTGACATATTTTACAATCAAATTCGCATTTCATGATTTGGTCACGTATCAAATAAAAGCGCTGTTCTCAAATCTGTGCTGTGGGATGTTCACAGTAGAATATTTTCAGTCTTTTAATATTACCGAAAATACCGAATACCGAAAATTAAAAGAGGATTGTGAATACCCTCATTATCAGTTGTCTTTCCAAACACCCTAAACCTATGGTTTAATTTTGTCCGAAGCTGAAGTTTGGTCGAAGGTGTGATTTTAGGCAGATGGTTGCCGAAGCCGAAGCCGATTAATTGGTCGGACCTTAGAGAAAATTATCGTGAAATATTCATATTCACGCAGCTCCAAAAATTACACATTTTTCGAAATTCTACAATAATTGGAGGCAAATATGTCTATTAAAATTAATGAGATGCATGAAAATGTTATCTTAGAGTCGTGTTTTAAGGTACTTTCCGTAAGATACGTCAACCTAATTTTTGTGTCTTCGGATCCCCGTCATGGTTTTCGCATTTTTTTTTGCATGGATTCAGTATCGCCGGCACACTCTCTAAAGGGAACAATGTATGAGCAAATATCAACGAAATTTTAGACATTTTAGTTTTAACAATTGGCCCCGGCCAACGTTGGCGAGAATGTAAAAGGCAGACTCGCGTTGGTCCATATCTACCGAATCGCTGGCCAAACATTGATTCGCTTGGATTCGCTGGCAAAATAAATAACTTTTTTAGTAAATATTTCTTAGAAAAAAAATCTACGAATTTTTTGACAAAAAAAAAATGATATTACTAAACTGTCTCAAAGATTTTGAACATTTTTCGTACCGGAATTAAATCGAACATTTTTGTTATCAGATAAACCCCTAAACCCCATAAGCCCATTTTCGTTACAATACATCAAAATTAATTCTGTTAAGAACTGGTAGCATTCGTTATCGGATGCTTCTGTTCGAAAAATAAAATCAGAAGTTACCGAATAAGCTGAAAATGATTTTTTTTTTCAGATTTGGAGCAGGGACCGATTGCGGTTGATACGTACATAATTTGTACATTTTGGACTGTATATGATGGATTTCCCAATGAAAATGAGCCACCACAGGCATCGCCATCACAGACACCGGTAGGCATGTCTTAAATTGTCAGAGCCAATAGAAGAAACGTCGGTTTAATGAATTATGATTGATGGCTGATGGATTATGTGGCGACTAACCAACTTTACCGAAAAAAAGCCTTGATGACGGATACTAATTTGGACTTTCTCCTGCCAATCCCAATAGGGCCATGCGCGACCTTATTGTACTTTGCTATTTTATACTCGTATATCTTTACTATACCAAAAGTTCTACTGTGCTATGCAAGCAATGCTATCGTCCCCGTTGTTGATTTTTCTTGAAAAAAAAGAGGAAAAAATCTTGCGTGATTGGACAGACGGGACGGTTTCGGCTTTTACACTTGGCCTAATCCGTCATTCCGGGCTAATAATATTTGACTGGCTGATAATATGATAAATTATTTGTTTAGTACATTAAGATGGATTTAAATTTTTTTTTATTACATTTATGTTGTTGTTGGTTAACTTTTAAGGTGATTACTCATTGCCAGCTACTGTTTGCTATGACAGGACTGAATTGATTTATAGATTTGAGGGACATTATTGGTATGGCGTCTTTCTAGGAGGATTATTTACTACTTTGTCTGGGAAAAATTATTTCACTGATCCTTCCGAAAATACTTTTGACGTATTAAAATATATTTAATTAAAAGAATTCATTCGAAAAAAATGACATGGGTTACATTAATTTAATCCTGTTCTACTCAATCAAGATTATTGATTTTATTATTAGTCAGTAGTAAGACAATTGGTTTTTAATACTCAATACCTATAAATAAAAGCATTTTAAGACTGATTTAAACTTAATGTCGTACTAATAGGCATGACCGTTTGCAGGATTTTTTTCAAGAAGGTGAGAAGGGGGGGGGGCGAAGTATTTTACCACGTCGTCTTTGGGGTCAATTCAGGACAAGGTGAGCAACAAATTGTATAGGAAAAATAAAACTTAATTTAGATTAAAACCAAGGAGAAAAAATCATTAATGTGTACCACAGGCGAAATTTTTGAAAAAGAATGCGGTGCAATTTTTTAAATCAATACATACACAGTCCCAAGCAAAAAATAGCTTAAAGTTTTGCACTCTTGAATTGGAATCAAAAATATCAATATAGAGAAATGCTCCTCATATTTGGAGGTAATACATCTTTTGTGGGAAATCGTTGAAAAAAGTGCCGCAGGCGAAAAAAATACATTTCGGAGTTATACTCCGAAAAATGGAGGCTAACTCGACGACCTACATACGGCGTAATTGGCCTCGGGCAGGCATGCGTTCGCCTGCATGAGGGAAAGTAAAACTTGGCTTGACCTGTGACCGGAGAAATTCTGAAATTAAGCCACCAGCAGGTGAAGTAGGGCATTGGGAGCTGCACGAGTTGACCTTAGATAGGCATTTCGAGGATGTAATGTCATGTAATGGAAACCTCTGTCAGCCAGCTAGCGGTCAGAGTTAACCTAACAAAAAGTTGACCTGGACATTTTTCTGAGTGTACGTTTTGCATATTTGAGGCGTTAAAAGCTAGAGTGGACCAAGCCACATAATCGAGTTTCTGAAGCTTTTCCACTTTTGTGCTATTATTGACTGTAAATTTTTGGAAAAAAAAATTTCTGTGGACTTTATTACTCAATGTTGAAATGTTCTTTTGTGCATCCAAACATTTTTATCTAAAAACCCACTCGCAATAGTGATTCAAACACAAAAAAATTCACGATTTCGACATGTGGGTTGGTCCACTCTAGCTTTTAACCCCTCATTTAGTGATCGTTCTTTCTAGTGTTTTAAAATTATCACACTAATTTGAAAAATCCAGAACAAAAATTTAGTTTCCGGGACACCGGGACAACAAGCCTAAATTCGGCGCTGACCGGAAAAGGTATGATGCAATGGGCTATTTTTAAATAAATACTTTTAAAGTCGAATTAACTTTAAACAAAGAAAAATTAACAGCTAACAAAAATTCACTTTGCTTCAAAAAAAAATCGAATTTTCGCGCCTAAAGAACCACTGAAACACAACGCGAAGGAAGGAATCCTTGTGATTCCTCTGCAAAATATAATAAGTTGCTGTAATTCGTTGTATCCTGATGAGCTCTTGCAGCTTGTTTAATTGAAACCATTGCAGTATCAATTTTACTAATAAAATTATTGAGATTTTATTTGAATGTTGATTAACCTTTATTCAAGGAATATGAAAAACCAAGAGTTTTTTTTCAAAATCCACTTCTGACATCTTAGTTAGACCTTCCAACATTTTTATTTTAGGCCTTACCAATAAACATTTCTAAAGTCGACTTTACGTAATCCTAAAACTCGCGAATCTTTATACTCTATTGGCAATGGGAATAAGTTCTTGGCGTTTTTTGTATTTGGGAAAAATCTTTATTTGTGCTTCAAAAGACATATTAAAGTATGTTTTATTGGAAGCTATAACCTTAGCCCATTTTTCAGGCACAAGACGGATTCCTTGATTGAAGAAGGCCTGCTCTTTCGCGATGATCCAGTCATGCATCCATTTGTTCCTCATATGAATGGAACGGCATTCCAGTAAGACTTGAGTGCATCAATCCAAACAAAGAATAATCAGAAGGGGTGATGTCTGGGGAGTATGGCGGGTAAGTTAGAATTTCCCAGTTGATCCGTTTTAGGTATGTTTTGACTTGCTTAGCAATGGATGGCATTGCGTTGTCGTGGAGTAAAATCAACTTGCCATGCCTATCGGCCCATTTCGGATGTTTTTCGCCAAAAGCTCGCTTCAAACATATCAGTTGACGCCAACAGACTTTGCCACTGATAGTTTCTGACAGTTTCAAGAGTTCATAGTACACAACGCCCACAAATTTCATACACGATCATAGTACACAAATCACCACTTTTAAGCAGTCATCGGGCACACAAATGAACTACACGAGAGTGTTTGCGATGACAAACATTTTGATTTCCGCATGTCCGTCCGTCTGTCTGTCAGTCCGTCTGTCCATCTGTCTGACCGTGAATGCCATAACTTTCGAAAGAATTGAGCTAGAGACTTGAACTTGTAACTGACTAGGCTAAATTCTTAAACGGGAAAAATTACCCATTCCTTCCCGCTTCCCCATACAAACGAAACGGTTTTTTGCGATTTTCTCGAAAACGATGAGTCATATTGAAAAATTTGTAAAGTTAAAATGTATTTAGAATATAATTTTACATAACACACCCATACATGAAAATCCAATCGGATCACTGCTTCGCCCTCTCCCATACAAATGCGATATTTTTTGCCTATTTTCTCGGAAATAGTTCATCGTATCGAAAAATTTATAAAGGGGATATGTATTTAGAATATGATTTTACATAACCGTGCCATACATCAAAATCCAATCCGACCACTCCTTTCCTCCTCTCCTATACAAATGGACTTTTTTTAAATAAACATTTTGTCTGTCATCATATAGTGTATTTGACGATTGGCTCCTGCAAATTGTAGCTTTTCCAATGTTCTTTTTTAAAAACTTCTTTTAGAAATATATTGAATACATTTTCACTAGAACTTTTCAGCTGTCAGCGATTTAAGTAGGAAATTATCATTCGTTGAAAAGAAATAAGGCAATTTACAAAGCTGCCTGACAGTCACCATTAATCGCGTACTTTCAATAAATTACCCAAAAGCAACACCACATTAATCCTTGTTTCTGTTCCTCGTGAATGGGCTACTTCACCTTAATATCCATTCTGTTATGCACATAAAACGTGATAAATAGACTTTTGATGGTATTGTAACATACACGAGTATGTAGTAAACTAGCTCTGATACGAATTTCTGTACTAAGAATACTAAGCTCGCTCCGTTTACCACACTTTGAAGTCGGGTAGGTATTTTCGAATATGTACTGTATTCCCATAAGCGAAATTCATTACTCGTATGCCTGTTAGAATAACCAACTATACTTATCTATCTGCATATAACCATGCGAAAGGCGCGCACCTATAAATTTCAACGAATGTGTAAATTATAAATACGGGCAATTATTTTTACTGTACTTAACAAATTACCATGCCACATATGGAGAATAAATTACGTTCCATGTAAAACACTTAGATACCTACCGAACGCGTCGCATAGTGCTCGATTTTTTCCTGTACTTACGAGTAGGTATGACGATATTACACCTACCTCCATATGAATAAATATAATGTGCTCATACAGTCTTGTTTAGTAAATTTACAAAAACCATACATTTCTTTTCGCACATGCATTATTGTGGAGAGACGGGCCATATAAATCGCAAACATAGATCGTTTCGTCCTTTTTACATATTTACACACGCGAAAACATTTTTATATATTTTTCAAGCACATAAACATAAATTACTTTTCCCCAAAAACCTTTGAGATAAGTCAAGCAGTTGAGTGAATACGAAACGAAGCATAAATACCAAAAAAAAGGAATCTTTTGTTTTTAATAAATTTTCTGTATTTTCTACTTATATGAGGAGTACCTACCTACATCGTATGCACACTTGGATAGGCATTATTATGTACACATCCTAAATTCTAAAAAAGTATCCACGTGAATATAATGTTCGAAGTATTGTAGTTGGACGAAGTATTGTAACTATATTTTAAATAAGCTATAAGAAAGCAGTGGGGAGTATTTCAGCAACCGGGCCAAATTTTATTGTTAAAAGAAGGGTAGGAAAATCACATAAATTCCTTTGATGGTTCTATTTTCCTACCGATGGCAGGCAGAAACAATGTATGCATCGAACCCATTAACATGAAATTTATTAGCAGAATGTTACGGAATTGCCAAATAAAATGTTATAAAATTATTCACCCTATATTCGTTTACTATTTGCTTAGGTATTACATAATATCATAAATTATTGCTTTCAAGAATATTTTCGACAACCAGATTTTGCTGAACGATTGAAGCAACATCATTTTATCTGTCAGTGTGCACAAAATTTTGATGGCTAGGAAATGCATTTTGAGAAATTCATATTCAAAATGTCAACTATTGATCTCTACTAGCGTTTTTGGCGTTTGGCATGATACGTACCGTAGACGTACGTACCAGAAACGCTAGATGGAATATTTTCCTTTATTAAAATTGAAACTAATTTTTATTAAATCTTCTAAGGTCACAAGCACTGAGCTGCTGAACCGCAACTCCGGATTAGATTTCATGTTGATCTTCCCTCAATTTGCGGAACGAAAAATAAGTAATATATTCTGATAATCAAAGATATTTTTAAGACCTTTATTAAATGTTGGTTCGAAAGTCAAAAATAAAAAAACCTTTTTTTAAGGATTGGAAATTTGAAAACTTTAAATCAGACGCTCTTTACCCAGTAAATTTTCCAGCGAAATTTTACTGGCATTTTACTAGAGAAAACAGTAAATATTATTTTTTTACTGTTTACCCAGTAAAAAGAAACACATTAAATTTTACTGATAATACAGTAAATTTTCACTGGGGAATCGCTGATTTCGTCCCACAATTTCATATTTTTTTTCGTTTCCCAAAAAATTTTGACACTTTCCTTTTTCATCCCAGTAAATATGTCAACGCTTCACCCCAGTAAAGGGCACTAACATTTAGAACCCATTTCTCAATTTTCCATAGTCTAGAAGTATGTGAAGTAGCCAACAAACGCAGGCGTCTCGGGTTCGAGCTTCGACAGTGGTAATAAGAGTTTTTCCAACACAACATTCTCGTCTAAAAGTAAATATTAATAACAAAAAAATATTTAATATCAAATAAAAATTAGGTTTGAAAAAAAAGTTACCAAAACCTTCAAAAATTTCAAAAAGCATCTGAGAGGTTTTTAAGATTTTACTGTGATCCCAGTCAATTTTACTAGGATTCCCAGTAAAAATCACTGTTAGTTCTTTCCAGTTTTACATCATGAGAATTTTACAGGGAATACAATCCAATATTTACAGGGACGAACAGTAAATGTTTTACAATCCAATATTTACAGGGACGAACAATATAAAAAACCTCAACGTGGTTTCCTTTTTACTGGGCTCCCAGCAAAATCTGGTTTAGAGTGTAAGTTCCGAGTAGTTCGACGTCTAGCATCCGCTAATTACGCGGCTGATCATATAATGTATGTCTGCTCACACTGTTTATGCGAAAATATGTAAATAAATAAGACTAAAAGTTGTATTTTTCATGTTAGACCCGGAATATCCCATATCATAACATTTGACAATTTTTAATTAAATGTTTTTATTTAGTTTGCTTTTTTGTCTGTTTGTTAGGATCAAACCTTGTAGCTTAAATTTGACCAACTTCCACATACCCGATCGAGTTGAAATTTTGCACACAAACGACCGTACGATTTTATATGCTCATTCATAAAAGTAAAATAAAAAATAGCGTCTGTCAGGTATCATATTGAACAAATTAGTTATGCCACGTACCCATCGTTTGCAATCTAAATGAAAGGGCTTGGAAAAATCTATAACTGTCGGAAATCTAAAGACGGTGGACGCATGACGCTATTTTGCGGAATCGTAGAAATTAAGCAACTTCGGCTGGATACAGACGTCAAAAAAAATTTTAAAAATTAAGTAAGAGATCGTTTACGTCTGAGACTTTATTCCGCGAACTTTACTCCATGGCTCTAAATTCATATTGCACAACCATTTACATCACGACAATAAATTCTTTAATTCCTGAAAGACGTCGGAACTCAAGTTTTTCATGTAAAATCGCTGGAATTAATTCAAATTCTTGTTTTGTGCGATAAATGAAGAAAATTCTCGAAGGAACTGCCCCAAAAATCGGCAATGTAAACGGACTCTAAAACAATCTTAAAAACAAGCTTTCATTAAAATGCTCTAAAATCAAAAAAAAAAAAAATAATTGTTGGGCATTGCAATTTTGTAAATTTGTTTATCTCCGATAGACGCAACGCCAAAAAAACAAAATAGTAGATTTCGATGGAAATATTAGTAGATTTTGAAAGAAATGCTACCTGTTGTTGCAAAAGACGGTGTCATGTGTCTTTTCATGATTCCATAACCCCGAAATAACCATTGATTCAAATGTTTATATGGCAGAGTTAAACATAACAAAAGCTATAATTGCCGATCTGGCAATTATTGAAGACCCGTATGGTGATTTAAGTGAACGGCGAACAGTTGTATCAAAATTCCACTTTGAAGTCAAACTTTCCAAAAAGATTTTTTAAAATTTATTCCAATCGGATTTTGATGTATGGGAGTTTTATGTAGAATCATATCCTAAATAACTTTTGTTCTTGGACTTTTTTGATAAGATGCACCGTTTTTGAGATATTCGCAAAAATCGTTTTAGTTCGTATGGGAGGTACCCCCCCTAACGGTCCATTTTTGCCCATTAACGAACTTAACCTCGCATTTTACGAAAAACGGATCTGTGCAAAATTTCAAGTCTCTAGCTCAATCCGTGCGCCCGCAATCCGCGCCATAGACGGACGGACGGACGGACGGACATGCTAAATTCAACTTTTTTTTATCGTTCTAAACACACTGGTGTAATTCATTTTTTTGTGTGATGACGGGATCTTGGCGTTACAAACGGTAAGGCAAAGTTAATATACCCTTTGGTTTCCCCAAACGGGTATGAAAACATTGTAAATTTTGATTGTTTTACGATTTTTTGGCTTATTCTATAAATGTTGGAAATGGGGTATAATAAGAAGAATATAATGGAAATAAAGGATATCACAGAAGGGATCGTTAAATTTCAACATGATCAACTGATGCTCAGAAGGGATACTTACATTTCAACATGATCAACTGAACCTTTTGAACAATACAATTACAGCAAACAGTCTTTCCACATCCAAATTTCGTTAAATTTCAATCAAAACTAAACGTAAAAAGAAAATTCCTTCGAATCCGTAGGTTTTCATGCATCCTAAGACGAGTTTCGTTGTTTAATTAGACACCATAGGTTAAATTGGTTTCTTAACAGGTTGGTGTTTAAATTACGTGTTTAATTTTCTCATCCTGCTTTGCAAAACTTCAGTCTATCTTTATGACTTTCAATAGGGTCCAAAAAGTTTTAAGTTTAACGTACATAGATATTTTATGGAATTTAAACACTTCTAAAGAAACCTTAAAAATAATTCCGCAGTGAAGTGAAAAAAAGTTAAATTAATTGTTTTATAATTATGTCAGTCTCAACACCATTTATTGAGCCATCAAATAAATGTGTGGGGCATATGTTTTACGGTGTAAAAGATGGATACAACATCATAATGTTAACTCAAGATCACTGGCTGTGTTCACAGGAAATTTCGCCGATATACTAAATGTATGTAAGTGCAGCAAACATAAAAAAAATCTCAGTATCCATAAAAAACAGCGTTTGTATAGGGAAACACCGCCTTTTTAACAAATGATGCTTGTTAAGTAATTTATCTGAAGCCTATCAACCCCTCTTCAGTCCCGAAATTGCTTTTAGTTTACTGATAATCGCGACCTCTCATTCGATCGTCGTGATTCTGATGCCGACTTATGTTGTTTTCTTATGCTATTTGGGGTTTCTTGATGGTTTTCTCCTCAAACATACTTTATACGAGTATATCTCTTGGCTGTCCGCCTTTTAATAATGGGCGACAGCCGAACAAATAATTTGTTTATTTTAAAATGGACCATTTGGGATGAGATATGTGTTTATTTTGTTATTTTAAGGTTTCTTAATTTATTTTGCTCTTTTCACTTTAGGTATTTTCAGTTCAGCAACGGACCGACACGGTAAATTGTTAAGAAACACGCATCTTGGCGATCATAATAATCTATTGGCTTGACTGTCGCCGTCTTCATATTATATTTCACAGTGTGTGATCATTGCCGTTCTTAATGGGCCGTTGTTGTTGTTCAATTTGGCTCAATGATCGTTGATGTCAAATGTTTTATTGTAGTGATTTCTCATCTTAAGTTGAGGCTTATTTCCAGCTGTCTGATCTTAGGAGAGGTCTCGCTTTTTAACAAGTTGTGTAAATGTCAACCGTCAACGAAGTCGTCACAGCTAATGTATGAAAACGTGTTTCACATCTAATAAATTTAATTTTGGTAATAACAACTGCTGTGGTTAAAATGGTCTGGGACAAAGGAATAATTTTAAATAATGTAATGCGACACACAAGGAAGAACTAATATCTCTTTTTTGCCTGAATAAAAATTTAAAAGAAAATCACTGAACTATCTTAGTTCCGAAACACAATTATGCTAAAATTTAAAACAAAATCGAAATTTTTCCTAAGGCTCCGTTTACACTGGCGATTTTTTCTTGAATTTCTCCGCGAATTTGCAGAATAAGTTAAATCAGCGAAAGTTCACAGGAATTGAATTCATTTTGGCAATTTCCCATGAAAAATTCTAAGTTGCATCTGAATAAAGTTGACGAGATTCAGAAAAAAATTCTGATATTCCAGAAAAAAAATTGCGGAATAAATTCGTGAAGTTGCCAAAATTTGTATTAAATTTATTGCTTTTGTACTTATATTTCCGAAAAAATTCATACAGTAGACCAAGGTTCCACTTTTGAATTTATTCAATTTAGTGGCTGTCAACTTGTGGTGCAATATTGGTTGGTTGGCGGGTTAGAAAGGGGGCTTAACAACCACGTAGATCTCCTTTTAGACTCATTGTACCCCTCCGGTGTCCCTCGATGGAGCAGATTGAGCTCAAACCCAGGTGAGATTTGTTTCATGAATAAACTTCTGGATTTTGTATGCTGATGAAAACGGTCGTCAAATATGGATTTTGTGTGGCAGAATAATATTGGAGTAATAAAGTGTCAGATGTAAACGGCGCTTAGAGTTGGCCCTCCATTACCATGACTTTTCCCAACTGCAAAAAAATAGAGACACATTTATGTGAAGATACCTTGGCGAGAAAGGGAGATAAGAATCAACTGCAAAAATTTGTCGGCAACTGCAAAAATAATTTCCCCTCTTTTTTTATGGCGATTTTATGGTTGTAGTTGACGGACTTGAACTTTTTTATAGCGACTTCTACTACAATCACACATTGTCCCTGTAAGTGAATAGTGAGCACAGACACATCCAAAGTGCTATTATAGCCTAGCTGTCATTTTTCGTGCAGTTCAAACACATACATGCAGCTGTATAGTTTTTTTTTCTATGCTAATTTGAACCTTATATTCATAGCATAAGGTTTAGAGAATACAGTCCCGGGATCCGGGATCCCGCAATACTCGGGATCCCGGCTGGTTTTTGATCCCGACAACCCCGGGATTGAAAACTATCAATCCCGGGATTATCGGGACTATGATAGCAATGAAAAATACGAAATGTGTTGCACTACAAATTTGTACTTTTATTACCTACACAAAAGGTTTTTTGCTGCATACTTAAAAGTTTTTCTTAGCTCATGAGCTTAAAGTTCATCGTGTGATTAATAAAACAAACGTCATTTGTGCACAGTTTTACTGCAATTTTGTTGGAAGTTGGACAAGTTTCAAAATATATCTTTTTAAATGTCCAGTGCCAATGATTTTATTAAACACCAAAAAGATACCGATACGTCATCCGTGTGGTGTTATTTTTTAGTTGCAAAGGACAGAACAACCGCCCAATGCAAGCGATGTTTGGCTGTCCTTAAGACATTGGGGGGATCCACCAAAGGCTTACACACGCATTTATCGTCAAAACATAATATAAAAGTATCAAATATTCTATCTACCAGTCAAGAAAGCAGAGAATTTGATAGACCTTCACAGCCATCACCTAAACAAAAAATAGTAGATTATTTTCCGACTACTCAAACTGAACCTTTAAATAAACTTTTGGCACGCATGACGGCATTGGATGGATTTTCATTCAGAGTTTTCATAACTTCTAACGATCTCAGAGAATTATTATTTGCAAAAGGTTTCCATAACTTGCCAAAGTCTGCAGTATCAATTCAGAAACAAGTAATAGATTACAGTAATGTGATCAAGGGAAAAATAACTGATGAAATGTTTGAATACAAAAAGTCTGGAGGAAGTTTCAGCTTGACCTTTGATGAATGGACTTCTACCGCCAATAAACGATATATGAATGTGAATGTACATTCATGCGGAAACTTCTGGAATTTGGGCTTAGCTCGTATTCAGGGATCTTTGACATCTGAAGCCTGCATTAAAATTTTAGAAGAACATATCGGACGATACAACATTTCACTTCAAGACGATATTGTCGCAATGGTCACCGACGGTCCAAATGTGATGGTGAAGCTAGGAAACCTCGTTAGCAACGAGCATCAACTTTGTTTCGCACATGGTCTCCATTTGGCGGTCTGCGATGTCCTCTATAATAAGAAAATATTATTGCAAAATATTAACGCTTGTTCTTCGGGAGAGACGGAATATTATCCACTAGATGTCAGTGACACTGATGATGAAGATTTAGATGATTTGGACATTGAAGAATCACGGATAACTGTAATCCAACAAAATGAACTAATTCAAGAAGTCCCCGCTTTTACCAATGAACAAAATATAAACGAACTGATTAAGAAAATTCGAAAAATAGTTGTATATTTTAAAAGGTCGCCTACGAAAAATGACGTTGTCCTTCAAAAATACGTTAAGTCAGAACACGGAAAAGAACTTTCGCTGCTACTGGACTGTAAAACAAGATGGAACAGCCTTCTAGTTATGCTAGATCGCTTCGTCCTTCTGAAAACCAGCATTCAAAAATCTCAGATTTTGCTTTAATGAATTCAGATTTTGCTTTAATGAAAGAAATTATCGATGTGATTACCCCTCTTAAACTAACAGTAGAAACACTATGTCGACGGGATTCCAACCTGTGTATAGCTGATGCGGCCTTAAAGTTCCTGATTAATCAACTCGTCGAAAAGGATTCAACGTTCGCAAACAAAATGTTGGCATCCCTGACTCGTCGTATTAAGCAAAGACGTCGTGAGGACCTATCTGGTGTACTAAACTATCTTCAAAATCCTCGCCGAAAACTCTCAGAAGCCTCAGAAATTTTAGATGAAATGTTCTTACGGCCTAGTAAAACCGTTATTAGGAAGCAGGTTCAATCTTTGCTTGAAAGGCTGAACAGTGGAACCAATTTAGAAGGTAATCGAGAAGTGGAGGTAGAAAAAAATCCTGGACAAATTCAGCGATGTCATCAACTAACTCTGAAGGAAAAATTGCAAAAAGAGGTAATGGAAAGTATGAAATCCATTGATATTGAAATGCAAAAAGAAACTGATTTGTTGGCGTTGGTCAAAAAAGAGATGGCTGTATATGAGAATGGGGGGACTCGTGGACACCATTTGGAGCTAGCATACCAATATCTTCTTGCAATTCCTCCTACAAGCGTTGAGGCGGAGCGGGCTTTTTCAGCGGCGGGATATATTGGCAGCAAATTAAGATCTAGACTTGGAGATCAGAGCATAGATGCTCTGGTATTTCTCCGTGCATATTTCCAGAATACTTCTTAATTAATTTTATGATTCTATTTTTATTTAGTAATTTATTTTATATTCAAAAAGAATATTTTTGTTTTGTTTTTATTCAATAAATGAATTATTTTTTTGTTTGAAATTGAATATTTTGCCGAATTCCGGGATTATCCCGGGATCCCGGGATAATTTTTTAACAATCCCGAAATCCCGGGACGAGAAAATCCCGGGATTTTGTATTCTCTAATAAGGTTTGATATGATTGCTATAAAGTTGTTAAACTGGAAGGGAAAGCGTTTATACTTGTATTTAGTCATTCCTCTTTAGATCTATATAAGTCTACACGGTAAAAACTGGAGTCTAATTTTAAGACTTTTTGCGACTACATATAGGACCCAAACTAATGCAGTTTTAAACTAAAACTTTAAAGAGTTTGGAAAGAAAAAAATGAAACTTTTTGGGTTTATTTTCAAGAAAAAAAAGTTTAGCAAGTAGTAAAAGGGGCCTAGAAATAAAACACAGCAGTCTCTTGTTCAAACCAAAAAGCAAACCAAAATTTCTAAAAACTGCTCTATTCCCAACTCGCTGGTCTTAATTTAAAACTTTAATGCCTCGGTTTTATTCAAAATTTTAAAGTTTATTGTTTTGATTCCAGTCCTGGTAGTCTAGAATCTAGAAAAAAAACACTCAATTCTAAACTTTTCAGTCGTAACTGAAAACTTTATTGCTTTGATGTTAGTCAGAATTGTCTAAAAAATAGAAAAAAGGTTCCAAAAACCGCGCAATTTTAAACTCTAGAGTTTTAATTTTAAACCTGAAATGTTTTAGTATCAAACCTAATATCCTATATATTAAACTTCGTGATTCGTGCTTTAGTAGGTGTAAATAAAACAATTTATATTAATTTAATTAAAAATAATATTATGTTTCATTATTATATACATTTTATCAAAAATAGTAATCGAATTAAAGACATCCTTGTTTTTTAATCTAAGCGATTACAAATTTCACGTATGGGAGGAGATAATTTGGTTACACTTAATCCGTATACATAAATAATGTTCGAAAAATGTAAAAAATTGTTTCAATTCTGGGTCATATCGACTTGAAAATATAAAAATACTGGAAAATAGAACAAAAAAGGCTTCTTTAATACTATAAGAATCAGGGAGATTTAATATCTTCATTGATCCCAGTTAAATGTTGATTGATGGCAGCTTTATTTGGGCCCACAGCAATTAAGTAGGGCTGCTTGACTTCTTTCGACAAATATTCTTCCGGAGAAGTCGTAAGCTGGAAATATCGATCTTAATTAGTTTCAAATTCTTACAATACTTCTAATTTCATCATTTACCTTTTTAAAAACCAGAAATTTTTCAATTTTTCTTGAAGATTTGGTTCCGGGAACTGCAGGTAATAATTTTAAAAGACCTATCAAGGCAAGAGTGGAAAAATTTCAATCTTCTTGATGAAGAGAATTCCCAGTTTCCTCGATAACTTATCCGAATTTTCATACTGCAGTTTAAAATCTAAAAGAACTTATTTAAAAAAAAATTAACATTTTGTATTAAATATAAATGAATATTTTTCATACCAATTCCGAGAAATCTCCTTTTCTAACGTAAATGTATCTTCATACAATATCCATTTTACATCACTTTCAATTTACCCGCAGTTTTTTATACAGGGTGCGCCATCTGTTCCTCCGGTATGAGAATGTTGAATAACTTTTTAAAGAAACAATAGATTGCAAAAAATGGTGTTTTTTTATTTAGTTCAATCCTTTACAATTTATGTGGACTACTTTTTGAAAACAACATCGATCAAATGACCACCTTTATTGGCCACCGCAAACTGTGCTCTTTTTCGGGCATTTTCCATCACTTCTTCGAGCATCTCCGTCGGTATGGCAGCTATTTCGGCACGAATATTGGTCTTGAGCTCGTCAATGGTCTTCGGGTTGCTGGCGTAAACTTTACTCTTCAAATAACCCCACAAAAAGAAGTCTGGGGGGGTTAAATCAGGGGATCTTGGTGGCCAGTCAATATCGCCTCTTTTCGATATCACACGTCTAGGGAATTTTTGTTGCAAAAACCGTATTGTTTGGTCCGCTGTGTGGCATGGCGCCCCGTCTTGCTGAAACCAGAAGTCAGTCAGACCTTTTTCACGCATTTTCGGACACACAAAATGTGCCAACATCCACCGATATCGATTACCATTAACTGTTTCACCTTCATTGAAGAAAAATGGCCCAATGATGGTTTTTGCGCACACGCCGGCCCAAACAGTCACTTTTCGATCATGCAATGGTATTTCATGAATCTCGTGAGGATTTTCTGTCGCCCAAATGCGGCAATTTTGTTTATTAACACCGCCAGAGGGAGTGAAATGTGCCTCGTCGGTAATTAAAACTTGCATCCAAAATTGAACGACTATTTTCAATGTACATCGTCACTATTTCGGCGCGTTCTTTCGGTGTGAAGCGGTTCATGGTTAAAATTGTACTGGTTTGACGTTTCCAAAACGTGTCTAGGAAAGCAAATCGGTTGACAAATGGCGAAGTTATTCAATGTTTACATACCGGAGGAACAGATGGCGCACCCTGTACACCTCTTCTAATCAACTGACTAATAACGAATGAGAAAATGTATAAGTCCTTAATAAATATGTGTTGTCAAAACAAACCGGGGATTCCCCTAAAACTAAAATTTTACCGAATCGAAACTTTTTAGTTTTAGAAACAAACTAAAGAGACTAGATGCAAAACTTAAAGGTTTGAATGTGATGCCGAAACTAGACTTAAAAGTTTTGCTTTTTTTTTCCAGCTCTCATTCAATTGTTTTGATTTTCGACAACCATTTATAGTAAACCCGAATGTCTAAACTTTAATCACATTCTAAATTAAAACATAAACGAAAAGACCTAAATTATAGAAGTTCAGGGACTATTTCGTCGTTATAGGACCGGATAATATCTTTTAAAACAGTCTAGTCTTATTAGCAGTCTTCTTCAGTTTTAAAATTATGACTGCAAAGGTTTTAAAGTTTTTTCAAACGCAGTATGTTTGAATTTCAGACTTTTTCAATTAAAATAAATAAAAATTAAACCGAATTTACCGTGCACAAGACTATTTAGCCTAAATTTTGTTTTAAACTTAGAAAAGTTTTAAATTTAGATCGTAAAAGTTTTAAAAAGTCATTAAACTTTCAGAGTTCGAAAAAAAGTCTGGAAATTAGACCTCAGTTTTTACCGTGTATCTTGCTCTAGTTTTCTGCATTTTTTTGCAGTTACAGAAGTCATGGTAATGGAGATCCTCCTTAATATATAAACTTTAATTTCCCCAAAAATAGAATTCTGTCTGGCCGCAATAATATTTTCATATCGATGAAAATTTCCAGTGGCAGCAATTTTGTGTTGAAACAATTGATAAACGATTTAACTTTCACTAAGCAATCACCAGAGCGTAAATCTACCGACACAACACATCTATCAGTATCCTTTCGATTTTTCCCCTCTAGTCGACACCTAAAGAGATGTGTTTCTTTTTCGTCAATATACGTCCCGTATGCAATCTTCATACATCCACACGACGTCTTTGGCTTGAGTACTACACCGCATTGATATATTGATGCTCATCCATAAACCAGTCAAGCCTGTCGAGAACATGTTCGATAAATAAATAAAGTCAGTAACTCAAGGAACATAGAGCAAAGATATTTATCCGTCTTTAGACACCTATAGAATTGAGTTCCGCACACTCGTACGTATCATATGTGGAAGAAACGTTCATGTTAGATTCGGATTTCCCATCACAAACATCTCTGCATTTAGCAAAGGGTGGAAACGGTTGAAAAACAGTCAGGAGAACAAAGTGCTTGGCATCAAATAGAACCAACTACCAAAGACACAAGTCAAGACCATTTGCCATTTCCAATATCTTAAAGAAGCGAAGAAATATCGTAGAAATATCTATATATCTTTCGTAAATGTGTGACTTTCTATACTCATTCATCTATCCATCTAGCTAACTATTTATCTATACTTGTATATCTGCCCATAGATATGTAGGTTCATGTAACAAACTCCAACTTAATACATACCCATATGTATAAAAGGATTCGATATGTTTGTATGTATCTAAAATATATTTGTACAATTTATACGGATACGGCTATAACTCAGCAAATGTAATAAATGAAGCAATTACAGCTTGACTACTCCTCTATATCAACTATTCCTGGCTAAGATATAAACGTACGACGATTCAGACATTTATCTAACCGATTGTGGCTGGTTGTTCGTATGTCTCTGCATTATTTATAAAAGGCGACAGACATAAAAATAAATTGAATCAAACGCCGGAGATTTTGACGCATTACATCAATAAAACAGAACATTCCCTCAGAATGGCCTTTTGATTGAGATATACGATTTTAATAAATTTCTTTCTTTAATGGAAGGAGCACGAGCTTCAATGTTGATCCCGATGTCGATTCTATAGGGTCAGAGCATCCTCAGTCTATATTGGATGTTAAATGGTGGTGTTACGCAGAAAGTATCACAGCATACCGCATTTTATATATATTTCATTGTATATCAAATGCATTTCGATCTCTTTACGCCTCTAATTTAATGTTCACTAATAGAACATTTCCTATCAAATCAGTTTTTCACCATCCTAAGACAGCCTCTCACAATTGAACAATCGAACTTGAAAATATCAAAGTAAAGCTATTATCACTAGAAAAAAAATATTCTTATGTGTTTCACAAACTTCATAGCTTAAATCAATTAAAAAATAATACAAAAAACGTACAAACAAATCTATTGAGGTAGATCTTGAAAAAAATACTTCCTATTTTTAATTTTTAGACATCTCGTTGACATAAATTTTAATATTATTTTTTGTGATTTATTGCGGGATTTAAATATCTCAAGAATTTTTTTATACGCTATATGAGAATCATATATAAGTACATTAGATGTATAGTACACCGTTTGTAACGCCGCAAATCAATCGTCCGACACAAAAATGAAGGACACCAGGTTGTTCGAGATGAACAAATACTTTTATTTCTGCATGTCCGTCCGTCTGTCTGTCTGTGCGTGAACACTGTAACTTTCGGAAGGTTTGAGCTAGAGACTAGAAATATTGTATAGTTAGGCCCCTCGTAAATAGCTAGGCTGTTCATGAACGGGCAAAATTGGACCATACAAACTAAACAGTTTTTTTCTGCAATTTTCTCGAAAACGATGAATTATATTGAAAAATTTATTAACGTAAAATGTGTTTAGAATAGAATTTTACATAACTCATCCATACATCAAAATCCAATTGGACCACTGCTTTCCCCCTCTCCCATACAAATGGAAAACTTTTTTCCTGTTTTCTCGAAGACTGTGCATGGTATCGAAAAATTTATAAAGACGAAATTTGTTTAGAATATGATTTTACATAACCGTTCCATATATCAAAATCCGATCGAACCAGTCCTTAACCCCTCTCCTATACAAATGGATTTTTTTTAAATAAACATTTTGTCTGTCATCATATAGAGTATTTGACCATTGGCCCCTGGCTTTTCTTGTGTTTTACTTTTTCTTCATAATATTTTGGATTTTTTGGTCATGCAGTTTTTTCCAAATTCAGGCAAAAATGTTTTTTTTTTGGGGTGAGGCAATTTTTAATGCTTCGAAATTAATCGTGAGCCCGGTCAGAGAGAAGAGAGTTTGCCTCAATTTTTCGGTTTTGTTTTGTGGATTATATAAAAAGCGTTAAGCGGCCCCTACACGTTCAATCTTGCAGTCAATAATGCTGTCACAGCAAAAAGCTTTTTTGCACTAGACGCTCAATCATGCACGCAAGCATCACTTATTTCGAAACAGCCAAACCGACAGCACACATATAAATTTAAAAAATCTTTGTCCTTATATTTTTCACTTTTCGTGATCCACAACTCACTTCTTTGTCGATATAACTCGAAAAAGGATTCCCAAAAAACTTTATCTTTCATATGCGACACCTTTTCACTACAAAAAATTACACTGAAATGACGAATTGATTGACAGCTTCGCCATACACGTTCAAGCATGCTGTGATTCAAAAAGCTCCCCTGAAAAAAAATAAAAAAAAAATTTGAAAAAAAAGCTTTTATTAAAAAAGAATGCACTAAAAAGAAAAAAAATAATTTTCTGGACGCTGTGTATCACAAATATAAACGCTTTTTAAAAGCGAGATAAATTTTTATTTTACTGTTTTATGCTTTATCTCGCTTTTTAAAAGCTTTTATATTTGTGATACACAGCGTCCAGAAAATTATTTTTTTCTTTTTAGTGCATTCTTTTTTAATAAAAGCTTTTTTTAAATTTTTTTTTTATTTTTTTTATTTTGTTCTTTTTAGTCTTCGAATATATATCCTTACATTTGAGATGTCCTTACAGGCTTTTTAAAAGCTTTTATTTAGCTCGCTATCTTGTCTGTTTGTTTGTCTGTTTGTCTGTTTGTCTGTCAGATCAAATCTTGCAACCCAATTTTGACCCACTTCCACTTGTCCGATTGACTTGAAATTTTGCACACTTATATAAGTCCGATGACAATACAATATTTTCACTACTTCGTCCTTATAAGGATAACGGAAGGTCCTGTAAGGATAACGTGATTATCCTTTTCTCCAAATTTTCCGGAAAAAAATCTATCCTGGGGGTTTTTGGCGTCGCTGAATCCGAATCTGTCATTAAAAAGTCAGTAAGGATAACGGAAGGTCCTGTAAGGATAACGTGATTATCCTTTTCTCCAAATTTTCCGGAAAAAAATCTATCCTGGGGGTTTTTGGGGTCGCTGAATCCGAATCTGTCATTAAAAAGTCTGTAAGGATAACGGAAGGTCCTGTAAGGATAACGTGATTATCCTTTTCTCCAAATTTTCCGGAAAAAAATCTATTCTGGGGGTTTTTGGGGTCGCTGAATCCGAATCTGTCATTAAAAAGTCTGTAAGGATAACGGAAGGTCCTGTAAGGATAACGTGATTATCCTTTTCTCCAAATTTTCCGGAAAAAAATCTATTCTGGGGTTTTTGGGGTCGCTGAATCCGAATCTGTCATCAAAAAGTCTGTAAGGATAACGGAAGGTCCTGTAAGGATAACGTGATTATCCTTTTCTCCAAATTTTCCGGAAAAAAATCTATCCTGGGGGTTTTTGGGGTCGCTGAATCCGAATCTGTCATTAAAAAGTCTGTAAGGATAACGGAAGGTCCTGTAAGGATAACGTGATTATCCTTTTCTCCAAATTTTCCGGAACAAAATCTATTCTGGGGTTTTTGGGGTCGCTGAATCCGAATCTGTCATTAAAAAGTCTGTAAGGATAACGGAATGTCCTGTAAGGATAACGTGATTATCCTTTTTCTCAATTGTTCCGGGAAAAAATATATTCTGCGGGTTTTGGGGTTCGCTGAATACGATTCTCAAGTTAAAAAGCCTGTAAGGACATCTCAAATGTAAAGCTATATATTCGAAGACTAAAAAGAACAAAATAAAAAAAAAAAAAAAAAATTTTTTTAAAAAAAGCTTTTATTAAAAAAAATGCACTAAAAAGAAAAAAATAATTTTCTGGACGCTGTGTATCACAAATATAAAAGCTTTTAAAAAGCGAGATAAAGCATAAAACAATAAAATAAACATTTATCTCGCTTTTTAAAAGCTTTTATATTTGTGATACACAGCGTCCAGAAAATTATTTTTTTCTTTTTAGTGCATTTTTTTTAATAAAAGCTTTTTTTAAAAAAATTTTTTTTATTTTTTTTTTTAACTTGAGAATCGTATTCAGCGACCCCAAAAACCCCCAGAATAGATTTTTTTCCGGAAAATTTGGAGAAAGGGATAATCACGTTATCCTTACAGGACCTTCCGTTATCCTTACAGACTTTTTAATGACAGATTCGGATTCAGCGACCCCAAAAACCCCCAGAATAGTTTTTTTTCCGGAAAATTTGGAGAAAAGGATAATCACGTTATCCTTACAGGACCTTCCGTTATCCTTACAAGGACGAAGTAGTGAAAATATTGTATTGTCATCGGACTTATATATGTGTGCAAAATTTCAAGTCAATCGGACAAGTGGAAGTGGGTCAAAATTTGATTGCAAGATTTGACCCCGACAAACAAACAAACAAACAAGATAGCGAGCTAAATAAAAGCTTTTAAAAATATCAAAATGATTTTGATATTGGCCAGCATGCTATCAATCATGGAATTTTGCATGACAGCATCACCATAGACGTTCAAAATGCTGTCATAGCATGCGATGATTGACTGCAAGATTGAACGTGTAGGGACCGCTTTAAAGGTATTTTACACTGTCTAAAAAACGGAGATCGACGCAACGAAACGGAGTTAGAGGGAGTCCATCACCCTTCGGAGAAAATCGAACTCTGTGGTGTTAATTTTCAACCCTTTTTCAGTGTTAAATCAACTTATTAAAGGAGTTAAAATTAAAAACAAATTAATTTTGCTTCACAAATTCTTTTTTGCAAGCATCTGAGATGCTTTGATTTGTTTTTCGTGTCTTCAAAATTTAGTTATTAAGAACTTTTCTTACATGTCTCCACCGGGGTTCGAACATGGGAGCTTTCCATTTGTAAACCATTTGCCTTCCCAATATCCTATAGTAGTCAATTGGTAAGCCTTTTCTTCATAAAAACCATTCATTGTAAACATTCATCGTAATTTTCTTCATTTTTTTCATTGTAAACACCCTTTACAATGGAAATAACTTCTAAAAGGAGTTCGAGTGAATTTTTGACTCCTTTTCAAAGTAAATTCAAAAGTGAGGTCAAAACGGTGTTAAAATGAATATTTAGCTCCTTAAAATAGAAATGTCAAAATAACTCCTTGCTATGGTGTTAAAGGTTTGCTGAATGACACTGCAAGGTGCTTACTTTTGGCTATGTTTGGAGACGGTGTTAATTCGTCCGCAGATTTTTTCGAGAGTGTATATTTCCAAAATACAACACAAATTGCACAAATTATTACCCACTTTCGTCCGCCCAATATAGTTAAAATTTATTCTGATTAATTCAAGACATTTGGTTGTTACTTGTCACTTAACACAAAGTGCGAAGGTTAGTCACGACAATCGAGACCATTTATTTTAATGAATTGTAATTGGTCGGAACTGATTTCACTCATCTTGTTATACTCGTTTTCAATATTGATACCGTATCGATTTTAAAGATTGTTTATTATTTATTTATTCAATTCAATCTTGTTTTGAGCGTCAATTCAAGAAAGTATCATTAAATTTGAAAAGTAATACGTCAATTCGGTATGAATTATTTAATTAAAATTCAGATTGCGATTTGATTGCAATTACACTTAATTTACTTCCTAGTGCTCGAAAATGTTAAATCATCGAACATTCCTCTGACCGCTTCCGTTAATGTATTGTAATATGAAAATGAAAAAGAGTTTCGTGTCAAAAAAAAAAATAAATGAAAATTAATTAATAAAAAATTACAAATAATATCCTTTCGATAATTGTGAAAGTAAAATGGCGTTTAAAAACAATTTGCGTCTTAAGGAATGACACCTGGAATCTCTGCCGTATTGCTCGTGCTTCACAAAAAACTGTTGATATTCAAATTCGTTAATAACCCTTAATATTGTTAATATAAACCTCTCGTAATTTCTTCGCTATCGCAAAATTCTGAAAATGTTGCACGTGTGAACAACTCAAACTATTTTATTTCTTCAGTAAAACTAAATAAAAAAAAGTATTTGTTTGCGATTGTGAATGTGAAGACATCTACCATCATTAGTCATCCAGCATAATATCATTGAAATGTGTGTTCTGGATCCACTTAAGTTTAATAAATCATAAGCGAAAGGGACCTGTCACATAATCAAATATTGCTTCTCCCCGTTTATCACATCATATCACCTAAACAAATATAAATAATTTGCTTAAACCATTGACATGTCACAATTTCCAACACGAATGATTGATGGCACTGATATCGGGGATAGTTAAGGTAAACATTTGCGAAGTTGTTCTTTATCCCTTTTTACTCACTTTCATTCAATGATTCATTTGTTTTTTCTTCGGTTTTTAGTTTAAATTGCTTATACTGATGTGATCATTCATTTTTTATGCGTTTCCATATTGGTTTCAATTGACTACTCTCACCGATTTCAAAAACACCTTTGGTGGTCTGAATCAATAAAAATTTGCACCTTTTCGTACTTCTAAATCTAAATTACGAAATTAAGATTCACATGTTCCGTTAGGTAAACCATTTATTCCTAATATTTGAGTACTTTTCCAGAAAACCTTTCGACTTAAACTTCATAATTTTGTATTCTTCGGTGTTTAACCGGTAGCTGCGATCATCTTAACGTCCAAATAATAACCGGGGTATTTGGGTGAAAAATGGGAACTTCTCTGCACTAAGGCACCGTTTACACCTAACACTTTATTCCGTGAATCTTACCCTTGGAGCACAATGAACGCAACCAAACCGCAACCATCACGCATCCAAATGTCACTTACGAGTTTATTTCACAGAAATGCTTTTGAGTGAGCACAATGAACGGATTGAACGCAACCATCGACGCAAAAGTTGCCAAACTTTGAACTTTGCCGCAGCGATTCTGCGTTGACAGTTCTGTACAGTCCCAATCAAAATGTCGTTCGAGGAGAAATTAATTGAAGAAGTGCGGAAAAACACGGTTTTAAATACGAAATGTAGCCGCGGATACAAAAATGTTTCTTTAAAATTAAGAATATGGGAAAACATTGCTGCGGAGCTTTCAGCAAAAGGTATACTTTTAAAAAATTGCGACCTTTAATAATGTTTAAATATTTTTCAGTTGAATTGTGTCAGATACGATGGAAATCCTTGCTGGATAGATTTTCCAAAGAATTCAATAAAGAAAATGCACCGTCCGGAAGTGCTGCATCACTTCTAACAGCCCGCAGTGGGTCTATTTTGAGAATTTGAAGTTTTTACGGGACCATATTAAACCGCGAAAAACTAAATCCAACCTGGATTTAGTTCCGGAAACATATCCTGAGTCTTCAGAACAAATTATAAACGTTAGGAGTCATTCTTGTGTGCTTGAAAAAGTCTTCCGGGTCGGAAGTTTTTATTTTATTGAAGCAAACTTCAAAATATCCATCAATGTCCCGTGTTAAATTCATTGGCCGCAACCAATATTGCTTTTTTTCTTTTTATTTATTCGCATCACATGCAAATAGCAAATATACAAACAAATAAAACAAATTATCGCTTCAAAATCTCTCATTTTTTATATATTTTCCTACTTTAGTTCACTTTTAATTTTTCTGTATTTGTCTCACAACGCAACAGACGACGCTTCTATTGTGCTCAACCACTCCTGAACTGCGTTAAGTGACAGTTCGAAGAGTCCTTAGTTGCGGCTTGGTTGCGTTCATTGTGCTCCAGGGGTTATTCTTCGACATCAAATTCATTCTGCACAATCATTTAAACTACGACACCAAATTCGGAAATTTATTCCGGAAAGACGCCCGAACTCGATTTTTTTCATACAAAACCGTTAGAATAAATTCAAAACTTTGGCAACATTGCTAAGTGATTTTATTCTGCGATAGATGAATAAAATTCGCGGAACAAATTCTGAGTAAAATTCACGATAAAATCCAAGAAAAAATAGCAAATGTAAACAGGGCCTAAGGAAGTGTCGCACTATTGCGAAAAGATCAGTAGGTACCTATATGGAAAATTCTAAATCTCTTATAGAAAGATTTATATCTATTGTTGATTATATTTTTTTTATCTTTGTCTGTCTATTAAATAGTAAGGCCCGTTTGCTGGAACAAGTCATAGCGTCTTATGTTCAACTTAAATTATTTAAGACCCAGAATTTCTATGGTTTAAGTAGGCTAAGCACAACTTAAATTGTTATGACTTGTTTCAGCAAACGGGCCTAAGTTACATAAGATAAGGCCCGGATTTACACTGGGCACCGTCCCTGGACGAAGATGAAAACGCCGCTCTTCTAGGCAAAAATTTAAAAAATTATGTAACTTACACACATTTTGAAAGACAATGTCAAATACTGGTAAGATTAAGATTATAATCTTATCGCCTTTACATCATTTAAGAAAAAATAATCAAGTGAAGAGAATAGTTTTCCTATTATAGGATAGTTTTACATTATCACTCGGAAATCTGAAATTTTTTTTACTCTTATGCGGCGGTCACACGACGCTGTTTTACCAACCCTAGTGGCTGTTGGCCTTTAGCTGTTGGTTTCAGCAGCACCGTGTGAACCCTAGTGCGTTGCTACTACCAGCAGCAGCGTGATGATTTTAGTAGCGCTAGTGAAGTAGAGACCGTTCTACTTTACCAGCGCTACTAGGGATCACGTGATCCTGTCACATGGTTTCTGAGCTGTCAAAAGTCTGATAAGTGGTAAAGTCTGTTTATTGTAAGTTGTTATTTTACGTTTATTTATATAAATTTGTGTGTTTTATTATAGAAAAGAAAATAATATCACGGTTTCATGGAAGCAAAGTGGAACGCAGACCAAATATTAAAATTTTTCGAAGTGTATTAACAATACGAATGTTTATGGGATCCTTCTTCAGCGTGTTACTTAAAAAGAGATGTAAAAAATGCGGTACTGGACAGCATCCTTCATATCCCAGATTCAAATGTCAAACCACTGTTTTGCTACTACCCAGCGCTACTAACCAACAGCAGCCAGCGGCTGGCAAAACAGCGTTAGAAGCCTGAAAGGATAAAATTTTCGCTATTCCATTTTTTGTAGATTCCAGTTAAATATTATGTATTATAACAATAAATATTGTATATAAATAAAATAGTTTTGACAAATATCTTAACATAATTTGTTAATATTTAAAGACTTTGAATATTTTAAGAAAATCTACAATTGTCAGGGGCCAATCGTCAAATACTCTATATGAGGACAGAAAAAATGTTTATTTAACCCTCTGTCTACCGAAAAAAAACCTACTAGAACTACCGTTGGGGTCAATTAGACCCCAATCGGTAATAAGCCATTTTCCTTTAGTTGTTATTGAAAATGTCTGAGTACACGTAGAAAAAACTTCAATAATGTCAATAAATTCCAGCAAAATACAATGAAGAATTTTTAAAGAAACAATGTCGAGAAGTTACAAAGTCCAAAAACTATTACGACTAGAATTAGAGAAAAATTTTATCGCTGTGGGGTCAAATTGATCCCAATGGTAGACGGAGGGTTAAAGAAATTCATTTGTAAATATAAAGAGGGGGGAAAGGAGTGGTCCGATTGGATTTTGATGTATGGAACGGTTACGTAGAATCATATTTTAAACATATTTCGATTTTATAAATTTTTCGGTACGATGCAGAGTTTTCGAGAAAACAGGAAAAAACTATTCAATTTGTATGGCAAAGGGCGAAAGCAAATTGGATTTTGATGTATGGATTAGTTATGTTAAATCATATTCTAAGTACATTTCAGTTCTATAAATTTTTCAATATGCCTCACCGTTTTCAAGAAAATTGCAAAAAACTGTTTCGTTTGTATGGAAGAGGGGGAAAGAATGATATAATTTTGCCCGTTCAAGAACTGAGTCTAGCCATTTACCAGAAACGTAACTATACGAAATTTCAAGTCTCTAGCTCAATCCTTTCGAAAGTTATAGTGTTCACGGACAGATAGACGGACGGACGGACATCAAAATATTTTCTCATCCCTAACACCCACACTTTCCGGAGAAAGAGGGGGAGGGGCAAAGTGATTTCACAAAAAAATTTGTCCCGGATTTTCACAAAAAAATATGGTCACCCTTCAGATAAACAAAGTATTTGAATTTATTCTACAGAGATATTTTTTTAAATGTATTTAAGAACTATAGTTATATAACCGTAACGTTCATCAAAACTGCGTTTCTACATGGCCAGAATATCAAAACTTCGAACTGTTGGATTTCCCAAGTCTTCAATTGTTAACAAAAGCATTTCATGCTGATAACATTAAACAAGTTTTGTTTTAAATTTTGTTATTCGATTTGAACTAATATTAAAATTTCCAACTTCAAGTGTTATTGATGTGAAACTCGAGTTTATTCTATTTTTGAATTTAGCTTCCACGAAATGTGATCCGAAATGGGTAAGCCGTCATATTGATGTGTATTCCCACAATTTTCGAATGATAATATCAGCCTGAAAGCCTGATCACTTATGTCGGTTTCTTTATCTCAGAAAATCACTTTCAATTACGTGTCATTTACAATTGGCTTGTCTGTCAATCAAACCGCATAGCAAGAAATTACCAAAGTAACCGCATCCGACTGTAATCTAATCAAACGGTCAAAATGGATTTAAATCATCGACAAGTACCTACTATACTATAGTATTCAAAATGTGCGAGCGTAAGTAATGTTTTCATATAGTGTCAATTAAAAAATGTTAAACAAAAGACGAAGGCTACTCGAGACATGTCAAAATTATTTGTTTTGACAATTAATGAAATGTTTCGGAGTCGTTGACATTTTGCTGGAACAATTCAACATTCATATGATTTATGGGAATCGTTGGCCACTTATAAATAACTATGGACATGTTAATATATAGGTGGACAATATAATTATTATATTTTCTATTTGATTTTTTAATTCAGAAATATGTCAAGTGCCTTGAAGTGTCTGAGTTGATTTTATTTTATTTTTCTTTTCACTTACATTTTCAATTATTGACGCATATAAGACGCGCAGATATCTGACAGTTTCAGGAGAGTATTTCGCAGACAATAAGGCATTCACATGTCTATGCAATTGTGATGAATGATTTTGATTTTCGATCAATTTATTACTCTATGGACACTTTAAAGCTTTCATCTTGAGAATACTTGAAGTGAGTGACTTTTTCACGTCTAATAAATTACTTCATTGAAAAGTGGAACACATGAAAGTTATCCAAATGGAAAAAATATCCGGATCTGCTTGGCATTTCGACATTTTTCATTAATTTTAATTGAGAATGCTTAAAGTTTTTCAACATCAAATCAAGCGAATTCTTTGCCCAATTTTATCAACTTTTATTGTGTTTCCATTTCCGACATAAATATTGTTTGTGCGATTTTTGAAAAATCATGCTCATGCATTGCAGGCGTGGAATATATTTAGATTAGATGACTGCTGTCTTATCTCTTGAATTCCGACATTGTCAAAAACCATGGCTTTTAAAAGTGAACATTTGAAATAACATGTCCTGGCCACTTCATATTCCAGATTCTATATATTTATATATTCGACACGGCGATAAGAGGGATGAGGAATTTTGAAGAGAAAAAAGCATTTTATTCAATCTTAGTGCATACGCGCATTGCGGGAATACTTTAGTCTACTTTCACATCCGGAAGTCTGAAATTTTTCACACCCCTAGAAGTCTGAAGGGTTAAAATTTTCGCTTTTCCATTTTTTGTACATTCCAGTTAAATATCATGCATTGTAACAATAAATATTATATAAATAAAATAGTTTTGCCAAATATTTTAACAAAATTTATGAATGATTTAAGACTTTTTTTCCATTTCCTATTAATTTACGTTATCGCAACATTTTTTTTTCAAGTGGTTGGAAACTCATTTTTCAGAAACAATGAATCCTATGGAAATTAAATTCCGTCACCTTCCGTAGTTCCGGTGACAATACTATACTTTCCCTATTTAGTCCTAGTGCGCACAATAGAAGGTCCTGTAAGGATAACGTGATTATTATTTTCCTCAGATTTTCTAGAAAAAGTCTCATCTGGAAGTTTTTGGGGTTGCAGAATCTGATTTATAAATACTTTTTACTTTCCTTTTCTATAGAAGCAACGACTCGAAAACGGGGACAGATAGAAAATTTCTAATCTATACGAAATCCGTTTCAAGCAAAATTATAAGAATGTCCTTGCTTCTGTCTGTCGGTCTGTCCGTTTTACGTATCATAAATAACTCGAGAACGCAGAAATTTTTTGTGAACAAGTTTTACAAAACTTGTAGCTGCCTAACTTTTGGAAAAGTAGTGGTAACTATAACGTGTACCTCCTATACAATTTTTTTTAACCCTAATCCGCATTCGCGGTGTCTTTGAGACACCGATGCAGTTTTGAGAGTGATTGTTACGAATGTTAAAAAAGTTGTTGCATTCATGCTCCTTGTCTTTGTTTTTTTAAGCCAATACTATTTAAAAACGACAATAATATTTCGCTTTTATGAAATTTACCCTTAATCCACGCAGGCGGTGTCTCAAAGACACCGTAACGGTTTTACCAGCAAAGAAAGGTTATTTTGGTATCACTTTGCTTCTATTTCGCAAAATATCGGACTGTAGTAGGCGATAATAACTGTAGCACTTCCCAAAAGAGAAAACGTTGCTTCCTGTGTCCCCATTTCTAAGGTCGCGCTTTGAAGCAGATAAGTGCAAATCCAAGAAAAATGTTTGTAACGAAAATTCTTAAAAATCAATTTTATGCTACAATTATAAAAAGTACGAATAATGTATATACAAATAAATAAATATTATTAACTGAATTAAAAAATGCAAACTCAAAAAAAATTTTTTTTATTAAATTATTCTATTTTTCCGGCATGGTGTCTTTCAGACACCGCCTGCGTGGATTAAGGACAAAATTAGCCTGAGCTGATTAGGGTTAAAAGCCATTTTTTGAAAAACTTTCGAAACATCTGCGTTTTTGGGACAAAATGAGTATGAAAACGTTATATATACTATTCTACATTTTTGCTTCAACTGCTTTTTTGCTGTATCTCTAACGCTTCTCATGATATTTGACCAAAAATTTTTTTTTTGAAAATCCCTCGAAAACTATGCACTTTTATGAAAAAATGTATATAACCAAATTTATAGGAAATAAAATTGACGTTTTCAAAATTACGGTATGACTTTTCAGGTCGCCATAATGGTTTTTAGGACCACCTCACGACTACAATTATTTACCGGTTCCGTATAAATTTCCATCAGTGGTTGTAACATGGTTTTAGAGACCTTTGTTATGACCGTCGGAAGGTTGAGCCAACAGTACGTGTGGAAATCAGACTGACGACCTCCAGGCTCGAAAAGTACTTCGGTGGTTGCGTGAAAAATCGTTAGTCCTATGAAATAATGAAAATTACGACCACGCAACAACAAGTGGTTTTGTAGTTCTCCAGGGAGTTTTACGACCGGAAAGAATATTTCCAACTGAAAGGTAATATTGAAGACGTTTTCAAGATGTGAAAATTTTCTTAGGACTTTGTGCTTTGTGTTGAAGTAATATATTTAAAAGAGCCAAAAGCAGGTTTTAATTTATTAATTCTTTATTTTGGGCGAAAATATTGAGTAACATTCTTTTGTGCAACTTATTTTCGAGCATGCTGTCTGCATACCTTTCATTAATATAAGCAGATCACCAGAATCCTAAAGATTTTCTTCCGCCAAAGTGATTGAAAGATTGTGGATTTCTACAATATTGTCTATGGGAATATCTTGCACAGAATAACAGAAATCTCCAAAATGGAGTAAGTTAAATTGTGTGTTCAACATTTCAAGTGATTCTTTTGCACAGATCCGTTTTTCGTAAAATGCGAGGCTAACAGCCGTATTCTGGCGTTGTGATACTTAAGTCACAAGTCACAAGTCCATAGAATTTGAGGCTCTTGTGACCGAGTTGTGACTAGTTACCGTAGCTAGAATAAGGCTGTACGTTCGTTAATGGGTAAAAATTGACCATTAGGGGGGGTACCCGAAAATGATTTTTGCGAATATCTCAAAAACGGTGCATCTTATCAAAAAAGTGCAAGAACAAAAGTTGTTGCGGCCGCGGACGCGAAAAAACCCACGAAAAACAAACTTCATTAAGTCACCATCCATTTTGACAACCGACTTGTTAAACTTCTGTAAACAAAGATAAGGATATGATTCTACATAAAACTCCTATACATCAAAATCCGATTGGAATAAATTTTAAAAAATATTATTGGAAAGTTTGACTTCAAAGTGGAATTTTAATATGACTGTTCGCCGTTCACTTAAATCACCATACGGGCTCTCAATAATTGGCAGATTGGCAATTATAGGTTTTGTTATGTTAAAACATAAAAAAGAAAAGAATGCATCGCCGGCGAATTTTTTTGAAAAAACTATGCGAAAATTGGTGAAATTACCTACATTAGAAATTTTTCACGTTTCGAATCTAAATAGAAATCTTTAAGTTAAAAGCTATACAGAACGAAGGAAAGGTGACGAAAAATTTGTCCTTGTATATAAAAAATTTTTTTTATTTTATTATATATCTTTTCCGTTCAGATTATTCCCTAATGCAAGACTGCCAAACTCAAGGCTAGTAAGACTAGTAATCGGTCATACGCAAAAGATGTGATTTGTTATTAATTAGAAATTTCAAAAATTAGACTTCGAAATTTTCATTAAAATTTTTGTTACCTACAGTAATATTGGGCTTCAACGAAGCTCATGCGGCCGCAAGTTTGACATCCTTGTGTTAGGTAATTCATTAATTTTTTTATCTTTATTATTATTTTTTTTTAATTTTCTAAAGCCCATATAATAAAGGCGATTTTTTCAATTTTTTGCGTGGTCCAAAGATGCGATCCAAAATCTTGTCAATAACTTATATTGTGAATAATTAATCGGTATCCAATAATTTAAAGTAAAAAAAGACGAACAAAAAAATTATATTCCAATAAGCTTAAGATAACAGAGCTATAGATAATCCTTTTAAAACGCCACTGAAAATTAACATCTCAATAAACCTAAAATACCTTAAGCGATATATACGTGAATTAACGATATTAATAATTGTAAGCCCTCCTTGGGGCGATCATCATAAACAATCGGAACCAGCTCTTGTATACACATGTACCATAATTTTTCGTCTGACTTTTTTTCGAGTAAATTTCAAAATATAATGATTTCATCTTTTTGAACCTGACAACAGCAACAGAAAAAAAGTAAATTATGATGATAAAACACGCACGGTTGTTTCTATAGCGAACAGACGACTTGGGGGCCTCATAATATACGAAAACAATTTCACGTATATTCATGAAATTATGGGGCGACATTGGCATACAGGAGTCTATATACATGCGAGGGTATGCTTACACTGCACAACACTTTTACACGGGGTTCCTCCAGGACCGACAACACCGGGACCTGTGCAACAGGGGAATGGGGAGGATGGTAGCTTGCGCGACTGGAGCTGGGGATGGGACGAAACATGAATGAGGAAAATATAAATTACTCTTAACGACGATATATATTTCATATGTCAGCAGGAACGTTCGCATACGTATATATTAATCTACTGCTTGAACGCTACATTTTTACGTTTACGTTTAAATTTTTTTCTTGTTTTGTTTTCATTTTATAACTCCCCCTGGTAAGCATGTGTGTATGAGTATGAGTACGAGAAGTAAAGTATAATAAATGGTATGATTTTTTAAAATTTATGTATCGCATTTGCTTTCTGTCCCCACCAATTTTACAGGAGGTAAAATAACAAAAAATAGACTCGCATTGTTTAATATGAACGTCTGAAAGCTAAGCGAAATCATATCTTTTCAACTGTGAAACATAACAAAAAATAATAGCTCACGGGTATAAATATATTTTGATGTTACTTATTTGAATTGCGGCGGGTTTGATAAATTCAAGAAATAGAATATTATTTCAATCTTTTTTGTAACCGACAACAGCTGACTTAACTAAATTCAAAAAGGGTCAGTTTAGATAAATTTATTATAACAAGGAAAAGATTTTTCTGGTCAGGTTTTTTTATTACTAATAATAATGAATATTTGTACTTTGTATGAGAATCATATAGAAGTATATTAGATTTAGTATAACTTTCGTTACGTGTCGAACCAATCATCGGACAGAAAAATTAACTACACCGGGATGTTTGGAATGACAAAAGATTTTTTTTTTCGCGTGTCCGTCCTTCTATCCGTCCGTCTGTCCCTCCGTAAATACTATAACTTTCGAAGGGATTGAGCTAGAGACTTGAATTTGTGTATAAGTTGCGTTTGTAGTAAATGCTAAAGGTAAATTCTTGAATGGGCAAAAATTGACCAGTCCTGTCCCCTACCCCATAGAACCGAAACAGCTTTATGCGATTTGCTCCAAAAATGGTGAGTCTTATTGAAAAATTGAGTAAGGTAAAATTTGTTAAGGTAAAATGTACAATTTCTCCAAACATCAAAGTACAATTAGACAACTCCTTCTCCCCTCCCTTATACAAATGAAACAGTCTTTTTGCAATTTTCTCGAAAACGGTGTTACATATTGAGAACTTTATAAAGTCGAAATGTGTTTATGATATGATTTTACATAAACGATCCACACATCAAACTCCAATCGGACCACTCCTTTCCTTCTCTCATATACAAATGGAATTTTTTTAAATAAACATTTTGTCTGTCATCATATAGAGCAGGCCTGCCCAACCTTTTTGTACTAAAGTTCGACTTTTTTAAACCAACTACATCGAGATCTACCCATATACGTGTGGTTACACGGCCAGAGCTAAAGATACTCCACGTACGGTGACGCAGTAATCCTGAAAATAAACCATTTCGACCCGAATTCGTGTCGAGATCGACTGGTAGATCGCGATCGCTGGTTAGGCAGGCACTGATATAGAGTATTTGATGATTGGCCCCTGGCGATTATGATTTTCATATGTTTTTATGTCATAATAAAAAATGTTAGGAATTAGGATTTTTGGGGGCTATTAAAAAAATTTTACCAATTTTTTGAAGATTATTTGTTGACTTTTGCAAACATAATGGCCTCCTAGGTAATGAAAAAAACATGAACTAAAATTCTTACTGAAAAATAAAATATTTGGTAGATTCGCGGGGCCAAAAGTGTTACCTTGCAGGCTAAAAGGTGTCACCCAAAAATTTGTTTTTAAAAACCCTTTTGTATAAAGAGGAGGAAAGGAGTGGTCCAATTAGATTTTGACGTATGGAATGGTTAAGTAAAATCTAATTCTAAACACATTTTACCTTTATAAATTTTTCAATATAACTCACATTGCAAAAAACTATTTCATTTGTATGATGGGAGGGAAAGGAATTGACCGATTTTGCCCATTCAAGAACTTATCCTCGATTTTTACGAGAAACTTATCTCAACTAAGATTGCAAGTATCTAAGCTTAAGCATAGAAAAATATACTTAAATAGAACTGTCGCTTCAGGGGTTTTCCATATACCAGTGTAAGAGGAAGCGGGATGAACTTAGGAATTTTATATACTTTCTCTCTTTACCACATTCATCAGATAGGAAACATAAAAAAATGTGCTAAAAGCAAGCAATCAGGATTAGTCAGCTATATTCTAAACGTTAAAAATTTCTCTAAAGTATGGAGCAAAACAAAAATTTTTAGTATGGTTTTAACTGTTTAAGTGTTTTTTTAGTCATGTTTATAGTGAAAGGAATTTTACTAAAGATTCTTAATGGGAAAAAATTGAATTACAATGGAAAAATCGCACTTAAATTGTTTTGTTGTACTAAAATGCAAATACATGCGTGTACTAAAACTTTACACATCCCTGAAATTTCTATTTGACATTTTCTCTTACACCCGACCCCCTTTGTCTTCTGTTCCAGAACATATAAGGCAAGTTGAGGTGAGAGGCAAGCGGATTTTTTGTTTTGAACTATTTGTTTATGTTTCAGTATCTTATCCTACGAATAAGAATAACAGGAAGACAGAATCTGCACATCTACAGTGAGTGAAGCATTTTTTCTGAATAGCCCCAAAGAGATTTCTGATTTATCCCCAAAGAGATTTTACCGTCCGAAAAGTCACATTTAGTCACATTTTTTCATATTTCCACAGCATGTCACGTTATTTTATGTTTTTATCATTAATAACCGGGGAGTTTTGCATCGAAATTAATTTAGTTTGCGCGAATTAAGTCAGTAAATTAAACAAAATTCGATGAAAACCGAAACGTGAAAACTGGCTTCAATTATAAACACGAGAACTGTCAAATAGATGGTATTGCCATATAACTTTTATTTGTACTTAAACTAAAAATAGCGCCAAATTTAAAATTTATGGATGTTTCTGTATACCCTATTCTAAAATACAACCTAACATTTGTTATACTCCTTTTATAACTTCAAAATGGCGTACCTACAAAAAATAACTGAAACTAAACTCCTATTACCCTTCTGCAAACTAATTTCATTGTTAGGATAATATGAAATAAAATATGACTTGAGCAGAAAACTTTTTTTTTTCGCTCTTATTCAACTTAGCAAAACACAAATCATGGACAAAAAATAACCAAACGTTAATATTTCTTTTCCACTCTTGCAAAGAGCATTATAGAGAAGTTGAAAATTCTCTATAATGCTCTTTATTTTAACTGAAAACCAGCGTTTTTTAAACTATTTGTACAGGGGTTTGGATGGAAAAAATAGTTACAAACAAAAGTGTGTTGAAGAGTTTTACTAAATTTCGTTATGTTAACACTATTTATAAATAAAAAGTCTGAAAACATTTACTTCATTTACGGATTGCAAAAATATTTTTTTCCTTGTACTAAACATTAATATATATCTGGCAATATTGGTTCTCAACATTTATAAACATGACATATATTTTCTCATTCCCTCTCAAATGCGAAGCGAGAGGCCGTTGCTCGCGCTGCAAAGAAGAGATAGCGCGACTTTCCCCTCATTTTAGGGGAAATATTTCAAAAATTTAGTTCTGAGCAAAAGTTCTATTTAAGTATACTTTTCTATGGCTTAAGTCTTCTGAGTGTTATGCAGCCTTATTAATAAACGTTAGTTAATTTTTATCAATGGTTTACGCAGTGGATAACTCGAAATTCTTATTAATAAAAAAATTTAAGAGTTAACTGACGTTAGTTAACTCTGTGTTAGCTAACATACCGATTTCCTCGAGTTAAGGAGTTGATAACTCGTGACGGCGCATAACTCTTGCAAAAAAGACTGGAAGAAGCAATGATCCATTAAAAACATGCAATTTGTGTTGTTATATTATATTACCTTATCACTTGAACAACAATTTTCTGATCGCTTTCGTTCAATTTTTAAATTTTCCATTTTTAATTACTTTGCAGTCAATCACAATTAAACTAAAAACACTAATTCAACTCCTATTTTAATACCGTCTCCAAGGAAACGAATTTAAAAAACCCAAATATGAGTCAAATGTAAAAGATTTTCGTATTTTTTGGTACAATTTGGCACAAGGGTTGCCGTATTCAAGCTAAATTTTTAAATAAAATACGAGTTAGCTATTATATGGAGGAAAAATTTTTATTAATAAGAATAGTTAACTAATGTATAAGTTTGCTATCTCGGAGTTAGTTAGCATATGAGTTATCTCCGTGTTAGGGATTTTTTATTAATAAGGCTGATGGTGTTTACGGATAGATACACAGACAGCGGAAATCAAAATATTTTGTCAACCTAAACACCCTGGTTTCGTTCATTTTTGTGCCCGACGATTGGTTTGATGCATTACAAACGGTAAAATCTAATATACTACGACAGCCGAACCTAGATAAGTTGGATCCTACTGGATCGAACCGTCATACGGATCCAACTTAAAGAGGTTGCCAACGTACCCAGGTGCAATTTATCCAGGCTTGCTGTATATGATTCTCTTATAAGAATACAAAAATCAAAACGAGATCGGCCAATATTCATAGTACTATTAGAGCCGTCAAAATATTAATACCAAATAGAATTCCCAAAATACTACGACTTGGAAATACAAGTATGTATATTGAGTTACTTTTTTAACGCTTTGTAATTCGGGAACTTCTCTCTAATTCCTAATCAGACGTTAAGATTGGAAACCTAGTAAAAAGATAACAGCTTAATGTTGGAATTAATATCATAGGAAATTTTAAATTTGGTGTAGGGAAGAACTTGTTTAATTATGCCATTGTATGGCGGCGGTATCCTCTATGGAGAGTCATAAACAATCGGAGGCACTTAGTACACAATTATGAAGTTGTAAATATCAATAAATCATTTTTAATTTGTTTCGTTGTATTGGTGAGAATTAAAACCAAATTACACGAAGCCGGCCTGATTTATGCCTTAATTAAATCATTTTATGGCCATAAGTAAAGACGATGTATATTTGGTGTCGGCTTAAGCCGCTTTATGGAGGGCCTTGCATACTACATATCATTCCCAACCTCCCTTAAACTTGGCTCTGGTGATGGTTTTTGCCTGAACCGAGCAAAAGTATGCACATATGTTTTTACCACACATCAATAATAGTACTGAAACGACTAATCTGCCCATAGTTAGCCTCGATGTCTGGTTTTGGATAGCTTCATCCGATGACTATATATTATCGTACTTAAAGTGAACTTATACTTAACATCTTAGGATTATATTATTACCATTGCATTGCAGAAGTTATTATTTATAGCCGCCCACTTTTGTACGCGGCTCACATCTATAGACTCAAGATTTGTTTAAATTTATGAGAGCGTCGTTAAGAAAACATACGCAGTTATAAATTAATAAAATAAAAGCTCATTTTTTCTTTCTCTTTTAATTTATAGAACATAAAATATTGTATATTATATTGTTCGCGACGGTTATTTTTTAAGTTGACATCATTATTTATAGTAGGAAATAATTTTTTAAACAAAGTGTAAAAAGCAGAGAAAATGACAAATGACAACAACGGGTATTAAATATGAGAACATCCGATTTAGTAATGTTTATCAAATAACTGGATTTTTTAAGAAGTTATTCGAGGTTATATATATGTATCTGTTTTATTATCTTTTAGCTGAAATATTTTTTGTTTGCATAAGTCTTGCAAGTGGCTGAGCCAATTTTTTCGAGGATTGTCTTAAAGGCAAGGGGAAAGTGTTATTAATTTATAGGTATATTTTTCTGGGAGAAATCCTTCATTTATGATGCTATAAACATGATCAATAACAACAAAAGTTCGTTAAACTTTTTAAAAAAAAAATTTGAGGATCTGTAAACTTCCGGATATTAGTCGGTTGCAAGATAATAAAAGATTTTTTTTAGAGGGGAACGAAATATGTTCCAATATGAAAAATGTGTCATAAAAATCGTATGACTGCAAGGAAAGTTATAGAAATCTGTGTTCTAAGAATTGTTCTGCACCAATTCTTCATTGTAGCCAACCATTTTCGAGAAACTAACACGGAAAATTTAATTTTTTGCAGGGATGGAAACGTTATTGTAACGTAACGAAATAATGAATCGAAATAACGATTTTCCGGTTTTCAAACATTATATAAATCTAATTCCCTTGCAATAACGAAAACTGAAAAAAATGATTTCGTTTTTTCGTTATTTAGAAATTCCAATAGAGAATTTAATGCTAGAAAGGTCACGTAAAAACCATGAATCAGAAATGATTCAATGGTTAAACACAAAATAGTAAAGTCGCTCTGACTTGATGGAGCTATTTTGCCTTCCCTTATAATTCGTATAAGGTCTGTTGTAATCGGAGTATAAGTAATCAAATCGAATCTTACTCCACCAAATTTTGTAAGCCTGTGTGAAAACTGGTAAAGCAGGCTCTGATGACGGTGAACTAGCTTCCATGCCAGAAAAAGGCTCCTAATGGGGTATCATGTTTGACACAAACCATTTGCATTTAAATGCATGTCATGATGGTTCGACTTTGCCAATTTACCTAAGCAATTTGCAGCGCAGGTTACAATGTGACCCTAATGGCAAATCCATTTGTAGGACGGTTGCGTTGAGACCTCCACCCACCTAGTCACAAAAGGGTTTCGCCGTAACGATTGTGCAACGGTTGTTTTGTAAATTCTTTTGTTACTTTTTAGCTATAGTAACAAAAGAGTTTCCCGGAGATGGTTGTGCAATCGTTACTTTATAGCTACAGTTACAAAAAAACCCTATATATATATATATATATATTGCAACCCAGCTTGCGTGACCGTCGGCAAAACTAGTGGAAAAAATGGGAACTAGTTAAAAAACTAAAAACCCTATTGAATCATGGTACAAAAAATGACAACTTTCACAGGAAAAAAGCTTGGATTTCCAGTTAAAATTACATGATATGTACCAACAAAGACTGGAATTCCACATAGATTTCTAGCCAATTTGGCCAACTGGAAAGATGTGATGTATTTTGTGGACAGCTCCTAAGACATTTTTTTAATTTTAGCTGTTTGAGTTTTTAAGCTCGTTAAATTTCAATCCCGTATTACCAATTGAATAATAATTGTTCAGAAAATGAAATGACTCAAAGAACAGACAGAAACACATAAAACTAAGTATCTCTAAAAGGATTCCATTTTTGAACAGAATGCCAAATATGTGGGAAAAGATAATATAAAATCGGCCAAATACAACCAGATTTTTTTAAATTAAACCAATAGTAATGAATGTTTCCATTTTTAATCGCACCTAAAAATCGTAAATGAAATGATTTATGTTGTCTGTAACTTACCTCAGTTCATCATAATTAAAAGCTTCCCCAGCGAACAACAAATGTGTCATATATCAAGTCAAACAGTCATTTATTTCATCTTCTCATTTTCTTTCGTGAATCAACTCAATTAAAGTAATTCGAGTAAAAGAAACGCTCATATATCAACTAGTGGACTGCCATACAAACAAGACAGAATTGTGGAAACCGTGACTAGATGTCTTTGTATAAACATCAGCTGGTCTCTTGGTGTATATGGATAAAAAGTAAATTAATCACAGTCATACAATAACAACAGCGAACTGGCAAAAAATGTATAAAAATAAAAAGGTAATCAATCATATTGTCATTAATTTCCTTCAGTACGTGCAAGTGCTTGTGCTATTTTTCACTTTGCTGTTTCAGTCATCCGTCATTTTAGGCAGGCAAGACGACAGCAACAGCTTTGCTTGGGTCAGAGGTTTTCACCATTTTATGATAGATCCTGCCATCCCTGCCTGATATATCGATTAGCCACAATTTCATACACTATACATATATGTATTAAATAATTTTTATTTTTGCAACCATTGTTATGATTTTATTCCCTTTAATAAGGTATTTTGACAAAATGTAATTTCTGGCGCAGAACTATTCTACCAAAAATTGTCAGAGTTGGTATATGAAAATCTTAAAAATTAGTATTAACCCTCACGTTGACAGCACTAAAATCCAGGACCAAGATTTAGTTTTTGGGACGCTTCGACACAATATGACTAACTCCAGGACTCTCCTGGCCATTTCAGGATGTACGGATACCCTATTGATTAAGCTAAATTTATTGAGTGCAAAGTATGATTTTAAATCAAAACTACGAGAAATAACTGTGAAAAAACATGTGTAATTTAATTCTCAGACTTATTTTTAGTGAGGTTTCTCCGTTAGTTATCTCCCTTGTTTTTTTCTGTTTTTTTTTTAGTCAGTCATTCATTATTAAAAAAAGATATTTATTGATTTTCCGATATAAGAAATCGGTTTTATTTCTCTCTCTCTCTCACTCTCTCTCGGCGCTACAACCGGTTTCCGGTCTTGTCTCTCGCCAGAGGTCCCGGTCACACGCCGATGTCCTCCAGGTTTGAACCAATTCTGTTTGCGTTCTGGTCAACGCCGCACTATGGGACCAAAGTGCCATTCGGCGGACAAAAATCCATAACTTTTGAACGGATCAATATTATTGAATGGGGCTTTTTTGTTGGCTAGATAAAACTCCAAGCTTTATTTCCTCACAATCTAAAATGTCTGTAGTTTTTATTTTTCGATTCCTGAGCTTCTTCTGAAAGCTCCTCAAGTGGTAAAATGCTTTTTTCAATTATCAGCTTGCCATGGAAAAGCACTTTATGCATTGTTGCAGACATATCTCTGCAATTGTAATATCTATTATACAAATCAGGTGCGGACTTGGCATATGATTCGCAGTTGCGGACAGGATTTACTGCCTGCTTGCTTGAAAGCACCGATAATATAACTTTCAATCGTCGAATTAATGTAAATTTCTAAGATATTGATTTTTATTGCTCTAATTATTCATAGTACCAGGAAGACCGAGCCATGCTCGGCGATCTCAAAAATCCTCCTTCTGCCTCTGTCTCTCTCTGAGTAGTTGAATCCGATTATAATTGCAACATAATTCGTAAAATGAGGTTCAGGGAACTTGATTGTTTTGTAATTACTATTTATCGCTGCCGATAGATATCTAAAAAGTGATATTTTTAGAATACATGTCGAAAAACCTTACTGCCTAGCAATATTGCGAATTTTCATTAAGATACCTTCACGTAATTCGAAAACACGATACCCCGAGGGGAGGGAAAAGTTAGGTTTGTAGTGGAAAAATCGAAAGCCCTTAGCCCCTTTAGTAATACTGTAAAGTTTCATTAAGATCGGACCACCCAATGCGAAGATACCAGGCGAGGGGTATCGAGGGGAATTTTCTCAGAGGTCAGACCTATCTAGATCGATTTTTTGTCCCCGAAAATCCCTAACCCCCAAGTTTCGTGAAAATCGTTTGGCGGATTTTCGAGATCGTTGTGCAGACATTTCTCGTATTATATTATAGGATAAGATTATCAGTTTTAAACGGTTTTACTGTCAAGAAGGGTGACATTTAATGATTTCACTGTATGCTGGTATGGATAATATTCTGCTTTAATGTATATTAAAAGTAATTAAAACAATTTCCTAGCATATTAGACGAAAAATCTTTGTCCATTGTTGTGACAAAGTAAGACATTTTTTTAAAAATAATATCTAAGAAATCAGACTTTTGTTTACGGTTACAAGAGTTGCAGGTAGTAGCAGATGAAACATGGATATTTTGAAAGGTATTGACCTTGGCTATTATTTCCAACTTACACCTGACCGGATCAAGCCGGTACATTCTTTGCATTGTCATATATGTATATACAAAATTTTGCGAAAAAAATAGTATTTTTAGAATGTCCAGAATTCTGGAATAACAATATTAAGAAAAAAAAGGTAGTACTACAAATTTTTGATTTTTATTACAGCTGCCTAAATATGTTCTCATTTTGATGATAAAATCGATTTTTCTGTACTAAGTGAATTAATAAAGTTAAAAAAATTTGTTGAAAATTCGAAAATTGAAAAAACCAGAATTTTTACCAACTTTGACCCCATGGCGTTCGGAAATTACTTGTCACAGTAGAGTGTCCTTTTGGTTTTCTAGGTTCCCAAGTATTCCCAACGCAATGACATAACCGAAATCCTTCAAAGGCAGAACTCAAAATTTGTGTTTTTGGCCGCCGAATAGCACTTTTGCCCCAACGTGCGCCGTGTTGCCATCTTAGGTTGGGTCTTCCTCGTCGCCTTTTTATTAATAAACTACCGCAGAAGACTTTCCGAGCCGGGTCACTTTCACTCATTCGAGTGACATGACCAGACCACCGGAGTCTGTTGAGTCTTATGAGCTTGACTACTGATATCTTTCGTAGACTTCGTCATTGTAGAGTCTCCGGAATCGTACCCCCTCAGGTATGGGGGCCAAGGATCATTCTTTTTATTCACATACAGTAATCCCCCGCTATACGGACGCTCGTTTTACGGAAATTCGAAGTTACGGACTTGACTAATATAGGAACAAATTCGCTATACGGATAAAAAAAACTCGCTATTACGGACAAAAAAAATTTTTTTTTTGAATCACAGAAAAAAATCAAGAATAAGTCCTTCATAATTATGTTGTATTTATTGTAAATGTACATACTTAATTTCTCCGAAATTTCTGACACATTTTGTGTATACGCAAAAGAGAATTAAAAAAAGGCAATAAAAAACTGCAGTGCGGTGTAGTTTTAAAAAAATCTATTTGCTATTCTTAAGCGAGAACTCCAATTGGGCAGAGGCAGCAGCAGAGGCAGAAGCAGAAGCAGCAGCAGAAGCAGAAGCAGAATCTGCTTTCTGTCCCACAATGAAATTTGAATTCTGACGAAACTAGCAGAAACCTACGTAGAAACAGCTACGTTTTTTTGTCCGCGGCATGATTTGTCCCATAATATTTTGTTGGTTTTAGCATATTCAATTGATTTATGCTCCATTTCAAGTAGTATAAATATTTTCTTCCGTCATATATTCAAAAAATATCGACAACGATTTGTGAGGTTAAATTGAAAGCAGAAATTTAGAGATTAGAGCTAAAATGTGTTTCTGCTTCTGCCGCATTGGAGTTCTCGCTTTATTCTAGTGGTTAAATAATTATTTTAATATATTATACTAATCTGTTTCGTATTACGGATTTTTTTGGTACGCATCTATCTATTTTTAATACGATCTTATACTAAAATAGGTTTCTTTTTACGGACATTTCTATTGATTGGAACACATCTATTTATTCCCAGTACAATCTCATACTAAAATAGGTTTCGTTTTACGGATTTTCGATATACGGACAGTTTCCGTAGAACGCATCCCGTCCGTAAAGCGGGGATTACTGTATTTCATAAAACCCAATATAATATTTCTTAATCTGGGTTCATTTTCCGCTAAAAATTGATGTCAATTGATGCGATGTACATGACATAGTATTACACTATTTACTAAATCAATTTAAGTTAAAATAATTCATCGCTCAAGATTGTTTCGAATTACTCATTGCACACAAACTAGTAATTATTTAATAGAACTTAATTTTTATTGCGATATTATCCCCACACAAAACACAAAATATGAAAATATTTCAATGGTTGTGTTATGAGTTTATTGCCAATAAATTAATCTATAATAACATCAAATTTTATACAAGTATATCAACGGTAGATCTCATCGAACAGATAAAATTCAAAAATTTAGTTGTTACATGACATTTTCAACTGTCGACTAATTTATTTCATCGAATGATTTATGCCTCTAGATATCGTGTTAATTTATCATTTCCAATGTGCATGACAGCATAAGCGGATAGATGCTATACGACGAGTACTACAGTTTATGTAGTCACAGTCACATATCGGCACATGCATATGGGCATCTAAAACTGATACTATTCACATAAATATATCGAATTTTCATTTTTTTTTTTTCAAACTTTGCACCAAACATAGTTTTTGCGTATCTATAATGGAGTTCTATGCATTCATCGAATATGATTTCTGTTGGCCTTAGTAGTATAGATATAGCTATCAACCGTTTTATGTGTATGTATGTATTCGGCTGTTTATTAGATAAATAAAACACTGAATTATGTTACTGATATCCGGAGGCCTTTGTACTTCTGTTTAGAGATATTTGGGAAATGTGGTTTTACCCGACTCGTTTTGAGGTTTTCATATTGAATTTCAGGAAGGTACAAATAGATGATACTCTCTGTGTGTACAAACATTCGATTTACATATATTAAATCAGTTTACACAATAAATATACACACATTTCGAAAATAAATTTTATCTGACATTCGAGCTCTCTAAAATGGACAAACGCGATGGATAAAACAAAAACCAAAATGGTAAAAGAACGACATAAAAACCAAAACAAAAATGAAAAAATAAGAAATTTTATAAATTTATGTGTGACAGGTTTTGCTTAGATAAAATTGTCCAGGCTTTAAATTAATGACTTTCGATAATGTGGCTCTACACGGCTTTGAAATTGGAAGCCTGATATTTCATTTTATGTGGGTCTTTTATCCCCCTCTTGGGAACTTATTAAGGAAGCGTTTTTGTGACTTTTGTCGTATGTTTTCCTTGAAATCGGTTTTATCAGATTGTCATTTTACATGGACCTGTCAACTTTATTCTAATTGTAATTATTTCAAATATTTATAATTGCCCAATAAATTTTAATACAGTAATCAAGTCGGATGGGGGGATGGGATGTTGATCCCAGTTGGCGCCAAGATTTTATTCGATGCTACCTATTTAAAAAGTTTTATCATCAAAACGTGTTTGCTGACTTTTATAAATTAATTAATTACTTAATGTGAAATCAGTTCCATTACAGAAATTAGCATATTAATAAAGAGAGTAGATAATAAAAATTTCTCGTTTGTAAAATGTCTGTTAATTGATCTTCATATTAATCTGTTTCCTAAACAGAAACGACAACAAAATTTTAAAAAATGTTTCAAAAACGCTCTGAAAAGTATGAAATAATTCATTTTTCCTACTCCAACCGTTCATGTCGTAATGATTTTGAATCCGTAGCACCCTAAGAAACATGCGAGCGTGATGGAGAGTTTAATCAGCAAGTTCGCTTGCCTGGCCTGCGAGCTTTTCAAGTCGAATAAGGAAGTTTGATATCTCGTATACCCCCCGCTTCTGCCCTTGCAGATAATTGAGTGAAAATCGGTAGCAAATCCGTCCACGGGTTTTAATTTTATAGAGACCCCTCTCCCCTTCTCCGCATCCACAACCAACGCAAATATTTTTTTTTGCTGCACCCCTTAACATGAATATACCAGGGATGGCAAGTGGAAAAAAAATCGTAACGTTATACCTTTCGTTATGTAACGAAATTCAATTTCGAACCATTCACATTTCGTTCCCACACTTCGCCGTCCCAACCGTTCTCCACTCTTTTTATACCCGTATGGTGAAACCAAAGGGTATATTAACTTTGCCTTACCGTTTGTAACGCCAAGATCCCGTCATCGCACAAAAAAATTAATTACACCAGTGTGTTTAGAATGATAAAAATATTTAATTTTTGCATGTCCGTCCGTCTGTCTGTCTGTCTGTCTGTCTGTCTGTCTGTCTGTCCGTCTGTCTGTCTGTCTGTCTGTCTGTGGCGCGGATTGCGGGCGCACGGATTGAGCTAGAAACTTGAAAGTTTGCACAGATCCGTAAAATGCAAGGCTAAGTTCGTTAATGGGCAAAAATTGACCATACGAACGAAATCGTTTTTTGTAAATATCTCAAAAACGGTGCATCTTATCAAAAAAGTCCAAGAACAAAAGTTATTTAGGATATGATTCTACATAAAACTCCCATACATCAAAATCCGATTGGAATAAATTTTAAAAAATCTTATTGGAAAGTTTGACTTCAAAGTGGAATTTTGGTATAACTGTTCGAATTTTGATACGAATATCACCATACGGGTCTCCAATGATTGCCAGATTGGCAATTATAGCTTTTGTTATGTTTTCATATAAAAATTTAAAAAAATAAACCAAAAAAAAAATACTAATTTAAAATTAAAATTTTAAAATATCTATACCTAATACCTAAAAAATGGATGTTTGTCTGTCTGTTGGTTTGAGATTACAAAACTCAAAAACTATTGGACCAATTTTTACGCGGATTTTTGCAAAATGATTTGCGTTGCCAGGAGCAGATTTTTAGCTATGTTAGATTTTCAAAATTTGAAACAGAAGGTCCTGTAAGGATAACGCAAATATCCTTTTCCAAATTTTGCCCGGAAAAATTGGCATTATGGGGTCTTTGGGGTCACTGATTACGAATCTGGTGTTGGGACTTCAAAATTCGAAACGGAAGGTCCTGTAAGGACAACATTTTTTCCCAAAAATTTTAAATGCAACAAAGGGTCTGCTAGTTATGTAAAAATCAAATATAATCATAATATTAACTATTAAATTCTAATTTTTATGAATTAAAATATATAATCAGGGTATTCACAATCCTCTTTTAATTTTCGGTATTCGGTATTTTCGGTAATATTAAAAGACTGAAAATATTCTGCTGTGAACATCCCACAGCACAGATTTGAGAACAGCGCTTTTATTTGATACGTGACCAAATCATGAACTGCGAATTTGATTGTAAAATATGTCACATACCTTTAAATCCATGTTTGATGTATTCTTTTGAATTTCTATTGTGGCAACGGCTATCAAAATTGAAAAAAATTGAAGTCCGATGAGATAACCAGCGAGAAAATTTGACAACTAAAAACATTACTAGCGCCACCCGCGGTTGATTCTTGATACCGAATACCCGGGCCGAAAAACACGACTCAAGGCATGTCTACAATTACCGAATCCGGTAATTCATTTTTACATGAACCAAGTTACCGTCTCGGTAAAAATCTGTTAAATTTGACTGAATTACCGAGCGGTAAAATTACTCGCAATTTAAAATAGGACTGTGAATACCCTCAATATTTAAATTAAATATTAAAATTTAAAATATATTTTTAATTATCTTTCTAATTTTACTTGTAATAATATTTCCATGTACTTTAAATAATTTCTCCAAAGATTACAAACAAAAGACCTTCAAATGTTAAAAAATGTGCGTTATTAAGTCTTGAAACACCTTTATAAAATATTTTAATGTCAATACGATTCTTTGGCTCATTACCATACCAGATACGTATATTATTATTTTTTTATCATTCTTTTTGTTTGACGATCACGGTAATTATCTGACCTAATAGGACTACTTAACTATACAAATATTTATTGTAGCATTAAGATAAAGAAGTCCAAAAAAACGTTAACATTTCTTCTTTGCGGTTAATTAATTAAACAAATTTGCCATTTTATATATTAGCCAGCCATGGCTTACATTAGCTATAATCTCTACAATTTATGAACCGGCAGTCTTATGGGTTTACACTAATAAAATATATCAAAGTAAAACATCGTTTCATCCTACACGAATGAAACATTGGTGGCAAACAAATATTCAGTCGGTGACAATAATTTCGGCGTTTCTTCAATTTCTGCGTTTTTACAGAGGAAAAAAATATCACTTGAAATATAATAAAAATACTCAATAAATAAAATGGAAAAAAGACCACAGGCTGCAAGTCTTATCCCGGTAATAAATAATCCTTTCGTAACGCTAAAGTCGTGAGCTTATAAAACAGTCAGATCCGATGAAATTTTAAAAATGTATCTATCTTACAATAGTATCGAGGTTTCATAGCATAGATCGGTCTAAAAACATGTAAGTATGTAGTATCACCCAAGCGATACCGATGATACCACAAAGCAGAGGTGAAGAGCTATACTAGCTATAAGATGTTGTACTAATTCGGAAACTAGGAGAAACAGTTGTTATCCATTTATATTAAAATTTATATTTATAAATTTATCGTTTGAATGGGTTAAACATTTGTTCCTCGTCTGCACAGCAATTTCTCATTTTGATTTAGGGCACACAGTTTTTTTTGTTTTGGATAAGGAACGAGATTAGTTTGATTTAGATAGACTTAAAAATGAACTTGCGATTGTATTAAATTAGAAAAATCCTGTATGATTAATTTTTTTTTTTCAAAATTATGAAGGGGCGCAAGTGGAGAAAATGCAGTTTTCTTCTCACTTTTCACTTCTCAAAAAACTTCTCACAATTTTATCGTTTAATTTTTGAATTGATTTAAAATACGAGAACTTTTCTATATTCTTATCAGTTCTTGACTGGCGGGCTACTGGGTTTTACCCTGTCATTGTTCGACTCCGAGGACAATGGGCTGACTTGGAAAAAATATAAGAAAGTAATTTAAAATGGGGTTTTGCTTAATACGGAATTTTGCTCACAAAAAACCGGTATATGCTAGTATCAGACATGGCAAGTTTTGCTGTGCAGCATGAAAAAAATTGTACTGCGATACAGCCGCTGCACAGAGGCCCGATTGGTTCGATTCGTAAAGTCAATATCGTTTTTGTATAAAACACCAAAAACATCATTGAATTTACGATTCGAACCAATCGAAGAAATTTAAGGAGAATATAAACCGACATCTCCTTTCGTTCTTCCGACCATCCTGAGCTGTGCTTCGGCATTAAAGAACCTTCCCCTATGCCCTGGCTGAAACTATAAAAAAATCGTGTTCGATGATAGGGCCTCAGTTTTTGTTCGTCCTGTGCAGTAAGGCGCCATTTACATACATTTGATATTTTATTCTGTGAATATTATTTTGTGACACATTACGACAAAAACTACTGACATTTATTCCTGAATGACGCCAAATCTGGAATTTTTTCGCAAAATCGCCGGAAAATTTCAATTTTTGGCAGCTTTTGCGGAGTGAATTTATTCTCTAATGAATGAATAAAATTCGCGGTATAAATTCTGAATAAAATTCGCAGAGAAATTCAAAAAAAAAATCGTGAGTGTAAACGGAGCCTAAAAGTAGCCATCTCTGATACTAGCAAGAGATACAATGTACAGAATTTTGTGAATAATTTTGATAATTCGAATTTGTCAGGAGCCTTTTGAAAAATTTTCGCCCACGGCATATGAGAATGATTACTGCGTCTTTTAAGAAAAACATAACAAAAGCTATAATTGCCAATCTGGCAATCATTGGAGACCCGTATGGTGATATTCGTATCAAAATTCGAACAGTTGTACCAAAATTCCACTTTGAAGTCAATAAAATTTTTTTTAAATTTATTCCAATCGGATTTTGATGTATGGGAGTAGAATCATATCCTAAATAACGTTTGTTCTTGGACTTTTTTGATAAGATGTACCGTTTTTCAGATATTCACAAAAAACATTTTCCTTCGTATGGGGGGTACCCCCCCTAATGGTCCATTTTTGCCCATTAACGAACTTAGCCTCACATTTTACGAAAAACGGATCTGTGCAAAATTTCAAGTCTCTAGCTCAATCCATGCGCCCGCAATCCGCGCCACAGACAGACAGACAGACAGACGGACAGACAGACGGACAGACAGACGGACGGACATGCAAAAATTAAATATTTTTATCATTCTAAACACACTGGTGTAATTCATTTTTTTGTGTGATAACGGGATCTTGGCGTTACAAACGGTAAGGCAAAGTTAATATACCCTTTGGTTTCACCATACGGGTATAAAAATGTCTACCCCGATTACTTTAACACCAAAACATGGTTTCTCTCAAAAATTTATAATTTGAAATTTCAATTCTATCAAAATATTCAAAACTTTTAGAAAGTAGATTTGTTCATTCAAACAGCCTGCAAAAAGACTTTTGATGAACATAGTATTAAAAAATTGACCAGTAGGTGACGCTAGTGAACGAAACTGACAAAAAAAAACTAAAAGAGATGACACCCTACATGAAAGATCGATTATTCTTACATTAATTTTTTAAAAATTTGTAGTTGTCTGTCTCCATTTCGCCATGTAAAAATTTGACATCATTTTAACGGATTCCATTCGAATGCGAAAACGCAATTTTGTTTACTAAAATGAGACACGCGAAATTAAGGATTAAACATAACAAAAGCTATAATTGCCAATCCGTATGGTGATATGGCATTGTTTGAAGTTTAAGTGAACGGCGAACAGTTGTACCAAAAATCCACTTTGAAGTCAAACTTTCCAAAAAGATTTTTTAAAATGTATTCCAATCGGATTTTGATGTATGGGAGTTTTATGTAGAATCATATCCTAAATAACTTTTGTTCTTGCACTTTTTGATAAGATGCACCGTTTTTGAGATATTCGCAAAAATCGTTTTCGTTCGTATGGGGGATACTCCCCTTAATGGTCCATTTTTGCCCATTAACGAACTTAGCCTTGCATTTTATGAAAAACGAATCTGCGCAAAATTTCAGGTCTCTAGCTCAATCCGTGCGCCCGTAATCCGCGCCACAGACGGACGGACGGACGGACGAATGGATGGACAGACGGACGGACGGACGGACGGACGGACATGCTAAGTTCAACTTTTTTTTTATTATTCTAAATACACTGGTGTAACTCTTTTTTTTTGGGTGATGACGGGATCTTGGCGTTACAAACGGTAAGGCAAATCTAATATACCCTTTGGTTTCACCATACGTGTATAAAAACCGCGCTACTGCCAGCAATCACTGAAGTTTAATAGTATGTGTGGGCAGGGTTGTCAATTTGGGCGATTTATCGCGAATTGGGCTATCTTTTTCGTGATTTTACGACAATCTTCTTGGAAAAATCGCAAATTGGGCGATTTGAAAAAATTGACGGGGCGACATTGGGTTAGCTTTGAAAAATTGTATTGTTTCGAGGGATACGTCTTATAGAATAAATCGTATAGCTTTTCAGTCTGTGGTGTCCTCTGTAGGTCGCTAAAATTCGCACTTATTGTCTTCAAACCCTATTGTCTGAACATATATTGAATTTTAAACAGAAAAATGTAAAACAGTTAAAAAAAACTAAAGAATCAAGGCATAGCCAGCTTAATAGTTTTGATTGCTGAAAGTGTTCTTCATACAAGCTTTCATGGGCAAATATTCTACTTGTTCTTGTACGAGATCTGTCGCTCAAAATATATTTGACTTCGACTGGGAGTTGCTGAAAATCATATTTTTCCCCTCGCGGCGTAGTTTTCCGACGAATTTTCACCTGTTGCGATACATATTCCATTTTACTTTTTTGGTGTTCTTACAATTTCAGGTACTTTTATTTATAACCCGTGCAAAAGCCTGAAAACAGACTTACTTTTCGTTTGGGACTGTGCAAGTTCTAATTCAATCTGTATACCGCAGTCTATTTCTATTAAAAAAAAATTTCACTTGCAGTGCATTTTCAACATTTTTCCCCTATATTTTTTTCTTAATCTTCAACCATGTCATGTTTGGTAAACTCTTCAACTAGAAGCGATAATATAAAATTTACAAATTTCTATATATTTTACAAAACTTGTTGTTCCTCTCACCTCCTCTCCCCTCCCCTTGTTCATATTGTTCTGGATTGACACAAAAGAAATATGGTCATCCTACGTTACGAGTGTCCATATTTAAGGGCGACCATAATACACCTTAAGTGGCTGTTTACACACGGTTGATCCAGGTGCCTGGCCATGAACGAATAATGTTGCTCGTGTTTACACACAGATTGGAACTGAACGCTACTGTCAGTTTGCCAGGAAATAAATGGAAACGAAACATAATTGAAATTTTTCATTGAACAGTAAAAGGAAAATTGTTTTCAATTAATATTCGTCACAATAAACTAAAAAATGTTTGAAATGGATAATAAAAAGTTTTTGGCAGCATCAAGCATGCTTTATGTTAGAGTTTATTCCATGTAGACATTTTTGCTTATGATATACGAACTCTTTGACGACAGGAACGCAAATGGCAATGGAATGAGAAAAATACGCACTGAAAAATACCAGCTAATCAGAGCATGACAGGCGGAACTCTGAAAATGGAGATTTTAGTTTTGTGGTGCAATTTCCTATCGACACCCCCACTTCCTCGTCTTGCCCGTATTTTGACAGTTTCGTTCATGGCCAGGCGCCTGGATCAACCGTATGTAAACAGGCACTAAGGGTGCATTATGGACCAAAACAAATTAATTATATTATTATAGGCGTTGGGATCGCTGACTCAAACCAAGTTCTCGATTTCCTTGGCTCCAAGTTTCAATTTGTTCATGAAAATTTTTTATTTTAACCTTTGGCATTTAAAACATAATGAAAACTATGATTTATAAAACAGAGCTGATTATTACGAGTAGGGAGAAGAAGTGATCCGCTTTTGTCCGTTAACGAACTCGACCTCCTATTTTACGAAAAATCGGCTGTGCCAAATTTCAAGTCTATAGACTAATTCATTCTTAAGTTATCGTGTCCGGGGACAGACAGACATATGGACATGCAAAAACTAAGTCGAATCATCATTTTAAACACGCTATTGAAATTCCATTTTTTGTGTCCGACAATTAGTCGGACTGCCTGGATACCTGGAATGCCTGGGTGTGGGATACATCTTACTAGGAAATCTAGTTAAAACGTTGAACTAGATTCAATCTAGATGAATTTTACTAGAAAAATATTTTCTGCGTACATTTATTACATTATTTACATTGATTACCTTCACTCAGAGAGTATAATTACATGTGTGTATGTACAAGTAAATAATATGGTAATATGCTCGACGTATATTACGCAGTCGATCTGATTGCCGGTGGTTATTTATTTACAAATCATTAAAATTTGAAATATATAAATATCAGTTATGAAATATCCTTTTGATTAAAATGTGTGAAAAATTTATTGAAATTCCTAATAAATTGAAAAAAGAAGAATATTGATTTCCATTGACTTAACCGTTTAACAGTAAATACTCATATATTGCATATATAAGACATTATCCGTCATTCATATATGACCAACCCGACCGGATACCATTTAACCTCACGTCCAAGTAATATTCATTCGGTTAATAATATAAACATAAAACGGCCACATAAATTTATGGACAATCATAAATTTTATTTATTATTTTAGAAAATGTGCAAATCGCTGGGCTATAAATCAACTAAGAAAAGTTGCCAGAATGAAAGAAGGGGAGAAGTGAAAAAAAAAATCTATATAGGCAAAGAAATTTGCGAAACATTATACAATTTTGTTGCACGGTGATTGCACACAACTACATATCGAAATATGATCACTTCAATGTGTTGGTTTGATAAAAAAAAATCGCGGGATCGGCTTTGAGGATTTTAGTGTATTTGAGGATTTGATGCTGAGCTGCATGAAAGTATTTTCACCATAAATCATCGCATAAAAATAATTTATTGCAGTGTATTGAATATGTTCGCGTATTTGTTGTTCATTATCATAAGCATAGAGACTTTTATGCATGGAGATTTGTAACTGGAATGTCTGCGGCCGCTTTTGTCGATCCGCGGTTATATTCACCATTGCATTAACATACTTTTGTGCATATCAAATTTACTATACAGATTCCAATTTTAGTTCAGTTCAGTTCAGTTCGGTTCGGTTCATTCAGACAGTGTGAAATATATGAGTATTAAGGCTCTTGTTTGGCTATAAGGTTTTTCTTCTTTTCTATAGAATTTTTTTTTATTCCAAAGCTGAAAGAAGAAAGTCAAGATGTTAGAGGGGAGGAGAAGGTCAGAGAATTGCTGGCATTTTCTGCAAAATTTATGACGCGATTTATGTTTTCATTTGCATAAGGAGGTAAGAATGAAAAATTACACTGGGCGATTGCAGAGAGCTGCCAAGACTGCAATGCATAAACCTCACTTGTAACGTATAAAGAAATAATAAACGCTAATTAAACGAAACGAAAGATATTTATTGATGCCATTGTTGAGGAAGGGAATCACTTTAAGACATCCATAAGGCATTCGATATTTTCACTAAATTTACGCACCAGTTTATCTTTTTTAATTTCCGTTTCCTTTTATAAATTTACTACGGCCGGCATATCAATGACTTTCACGTTATTGTCCATTCACGTTACTCTATTAAATTATTCGACAACCAATTTTGGTGAATATTATCTTATGTTCTCATTATTTTTACTTGATTTTATGTGTGTTATAAAGAGAATATGTATTGCATTGGTTTTTTAGTTTAAATTTAATAGTTTACTTACCTAATTAAGTATTCTGCAAATTAAATGCAACTTAAGACCTTTTACCAGTTTTTCTTGGTAATGAATTGGATTTTTGTGAAGATTTTCCGAGTTGTGATTGAAAAGCTTGAAAATATTCTTGAATTTTAAGTTCTCCTTAATGCTGTTCCTTGATGTCTGCAAGCTCCCCTGAAAGTTTCTTCCAAATCGTTGCAGGGACTCGAGTTTTAAACGAACGGATCAGACAGACTTTTATTTCATATACAAGGGTGGGCTCAAAAGTAATCGGGATAGGCGAAAGATAGCGTACCAATATCAAAGCAATGTTGTTTTTCGTAAGTACTATCCGTCAAATGATTTCTGTCAAATTTTCAGCCCGCTTCGTCATTTAGTTTGTGTTTGGCATAGTCATTGAAAGCGAATTACTTTTGCATATTTACAAAAATATATAAAATTTTGAAAAAGTAAACGAATGGTGAGATTAACATCGAATGGAACGTTGATTCTGGGGACTGCGTGCCTTCGATATCAACCATAAAATATCGGACAGCTTAATCGAACAGGCAATTTTGTTGTAGAGCATTTAGGTCGTCCAAAAGAGCTCACCACACCAGAAATGGTCAATAAAGTCCATGGTATGATTATTGACGATCGACGATATGGGCATCTCACGTGACTAAGTACTTATAGAAGCCTATACTTTATAGAAGGACTATGAAAATTTCAACTTTTTGATTACACGAATATTTGGTCATGAGGAAGCTCACTGACAGATGGATGCTGCGTGCGACCGTGTAACAACTCCAAGGAGTATTTGGCGATGTTCAACTGTGATAAGAAGGACTTTTCGCGCCGTTTTGTAGCACCAGAAATCAATAAGGGGTCGAAATTCTGGACTACTCCTTGCATTCCGAAGCCAAAGACGGCTAAGTTGGGTCTTTCGGCCAACAAGGTTAGGGCAACAGTTTTTTGGGATGCGCACGGTGTCATTCACATCGATTACCTCTATTGGACGCCGATTTGAAGCGAAAGCGCCCTCATTTGGTAAAAAAGGGTGCTCTTCGACCAGAATAACATACCGGCCCACGAGCCCGCAGTTGCAGTGACAAAATTCCATCAATCGCGATATGATTTGGCCTCTCGTTCACCATATTATCCAGATTTTGCCCCTTCCGATTATTATCTATTCCCAAACTTGAAAAAATGTATCGGTGGTAAGAGACTTGTCGAACGATCAGGTCATCGCTAAAAAACAGATTGATTTCGAGGGCTTTGAAATAGCGTATTATGCGGAGGGTATCAAAAATCAGAGAATCGATAGATGAAGTGTATTGCCTTAAAAGGAGACTGTGTTGAGAAATAAAATGAACTTTGCCGAAAAACGCTTTGTTTTCTTGCCTTGACCGATTACTTTTAACCCCGCCCTCGTGCATGGCTACCACTTAAAGCTCTGTGTATCATGGACATATACAAAAAAAAGAATTTTTTTCAGAAAACTCCTCGAAAGGACCTAGGTTGTTTTGGGACGGTTGGAGAAGGGGAGTGGATGAAGGTATGGATTAACATTTTCTTTGGATTCTTTGAATGAGTTTATTATTAGGAGTGTTTTCTTCGGCGAGATTGGGTCTACTCAATAAAGCAATTCGATACTCTCCAAGGAACATATAGGAAAGTGAAATTTGTGATAAGATTCAGCACGGAAGTGAATTTTTTAGTGCGAATTTAAGTAATAAAATGTAGACCCGTCGTTACCAAGTTAAAGTTTTTTGTAAAAGTTATTTCGCTAAGAAAAAATCCCCGGAAATAGCTTTTGGGGGAAAAAAACGTGATCGTTTCAGAACCCCCAGATCAGATTTTAAAATTCCAACACGAGATTCGTGATTAGCAACTGCGAAAACCTCCGAGTGACATTTCTCAACCTCCTAATGGGCAGACTTCATGGCAAACATCATTGCTTTAAAACACCAACCCCCTATCTACCCCCTTTATACTTCAGGGACAGAATTTCGAAAAACCCCGTTGCCCGTAGTGAGCCTATACTTTAAGCTAGAACCTGAATCGTACGTCGATGCGTCCGTCATGCGTCCGTCACGTTGACAGTTCGAGTAAAATCAACGGGCTGCTATGAGTACTCCCCTAATAATACGTTTTCCGATGCGGCAACCGCATAGAGTAGGTCGAATTTCTACTTTTACATGCGGCAACGCACGGAAATGTCATTTCGCAAAAAAGTTTGTTTACGATTTAAGCAATTTAAGTATGGAACAAATTGAAAGTAATTGTTTCGACGATAAACTAATAGAAGAAGTGCAAAACAATGAATTAACTCCAGATTCGTTGCCGTACCCAACTGTCACCGCATCGAACTGTCAACCGGACGGACGCATGACGGACGCATCGACGTACGATTCAGGTTCTAGCTTTATGGAAAGACTATGAAAATTTCAACTTTTTGACCCTGTTTAGATTAGCCGATAAAGGCGTCTGGCCATGAACGAGACTGTCAAAATACTGGCAAGACGAGGAAGTGGGGATGTCGATAGGAAATTGCACCACAAAACTAAAAATTTCATTTTCATTATTCCGCCTGCCTTGCTTTGATTGCCTAGCTATCAAATTACTTGTGTTCCACCGTCATGTGTATTACAATTGTCAAAACAACCACTTCTTTAATAGCACCTAATATATTTATACCCGTATGGTGAAATCAAAGGGTATATTAACTTTGCCTTACCGTGTGTAACGCCAAGATTTCTTTTGCATGTCTTTCCGTCCGTCCGTCTGTGGCGCAGTTTGCGGGCGCACGGATTGAGTTACAGACTTGAAATTTTGCGCAGATTGGTTTTTCGTAAAATGCGAGGCTAAGTTCGTTCATGGGCAAAAATGGACCAATGAGGGTGGGTGGGGGGGGGGGGGTACCCCCCGTACGAACGAAAAAGTTTTTTGTGAATATCTCAAAAACGGTGCATCTTATGAAAAAGTGCAAGAACAAAAGTTATTTAGGATATGATTATACATAAAACTCCCAGACATTAAAATCCGATTGGAATAAATTTAAAAAAATGTTATTGGAAAGTTTGACTCAAAGTGGAAAAATTTATTTCACTCGAATTCTATTATTTAATAATTATATGTATTTTGTACCGATTGTCAATTTGTTCCGTTTCCACGTTACACATTGAAACTGACTGTTTTGCGTTCAGCTTGCAGTTCCAATCTCAATGTAAACACGGGCAATATTTTTCGTTCCTGGATCAACTTAATCTAAACACCGTCTGTAGCTCTATGGGTAGGGATTGACCGTTGAAGAGTCAATAAGTCAGGACAATAACGTTACTAATATATACCCTATAATCTAGAGAGTGGACAATAGACTTTAATAGACTACCCTACTGAGTAGGACAGTCTGTTAACTGCAATTAGAACAATTTATTAGGCCAGTTAGGACGTTTTTTTAACCTGATTAGAACAGTCTCAGTTATTTTGGTAATTATTAATAGAAATAATAAAAAAAAATCACGTTTTTTTAATCGTTTTTCAGCTTGGAGGCCATTCGAACACATCCGAATGTTTTTAGTTTCATTTTATCTCATAATTAAAATTTCAAAACCAACAAAATAATATTATAAATGCTCCGTCACGATAACATTATAGATGCTCCATGGTTGCTCATAGTAAATACATAAAATTCAGATTGGATTTTCATCAATTCCATGTTAATTCCTTAAACTTTTTTTTTAAATCCCTCTATTTATAAAATTCTGCAGACGAATTCAAAATAATATAAACTTGCACATATAATATATAAAAAAAATACAACGTCACTTTGATATTAGCTTCTAAAATTGGTTTTTGAAATGTCAGCTCAGTGATATGTCAAAAATGGGGAAACTGCAGACATCAACTGACATAAAATAACAAATCGAAAAGACCGCCTTCCCAGATGTCCAGGCATATCATGTTACTGACATAAATGGACACATTACGACATGTTGGAGAAAATGTTTCTACGCCCTTCATGACATTTCGTTTTGATTTATCGTCTGACGTTTGCCTACACTAGACACATCCGTGCCATCGAGAAACGTTGGAGATTTAGCAAACGTACATAAATCTAACAATGTTCATATATCCGTGTGACCGTTTGTGAAAGAGTATCTATACGCTAGCCGGATGGAATAACAAAACGTAGACTGGTATAAAATCGTCCACAGTAAACTAGGAACAAATCACAAAAATATACTTGAAATATATACGGAGAATAAAATATGTGACGGAAGTACTACATTGTTGAGAAAGAGAGAGAGGGGTACACATAAACCCTCATACATTGGTAGCTGTCCACTTGATTCTATTCTAGAGACGTTCAGAAAATTTTCCAACTGCAAATCACAGAACCAAAACACCATCAAGGAAACGTTGTAACTCAAATTTTTCGTAAATGGCAGTTAAAATGCGACATAGAGCCATATATCCTACTTTACGACGACGTTCACACACAGTTGTAGTTTTTGCAAAGAATGAAGAAGGACCTGGTCTAGTCAATCATTTATCCTGATGGTTAGAAGATTGGAGACACCGACAGGAAATGATGGTCATTCTCGTATAAAAATAATTGGAAGTTTCTTTCTATTTCGGAGACCCCATCATAATGGAATCGGTGCCAGTTACAGAATGAAAATTGATGATAATGGCTAATCGCACAAATTTAACATTTTATTCTTCAACATATATATTTTGTACCGCCCGTTCGGAACCTTCACCAACATAAAGTCTCAGCCACTTCAGTTTCAATTCACAAGCAATAAATTTATTCCTCGGTTACTGTGTAAATGTCACTATGGATATTCTAAATTAATCATTAAAATGATGTTGTGAATAACTGTCTCATATCACAGCGAGGGCAGCAATAACATTTACTTGCCACTGTGTGGATCCCTAATTTCAAATAAAAAGAGTTATGGCTTAATTAATTCATCCAAAGTTGGGTTCGAAGCGCTAGAACTGGTTGAAAATTAATGTAGACTGGCTGAAATTCCTTAAAAAAATTAAGATGCCCATCGAGAGAATCATTAAAACCATCGAATGTAATAAAAACCGAAGACGAGAAAAGAAACACAAGAAAATGTCATTTAACAGCGGAGTAAAATTATTTATAACAATCGCCCTAAACAGCATATGTCGTAAATTTTATTTAAAATCAATTAAACTCCTGGAATATCATAAATTTAGTCATTATCGAAGCATGAAACGTATACAAAACATCGGACAGTGTATCCTCAGCTGGGGCTTAGTTCTGTAATGTTTCTAGATTGGTCTTTTGGTTCTCAGAATCATGCGATTAATATACAGCGATACATACGTATATTCGACAATATGTAAATGAAATGTGGAAAATTCTTAATGCATACGCAGTAAATGAATACATGGGACATGATGAGAAATACTAGAATATATAAAATCATAGCCTCTTTAATGGCCAATATGAACACCGAATAACTTTTCGTCTGGAAATGATTTTAAAGATTTTAATTCAACATATGGTATATTAGTAGATATTTATCGTATACATAACTTAAATGATAATCATTGCAGTCGGTACCACCCGTCGCGCTACATTATGAGTTGAAAATGATGACACATTTTATAACTGACGACATTAGATTAAAAACCTTTAAATCTATAATCGACCGGCATTTGGTCAGATGATTATGAATTTTCTTACAGTGATTGCTGTCAAATATCTTTTCAACCGAAAATTATATTATTAGGAATTATCGTGGATAATGTTTTTTTTTTATTTCCTGTGGAGTTTGAAATCAATTCTACCGTATGCGTCATAAAAATCTGGAATCTAGTACTGCAAGTATTTTCAAGGAGATAACGGTTGCTTATTAATTTGTACTACGTTTGAAAGGGTTTGTAAATACAACTTCGTATATAATTGAGCCAAAAAATTAAATGTTTATAAATATAGCAACATGGGGAGGCTCGAAAAATGAAAATCATGAAGTTTGTCCACGCGCGGAAGTCCAATAAGGCGATTTCCAATGAATTAAACGTAGCGTTGTCAACTGTTTATGCTGTAAGAGCGACTTGTTTGGCCAGGGGAATAGTTAGGCCGCAATCTGGAAGCGGTAGACCCATTTCAGTAAGGACTCCAGTGTTGATTAGGGCAATCAAAGGAAGGATCAGAAGGAATCCGGTAAGGACATCTTAAAGAGTCATGTAAAACCACCGATAGAGTCAACCTACGGTAATGATGTGTTTTACGTATTTCAACAAGACGGGGCGCCGTGCCACACTGCCAGAAGTACCCAAATTTGGATAATTTAAAAAACCAATAATTTAAAAAACTTCTGGTCTAAGGACATGTGGTCACCGAGCTCTCCAGATCTTAATCCCATGGATTTTTTAATATGGGCATATGTTCAGGCTAAGACTGGAGATAAGGCTCACAGTAATGTGCAAGCCCTGAAGTCCACCATTACCATCGCATGGAACGACAAGTCGGAGTCTTATTTAATATTGACCTGCAAGAAGTTCGTAAATGCTGGAGGTGGACATTTTGAATAATTTCTTTACTAGTATGTAAGAATTAGTTTAGAGCAAAACACATTTTTTTTCGTTCAACTTCTGTGTTTTATTAAACGGTTTACAATTTAATATGAATTTTCCAGACTTTTATGACACATACGGTAGATGGTCACTCCAATTTTGCATTGTACGGCACGTAATTTAAATAATATGATTAAAAGAACTATATTACATATTGTATCTTCTAGAATTGACATCAAAAATTGATTCTAGAACCAAAACCAGTTCCTCACAAAGTTTTTAAGTTCTATTAAAACATTTACTCTATAGTATAGTTCACCAATAGAAAAATTAAATCAATGTGTTGATCTGACGATGGTTCGATTTCGGAACCGAAAATGCATGCTTCCTATCAAGAAATTTTCCAAATTCCGATTGTGTTCAATTAAAAATTAATTTCATGGTATTCAATTAGTCACCGAGAGGAATCCATTACTTGAATTGAAATGGTTTCGAAAGAAACAAATATTCCAGATGACCAATAAGCCCTAAAAATGTTCAGAGTCACTGTCCAATATTTTATATAAATCAAAGATTACTTTAATAAAAACAATTAATCACAATGTAAATCTATATCACACTAGCAGACCCTTCGTTGCCAGCTTAAAGTTTTTTGTATAAATTTTAGAATGCCAAAAAACCATTAATAACTTAAAAACGTTTGGGAAAAAACGGTATCCTTCGAAATTTGTTCCGTTTCGAATTTTGAAATTCCAACACCAGATTCGTGATAAGACACCCTAAAAACCACCCAAAGCCAGTTTTTGCGACAAAAATTGGAAAAGGACATTTGCGTTATCCTTACAGGACCTTCAGTTCCGAATTTTAAAAATCTAACACCGGATTCGCGAACAGCGACCCCGGAAACCTCTTTATGCCGATTTATTCGGGAAAAATGGTAAAAAGGATATTTGCGTTATCCTTACAGGACCTTCCGTTTCGAATCGATATTTGGTGAAAAGCAATCAGAGATGACTTTACTGCAAAAAAAAACAATGCAATTTTTCCATAGAATACACCCGTTTTTGAAAATATTGGCCAAACTTGTCATGTTAACATTTTCTACTGAACTTACAAATGCCCTAGAAAAAAACGTCTAACTGAGCTGGCACTTCTTAGCATTTCTAAAGAAATATATATAAAACCCGGAGCGATTGTGGACAGGCTAGCGCAGAAACAGAAACGACTGAATTTTGTTTTGTAGTTCAGCTATTTTTCCATTTTAATCCAGACATTGCCCTCTATTTAAGTCAGGGAGAATTTTTTTAATATTTTCCGACACTGCTTTTCTAGGGCCTAATGCAGCTCTGAATTAAAAAATTTTTACAAACGTCATAAAATACAGGACAGTTAATTCTAATTTAGGGGTGTATTTGACCATGGCAGTTAAAATCTTTCCCCTGCGGCGCAATAATTTTTTTCTCTCATGTTTTGATAATATGCAAATTTTTAAGTTAAATTTCAGTGTTAATATTAAAGAACTCATACTTTTGAGATCTTCCGCCAGTGCGTCCTTCGCTCTTTTTTGCGATCTATTCAATAAAAAGCCTCTATGTGAATTCAAGTGAAACAAGCCCTAAAAATTTATACATTTTTCGCGTATTTTTTTTTATATTATTTAAAAAAAAATCTCAGCTAAATTGTCAACCAATCTTTACGTTATTATGAGGACAAAATGACTGGATTTATTCCGCATGTCAGAAATTATCTGCTTTTCGTCGCAAAGATTACACAGGACATTGAATTCATTCAGGCAAGTCGGTGGCTATGACAGGCTACTACTGGATTGAAAACAACAGGAACAGCTTGTCTTACCACCATGTGATGACGATCGATCGGTAGGGTCTTGGATTATTTTCTGCTCTTAAAAGAAAACCCAAGGTGCGTTCAAGAAGTTTTGCAAATGAAATCACACCGTGTGATCTCCGACAGGTCGGCACTACGTTGAGAATTAGGTGTGGAGTGATCTGCGACCCGGCGCGGCTGCTTCTCTGTTTTGGGTAATTTGAACGGAACGTAATTTGATCTTCTAAAGCGTAAAATTTCTGGCGAATTAATTTATAAAGCCGTCTGCCTTTAGTTTCACCATGCGGCATATGAGATGTAGCATGACACGTTTCAGTGGCATAAATGGACAGACCGGACTTAAGCACTAGCTGTCAAAAAAGGTAACTTGATAATTTTATATGCTTATCAGCGATGGGCTTGATTTCACAATAAACCGACAGAAAATTTAAGAAAATCCGTTGACAGGTAGTATACCTACCATATGTCTACTACATTGCGAAGGATGATAATATGCAATAGGTTAGTACTTCTTATCGAAATTAAATACAAGAATATGGGCCTAAAACAAATATTGCTATTTAAATATTGGTCCGATTTTATAATTGTTTATTTTGATAAAAACATAAATTGGGTGGCGTTGAAATGGTTTACGGATATTATAGTAGCTGTGTGATATAAAAATTAGGTTTTAAACATTTTTTATGCCCGCATGGTGAAACCAAAGGGTATATTAAATTTGTCTTAGCGTTTGTAACGCCAAAATCCCGTCATCACACTCAAAAATTAATTACACCAGTGTGTTTAGAATGATAAAAAAATTGAATTTTGCATGTCCGTCTGTCCGTCTTTCCGTCCGTCTGTCTGTCTGTCCGTTCGTCTGTCCGTCCGTCTGTCCGTCCGTCCATCTGTCCATCCGTCTGTTCGTCCGTCTGTCCGTCCGTCTGTCCGTCCGTTTGTCCATCCGTCTGTCCGTCCGTCTGTCCGTCCGTCTGTCCGTCCGTCTGTCCGTCCGTCTGTCCGTCCGTCTGTCCGTCCGTCCGTCTGTCCGTCTGTCCGTCCGTCTGTCCGTCTGTCCGTCTGTCCGTCTGTCCGTCTGTCCGTCCGTCTGTCCGTCCGTCTGTCCGTCCGTCTGTCCGTCCGTCTGTCCGTCCGTCTGTCCGTCCGTCTGTCCGTCCGTCTGTCCGTCCGTCTGTCCGTCCGTCTGTCCGTCCGTCTGTCCGTCCGTCTGTCCGTCCGTCTGTCCGTCTGTCACTCCGTCCGTCTGTCCGTCCGTCTGTCCGTCCGTCTGTCCGTCTGTCCATCTGTCCGTCTGTCCGTCCGTCCGTCTGTCGCGCGAATTGCGGGTGCACGGATTGAGCTAAAGACTTGAAATTTCGCGCAGATCCGTTTTTCGTAAAATGCGAGGCCAAGTTCGTTCATGAGCAAAAATGGACCATTAGAGGGGTACCCCCCATACGACCGAAAACGTGTTTTGCGAATATCTCAAAAACGATGCATCTTATCAAAAATATGATATGATTCTACATAAATCGAAATCCGATTGGAATAAATTTTAAAAAATCTTATTGGAAAGTTTGACTTCAAGTGGAATTTTGGTACAACTGTTCGAATTTTGATACGAATATCACCATACGGGTTTTCAATAAATGACAGATTGGCAATTATAGCTTTTGTTATATTTTAATATTCATAAAGTTTGCAAAAGTTATTATGCATCTCAAAAAATTTTTTGTCTGAAAAAAATCATGATATTCTCTTCAAGATTTTAAGATAAATTGTAAAAAAATCACGATATTGTTAGACACAACAAACACGAGAATATTTTGTTGGTAATTTTTCTAGAAAAATAAATAATCACCTTGCCACAGGCACATGTTAAAATGTGGGCGGCCAAAGAAAAAAAAACTATTTCTTATCTCATTAATCTCCAACTTTTCGGGAACAAAAAAAAAACACATTTAGTATCAGTCAACAATCAGAATCCAATAAATCACAATAAACAGATTTCTTAAAATAAAAACGGTTATCCATCTGCCAAGTAATCACAGACATATCGGGTCTGAGCTCTTATGGCAACGTACAATTCATCTTTTTAGACATGATTAGTGATAAAAGGCAATAAGTAAATAAAAATCTGACACAATCACTTAAAAGAGAAACATTTGCTGTTGATTTACAGCTTGACGAATGTTTTGACACACATCTATATCAAATGTTTTATTTATCTCCCCCGCGGCAAAATCCTTGACAAAAACCATGTCGGCCTACAAATACCCGTACATATGAGAACAGCCCTCGTATTTAGAAATGATTGAACTTATGATGTTCTGTAGATTTAATTCTATCAAGTGGTATTTCCTCTTTTACAGTCCAAGCAAACTCAACACTCCCGCCAAATAAATTTAAAAATTTGCGAAAATGTTTGATGTAGGAATTTCTTTTTTTCAACATTTTGAAACATTAATGTCATAATTAATGGCCTGATTATAAATCCTGAAAATTAATATTTTAAAAAAATCAGTCTAATTCGGTACTCACATTATTTTTTTTAAATGAACAAAAGTTAAGAGGCAATAAGCGGCTGAGTGTTAATATGTCATTTCTGATCTATGAAGTCATTTGCTATATTCGGAAATATTCTTATCGGTTAACCGCTGATCAAGAATTACTTGGGAATGGCTCATAATGTCAAAACAAATATCATGTAATGTCAGTTGTTATCGAAAGCGTTTATTAATTAGTGCATCGTTATCAAAATTCGCCTCTTGCCCGGCATTTACTAACCCAGATGTTTTATGAACTCTATCTTTGTAACGAACACGAAAAACTTTTGAACTGTATCTCATTAGTTTGATTAATCCAACATTAAACTTTTTAATGGACTAATCTTCGATTGTAAAAATAAAAGTCACAACTTTTTCTTTGTTTTAATACTTCAGCTAAAGCGCTACAAATTTGATACAAATGTCATTGTTCAAGAATAAAAAAGGAAATAGAACAACTGTACCAACTCGTATTACAAAAATATCCTATTGCTAACGTTTGCTTTTAAGATATTTCATACCTAGTTAAGACAAAACTCCACTGGAAACCACTTGTTTGGCTCTTTAATCCCAAGTTGTAAAATTAAGAGTGAATTAGGTCTAATGACACTTGAATGGCGCCAAAAATTCCGCCATTATATTCGGATGATCATTCTAAGAAAAACTACTGAAAAAACAACGTGAAAATAACCGGGTAAAAAAACCGCGCAAAATGACCTCCGTAAAAAAACGCGGTTTTTTACGCGGTTATTTGTACACGGTTTTTTTCTTACTTTTTATGACCGAAATTTCGTTCAGTGTAATTGGCTCGAAAACGGTTTAGAACCCCGTACACAATCAAAAACCGCCCCGGACGTCTCCGTACGCCCTTAAAACGGGAGTGGTTTCCGAGGAAAAGGGGATGGGTGGTAACCCAAACTAAACTAGAACTCGTGCTTTCACAGTAGTTATAATAAAGACCTTTAATAAATACTGTTACCAAAATATTATATTTACAATTTCAAATGAGACCCATTTAATAACGCATGCGTGCCAGGGTGTAAATAACGCATAATAAGACATCTGTACCAGAGTGTGAAATAAAAGCGGTTTCGCTCTAAAACGCATTCGTTCTGATGCGATTTCGTTCTAACACGGTTTCACTCTAACGCTATTTCGCTCTTCCGTGATTTCGACTTTACGCGGCTTTGCTTTAACGCGGTTTTGGTTTAAACGCGGTTTCGCTTTTACGCGGTTTCACTTTTACGCGATTTCTTGTTCGCGGTTTCGCTTTACGCAGTTTGGGATTAACACGGATCCGTTTTACGCTGTTTCGTTTTACGCGATTTCCTTTTGCGCGGTTTGCTTTTGCGCGCTTTCCTTTTTCTTGGTATTTTCACAGTAAATTTTACTAACGCCACAGTAGATCTAAACCATTTTTTCTTCGCTCCCGTAATGATTAAAACTCTCAAAATTTCTAACTTCGTTAGATAGGTCTCCTGAGAATTTAAGTGTTGTATGCAGGGTTGGGACTTGAGGATGTGTAAAAGGTACTATTTTGGGTTGGGACTTGAGAATGTGTAAAAAGTACTATAAAAGGTACTAGATTGAGATAATGTGGTACTGGATTTTTTTTAACTATCGTGCAACCAAAATCGTTTTTTAACGGATTGGACTTTGTATTGCCAGATCGCATAAATTAAAGGCGCGATAATTTTCAAATAGTTGATGTTAACAAATTTGTCATATTTGGGATTCAATTTCTTAAATGAATAATATTTTATCGCTTTAACTTTGATATTTTAATAATGTGGTTGTCCACCTTTAACAAAAATCACAATCTATTTTAGAAGAAAAATCTGGTTAAATTCCATAAATCGACCCGATTTATTGCAAAATCAAACCATAGGATCTTATTGAATTTGCGAGATTCGGTTCGAAAAATCAATGTTCTGTGCTCCGAATCGTGTAAGGAAAAAAGCTTTTCCTGTAATCTCTTTGCCAACGATTATTCATGTAAGATTTTAAAAAATATATCCTATAATACCAACGCTAGTAACAAAAAATTATAGTTATACGTATGTATGTCTGTAAGAACGATAACTTCAAAACTGATTGACCTAAATGAGTGAAATTTTGTGAACATTAAAACATTTTGTAAATTTTCTTTCCGATTATTTATTACTTGAACTGGATCTTTTTCGTGTCCAAAAAAACTACGCCATATAGGGCTTTCCGCATGTGCATACAGCTAATTGTAGATATGTTTACATGCTTGATTAATTATTCTGACTGATGTAAAAACAGATGTAAAAAGAATTGTGGCTTTTAATTATGGGCTATTATGTCAATTACGTGAAAAAAAATTTTTTAAGTTTCAAACAAATTCAGAAATAGAGTACTCATATTCTGGTTAAAAACGAATCTCGCGAAAGGTGGTGAGGAAAATCACATTTAATTATATACAAAAAAAAATCAAAGAGTAATTAATAAGTTCAAAAAGAATTATTTTGACATGCGGCAATACCATCTGAATTTGGTGATATGCACACAAAGCTAATTCCTGTGTTCACGCAAGCAATGAGATAGATAAAATTTTGGCAGCCGTACTCTTCTCAGCTGATATTTGTCGTTAGAGCCTTCCCATCTATAAATACTTAATCTATGACAATACTCGGTTTTGTACGACTCGCGGGATAAAATCGTAAAAACAAAAGGGCTCTGAAAACCATGTGTTTTTATTTTTTTGTTTGAATTTATGTTATTTTTTAGTTTTATTAAAGAGATTACGCGCAAAGAAAAAAATAGTAAATCTAACTACAGTAAAATCCCGATAATTTGTACCCCGATAATTCGTATATCCCGCTAATTCGTATGAATTTGCTGATCCCTTTAAATACAAATTATCGGGATTCTACTGTACTTTATAATGGGGAATCTCACAGTGTTCAAATAATATTACTTATTTCTATCGTCTTACTTAAAGTTTTTCGGTGATGTAGGTATACAAAAATTTGTGGTATAAATGAAATTTAAATAAAGTTAGTGAGCAATCCTAAGAGGATGATTTAGTTCGTGAACCAAGGTTGGCCTATAAATTGCTACGACAAAGTTACGACAAAATAGTTTTTTTTTATCTTTCCAAGGCAACCAAAAACCATCATATCTAATTAATCTTCCTCCCTTTCTAACAGGATATCTACTGGATATTGAATACAAAGGAATTTAAAAAAAAATACAATGCGTTTATGATGTTAATTAGTAAAAAGATTAAAGAAATTTTTTTAGATTCATATAACAAACATCAAAAAGATTTGTTACCCAGACGAGAGCCAGATCCTTCGATGTGAATCAAAAATGCATAAATGATAGAAGGATATAAATTGTACAAAGAAAAAAGGGGTTGTATAGTATTAAATCAAATAACCATAAACAAACTTACAAAGTATTTTACTGGCACTATTCAATTTTCTTAAACCATTCATGTAATTCATAAAGGCTGGCCAAAGGCACAAATCACTCGTTTTCCTGAAGCTAAAACCACTGTATTTTGGAAAACCACATAACTGGCTTTACTATACATGACGTTAGTTTTTTTTCCCATCTCACATAACATATATGCTCAATAGGATGTATGTCCCAGTATAGAACTTCCCTCTAAATCTGTTGTCTCCGTTTCAAAGTGCAATAAATAAATTTTATTTGTGTGCATTTTTATTTATCGCCAATAATATACGATTTCGACTGCCTGCCTAGTTGCCTTTCTTCCTGCTATATCTTCCTATCGTTTCGTCCCCTTCCCAAACGCTTTCCATCCGCATCAATTTCGTTACGTTCTAACAACATGATACCAGAACTTTTGCCCGATACGTAATATAACTATGCTACGTTGTTTGCCATTTGTCTCGAGATTCAATACCCCATTCCATACAATATGTATAGTTTCAGTTGGAAAGACTGGTAGCTGAATATGGAACTGAACAAACTGTCGGGATCAGGATCGACATTGGCATCGAAATCAGGATCGGGTTTGAGATTCTTTTAGCATTATCCAGAGTAAAGAATTGCCAATACTTGAACCTAAACCAGAGCAACCTTAAAACACCCGAAATCGAAAAAAAGGCAGGCGTAAAGGGCACAGGATAAAAAAGCAAACACAACTGTGCCACACAAAACAGCGAAGTAAAAGAATAACTAAATGTGAATCGGTGTATTGAGGTTGAGAATAGGGAGAATAGAGTAAGAGGAATCAACTCCCTACTCTATTCATCCCTATAGCCTAGCATTGGTTAAATTTATGTCGACATGGTGCGGCTGGATACAATAAAGGCGAAATATATGACACACAGAATTCACAGGGAGCAGAAAAATATAAAAAATTGCCTCAGTTTGGTTCGTTTCGTTTCGTTTGAGTAAAAAAGAGGAACAAAGCGTGTAATTTATGGCTAATACAGCCCAGATTGCAGAGAGTCGGAGAAATTCGAAATCGGAGTACCGAATTCGGTGTCAGAGTCGACAGGATAGCAAGCACACCGCCAGCTCTGCTATTTCACCGACAAGCCGTGAAGGCGCACCGAACCTGATGGGGTCCACCACAAGAAGGATCACATGCGCTTCGTGCAAAAAATCTGATGAACAAAACATAAATATCTTAAAAATCATGGTAAGTCGTCTCCGTTGGTGTCTTCATCTTCAAGGATTCGCAACAAGGTATTCGAACTAAGTCACATACTCAAACCGATAACAAGTCGTATATAGGTTGGTTGGTACTACATAAGATACGCAATTTCGTACCTTTATTTTATTCAGACAGATGTACACTTATGTACGTTATAAATGTAACTATCAACAATAAATATATTTATGTCCAGAAGGAAAAAAAACGACATACGTGAATTATACCATCATACAATCGCACACAAACGTCGATTCGATAGAAAAACACATCCCCACAGTCATATATGTAGGTATAAAGTTGTGAAACTTATTTTATCCAATAACGTTCTATGATAACAAGAAAACTGGGCAAACAATGCCACCGAAAAAGGAAATAGAGAAAAATGGGTATCGGATGTATCGTTAACTTTGGCAAACAACAATAATTGATTGTTAAACGATAATTTATTGCGGTTATCATCCGAAATGATGTGGAAAGATGAAGACTTATTTATTGAGATAAATCATTTCTTCGGTCAGAGTTCTATTTATTTTCCCTTTTGTCGTTAGTGTTTTTTTTTCTCCCCTTGGCTTTTCGTTATCCTTAAATACATATAAGAGACACTATAGTGGAGTTACTCCAGACAGGATGATAATCAAAATCACTGAGATTATGTACAAATGGTAAATATTAATTTTTCTTATGAAAATATGGTCTGTTGAAATGAAATATTATAAAATGAATTCCGGTAAAGTAATATTTTTAACCTCACGGTTTTTTTAATGAAATTTTACAAAATGTGCCATAAGGTTTGGGGTTTTATGGGGTTTTATATACCCCGTTCTTTTTCGGGAAACCTAAAAAAAAATTTTCCGATTTTCTCAAAACTTCAAAACATTTCCTTTCGCGAACGCTTTGTCTTAAATCTATGTGTCAAAAAGCAATAAAATTGTTTGTAACGCCAAGATCCCGTCATCACACAAAAAAATTTCGCATGTCCGTCCGTCTGTCCGTCCGTCTGTGGCGCGGATTGCGAGCGCACGGATTAAGCTAGAGACTTGAAATTTTACGCCGATTTGTTTTTCGTAAAATGCAGGGCTGAGTTCGTTAATGAACAAAAATGGACCATCAGGGGGTACTCCTCATACGAACGAAAACGTTTTTTGCGAATATCTCAAAAACGGTGCATCTTATCAAAAAAGTGCAAGAACAAAAGTTTTTTAGGATATGATTCCCATATAAAACTCCCACACATCCAAACTCGATTTGAATAAATTTTAAGAAATCTACTTCAAAAGTTTGCCTTCAAAGTGGAATTTTGATATAACTGTTCGCTGTTCACTTAAATCACCATACGGGTTTTCAATAATTGCCAGATTGGCAATTATAGCTTTTGTTATGTTTATTTGACGCGTCTAAAAAAATTAGTGATAATTCCAAACAAATTCGGTATTCATTCCTATCCACCTACACTGAACGGAAAATATCATCAAAATAACAAAAAACAACATGATAGATATTAATAATTTTGTGTTGTTAATCTCATAATTTTTTGTAGGTACAACAAAAGTTTGCAAATAAAATAATAATTTATAGCTTGGTTTGATTTTATTAATAATACAATTTCATTTTGTTGATTCTATAGAATTTGGTTTGTAATTTTTATAAAATTTGGTAAAAATTAAACAAGTTTATCAAATGAATAATTAATTTTCATGATGAAAATATTTCATTGAAAAAGGGTCACAAGGGAGAAATTTCCTTTTTTGTTAATTCAACCACGACGGTTTTTGTTAGCTGTTGATTTAATAACGCTTTTGTTACATTAACGTGTATCTTGTCGATATGATCTCAAATTATTTTGAGTGTATGAACGTCTCCGGAAAAATTGTAATTATTCTCATTATACAATTCAATCGCTTTCATTCATTTTTACTTTCTTACAGGAAGTATAATAACCAGTGTTGTTCCTCTACGAGTAGACTTTAATTGTCTACACTTCAGTGTGGACAATAGCGTAGACAACAGATTTGGGGTAGACAATGTAGACATTGGCGTAGACAATGTCGACTTTGTGTAGACAATGTAGACTTTCTCATAACTGTCAAAACAAAGTAATCAGTTAGTCATATATCTAATACTATTTATATGAAAACTCGCTAACTGGGCTCCTCAGCGACACCAGCGCCGTGCCTCTATTGTCTTTTTCGCTTGTATGGGAATCTAACCTCATTTTCTATCGTTTTATGCAGTGAGTACGTGACCACAGTAAAATTGTGTTTTGTTTAAAATATGGCAGGAAGGCTTAAAAACAAAGCATTTAAAGAGCTGGGTTTTGATTTAATCAAGGCCAACAACAAATACTCCGCTTTTTGCCTGCAATGCAAAAATTTTGTGCAAAATACTGCCGAAAGCCGACTAAGAGGGCACAGGTAAAAGAACAAATATAAAACCAAATTTCTAAGCACTTGTAAACTATTTTTTAGAAATGTTTGTAAGCTAAAAACCATAAGTGGAGAAACTGAAACAGCAAATGAAGATGAAACACTTTACTTAATAATTGTGGACCTCTCAAAATGTCTGGAAAATAATGGTGCCGATCATGGAATACGGCGTATCTGAGATTCCCTTCACCCATTCGATTCACTTTCACTTTACGCGGTATCATTGCATACGGCGTTTAACGAAACTTTCGTTAAGTTTTTTTTTGTGTTTTTGCTAATTTTGACAGCTAAAAAAGTTAGGTTTGTTATTCTTTTCCTATAATAATAAGTTAAAAATGTATTAATTATTCAATTAAATCCTTTAAACTTACATTTTTGGCTTTTGTCCCTTACTCAGATACGCAATGAAATTGCCGCGTATTTGAAACGTCAAACGTGAATGATTCACAACTCCCTTCGAACGTTTTCAATGATCGAAAAAAGAGAGAAACGCACTCACTTTGCATACGGCGTTTTCTGTGATTGGGGCCAATGTCGTAAATACGACAACTCTTAACGGAATTAAGCTAAAGACTAGAAAGAAACGTTTTTTTCGAAAAAATTAAGCAGATATTCTTAAATGAATCCCATACAAATGAACCAGATTTTAAATAAACGGTTCGTTATATTGAAAAATGTGTGAAGGAAAAAGGTTTTAGAATTCAATGTGATTTGAATTGCAAAAATCAAAAAAAAGCCGCTTAGATTGCATGCATAGAATTAGAATTGCCATTAATGTTTGCTTCTAAGTTCTCATGTACAGCATTTGGGAAATTGTGCTTTATTTTGTAAAAATTAATTGAGGAAAATGAGATTTTAAAACTAAATCAGCTATCCTTTATTTTATTGATTGTCTACATTGTCTACGCGTAGAGAATAGACCATTGTCTACAGTAATAGTCTACGCGTAGACAATGGTGTAGTCTACATCACGTAGACTACGCGGCACAACACTGATAATAATGTATGTGGTGAACTCCACCTCAACTCATACTCACGTTTACAGTCATGTTCGATTTCTTAACTTTTTTCATTTGGATGTTTTTAGGGACTTAAAAAAAAGTTACCCGTATTTTTTTGTTTGGTGGAATAACGTCCGGTAGGCGGAGGGGAGGGGTCAAAGTCGGCGAAAACTGGAAATCACAAAAACTTTAAAAATTTGTAACTTCTGAACGGCTTTACCGATTGTGATGATATTAAACATTTTGGAAAGGTAATTAAATTACCTTGTCACACAAAAATACTTTTTGACTCCCTCCCCCTCACTTTTATATTGTAAAATTCAATTTAGTGACAAAATTTAAAATATCTCGAGAAAGACATTTTTTTTTCTTTTGAAATTTTTTCTGTAAATACCTACCATTATACCATACAAATTCGCTAAATAAAATTTGGGGGTAAATGCGTTGTTGATTTTTAAAAAAATTTCAAAAAAAATCGAATGCAAAATTTTTCATATATTTTACTGATTTTCGATTGGTTTTTATGTTTTCTGTACATAATATTATTGCAAAAGTTTTAGGAGATTAAAATTAATTAGAAATTTATTTAAAAGAAAAAGTTTTAAATATATGGGGGGTATCCCCCTAATTGTTCATTTTTTGAGAATTACTCAAAAACGGTGCATCTTATCAAAAAAGTCCAAGAACAAAATTTATTTAGAATATGATTCTACATAAAACTCCCATACATCAAAATCCGATTGGAATAAATTTTAAAAAATCTTATTGGAAAGTTTGACTTCAAAGTGGAATTTTGGTACAACTGTTCGCCGTTCACTTAAATCACCATACGGGTTTTCAAAAATTGCCAGATTGGCAATTATAGCTTTTGTTATGTTTAATTTGTAACACAGAGAGAATATGAGGTAAAACAACTTCAAAGAAGGTTTGAAAGTGTCAAAACACTTCCAGGATCTCAAATTTTTCACGGATTTATTCAAAACGGAAATTTTCTCAAAGTAAAAAAATTTTCTAATGGTGATATGTATATTTAAAACTTTTCTTTTAAATGAATTTCTAATTAATTTTAATCTCCTAAAACTTTTGCAATAATATTATGTACAGAAAACATAAAAACCAATCGAAAATCAGTAAAATATATGAAAAATTTTGCATTCGATTTTTTTTGAAATTTTTTTAAAAATCAACAACGCATTTACCCCCAAATTTTATTTAGCGAATTTGTATGGTATAATGGTAGGTATTTACAGAAAAAATTTCAAAAGAAAAAAAAATGTCTTTCTCGAGATATTTTAAATTTTGTCCCTAAATTGAATTTTACAATATGACGGTGAGGGGGAGGGAACCAAAAAATATTTTTTTGTGACAAGGAAATTTAATTACCTTTCCAAAATGTTTAATATCATCACAATCGGTAAAGCCGTTCAGAAGTTACAAATTTTTAAAGTTTTTGTGATTTCCAGTTTTCGCCGACTTTGACCCCCTCCCCTCCGCCTACCGGACGTTATTCCGCCAAACAAAAAAATACGGGTAACTTTTTTTTAAGTCCCTAAAAACATCCAAATGAAAAAAGTTAAAAAAAAAGAGGTGACTTCCAAGCTCCATACAAGTCGAGTATGAGTTGGTGTGGAATTCACCATGTGCACAAGTTTTCTCAAATTACTCACAATTGAAAAAATTAGATTGGTATTTATGTGCCTAGGCCAAAGAATTATTGTTAAAAACTATACTTAAAAAATAAAATAATGAAGATCGGTGGGTGAATCAGGAATATGCTAACTCTTAAAAACGTAAATTTATTTCAGAAGGGTGGTTGAATGAATGAAAAAACGAATGTGCTGACAGGTCTCTACATATTTTATAGGATAACTGCCACCGTAGAGGGCAAACGAGTAAAGCGTTGATATTTATGTTATCTGCGCAAAAGAGTGTACTAAAATCTAAGAAGCGTTCACTTCTTTCCATTTCTTTCAGTCAACCAAGAATCTCTCCATGGAACATCTTCTTAGACAAATACCAATGGCTGAATTTAGGTATTCTCATATAGCGCATACTTTTTGCTTTCTCCGATTCCACATTTTTATATGAGCATTTCTTTCTACTTTATTTCATTCTCCTGGCTGTTAGTCCTCCGTTTTTGTATTTCATTCACTTAAGTATGTAAAAGGATCATAAATAAACAATTTACGTTATAGCAGAACTGTGATGCCGGCACTTTTACCCACTTGTACGTTTGAATGAAATTTAACGATAGAACATACAATCAGTGGGAGATACAAAGTACAGGTACTCCTAAATTTGCCACGTAAAATTACCGTATAATAAGCGGGGCTGAAGATAAAAAAGGCTATTTTTACTGGTAACTTAGTGGATATGAAAATTGTCACTTATCATGATAATATAAGGTGTTATACAATTTGAGGAGATTCATTCCTGTTGCGAGGTTATAAACATGGGGGGCATTTTACAAAATCTACTATAACTTAAAACTTGAAAGATTATATAGGTTGCTAATCATACCATCGAATTGCAGCATTTTTTAGAATATTGTAGTTCGTCAATAACAGAGATTATGATAATGGTAAAAAGGAGATTATGCTAATGGCGACATTTTTGATCTTCTAGAACTTAAGCCTGAGTTACATTGCGACTACAAGGCGACACGAGACGTCGACGAGAGTCGTCGGAGTTGTCAAAGTAATTTTCAACGTATACTTTTGTATTGAATTTATTACATTGCGACGACAGCGACACGACAACGCCACCAAAGTTTGAAAAATTGAACTTTTGTCGTGACGACATCGAATGACAGTTGATTTGTTTGGTTAGGTTAATTGTGTTTGAGTTGATCTCTTTTGGTGAAAAATTGGCAATTTTATCGAAATACAGAATATTTTCTTTACTTTCTGTACTCTCATCTTTTACTTTCAAAAAAATTAGTTAGGTTATGGGATTATTTGTCGCGTGCTCGCAGCTCTGGTAATGTAACCTGGATGACAATAACAACAATGTCGCGCTACTCTCGTCGCCTTGTCGTCGCAATGTAACTCAGGCTTTATTCAGACTTTATTTAATCAAAAGCGAATAAAAATTTTACATTGATGGAAAAATGAGGAAATCCGAGCAGTTGCCGTCAATCCGGAGATGATTAACAATTTTTGTGATCCCTGATAGTAGCTGGCCTGGAGATCCAGAGTTATTTCAACAAGATAACCAAACTTGTTGAAAAACCATCCGCAAATTACTTCAAGGAGGGCAGAGGTAGTGTCGCGGCGGCACTAACCTTCATACAAAAATAGTCAAAACGTTGGATTAGGCGGGGAACGGTTTGACAAGCCTAAAATTAGTGTGTTGTATTTTATAGAAACTCGTTAATGCAATAAAGAGTTAGATATAGCAATAATATCCAAATCTCCATACAATTTCTATGAATTCATATTAATTCACATATTATCGATTGATTAGAACTGTTGTTTTACCAAAGATTAGGAAAATAAAGATAAGGAACCTAGAACAAATTTTGGGGCCCAAAAAAATCCGCCAGGGGTAAAGGTTATTTTTCCTTAGATTTTGACGCTCAACTGTCAAAAAATCAATAAAAATATTTAAATTTATATTTATAACTCTAGAGTGTTTTCGATAAATTTTAAAAGTTAAATATTTAAATTGTCTGCGTTACATAATTGAGATTCATAACTCGACAGTAATTTCCACACTTTTTAAATGTTCTATGAAAAGTTCTGTTGTTGCTTATCTTTAGTTCCATAATCTTGGTTTTACACATTGACCTGATTATTCATCAGTACTCATCAATTTTTGTCTCATTGTCAGCAATACATATTCGATGGATTAGATTTTGCGGATTTGATGGCATCTACACAGAAAAAAAACCAACAAAAAAATGGAATATTCTTCGGGCAACAGCAATAAAACAGCTTAAATTATCCTCAAAACCTCAAGATAAGGATCTCAAAATTTTTCCTTCAATAGAACCATCAACATCTGTCAGTAGCAGATTTCATCCCCTACCCATTTACTGATAGTATTCTTGTCATTCAAGTAGTCATCAAATTGGGATAACATAGAAGCCACACATAGCTGCCTGTCAATCAACTTGTTGAAAATAAAATCCCCTACAGTAAAGTCATTCTGGTAAGGAAAAATATACATTCACACATACAGAAACGTACGAACAAGTAAGAGTGGAAATCTTAAGTGGATACATACATAATTTGAGTAAAAATCAAGCAACTTAGGCACCGACAGTTTTGCTCAATGAAATATTTCGAAAGTAAGCTGGGAATCATGAACTTGAGATCTTATTTGATATCTCGTCGCCACATTCAACCGAAATATTATTACAGCGAATACAAACCTCATGCTTCTGGCACAGGACATCATGGGAACGTCACCAACATTCCTGAAATGTTGAAGAAGAATAACGAAACTCTAGCTCTGCCAAATACAAATTTCATTTCACCATCAAACTTTAAGGATACGACTTTTATGTGTATCACAAGATTTCCGAGCGAATTTTATCCGCGAATGTGGTTTTCGGTATACGACTTTCTATCTGTTGCCTAAAACGAATTCCACTACAAATCGAGTACATACTTTTGTTCATTTTTCAATATCAAAAATAAAATATTCGTGCAAACGCGATTTTGAATCCTCCTTTAATGGAGCTTTCGCATCACATATGAAATTATTATTTGCTACCATTTTCTAGCACTGCGAGTATGTCGTACAGGTGTATGCATAGGACATTAAGTTGACGTAAAATGAACCCAGCTATCAGATATATCGCCGTCGTAATATACACATAGGTAAGAAGAATACACACTTCTTGTTAGAAAGATGCCACTGTTGAATGAATTTTATTTTGAGTAACAGACAGTCCTGACACGTATTTCATGGAGGAAAATTACAATCGTCAGACGAAGTGACACCCTGCTGAAGCTGTCACGTAAAGCAATAGACATTATCGCGACATATCGTCATTAAGAATCGTGTTGCGAAACTCGGTTTTCTACACATATTCGTATATCTGTTTTTTTTCAGTCGTTTCTTATTCATCAATATCAATTTTTATCTCCTTGTGACAAAAGACGTCAATTACTAATTTTTGTACAGTACAATTGTTTGAGTTATTCAAATGCGAAGCGAACGACATAGAAATAAAAAGTAGTGTTTTAGGTGCGTTTTTAAACTTTTATGTCTTTTTTTTTATTTTACACTATATTAAAATACTTTATAAAACATAAGACAAGCTACAATTGTCACGGGTCAATCGTCAAATTCTCTATATGATGACAGACAAAATGTTTATCAAAAAAATCCATTTGTATAGGAGAGGGGGAAAGGAGTGGTTCGATTGTTATGTAAAATCAAATTCTAAACACATTTCAAATCTATAAATGTATGCGGGGGGTATGGTCCAATTTTGGCCGTTCAATAACCTAGCTTTGCTATTTACGATAGTTCCCCTGTACAAAATTTCAAGTGTCTAGCTCAATCCTTTCGAAAGTTATAGTGTTCACTGACAGACAGACAGACAGACAGACGGACCGATGGACATATGGACGGGCATGCGGAAATTAAAATCTTTTGTCTTTCTTAACACCCTGGTGTAGTTCATTTTTGTGTCTGATGACTGGTTCGATGCGTTACAAACCGTATACTAAATCTAATATACTACTATATGATATATCATATAGAGTACTAGAATTTGTCCGGCTAAAAGTGTGAGTTGAGTAAAACCTAGGACAACAGAATTCAGTCTTGAGTAGGCTTCAAAGTTTTTTTTCTTCGGAAAATGGTTTTCAAAAATTAACAAAAACACAACAAATTTCCGCATTCAAATCCGGATTGACTTTAATCCCTCCCAATTACTCCCACCCCCAACTCATGCTACTTTCCAAAAGGCCTATATTGGAAATGCGGCAGTCACACGACGCTGTTTTGCCAGCGCTGCTAGCCGTTTGGCTGTTAGCCGCCATTTCAGCAGCACCGTGTGAACCCTAGTAGGCTGCTACTAACAGCAGCAGCGCGATGATTTTAGTAGAGACCATTCTACTTTGCCAGCGCTACTAGGGATCCAGTCGCATGGTTTCTGAGCTGTCAAAAGTCTGATAAGTGGAAAAGTTTGTTTATTTTAAGTTGTTATTTTACGTTTATTCATTTAAATTTGTGTGTTACGTTTATTATTTAAAAAATCGCCCAGATTCAAATGTCAAACGACGCTTTTGCTGTTTGCCAGCGCTACTAAGTTATAAATCGTGTGAACCCTCTCATTACGCTGCCTGCTGTTGCTATTTGCCAGCGCTACTAACTCAATATCTAGTAGCGCTGGCAAAACAGCGTCATGTGACTGCCGCATTATTAACACAAAACTTTCCTCGGCAATCTTTGTTTCGGAAAAAATGTGTAAAAAATTATATTTTTTAAATTATATTATATTTTTTAAATTAAAGAAATTATATCCCGAGCACTGCAAAAGATACGTAAAAAACGTTTAAAAAATGCTGGAAATTTTATTTTATTTGAATTTGGTTATATGCATTTTTTCCTATAAGCGCATAGTGACCGAGAAATTTTTTCTCGGCTTTCGTTATTGTGACGAAATTAAATTTCTATAACGTTATAACGCAGTTTTGAAAAAAGGCCGGAAAATCGTGTCGTATTGTATCGAATATTATCTCATTAATGTCCATTTTGTGCATATTTCTGTGGTAATAAGTTCAAGAATCTTACGTCGATTTTCAGGCGAAGCCTGTGATCTGTTTGAATATGCAAATACAGATCAACTTAAGCTACTTTAACTTATTACCACAGGTATATCCGGTGTACTCGTTTAAGTACAGCGGACGCTAATGGGTTAAGTTCTTAAGGCAGTATTTTTTTAATCCCAATGTAAAGATCCCGTTTTATGACGAAAAAATATGGCTTCTACTTAACAAATATTTCTTCACATGAATTCAAATCTTAATCCATATGCAAAAATCGCTTAAGTAAAATCAACAATATATAATTTTTTTGCGGTTTTCTAAACGACGGAATCGGCGTAAATCGGCTTAAAAACATACCAAGTAGGTACAAATTTAAAACAAAATATAACCGATTGTAGGATATTTAATCCTTCCCATAAAATTAATCTAATCCAAAAGAAGTTAATTCTGTATAGTACATCGGACAAGCTGAAGTTGAGTTTTTAAAACCACAATTGAAGAAAGTCCTAGGGGATTAACCGGATTAACCCATTGAGTCCTGGCAAATTCTACCCTTTCCCGAATTAATAGCAGATTTGTGGTTAATTTTCGTTTTTCCTTAGTGTTTTTTTCAAGAACTAGAAGGATTTCATCGAAGTTATACAGCCCAGTTATGATTTACAAGTGGTCTTAAGTTTTATTATCTTATCCATAAAGTAATAAATTAATGTTAATATAAAAAAAATTCAACTTCGGCATTTCATCCTTAAACAATATCGGCATTATCCTTATGACCTTCTCAGGATTTTTTTTTTTTCATTTTAAAATCTACTTTTGAATCTTTCATTTACACGGAACACAAAAATTTTGAAATTTTTCCAAAGTATTTTAGACAAGTTTTGTACACATGCGGGTTAACCTTCCCTTCTAGTATCCAACCTCTCGTCTGTTAACTACCGAAAAAATGCCGATTTGTTTTTCGTTTTCGGTATTGAATAGGGGAGTTCTCGGCTATTCTTGTATTATTAAGTAATTTCTCCTCCTACCTATCCTCTCTCAGTAGCACTATTGCAAATGGGTGAAATTCTGACTGTATCTTCATCATTTGTTTTCTAACCTATAAATGAGAATTCATGTTTTCGATTAAGATATAAATTCGTAAGAGCGTTGTGGGAAAGTAATTAAATTTAAGATTTCCTTCAAAAAATTCATTCGATGGATGCCAGAAAATCCTATTATGACCCAACCGGATTTTGTCGTCATTATCACATATTTGTGCTGTTTCCCTATAGTAGTTATCCGCACAACTCACAGACTAAAATCGAAGAAATCGCATCGGACGTTAAACTACGAGTTCGGTCGAGATTACAACTGTCAGTTAACTTTATTCTGGGTGATATATTGCTCGAGGGCTATAAACCTAAGCACTTTTCACAGATTCTGTGTTTCTCTCATGGTTTGGGTACCTTATGGGACTTATAAAACATAAACCTTAGTCTGGACTGAACTATATCTGGATGTTAATTCCATTTGTCCGTGATTTCCTTGGGTCAGAAATCATTTGTAATCGAAAGTATTAACGCTAGGAATAAAATTGCCTCTGGATAAGTCGATGGAGTTGTGACAACCATAAAATGTTTGATTCTTCAACTTTTCTGAAAAAAAAAGAAATTAGGGAGTACAAATTTATTTTGTGTCAATCTAGGACAAGATGCGTACGGAGAACAAAATAAATTTGAATATAAAATTTTCAACTTATTCGTTATTTTACTGAATAATTTAACTTGTACAACCAAACAAAAGAAGTGGGCAGGTAAAAGAGAAGCTGCACTGAAAAAAAAAAACTCAAAGACACTGAGAAATTGTTTTTTCCTCCAAAATATAAAACATGTACTGGATCGAAATTATAAAGTCGAATTCGAGCATAAACAATAATATCGCAGGCGAAATATGTCGCAGGCGAAATATGTCGCAGGCGAAATATGTCTCAGGCGAAATTTTATAAACAGAGTATGGCGGAATTTTTTAATTCAACAGCTATACAATTCCAAGCGAAAATAAACTCTAATTTTTGAAGTTAAAAAAAAACATTTAAACTGAATACCTGGCGGAAAAAACGATCAAAAGGTGCTGCTCCACATGGAGCAAATGCCGGCGAGAAGCTCTCGATAGCAGCTACTCGCAAATGGACACGTCTCTGAGAGTCGCTCGCAGAAACTCGCAAAAACTCGCGAGCTAATTTCTGCGAGCTGTTAAAAATGATTCTACTCTCTAGTCGACACGCACCCACTGAACTCTCGGGGAGTTGCTCGCCAGATACGAACGGCGTTTGAATTTCGCTAGTAGCTCTGGAGAACTCGTCAAAGCAAGATGTCAAAAAAATCAAGATATTGGTCTTGAAAAGAAAAAAAATCGCCGAAATTAACTCTCAAATGGACAACCTCCTGCGAGCAACTCTCGAGAATTTTTGAGAGTTACTAGCGTATTTACTCTCATGTTGATCGGCACCTAAAGTCCATTTTTGAGATTATGGTGTGAAAAAATTGAAGGGCTTGCTGTAAGAACGGGGTAACTCCACTTTCGGAAAAAGGAGGTAACTCCAAAATTTAAAATATTTTCTCCCGTTCCGAATTGGTATTATTGTATGATTATGGTGGCAAAACATGTGTAAAGGCATACATCATAAACGGGTAACATTTTTTTTAATGAAGCTTGAAAATTGAATTTTTAAAACGTTTTTTTTTCAAATTTCTCCGAAATGGAGTTACCCCATTCTTGCTTCAAAACCCTATAATTCGGAATTTCTTCAATACAAGTTAAAAGCATTATGGTTTAAAAAACCAATCAGAGTCCTCAAAATTTCATAAATTAAAATAGCAAACTTTACGAGTAATAGTTCATTGAAAGTCATGACTTTCAATGACTTTCAAAACTAAAAGACTATTTCAAAACAATCATACGGGAACTTTGATCATTTTTCTCGCCAGATCTTCAATTGTGAAAACAACAATATGGGAAAATGCGCCGCAGGCAAAATTTATTCAAATATGTGTGCTTTAGGTGATAATGCAGAGTATGTTTGGCTTATTTTGTGATGGTTTTTTTAGCTTTAATAAATTATATCACTAAATTGACAATCTGGAATAAAAACTGAAAAGTATGATCACCCTACTTTTAAAAGACGTGCTCGCATGTGCAATATAATTTTACGCGAGTGGCGATACTATGCCTAAATGTTTAGAAACTATAAATGCACACATGAGCCTTGATGCAAAGACTTGTAAGCAGTATTTTTCGTGGAAAACACAACAAAAAACGAGGTTACAAACGGTCATAAGAGTAATAGAAAGATAACTATTGCATCTCTTTCTCACTCAAAAATACTGCTTACATGAAATAATTTGGATTAACTATTATTTGCCTGTTTATTAAATAATATTCATTTCATTGCGCTTGTTGTACTAACCACGCTATACTGAACCTACGACCTGAACCTCAGTCCTGCCACCGTCAAATTTTTGGATAGTGTTACTCATTAAACTGCCTACCCTTTCATGCATTTACAACTGTCAACGACAATCATTTTCAAGCTGTCAGATCAAATTATCATTAAAATGAAACTAATTAAACATAAAATGTCAGATACTCTTTAGCCCTGCGCTGTTCTCTGCTCATTCTCTTGCTGGTTTTTCTTGTAAATTTTATTTAGCTCGATTTGACAAGCCCCACGGGACGAGAGGGTTAAGGAAGGTCTGTCTAACAAAGCAGCTCACATACCATGAAAGAAGGATTTCGCATTTGAAAAAAAAAGAGTTTCCATTTGGGTTACAATCCGACAATCCGTACGTACCCGGTGACATTTACACGTATACACACTCGTACGAAATGACTTGGCCGAAATGTCACTTTGCGTTATCGTTGACATGTCACTTATGCGGCGCATGCAGTACGAACATAAAATCCAATAACGAAAAAAAACCATACGTACAATGTCATTATATGTTAGCATCAGCTGTCAAAAAATATAATTGGCAACTTGAAAGGGGCGGCATGTTAAATGACAGCCTAATATTGAACTCTAAAACTCATTCAGTTCAGTTCAATCTATTTTTTATGTTGAATTTTATTTTGCTATTTTGTTCTTCTTCCTAGGTTGTTCTCGTTGGTTTTATTACGTAGCTACGTATGTTTTTACATTCATACATAAAATGTGTACCGTTCGCTTTTGCTGTTGAAATTTCTGTCCGGCCGATTGACATTTTATATACATACGAGTATGCAGGCAAAGCGAACGATGATGATATGATGATGTCATTTGTGGGAAAATGCCACTTGTCTTTTTAATTTCAGTACAAAATGACAGGGGCGTCAAACAGAGGTGTTACATTGACAGGTGATAGACTCTTATCGCGCCAAGTGTTTGCCTTTCCTATTTTTTCGGATATAATTTCATGTGACACTCTGACAATATTGCGTTGATAATTTCTGTCAATTATTGTAAGTCGTAAAAATGCCATTGTGAGGATTTTACAATACGTTCAGATGTTCTCATAGAAATTCTACGTATATCTAATTATTTGTCGCTCATTCTATTTTTTTTTTTTTGATGACAAATATTGGCTGAACTTCACTTTAGCGAACAGGGTTTCTCCGCACGGTCCTCTTAAAAGGAAATCAACCACAGACAGCAAAAAAACTATATGGTTGTTGGTGGAAATTGCCCCTTCTCAAGGGGGAGGGGTTGAAAATTTCAACAAAATTTCTGTATATCGCATCTTTCTCACAAGTTTGCGCGCTTTTGTTTTGAATTTATGACATCAAATGAAGGGAAATAAAAAAGCTCCTTAATTTGAAAATAATTTGAAGTAATTCAAACGATCAGAAAAGGGGAAAAACTGACTTTTTTTTTTAAATTCGATGAAGGGTTGACCGGGTAGACATTTTATGAATACACAAATTAAAGGGAAATGTCTGAACTCTTAAACCAAACCAATTTTGGGACTTTAGCCGCAAAAGTAACAAAGCTGGCTTCTTTTTAAACTTTTTTTCAGCTCTTTCCTTATCGCCCAAAAAATTTATGAATAATAATAAAGTATTTACAAAAGTAGCCGATATTCCCACTGGGAGTTGGGAAATTTTCCAGGTTAGTAAAAAAACACTTGGTTTTTCTATCCCCACCGGTTATATGCTCCAACATTTTGCCTAAATCGGTCGTGAGATTTTAGAGTTAGAGCTTTTGATAGTGAAAAAGTTCAAGCTTGTTTTCGTCGGCTAGCGATTTTTGTTAACTATTTTCCAGTTATACATTTCGTTATGTAACGCAATTCTAATTTTATTTCGTTACGTTATTTCTATAAAAAAATTGATTTCGTTACGTTTAACCCTAGACCCGTGTACTATAAAACTTCCATATATTGTGTACTTGGGCACTCAGATGTAATTGTAATAGAAAATGTATGGCTTGTTTGTTTAAAAATCATAAAAATGTGGTTTATTCGTTAAACAAGTAAGAAATACAATGGGAAAATATAACCCCAAAAAATCGTTCTTGGCACTCAGTGCCCAGTACACGGGTCTAGGGTTAACGTTATTACTTTGTTACACTATATAAGAAAATGAAAAATTGAGAAGAAATTCAAATCAGTAAAAATGCATGTAGTTTAGTTATCATGAATTTTTTTGACTTTTTACTGTTAGAATATATCGAAAAATTAGAGAAAAATATCAATGTCGAATATATTTTCAAAAATTTAGAATCTTTCTTTTTGTTGTTCGAAATTTGAAGTTTGAAATAAGTCTGTAATTCATGCCGAAACTTGGAATTTTGTAAAGATTTTATACTAATTGAATATCAAGTCAGATGAGCAACTAAAACTCCAGGCTTTGGATCACATACTGGAAATCAGATTTGAACTTAGCCCAAGCACTTTATTTGAATTATCTCGATATATGTATTGTAGTATAAATATTTGTGAAATTTTATAGTGGGATTACATTTTTCAATTTTTTTAAAAAAATCATTTTTTTCTCTAATTCTGATTCATCAATGGCTTGAGAAATTAGAGAATAATACTTCTACAATTTGGGACTTCTCAATGTTTCATTTTTTTTTACATTTTAGATAAAAATTTCAAGTGCGGCTTTTCTTGTTGTTGGCTGTACTTTTTCACAACTCTATTAGAAAACAAGTCTACAATATAATTTTTGTTCTCCTTTCGCGCAAGACTTAGATTTTGGTGTTAAATGTTTTCTGTAATAAAATAGAACTAACCCACCAATTTTGCACAAAGAACATTTCTAGCAGCTAAATAGAGATTTATTGTCTCAAAAAACGTTTGCTTTTTTCCACTTTTAAATGATAAAAATTCCCATTTTTCTTCGAATTTCCTGCTACGCGAAATTGAATTTCTCTTTATTGGTGTTTTACAATTTCAGTTGAATTTACTTATGAAACGTCATTAGCACGAACAGTTTGCTCCATTTCGCTTTGTAGCTCTGTAGCTTTTTATCTAAATCATTAAAAAAAATTCTTCTGCGGCGCATAATTTTTTTCTCCGGATTTGATTGCTTCGCTTTGGGCCAAGTCCCAATATCATACTAATATATAAAAATGAGTTGGTGTCTGTCTGTCTGTTCCTCTTTCACCGATTGACTTGAAATTTGGCATGAGTGTCTGTGGTAGTTCTGGTTCCAACATAGGCATACGGAAAAGTAGCGCGGGGGTGGGGGGGGAGAAAGGGGAGGGGGTAAAGTGATTTCGAAACTTAGTTTTTGCGCTATGTTACCCTTTTGCGGGGAAACTACTGAACCGATTGGCCTGAAATTTGGCATAGATGTTCGTCGAGGGTCCAGCCCCAATATAGACCCATTAAAAAGTAGTCCGAGAGGTGGGGGGAGTAAGGGGAGGGAGTAAAGTCATCTCGAAACTTACTTTTCCCTCTATGTTACTCTTTCGCGAGGAAACTACCGAGCCGATTGGCCTAAAGTTTAGCTCCAACATAGACCATCAAAAAAAAAATTTGAAAAAACTTAACCCGGCAACGACGGGTATGCAAGCTAGTATGTTATATTTTCTTTATAAAATTTTTCGTTTCGTTCTTCCACTTGAGCCATATTTCTTTTCAGACCCCCTCACCTCTTTGGCTTGAGATATTTTTCAAAAAGTGAGTCATTTTCGGGAGAATCGCAAAACGTCTTCTATTTGCAGGAGGGAAAGGTAGTGGTTCTATTATTCCTATTCCAACTTAATTATTCCCCTCGTAATTTACCTTTCGCGCGAAATTTCACTTCAATTAGTTTTCAAACATTTTTGAACAAGAAATTTCAACAAAACACACAATTTTTCATCGAATAAGATTTAACTATGTAAGAAAGTCACCGCTAAGGGGATAAAGTTATATTTTAAGGTAAAAATAGTGTTTTTACGTCTCAATGTGCAACATTGGCCATTCCTTTAGCAAAATTCAGTTTTTCAGCCTATCCAACTTTCAACAATATTTTAAATTTGGTAATGATTCAGCATGCCGAAATAATCTATTAAAAATCTTAGATCATTATTTTCCAACCTCCCAAGGATTCCCAAATATTTTCGCAGTGCAGGCTTAATTTTTTTAATGAAATCATTGGAAAAGGCTATTTAAGGAGAAAACAATAAATTATTTCGCCTGCGGCACATTTTGTTTAAAACTTTTATATTGCGTCGCAATATTTTTAAAATAATTCGCATGCGGCGCATTCTTCTTAAGTACATTTAGTAATTTTAATCAATCGATTTAAGTCGGATAAGGGGATAACGGGAAAATTTTTGGGACCCATTAACTTAGGCTGCTCGCAAAAAGAATTACCAAATTCCAGTATTTTCATAGCTTTGACATAATTTGAAACTACAATTTGTTTTTAATAGTACATTAAACTTCTATTATAAAATTGTAGTAACAAATATTTGCTATTATGAAGCCTAAAATGCATGCGGCTGATCTCTTAATATCATTAAGATTTAATGGATCCCAAACGATATCTTAATAAGCATGAATAACGGCCCAAAATAATAATAAAACAAAATTATAATATTTTTATCAGACAATTGCAAGCACATTTTGGCAGAACATGTTTTTACGATAATGGAATTCCCAACGATTTTTTTACCATATCACAATATTGCCGTAAACCCTTCTCGAAAAATAAATATACTTGGAAATACTTTCAGATATTTACATAACATGTTATGACTTTCGTAAGTTACTTCTTGACAGTTTTCTGATGTTTCTTTTTTCATACCTTGATATTTAAGTCCAATAAAAATCTGATCACCTAAAACTTAAACTACAATATTTTTGTTGATAGAGAAAAACACAAATTCTTGATTAATTTTATGAACTTATTTTATTTTTGAAGATTTCACTTATATTATGTCATATATAATGTTTTTAACTTTAAATTATTTTCAATATTTACAAACTCTTTTTACATTTGATTTCACCAATTTTATTACAATAAAATTTATCAAGAAAGCGAATTGAACCAGTATGTAAAACAAGATTCTCGCATTCAACATGTCATCAGTTCAGAAATTTAAAAATATTTTTTTTTTGTTTTGAATATTTCGTGTTTTATTATTTTATTTTATGTTTTTTTTTCAAGAATATAGAACAATATTAATTTGCATTAGTTAATTATGGTTTCTCTGAACATTACACTATATTTAAATCCCAAGTGATATTTATTTTATTTTCTCGTTTTATTTTTGCCTTTTTAATTGATAACAATATTTTGGGTTATAATAGTTTAACTGTATATGTATTATTCATTTGACTTGGAAACAGTTTTTAAACCCTACGTATCACAGTATTTCAGTTTTTTTTTATTAAAAATTAATATTTTAATTTCGCTTATAGTTCATTTTTTAAATAATTAGAGCACGTTAAGCATCAAACAAAGATTTTTTTGGCTTCGTAACTTTAAAAAAAAAATCAATAACTTGTAGGGATCTGAACTTATTGATGTACGGCGGCGGATCCGATTCTCTGTCCATACATAGCGTAAGGTGAATAATAGGGTCCTAGAGCAGCTGCTGCGGCCGGGTTAAATGCGGCGGCGAAAGGGGAGCCAGGAAGCGTTGACGGAATCGAAGTGGGTTTTCCGTATGGATGATACCTGGCGGCTGACATTGGGCTCAGCGGTGGCGTTGGATACGCACGCTGTAGAGCCGATTGCGGGAACAGAGAGCTAAGAAGAGATTGAGTTTGAGACTGTGCTAGTGCGGCAGCCGCTGCTGCAGGATCCGAAAGATTTCCAGTGTGCGTACGTAGATGGCTGAAGAGCTCCTCTGACGTATTGAAACGCTTTCCGCAATACGCATCGCCTGCTATCCAGCTGCATACATATGGTGAACGCATCTGAGATGCATACGGATGTCCCGGCGGCAGCGATCCCAAAGACGCAGCCATAGCCAAACCGAATTTCTGATGCTCGCATTGAGTGCAGCCGCTTGGGCATGGGGCGCCCATTAGCATTTGTTGTGTATGAGCGGAATAAGGACATCCCGTGCAGTATGGATCCTTGCAAACTGGAACAATAGCCTCGCCTCCGGATGGAGTCTTAATCCTTTGATAACTGATGTAGGGATTCGGGTTACCACCTGCTGTGCCAGGATATCCACTGGCTGCAGCGGCGGCCAACATAGCTGCATGATGATGAGAGAATCCTCCAGCAAATGGTGGACGAAAAGCTGGATTCGTGTGCTGTTCCATTCCCGGGGGACAGCAGAGTGCCGATAGTGGATTTAATCCGTATGCTCCAGGCTTATAGTGGCCAAATTGCATATCCTTGGGGTGTCCCTGAAGGACTTCAAGACCAGATCGAATTATTGGACTGGCGCCACGCTGTGATGATCCAGCAGGAGATACAGTCTTACGGTTTTCTGATGGTGTTGTCTTACCACAATTACTGTCACTATTATTACTGTTATTGTTATTATTTGTTACACAAATTTCGGGTGAATTTGATTTATTCCTGGATGGAACCCGAGCACTAACTGTTTTATTTTTATTGTCATCATTGCTCATTACACTATCACTTGCACTTGTACTTGACTTCGAACTTGGTCGCTGTTGATTATAATCCTCAGTTTTATGATTTGATGAAGATGTGCTAATTGTTGAACTCAAGACATTCGTTTCGTATGGTTTGAATGCCAATTTCACCTCCGGCGTTGTATTAGACTTTGGTGTTTTAGCCGACGGCGATTTCGAATGTGTTTCGGACTTCTTCTTGTCCACAGAAAGAAGCGGCTTCACATTTGTCGAATCAGCTCCAATTTGACTGCATGTTTGGGCTAGCAAAGCTAGGGGACTCTTCTTTGCATCCAGCTGTAATGAACAAAACAAAATATAAGTAAATATGTTTGTTTTTTGTTGTTGATTAATTTAAAAAACTTACAGTGGTAGGTAAAGGTGTTAGATAATCTGGCTGTAAATATTGGTTGTTACCGATGGTAACTACACTTCCACCACCTTCTAGTACGACCATATTTAATAATCCAGGAAAGTAATCCAAAAACGTATACGTTTTGCTTGCAAAAGTAGTGTTTATATATATATATTTTTTGCCACGAGGTATCTCTCAAACAAGTACACCGCTATTGTTTTGAGTCTCTATATTATAATAATTCCAATTGATTCTATTAACCTTTCTGACGACTAATGCCAACGAACGTCTTAACAGCACGACAGGTTTTCTCGAACTAAACGAAGCTCTCAAGAACCAGCAAAGCACTCAGCGAGAGTCAAGAAATTATCGTCTCAGTTCAAGTTGAGAACCGTGGACATGAATAATTTAATATGGTCACTTCGTACTAGCAAGACAGGGATAACGGTATTATTTTTCCAATATGGCTTCAGTCGACCAATCATAGCGCATGTGTGTTATCCCTTCCATTTGGATTTAATGTCAATAGAAATAAGGATGTCAACACATAACTGTTTGGAAACATTCCGATTGTGAAACAAGCATAACCCTATATTTTGATTCCCCCTCTATCGATTGCAAGGTGAAAGTTAAATTTTCATTTCTTCTGCGCGCATTTGGTGTTTAACCACTCATTTATGATCTCTGTCGGCTGTTGAGAGATGCATTGTGCACAGGTAGTAAAACAGATGTGTGTATGTACCTTTAAACCGACACTTTGCGGCAAAGGTGGTTCATCGCATAGGGGAATAATTTGAATTATTACTGTGGAAAAGCATGGTGTACTGACTGTTGATCTTAACATCAGATTGATGTCTACAATCTTCAATTAATTAATTTTCTTATACATTATGGAAATGTTGCATCTTCTATCTTAATCATTGATGAAATATGTATGCAATAGAAATAGTATTGTGTGAAATAACTTCGAAATTAATTGACGTTGAATTTTAGAAAATATCGTTGATTAGGTATTTTTATAAATATTTATTTGGCGAGTTTTTTTCAATACATAAATATTCCCTACAGGATTTTCATTATATTTCACGTATTTATAGCTATTTTGGATAAAATTTTTGTGGCACATATGTCCCACACACAGAAAAAATTACTAGAGTTGTAGTTAGAACTTAGAAAATGCAATTTTTTATATTCTATCATATAGGAGTATATTAGATTTAGTATACCGTTTGTAACGCATCGGTCACAAAAATGAACTACATAAGGGTGTTTGGGATGACAAAAGATTTTGATTTCCGCATGACCGTCCATCTGTCTGTCCGTCTGTCCATCCGTGAACACCATAACTTTCGAAAGGATTGAGCTAGATAGTTGGAATTTCGTATAGCTACATTTCTCTTAAATGGCTAAGCTAATTTCATGAACTCTCAAAATCGGACTAGACCTTTCTCTCTCCCCCAAACGAAAATTTGAAGAAAAAAGTTATACGAATTAACGGGAGTTTTAATCTGAAAATATTAAGACGTTACGTCCACCTCGAAAGCAAGAATAAATACGAATTATCAAAGGGATCGAAATGTATTAGTTTATTTTTTTTACGAATTATCAGAATTTTTTCAAGTACCGGCAAATTTACATGAATTAACGGAATATACGAATTATCAGACAACGAGTTATGGGGTTCTACTGTATAAGATAGAAAAGAAACTGCGCGGCAGGCGAAGAATTTTCTTTATGCCTATGAAAATTCTAGAAGTATAAATTAGTAAAAAAAATTTCAACTAAGAAAAAAAAAACGCCGCAGGCGAAAGTTTTTCAAAAAGAATGGTTCGTAGACGAAATTCTTCCAAAAAAGGCACTGTAAGACAAGAAAGTTGCATACAAACACATAAAAAGTTTTTTGAAATAATTTGGATAGAATCCTATAATATAATACGAGGAATTTCTGTCTGTCTGTCTGCACAAACGATCACGAAAACCCGCCTAACGATTTTCACGAAACTTGGAGGTTACGGATTTTCGGGGACAAGGAATCGATCTAGATAGGTCTCACCCCTGAGAAAATTCCCCCTCGATACCCCTCGCCAGGTATCTTCGAATTGGATGGTCCGATCTTAATGAAACTTTACAGTATTACTAAGCTAGCTAAGGGCTTTCGATTTTTCCACTACAAACCTGACTTTTCCCTCCCCTCGATAACCCTCATCTGGTGTCTCAAAAGGTTTCAAAAATCGGTGACAGCGATTACTCAATAACCACTCACACGATTTCTATGAAATTTTGTTATCGCGCGTTAGTTTTAGTTCTAGCTTTCTAGGTCGGGAATTTAAAAACTCTGGAAAAGCTCTGTAAAGATAATGTGAATTTAGTTTTTCCCCAAAAATCACCAAAAGTAGGATTTTGAGCTCGCCGAGCATGGCTCGGTCTTCCTGGTACTACAATAAAGCATAGGTACATTGTCTCACGCCCCCTTCTTTTTTGGTCTATAATAATAATTAAAATAATCTATAAATAGTATAAAACAAAGTCCTAAAAAAATTGTGATTTCTAGAACCACTGAAACGATTTTCATGCGATTTTCCCTTTTTCAATCAGCATTCCCTGAGGGAAGGTTTATGTTTTTAAATCATGATTCTATAACAAAAGAAAGCCGAAAAATTTTGGTTTTAATCGAATCTAATCAAATTGATCAACATGGTTATTCGAATGCTGTATTGCTTGACATTAAAGCTCTAAAGCGGGGAACTTGGAAAGTACATTGATTCACAATAAGGCTCAAGACAAAAATTGATATATATTTATATTCTATGGGTTATGGGCATGGTGTATAGTTAGGTGTGGTCCCGATATCGGCTCCCCTTTTACCCCCTCGCCGGTTATCTTCTGAACCACTGAAGGGATTTGAATATGGTTTTCAGTGTTGGACAAGTCGATCATAAAGCAATGTTTTCGCCCACTCAAATCACTCTCTCCCGGTTGATATGAATCCACTCTCCTTCTATATACTCAAATCCTGAATGGATTTTAATACAAGTTTTAGTGTTGAACAAGCCGACCCTCAAGAAAAATTTTCGCTCACTTAAATCGCTCGAACATTGGAACCTGTCCGGAAAACTATTGTGTGGATTTTCAACATATGTTACAAAATAAATGCAAAAACCTTAAGTGCCCGGCGCTAGAGGAATTCGCCCTATTCCCCTTCTCCCAAACAGATGGGAAAAAATATTTGCGATTTTCTTGAAAACAGTGTGCTTAATCGAAGAATTTATGAAAGAAAAATTATTTAAAATATAATTCAGGCATAATTTTTCTATATATCAAAATACTTTTGAAAAAAGGGATTTCTTTTATAT